>OX371197.1:13412500-14662500 GCA_947310845.1 Yponomeuta plumbellus
ACTCTTTTATTGCATACGAAACATGTGACGGGATACGTAAGAAAATAACGTGAAAAAAAGAGCGGGCAAGACGGTCAGCGACAAATACAACAAATCAAATATCGTAAAAATAGGACCACCCGTTTTTTAGTTATAAATACACGGCGTAACTAACCCGTATTGGTTTATGTACATAGGTTTTTCCATTTCTAGGTTTTCCGTGTGCAAAGTGAAAATGGAGTCTCCGCTGTGTTCGAACCTCTACTGCGCCCATCACTCCAATCCTGGCACCTGCTACTCTAAAAATGCACCACCTCTAGAAGGGACGCCTTGTAAGAAGCATCACGTAAGTCCCTCGTACACGTAAGGTTACTTACGTCCCACTTACGGGCACAGGTCTTCTCCCAGAAAGAGAATAAGCATCCCCACCGCTGATTGGCGATTAGGTATGTGAAATTTACACTTATTTTTATTTTATTTGCTTACAAAACCCACAGCACTAGTTAAATAACATTAACAGTTACAAATACATATAATTTATCATAGGCCAATTACGGGCTTATTTGAGGCTTATTTTTAGGCACCAGAGTTTCCTCACCAGCCCTTATATTACGTACCTAACTTTCCACTCTATCGGCCTAAGCATTTAGACAACTCGAAAAAGTCAAAATATGAATGTTTATGACAGTTCGGCGTAGGAGAATGACAGACCTATTGGGAAAAAAAGTCCCAGAATGTAACAGTGTAACATAAGGTGGTGTGACATACCGGGAACAAAGGGGCTAAATCAGACAACTCCATACAGTGGAGTACTTGCGTAATTGCACCGCTGGTCTTGCTTCACCGTTGGCGTGTGGTATTTATAACACAGATTTACAAACGTAGGTACGTGATTTAGATAGTGTGGCCAGCGTTTTACCGTTACGTGTTACCACATTTTGACTACGCGTTACCAAGCGTTACTACGTTTCAGGCAGATTTTATTAGTCTCACCATTACCTTAGCATACGATGCACTGAGGTTAGAGTTTATATCATGAGAGCTGACATTGCAAACTAGTTAGGGATTCGTAGTTCAACAAGAAACTTTTGCAATATCAGTTGAGTATTAATAATACTGTATAATATTAGTTTGCCTCTCTATCTAAATTTGATTCTGTGTACTCTTTAGCTATAAGATTGCTTATTTGTACACAGAAATATTCATGCTACAGGCATAGGCCTGCGTGGGCAATGTTTCAAAGATTCAGAATCAAAGCGATTAGAACATACATAGTATCACACAATACATTATATAACACAATGTAATCTGATCTAGCAATGGATCCTTAACACAAGCTATGCGTGCATGTATGTAACTACCGTATTTGCAGGCTTCAATTAAGACGACGACGACGTGACACTGTTGAATGATTGATATTGCGACCAGCGCATACTAATCAAATGCATAGCTTAAGGCCCGTTGTAAAGCTAACTGCATGCGACTTAAAACAACTTACTTAGGTTGATTGCCTTGACCAAACAAACAATTTTTCATCCTAGAAAAAAATAGTTAACATCATCAATAAATGGCTAAAAGGATCAATAACCTATAGGTAATTCTTAAATGAAATTATTATTCCGAATAAAATATTGGGAATTTCAAGACTTATCTATCTCATTGCCGGACAGACGGACGGGCGGGTGAGCACTTTTAACTTTTAACACTTTAAGTTAATATTTATGGAATCTATAGGGCACGCGGGATTATAATTATAGGGGACTTTTCTTTTTTTTCTACTTATGTTTCTATCTATGTTTAGATAGAGTCATACATAACAACATATTTCGATTTCTAAGTTAGTGTGCAATAAAATACGGCCGTTTATTCCACTAAAAACGTATATTCTGTAACGAAAGGGAATCAAAGTTAATAGGGTACTTTTCGTTGACCTATGACATTTGCCATGTAATACTATCGCCTTATACTGACAATAGAGGAAAGATCTAAAAGCTATACATTTGTAATTAAATCAAAATAAAATTAGTGTTTGAAGTTCGGGAAAAGCTGGAAAAAAATTGCGAGACAGATTCCTGAACTACTATAATTATATAATTACCTACAAATTTGTACGGAACCCTCAGTAGGCGAGTCCGCTTTGCATTTGTAATCTTTCGACAAAATTAGATAGGAGAATGACCAAAAACAGTCTATGTTGCTTTTGCGCTGCGCTTTAAGCATTTATATCTCAAAATGTTTCTTTTGAAAAATTATTTCATAGTTTTATTTGATAAAATAAAAGAATCAGGGATTTAAAAGTAATAATTAAAAATATTTGTATTGATTTTTAACTAAAAAACTGCAGTCATTCGGGAGACGATAACGCATGTACCACGAATGTACATCCTGAGAACGTACGTCCCGGTAATGTACAGCCATGGAATCCATGTACATGTATACGGATTCCCGTCCGTACGTTCTCGGGTCGTGCGTTGTCAGGCTGTACAAAATCGGTACCTACGGGCGAGAATCCGTGTACAGCCATAGACACGACAGAGTGTTGCTTCGTTTCCAGCGTATTTAACTCACTTCGCAGCCAACCAAGAACTATATCATGATGCCAAATAACACCAAACCACCAAAGTTGTCATAACCTCAAAACATGGGCTCAAAATTAAGTTTTCTCGAAACTCCCATCTAATATTTTCATAATATTTTCCCTGCATAATCCAGAGCTAATTTCTTATAGTTTACCGCTGGTTTCGTAAAAGCGCAAGAAGATGCAAAAATAGACTAACTCCTATAGTAAATTGATCATTCTCCTTTAATAAGAATGACATTTATAAGTGTAACATTACATTTACATTTATAAATAGTTATCAATTTGATGATCAACTCCATTCCGATTGGACTCGAACATTTTCCCTGAAAGTATCTCTAGAATATTCCTTCGGTCAACATTTACGTAGAAAAGGGATAATATTGGACCTAGAAACACATAAAGCAACCACTCAATATTATGCATTGCATGTTCCATTGAAGACCGACATTGTACGTAAAGAGCATATTGGCAGAATATCACGAGGACCCAGGCCCGCTTCAACATTGTTCAATGCTTTGTTACGGAGCCCAATTCAATAACCTCTATGTGTTTCATTGTTCCAACGTTTGCATTGTAGTACCGAAGTCATTTGTAAGGGATTATGTTAAAAGTATGTAATACATAAAATTCTTGTGTCAAAGTCTTTGCTAGCGAACTGCTACGAAACGGTTGCACCGATTTTTATAATTTTTTTGTGTTCTTTTGTTAGGACTGGCTATAAGCCGTAGCCTAATTACTACGGCAAAACAACGTTTTCGGGGTCAGCTAGTTCACTATAAAAATAATGAAAGTGAGGATAATAATAAATTTTCCTTAACACATTTGTACAGTCACGAGCAAAACACTGTATAATATAATTAATACACTGTCACATTTTCTGAAAGTCTTAACTTAAAACAATCAAGAAAGAAGTGTACGACAATTTGTCCAATACAATGGTTAGATAATTTCGGACAAATTGTCGTACACATTTCATGTGCAGTACAAAACAAAATGTACGTCGTACAAAATATGCCAGTGAATATATATTATTGCTCGTGACTATACATGTACAACCATCAATAAAATAGACTCCCGCTAATATACATAAGTAAACAAGGAATAAAAAAACTTATCTGTATAGATTAATAAAATAAACTGCAAAGTATTTATGACAGCTTTAAAATACATAAATTCCGCTATGACATAAAGTTTTAAGGTGTACTAGAGTGTAAAGAATATAGGAGATAGACATAGGATGTATTGCTTAATTAGTCCGAAGTCACTAAACTTTTGATAGATGGGTATTATAGTTAAATGAAGGTGATTAAAATTTTATATTAGTTAATATCGCTTTAATTTTACAGTAAATTGTGTATTTTAAATAGAAGAAGTTAAAAAATAAGACTTTCTTATTTTTTAAACGGTAGAGCATTTAAGAGAAGGTTCTGACTGACTCCTGTAATGTGCGGATGTCCTGAAACCGATTTTTATTGCATAGTCAGTCGTCCTTCCTCTGTGACGTAACTGATTACAGTGAACCTTTAAAAAGGTTGACATGATGTCGATTGAACTTATCTAAGTGCCTACAGTGCCCTTCGTGCAGGATTAATAAATTAAAATGGAGCGATGAAAGCACATTTCAGCTGCTTGAGTATGTTTCAAATTTAAGACATGACGCTTTTAGAGCGATGTTATTTTTGACCCTTTTTATATTCTAGCGCCTTTATACATGATCTATAATTATCTTGTGTACTTGTTATATATATCATATATGTATTTATCATTAAAATAATTGCAATAGGTAAGCAATTTGGTCAAGAGATTCATCCTTCAAGCCCTTAGTTGGCTACAGGTCTTTTCATAAATACGTATTAGATTACGAATGAACCAATGTTGTAAAACTTGTAATTCATGAGAGACTATGACATTACGTCAGATTTTATTATTTCAAGGTGAAATTTGCAATAAAAGCAGTTCTGAATAAAAAGGATGATCGCATGAGATTTTATCAGACAGGCTGCATTGAACCGTAACTAACGTGGACTCGTATAAATGCTTCAATGCACAGTACCTACTTTAATACCACGTACTCAAGAGAGTTTAAAACGTAGGAAGGTAAAAATAAATTTTCGACTCTATGTGCATGGTAGGGAGGATTATGCACAATGGAGTTTATTCAGTGCAGGCGATAAAAAAAAATCATGGCTCTATAACTGCAAAGTATAGGTTGGAGTTACAAGTTTCGAAGATTTATCTCGTTTTGCAAAGAGAAGAGAGGTATATCTTCATATTCCTCTCTTTCCGCTGACTACTAACTATTAGTACTTCAGTACTGTTAGAAACACCGACCAAATTCGTGTCAGTGGGTAATGTTTTGCTGAGATGGCTTGGACAAATCAGGGGTGAAGCAGTGCGGGTCCGTGGTAAGGTTCAGTCGTTATAAGTGGATGGATCTGACTACATCGGTTTGGTCAAGTTAGCTCTCTGGATCATGCTCAGGGCTCAGTAGCAAATGTAGTAAAGACATATTTACGTCTGAGTTGCTGTAGTCTACAGAAATGAACGTTGAGTAGACTTCTCCTATTGCATTTAAAAATGGAATATTTGTGTTTGCATTTGTTCTTGGTAAATGAACTTGCTTGCATCAGTTTCAAACATAATCTGATCTATTTTTTAAGTAGGTTAAATCTAATCGAACGGCGAGTTTCTTTGTCATGTTCATTTCTCACTGTGGATCAGGTCTTGAATAAGGCACGCACGTTGGTTAGGCAAATGCTGTATGGTGTGGTAGAAAACCAGCAAACAGACAGCTCCGCAGAAGTAAAGCGGTTGAAATCATTTACATAAAAACCAGGCAAGTGAGAGTCGGACTCGCGCACGCAGGGTTATGTACTATAAAGACGGCAAAAAATCACGTCTATTGTTTGGGAGCTCCCCTGCACCTAAAATATTTTAATGACTAATCCAACGATACCTCTGAAAATATTTTTTGAGGTACTACGTATTCTACTGTTTTGTTTGTAATTATTATTATTCATTAATACACAAGCATTTTTAAGCTGATATGTGTATACTACTTTCATGCACTTGTGAAATGGAATTAGTTTTAACATTACAAATAATTTCTCATTTATTCATTCGTTGGCTTTCTAGTGCTAATCGTCTCTGAGCTAAGCCGCGTACAGACAGACTGACGAACAGACTTCGCGAAACTTCAAGGGTTCCATGTTGACAACGGAACCCCAAAAAGTATGAGAGAGACATAAATTCTCAATTTAGAAACCAGCGGAGAGCAAACAGAATTTCATTCCGCGAGCGCTGAGAGCTCTCAAAGCTGAAACTACAACAATAAATAAAAGCATTGAAAGAAGGAGCCCAGCAACTTTTGATTACTCGCTTTGCTTCACATAACAAACAAACGCAAGCAAAATGGTTACGGATTTGCAGACAAATACTTGTGAACAGGGTCTCAATTCTGTTAGTGAATTATAGTACGATGACAGATACACGGTCGGGTCACGTGACACGCTTTGTCATATCATTGACGCCTAGATTGTTTGATATGTGTGCGCGCGAAAACTTGAGGCGGCAATGAAACTAAATCGCCATGTTCATGTAGTTGTCATTGTAATACAATTCATTAACCGAATCTAGGTCCTGAAACAAGACAAACAGACTTGTCTTTATGCTTTTCCTAGCATTATAAACTGTGAGTTTAGTGGTCTTCAAACTCTGGATCGGAATGGAGGAGGCTCGCTTTTCTATTTTTATTGTTCTCAGGTGCCTTTACTTTACATTTAAATAAATCAAAACTTTGCTGCCCCTGGATACCCCTCTTTTACTACGGACCGCACCCCTACTTTACCTATCGTGCGACAACTTCACGTTTTATTTATTAAAAAAAATGAATTCTCTATACTTTTTACGCACAAACATTTGTTCAAAGGAATTTACGCCAGTCTGTACACACCCAGAATTTAAACAAAATACGGGGAGTACTTTTATTTATGTCTCTTGTTTCTTGTGTGCACTAAACAATATTTATGCCAAACTTCGCAAGCTAGATGCGCCGACTTGATGCAAAAGTGGAAGTATGGTACAGATCCCATCTGTAGTTGTGGAGAGGTGCAAACTATGTGGCACATTACCGACCACTGTCCGCCATGGTCCATAAAGGGAGGCGTTCGGAAATTTCACGACACCGACGAGGAAGTGACCGAGTGTGTTGATGGCCTCCCTTTTGTATTTTAGCCCGCTGCATACCTTACGCAAAATAAAAAATAAATAACACTTTAGGTATGATATTAGCAGAATAAAATAGAGACGGCAAAAACATATGCCGATTCATAGTTTTTATTGCACATCATTATAAAAGTAAGATAAGATAACAATATTCTTTATTGTACACGAGGAAAACCACAAACATAAAAACTACTTACGTACTTTAAAAAAATCATAAATATGTAGTATACAACCAACCGTTACTGATTTATTATTTGCTTATGTGCTTCAAAAGGAATTGGCGTCTCTATTCTATTCTAACTCTACGTAAAGCATGCTTAAAATGTAAGAAAATAAATCATCAGCCTTATTTATTTATTTCCATAACCTACAGCTATCCTTACAGGTGACCCTATTGCGATAGCTAAGTGCAGGCTAAGTTTTATCTTATCTTTGGTACTGTAGTTGTGTTCCAACGGAGAGTGCAAGCCGCTGGCAGGCTATAAGAAGCTGGACCCAACGAAACCGCAATGGGACTCGTGGAGGGTCGGCTTTTGCGAAGCAGTCTGCGGGTACGGGCTGCGGGTGAGCCGAAGACGGTGCAGGCAAGTAGAGTAAGTACTTATACACGGTTATTTTTTGGTTCATCATCATCATCATCAACCCATCATGTCCCCACCGAGGGGCACGGGTCTCTTCCCTGAGGAAGGTATAGGCCACACTCCACCATGGGGGCCAAGTCCGGATTGGTGGATTTTTTGGCTGTTTAATATCATCATCATTCATCATCATTCAGCCACAAGAAGTCCAGGCCTCCTCTTTGGATTTCCAAAAAGACCAGTTAGAAGCGGCTTGCATCCAGCGTCTTCCCGCCACTTGGATGAGATCGTCTGTCCATCTTGTGGCTGGTCGTCCGACGCTGCGCTTGCCGTTGTTTAATACGAGTCTTTATTCTTTATCTTAAGTAATCTTTATTTAATAAGCTTGTTACAACTCTATTGATGCAACAGAAGATAGAAATGTAGCTGAAGATAGTTGAGAGTCGTCACAACAATAGGGAAAAGATGTGGCGAATTCAGAATAGTTCGAAAAGGCCAGTGCAAAGGTTGCCTATGCTAGATAACTGTAACAGTGAACTAGATACGCTAGATTCCTTGGTAAAATCCGCCATAGTAACTGAAGCTGATATAGCAAAAGACGAAGACTCGTCCACGGAAAAAACAACATCACTCCAGCTGATCCCTGTGGCTGATCGGATGAATTAAAAAAAGCTATCTATTCGTTCAAAAACAATAAAGCGTCAGGACCAGGTCCAATCCGTATATAAGACGCTGTTCTCTATTTAATATTTAGTACCCGGATGACCTGGTTGTTTTTGTAATCTGATTTTTGGAGCTTCCAACAATAGTTTTTCTCGCACAAGAAGGAGCTTGAAAAAAAAAGGAAAAGAAGTATTCATCAGGATTTGAACCGGGGTCTTTTCATTTCTAGACCGCACGATTCCCTATGCAGATTGATGCAAAAATTACCTTCGTAATCTAATGATCAGTGTTTCATTGCCTAAAACACGGATAAAACGTCGTTTTATAAAAATTTAACCTAGCTAGATCAATTAATCGCCCCAGAAACCACCTGCATACTAAATATCGTGAAAATCGTTGGAGCAGTTTCTGAGATTCTGATTGTATAATATATACAAACATAGCTGTATAGTACAAGAATTGCTCGTTTAAAGAAATTAGATGTATCTCCCTGTCTCATTCTTTTTGTTGAAATTAATAAACTTATAAGTATGGTTCTAATTTCAAATATTTCTTTAAACTAGAGGATCTCGTGGGGGCTGCCCTGGGTCCAGCACGCGTTTTGAGACCTGCTGGTCGGGCAAAAAGTGCGCGCAGGCGAGGGACGAACGCGCCGAGCTTTGTCGACGCATCGTCAGCAAGTTCATACCTTACATCCATGAAGACGGTAAGTTCTTAACAGCTACCGTTAGCACAGCTGGAACAATAATATACCTATTGAAACTTATTCTATACATCTTTGGCTGCTAAATAAATAAAGATTGCCTAAAGGATGAAATACACAATCGTCGTGGCGGTGACGGTGGCGGTATGTACCCACGTAAATAGGTACTATTGCTTGCAAACTACCTAATGATTGCAGTTGCAATTGCCGCAACTGATTAAAGTATTTAATAAAATAAATATGCCATCGACACTCTAAGAAGAGGCCGCAGTAAATGACTTAAGTATAGACCACCAGACCACCACACGTTAAATAAATAATGGTGACCACCACACGTTAAATGAGTAATAAGGTCATGTTATTTTAATGTTGAATGTTAAAAATTCTACAATCCATTTATCTTGCACTAAATTAGTACACACAGTATTCATCGAACGTTGAATTCGTATAATACAGACGATATGACCTCTAGACGTCTGAAGTGTCGAACTACCTAATTAGCAAAGGCCAGGATGATGATGATGATGATGATGAGGATGAAAAGTACCCGAAACTGGCGTGCGTTCACGCCACGATTCACGACTAATATACATTAGTGTTCTCTATCTATCTATCTATCGATGAAGCGTAAGTGATCTGTCAGGATCGTGGCAATTAGTAGTCCCTGGTATCTGCCTACCCCTCTGGGATGCAGGCGTGAGCTTATGTACGTATGTATGTCACCCAATTTGTTTATAAAACGGTCGATAAATTATCGTTTTTAATTTCAGAATCGAAACACTGTCAGCTCTGGTGTGTAAACCACATGGGCGGTGAGCCTTCAGTCTTCGGTTCACTTCCAGACGGGACCGCCTGCAGTTATCACCGGCCTTACGACATTTGTTATCGGGTAAGACGAACCAAATACTCGTATTTAGACATATTCACCCGACGTGGAGCGCTAAAGGATGGTAATGCGTTTGGCTCGTTTGTATGTCAGTATGTCTGATTCAAATTTCTCTCAAACCCCTTAACCTCTTCACTCGCACCCCCAATTCACCCCACTGACATTAATTGAAAGGGGTGTCATGGCGGCGCAAAAAAAATAAATGACCAGGTTGAATAAATATGAAATTATTATCTAACCAATTTACGGATTTGTTTGAAATAAAAAGAATTATACTCTAGAATAATTACATTACTAAGCAATAACAACTTTATCAAAATTCAGACACACAAATTTTTACATTCAGAGTACGAAAATGCAATTACTAGAAATAAGGGCCTAGTGTCCCAAATTTTTGTGTGTGTGCGAACTATTACGTAACTTTAGGAAAAGATAATTTATGTAACAAGGTGCTGAATATACACCTATTCATTCTATCAAGCTTGTTTTTGTCTTCCCATATAAGATTTATTACCAAAACAGGATCAAACTTTTTGCGAGAATGCTAACGTTTCCTACTGAACAGTGTAAGAGGGACAATTTGAATTTGAAAATGTACTGTAATCGTGGGAGGTGGGTGGGTTTTTACGAAGTGAAAACCACTTTTATTGAATGAAAATACTGTAATCTTATTGGAATACTATGCTTTTTATAGAAATATTCTACAAAATCTAGTAAAAATGAAAAATATCGACTGCATTATATTTTGTACCAAGGTCACAAATAAAAGGGTAAATGGAGAAATAAAACAGTAGACTCATAATGAAATATTTATTTTCCTTTTTTACACTATTTACAATAAATATTCAGACAAAAATAAAGAATAAAACAATAAAATAGTATTTTAGTTGTTTTGTCTTGTTTAGGAGGGATGGGGTAAGGGAGAGTTTTTATTGGGCAAGAATCGATAAAATGCGGGGAAAACAATTTTCGATAAAACGCATGCAGAATATTTATTACCAACTTGCTATTAGTGAAATAAAAAGGTAGCCTAATGCGTCACCCGGCAGCAAAAAACAAGTCGGAGCTCAAGTGGCGGCGAGTGCCGCGCATTGAGTATCAAGTTCGGCGTCAAGTAGTTTGTTTATACTAACCGCCAGTAAGTATCTAACCATAACATTGCGCAACATCTCCCTGCGCACTTCGTCATCCCTACTGCTGCTGCTGGAGAGCCTGCTGGAAAAAATAAACAGTTAAAAAAAGTAGTACTTTTAATTTACTCTATAAATATAGAATAATTTACTACGATAATAATTACCTCTCATCCCGGGAAGCCAAATCTCGTTCATATCTGTAAACAATAATATATTTATTATTTATCTACTTGCAAAAAAAAGTTACCTCTGCCATAATCTAGATAGAAAAAAAAATGTATTGTACCTAGAGGTAGAAGGTGGGACGCTCAGTGCCTCCAGTGGCACTAGCTCCCCGTCCTCTTCCTCCACCATGATGTCCATTGCCTGGAAGAAGTATAAACCTAAAATAACGGAACGAACAAGAAATAATACAAAATTAATATTTATAATTATAATTATTATAACATACCATCAGGTTTGCCACCCCAGTCTCCTCCTCATCCTCCTCCTCCTCCAGCTCAACCTCCAACTCCCCCTCGCTCTCGTCCTCTTCCTCATTGTCTTCCAATAAGTCGAGAAACTCTTGGGGGATTGGGTGCCCGGGTCTCCACATCTATAAAATAAATAATAATAATTTTCCTATGAACTACGAGTGTTATATTAGAATCTAATTGGAAATTTCATTCTAATATAACATTCGTATTCATATTCTCACTAGAAACTTATAGTAACGGTGTATTGAAGTTGATAAAAATTAAATGTCGATAATCAATTGAACTAATCACTAAGCCCATCACTATAGAACCGGATGAGAAGGCCGGAGGTCGTTACCCTAATGGTCGATTTCCGGTTTACGAACTGATCGGAAAACAACGGCAAATGTTTTGTTTTTGTAATATTTTTCACTATTACTTAGTAATTCCACATAAAAATGAATAAAATAACAAAGTACGATAGTTTTACTGGCCAAATATAGTGGGTTTTATCCAAAAAACTCAAACAATGATCAAAAATTTTGAAAGAAAGTACAACTCTTTTCAAAAATGCTATATCGAACTTTTTCTTGGGCCAAATTTAAAGTATTTATAGCATTCTTTAGGTAAAACTATGTGTAATGATTGAAATAAATGCATAAAGTAACACGTAAATACACTTTTCACTTACCTTTCTAACAAAAAACCAGTTTTTCTTGTAGATTTGTTCTCCGCTCTCGCCACTTTCTAACAAGAAATTTTCGACTAAGATTGACAAGTTTTTTTTTTAGGAAGTCTTAGAGTATTTTACCACAGATTAAAGGCAATTTCATGCCGAACATAAGCGAACAATAACCATAAACCGATACCATAGACCGTCAAACACATTTTCGCATTTTTTTGGTCCGTTGCCCTTTGGGACAACTCTGTCTCAGTTGCGCGTTTGACGTTACCCGATGCGCTGAGACAGATCTGTCTCTGCTGCTAGTGAGAAGGTTAACCAATGACCAGATTTTGACAGATAAGATCTCAATTGTTTTGTCATGATTGCTCATTGCACAAGTATCATTGCAAGTACGAAATCAGGATAAATGTTAGTACTTAACACAAAAGTTTATTGAACATTAATTAGAAACATAAGTATGGATTTCTTATCTAAAATTAATTATAGGTTCCGTACAAATTTGTAGGTACACAATAAATTATAAATCGTCCAGGAATCGAGCCTCGCTTTTTCCGAGCTTTCTTTGAACTTGAAAGACAATTTTTTTGTGTTTTGATTGCAAATGTGTAGTTTCAGATTTTTCCCTATAATTTGGACACAATAAGGGTTCCGTTTTTTCCTTTTGAGGTTCTCGGAACCCTAAAACTCGCTAAAAAGTCGAAAATAAAATATGAAAGTAAAAAACAACTAATAACCAGACTGCTGTCCATGAATCGCTCGTAGCCCCGGCTCCCAAAGAAAACAAACTATAACCAAAAACAACATCTTGACTATACAAAAATACTCAAAAGGTGTATTAAAAAATCACAAATAATTAATAATGAATAAAAATACTATTTTTTAATTCTAATAACAAATTCTTGATCTCAAACGATCACGAAGGTTAAGCAACATAAGTCAATGGACTAACGCTAGTTGCATTTTTCCGAGCGATTCCGTGCTTCGCAAGGCACGTTAGGCAGTTGGTGCCGGCTGCCGTCCATAGATGGCAGTCGTTAAGCCAACTCAGAGGCCTTAGGGCGGCTTGAAAACTTCTGACAGTAAGACCAGTCACTAGTCTTACAAGCCTCCACCAATCCGGACTTGGCCCCCGTGGTGGAGTATGGCCTATACCTTCCTCAGGGAAAAGACCCGTGCTCGTCGGTGGGGACATAATGGGTTGATGACGATGTCCATTACTACTAATTATACGGGACCCAAATTCAACAATTTAACTACTTTCCACCTACTTTATTAGTTAATGCTCACTGTCGGGTTATTCGTTTTTCTAATAAGGTTGTAGTGTTGGGCCCTTTTTATTAAATTAGTAAACTTACACAACCTTCGGTGCTTCGGTCTAAAGGCATATAAAAAATCTCTTGACAATACGTTTACCAACATCATCGAATATAATGCTATAGAGAACATAGGCTTTACAGAGGTGAATGATGAGATTTTGTCCGTTTTTTTCTCCAAAATTATCTAGATTTAGGAACGCATACCTAGCTTCACTTGTAACATTCCATAAGTCACAGTTTCCGTGTTACTTACAATATTATACGTTTTTTATATTGATTTTTTGAAGTGTTTGCCTTTTATCACAGGGAGAATGTCTGAAAGGACATTGCAACGCTTCGGATCCTAGATGCAACTGGTGCCCCTTTGGACAATGCCACAATTACACTTACAGTGGAGGGAGACAATTGCAAAATGGTAAGCATAGAATAGGAAAGAGAAAAGCCATTCTTTGTTAACTATATTTTTAGTTTGAAAGCTGTCTGTCTGTTTCTAAATCAAGAATCATTAAAGCTGATAAAAGCTGAAAGTAGTTCTTTCTTGAGATACGAGTATATATAAAAAAATAACTATATTTAGGAATTTACTGAAGAGTAAAAGCAGGAAATTGTATAAATGGTGCCTTGCACACCTTTTTTAGTAGCCAAAACATCTAGATGGCAATCCATAATGGTGTGCTGGTCCCAACGCTGATGTATGGTAGCGAGACTTGGGAAAGGGTTACCTTACCCAAGGGACAAGTACCCTTGGGCAAGGTAAAAGTAAGTAAGCAGAGATCATGAAAGTAGGATTAATGCAGTAGAAAATGTGGTCCTTGAGAATTATGTGTGGTGCTTTGAATGACAGAATACGCAATAGTTTGATCAAAGAACGTAGTGAACTGTAAGAGGATGTAGTGACTAGAATTGAGACAGAAATGTTGCATTGGTTTGGACATGTGGAGAGGATGAAGGAAGAAAGACTAACTAAACATATATATAGACCGTATTTAAATGGAAGGACCATCAATGGACACCCCAGACGGACATACTTCAACTAAATAGGGATTGTATTAGCTAACGGCAAAATAAAAAGTACCCTAAGCCGGCGCGCGTACATGCAGTAACTAATGAATGAATGTCGATGAAGCGAAAGTGTTCCGTCAGGATCGAGCCAAGTGATAGTGCCTGTGCCTTGATTCTGTTAGTGCATTACAGTTCAATCACAGTTACATAGTTGGGTCACGTGACATGCTTTTTCATTCCATTTACGCGTAGAATTACGAACTTCGCGTTGGGTTGAAGTGGCAATGAAATTAAATCGACATAGTCATGCAACTGTCATTGTATTAAAATGCATTACCAGAATCTAGGCCCTGGTCTCTGTCTGCCCCTCTGATATAAAGGCGTGAGCTTGTTTCTATGTACTTAATGAAAATTTCATTCATAATCCAGGATATTACGTAATATGATAGCAAAATAAATAGATCGATTTGGCATTCACTATGACTATCGACAAGTCGAGACGAGAGCCTGAGGTATTAGATACGAACTACGATTATGTTTTCTTCTGATTTCCCATCCTATTTCTGGACTCATTTGACGTATCGCTATGCTCAGAACTATCTACCAAAATAGGTAGATAGTTCTGTGCTAGGGCATAAACGAATATATTCGCCAGTTGAAGTGCAGTTGGTTTTCACCCATCGGTAGCTGATCTCGTAAAACAAAAGAGATAAACTCTATCAAACACGTGCCATTGCCACTTTACGGTACATTAATCCCGGACTGTTCGCACGCATCTGGTTGTGATATGATGTAACAACCACTACAACACACGACTCGAGTAACGAAAATTGTGGAACATATACAGGGCGATCAGGTTATACAGGGCTAAAATTTCAGACGGCTTTTGAAATGCCTAATCCGTATACTAAGAAAAAGTTTATAAAGAAATCCTCTCTTTATTATTAAAGTATGTATTCATAAATAATAAAAATGTTAGGAAAATGAAGATAAACAGAAAATAAAATTAAACTGTTTTCTTACAACTATGGCCATTCTTGATCATATTACTCATTTTGTATAACAAAAAGTTAGGAAATCCCACCAAAACTTGAATGTAAAAAAAATGGCCAACTTCTCTTGTCTAAAATCTATTTGATATAAGAACTTGCCAAGTTCCATGTATTAGCGGTTCAAATCGGTTTGTAGAACTAGCAGTGTTATAAATAAGGATAAAGGTGTAATTTTTAAATCTACAGATCATACTTGGAAAGTTTTCATTGTACGACTAAACATCTAAAAATACTGCTAATTCCGCGAAGAGAAGAAATGTTTTGGTGGGATTCAGTTCAATATCTAGATTTAAAGAAAAATTAAGATCAAAGAGCCCGATAATACTTATATTTTATTTCCAGGGTGGTCATCCCTCATAGATATACCAGAAGAAACGCGTCGTTTCTCCATCCACATAGCAACCCCTACGCCACTAGAACTAGCAATCCGCGTTCAAAATACTCAAGAAGTATTCCGTCTAAGAAACCATTCGAAACATCACAAAATATATCTGCATCAAGAACCTACAGATTACCTGAAATATGACATCAACCTTCCTCAGAGTTTGAGGATAGTAGAGTTAGGAAATAAAGTTAGCGATTTCAACGATGGTGAAGGTTACAGCCTTGATGGAAGACTGGCTACTGCAGGAACGGTCATCGAATGGAAGCAAACAGAAATGGACGTGTTTATGACGTCCGAATCACAGCCAACATCAATCATTACAGTTTTGGTGAGTATTGCTTAACGAACTGCAAACATGTGGTTGACCCTTTCGGTTAACATTTAAGGTTAAATAAATGTTACGTAATAAACCAAGCGCTTACCTACATTGTAATTGTAGGATTCATTATAAGTGCCCTGAAGTGTGGATTGTAGAAATTATTTTCAGGCAAACTATTAATATTATTATCATACATGGTTGTCTTAAAAGTCCAGGGTTCCTTAAAATTTGCAAGTAGAGAATCGACATCACGCCGGATCACGGGTCTTGTCTTGTGAGGGGTTACTAAAGTATGTTTTTTAATTCGACGCAAAAAGAAGAGGCAGTGTTATCATTATCAAATATATCACTGTATTCGTTAGATTTTTGTTTTAATGTACAAAAGAAGACTCGTGTGACCAAAAACCTAATTGCATCAGAGAAAATTAATATTTAGTTACTCATAAAAAATATAAGTATTTAAAAAAACACTACGTAGCTCACACAATTTATATTTTAAAGTAAACTAAACTTATTCCGATGTTCCCATATGTACCTATGTCAACACATCAATGGGTCGTGATGGTTTGCCACTCCGGCACATGCCAAAGTTACAGTTTTTCTTTGCTTTTAATAATTATAAAACTGACTTTAGCTAGTATGGCTTACGCCAATCACAAGTGCGACACCCGGGACCTATTTCATAGAACAACAGAGTGTCTTTGAATTCGTTCACTGTATTTTGAGGGTATGTTCTTTTCATTGTGAAAAACAGTATTTTTTATTATTTTTCAGAATATCAGTAATGGTATTGGGCTTCAAATACTGTGGAACAAAATTCTAAGTGGTAGGATGTTCGTCCTACGTATCTAGTATTGTCCGATATGCGTAAACCATTAAAACACATTTGAGTTGGCTGACACCGTCCATAAGCTCTAAATATGATTTTTTTTATATTTATTATAATTTTTGTCCTCGTATTGTTTGTTGATGTTTTGCGGTTTAGTTTATTTCATCATAGTTAAATGTCCTCTTAAAATACTGCGAAGGAATTTAAAGTAACCTTTGTTCACTTCACGGTTAACTCTGATAATTCGACATAAATTGCAGAGCTAACCCATAAATTAACCAATTTTTGTTTTATGCGATAAAAAATTTATAATAATTAATTAACAAGACTGATTATAGTAATTGGCTGCACAATGTAGGTACATCAAATAGTTATAGTGAATTGTAGTTGTTGAAGACGCAGGTCTTCTCGTCAAATAAAATACGGAAGTTTTTCCTACCTAGGCTTTAATTAGAAAATAATAAAATACAAGGAATTAATTCGGTTGCATTGTTGCGAGTTTGAAATGCTAGTTCGTTGTTTTTTCACTGTCTGTCCAGCTGACAGGTTGACTTCTTCTTTTTACGTTCTGATGATTCATGCCAGCGTTAACATCTTCGGGCGCCTTGAAAGCTTCATCTTTCAAAGAAACTGGCAGTAGAGACTCCCTCAGTTGTCTTCGTGAACGTCTGTAGAGCTTGCTGTAATTTCATCAGATGTGGAAGCGGGCATAGTCTGGAGTGCTTGAAGGTAAAGCTTGTGGATTTGACAAAGCTTCCATTTTAATGGAGGTAGAATTTCGTCTTTAAGGATGACAAGGTCACCGATTGCCACGGAGCGGGTACGAGTCTTCCATTTAACTCGCTGTTGAAGTTCGCAGAGGTATTCCTTCGTACATCTTGTCCAAAAGTCCCTAAGGCGCTTCTCGATGAGCTGGGATCTGTTCAGCCGCAATTCTCGATCGACGGACAAGGTAACGAAGCTAACGGTCGCCCTATTAGAAAATGGCCTGGCGTCAGCACAGACGAATCGGATGGATCCGAAGACAACGGTGTCAGCGGTCACGAGTTTAAAATTGTCTCTATTTGAGAGGACAGAGTCGTTATTTCTTCAAATGTTAAACATCCGCAATATGTTTTAAATGAAATTTTGCCGCTTTAACTGGATTCCCAAATTCCTCCCAAAATTTGGATAGTAAGAAGGATTAAATTTAAAAACAATGCTTTAAGCATCTTTCCTAGTTCGTTGCTTGTCCCTACAAAATGGGTACCTACCGTTATTACAACAAATCAACTTAGGTTTTCTTTTTCAATGACGGTAAGTAAACCTTTCATCTAAAATAAAATAAAATAAAAATAAAGCTGCTTACTATTATGGCAGGCTGTATATAAAACAAAACTATAAATGTGATAAATAAATCATAATTGTATGAAAACACCTAATTCAATTGGAATTAAATGTAAAAATTATAACAGCAAACTGTTTATTAACCACATTATGCCTATTATTAGCTTCAGACGTCTTAAAGACTATGTGTCACGTTCAGCCCGGCACGAGTGCAGATTGTGTAAAAATGGAAAAACCGGAAGTACAGCGGTCAATTGGTGTAAATATATTGAGTTGTTTGGGTAAATTAAAACAAAACTTGATCTCACTTAGTACACACTTTGATTAGTTGGATACCTACAGTAGACAGACAGCCTTAGCCGACTGCCAGTAAATTGTAGAAAGCATGGGTATGTTGGATACCTACACTAGACAGACAGCCTTAGCCGACTGCCAGTAAATTGGAGAAAGCATAGGTATGTTGGTACCTACACTAGACAGACAGCCTTAGCCGACTGCCAGTAAATTGTAGAAAGCATGGGTATGTTGGATACCTACACTAGACAGACAGCCTTAGCCGACTGCCAGTAAATTGTAGAAAGCATGGGTATGTTGGATACCTACACTAGACAGACAGCCTTAGCCGACTGCCAGTAAATTGGAGAAAGCATAGGTATGTTGGATACCTACACTAGACAGACAGCCTTAGCCGACTGCCAGTAAATTGTAGAAAGCATGGGTATGTTGGATACCTACACTTGACAGACAGCCTTAGCCGACTGCCAGTAAAATGGAGAAAGCATCGGTATCTATGTGCTATATGTAGTGAGTGTAAGAACCCTAAAACCTGATAATAATATCTTCATAGCACAAATCACTATAGTTCGCTCAGCTGCTACCTAATATGGCAGACTGCATCTAAAACGAATCCATGTCACTGGTTCGCTCAGCTGCTACCTAATATGGCAGGCTGTATCTAAAACAAATCTATAAATGTGATAAAAAATATGTACTTATGAAAACATCTAGTTTAATTGGTATTAAATAGAAATCAATGAATCGAAAACCGAGGGTTAACTGACTCTGTTCTCGCAAGCAAAGACAATAAAATTGAAATCAAGAATTACTTACAATTCAACGATTCATCAATACTTTAACCAGGCTCACTTCCCTTTTCAGGTATCGCATTGAACTTCAATAACCAAGCCGTCTTCCAAGTTCCGATGACGCAGCGTCGCTCGTCTTATCCAGCAGAGTTCTGTAGTTCTTGATCACGTCGGGGTCACCATTTGTTGAAGCAGCAGGTCTTCTCGTCAAATAAAATACGGAAGTTTTTCCTACCTAGACTTTAATTAGAAAATAATAAAATACAAGGAATAAATTCGGTTGCTTTGTTGCGAGTTTGAAATGCTAGTTCGTTGTTTTTTCACTGTCTGTCCAGCTGACAGGTTGACTTCTTCTTTTTACGTTCTGATGATTCATGACAGCGTTAACATAGTTTTATGGAACGCGCCCCTGGAGGTTACATGTAGGGTAATTTATAGAGTAACCTACCCAAGCGAGGAGCTCCAATCCTCAATCCACATGAGTTTGTAACGATATACACCTTTTTACACTTTTTTTATATTTGTTATACTAGTCTATAATTTTTAAATCAGAGTTTAAAATAACGTGACCCATTTCTAGATTTCATTTGACATCCATTCCTACTTCACCTTTTGACGGGATCATGAACTGACCACTTTCTGTGGCTTGGTGCTAATAGGGCCAATGTCAGTAATCCCCATCCTCACTGCAGCCCGTTTAAAACTAACAAATTTTACTATACCGGTAGAAAGCCATACACCTTACCATTGGCCTCTTTACAATCTCATCTTTAAAAATATTGTCGTTACACTTACGCCCTTTCAGCACAAATAATATATATATTTTTCAATACTTTGGCATCAAAAGCTGATTTTGGGCGAAATCTGACTTTGGCCCTTTTAGCACCAGGCCACAGATTTTATTTTTTTCCTTTCTATTTTTATCACTTATCATAGAAATAAAAGCACAGTTCTTCGAAATCGTATACGTTTTATTATTCTACAACTCTTGAAGTTAATTCGCCTGCGCTCGGCTCTCGCATGTGATTAATATTTCAGGCCTGCTTTCAGTTGGCAGTTAATTCAGGGCCCGCGCCACTGCCATTATATCTCATTCCCTTTATCGTATTTTATTCACCAGTCCAGTCCACTTTTATTCTTGGAGCTTTTCGGCCTCGGACCGTGTGTGTTCGTGCATAAATTATTATGTAACTAAATGAACTCCACTTTTCACTTTTTTAACATATTGGTAGCGGTAAACGAAGCTCATATGAATGTTTTACAGATGGCTAAGGAAACTCAAGACGGCATGAACGAAGAAGTCAATTTATCGTTCAACTTCAGCTTTCCTTACTCAAACGGAATTACACGCCGCCAGGAAAACAGGTAAAGTTAAATATGTCAACTAACTTTAGAAATGCTCGAAGTTTGAACGTTTAACTTCTCCATGTGCTCAACTTAAATAACTTACAGGAAAGCTAAACAAATGAATGTCAAAAGAAGTTACATATTTCAAAATATTTTTAATCCCAACTCTGAAAAACGAGAGTTGTACATATAATTAGACGCCTATATCTGTTCGTTTGTCTATTAGTCTATCTGAGTCTGTCGATGTGAACCGGTTTCAATGCGGTATTTTTATAGTAAGCTGACTTATGCAACCAATGTGGTTCTTTACTAAGTCGTAATAATAAAAAAATAATGGTTACAAAGTTAATACTTTGTGACGTATTCTCAGACCTACCTAAATACACACAAAAATATCATAACCATCGGTGAAGCCGCTTCTTAGTACTTTGATTACAAACACTGTGATTTTTATAGTATAAACGAGTTAGTGCATTACTTGACACTTTCGCTAATTCGTCACTATCGTTAATTCGTCACTTTCCTCATTCATCAATTTCTTAAAATTCTTAGTTTGACTGGACATAGACAAATCAGGTAAATTGACGAGTTAAAGATTTTTAAGAAATTGACGAATCGGGAAAGTGACGAATTAACGATAGTGACGAATTAGCAAAAGTGACAAGTAATGCACTAACTCGTATAAACACACAAGATTTTTATATATAAGAATTAGGTACTATATAACCTTACATGAGTCCGCTAAGACCTTCTCAGCGAACAGTTTTTGTAGTAGATTGTTACCCAAGGGGTTGAAAATAACTTTTACATCTCTCATATTCGGTAAGTAGGTCCTTATTACCGCCAAATGGGGCTTGTATGTGACCAATCAGCGCTCTAGGGTAATAATGTTGCTAGAAAAGCCCTAGGGCGGTAAGTAATTAAAAAAAAACTCTTCACTCTTTCAAAAAGTTCGCATAAATCTAACCATCATACTGGCAATAGACATGATAGCCCAATGACAAAAAAGGTCGCTTCGCTATTCGGCCTTGTCTCTTCGTATGAATATAATAGTCATCAATTTTAAATATCGAACGGCGAAGCTCAATTTCGTTCTTGAAAAAAATAATTAAAAAAAAAAGATGAAAAAAGGCGGGAATAGAAAAGTTTTACTTTAAATATTGTTTGTTTTTGGGATTTTTTTATAATTACGTGCTAATTAGGAAAAAAAACATGAGTTCTGCTACTTCTGCTAGTGATGGAGATATAATAAGCTGCACACCCGATTCAATGAAAATGGAAGCTGAAGCAGCAATTAACAATATTTTGCCTGAAAGTTCTAAAGAGAGATATTTGAAAACTTACAACGAGTTCATGAAGTGGCGTAAAGAAAAACGAGTAATTTTTTTCTACTTACCTCACAATCGAGATGTAAAGCAGAGTAGTTAGCTCGGGTGTAAGCATCAATAATTGCACTCTCGAACTATAGGCGCCCACGCTGCGCTCGTGCGCCTAAATATCTCGGGCTGCGATTGATGTCTTACAGCCATTGGCTACTAATCTACTAATTTAGTCCCGAGACGTTTCGCCAATAGTCCCAGGGACTAAATAAGTCTTTAACCCGAGGTAAACACTGTGCTTTCCATTACGATTATTGGGAAAGTAAAAATATAAACCTGAATTAAGTAGGTATATTTTGTGGCTGTATAGAAAGTTGGAACATGGTTCAAAATAGTACTAGTTTTTTAATCATTTGACAGCTGTCAAACTTGCTTGAAAACTATTCTCCTTAAGGCTGAAAAGAACTATTTTCAACCCGCTCCTCAGGCAAATTCAGACTTTCAGAGTATGATTAATGAAAAGTGAACTTTAATTTGACTTTTGAAAGCACAACAAAAATACAGCGCCACCAAGTTATCTGTTCAGGTGGGCAAAATTGTAACTAACATATAAATTGTAAATCCTGTTCCCCATTTTTTTTATTTATTCACTTACTAAGATCTATAGATATATTTTCATTCAAATTGAAGGACGGGTTAAAATATTCTCATTTGTCTAGGTAAATTCCTCAAATGTTACTACTAAATTCTCCACTAGCGCCGCTATCAACTGAACAGTTAAGATGGTGGCACTGTATATCATTCAAAGAGTTTGTATTGTATTGAAATAATATGCATAGCGTAACGTGTTTCAGACAAAGGGATAAATACGGACCTTGTTCTACGTCCTGTGGCGGCGGCATACGCATAGTAAGTCGTCAATGTCTGACTGGGGAGGCGTGCAAGCCTGTAACCTACGAAGCTTGTAACCTATACAGGTAAACTTTCACGGTCCTGTTTATAAAAAATCGATACCAATAAAACACTCTTAAGACGGAATTAAAGTCGGTTTATGACAGGATATCCTCTTAGACTGTTTTAGAGGAATCGACTTTCTATAAATAAGACTGATATTATAGTATTTTCGACAGCCTACCCTTGTTTTAACGGAAAGAGCTCTGCTTACTGAGCATTTTCTTTATTGGTAATTCAGATGTGAGTTCACGTGGTTTCCTGGTGACTGGGAAGAATGCAGCCACACTTGCGGGAATGATGGCGTTCAGGAGAGACAACTGTTTTGCGTGCCAGCTGGTATTGGGTAGGTATCACAATAAAACAATTAAAATAAGTGAACTCTTTTTTTGGTGATATCTAAAATATTTAAATCAAATACTTTCATCATCAACCCATTATGTCCCCACTGGGGGGAACGGGTCTCTTCCCTGAGGAAGGTATAGGCCATACTCCACCACGGGGGCCAAGTCCGGATTGGTGGAGGCTTGTAAGACTAATGGCTGGTCCTACTGTCAAAAGTTTTCAAGCCGCCCTAAGGCCTCTGACGAAAAACGGTCACCCATTGACCGTTCTAGTCAGAGTGCAGAGAATGCACTGAACGCGCCCTATGCTGTTCGAAGGTTAAGACCTTCGTGATCGTTTAAGATCGCTCAGGCAGCCGGGGGTACGAGCGAATACTTTAGAAAACAGTAAAATATCAATAGGTCCTTTATTAACTTTATTCCGGATACACTGAGGTACTTAATTTTTAGTCCGAAGAGTCCGGAATAAAGTTAATACACTTAATTTTTAGTCCGAAGAGTCCGGAATAAAGTTAATACACTTAATTTTTTGTCCGAAGAGTCCGGAATAAAGTTAATACACTTAATTTTTTGTCCGAAGAGTCCGGAATAAAGTTAATACACTTAATTTTTTGTCCGAAGAGTCCGGAATAAAGTTAATACACTTAATTTTTTGTCCGAATAGTCCGGAATAAAGTTAATACACTTAATTTGTTGTCCGTAGAGTCCGGAATAAAGTCATTACTAATTTGTAGTGCTTACGAAAGTGTTGGTTCCAAATGGGTACTTTATAACCAATCGGCCGAAGACAATGTTTATATTAAACTAGTGAGCATAGATATTTCTAGAGGAATTAGTACTGATGAAGTAAAAATAAAGTTTAGAACCTCTGCTTTTGTAAATTTTTCTTTACATCTGTTTTTATTTCCTTACAGCCTTGCCTCCCATTGGGATGTAATCCGACATAGCGTTTCCCCAGCGCTTTGCAAGTCACCGCCTCCGGCAAAAGAGCAGCCTTGCAATCAGCATCCTTGTCCTGTGTACTGGCGTGAGATGCCTTGGACTCAGGTAATCACCTCTTCTTATAACATAACATTTACATACAGGTACATACATTGCTTCTGACCCCACACTAGGATACCCTGTGTCGTAGGAACCAAGAAGAAAGAAGAAGAAGAAACAAGAAGACCAAGAAGATCATTCACGAGCCAATAATCAGTCATTGCTGAAATCAGACATCCCCCTATTCATACCAATATTAAACTCTGATACTTACTGTATAATTTTAATGAAAGCTATCATGCTCTGTAAACTGCATTTGGGTTGCAGCCTTGTTCAAGACTATAATTTGTTTATAGTTTTAATGCCTCTTTGGTTGTTACTACCTGTAAGTTTACCTTAAAGAAAAAAATTTTAAAAAAATACATATTTATCCAGCGAGCTCTTGGGCGTCCAACGCTACGTTTGCCAGTCCACACGAAACCCTTTTTTTACCCTCTGCCCTCAAGGCATACAGTTTAGCAAATCGATTAACTGGCAAACGTGGCCTAATTTATTACCTCAGTTGTCCCAGAAAATAATCCAGCTAATTACAGCAAAAGCTCGTGTAATTTCCTTGAAATATATACTGACATTAAAAATCTATTTTCTCGGGAAACAAACAAGAAAAGTCCCTAGAGCTTAGTAAAAAACAGTATCTTATTTTCACGGAACAGCGAGGTGAAAACTTCAACTCTAAAAACGCCTTAAAACTTTTAATACAGAAATACTGTATCTGTACAGAAATCTGTGAATATAATTTATGAGTACAATAAAGAATATCCTAACTATTTATCTAATAAAAGCTCACTGTCTAACACTGTCTAATTCTAAAAATAGTCTAACGTCCCATGTTTCAAAATTTCCGTTCGCCGCCTTTTTTAGTGTTCGGCCAGCTGCGGCCTAGGCGAGAAATATCGCCCTTTAATCTGTCCGGCCGCAGAAGAGATGCTCTGTGGTCCGAAGCCCAAAGAGAGACGCGAAAAATGCCGCATTCGCCATCGATGCCCTAACCACCGTAGACATTCGAAATGGCCGGATAACAACACGCTGCAGAGCTGCGACCTGATAATGCCGGATCAAAGAAGGAGATACTGCAAAATACCGTTCTTCCGCAAGCATTGTTTTGCGTCGTGCCGGAAAGTTGATACTTGAAAAGGGATGAAGTTTCTGGAGGGTATTTGTCACGTTTTAGTTGGAGGCCGGTGGGCGTTTTATGACGACTAAATCCTTGTAAAACGTGATATTGGAATAATGTGAAACCGGAAAATCGTTACTCCGCTATCGATAATTAAAGCCACTTACTTTTACACTTTGGTATTATTCATAATATTGTTATACTTACAGTTTCGCTTAAGGGTAGTCTAAAAACGATTTTGGTTTTGAATTATTTCAATGTACGTTGTATAGTTATTGTGAGTAAGTAGTTGTTATTTTAATAAACATTCGAGCACCTGCCGAAATCAGTATTATGTTAATAGAGTATTCGTGTCATTTGCAATGATCTTTCGAATTTGTGTACCTCAAACCCTCCTCATACAAAGCACTGCCATATTATCATGATATGAAATACAAAAATAAATAAATAGCATTTTGAATCTTGTTTAATTTATTTAATTTGCATAAGTGTGTTATTACAGGCCATTACAGTTATGTGAATCTGAAAGCAAGTAAGTTTCTAATAGTAGATAGGTATTTTAGGTTGGTTAAGTAAGATGTGGTACATAGGTACAAGTCTATTTACTGAAGCGAACGACTAAAGGTAAACAAAGACACAGCATCTCTCAAACTTACATGACACTCAAAATAGCTCATGCACGCAGCTTTGCTTGCATCATATACCCACAAAGGTTTACGTAGGTACTGTTTAGGGAAAACAGACACAACCAAACAAGACAAGACAAACACTAAAGAAAATAAAATAATTTAGAGAAGTTGCACTCGCATCAACAACGTCAATCGTGAGTAAATAATAATGTGGCGTCGGGGGGACTATCTTACTTTTTTTTTCCTTTAATTAAAAAAGAGGTTCGAAGTCAGCTCTCCATACTTCTTCCTACATTTCGCGTAGCGCATTAGCATAAAATAATCGATCATAATCGGCCTTTAAATAAAAGTCCGTCGTCTTTGCTAGTTGCGAACATATTTGGCAGGCAGTAGGATCGCTTTTATTTGAGGACCACTGAAATTTTTGGTATTTTTTGGGGCATAGATCTCTTAAGCAAATAGTATTTTCATGATAAAATAAAACATGATAATAACAGTGTTATTGTGTTTATTCCTTATTGGCATTTTTAGCCATATCGTTTTGTATATGTAACTTTGGTAATATTATGCAGTGTTATAAATGTGGCATATGGAAAAACCAAATTTTTCACATGTTGACACTTACTCGTTCGCTTCAGTAAATAGGGATTTTATTATATTTGTAGTGCCCTAATAATTATATTCATTAAAGAGGTTTTTTAACAGCACAAAATATGTTTCAAGTAGATTTAAATTAACATTACAGATGAACACAGCTCATTTATTAGTGATAAAAACAAATATATATTTCATTGTTGTAATACCCCTGACACACTAGTTAAAGGAGACATAGGGTTTCTGCTTTCTAATAGGTAAAGTATGCGTAGGAGAAGGCTCGATGGCGGGTATACATTCGACAGCACTTCAACTATTATATCAGTGCACTCTATTCAATTACGTTACAGGTGACTTTGCAACTAAAATGTAAAGGTCGAGTACTTATTTGACGATAGTACCATCCGTATCCCTCCCGGCTGTGTGTTTTATGGCCACAACTTTATTGGTGCTTTCAAAGGGACGCATTAGCAGATTAATTTGCGGCATACTTCATTGTAGCGGTATCGATTCCAGTAAGATTCCAGCTGAAAACATATTCCCCTAATGCAATGTTGGAAGATGACAAAAAGTACGTATAAGTGAGTATATTAATCACATTCCGTATAGTTTGCACGTGCAGTGAACTAACATTAATAAATTGTTAATCTTTCTGTTGAATCATGTTGAAGTAAGAGTAGGCCGTGCTGATGATCTGAAAAAAAAACGACTCATAAAGTGCCTCTACAAAAATGAGGGTTAGACGGTAAGGCCTGGTTTACATTTGCTTTATTTTCATGCTTTTTAGCATGCTTTTCATAGAGAAAGAACAAAATAGAGACGGCAAAAACTATGCCAATTCATAGCTTTTATTACGCACCATATATTATAAAAGTACTTTAAAAAATCCAAAACCAACCATTACTGATTTCTTATTTGCTTGTACTTATAAAAGGAATTGGCGTCTCTATTCTATTCTAGCTCTATGGAAAGCATGCTAAAAAGCATGATGATAAAGCAAATGTAAACCAGGCGTTATTCGGAGAAAAGGCTGAAATCGCGAAAAAAAAAATCAGGCACCTACTTACGTTACGGGTTGAACTCAGTAGGCCACTAATTTTAATATTAGAACCGATCTTTAATATAATGACACGATTCTCTTAATACCAACCTGAAACTCTGTTTTTTAATCTGTAACTAAATTCTTGTAAAATCTCCGTCGCAGATTGATTTATTTTGTCTTAGCAACTCTTCTAAGCGCCATGTCTACAAAAAGATAAAAGCTTGATGATCTTTTATAACTTGATGATCTTTTATAACTACCTGCTTATGGACACTAACTTTGCGCGTCAAAGTTTATAATGTGTTTTAATGTTACCTACCTATAAATTGGGCTTTATATCTTACTTTTGTTATGTAACGTTTATGTTTTATTGTGTCTGTTGGTTTTGTGATAAAAATAGAAAGAAAACAAAAGGTAATCTATCCTGCATATACGTCTCTCTGCAGCATACAGGCCTTCTCTCAGAGAGAAAGAACGGGCTAAATCACTACGCGCTCCCAGCGCGCATTGGCAATTTCAAGCGCTGAGATGTACCACAGATAATCAGGTTTCTTCAAGAGGCATATCTTGTGTATTTCTTACCGAAGAGAAAGTTTCCAGCTGTAAGACAGGCAGGCTAGTGACTTGAATGGTGATGGGTCGCTGCGAGCGAATGATGATCAGCGTCAGGTCAGTCAGTACCAACCTGACCAATTTTGTGGCGTGCCAGCCTGAGTAGAAGCAGTTATCAGCGACTTCGAAGCCCTGGGAACAATATAACACTTAGCTACTTTAGCTAACTTTACTTTACTATAATGTTAATTTCTAACTTTCTTTCCAAAGAAAGTGTACATAAGATTTGATATATTGTATAATTAATATTGGTTGATTGTTTTATATGTGTACCTAATTTTCCACAGAATAGCATTGTATCATACCGTTTGGGTTAGCACTGGCTCCTGAAATACAGGTCCCCGCCTAGTACAGGAGTCAGGGCACAGTGATATTGTAAACAAATTTAATTTATTTGTGTTCAATTAAACAATTATCTTTTCTGTCTTATCTTAGACTGCTTAGTCTAACCATTGTACGAGTATGTCTAACTAACCGCAGTCTAATACAACGGTGTGAATTACCTACGCGTTTTGTAGTGTTAAAATGTCAGAATTAATAACAATATACTGCAACATCACGACTTTTGACGTTTTAAATGCTCGAGTCTCGTCATCGTACTGCCTTTACGGATTGCTCATACAATATACTGCCCTCGTAAGGAAAAACGCAGTAATAGCCATTACTGCGTTTTTACTTTGGATGCAAAATTGGGCTCCCTGGTGGTATATCTATATGTGAAAAAATAATGGTGGCTGTAGGTCTACTAGAAACCTGAAATTTCAGTAAGAAAATATGCAGTAATGTATGAAATCCTTCTAATCCTGAGAAATGAATAGCGATTTACTCAAAACTGCGTTTTTACGATTACTGCGTTCTTCCTTACGAGGGCAGTATACCAAATTACGTGCATGCAATATACTAATAACAGGTGTCGGGTGTTATTTTTACGTGCACTTTGGCCAATTCATCATCATCATCAACCCATCATGTCCCCACCAAGGGGCACGGGTCTCTTCCCTGAGGAAGGTATAGGCCATACTCCACCACGGGGGCCAAGTCCGGATTGGTGGAGGCTTGTAAGACTAGTGACTGGTCTTACTGTCAGAAGTAGCCGGCCTAATTTAAGGCCTCTTACTTGGCTTAACGACCAATTGGCCAATTGACAGCTGCCAAACCTAGTACAAATCTGTGGAAACCTTTTGAAAAAAAAAATTGTTGCTCTAATGCCGGACAAATTATTTAACATGACTTTAGTTTCGTAAAGAAGTATTTCGACACATATTTTCGAGAAATGTTACTCAGACTTTAGCCTAGTCAAATTAACAAATATCAATGAATAACTCCTCAGGGATAACGGGCGTGAGTTTATTTATTTTATTTAATGAAAAAAATGCTTACCTGTCTACCGCAAACTCATTCAAACTGGGCCGTTTTTTGTTTAATCTATCTCCTGGGGATTATGGCAGTTACATGGATTTACGAGGATCTTTAATATTCGGCTCAAAACAATTACGAGCATAAGATCCGTCAACTTTCAGTGGGGTACAACATTTTGCTTAGGTTTTTAATTAGAACTAAATATTAAAATGGCATCCTTTACTAAAATTTAACTAAAAGAACGAATAAAAGAACATAGTCTTGTCAGCAGTTCCTAACAGGAGTTTAATAGTAATTTATATTTAGGTGTACACCTTACAGCTTTTAGAATACACCTCAACTGAGCAATCAAAAACCGATTATATTGCAATAAGGTAAGGTTTGTTCTGTATTGTTATTTATAACTTTACATAACTTTTCAAAATAGTGAATAAAAGTTTTATACAGAACAGGAACTAGTGTTACACTCGTGTGCTTTCGGCGAAAACCGAAGCCTATCTAGGCTAAGATCCGTTTTCCCTACAATTTATTGACGGTTCGTAGGAATTTCGTAGGAATTGTAACCGATCGTAAGCAAAAACGAAGCGTTTTGTGGATATTGGAACCGGGCATTAGAAGCTAACAGACTGTACACTCGTAGCCACTTTAGTATAATAAGAACTGCTGACAAAAACGCTGATGTCATTTTTTATTTTTATGAACGACGGCACTTTAATTATTGTTGGGTAATTATAATTATAAAACAAGTTACAATTTTTCATTCCACTTTGAAATTTTATTTCCCTAATTGTTTTAGTACAATAATATAATTAAAATAAAAACCTTACCTTTGTGCGCAATAGAGACCCAATATAGCAAGGGATCCATAGCTGCAAGATCGCTCCGACACAAAGCAGGGAAATGCATATGTCGATTTTTCCTTGCTGAAGTTGCTGGAATCAATCGAAACAACACCCTGACCGCATTATTAAAACCAAAAAGTTTGTATTAAAGGCATTCATGTATTAATGTATTTCGTAAAGGCGTTAATGTATTTCTTCCTATATCTGCCCACAAAAATCAGTAAAGCATTCGCAAAATCTTCAGTCTATCTGTGAGTATAGTAAGTCCAAGTTTCCCGAAATCTTTGGAACTCAATAAATGATAAGTACCTGGGTGACCGAGCTTTGCTCGGTATTTTTTTTGAGAAAAAGGAAAAGTCAAGTCTAGAACCAGGGTCTTCTGTTTACGGTATGGTCCTATATCCCACTTAAGCTATGACAACCTTACAGATCTTTGCGAAAATTAACTTCTTGTAGTGTAGCAGTTATTTCTTTGCCTTACAACACGGTTAAAACGACGTTTTATAAAAATGAAACCTAGTTGGATTAATTAATTGCCCCCGAAACCCCCTGAATACAAAATTTCATGAAAATCGTTGAAGCCGTTTCTGAGATTCTGATTACATATATGTATATATATACATACAAGAATTGCTCGTTTAAAGAGATTAGATCCATTAATAACTTTACGCATGAGTGCCGAAGGAGTAGATAGACATAATAATTAAAATTAATAATCTCGTTGTTTATTTTGTTTTTGGTAACCAACCACGTATATACGTGCCACTGCTGGGCACAGGCCTTCTCTTAGAGAGAGAGAGAGAGAGAGTATAGGCTTAATCACCACACGTTCCCACCGTGGAGTGGCGATTTCAAGCGCTGAAGTACATACTTCAGCGCTTCACATGAATATCTCACATTTTCTCACGATTTTTGCCTTCACGGTTAGCGAGTGGTATTGCTACTATAACTTCACAAATGTTCATAACTTAGAAAACAAATCATAGCTATATTCCCACACTGAGAATCGAACCTGAGTCTCTCGGTTCCGAGTCTATTGTTCTACCCACTGGGCTACCACAGCCATTGTTTTTATAAATCCCCAATTATTACGACCAATTTAAACAGTCAGTAGGCTAATCTGTCCAAGAGCTTGTTTAGGAAACGGCCAATAAATCTACTTTTAAAAACACTTGAATTGAGAATTGTGTAGCGTAGGTACCACAGAAGTATTAAGTGTTATTGTTGAAAACACCTTATGGAAAGTTTAACTTGTTAACATACCACGGTGATGTAGAAAGCCATTAGGCACATCACTATAGAGCTGAACACAACTTGGTAAGCTAAAGCGGCGCCGAAAACGTCCACCGTATCGGCCACTAGCCTGTAATAAAATTAAAAATGTAATTAAATTTACTAAAAACGAAATAAGGCTACCTGTGACTTGATTAGAGCAGCTAATTAAGCATTAGGCCCTTTACTCAATATCTAAGAGCCAGAGGGCCGGTTTCTGAATTGAGAATTTCACCAAGTAAATATTTAAGTAACGTTTTGTCACGCTCTTTTCTGAGAAATTTCATGAGACAGCGCTTCAGTTAAGTGGTTACTTAGTGAAATTCTCAAATCAGAAACCGACCCAGAGTATCAACTCAATTACTACGCTACTTAGAAATCAGAGTCAGAGGTACTTGCTTGCCGGAACCCAGTACCTCGGATGCATCTACCGATGTGCTATCTTCTATTTTCTACTCATCAAGTATGTTCATTAAAGTAAAAAAATCTTGCCTGAACACACTATTATGCCAAGTGACGATTCTCTTCATTCGATTGTTCAATTCCCGCTTAGGATTCGTGTACTGCTCATCTTCACGGTCTAGCATCAACACATTCTCATCTAGATCATCAAACAGGTGCTCTAGACCTATGAGAACCATGTCAATCATGGAGTAAGCGTGAAGCCACAGATGGAATAGTATGTAGACGTAAGCTGCAATTAATAGATATCACTTTCACTTTTACTTTACATCTTAGTAGATTTAGATACATTCTAATAATAATCTCGTGCTAAGTCGAAAGTTTTCAACACAAATATTCTTAGCTTAGGTATTCTTGTATTTACAATATCGAACCAGTTTTCAAGATGGTGGACATCCAAACATCACTAAGGAAATAAATCAGGCTAAACCGGGGATTCGAATCTACAAGTCTAGCACCGGCCGCCAGAACTCTTGAAGTTAGTTTTTAAACAGGAGAAGAGATTCATGTTGAAAATCAACTTAAAATATTGTTAGCTATCTTAAATAATTAATATTACATTTCGAGGCATTTTACTATAATCAGTGTGTGCTCACTTATTTTTAGCATTAGGTTTTTGATGGTTCCGTCGCCCACGTGCTATCTAGTTGACAGCTGTAAATTTTAGTTGATATAAAAAGCGGGCGGTACGGACGCGCCGGCACTATCGGTTAACTGTCGAAGCGTTAGGATATTGTCAAAATGTTTGTGAATGAATAAACGTTGAAAATATATCAACCTTAGTTGTGATTTAGTTAAAAATATTTTAAAGTAACCTGGTACTTACCAGTGAAAATCGTGACGTAGTCAACGATGACCAAATACATCACAGACATGAATGTTTCATACAGTGGCGAAACGTGTGGGTCGTCGTTAGGCAACCACAGCGGGAAAATCAACGGTTTGACGGATTCCTCGTCATGGGTGACGAACAGGCAATGATATATCACGGCCACTACTGATAGGAGGATGTACATGGCAGCCACAAAAGTGACGAAAATGAACCACGCTATTCCGTATTGCCATATTGCCAGTTGACCTTCTAGGAATTTCGTTCTACCGAGCAATAAAACAGTGTCATTTACAAAAACACTCTTCAGATACAGTTTAAATAGTCTGTGGTAAAGGGGAAAACGTAGCGTCTGATCAAACGATCTGTCTCCCGAGTGCTTAGTGCGAGTTTTTTCATTCACTTTCGATAGCGAGAGCCTTTGCAATTTGTATAGGAGTGACAAAGAGACAACTAGATGGCGCGCTTTGTCACTCCTATGCAAATCGCAAACCCTCTCGCTATCGAAAGTGAATGACAAAACTCAGTATACGCACTCTGGGCCCTTAGTGCGTCTTTTTTCATTCACTTTCGATAGCGAAAGCGTTTGCAATTTGTATAGGAGTGACAGAGAGACAACTAGCAGGCGCGCTTTGTCACTCCTATGGAATATGAGTTTACGTTAACGCGATCGAGTAGTTAAAAAAACTCGCACTAAGCACACTGGTGTGTTGTAGAGGAACCGTGTTTTGTGTATAAGGTCGTTTCAGTCTTTTATTTAAAAAAATCTGACTCAATTTAAATAGTCTGTGGTAAAAGGAAAGACTTAACAACAGATTACTTAAACTGCCTCTCAGTAGAGTATTAATAGATTACAACAGTGTTTTTTTAAAAATTAAATTTCTTAAAATTTATGTTAAAAAGATCATTAGTACGAAAGCGTTGTCCTCCGTTTACTTTGCACAGTAACGGCCTTATTTATAAAAGCATGATTCCTTTAAAACTAATCTAAAACTCTTTTTATTTAATCTGCGGCTACGTTTTTTCCTAGAAAAATCTCTACCACAGACTATGTTAATCGACGTTTTTGAACTGTTTTTCGGAATGGAATTTTTATAAATAGGACCAATTCGTGGGTTAAGAACCAGAGTAGCGTAAGGGCAAAAATTGAAAAAAAGTCAAAATTATTGCAAGCAGACAAATTTCATTTTGGCAGTAAACAAAAATCATTTTTTTGGATACGTTTTTTTTGTACTAAGCAATCGACTCACAATATCGATCCAGTTTTTTGGCACATAAAAATACGAAGGATGCGAATGGCGAAAAAAATTTTTTTTACAATTTTTGCCCTTTCGCTACTCTGGTTCTTAACCCACGAATTAAAGTTTGAAGTTTGTTAAAGTGAGAGTAAAATTTTTTTGCGCTGCTTAATAAGATAGTGATCCGGTTGAAATCGGAAGAATCCACAAAATTTAAAATAGGTACAGTGCCACCATCTTATCTGTTCAGTTAATAGCGACGCTAGTGGAGAATTTGGTAGTAACATTTAAGAAATTTACCTAGAAAAATGAGAATATTTTAACCCGTTTTTCAGGTTTAATGAAAATATATCTATCAATCTTGGTAAGTGAATAAATAAAACAAAATAACAGGGAACAGGATTTACAATTCATTCGTTAGTTACAATTTTGCCCACCTGAATAGATAACTTGGTGGCGCTGTATAAAAACTCAGTGTTATTGAACTCCTGCGATTCACCGATTTTCATGTTTTGTGTAAGTAGGTACGTATATTTGGTAGGTCTGAGAAAAGGCAAAAACGACGTTTGCCAGGTCAGAAAGTAAGTTAGGAGCAAAACATCTTTGTTCTTGGCAATATGTTTATGGTTATTCATTCGTTCAAATTTCCACTGGAGTTTTGAGACATGAAGGTAACGTCATGAGATGTTTTGCTTAGGTACATGTTCAATCTATGCGATTCAGGCTTTTTGTCCGAGGAGGAGCGTTGAGGTACCTTTGTGAACACCTCAGATGCTCAGTTTCCTCATGGGGTTATGCTCACACTTAGAGAGTTTTATATCTATTACAAATTCACGAGCCGTTGTAACTTACAAAAGACACTTACAAGCTGGAATTCGAATCCAGAACCTCAAAAAATAATGTGAAGCAACTGTCCACTAGAATCGTTCGTAGCCCCGGCCGCCTGAATGATCTTAAGCGATCAAGAAGGCTAAGCAACATAGGGCGCGTTCAGTGCATGGATGGGTGGCTGTCTATGACTAACGCTAGTGGCATTTTTCCGAGCGGCTCCGTGCTCAAGGCACGTTAAGCGGTCGGTCGGTGCCGGCTGCCGTCGATACATGGCAGTCGTTAAGCCAAGTCACAGGCCTTAGGGCAGCTTGAAAAACTTCTGACGTAAGACCAGCCACTAGTCTTATAACCCTCCACCAATCCGGACTAGGCCCATTTGGTGGAGTATAGCCTATTATACCATTCTCAGGGAAGAGACCCATGCCCCTCGGTACGGACATAATGGGTTGATGATAAACTGTCCACTGCACAACACGATGTAAAAGCCATTTTTACCCGACTGCGCCAGAAGGAGGGTTATTATTTTAAATAAGTAATTAAGGGATGTGCTTACTTATACGGGTCACCAATTTTATTGCATATGAATTTGAAGTCATTGTTCATAATCTCAACCAGACCAAAGATCTTCTTAGGATTCGTTAGGAGGGAAAAATAGACAAAGGGAACGATGCCGACGACGACGCCGTAAGCGAAAGCCTCTGTGAAAAGGGCCGGGTCTTCTATGGAAACTGCGTGGCCCATGGCCATGAATTCAAACGTCAGCGAAACAAAGCTCAGAGCGATACTTTGCATCGGCCATATAAACCTACAAAAAGAAAAAAAATGTGTTAGAGACAATCCCTTCAGTTATGGACGAGATTGTCGATAATATCAGGTAACACTGAAGTGAGTCTGAGTGTTTGAAAGGTAAGTGTTTATTGTATAATTAAAAATGTTATATATGTACATATTTAGACCATTTATTCCAACGGCCCCAATTATGAAAACACGATTCCTCTGAAGTAACCCTCAGAGGAAGTTTATGTATTCTGTGGTTACCTACGTCTTTTTATTAAGGTTTAAAGAACTTTGTTTTATAACTAAGATCGTTGGTTCATTCTTAAAAGTAATAGTCTAAATAGATAAAGATTAGATTAATACTCTTTATTGCAGAGTAGTAAAAACAAAAAAAAATGTTGAGAAATCTTATTTCGAAAAAATTGCGAACAAATTCAAGACCAGGGACTGCCACCTGCCACGATCCTGACAAATCACTTTCGCTTCATCGACATTCATTAGTCGTTGCATGCACGCACGTCACTTTCGGTATAAGTATTTATTTAAAAACCTAACAAGGGATAGAAAATATTGTGTTCGTATGTTGCAAGTAAGTATAAACTTACTTACCGTACTTTTGAATTTTTGTTACTGAACCAAAGGCCGTTGATTGCCAGTACTAAGCGCAACTGAGGATGAAAAGTGTCTAACGTAATTTCTGGGTCTGTGTAATCGAACTCTTGTTTATTAAGAACATCCAAGACTTTAGTTTTGATCGAAGACATCTTGGCGACAGACCCAGCAATACCACTTTACCTATAACTTTCCTTGGACAAAGTGGTATCCTGATTGTGCAAATTGTGATATCTGACCTTCGATAATTGCTGTACGCTTAATAACCGCTTCCGATTACTGCGGTAACCAGTCTTAAACTCGACATTATCGTATTGTGCTCGCCCTCCTTTTATACTAATTAGGCTAATAATTATGTAATTAAGCTATTTCGCAAAATTACAGTTATATACAATTACAGGTAAAAGGAAGGAGGCAAAAGAGGTTTGTAAGGAATATGGCGAGTCGCAAGCCTTGACCTCTGCCAGTGCTTTCGAGAACAAGCGTGAGTTTATGATGTAATATTATGAACTATATATATACCGGATACGCTTACCTGATTTTTTGACGGAAGAATCCGACCAGAGTGCTTATACTGAGTTTTTTCATTCACTTTCGATAGCGAGAGCGTTTGCAATTTGTGTAGGAGTGACAAAGCGCGCCACCTAGTTGTCTCTTTGTCACTCCTATACAAATTGCAAACATTTGCTTATCGCGGACTCTTTCGACAAAAAATCAAGTATGTGTATACATCCGGAATGCTTCGCAAGGCACGATAAGCAGTTGGTGCCGGCTGCCGTCGATAGATGGCAGTCGTTAAGCCAAGTAAGAGGCCTTAAATTAGGCCGGCTACTTCTGACAGTAAGACCAGCCACTAGTCTTACAAGCCTTCACCAATCTGGACTTGGCCCCCGTGGTGGAGTATGGCCTATACCTTCCTCAGGGAGGAGACTCGTGCCCCTCGTTGGGGACATAATGGGTTGATGATGATACATCTATCTATCTATCTATATATATAAAATTCAAAGTCCTGACTGACTGACTCACTCATCAACGCCCAGCCCAAGCCGTTTGAACTAAGAAGCTGAAATTTTGCACAGAGGATCTGTATATAATGTAGGCAATCAATAAGAACGGATTTTTTTAAATTCAACTCCTAATGGGGCGAAAAGGGTTGCCTAAATTTGTATGGGAGGTATAAAAAATGTTGTCTGATTTTCTTGAAACTTGAAATAAATACTCTTCAACACAATTGATTGAACACGTGTTTCACCGTTTTTCTAAATTTAACCCCTAAGGGAGTGAACGGGATTGCAAAATTTTGAACTAGAGTCCACGCGGACGGAGTCGCGGGCGAAAGCTAGTCCGGAATAAAGTTAATAATGTGTAGTGCTTACGAAAGGGGTTTGGGTAACTTTGTATGGACGGTTGGTGTCATTTTTTTTTGAGCGGCCACCTTTTTTTTCAGTGCTAATTTTTAATACTAATTTAGCTTAATATATATATAAAATAAGTTCAGCTGTAAGTAATATCGGAAAAAAGTTGTGGCTCTTCAAAAAGCATAAGAAAAATGTTTTATTCTGAGAAATTATGGGTCGTTGCATTTTTGTGTCGTTACTAAATCGCGTAAAAACAAATTTTAGTATAGGGCCCTCGCCCACGGCGACTTTTTGCAGCGATGCTGTCGCGCGTTCGTCGTGATTCAGTCGCGATGCAAACGCTATACTGTCGCGCTTCTGTCGCAATGCAAACGTGATTCAGTAACCCTTCCTCCATTCTTTCCACGAGGTCATCCGTCACGATCGCGCGCTCGCATCCATACAGCCACGATGCTGTAGTGCGTTAGTAGCGCGTAGGCATCGCTGCAGCGCATTTCAAATGCGACCTACGCGCGTTAGTAGCGATGCTGTCGAGCGCTTACTAAACGCGCGACAGCATCGCTACAGGAATTCGCCTTTGGCGAGGGCCCTCCTAACGACACAAAAATGCCTACGATCGACACAGTTTTAGGCCCTTCACCCATGGCGACTTTTTTCAGCGATGCAGTAGCAATGCTGTCGTGGGTTCGCCACAATACAGTTGCGATGCGGTCGCTAGCTGTATGACCTCGCCCACATAAGCACGATTCAGTGGCGATGCAAACGCGATTCAGTAACCGAGGGGCCACTCTTCCTCCATTTTTTCCCCGATGTCGTCCGTCACGCCGCGCGTTTGGATCAATACAGTCGGTATGCTGTATCGCGTAGGCATCGCTTCTGTAGTGCGTTGCAAATGCGACTAACGCCCGTTCGAAGCGATGCCACAGAATACAGGTACAGGTACAGAAGATTCACTCCGCAAAATCAATTAAACAAAAATTGACTCTAGTAGCGATACAATTAGGTGCAATTCAGATCGCACGGCGCTAAAAAAGCTACAGTTATATACACCTCCATGTTGCCTCTCTTTCTACCGCGTAACTCTTACCTCTTCTGGCGCCTGAATTCCTACCTATTTGCCACTCCGGAGTGGTCGCCGCATGTACATACGCGTTCGATATCTACACGCGGAGTGCGACAGGCCTGGCGATGCTGTCAAGCGTTTACAAAACGCGCGATGGCATCGCTACAAAAAGTCGTCGTGGGCGAGGTCCCTAAGTTACTGAATCACGTTTGCATCGCAACAAACGCGTGGTATCGCGTTTGCGACGTGGTTACGTGGACGAGGGCATATAGGTAGCGACCGCATTGCGACTGTATCGATGCGAACGTGCGACGGCATCGCAGTAGCATCGCTGCAACAAGGTAGCCGTGGGCGAGGCCCCTTAATCACAACAGGGGCCCACCCTCCCTCCATTCTTTTCCCGATGTCGTCCAACACGGCCGCTCGTTTGTATCGATATAGTCGCGATTGGAGAAAGAATGGAGGAAGGGCCCCTATGTAACCGAATCGCGTTTGCATCGCGTCAGAATCTGAAGCGCGACGGTATCGCGTTTGCATCGCGATTGAATCGCGGGTACGTGGGCGAGGAGCTATCCAACGCATCGCAACTGTATCGCGGCGAATGCACGACAGTATTGCTACTGCATCGCTGCAAAAAGTCGCCGTGGGCGAGGGTTGGTGACCCATGATGCCACATGGTTTCTCGATTATTTCGACTAGAAACGACTTAAAAATTCGTAGTTTTTACTTACTACAACAAAAATGATTAGGTTTTACGTTAAACTATGAACTGTGATATCTCGGCTCCGATATGGTTTAGCTATATATACTCCATAATAAAAATTGTTTACTTTATACTGCTCTTTCGTAAAACACAACTTTCATGAATGGCCGCCAAAATTTAAAACGACGCCAACTTTACCCAAACCCCTTTAGTTTATGTAATGTGTATTTAGGTGTAATCACATCTAGATGTCTTAACAACAACACGTTATCGCTGTTGAAAACACCTGCTGAGGTTATTGTTCTCCTAAAATCTTAACTGTGTATTTCAGGGAACATCGTAACACTACAAAACCGTCGAATATTTCCTTCGTCTATGAGCTACGATAGCATGAGGTCAAGATAAAAGTTTTATCCCAGGTACCGGCATCTGGCTGTCCGCGGTAAATTAAAGAACGATGTAATGGGATAAAACTTTTACTGTGACGTTGTGCTCCCTTAGCTGGACTGGTTTGTTTAGCGGTTAGCTCGGGAAGTTGTGGCAGTCCCACTGAATGCGGGAAAACCGTATGTTCTAAAATACCTACTTTGCTTTAGATTTCTGCCAAAGGACGAAGGCGTTTCCCGCGAATTTTTAAAAAAAAGTATCAAAAACACAAACTCGCATGGTTCAGGAAGCGAACACAGAAGGTTTTTCATGCGCTTGAAATTGATTAAAAACCTTTTCAGATTAATGTAAGGGAATTCATTTTTACAACTGTTATCTAAACAATACAGAAGTTATTATGATCAGTTAAAAAATTTAATGGGCAGTAGTTTAATTTTTCGACGGTTAGTAAATTAGTGAGTCAGTAAAACATAAGCAGTATGTAAGTAAAAAAATATTGGTCTGTTATTTCATCATTCAATGTCAGTGCAAAAATGACTCAAGTAGTTTAATAAATTAATGAGCAGTAAAACGGTTGGAATGGGCAGTTCAAAGTGAGCGGTAGCATCCGGACGTCAATTTGATTGAAAAGAGAGGTAACTTTCGTTAAAAGGGGCGGAGTTTGAAGCGTTTGTATTTTTCGAGTTTGCATATTTAAAGTTTTTGTATCCTAATTTTAACTTGTATCCTAATGCCAAATAATAAATACTTACCTACAGATTGTCGTAATGTTCTTTACTTTTACTCTCCGACCATGTAAAACATAAGGTAATGTGTTCAATGTTCATATTCAGCATTGAATGTGAAGAATGATGCATGGTTAATATGGTTATGCTTCATATTTTGTCCCTTCTTGACATTCAAACCTACACAAGGAATAGATTTTACCGGCTCATCGTTTATAGAACTGCTTAAATAAAATGTATTACTAACCAATTAAGATTTGTTAACTGTACGCACCTAACCGCCCAGTTCAACTATTCCACTGCTCAGTATTTATTGAACTGCCCGTTTAAATTATTTTATGACTCATTTTTATTTAGTTTACTGCTCAGTTTTTTCTGCTAAACTAGTTTGCAAACATGCGTTTTTTATTTTTTACCTACCATAACTCAAATATTGAACTTCCGCTTTAATTCTATGCCTTAATGTAACAGCTAGTTTAGTTTGTGCGAGTATTATACTACTTATTTCTTATTACTAATCATTATTGCTAAGTAACTCGTTAATCTTATTGAAAATCAATCGTATTGTCTTCATAACAGCATATATTTGGTTTAATTACATAGATACACTTAAATTATCACATTTACATCGAGATCAAAATAATTACTATAGAGATTCATTTTGCTTAAACCTTATACATGGGTGAAAATAAATCAAACTCTTCTTTTATCAGATGTAACGCAAGCGAAAAAAAAATTGTCCAGCCTGCCCCCGTATCACGATTGCAGATTATCTGAATTATCACAGCCTGATATAGAACTCAATAGAATGTGAATAAGATGGTGAAACAATGCCATTTTACTTTATGAAGAGGATGAGTGCGAGATGACGTCACTCAGTACCGAGTTCGTTATAAAACTCTCAGGAATATGAAAAAATCAAGGTATAGGTAAGGACTGTAGACAGTCGAGCATATTTGCGGAGGCAAGGGTTCCTGTTTTCTTGGCTATCTTGCGGTCACGAATCGCCTCGCCCGGTCAAGGCTATGTGAGACCAAAAATGCAATCCTGCTAGCTGTTTATGAGGATCTCAGAAGTCCTATAAATTGTGCAGATAAGCGCGAAACGTGAGTTCACACACCGAGAACGAGAGACAACACAAACGTGAGAACACTTCACCAAATCCCCCACTTGCTAGTGTCTACTAGCAGTGTAGTGTAAAATATTTGACATTTTACAAATCATGACATTAAAAAACACTACGTTTCGTGTTCCATCAAAGACAGTTACTCGTACTGATAATATTTGAAGTTTTTCGTTTGAGTGTATGTTTTAGATATATTACTGATTTATTTACAGCTTAACTAGCCCTGGTAAGGGCATGTGAGAAGTAAACGAGTGTGAGTAGTGCTTTCGAGTAGTTTTTCTACATACCATCTCTACACGATTATCCATATTACAACGTGCCGGAAGCACGGAATGAGCTATTTCGATCTAAAAGACCTTATGGGACAGCCGATATTATTTTTGATAATTCGTAGTTGCTCTCATAATAACAGACGTACCTTGTATTGATGAGTTTCACTGGACTTTTCTGAAATACCATACCAATTTATCGCGAACTCTGTCAGTAGTGATAAATTATTTCATTCGTAACGACATCCGCACGTTGTAACATGGATATACACATTTATCCTTGCATATCCTAGTTTTTGAGCTAAGATAAGTGCGGCGCGGCAAGCAGGGTGGCGTTGATGCCAGTGAGACCGGAACCCCGTTGCGTATTTCATACATTTTGGTGCATTTGTTCCATGCTCGCCGCGCCTCACCCAGCTGCCGCTCTGAGCCCTTAGTGCGAGTTTTTTCATTCACTTTCGATAGCGAGAGCGTTTGCAATTTGTATAGGAGTGACAGAGAGACAACTAGGTGGCGCGCTTTGTCACTCCTATAGAATATGAGTTTACGTTAACGCGATCGAGTAGTTAAAACAACTCGCACTAAGCACACAGAGCGGCGAGGTTATGGATCGGCCGTTATAGATTACACAGCGGCGGCGACGATCTTACCGATGCGTGAAGAGTCATTAAGAGCAGGCATAAGGCTATTTCAAGCATATTTTCCGGAAGTTTCTACCCTCGCTCACTATGCCATCATGCCTTATGTTGGTAATGGGTGCCCCATGAGCACGGTGTCAGATCAGTGACTGCCATATCCGTGATGATGATGATGAATTCCTCTTATCCCTTATCAGGAACATAGGGCTCGTAGAAGGGATCTCCATTTCTCGCGACCCGCGCCGATGATAAAGTAACAAAGCCTAACCTTAGTTTTACCTTATATTGGAGCGCTTATTCATCCCTGGCTCGTCTATACGTGGAGAGACCATAACCATACCTCATAGATCCAGGTACCTACCTACGTAATTTTATTAGCGCAGAGGGTGGTGGCAGTGTCAACCACCATGGTGGCGGTACTGCTAGTGGCGCGCACCACGACCCCCATCACCACGGAAACCAGCAGCTGGGCCGCGAACACCCAGCTGCTGGCAACTGCAACATCCGTGCCGATGCCTAAGCTAAAACCAAGCCGTTACATAGTAGCGGTCGCACGTCCCTAAGTCTTTCCTCACAGGTCCAGGTACGTAATGCTGTTAGCGCAGAGGGCGGCGGCGGCGGCCAGGGCGGCGGCGACCGCCACCACGGCGGCGGTGCTGCCGGTGGCCCGCACCGCGACTCCCATCACCACGGAGACCAGCAGCTGGGCCACGAACACGCAACTGCTGACCACCGCCACGTCAGTACCGATGCCGCGGGCCTCGCCGCAGCCGCCGCCCGCGCTGTCCCACTGGAAAGCGAAACGGAGCGAAGCAAAAGTCAGCAAACGCACTTGACATGACAATACCAATATCATCATCATCTTAATCATTTAACATAACATAACATTTTTATTTATTTTTTATAACATAACATTCACATACAGGCACATAAATTGCTTCTGGCCCCACACTAGGATACCCTGTGTCGTGGGAACCAGAAACAGCGACGTAACAAACATGTGAACATCCAAGACCTGGGTTTCTTTTTTTTTTGTCCCCAGCCGGGATTCGAACCCGGGACCTCTCGCATGGTAGGCAGATGCGCTAACCGCTACGCCGCATGGTAGGCAGATGCGCTAACCGCTACGCCACAGAGGTCGTCGATTTTTGTTTATCATTTGTTTTAAATAGTTATTCTAGTTTGGTGAAGGCCGTGTATAAATTATTATAACAATAAAATCTACTACTAGCTGACCCGGCAAACGTTTTGCCAGATAGGGATATGAAAAATAGATAAAAACCTATTCTCAGACCTACGAATAAAGGTAAATATAAAATTGCATCAATATCAGTCAAGCAGGTTCGGACTTTCGGACTATGACACGAGAATTTTAGATATTAGAGAAGAAAGAATAAAAGTCTCGTGTTTGTTATGGAACTCCTCTGAAACGACTTCATCCGGTTTTACGAAATTTTTTGTCTAATTTCGTAGCTTTGAGAATATGTGGCAGGCAAATATTTTGCCAATGTAAATTAAAATCACATAGCTCATGTAAAATAGGATATGCGGCAATATAGCAATTTATTGATAGATTGATTGTGAACGTCGGGATTGCACGTAGAGTGGGGTAAACAGAAACCGACGTCTGCTTGGGAATCTTGTATGAGAGGTATCATTTCACTTATGTTGTCTAGATAGGAGACACAAAATGGTACAAAATAAATTCATTTAGAGTAGATCTGAAACTCAATATTTAAGATTTCTCTCGATCACATGGGAATGTGATCGAGAGAAAATAATCAGTTACGATGGTCTCCATAGGGATATGGAGACCATCGTAACTGATTTCCACAAATGGCCTCTGTCTAGGGGTTTTTGAACATTTTTGTAAAGTCTTTGTCTAATTACCGTAGCACAGTGTATTCAGGATCAGGACAAGTGATTTTAGTATGTGGAACTGATTACCCATACCTACCTACTTACCTACGACGCCTGCATACAATTTCAAGCAATCTACTTTGTATAGGATACCTACGAGTATCTATGTTCGTTATTACGAACGTACTATTTAGGTAAAGTTATTATTTGATGTAAGTGTATCAAAAATTTCATTGTAATTTCGAAGTAACGAGGTCTCACATCAAGAGGGCGTATGTCAAACCCCATCGCTTGTACTAATGACTTTTCATCTCATCTATTTGAAAATGACGACTTGGTTCGCCTTTAAGTATCCAAAGGTGGTGTTTTCTATGAAACTTTTTGCGGGTTTTAAGTGTGCCAGAATTATATTTGCCGCAAACTTTTTGAATTTGGAACATCTTAGTGTTCAGCGCCAAAGAAATCGAACGCAAATATTGTTTGAATAAAGACTGGCTGGTACGACGGCCCATAGTCAAGTCGCCGCCCGGCGGAATAAAAAAAAAATCTTATTAAAAACGCGCGAACTAACTATGTACAGCCTGCGTTTTCGTACATTTTCACGGATTGTTAGAAATTCATGTTTTTGTTTTGAAAAATTTGTTGGTTCTTCAAGTGACAGTGAAATATAAGTCCATTTCTAAATTAGGTGTATTTGCTAATCATGAAGCAAAACACCGTGAGGAAACCTATTATCATACCTCAGCGCTTGAAATTGCCAAACCGCGATATGTAAGCGACCACGCTTACACCAAATTGAGCCCGTACTTTTTCTTTGGGAGAAGCCCTGTGCCCTACAGTGTATATATGCTACTACTCACCATGCCAGTGGCGTGATAATGTGCTACCAGTAGATAGGGCATGGTAAATAAGGTGGAGTACATGACGCCGGCTGTCCAGCTGAACAGTATGACGGCCGCTCGAGCTCGGATCGCGCACAACAGAAACATCCCGCAACTGTAAGTGCAGAGGCCACCCACATACACGCGCTTGGCTCTGCAGAAATGAGAAAAAACACAATAAAATTCAAACTACCAGTCTCCCTTTTCCTTCAGTTTTTTTCCGTCATAGGGCTGTTTGGAAGAAATTGCTATTAGCAATAAGGCCGCCAATTGTACTGTAACCTTGTAAATATTGTATGTTTGTGTTTTTTTCTCGTGTACAATGAAGTATATTCTTATCTAAATATATAAAAGAAGAAACTGACTGACTGACTTAGAATCAACGCAGAGCCCAAACTACTGAACCTAGGGGGTTGAAATTTGGCATGGGAGTTCATTAGGGAGCCTAGGGGAGCACTAAGAAAGGATTTTTTGAAACTCACCCTCTAAAGGGGTAAACGGCGGTGTTAAAGTTTGTATGGAGGTATAAAAAAATGTTGTCAGATTTTCTTGAAACTTGAAATAAATACTCTTCAACACAATTGATTGAACACGTGTTTCACGGTTTTTCTAAATTTAACCCTTAACGGGAGTGAACGGGGTTGCAACATTTTGAACTAAAGTCCACGCGGACGGAGTCGCGGGCGAAAGCTAGTCTTATCTTAAAAGGCCAGGGACCCACAGGAAGGATGTGGGACGAAGATGAGGCATGCGGTGTCTGCTCAATTTACTTTCTTACAAAATGTATGTAGCTTTTTTATTTTTTTATTAACACAACTTAAAAGTTATAGTATAGATAAGTGTATTTTGTTATTAATAATTACGGAGGCTTTGACCCACCTAGGTGTCAGCGTGTGCGCGAAGTACGTATAGGCTGCTCATATAATCCCGGATTGACATTGTACTTAAATTGAACCCGCACATTGGTATTGATTTTTAATCATACATGGAAGCCATATAACATAGAGCAGTCACAACAAGTGTAGAATAGGAAACGTGTGCCAAAGTCATGGACTATGCCTTGACTCTACGCTAAGCACTAGGAAGTCGGGACTGTCAAGTTGAAGGGTTGGGATTACTGACTCACTGTTTACGCGAGAAGCATGTGAACTGTATTATACTTGCCGTCAGACTACGATAGTCGAGGCAAGGGTGCCTAACGTCACTGCACGTACCGCGGCGTATCTAGCGGGCCCCTCAGAGATGAACATGATGATGATGATTGGTCCATGCGTATTGATCACGTTATCGGTCGCGCGACCGTCGGCGGCCGGCGTAGCGATTTGTCGCTGACTAGGCGTCGCTCGTCTGTTGGAGCCCTTAGTAGTGTAAAATAGGTACCCCATAGTTTTTCGATACTTTTAGAGAAGTTGTCTATTGAGCGGGTCAAAATTCTTGACACATAATTATAAATACGATCATAAATTAATGGATTTTGTGCTTTTCACATTTTTCATTTCTATTGGTTGAAGCCGAAGACCATTTCGGTTGGCACAAGGAAAAAGATCTTCAACTTGGTCCACAAGGAGAAATCGAAGTAATTATTGTTCGTAGCACAAGTGGTTATTGCGCCTTACATCGTTTGAAGATAAATAAACATTTTCTATTACGAAGAAGTATAGGAATCGCTCGTAGCCCTGGCTGCCTGAGTGTTCTTAAACGATCACGAAGGTTAAGCAACATAGGGCGCGTTCAGTGCATGGGTGGGTGACCGTCTATGACTAACGCTAGTGGCATTTTTCCGAGCGGTTTCGTGCTTCGCAATTCACGTTGAGCTGTTGGTGCCGGCTGCCGTCGATAAATAGCAGTCGATAAGCCAAGTCAGTGGCCTTAGCGTGGCTTGAAAACTTCCGACAGTAAGACCAGCCACTAGTCTTATAACCCTCCATCAATACGAACTAGGCCCCCGTGGTGGAGTGGCTTATACCTTCCTCAGGGAAGAGACCCGTGCCCCTCGGCGGGGACATAATGGGTTGTTGATGATAGGTACGGTTCTTACCCGAGTCTCTTGATGAGTTTCTCGATAATCATCGAGTAGCAAGCGCAGGAAAGCGAGTACATAGCCATGCCCCAGCAGCCGAATCTGACTCCAGCCTCGTAATCTGTTCTACTTTCACTGCCCACCGGTGCCTGGAAACCAAACAATGTGTGGTTAAACTCAGTAATCTGAGGCAGATTGCTGACGGTGGCTGGATGAGAATGACCGAGGACAGAAGGAGGTAGGTTGTCTTGGGGGGTCCTGCGGAGTTTCTGGTCTTCCATCGGACGCGTCCCCGGGTGGCGGATAGGGGAACGCCCTCCAGATATGGGGGGTACCGGCTTCGGCCGGTGCGGACCAAAACCAGAGGTAGGGGGACGTCCAGTGGCTTGCGCTGCTGGATGTCCCGCGGGGTCCACTATGGGCCCCGCACCCGTAACCCCAAACTGAGTGGGGCCGGGGGCCTTCGGGCCGCGAGGAGACAACCTCTATAAAAAACACACGGTGGGGGCCCTCCTCTATGTCTCTCTGTTCAGCAGAGGGTATAGAGGAGGTTGAGGGAGGGTCACAGACGGCAGATTGGGGGACCTGTCGTCCGACATCGTAACGGGAGAAAGGGGTGGGGGCCCATGCCCCTTCTCCAGTGAGGGTGGGCCCGGCTCCTTTGCGAGTCGGGTCGACGTCGCCGGGGCGCCGCTGTAGCATTCGCACTGTGGTCTACCACTTGCGAGATCCGGCGGCGCCCCATTGCACGAGCGACAGGACGGGGTGTTTTAGGAGGTATGCCTCTCCTATTATTAGGAGAGGAGAGTCCGACACACGGCCGTCGCCCTCCCCCAAGGGTGGCGGTTATGGTGCACAAAGCATTTCACCCCGTTAACAAAAAAAAAAGGTTGTCTTGGGGGAGGCCTATGTCCAGCTGTGTACGAGTGCGGGCTGATTGATTGATAGCAGGATTAGTATTACATATAAGAAAGGAACGGCTGAACTGGATTTTACAGGAAAAGTATGTAACTAAAGTTGTTATTATTTAAGTATAGGCATTGAATTTAGAAATTCAATGGTATAGGTATATACTTAAAAAATATTAGTAAATAATTTTTACATTTTAAACATTTACATACAGACAGACACATACGCTGCTTCTGGCCCCACACTAGCATACCTACCCTGTGTCGTGGGAACCAGAAACAGCGACATCACAAACATGTAAACATCCAAGACCTGGTTTTTTTTTGTTTTGTTCCCTGGTTCGAACCCGGGACTTCTCGCATGGTAGGCAGATGCGGTAACCGCTGCGCTACAGAGGTCGTCTTGTATTATTACATACACACATAAGCTCACGCCTGTATAGGTACCAGAGGGGTAGGCAGAGACTAGGCACTGCCGCTTGCCACGATCCTGATAAATCACTTTCGCTTCATGGACATTCATTAGTCGTTGCATACACGCACGCAGTTTTCGTTTTTATCATTATTATCCAACACCGTAATAGCATAAGCTCTAATCACGCGACCGCGAGTGGACGATTTAATTTTGATACTGTCTGATATCTGTAACCACGCAATATCGATTGACGATCGCACAACGGCCTTAGTAATATAGAAATGAGCTCCGATATTGCGCGCGATATACAAGCTCATTTACAAGGGCTCATGCTATCGAGCAGAGATATTTTGCTCGATACACACCCTTGCATTGATCAATGTACATTACTCATTAAGCTCAGCAATGTAATAATAAGAAATATCGGGGTATCTGCAAAACCGGTTTCGACTTAGTAAAGAGCTAATGACTGAAATCTCTAACCGCTGCTTTAGAATAAACATTTTATTTATTTCAGAAACTACAGGATTATTAGTACCTACGGAAAATTTATTGAAGGACAGTTGGTTATTACAGTGGTAAAATCTGTCGTTGTAAAATAAAAAAAAAGAAATATGTATGTTACTTTTGTGTCAGATTGAACTGGTGCAAAGCTTTCTTTGCTACTTCCTCCTTCTTCAAAAAGTGCCTCTCCATTACTGAAGAGTGCCAGTCAACTTTTACAGCGCTCTCTAATCAGTGCAACTTTTTACAACTCATCCACGCTTTTAACACCGGCATCGGTCTACTGCTTGAGGATGCACAACCACGACTTCATCTTTTCGGCCCTCTCTTCATTACGTTATGATAGAACCCAAAAATATACTTATTAGGAACTTACAGCAGGATTTCCTCCAAACACCGCTTCACCGACAAAGTCAGTGAAATACAGTGAATAGCAGACGTGGGCCATCCAACAAAACAAGTTGGTGAGACAGACCACGCGAAGAGAGGGAGGCATCAACAAGATAGATTTCAGGTAGTGTGTGAGGGTCAGAGGCGCAGCGTGGGTAGCTGGTACTGCGGTCTGGAAATGGAGGAGAGCTTTCAAGTATCAATAATATACAATCAATCAAGGAAAGGTTTATGAGGGAAGACCACGAACTAGGAAACGCAGCGTAGGTTATTAGCTTGCTGGGATTGCAGCAGCGTGCTTTAGGGAGGCCAATGTCCAACACTGCTTATTGAATCAATTAAGTTTAGCCGGCGATAGGCTTTTATTTTTATCACGCTAAGTTCTCCTTATGAGTTTCTTTAGTTTCCTTATCCTCTGAAGCTTTTACAGGAAATCTAGAGTAAAATTCTTGAAGACACTTACCAGAAAAGTGGTTTAAAAAAACATTGTACTAAAGTATTAAAAAATATTTACATGACAAAGATCCCTGAAATATAAAGCCAGTTTAAGCCAACATGCGTTTTATGGTTACAGTAAAATAACACTCCAAACGTCAGATATTGTTAGGTTCCCAATTTACAGAAATGTAGATAACCTGAAACAACCTAACCTTGAAGTTTGCAGTGATGTTTTATGATTATGTCCAAAAGTATCTAACTCCAGCTTAAATCGGGCACATATTAAATGTTTTGCTCTCTCTCTCTCTCTCTCTCTCTATCTCTCTCTCTCTCTCTCTCTCTCTCATGCACACTCTCTCCCTGCGAGACGTATGGGCTGTTTGTAATCATCGAACGGGTGACTTAATATTTATCTTACTCACATCAGGAGCGTTGAGAGATCCATACGTGGCGTTATCTTTTTTCAGGCTATTCTTCTCAACGCTCTGGTCATCCAAATCGATAGAGCTTTCCTGAGCTCTCTCATCCTCAGCCAGTTTCCTGAATAATTCTTGCTCCTGGAGCTCGTTCAACGGGATCTCCTTGAAGCTAGTCACGGTGGCGCACACGCATATGACAAATATGATGGTTATGAGAGAGAAAACCGCTCGCACGTGGCCACCGAAGAAATCTCCTGGAAAGCAGAAGAACGTGTTGAGGGTCACAGCGTGAAATTTGCCACACCTTTGTTCATAGGAGAGGTTATACGAGGTAACAAGCCAGAAGCCTTTTGTTCGTTGTTTATCACAGCAAATTCTATCTATAAATGACGTCCTCTGTCGAGGCTTAGTGCTCTTCACCGTCATGCCAACCTAGCCGGTCCCCGGCCAATCTCGTCTAATTTTCATCGAGAAAGTCGTCGAGATAATTTTATTTGCAGATTCTTTGTGTTATTTCTTACCAAGCCTGGTTTCATCCCAATTAATTCCACCGAGTGCGTAGCCCATGAAGCCTCCAAGGCCAGCCATTATGGTGAAAGTACTCAAACCCTTCGCGTGATCCTCTGAAAACGAGAAGTGCAAATGTTTTTCAGAAATGTGTCTTGATGCATATAGCAGAGCGAATTAAAAACAGGGGAATTCGTACTGAGCCAACCAAGACGCGGGTTTGCTCTCAATTATTTCACCATTAGCGAGCTTTTACTTAGGGTAGGTACGTTGCGTAGAAAAACCAATTTAAAGAATATGAGTAAGGAAATAGAACCAAGGGCCATATGCTGGATAGTCCCCAACTGAAAATCTATCTGTTCCCGTTGTTGTTGTTTTATTGGTCTAATTAGACAGTTGTAATAGAATGAGATAGACAACTCATTATGGTATTTCCTGTGAGTCAACATTTTTGCGCGAATTCTAGTTACAGCCAGCAGTATCAGAGAGTTAATATTTACGCAAGAAATAATCGCCATAAAACCAAGATTACACCTCAAGTGTTGCTATTTTTAAACCCTTCGACGATAATATAAGATTTATGAGACGAATGACAAATACTTTTTGATACGAGTTAAAGGCATTTGATTGTCTAGATTCTACATCAAAACTCTGGAAAAATGGTTTAAGAAGCAGACATAAATCACCAAAAGTGTTTTTGTCAATTCAATACAAGCTTATCTTGATTGATTACTCTTTTGATCCACTGATCTGAATATTAGCAACTAACAGGGTTACCTAAAAAACCTTCATTCGTAAAAGGCAACTTTGTTAGTTACAACTTTTTTAAACGTTTTGTTTCTGTATTTTTTCAATATATTTTTTTGTTGTCACAAAAACGTGTGTTTTACTATATTTATTGAAGCACAATATCTTATTTTATGTAATAACTCAAGTTTTTATTTATATAATGCTTGAAAGCGCAAGCTATTAACAAACACAGACAAAAAGTCTGAGCAAAACCATACTCTTTAATTTCTACTCTTTCTGGGCAAGCTGTACCCTTCGGCTAGTGCTAAAAACACGTTGTGTTAAATAGGGCGAACATTCTACCATGTACTAATTGAATGATTTACCGGACACTACATTGGCAGAGCGCGTAAAACGCTTAATTAAAATTATTTAAACCCTAGATTTTAATAGATTAGAAAATGCACTAGTAAAGGAAAGTAAAAGCTTCGTTTCACATGCAACTCTGTGTAACTAAATAAAGTTCTAACCCGGCACAGTAACATCGAGCAAGTACGCCCGGGCCGGGCTCTGACACGCGTCGGCGTCGAAGTCCAAAAACACGGTGCCCAGTACTGTAAACACGACGCCCCAGGCGTGTTGGCTGCCCCCAGGGTTGTCCAGGGCCGAACTGCGGGGCCCCAGAGCTGAGGGCACCATGGTGCGGTTGGCGGAGCCCTCGTCACCGAGGGCCATGCCTATCGCCTCGCCGTTTGGTACTAGTATCAGACCTGCGATGCGAAGGAAATCGTGCAATTATCATTGTGAAGATGACAAATATATTTAGAATGGTTATAAAAGGTCATAATTTTATTATCAACATGGTCAACATTAATAATTCCTAAAAACTATAAACACATGCACAAAATCCAACAACTGTTTCGTCGACAACTCAGGTACAATAAAATAATTAAGGCATACAGAAAAAAGACAAATTGTAATTTCGAAGTCCGCACAAATTGAGCACGTTTGTAGCTTTGTCTTTTCATCCAGATCCGTTCAACCGTTGTGGAGTAATTGAGTACCAAACATTTATCCATCCAAACTATCGCATTTATTGTAGTAGTATTGTTTAGTCCCGAAATTTTTTTTTTTTACTTTCGTCACGGTACGTCACGAGCGTTTACGCTTCAGCGTAGGAAGACGATTCACACACAACTTTTGAATCATAGGTACCTTTTCAGAATATAAAGTAAGTAGTTCTTCACGCCCTATTAAGTAACAAAGGGACGATCGGCCACTCACCAAGTAGCACCCCGAGCGACATCAGTACGATGAAAGGCCTGCGTCTCCCGAACCTCGAATGGCATCTGTCACTCAGTGACCCCAGCAGCGGGGTCATGAAGAACCCCACCAGCGGTGACAGGGCCCACACGAGGGTCATCTGATGGTGGGGCACCCCGATCTGGAGCAGTGTCGGCGAGACGAATGCGGTCTCGCCGGCGTATGAAAACTCTATGCCCATCACTGCCGCCGATATGCGCATCAATTCTATTCGGCTTTTTCTCCTGCGAACAAATATTAGATCCATGTCGTTTGAAACGTTCTGAGTCTAAAGAAATAGGTAACGAGGAGACTTTGCAAGTAAATTGTATACCTAGGTTAGTGCACTATTGATAGGATAGGATTATGTGTACAATAAACGATTTCTACTGTGATAAGTGTTCTCCTATAGAAATGTTCATGTTTCTTTTCATTTGCCAATGTTATAAAATCAGAGTTAGCTAACTTAGCTTTACTTATTTTGTCAGAATGGAGAACCTTAAATGTTTCGATATAATCGGAGAGACCGTTTTTAAAGATATTTTTTTTGTCTGTTGAAAAATCGGGCTCAAACTATGATGCCATTTTTTGACCCCGAAAACCACAGGAAAAATATTTTTGTTTTATTTTCAAACTTTTCCTGTAGTTTTATGATTTCTATGGTATGTAGGTATTTATAAATACTTAGGTACTTATTTATTATGTTACTTGTTTGTTTATTTTGTTTCTGTGATGTGTCTTGTTGTAAACGTTTTAAAATAAACGTTTTTTTCTTTCTTCTTTCTTTCTATACCGTTAAAGCCTCCAGTCTACATTAGACGCAAGTTCCCCATATATAATGTTCTGTTTGTGGAATCAGACTTCGATTTAATTACGTTTGCTTTCATTATGTAAACAAAAAACAACCATTGGGAATCAATTACCGATACATAAACTCACGCCCGTATCCCGGAGGGTTAGGCAGAGACCAGGGTCTGCCACTTGCCACGATCCTGACAAATCACTAACTCATCAAATCACTAAGTAATCCTTTGCTAATTAGTTATTTATATAAATAAAATTTATCTGAAAGACCTCTCAGATGCAGTTAAAATAGTTTGTAATAATCTTTTTCCCTTTAATACAGTGACTACTTACACCTGTAGATAGGTCAATGTTATCAGTAAATCTTAGTTTCTGCACGCATCAACTTCATCATCAGGAGCTCACCGCTGCCTACTGCTTGCTAACAGCCTCGTCCCCAAATGCCATTTCTTATCCCATGCCAACCGTATTGACAGATCTTCCGCCAACTCAACGTAGGCAATCATCAAATTATCGGGAGTCAGTCAGAGTCTGCGCTACACTGATTTTTTTTTTAGGTAAATTGAACTGAACTTCTAGTGCACTGCACTGCTCTGCAATATATCGAGCGAATGTGAGTGGAAGGGCCGGTAAAGGACGCCCCAGCCAGACATACTTCGACCAAATAGGGGATATTAGCAACGGGCAAGATAAAAAGTATCCGAAACTGACCTGCGTGCATGCAACTATTAATGAATGTCGATGAAGCGAAAGTGATTGGTCAGGATCATGGCAGTCTCTGGTCTCTGCCTACCCCTCTGGGATACATGCGTGAGCTTATAATAACTAGCAGCACGTAAGTTTAGCGCTGAGCAAAATGTAGGGGAGATTGCTGCGCATGTGTACAGTCGCGTACGCAATACAATTATAATTTTAAGAACATATTTAAATGTATTCTATGTCAAATACAATGCAGTAAGTCTAACACAGAGCGATAATTCCTCTATCCCCCTGAGAGACCTATTTTTTACTTCTGCGCATCAACGGTCAGCGCTTAACTTACGTGCCGCTAGTTGTATGTATGTATTAACTGCACTAAGGCTGGTTTTAGAGTCACGCTGACACTCGGCGCTGACAGGCCAATATATAGGTACTAAGGGCCCTCGCCCACGGCGGCTTTTTGTAGCGCTACTAACGCGCGTAGGTCGCTTTTGCAACGCGCGACCGTAGTGATGCAAGCGCGCGGCTGTAGCGCTGCTAACGCGCCACCGTAGCGATGCAAGCGCGCGGCCGTAGCGCTGCTAACGCGCCACCGTAGCGATGCAAGCGCGCGTTGGCATCGCCACAGCCGCGTGCTTGCATCGCTACACCAAGTTTCGAGTGACATTGGGTTCAATCGATCGGGGGTCAATACCACAGTGCAAAAACTATAAGGATAATAAATTAACATCGTATTTGGTTTTTCTTACCTTATGGTTATTGCTAGCGACCGCATCGCGGCTGTAGTGCGGCGAACGCGCCACCGCATCGCTACTGCAGCGCTACAAAAAGCCGCCGTGGTCCTAAGGAGCGTTTTAGAAAAACGCCGGCCGTTCAGCGCTGACCAGCCATACATTTTACTAAAGCCCTAACCAATAATAACAAACCCACCTATACAAGTCGCTGTACGCGCTGTCTTGCCACACCATCTCCGGCGGCTGCTCGCAGCTGGGGATTCCGAACAGAGACTCCTTGACGGCGTCCTTCAGACCCCGAGGGTGCTCCTCCTTCCAGCGCGCCCATCTCTCGCGGCAGCGGTCTCGCGTCGAGTGCAGACGACCCGTCAGACCTTGGTACTCGTTCAGCTTGTCAGCCATCGCAATGAGACTTGTCGGTTTTAGTTTTAGTCACGCGTTCACGGCTTGCTAATTAATGAGATGTTGCGGCTTAACTCAGTTTGAACGACTTTATGATAATTTGAAAACATCCGGAATGACACAAAATTGGATGTGAATAATTTTTAGTGACTATACAGACAGATGCACGCAGTTACCTTTTTTGTTCAGAAAATTGAGGTGTATATTTTGTTAAGGCAAAAGTTTACATGGGGAAAACTATTGACTTTGAAAGATGTTTTAAATGCATTAACGGCACAAAGGCTTGAAGTGTTTCTGGCTGTAATGCAATGAAAACGAAATGTCAAAGAGGTGAGAGAGTGGGCAGATGTGGCTTGACAATCAGTTCTTGCACTTGTGAATCAATTAAATAGGGCTTGAAACTACTATTACATCTGGCTTAGAGGGTAGCAACTTTAAGCACTTAAAACATGGTCCGTTGGTTTTTTTTTAAATTATCATCCAGATTAAAATCTGCATATAAGAGCATGACCTGGCTAGACTCTTCCGACAAGATTACAAGCAAGTGACTCCAGACTTTAGTTGACATCCACTTTTAATCACATTTTAAAGTCACACAATTTCGCTGCAGCGTTTTAGTATCGATGCGGTCGTCGCAAGTCAGTTCGGTAGGCGGAAGTGTACTGTGAGGAGCGCTGCCGGCCGCCCCACGCCCGCCCGCCCCGCGGCTTACGCTTATTGTGTCCCAGGGCCCTGCTGACTGATTGTGCACAATGGGAGCGAACAGAAGGCTTATAGGGTTACATCCACTAATAATAATGCTTAATGCAACCTTCTCTCAGAGAAATCATGGTTTTTAATACCATGCGTGCCTTCCGGGGATTTACGGAGATTTCATTTCAAGCACTAGGGTATGCAAACACCTCCGGTTGCCAGGTTTCCTCACAATGTTTTACTTCAACGTTAGCGAGTGGTACTGTTACTACAGATTCAAAAATCCTTCTAATCGGTTATAAAGAGATTTCCTGTAAGATAGATCGTATGCCTGGGGCCGGCAGATCCGGCGGGATTTGTTCGACAAGTAGCGAATTTTCACATCGCGTTCTTTCATGATCGCAAATTTTATTATCGGTCTTTTTTCGTGTAGCGATTTTATAATGATCGCGTTTAATTTTTTTTCTAATTTTACCAGTAGATAGTTTACCACGATCCTTTGCAGAGACACCGCAAAGGATCGTGGTAAACTATCAATTTTCATAAAATCCCACTTATCGGGAAATGGGTGGCTTCTATTGTGCTTATTGTTTTATAAAATTATGTGTTATTTTGATTGGCTCATTCAACAGGTAAGAGATTTCTAAGAATTTGTGGGGTAGCATTAATACTTTTGGCGAAGGCTGTATAGTCCACAGTGATATTTGTAGGTATTCGTATATAGACTGTCGAATAACTGTACTCCGCTACCAATTATATTAGGTGATTTTGGCTGACCAGCGGCAGTTTTTTTTTAATATGGGGCAATTTTTTTTAATGTTTGTGAAGAGTATCTGTCAATAACATTCACGGATCCCCTTAAATGCTAATTACACCAAATTTAAGGAAGTGGTCAACACCGGCATTCTGTGAGTCCCTATTGTGTGACAATTGTCTTTCCAATACGCCCTGTATAAACACCACGACTCTGTTGATCTTATTGAGCCGTATTTTTATTTAGTTGCAATTTACGAGCTCCAAACGGTTTGACTCGGCGTCCGACTGTGAAATTGCTACGTTGGACTGGATTTGTCGCCCGTTTGTTAGTATACTTTTATTTGTACAGATTGGTTGTAAGGCTCGATTTGAAACAGGGGTGGGTTTTATTATACAAGGTGTAAATCAGAAAAATAATTAAGCTTCTTTATTCTAATATTTACTGTTCTACTTTCGGTTTTTTATTGACAGTCGGGTCTCAAGATTGTATTAAAAAAATGCGAAGGGGAACTATCTAGCGTCTCACTTAGATTGAAGTGATATTGTTTTTACACCATAGAAGAGATATAAAAATATAAGAAAAAATAAACCCATCAAAATATTTTTTCAACTTTTTCGAGATCACAAAAAAAATCCAAAATATAGTTTTACTATACCCAATAATAACAAAAAACTTATAAGATTTAATTTTTTCATTGAATTTTAACCCTTTTTTATAAGGGTCCAGATGCATAAAAACATAATTTTAAAAGATAACTCAGAAGCGCGTCAATTATTATGGTGGAGCCTAAGCCCTCTGACTTGGCTTAACGACTGCCATCTATCGACGGCACCCGGCACCAATAGCTTAACGTGCCTTGCGAAGCAGTATCATAGCAGCACCATAGTATCAGTTCATGAAAAACATGGCTGGTGGATGGATGGACCACAAAGTTTTAGACGCATTCCTTTTGAGCTACAAAACCCTGCCGTGAATCGATTTAGTATTGTAGTAGATCTAGTAAAAGGTCTTGAGCAATTTGTAAATACATGTTTTAAGATGTCAAGTTATTTTTATGAAATAAAATTATTGGTAGTTAAGAAGAATATGTTCGTAAAAGTGTTTAGTTCAATGTGAATCATTCGTGGTCAGAATCTTATGCACAAAAAAAATATTGATTAAGCTTCAAACGATATTTATCTATTAATTGTAATAATGTTAATGTCTTATTTTTCAATTTAAGTTATGTAATGATTACATTCATCATCAACCCATTATGTCCCCACCGAGGGGCACGGGTCTCTTCCCTGAGGAAGGTATAGGCCATATTCCACCACGGGGGCCAAGTCCGGATTGGTGGAGGCTTGTAAGACTAGTGGCTGGTCTTACTGTCAGAAGTTTTCAAGCCGCCCCTAAAGGCCTCTGACTTGGCTTAACGACTGCCATCTATCGACGGCAGCCGGCACCAACTGCTTAACGTACCTTGCGAAGCACGGAATCGCTCGGAAAAAATGCCACTAGCGTTAGTCATAGACGGTGACCCATCCATGGACTGAACGCGCCGTATGTTGCTTAACCTTAGTGATCGTTTAAGATCACTCAGGCAGCCCAGGCTACGAGCGATTCATTAGACATTATATATAATAAATCTCATCAATTCACAGGAAACTCTATTAATTGAAAAAACCTTAAACCTCTATTAATTGAAGGCTCAATAAATTAGTCCACCTCATATATAACTAAGCAAATCTCAAAGATGTGTAGGTAGCTAGGTACACAAAACCTAACATGCCAAATTGCTTGAAGTAAATAGACCACCGCTGTATTGCGAATACGCCGCCGCCGTAGCTTTCCCTTCATTTTTTTGTCAAGATAAACAATTTCTTAAGAAATACATTTAGAACTTTTGCCAAGAAGTATGACATGTAAAAAAAAAACAATTATGTTGTATAAGTTGGTCTTATGGCAGTGGAGAATTTTATTTTCTCAATTAAAAACCATTCAAGGGCGTTCTTGGCGCTGTAGTGTAATTTAAACTGTTTCAACTTATTAATAGTTGCACTTTTTTGTCACATTGTTACCATATGCAGAAACTTAAATCAAGTATGTGTTCATTTGTAATGTAAGCTGCAAGTTTCCCAAAAACAACTAAATCTAAAAGATTATGTCTCATTCTATCTATCTATATATATAAAACGAAAGCTGACTGACTGACTGACATATCAACGCAGGGCCTAAGCTATAAGGGTTAGAAACTGGAAATTTTGCACAGGGGTTCCTTTTGTAACGTAGGGAAGCACTAAGAAAGGATTTTTGAAAATTCATCCCCTAAGTTAGTATGAAACTTTGCCGTTTTTGAAGTTATTCGAATGAAATTTGGTACGAAGGTTCTTCATTTAAAATTGTGAAACACGTGTAAAATAGTTTTTTAAAAATCATCCCTTAAGGGGGAAAAAGGGGGGTGCAAACTTAGTATGAAACTTAGCCATTTTTGAAGTTATTCGAATGAAATTCAGCATGAAGGTCCTTCATTGAAAGTCATGAAACACAGTTTTCTGATTTTTTCGAATGAAGGTCCTTCATTGAATTTCTTGAAACACTGTAAAATAGTTTTTCGAAAATCATCTCTTAAGGGGGTAAGAGGGGGTTGCCAAGTTAGTATGAAAGCACTTTTGCATGCGCTAAATGTTTCTCTATCTTATTTGCAAAAACTTTACTCAACTAAAGCCCACGCGGACGTAGTCGCGAGCAACAGCTAGTTTTTAATATAAAGTAGTAGAAAGTGGTAGAAATTACAAACATCTTCCGTGTGGAAAGTGTGGCAAATGAGCAATTCTGTTATACTAGATGTTTCAAAAAGGTACATTAGAAATGAAGGGGTTTTTCTTCTCCTCAATATAGGTACGTATAGAACTTCTATCATGTTACTAACTTAGAAATTAACAAAAAATCTTTCAACAGAAAAAAATACAAGCTAAGTACCTACGTATGCACTTAACTTGTATTTTAATCTGCACTTTCATGCCATCCCTAGATCGAGAGTATAATATAAGTAAGAACAGCTACTATTTTTGGATCGTTAAAATCGTTATTGCTATCGTTATTCGTTGTCTATCGTTATTAGATCGTTACCATTGGATAGTTTTTTTTTGTGAGGATAATAAGGTATATTGGGTTTGGACATATAGAAAGGATGAACGAAGACAGATTGAGGAAAATAAAATATATGGAGCGAATAGAAATAGAAAATTTATTGGTCTTCAAACAATAATTAAAGCGCATTACAGAACTATACTGAGAATTTTATGACACGCATGTGGATGGAAGGGAAGGAAGTAAGGGACGTCCCTCGAAAACATACGTCGACCAAATAGGAAACGTGTTGGCGAAGAGCAAGATAAAAAGTTCCCAAAACCGACTGCAACTAATTAATGTTGATAAACCGTAAGAGGCTTATCAGGATTTCTTTATTTATTATTTATTTTTATTTAATAGGTAAGCCAACGGCCCTCTTATAAAACATTAATACTTAATTAAAATTAAACAGTTTTAGCCTCACAAGATTGCCACACAGCATTCTTACTTAATTCGAGTTAGTAGGTACTAAAAGCGGACCATAGAAAGTGGCAATCCCTTCTCCTACGTTACGAGCATCAACTCCTGAGTGATTCCAATCATCCGATGTCTATCAAACTCCCTAGTAATTGCTATAGAAAACGTCAGGTTTCTGACAGGATTTGGGGTGCATAAATAGGCCTTAGTTCTCTGCCTACGCTCCCGGTATACAGGCATACGTTTATCGTATCATGTAGTTGTAGTTAGACCTGATATTTCCGCACTTAGCTTCAAAGTTGGGCCATTGTGCGTATCAAGCGCTAATGTACGTAAATATCTCAGACACTAGGGTTTGCTAACGATGTTTTCCTTAACCTTTAGCAAGTGGTATTGCTCCTATAACTTCATAAATTTACGTAACTTAGAAAATAGTCATTGGTACATGCCGGGATTTGAACCCACGACCACGACACGCTTGAGAAGCCGGCGTTCTACCGCTCCACTACCACCGACTTTTAGGGTTCCGTAGCCAGATGGCAAAAAACGGAACCCTTATGGATTCGTCATGTCTGTCTGTCAGTATGTCATAGCCACTTTTTTCCGAAATTATAATAACTACACTATTTAAACTTGGTAAGTAGATGCACTCTGTGAATCGCATTAAGATTTTCACACAAATATAGAAAAAAAAGTTTTGGGAGTTCGCCATATTTAGAACTGAAACTAAAAAAATTTTTTTCATTAAACCCATAGGTGTGGGGTGCCTATGGATAGGTCTTCAAAAATGACATTGAGGTTTCTAATATATTTTTTTTCTAAACCGAACAGTTTGCGCGAGGGACACTTCCAAAGTGGTAAAATAAGTGTACCCTGTAACTTCTAAAATAAGAGAATGGTAAAACTAAAAAAATATATGATTTACATCACCATCCAAACATCCACCAAAAATTGGTTTGAAGGAGATCTAGTAAGTAGCTTTTTTTAATACGTCATAAATCGTACACCGCAATTTACCTTTCATTCAATAAACTCAAATAAAAAAAACTACTTGCTGCTACGAAGCCCTTCATGGGCGGTTCTGACTCGCACTTGGCCGCTTTTTTATCGTATCATTTACGCAGCACTTCTAAAAACGGCCGAGTCACATATCGGAGCTAGAAATGTCAGTCAAATTCGCCGTACATATTTACTCGTCATAATAATTTTACTCAAAAAGAGTTTACTTATTGATAACCAAATGTCTTGCTAATGGTACCATTTGGGGAAAACCTAATTATCTCGTTGAACATACATTTTTCGGAAGTAAATGGAGCTTAGGTACATAGATAAGCTTCGTGAAAATTATTTTTTCCGCATACGCGGACAAGATCTGTAGGAAGGGTCAGAAAAACATCAGGTGATCAGATGGCGATGATGTTAATGATGATAAACAACGTCCTGACATTCCACTGGACCTTAAATAAGCCGATTTTTCGGAAGCGATTTTAAACGATTCCTTATAAGTAAACAAGAGTTGAAAATTCTGATTGTAATATAATGGGCTAGTTGCCCTAAAAAAATTAATTAGTGCGTCTTTTAGATTATTCAAAAATAAGGGACACGTATTTTTTTATTTGTAAATTAGACCAAAAATGACAAAGATATGGCCCATTAAAGTTACGTGTGACGTCACGCCGTGCTGCATTTTTTAGCACGGAGTGACGTCACACGTAACTTCAATGGGCTATATCTTTGTCATTTTTCGTTTAATTGAAAAAAGATACGTGTCCAATATTTTATTGTAATCTAAAATACGGACTAAATAGAATTTAATTATTTTGACCCTGGAAAGTACCCTATTATGTAAAAAAAATATAAAGAAAAAATAAAGAAAGAAATCGCGTAGTTATACATATTAAACGGGTCTAATCGCGATTATTTATTTGGTAAAATCTCGCGTCACAGTGTTTGTTATCAAACTCCTCTGAAGCGGCTTCACCGTTTTTTATGATTATTTTTTTTGTCTATATTTGGTAGATCTGAGAATACGAGTAAGTCAACTCGGTTTCAAATTAAACTTTTTTTCATTGGAAGCGGTGTTAATATCGATTTTAGTAGGTATTGGAATTTTCACGAATCATCATTAACCCATTACATATGGCCCCACCAAGGGGCACGGGTCTCTTCCCTGACGGAGGTAGGTATAGGCCATACTCCACCACGGAGGCCTAATCCGAATTGATGGAGGCTTGTAAGACTAGTGGCTAGTCTTACTGGCAGAAGTATTCAAGCCGCCCTAAGGCCTCTGACTTGGCTTAACGACTTCCATCTATCGACGGCAGTCGGCACCAACTGCTTAAGGTGTCTTGCGAAGAACGGACCCGCTCGGAAAAATGCCACTATCATCCATCCATGTTCTTTACGCGGCCTATGTTGCTTAACCTTCGTGATCGTTTTAAGATCACTCAGGCAGCCGGGGCTACGAACGAGTCAATTTTCACAAATGAAAACTCGTTAATATACCACTTTTACGTGGGAAAAAAGTTTGAACTAACTGAATATCGACAGTTCCATACTAAGCTATAAGCTGACTGGACCATACTAAGTTAACTGCTACTGCTACGTTAAAATGTAGGTACTGATGGAATTACTGCTTAACGACAATGTCCTGGTTGCGCTTAATGGCTGCTAACATTTTCGACGATAGTGAAAAATACTGCTTCGCGGTCTTGCCAAAATCCCCCTTAATAACGTTTTGTAAAAGAACTGAAAGCTAGCTCGTTCTGTCATCAGTTGATTTCTTTGTATCACGGTTCTCAATAGTAAGTCTCAAAAGTAATTTATTTTTATTTGCTTCTAGAAAAAACATGTGCTACGATATTTTTTCGCGATTGCAGATATTCCCTCCATACCAGTAAAAGTTATTCATATTGTCGCGTGGTACCGTCCATGTTCAGATGTACCTAAGGAAATATTCATACTCTACGTAACACAATATCAAGTAGCAAACAACCAGCCCTAATAAGCAATAGGAGCACATGGATAGAGCACAGAGATTATCTAGTGTTGTAAAGTGGGTCAAAATAATCCAGCATTGATGGAACTGACCTCGTAAACACTGGGAAATAGTTTCATGCGCTCTTAAACTGCGTTACGTTGAGGCACATTGATTAATATAGTTAATGTCCGATATTATACCTTTATTTTTATTCTTTATTTCGGTATTACCAGAATATTTATCATCATTTTCAAGTTCAGAGACAAACCTTATCTTAACTTGGCATTGAGACAGCACGTACGTATCATTTTGTACTAAAAAAAATCGACAAAAATAGGCTATTTAAATAGAAGCACGCTCCTCGTGATCATTGCACAGTAGGAATTAATGTCAATATTACAAAGAATGAGAGCATAGGACAGTAATACCTACTTTAGTTAATTTATGCAGTGCATAATAACGAGTAGCGAGTCAACACACGTAGCTCCTTTATACTAGAAACCTATTTATTGCCGAAGAAAGTAAATATCAAACAGGTGCGCAGATCCTAAAACAAAGTGTGCAAAGTGTCTTGTAAATCATCCTCAGCCATCATAACAAGGTCCGCTGCGTCACGCCCTGGTGCACTGACAACAGAACATTCTCTCTTCTCCCTCGTGACTAAAACAGAATGGACAGAATCCCACTGCAAACAATACGAAGTAACTACCTAATTGCTAATCTACGTTCAGTGGCTAATTTAAATATCGCCTTTGAGAGAATAGAAACAAAGAAATGGTGTAGCGAATGAACTACGGAACAAGGACGTTGTACAATGGAGGATTCCGATCAACTTCTGTTTACAGTTTACACACTCGACGCCGAAAACGTTCCAATGTTTACGGTGTCAAAGAGACGTTTGAGCTTAATATCTCTACATGACGTCCTTGATATGGTTGCAAAACTTTAGGTACAGGCAAAGTAAGCATAAAAATTCCAGTTTGGAGGCGAATTATGTACATCAATGAAACTTTGTTTATAACTTCATCTTGGTAGTAGAAATAAGGATCTGCAGAGTCCTAACAAAATTTAGGGCTCCTACCCCTTGCCGGGTAGGGGGGAAATTTTAACAAACAACAACAATTAACAAACTAGGCGATAGAAGTATCATTTCCTATATTTTTTTTTGCGCTGGATCGAATGAGACCGTACTCAAACTCCTCCTAGGATCAATATTTGGCGAGATATGAATATGAAAACGTTTATATTATAATGGTATTAAATTTGGGGAATAAATTTCTACAACTGTTATTTAAACAAAACAGAAGTTATCATGATCAGTTGAAAAATTTAATGGGCAGTCATTTAATTTTTCGGCGGTTAGTAAATTAGTAAGCCAGTAAAACATAAGCAGTAAGTAATAAAAATATTGGTCTGTTATTTCATCATTCAATGTCAGTGCAAAAATTACTCAAGCAGATTAATAAATGAATGAGCAGTAAAACGGTTGAAATGGGCAGTTCACAGTGGGCGGTAGCATCCGAACGTCACTTTGAATGAAAAGAAGTTAGGTCATGTTGGAAAAAACGTAAAATAGGTTAGGTTAGGTTGGAAACAATAACCCTATAGGTTAGGTTAGGTTAGAACCGTGATCAACACACGCACGAGCTGAGCGAGCGAAGCGAGCGTGCCGCGGCAGCGGCCGGCGAGTGCTGGGAAAATTCTATCCATTTCACTAGGAATACATTTTACCGCCTAATAGTTTATAGAACTGCTTAAAATAAAATTTATTACTAACCAATTACGATTTTTTAACTGTACGCGCCTAACCGCCCAGTTCAACTTTTCCACTGCTCAGTATTTATTGAACTGCCCGTTTAAATTATTTTATGACTAATTTATATTTAGTTTACTGCTCAGTTTTTACTGCTAAACTAGTTTGCAAACATGCGTTTTTTATTTTTTTACCTACCATAAATCAAATATTGAACTGCCGCTTTAATTCTATGCCTTAAATTTGTATTGACTGAATGACTGACTGATCATCTATAGATTATCTCGAGAACGGTAGGTGCTAGAGAAAAAAATTGTATGAAAAAGTTGTGGGGAAGGTACGATAAACGGCCATCCGATTGTCAATCGTTCATGAAGCCGATTTTTTAATTTCGAACGCGTTCTTTTATACAAATATGCTAACTCTGTTGTTTATTGACCGATTTGGATCAATTTTTGATAGAATGTTCTTTGGGTGATCCAATTGAGAATAAAAATGTTGTATGTTCCAAATTCAAAATGGCGGCGCCGCTATAGCCACCCAAAAGTAGGCCATTTTTAGACTTCTGGGCAAAAAAGTCGGCAGCCAACTGGGCGCATGCTAGAGACTGCTCTTAAAGGCATCGGGTTGTCGAAGGACCCAGGTATATGAATATATAATGGCTGGGAAATAAATTGGATCCTAAAGAGTGGGGTTGGTGTCGTCAAAATGGTGATCTATGCCCTGTTCGCACCACCTTACCACCAGCTCCGGATGAAATAATGGCCCTTATATTTCGTGCAAAAGAGGATGTTCCACTCTAAAGTGCTCATGCGTAAAAAGTCGGATACCCTGCTCGCCTGTATGCAAAACATGCGAGGCGCATTCTTGCTCTAACTCGGACTTCCATAAATGCATGGCCCTTGTTGACATCGATGACGATGATCTCAATGATTTCGGAGAAGGTGAAGAATCAATTTAACATTAATAATTATACATCTTCATAGTTAATACATACCTACCTAGTGAAAAAGTAATAAAAACTGCTTTTGACTTAAAATGTCTTTTCTTTTGATTTTTTTCAACAAAAACCCTTCATATCTTCCAAAATATTAATCCTATAAGCTTAGGTAAGGTCTCATTTGATTCAGCGCAAAAAAATACACAGAAAATGACAGAAACTCCCCCCTGACCATACCCCCTGGGAGGGGGTAGGACCCCTAAATTTTGTTAGGACTCTGCAGATCCTCATTTCTACTACTAAGATGAAGTTATAAACAAGGTTTCAATGATGTACATAATTTGCCTCCAAAAATATGCTATTTTCCTGTATTATTTCGATGCATTTATAAGAAGAAAATAAATAACAATAATTCTAATCAGGTTTTTGTTGATTTTTATCTCTACAACACGTTAAAGTTATTGCTTACCTACGAAGGTTACTGAGATGATGTACAGTTCTGCTCTTCATCTATGTCGGCCGACCGTATCTTAAGCTCTATGATAGCAGCCTTGAATAAGGACACATACCTGCCTTGGTTACATAACATGGATATTTCCACCACAACCTTATGAATCAATCAAGTGGGCGACAGCCGACAGTTATTATCACTACAAGAACAACAAGTCTCTGATAAGGCTTTGGCGAGAGCAATCTTATCCGCGATGACATGACGCCTATCTTACGCACAGGTACGTAGCCTAGCTCTCTGTATGCGCCTAGCCTTTTTTGACAGATATCGTAAACTCTACCCAACGGATCGATACCTCGCTAACCCGCGCTGCTAAGGAGAAGGAAATAGTGAATTTTTATCACCATTTAATGCTACTAAGCGAAGTAGCAACGGACGTATATCTTCGGAATGATGAGATCCCATCGGTCACTTGATACCACAGACATCAGAGTTTCATTTTATAGAATTGCAATTCATGGTTAACTATGACAATTCGATGTGAGTTACACAGCTGATTACGGATTAACCTACATACTAACAAGTAAGTATCGGTTACACAATGAGCTTCTAGCTGTCATATAATGTTGTAGTTTGACTGAATTGGACTGAGTTAGTAATCCTATAGCTGTGAATCTGTAATCAGTAATCCTACATTTTGGCTTATTTGATTAAGGCCGAATACCACCACTTCACAAACGTCAAATACTACTTAATATTTTATGTTTATTACTTTGTAAACAAACAGTTTAAGTCTATTTAAGCCACGTTCGAGAAAGAGTTGCAAGAGGGGCTAACTGTGAAAGAAACTAAACGTAGATAGATAGAGAGTTCAATAACGTTTTAATCACTTATCAATACCATCGTATAAGCTCAGACTCAACTTGGAGAGGTGCTTTTTATCTGCTTTACAGAACTAACAACGTCATCAAAATAATTATCAATAAATTGTCTACGACGTTTGCCTTTGATAGTTTAAGTTCATTTTATCAACCGTCAAGATCTTTAAGAACCAATCCAACGATACCCCCACTCTATGATGTGGGCGGGTGAAAAAATGCAACCCTAATTTAGCTGAAATGAACCTCCTATACCTACCCTAAAATTTCGTTTTTAAGATTTTATTCTACCGTTTTGACGACGCGATTCGCAATCGAAAGCTAAAATTTAGCATACACATACATTATGTGTAAGCCAAATTTTAGTTTTCTAGTGCCAATCGTCTCTGAGCTAGGTCCTGGATAGACAGACCGGCAAATACATAACATAACATTTACATAAAGGCACATACATTGCTTCTGGCCCCACACTAGGATACCCTGTGTCGTGGGAACCAGAAACAGCGACGTCACAAACATGTAAACATCCAAGACCTAGGTTTTGTTGTCCCCAGCCGGGATTCGAACCCGGGACCTCTCGCAAGGTAGTCAGATGCGCTAACCGCTGCGCCACAGAGGTGGTCACAGACAGACAGAAAGATAGACGGACGGACCTGGCAGAACTATGAGGGTTTGTTATTGACTATGGAACCTAAAAATGGACACGTATCCAGGACGCTTGAAATATCGGATTCCGTGATTTTGACTATTTCCTGTATCATCATCATCATCATCGTCAGATCATCTGATGGGGGGCCTGCCCACGCTGCATCATCCGGTCCGCGCTCGCCAGGTCATAACTTTTCCGCCGCAACGGCCATCAGTTCTGCGAGCTATATAATGTGCCCCGCCCACTGCCACATTGCAATATATCGATATTCCTAAAATTTATAATTGGTTATTCTGGACTTCGGTGTGGCATCGAAATCTCGCTTAGCTAATCTTCACTTATTCCGCTTGTCAATACGAAAAATGTTCGATATTGGGAAAATGTCGCGTCTTACATTTATTTTACATTTAAAAGTATTTCTAAAGCTACGATACAACGAATATAATATGATGAAAACTTGTGGAACATGTCATATTCCTGAAAAATATATAACTTAAAAATAATAAGGTGACAAGGGGACATTGAAATGCGTGAAATAAATATTTTTTCCCCCGACTTATAAGTTTTCTACAGTGTACTTACAGTGTATTCGTACTGAAGACCTAAGAAAATATTTTACATTTTTAAAAGGATTTTTGTTTCACCTCGTATTTTTATTATTATTACTATTTACACGGAATTGCGATGAAACTAGACTCTACCGTGATAGCTCAAGATGCATGTAAACTTAGCACAAAGTCAAATACAATACTATAACTGTTTGTAGTGTTCTTTAAATATTTTGCACAACTATCTCTATAACGACAAATATCTGGTCCGATAGGAAGGTGGGTACGCGAGTACGTGAGGCTTTAAATAGCAATGGATTTATCACGTCAATCATCTTAAGTATTTATTTATTTACCTGCCAGTTGCTGTATTTAACTAGGTTTAACTCGTGCCGTGTATTTGATAGCAAACATCAGTTATTACGTACAACTTTTTACATAGGTCTACTCTAACCCAACATTATTTACAAGAATTTTATGTAATAACATACAGATATATAGGGAACACTTTATTGTACATAAAAAAGTAAATTACACAGTAATTTCTTAATCTAAGAGTACAAACGGCGGCATTATCGCTAAAAGTGATCTCTTCCAGACAACCTTGGGCTGGAGCGGAGCAATACATTGGAGAAGGAAGTAGATGTGGTAACAAGTAAAATAATACTATCTGGGGTTTATGAATTACAAATGCCTTACTTACATGCCTTAATTATAAACGCATATACTCACGTCTATATCCGGGGGGGAATAGAACTGATAGATCGCTTTCGCGATCGGTACAATTTTCTCCGGGGTTTACTTTACTAATACGGGGTATAATAGTTTACTTGGAAATATAAATTTTCAACTATAACTTGTACTTTAAAGTAAAGGATTTGCCCTACGATTAAGTGACAAAACATTGTATTGTATTCTCCTGTCACAAATTTCCAAATAGTTAGTTGTAAGTACTGGTGAAATGCTTTAGATTAAGGAGTAATTAACGTTGACTGTGTTAATGTTAGTTGCAACAAATATTTATGATTTAAATAAAGGAATTTGAAACAAACATTACTAAATATGTGAGTTTGTACGAAAGCGCCCACATTCTTATTCAAAACGAAAAGACATACATACAACTTATTCACTACGCCACTAAAACAAATTAAACGTACCAACTTCCCAATTAAAACTACACTCAACAAGTCCTTCTACAATGTCAATTAAGATTTTAACAAGCTCCCAGAGACACTCCGAAACAATATTAATGACAATGAATTCTGTAAAAACTCATCTCCAAAAGCTACTACACTATTAACGAATACTTAGCGCCGGTTTCTGAGTTGAGAATGTTCACTAAGTAAATACTTAAGTAACGTTCCGTCACGCTCTTTTCTGAGAAATTTGACGAGACAGCACTACAGTTAAGTAGTCACTTAGCAAAATTCTGAACTCAGAAACTGGCCCTTAGATGATAAACTAGTGTAAAATAATAGAAAAACAATATATAAGAAGAATATTTTATATTTAAGACCGTAATTTCAAGAAATTTATTTTAAGAAGAAACAGTTTCTAGTTATTGGCTACCACCTTAGTATAAGATTTTAACTAAGAATTTAGTTTTAACTTTATAAGACTTTTGTGACCGACAGGGTCCATAATGATACATGTTTTCTGTTATTTATATCTTACCACACTTAAGCTGCCACAAGGTATTGAGTACTTTTATCTTAATAAGTATTTCATGAACTGTAAACCGAACAATACTCCCCGTATTGAATTATGATCTCAGCACAATCTTTACCACTAAACTCAGAGCCCTATTTGATAGAACTACAATTCATTGTTTACGATGGCAATTCCATGTACATTGCATAGCCAATTTACCCGTAGTTCAACAAGTAAAAAGACTCTGTCGAGCGAGACTCTGTCGGTCAGAAGGCCACATTTTGACCACTAGGTATATTGCATACCTTCGTAACGCATAGAATATTTATGTTACAGTAGAAATTATCTATTTTGAAGCTTTTTATTAATGTAAAGTATTTTGCATACGAATACATTTTAATAGATAGATAAAATATTAATTTCCATTTAATATTATTTAATATAATTTTCCATTTAATATTAATTTCCATTTAACATAACACCAAGGTAAACAAAAGAAAAAGAAAAGGACAAAGTAGTAAAACAGACTCAGAAAATCAAGAACATACAATAGTACCAAAAACACTATTTTTACACATTTTGAACTCTTATTCCGAGGGCTCCGTCTTACAATAATTACCTGCGTCCCAATATTTTGTTTGTTTCTTAATTCAGTTTAGAGACCCTGAACTCAAACTTGACTGGATTTTAATGTGTCTTCTTGCCCGAAGGGAGCCAAACGAATGCCTACAACGACTGTTTGTTTGATAGAAATAAGGGGGATCCTCTTACGAGTAACGTGATTTTAGAACTTTTTCTTGTTCGTAAAAACAGTAATGCAAATGGAATGAAATGAAAGAAAGCTCTCACAGAGACAAGCTCGCTTTTATACATGTATTTTATTAAGTTACCTTTTCTGTATTATTTTCGTGTGTGCAATAAAATTATAATAATTATAAATACATCGTATCTGCTTACCGCTCTGGGATACAGGCGCGAGCTTATGTGTGTACATCGAGTCAGAAATCAGAAATCATCGTCAGAAATCGAGTGTCAAACTTAGTGTGGCCAAAGTGCAACGAGGCTATGGCTGTCTGTGCTAGTTCGATCAAATCATCGCTTTAACTTAGTACAGAGTATCCTAGTGTGGGACCTGGGGTGCAATTACGGAAGACTCCACTGTATGGAGTTGACTGATTTAGCCCTTTTGTTCCCGGTATGGCACACCACCTTATGTCACACTGTTACATTCTGGGACTTTTTTCCCCATTAGATATCTCATACTGCTACTCCGAACTGTCATTATACATTCTTATTTTGAATCTTTCGAGTTGTCTAAATGCTTAACCCGATAGAGTGGAAAGTAATAAGGGCTGATCAAGTGATTGTGTTATGTGGAAGATATTATTATTATTACTTTTGAACCGTAATTTTATTGTGGCGATTTGCCCAAGAAAGAAAGAAATAAAAACTAAAAACAAAGGGAGAAAACTGCACATCAGCTTATCAGTAGTCACTTCGTACAAGAAGTATATTTTACCTCATACATGGAGCAAGTCCAGTATCACTTGGATAGTTAAACAAGTTAAGCGTCACAATGGCGGGTTAATAGGATTGATCGTCACTAGGCCGGCTTCATCAGACGTCGCTAAACTCGGCTTTACTATGACGTCAGCCACCGAGCCACCTCATGATGAAGGTATAGGAAAGAATACAGAAGACCACTGATAAATGTCGGCAGCTAAATTCACTCGGCTGCGTTTCACTAAGTTACATTGGTCACTGACCTAAATATTGATCATAAGTCGATACATACATACATACATTAGTTGACGCCTGTATCCCAGAGGGGCAGGTAGAGACCAGGGATTGACACCTGCCACGATCCCGACAAACCATTTTCGCTTCAACATTCATTAGTCGTTGAAAGAAGACATGGAGTACCAGTGATATCATTAAATTAATATATTATTAAGCCGACTCCCAAAAAATTACATGGAAAATAAGCATGTAGACAAAAAACTATTATAATAATTATTTTTTCTTGTTCAAATGTCTCTATTTTGACTATATGAAAAAAATCTATATTTGACACCTTCAATTCGAGAGTAGGGTCTGCATCTCCTCATCTACGAGTAGGTCATAAGCTTAGTTTGTTATCGAAGCCCAATACCCAAAGAATAGATATGAAAACCGTTAACTGTAGGTACACATTTCGAAAAAAAAGCCTGAGCTGTAAACAACGCCTGACTCAGGGTACTTTCTATTCATCAACATGAACAAGTTTTACTATTAGGTCGACCTCGAAATAGCGAAAAAAACACAGCTGTCCCATACCAAAATTAAATACCTACTGAGCGAAATGTTTCGAACAGCTGATTTTTTTTAAAGATTTTTGGGTTGGTCCCATAGTAAAAGTTATTCGTATAAATGAGTAGAAAATACCCTGTATCGGGCGTTCCTTTACAAATCAACACCTTATATGTCCCCACAGATGGACTCTACCACATTCTCTACCACAGAAGGACTACAATCTTGAGTAGATTCCTTGTTTACATCGTTCATCAATATGATGCAACACGCACTAAGCAATGAAGGGCACACGTTGTATATTCGCCACCGCCATCACTTGAGGACAGAAGCATTGGGCACGCAATAATTCGTGCGAAGTTTTAACAATATGGATTGATCACCAATGACATGACCCCAGGCGTTGTTTGTGTTTTTTTTTTGTTTGCTTGTGGCTTAAGTACTTCCTTTAAACCAACTGAGATAACGTAGGTACCTAAATATTCATGTCCCCAACGGTGCAGTTTTACAGTTTGTTTAAATCGTACCTATCGAATATGTTAAATAAGAGTCACATTGATTGATTGATTGATTAATTGAAAATTCTTTATTGCACAAGAAACAATATCTGTACAAAGGCGAGCTTACCTAATACTTATTAAGAACTATCAGTTTTATTGATTTAAGTACCATGATTAAGAAATACCTGTGTAATTTCCTTTTTTGAATCGCTCGTAGCCTGGGCTGCCTGAGTGATCTTAAACGATCACTAAGGTTAAGCAACATACGGCGCGTTCAGTCCATGGATGGGTCGCCGTCTATGACTAATGGTAGGGGAGCCCAAGAGGGGATTTCGGGAGTTACTAAAACGCGGCAGATTAAGATACAGGGAGATACCTTGTACCAGGTAAAGTACCTCCACCAAATATGAGCCCCATATATATGGTCGCCTGTCAAGAATAAAGGATCAGATTAGTTAAAAAAAAAATTGATCATCAGAAATTCTCGAGCGCGTCAGATTAAGGTAGGGTGAGTTAATTACATGCTAAAAAGTGTATATTCCACTAATCTGACAATTTTCGCGTGACGTAAGAGGGTTACAAACTTGTAAAAAAAATCGTTATCTCGACTTTCTCGAGCGTGGCTAATTTTTATTTTTATTTTAAAGAAAATAATTCAAGGTAAAAGAAAAATATAAAATCTGACGATTTCCATAAGCCGAAGTAAAAAAAAATAATAGGTAAAGTTTAATGCGTGCAGCTATGGGGAGGATGAGGATGGAATCGAGCCAGAGGACGAATATGATTCTACCGATGAAGAAGATGATGATAAACAAAAACTACGCAAAAAAATTTAATTTTTTATAATTATTTTCTTATAAATACAAGCATTACACATAAAAAACCTGTACTTTTTTATTTGCATGCTATTTCTTCAGCTTTTCAATTAATTAAGTTCAATAATTTGAAAAAATATTTAAAAAAAAATTTTTATTGTCAGATTAGGCGAATCCCTCTAGATAATCGTCAGATTATGAGACAGCACGTCTAGGGCATTAAGAAGAACCATCTTAATCTGACGCGCTCGAGTATTTCAAAATGGCGAATTTTTTATGCACATTCTAATAATGGCCGCGAGTTTGCGTTACATCCAAATCGTCAGATTATTATATGAGAGCTTTTTTTTAGGTGCAAATAACATCCCCTTAGAAAATCTGACGCGCTCGATGAAATTTTTTTTTTTCATTTTCAACCCTTACGTACGACCACCCCCATCATTGAAACAATCAGATTAACATACGTACATTTTCAAAAATACACAGGATCTAGATGCTATCAATATCTGACGCGCTCGAGTATGTCTATGCAACAGTTTTTTTTTACATTTTTGAAAATCTATAGTCGCTCCCCCCACCGATGAAAAGGTATATATTATATGACTTTTCTTTCTTCTAATCATCTAAACTTCACAATCAAATAGGTCTCTATGACGCTCGAGTAAATCCGGATTTAGCATCATGGGCTCCCCTACTATAACGCTAGTGGCATTTTTCCGAGCGGTTCCGTGCTTCGCAAGGCACGTTAAGTAGTTGGCGGCTTGAAAACTTCTGACAGTAAGACCAGTCACTAGTCTTACAAGCCTCCACCAATCCGGATTTGGCTCCCGTGGTGGAGTATGGCCTATACCTTCCTCAGGAAAGAGACCCGTGCCCCTCGGTGGGGACATAATGGGTTGATGATGATGATGATGATGAATTTCCTTTTTTATGTACAATAAAGTATTCCTGTGCCTCTACCTACCCCCTCGGGGATAACGGGCGTGAGTTTATTTATTTTTATTTTTTTATTTTAAAGTATTCTCTATCTATCTACCATGACAAATTGGTCGGATGCAAGCTCGTTTTCTTTTGGGTTCCGTAGCTCAAAAGAAAAAAACGGATCCCTTCTAGGATCACTTTGTTGCCCGTCCGCCAGTCCGTCTGTCTGTCAAAGCCCTTTATCTCAGAAACGCGTGGAGGGGAGGTATCGAGTTTAAATTAAATCATAAAAAAATTGGACGTAGTTTAGCAAGAAGGTTCCAACCCACAACATGGTCATTTTTGAGTTAAATATACCAAAATAATAACTACAATCTATATTTTAAGAATCAAAAACTTTCATAGCGATCCGATGAGTATATGCAAAGTTACGGCACATGGTAGTCCAACCCAAATGTATGGAGAGCGTAGATCTGTTTAACCTAAAAACTCATATATCTCAAAACTTACTTTGTGTGGGTTGGAAGCTTTTTGCTGTACTACGTCCAATTGTCTTTGAAATTCGGGAAAAGCTCGGGAAAAACTGCGAGTACGGAACCGTCGGTGGGCGAGCCCGACTCGCTCTTGTCCGGTTTTTATAAGATAAGATATTCTTAATTGTATACCAGAGCACATGATATATAATACATGTAAACATACATAGTACAATTTTGCGGCATATCAGTTACCTGTCTCTTAATTATAAGTACCATAACATAAACATAACATTTACATACATTGCTTCTGGCCCCACACTAGGATACCCTGTGTCGTGGGAACCAGAAACAGCGACGTCGCAAACGTGTAAACATCCAAGACCTGGTTTTCTTGTCCCCAGCCGGGATTCGAACCCGGGGCCTCTCGCATGGTAGTCAGATGCGCTTACCGCTGCGCTACAGAGGTCATCAAACCGGTACCGACAGTTAAGTAATGTAGTGTGTGAGTAGTATAGTGTGTGAGTAGTATAGTGTAAGAGTGTTATAAATCCAGTAAAGATTTATTGTTGGCTTACTTCCATAAGAAGTAAGAGCAGATTGCATTACCGCGTGCGCATAGGAAGTGACAACGTACGCATTAGGAATTGCAGGAAGTATTTTCTCGCCTGCGACATGTAAAGGTCTTTGACAGGGGTTTCAAGCATTATAGCAGTATGCAGATTTTACAATTTAACATGCCCTAGGTCTGCAAATGTTCTGGTGTGAATCGAATGGCCCCCCCTAAGGCACACCATCAGATCCTGATTTGCAAATGCACGTTATTTTCTTTGTCTTAGGTACATTTTAGATTTTCTGTTGTGTTTTTAAGTTTTTACAATTTACTTCGAATTTTAAAAGAAACCTTTTTTTAAAAAAACTTCGTAGGTTCTGTTTTAGGAAATTACAACAACAAATCGTTTCTGACACAACCACATGTAGTCACCGAGGACTTTATGTAGTCACATAAGAATGAATGAAGTTCGTAACATGACATTTAAAAAACAGCGTTTTAGGTTTTGGCTCAAAATTTTTTAAATCAAGAAAATTTAAAACGCCAACTAAGGCTGAATAGAATAGAATATTCTTTATTGCACACTAGAAAAAACACGACAACACAATAATATTTACAAAGGTTCATGGCTGAATTGAGTTTTAATTACAGAGACTACAAAATAGACAATTCTTCACTTTTTTTATAAATAAGACTGTTAATATTTTAATAACCCAAGTCAGCAGCCTTGAAATAAGGGGGCGCTCTACTTGGTTATTCTTATTCGCGAATTCGCCAAACATTGCAGGTTTCATTTCATTTCTTAGAGGTCAGAAAACGTTGCTAATGCGTGTGACTAAATGACGCGTCTTCGGCTTAAAAGAGATCAACGCGTGCACGTTAATAGGGTTAGGTACTAATTTCTTATGTAAATGTTAAAATTATAGTCGAAATTCGATAGGTTAAAATATTATAATATCATGATGTTATATCATCAAGATGCAGATGGTTTTTAGTTGAATTTTGAAATCCTTTTTTATTTTTTTTATTAGTGTAGAACCTTTTTATTAAGTAAAACTGAAATAAATAGTTATTGTTTTTATCTTTAGTTTTTGTCTTAAATACATGCATACATAAACTCACGCCTGTATTCTAGAGGGGTAGATAGAGTCCTGGGACTGCCACCATCCGATCTTTTTTATCTTGATTCAGGGCGACCCAAACTTATTTTGACTTTGACGCCACTGGAATTTCCTAATTTTGTACCAGTATACAATTATAGCATTAAAAAACAAAAAAAAACATATTTTTTATTACAAATAGAGAACAAAAACAATACGTAATACCTTACAGATGTATGTAATGTAAACAGCCTATGTAGGTACGTCCCACTGTAGGGCAAAGCCCTTCTCCCAGAGAAAGTATGGGCTGAATCACCACGCTTGCCCACCGCGGATTGGAGATATCAATCTTACAGGTAAATAAGAATAAAATATGGAGAACTTATCCCTATTTTACTTTATAATCTAGCTACTAATGGGAAGGATGCACTTGAAAGGCCTCAAATGTGGATATTGCCACAGTCATATTTTCCTTCACATAGCGACGCCCCTGGAATAATACCGCGCCGCCCCAACGCTTCGATACGCACAGTTTAGGAAGCCCCTGGTCTACATTAAGGGTATCCAGAGGGGTACTACTACCACCACGGATGAAAAATACACGTCTTGTTTTACAGAGCGAATTTGCAAAAAGTGTCAGTACAATCTCTCATGTTCATTGGGATTTTTAGAACCCATGGATGTGAAAATAAAGCAAAAAACTAAGGAAAAGATAGCATTAAAGTCAATAACAGTTCGAGGTGATCCTTTTTGCAAATACAAACAGATACGATTTTTTCCCTCGGTTGCGCTAGTGAACCGAATGGAGCCCAGGATAGAGGCCCAGAGGCCGCGATCCTCACATTCAAATTTCAAAGTAAATAGTGTAAGTAAATAAAGTAAGTGCACAAAAATTGGCTAAGGCCATCGTGATCCATCGTATGATTTCCTTTCATCGATTTTTAATATTCCGCTCGCGGATGTAGCGAACGACCCTCCACACATATACTACTTGGTCATTACCAAAATTCTTGTAAAGACATCTATTTATGTTTTTGCGAGATCTTCTAAAGATCCCACCAAAAGATCATCATCATCATCATCAACCCATTATGTCCCCACCGAGGGGCACGGGTCTCTTCCCTGAGGAAGGTATAGGCCATACTCCACCACAGGGGCCAAGTCCGGATTGGTGGAGGCTTGTAAGACTAGTGGCTGGTCTTTAAAAAACTCCTCGTCTCAAGAAAATACATCATAATTATGTAGAACTAGGAAGGCAAGGGACTTGGCAAGTTCCTACATAGGTATCATATACATCTCGAGATGAGAAAATAGGCTTTTTTTAGTTTCAGAGGGAACAAGGAACCCTTACAGTTTTGCCACGTTCATCCGTCTGTCTGTCCGTATATGTCTGTCCGCGGCCTAGCTAGAGACTAGCTAGCCTAGAGACGTTTAGTACGAGAAAGCTGTTTGGCAAAGACAAAAAACAGTTTTTTCTTTATGTTTTTGTAGGATAAACCCCCAGGTCGTGGATGTTTACATGTTTGTGATGTCGCTGTTTTTGGTTCCCACAACAGGGTATCCTAGTAAATTTTTATGTTTGTTTCACAACTTTTTAAGAATGTGTAGTATGATCAAGTATCGCCATTAAAGTGAGAAAATAGAATGGGGCCTTATATTGTAACATTTAAATACGCCTACTATTTTTTTTGTACCGTGTCTGGTGGCTCGCTTACAAATAAAATAACGAAGTAAATAAAATATATTTTTATTTTCTGTAACTACTTCAATAATACAACAGAGTAAATTGTTGCGTACGCAGTCACTAATTGATTCATCTGTGGATATAATTTTTTGGGTCAGCTATGTCCGACTTCAACTTTTAAATACATATATTAATAATAATAATAATAATCCATACAACACAATCACTTGGCCTGGTCCCAAACTAGGATACCCTGTGTTATGGTAACCAGGCAAGGACATATCATAACATATACATACATAACATACTAAAGAAGGTCTTTTTTTCTTGATTAGTCACCAACATTTAAAAAGGTTTAGACAAACAATTGATTTGGGTCGGTAAGTAAAGGACAATTCGTGGCAACATGTCGAAATTAAACTTTAAGGCCACGGCCGTAAATGTTTTGAATACGCAACAGTGATATATCGAAACGTGATCTGTAAACACCTAGTTAGTTAATAGGAGTTCCCTACTAAGGTAGCCTTTTAAAACTTCTTAGGTACCTAATTAACGAAAACCTTAAACGATCACGAAGTTTAAGCAACATAGGGCTCGTTCAGTGCATGGATAGGTGACAGTTCTATGACTAACGCTAGAGGCATTTTTCCGAGCGGTTCCATCCTTCGCAAGGCCCGTTTAGCAGTTGGAGCCGGCTGCCGTCGGTAGATGGCAGTCGTTAAGCCAAGTAAGAGGTCTTAGGGCAGCTTGAAAACCTCTGACAGTAAGACCAGCCACTAGTCTTACAGGCCTCCACCAATCCGGACTTGGCCCCCGTGGTGGAGTATGGCCTATACCTTCCTCAGGGAAGAGACCCGGTGCCCCTCGGTGGGGACATAATGGGATTGATGATAATGAGAAATTATAAGCTCTTGTCAGGTAAATCCTTGATTAATTCTTGATAAAAATTATATTTTTGATTGGAACACAACGAAATTAAATTTATTGTATAGGAATCCTCATAATAATAGGTACTCTTTTTCAATCCTATTATACCTAGGCAGTAACTTAAAGTCATACAAGTAGGTTTAGATTTATATTCACGTAGCGTTGCCAAAAGGGTTAACACGGTTCACAAAGATTAGTGCCCACTCTCGAAGATCAATGTCATTGGCGTTAAACCTCAAGACTGCACTAATGTTCAACCCATGAAAACAAGTTTAACCTATTGAGGTTTTAGTATTTTTTTTGGTGGATTACAACATATGTGCAATCATCGATGCAACATAAACTTGCTCTTAATTACGCATCGATGTGAAATTGGTAACATCTTCTTGCAATAAACGAAGATATTTATCTATACAAAGCGAATGCAAATGAGCGTTTTCCCCAAGGAGTCTTTTAATGGCCAGCTATTGGTTGTCAGGTTGCACTTGACCGTAGTTACACGTATAGTGACAAACTTTTCTGTCTCAGTGTTAATACCTTAATACTGTACCGCTAAACGCCAATATTGCTTGCTTGACTGTGTTAAAAATGTTTGTAACCTTGCACAAATGCAAAGCCTTGCATTACTGGCCTACTGCCGACTGAACGACCTCTTCTAGATGTCCGTCTCTATCACACGTACCAGTTGTGAAAGAGACAGGGTAAGAGTTTTCGATGGTAGGTATGATCGCCGGATGTAGAGTTTCGGTCACTAATTCGGTATTTGACATGATTAACAATAAATTATTTGATATGCTCGATTAATAACTAAAACAAAAATTACAAAATATTTTGGAAAATGTATTCTCTTTCAGTCATTCACTAGTTATTACAATTTTTAAACACATGAAAAATAAAAAGAGTGCTCTGAAATGTGACGTCATAATTCAGTATTTACACAAAAAAATCTGTTTTGCAAGTAAGTCATTTGACATGTTGTCAAATACCCATTGAATTTGCTATGAATTTAGTTGTACGAGTATAACTTTAAAAGATGCACACGTGGGTACCATACCAAGCAGTATAGGGCATGAAGGATGCACACATGCACAGACCAGAATGACGAATAGATTATAGAAATTAGTCTACAGCTAACTTACGCACAAAACGGAAGGTATTTTGTGAATAACATAAGCAATAAAACCTGATTAAATTACCCTATCATTGAGTAATCCACCTTTCCGTTTGCAGCTTTCCATTTTTTAGCACGGAGTGACGTCAAACGTAACTTTAATGGAGTATATCTTTGTTATTTTTTGTTTAATCTAAAAAAGAAAAAATAAGTGTCCAATATTTTTTTATAATCTAAAATACGGACTAAATAGAATTTAATTATTTTGCCCCTGGAAACTACCCTATTGCACTGCATTATGGTGACCAACCCTAACAATACAATTAAATATATAAGTAATACAATAGGCTATTTGACAGTGTGAAAAAAACAGTATTACTTATTTTATGCGTATTCGTATAAATTTCTATGTGTTTTAAACCCGCTTTAAGACATTTTAACTAAAAAAATAATTCGATAATTTGATAATTTGTATCTGCCGCCATTGTATCGAAAACGGCCTGGATTGGCCGATTCTATGATGACGTCACATACCAGTAATGTGAATGGCGTCTGTCATTCATTCTTTCTTACGTTCATTGGTTGGTTTACCGGAAAGTGACGTCATAGACCTGTGCGACGCCATATTGCCTAAGATAGTGTTTTGGCGGCTTATTTGAAAAGTGAATTTCGTGAAGCGAGTTTTCGTTTGCCTTTTTCAGAAGAAATACACGAAAGAATTTAAAATGACCACTTTCTGAAGACTCCATGATCACCAACAAACAATATGAGATGGCTTTCAGAAATCGGTCCAATAGCCTATTTTGATTATTGTTACTAACGCATTTCCTCGTCCTGAAACTGAGACCAAATAGAGCACTCACGGAACTCATATTTGACAAGAGTCTTCATTATTTTCTTGGCGCAAACAAAAATATGAAACATTGTATTTTACTCGAAGATGTATTGAATAGCGGAAAGAGAGTTTTAATTAAGCTGCGAGGAAAATATTTCTAATAAAAATGAAGGGAGACTGGGAGAGAGACCACGGCCACAGAATAACAACTACCAGAATATGTATCCATTTCCTTGTTTCGTACTTTGGTCCAAAATCCATTCCACCAGCTGACCGCATCAAAAATATTTTCTTACAAATGCTTCATCAAATATTGGAAAATAATAATAATAACTTCCACACAAAACAATCATTAGTCCTGGTCCCAAACTAGGATACCGTGCTATGGTAACTACGTAAGGACATCACAAACATGTAAATACACCCAGTCTGAGGCCATAATAAATATATAAGATAAGGCCGCCGTCTGTACTCTCAGAGAAAGACCTGTGTAATTTCTTTTTTTTATGTACAATAAAGTGTTCTCTATCTCTCTATCTATCTCTAAAAATGTAATTTTAGCTTCATATGCCCACCTTTCGCTCGAATCGCTCGTAGTCGGGGCTGCCTGAGTGATCTTGAACGATCACTAAGGTTAAGCAACATACGGCGCGTTCAGTCCATGGATGGGTCACCGTCTATGACTAACGCTAGTGGCATTTTTTCCGAGCGATTCCGTGCTTCGCAAGGTACGTTAAGCAGTTGGTGCCGGCTGCCGTCGATAGATGGCAGTCGTTAAGCCAAGTCAGAGGCCTTTAGGGGCGGCTTGAAAACTTCTGACAGTAAGACCAGCCACTAGTCTTACAAGCCTCCACCAATCCGGACTTGGCCCCCGTGGTGGAGTATGGCCTATACCTTCCTCAGGGAAGAGACCCGTGCCCCTCGGTGGGGTCATAATGGGTTGATGATGATGATGATGATGATGCCCACCTTTTGAGCAATAAAAACATTTCACAAATATAAGTTCACGCCCGTAATCCGGAAGGGAAGGCATAGGTATCGTGAAAATATATAATCAGTCTCCTGTTCAAATGCCGCGAATCAATACAGATTGATGGTTTTAGTTAAGATGATATTTAAAACAGTCATTTAGTCAAGTCAGCCTGCAAAGAAAATTGTCGAACTAGCCCAGCTCAAATAATTTATTTTATTACATATTTTCCATAAAAATAGACTCATGGAAAAACCTCTATTGTAATATGAAATTACTGATGTGGAAGATTTTAACCTATGTTTTAACGTAGAAAACTACTGCTTTAGCTATAGAAGAAGAGAATAAAATTATCATACCATCTCCGATATGATAAGATAAGAATATTCTTTATTGTAGGTACACGAGGAAAAAATCACAAAAATAAATCGTCGATAAGCGATCATTATCCCTCACTTAAATGATGGCTTTTAATGTTTTTTTCTTTGGTATGTTCAATAAAGAGTTCTAATCTAATCACTGTGAAGCGTTTAACCGATCAATGACGTGAATAAATCTGTCAGACACTTAAGCCATCTTCGAGCGCACCACCGCCACATCTCTGATTAGGTGTCAAAGTGGTCGCCATGGCCGAAACCGGTCGGAACAATCATCATCATCATCACGTGTATAACGGTCTTTATGTCTCGTTCAATGGCATACAAGCAACAATATCCTGCAGATAGTGGAGCTGAAAATTTAGGAACCGAAGGAGACGTTGACCTTCTGTCGTACATATAATGATAAGTCCCTAGCCGCAATCCGATGAGACAATACCTAATGAGCTGATTTATAAGAGGATTTCTGGTTACTTACTCTAATTGGAGTAGGCATTTGGGCTTGTTTGCGTCTTGGCTCTCTTGGGTTGGTTGGAAAGATCATTATGCTTACTTAAACCATTTTGTGAAATATTTCTTTCGGAACTTTAGACACATCTACCGGTCTAGAAATCAATAATGCCGTTGCAGCTAAATTGATCCTTCAAAACAGAGAGTTTCCGCTTACTACAATCTACTCTCTATCTAGAATTGGGTAGATCATGTTCTACAAGGAATTGTTCTACAAGGAACATTTACCTATATTATTCGAAATATTAGCCCTACTCTACATATTTTTTTGGAATTCGCGCATTGCTATTTCACACATAATAATTATGGTTTCAGGCAATCTGTAAGACATGAAATTAAAAATGTGACAAAAAATCAAATGTAGACCATAAGTTGTAAATGAAAACCACAGATATAAACTAGGATTTCGGGGTTAAGTACTTTAACTATAAGCCAACGCAAACGATCGCGCGACTTCGTTGCAGCTAGTACCTAAATAACAACCTAACAATTCGGAAATTGCCAAAATGATTCAGCAGCGTCGACAAGCTCATTCCAAGATACTATGCACTACTTTAAATAGATAAATATATTACTTTGCTGTTATCAAGTTACTTAATGTGCTTAAGTATGGTACAGCAACGTTATATGTGATTATACTAATCGTCGAACCTCCACTCTTGTCTCCACGCTTGTTCAGTGTTCCCAGTTTACGTGAAGTTGTGCTAAGGTGATAAATGCACTTACTCTCAATCTGCATCCATCTACAACACTGTGGGCTGAGAATTTCGCTAAGTAATTACTTAACTGTAGTTGTCTCGTCGATTTTTTTAGAAAAGAGCGTGACGGAACGTTACTTAAGTATTTACTCAGTGTAAATTCTCAATTCAGGTATCAGCCCTGTACCTACCAATTTTTTTACACACAGCGCAATATTATAGCTCCTAAAACTGATAGTCTTATATTTTTATATGTATAAAAACACGATTCAAAGTTATACGTGGTCAAATCTTTCCCTTTACCACAGACTTATTTAATACGAGGGCTGCTACTTATGTATGCGGAATAGAAAAAATAAACAAATGTATATGGCTAAATATGCTTTTATTGTTTTTCAAAGTATTCTCCACTATGATCGATGCACTTTTGCATTCGATGAAACCAATTTGTATAACACTTTTTCCACTCTGATTGAGGTATCTCCAAAACGTGCTGTTTGAACGCATCTACGGCATCTTCACGGGTCGAAAATCGTTGACCACGTAATTTATTCTTTACATTTGGGAATAAATAGAAATCACTGGGAGCCAAATCAGGGCTGTACGGTGGATGACCCATCAATTCTATTTTTTGACCATCCAAAAATGTAGTTCTTTCCTGAGATGTATGACAGCTGGCATTGTCATGGTGAAGTATGATTCTGCGTCGCTGGTTGTTTTGGCGTATTTCTTCAAATACTTCCGGCAAACAAATGGTCGTGTACCACTCCGAATTAACCGTTCTGCGATTCTCCAGTGGTATTGTAGCCACATGGCCATTAATACCAAAAAAGCAGGCCACCATTTGCTTTACAGTGCTTTTTGCACGAGCCACTTTCGTAGGGTTCGGCTCATTTTGAAACACCCAAACTGTTGATTGTTGTTTAGTTTCGGGATCTTACGCGTAGATCCAGGATTCGTCACCTGTGTAGATATTATAAACAGATTTTGAGTCGCCTCCGTTGAATTTTTTTAAGGTTTTCTTGCACCATTCGACGCGAACATCTTTTTGATCCTGAGTTAAGTTGTGCGGGATCCAACGCGAACAAATTTTTTTACAGACAAATGTTCATGTAATATCCTATGAATGCTCGTCATACATATGCCCAGAATAGCCTCTATCTCGCGATACGTAACATGGCGGTCTTGCATTATTAGTTTTCGCACAGCTTCAATATTTTGTGGCACAACCACCGATTTTGGGCGACCTTCTTTAACTTCGTCCGTGAGCTTACTGCGCCCGCGATTAAACTCACTAAACCAGTGATACACAGTCGTTTTTGATGGAGCTTCACCACCAAAAGTCGAAGTTAATTGATCTACGCACTGTTGTTGCGTTAAGCCACGTCGAAAATCGTAGTAAATCATAGCACGAATATTTTCACGAGTGAGTTCCATTTTTTCAGCGATATGACATTTTAAACCCAACAAAAATAAAAGACTAACGTATATAAGAGAAAAATATTAGCGACCAGTATTTAAAAAAAGAACGAATTTGACCATGGAGGTCAGACATTGCGTTCAAAATTATTGGAATCCCAGATTCCGCATACATAAGTAGCAGCCTATGTATGCACTGAGGTATGCTTTAAAGAATCGTTGAAAATTATTTTAATTCCTGTGAACAATAAACAATAATCTATCTATCTTATGTAGGTACTTAATAAAAACTAATTGAAGCAGCGCTCTTTTTCTGTAATGATATTTACACCCCTCGACACTCCAAAATTAAAATTTAATTGTAACAATCGTGTTAATAGCAATCGTGTACGATTACATAATACCTAGTAACAAAAGGAAGCTGCCATATCGCCGTTAGAGCAGTCAGAGTAAGATCGATCGTGATTACAGGATATCTATGTAGATTGCTGATAGCGCGAGATGAGTGATCGACTCGCAGCCTTATCGTTATCTGGCGTGGAAGGAATCTTCGGCGGGCTGCGCAGGCGGCGGATCATTCGCACAGAAGCTGTCGCAGGGTCTGTTCGCGCAGACGCAATCCTTGAGGCGGCCGAGGCTTGCCCAAGCGCATATATTCGCTCCCCAGTGCTGCGAGGGTGATCATGTCACACCGGTGACTCTTTACGTGATCTCATAATCGAACTCGTTTATTAATTAGAGTGCTTCCAAAGAGTGTGAAAACCGTTTTTGTTCAAAATGGGTACGTATAGTTTTATAGAGTTACAGTTTTTTATGCAGTTGTTTTTTTAAGGTAATTGGAATCAGAATCAGAATCAGAATCAAGAATTTATTTCAACGTAAAGAATTTACATTCTGCTTGTTGAATGTCAATGTACATACAGTTATGTATAACGTTAGGCGCTGCCTTGGGGCCGTCTGTAGTGGAGAAAAAGGCAGCGAAAAAAAAACTCCACTCTGACCATCTTTTCTCAAATCACCTTAAAGCTAATACAAATAAAACATACAAAATAATATCTTGGATGTGTTGAACACTTTTATTAACAAAATTAAATGATTAAATCATAAATATGATTAACCCAAACTAACAGATTATGTAATAATCTTCTGTGTGTGTTTAAAGGAGTTTTCGCTTTACTCGAACATATAAGAACAACCTATACGAAGTTAATATAAATATCAATTAGTAACGAATAATATTTCAGTCAGAAATCAGAAATTTACTTCAACGTTAAATTCTTTACGTCTACGTAATTCTGTGTGTTGATCTTTTCTTTTCTCAAATCGCCTTCAATCTAATACAAATTTGGTATTAATGTTCATCTACCGAAGAAGCGTCAAGACCCATGAGCGCAATCAATACTTGCAAATACTTGCAGTTATACTTATTGTGGATTTATAGCACCGTTATAACTTAGTTATATGCTTACTTTATTTCAATTTACTACTGACTAGACAGATAAAGCCTCTGAACTAATCTGTGGACTACGCTTAGTAAGTAGCGGAGATAACATTATACCTAGATTTTAACCCAAGCGCAGGTAGGTACATAAAACAAGGTAATTCAGCAGGAACTAAATTCTCTAGATTATATCATGTCACTAGTCATCTCGAGCATTAAAATATTTGTGATCATTATAAAATCTTTTAATATTAAAAATTCTCGTGTCACAGTGTTAGTGCGCATACTCCTTCCAAACGTCTTGACCGAATTTGATGAAATTTTATAATATGTATATTCGGTAGGTCTAAGAATAAGTTGTTATCTATCTTTCATAGCCCTAAGCTATAAAGGTGGTCCACCCCAATTTTTTTTTAATTATAATCCCTATCAATATGGCGAAAATACGATTACCGTGTCAGCTAGTATATGTATGTATAAGAACTGAATCAAATTGACCGCATTATTATGTAATACTAAAGTGTTAAGCTTGTCACCATTACAGACTGTTTTTCACTACAAATTTAACTGTGTTGCAAACGCATGAACACACAAATTAGCCGCATCTAAACGGACTCAATAGCGGCTGGTTTAATTTTCACGCTTGTCAAATCTCTTCACATGCTAGCACCCGATAAACGAAAGAAACTTCCGTTGTAGGCTGAAAGCTGTGGAGATTGGACAGGGCCAAATTTGGAGCTCTGGAGGCCCTGGGGACGAAGGAGGGAAGGCCCTTAATTATTTTCCGAATAAAATATACGAAAAATAAAAACAAAAATGAATGAAAGACGAAATTTTTTTACAAATTTGAATGAAATTTGCTTATAAAAGATTGGCGTTTAGTGATACAACCGCTCTATTATAAGGCCTGTCTATGGCCGAGGCACCAGGGCGGTAGCCCCGCCTCCCGTCCCCTTAGTACGTTCGGTATTAGTAAATGACATTACTATGAAGATACTAACTGCTGATTTAATTTAAGTCAGAACATCTTCAGGCGCACTTTTTTTAAAGGTGCATAAAACTGAACCTTTACGCTTGTGCGGGCAACCGCCTGGATCTGGACATACCCGGATATTTATACCTGCGGTTATACCCGGCTCCTGTTGGTCGGTCAAGCTGAATCGCATATACTTTGCTCCAGTCATCTTAATTTAGGTACTACGGGGTTTCAATAAGTAGTGAAGATGAATAACTTAATGCTATCTAGTCCCAAGTTTTTTGCCTTAAGTTGAAGGGCATGGGTCCTAAAAATCACTAAGAACATAATTGAAAGATTGACAATCTCTAAATCTGTTAAAGGCCACCACCAAATTAAAGAAGGCGGGTGAAAAGTCTGCCTGTAGACCCCCCCATCCACCATCACACGCGCATCCTAAGCACGCTGGTTGCCATTTTTATTATTGAGACTATCTTGGGCACTTTGAACACTAAAAGTATTTGTAGTATATCCGTGTCAACAGTATCGTATGCTTTGGTGAAGTCTACAAAAAGTGCGTTAAACTTCTGCGCATATTTCGATTTCTTCCCCATGAGCTGCTTGCGGATGAAAATCTGGTCATGGTAGCAGTGCGATACCTCGATAGTTCGAACGAAGTTCGAAAGAAGGACTGTCCCTAGATGTCCATTAAGTGAAGATTATGTACTTTTTTATCACAATAATCTATTCTGCAGTCATCGTGAACCGGTACCAAAATAGCTCTTTGATCCATAGGCACGAAAAGTGATTTGAATTTGGAAAGTGAATATTTCTAATAAAAGTTCCAATCACCAAAGAGATCAATCACGAACATTGTATGAACTAGTAACTGGCTGTATGATAAAGAGACTGCGCGCGAGCCAAAACAAAAAAAAGTTGGGAATCTAATGAACAAATAAATACGAGTAAAATGGATTTCTCCGCCTTTTCATGTATACTCGAATTCTGATTTTACTAAGTATTTATAAAAAAATGAGTGTGTCAGACACACTGAATACACAGTAGTGAGTATGAAAGTATTAAATTAACTCCAGTGAACATTGTATCGGACGTAAAAAAGTGGTTGAAATACATTTAATAAACGTTCTATTCTGTTCTTATTCATAAGTTGCACTTACATACTTATTTTTTCATAGAGGCTGATAAAAGTAGTACCTATCCATCTCGGGAGCCACACTATTTAAAGCTCGAGTGATGTACTTTGAATCCCTCGCTACGCTCAGGATTCTACTCTAAAATCCTTAGCTCCTCTCTGGATTCCAGGAAACACTTTTGCCTTCCAAATAGTTGTTTGCTCCCTGGGTAAGCAATCTACTATTGAGGCTCTCTTCAGTAGCAAACAGTGCTCGATGTACGTATCTAACTTATCTCGAGCGTAAAAATCACAATTTCACATCACATTTTTCACGGCGGATTGCACGTACCGAAATATCAGTACCGGCGGACAATCGATTAATTACAGTCATCGTTACCACTTCAGCGCATTGTCATTCAAAAATGCACGAATATTAATTTCATGACGTCCATTGGTAAAGACAGGACATTAACTTTGATTTAATGCCTACTTCAAAAGAATCTCGAAATTTTTCCGGGTGAATTCTTTTGTAGTTTTTCGTTGAGCTGGGTGATTATCATGAACGAATATTCAGTCTGATTAGGTTGTACCTAATTGTCAATTTGTAATATTTTAACTATGTACCTACTTCATTCAGTAAAAAGACAAAAATAATTATATCATATCCCGACTCCCATTTGGGTCAGCCACCTGCTACCATGTTCTCTGAGTAGGTACCTACTGGCCATATACCTTGTTCACAGACCATAATGAACCGTCCTTTTTTCCCGTTGCCCGGCGGATTAAGTAATCAATGCTACCTATTCTGTTTTTCGGTGTGATTAATCTCATTTACTTAATTAATTGAAATTCCTATGTAGCGGAAGCAAATAAATATAATTTTACTTGTTTCGTATTTAATAGCATGAATATACCTACTCCTTGCACGAATGTAAATCAGGTTCACGGCTTCAACCAGCGGTCAACAAGTTGTTCGGAAAGCGAAGTAGGTAGTCAGCGCGCGCAACCTTCGCATCAATGCAATGTCAGCATTAGCATAGTTTTACCACGCTCACTATCTGTTTCACGCAAACTTACGTGCTCCAGTGCATTGTACTTAGTGCTACGTTGACTTGACCGTGTGCGAGTACTTATCTTTAAACCCAATAACTATTTCGAACTCCTCACGAGTTCGTAAACATATAGGGAGAAAAGCCCAAGAATTTTTAACAAGGTTCAGAGTGGCTGACCATGACATTGTGACAATTTTGCTGCTACACGGGAGCTGTTCATCACAAGCCTGATAAAGGCCGCCTGTCACACTACTCACACTTGATGTGTTTGCGCCCGGCAAACGTGTAAACTTGATAAATTAATCAACCCGCGAGTGACGCTACAATAAATAGTTCTACCGTTTGTTTCATTATAAAGATAAGTATGTATATAGTAGATAACATATTCGAAAATGAACACCTTCTTACGTGCTATTTAAAAATATTTAATGTTCTGTTTGCTCGGAATTCCTAAGATTGACACGAATTTACGAAGTTGACTTGGGTATTAGATGGGTTTAAAATGTATTATAATAATGGAAAGTTCAAAGACCCGTTGGCCTAATTTTGTTTTATTTCTGTTTATTTAATTATCTACAGTGGCGCTGAGCTGTCACGAAGCCGTATCGATGTCTAAGTGCCTTGTTAATATTCTGAACCTAAAAATACTTTAGGATACTCCAAATTAGATAATACTGGTGCGGTACTTCAAACAAAACCTTTCAGGTTATCGTGTCTCTGTAGCCCTGAAAGAATTTGGTAAACTGCACTCGACTATACATAAGATAAACTTGACTTCAAGATAACAAAAGTAGGTTTACTTAAATACTTGACATAGTTACAGAATTTTTAGAAACCAACAACAAAATAAAGTGGGGCAAAGGAAAATTTCTTATAATAATGTAGGAACATTATTTAATACTATTAAAAAACACTAACCATGTAACATATAAAAAATAACTCGTTAATATTTATTTTCCTGGAAATTAAGTAAACGTATGTAGGTTAATAAGAACCATAAGAAATTTTCTTTTGGGCTTTCATAATTTTATTCTGAAAAACTTGAAAAATTTATTAAAAACTTATCATGTACATCATGTCTTGGGATTGAATTCTAAACATTTTCTAACAGGTACCCAAAGGTGTAGAAACATGGGCGTCACGAGTTAGGTACTTTTGACGTCACAATTACACTTGATTTGTATGCATGGAACGTTTTTGTACTACATGACTGGCGTTACTTTTCGACGTGTCAGTTATACGTACATCACGAAAATTATTAGCTGTAGATAAAATCTCCATTGACGATGGTAAAAGATACATAGGTAAATGGTCAAAATATATATATTTTTAAATTTCTCCAGTTTTTGTAATTTGTCTTTCCTTCTTATTTTTGGTTTTCAAAATCGATTGAAACATTTAGAACTTACTTATAAGTTAAGGTCGAATAAAGAGGCTCCTCATCATGAACCTTAGAACATCAGGTAGACTCCATTTTTAGGATTCCGTAGTTGACAAGGAGTTTCGCCATGTCTGTCTGTCTGTCCGCGGCTTAGCACAAAACGATATCTAAATAAAATTAATACCAGCGAGCTGAAATTTGACATATACATATTATATTACTAGCTTTCGCCCGCGACGCCGTCCGCGTGGACTTTAGTTCAAAATTTTGCAACCCCGTTCACTCCCGTAACTCCCGTTAAGGGTTAAATTTAGAAAAACGGTGAATCACGTGTTCAATCAATTGTGTTGAAGAGTATTTATTTTAAGTTTCAAGAAAATCAGACAACATTTTTTATGCCTCCCATACAAATTTTGGCAACCCTTTTCGCCCCCTTAGGGGTTGAATTTCAAAAAATTCTTATTCCTTGCCTACATTATATACAGATCCTCTGTGCAAAATTTCAGCTTCCTAGGTCAAACGGCTTGGGCTGGGCGTTGATGAGTGAATGAATCAGTCAGTCAGGACTTTGAATTTTATATATACAGGGTTACAGGGAAAGTCTGTACGACTTAATTAGTTACCTAATTTAGGTTTAAGAGGAGGTTCCGTCAGAATTTTTTTTTACAATTTTATTACCATTTTTTTCGTAATAATCTATACAGGGAAAGTCGTACACAATATTAAAGGAGGTCATTCTTTAGGTCATTTCTGATGGATTTTATTCTATTATATAGGGTCCGAAAATTAACCGTTATGGAGATATTGACTGTCAAAGATTTTAAAAAAATATCAATTTTTTTTTGCTTTTTGATTGATTTTTTCTCAGAATAGAGCTTATAAAGTGTTTTTTTTAATGTATTTAGTTAAAAGGCATGTCAATTGATAAAAAATATCAGCAAAAGCTGCACCTACTACTAACAGCTTTAAAAAACTGCTCGGCAACGGTTAGAATTAAATATTTTTTCTGTAAATATTTTTCACATTGAAGCTAAAAAAAAATTTACGTATGGAACTTATTCTGCAAATAATTTTAAAAACTTCTACGACTCTTTAACTATTCAAAAAGGTATAACATTCAATAGGTATGTGCATGAAATTTTAAAATAATGTTATTTGAGTAGGCTCTAGTGGTAGTACCGACATAACTGAACTTCGATACAAAAAAAAACTTTTTACTTCCTGGCACCTTTAAACTATGTAAAAAGGTCAGATAGGCTTTTTTGTGCTCTGGAGACATGCTGTCTCAGGTGTTCAGGTACCTACCTATTTCAGTATTTCTTTTTTAGAATATTCTATCTATCTATTATTTTTGTGTTAGTCTGCTCGTGTGATTCTTCCGTGGTAGATGTGTTAATACGTGCTCTGCAACTGATTTGCGTTTTAGAAACTTCTACGTCTCTTTAGGTATTAAAAAACGTTTATCACTTGCTATTACATCGAAAAAACGTTAGCCAAGTGTCACTTAAGATGGCAAAGGGTAAATTTTTAGTTGAAGTAAATACGTGCTCTTTGATAATTTCTCGTAAAACGCGACTTAGTTTGGATTTTTGTATTAATTCATCTTCATTGTGTGACTTGGCTTGGATTTTGAATTGATTCATCTTCGTTTTTAACATGGTTGCCTCTATTTCTAATACAAATTCTCATTATTTTTTTTAATTACTCTTCACTACAGAAGTTCGCAGGTTTCTCCTTATTTTCACAGCCGTTTCCGCAAATATTCTGTCTCAAAATTTCGACATTTTCAATTGGCGTCATTTTGGTTTAAATTATGCTTTTAATATGATCTCATACATAAAAATCCATTGGCGTTAGATCAGGGTTCCTAGCCGGCCACGCAATGGGACCGTCTTTTCTAATCCATTTGTTTGGGAAGTTCTCGTCCAACCATGCTTCCGTGGTGCGCTGGGCAGCCGTCATGTAGAAAGAACATTATCTCGTCTCAATTCAATAGAAATATCGTCCATCAACAAGGGTAACACCTCCCTCAAAAAGTTTTCATATGTGTCTCTCCATACAAGTCACAGAATGAAAATGAATCAGTCCAAAATCCAAGCCAAGTCTCAGTATGAAGATGAATCAGTTCAAAATCCAAGCCAAGTCACAGAATGAAGATGAATTAATACAAAATAAATAAAATAAAATAATAAACTCACGCCCGTTATCCCCGAAGGGGTAGGCAGAGGCACCAGTCTCTAGAACTGGACCCACGTTTTGCCAAGTTTATTAGGTCCCAAACGTGACAAGTGGCAAGCCTGTCGCCGTTATCCGGGCACAATTTATCAGCGAATGGTGTTGCTGTACAAACAAATGTACGTAACTAAAAGTCATTGGTACATGCGTGGTTCGAACCCAGACCCTCATGACAAAAATCCAAACTAAATCGCGTTTTACGGGAAATTATCAAAGAGCACATATTTACCTCAACTAAAAATTTACCGTTTGCCTTCTTAAGTGACACTTGGCTAACGTTTTTTCGATGTAATAGCAAGTGATATATGTTTTTTAATACCTAAAGAGACGTAGAAGTTCTAAAACGCAAATCATTTGCAGAGTACGTATTAACACATCTACCACGGAAGAATCACATGAGCAGACTAACACAAAAATAATAGATAGAATATTCTAAAAAAGAAATACTGAAATAGGTAGGTACCTGAACACCTGAGACAGCATGTCTCCAGAACACAAAAAAGCCTATCTGATCTTTTTACATAGTTTAAAGGTGCCAGGAAGTAAAAAGTTTTTTTTTGTATCGAAGTTCAGTTATGTCGGTAATACCACTAGAGCCTACTCAAATAACATTATTTTAAAATTTCATGCACATACCTATTGAATAACTAAGTTCCATACGTAAATTTTTTTTAAGAGCTTCAATGTGAAAAATATTTACAGAAAAAAATATTTAATTCTAACCGTTGCCGAGCAGTTTTTTAAAGCTGTTAGTAGTAGGTGCAGCTTTTGCTGATATTTTTTATCAATTGACATGCCTTTTAACTAAATACATTAAAAAAAACACTTTATGAGCTCTATTCTGAGAAAAAATCAATCAAAAAGCCAAAAAAATTTGATATTTTTTTTAATTTTTGACAGTCAATGTCTCCAAAACGGTTAATTTTCGGACCCTATATAATAGCATAAAATCCATCAGAAATGACCTAAATAATGACCTCCTTTAATATTGTGTACGACTTTCCCTGTATAGATTATTACGAAAAAAATGGTAATAAAATTGTAAAAAAAAATTCTCACGGAACCTCCTCTTAAACCTAAATTAGGTATACCATTTTTTTCTCGCATACACCATAGTGTGCATCTACACTCTTTTGCAAAAAAAACGGGCACCTAAGGAAATTTACGTTCTAAGGTCGATTTTAGTTAATTAAATGAAATTTATTTCTTTGACGTAGTCTGTATACTTATAATCGTGTAAATTAATGCGCGTGAAGTGAATTCGAACAAATAAAAGAAAAAAAACGATGGATTCTTTAAAATCGATGTACACGCCCAAACAATAACAAGTGGTCGGCAATAAAGACATGTTTTTTTTTTACTTTTTTTAATTAAATAAAGTTACAAATGTAAAAACCTAATAACGAGTGTGACCTCCTCTTGCCAAAATCACAGCTTGAATCCTTCTGGGCATGCTTTCCACGATGTTTTTAATAACGTTTTGAGGAATACTTTCCCACTCTTCTGCAATGACTCTTTTTAGCTCCCTGATGTTTTGTGGAGCAGGTTGCACTGATCTTACCCGTCTCTTTAGAACATCCCACACATGCTCAATTGGATTGAGGTCAGGACTTCGAGCTGGCCAATCTAAACGACGGATCCCAACTTCTTGCAGAAAATATCCAAAAAGTTTTAAAATATCGTAATCAGGTAAAAATCGTTTCAGCAATTCGCGCCATTAGTAAAGCAATTTTAGAATAATCCACAATAATCATTATTTTTCTTTTAATAATTTCAAATTTTAAACTTGGAATCATGCCAGGATGCTTCAAAAAACATGCCAATACATCGTCAAATTAACAAAACCTATTTCTTGTTCTTCTTCATTGAAGTAGAGAAAAAAATCTAAAGTGCCCGTTTTTTTTGCAAAAGAGTTTATATGATGTGTATAATGCTAATAATTATAATGAAGAACGAAGATCATTGTTTCAATTAAGGTTTTAATTAAATTTTTGTCAGAGCAGGGCGGCATGTCTTACGGCTAAACGGTTGATTGTATAAACATTAAATAAAATCAGGGTAGTAGCACATTATAATGAACTTAATGAAAAACTATCACGGTTAAGTAGGCTTTACAAGATAATGAGTAGGTACCTAATAGGCGACGAACTTATAAAAGGGAACAAAAAAATAAAAAAAGATAAGCTCACGCCCGTTATCCCCAAGAGGGTAAGCAGAGGCACGAATCACTAGAACTGGGCCCACGTATTGCCGAGTTTATTAGGTCCCAACGTGACAAGTGGCAAGCCTGTCGCCGTTATTCGGGCACAATTTATCAGCGAATGGTGTTGCTGTAACTTCCTACAAAATCCTCTGAAAATTAGTTACATGAAGTTGTTAATTCCGTAAAGCAGATAATAAACACCTCTTTTCTACGGAACCCGACATTTACTTTATTTTCATGATTTTAAGCATGCTTTACGTAGAGGTAGATAGATAGATAGAATAGAAAGAGACCCCAGTTCCTTTTATAAGTAGGTACCTACAGAAGCGAATACTATGTATTTAAGATATTTTTACACTTCTTTTATAGGTATATGGTCCGTAATAAAAACTATGAATCGGCGTACGTTCTTGCTTTCTCAATTTTATTCTACCTCTATGGTAAGCATGCTTAAAGAGAATGAAAATAAAGCAAATGTAAATCAGGCCTTCTAGCCTGCCCATAAAGTTTAGAAACCGGAAGTGAAGTGTAACTACTCGTATATATTGTACGAACTTTTCGGGCCATCTTCTATTCTAATAACTGAGACCAAGGTTAATTCTCCTTGCTGAGACTATGTCTTTTAGTACTAAAAGTTTGGGTATAGAAAGTAAGAGTATTAGCAAAATCGCACTCTTTATTTTCTAGATTTTATAGACAGCCTGTACGCACTTAACCGGTTTTATTTTGTGCAGTCGTGTAAAAGGAAGGTACTCTAAAAATATTTTGGAACTAGTCTCGAAGTATTCTATTAATCGGACAATCTTGTTTAGTCGCGTCGAAGCATTGCCAAATGCCTCGCAGTATATTCGCGTGCCAATTGTTTCAACAAAAACTCGTGCAGTGCTTTGAATTGGGCTCTTAATTAATTCCACACATACATTGTCCAACAATTAACAGTAAGGGAAGGAGTAATATTTTGATTAACTATATTAGACGGCGGTTTTAGTTATCAGCTACATCTATCGATAAATACCCGAATGTTAGGTGCGTCATCCATTAGTAAAGTGCCTTATCTAGCATCTAATGAATACAATTTTTTCATCTCTAATTTCTTTATTCTAGGTTTGGATTTCTTAGAGCATGGCGCGGACTTCGAAGCCGCTATTTCAGCTACAGGTAAGACAATCAGCCTCCTACTGTCACTCATATTGCTAGTGTAAGTAGTTGTGTCTATCGCGACTAATTACTCCGTACCCTTTCATAACAAAATTAAATGTATACACTCATATTCGAGCTGTTGACAAACTAAAGAGCGCCAATAGGTGCAGATAAAAGATACGCTGGCATTATGCCAAAGGGTTGCTGACCTTTGAAAATTTCACCGAATTTCAGGAATTCAGTCTATGTGACTACACTAAATAAACCTACTGTTTCCTTATCTACTGCTTCATGCTGAACACGAATTCCATTTATTCTTCTTCTTCATACAGGGCCTCTACGTTATTTGAAGTTGGCAGTCAGCTGTTTATACGCCCTTTGTTTTCTGTTTAGTAACACCAACCAACTTCTTGATGTTGCACAGCCACGACTACCGTCTTCGTCCACCTTGCCCATCATAATATTTATTTTTCACGTATTTTATATCATTTCGCTGTTTCCTAACAACGGATCTTTAGTATGAATTATTATTATTTTTTAAATTATTAAAAAAATACCTTTCCTAAAATACTGTCCACTAATGTAACTTTGGCCATGCCGCTGGCCGTGAAGAGTTAAAGTAGGTACTAAAAAGTATTTTCAAACACTGGCCTCTATGGTTCAAAGACAAACTTTCGCCTGCTGACGAATGTAAAAGAAACCAAAATCAGTCAATTTTTTTTTCCTTTCCTGACAGGATTTGGCAGGTTCCATTTCTGCCTGCTGGCGATCACTGGGCTGATCTACGCAAACACCGCTATTGGCATCACCATTGTCTCGTTCGTGCTGCCGGCGGCGACATGCGACTTCCGCATGACCTCCGCCGACAAGGGCTGGCTTACCGCCGCCCCTATGTTAGGTAAGGAATTAGTGAAGAGTAATTACCTAATATAGCACGGCTAATGGAAAGAAAGAAATACTCAACAACTATGACCATGAATTTTGGATGGTTTTAAAGACAGAAAATTGAACGTACTTTAACAATAGTTATTTAGTATGTTAGTTTGTTGTTTTTTAAAAAGGCACTTTCCAAAAAAATCTTGATGTACAAACACGAGTCCATGAAAACCATTAGTGTTCTTGCAGTGGCTGTTCTCAATTCGAAACAAGATTTTTTGTCAGATCCATTTTTACTTTATTTTACGTATACACTTAAGTACTTAAAAGTGTAATATTTGCGATTGTTAGTTACTAATTAATTACATAAGGCTGGAGATGGCACAGAAAAGGCCTATATACCCGGCAGTGGGCAGCAGTGGGTTGATATTTTTTTAATTTATTTATTAAAGGCACAAAAAAATTACAGCAATATTAACAAAACCCAAAAACCTGAGAGGTTTATGCGTGATTTTCGGAGTACACTATCCAATATGAAACAGTTTTTATCTGGTGCTAAATATGTATTTAGGTTTAGCTTAATAGGTACTTTTTCAATATTAATCTACTCTTTTCGTGTTTAGATTCCAAATCGCATTACTACACATCACATAAACTAGCTAGTATTTCATTTAAGATAACAGGTAATCTGTATTCTGTGGTACGCATAAGAATTGCGGTATTTTAGTGTTAAAAAAGCTGGCAAAAAATGTTTGTCCTTTCGGAGTTATATTGTATTGAAAAAGAACTAACATTATCAATAAAATATAACTCCGAAAGGACAAACATTTGGCTGTTGGCGTCATAGTAACTTTTTCAGCTCGCTGAGACCTATTTGATGATGGCTATTGAGCTGAGGTCCAAAATTGCATTCCTTTGACAGCCGTTAGAATTTTTTTTTTTAGTTCTTCTGAAAACGGCTCATTACTGAGAACCACTTCTCTTTTTTAAGTATTTCATATTATTCTTTACTTCTTTACTTCGCAGGTCATTTAAATTACCTAACGTATCAATTATTTTGCAATGACTCAATAATCCAGCGCGTCTATATTTGAAGAAGAAAAACGTTTATTATACCAACAAGACACATCACAGAAACAAAATAAACAGACAAGTAACATAATAAATAGTAACGCAACAGAAAAAAAAAACAAATTAATTAATTTACTCCTTATGTGGGTTAGTAGGTACAATATTTTCTAGAATTGTGCATTCAGTGCATTAGTCTACTAAGTATTAGATACGATAAATAAACGTTAATGAACTAAAATATGTTATTTCAATGATTCCGTGTACCTACTACAAATCCAATGCTCAAGTAAGGGCCGGTAAGGGACGTCCCAGGCGGACACACTTCGACAAAATGTTTTAACAAAGGGCAATATAAAAACTACCAGAAACCGACGTGCTAGAGATAACTCGCGATCGTGGCAAGTGACAGACCCTGTATAGGTAGCACGACAAATCTAGTAGCGCGCCATAACGTCAAAAGTCGCGACTTTCCACTTGTCACGTTTGGGACCTAATAAACTCGGCAAAACGTGGGTCCAGTTCTAGAGACTGGTGCCTCTGCCTACCCCTTCGGGGATAACGGGCGTGAGTTTATTATTTATTTATTTATTTATTTAACTGTCAAATTCTGACATTTTTGCGCCACAAAACGCGCGACTCGCGTCATCGTCCTACCTATGCTGGTGTCTGCATCCCCCTCCGGGATATAGGCGTGAGCTTTTGTTGTCTTTTATATGGTGTGAACAAGATAGGTACTAAGCAAAATCTATTGTTGGAGGGGAACCTCCCTTGAAACCCCTTATTATCATAATAGTGAATTAGTGACGATACAGCGCGTGACTCGCATCGTCGTACTACCTATACTTACTGGTTAGAATTTTCTATGTCTCCCCTGTCTTCTCTACCTAGGTAATCTCGCTCTTGAGAGCGTAATGTAAGCGACCTGTTTTCTCAGGAATGGTGCTGGGTTCCTACTTCTGGGGATGCTTGGCCGACACAAAGGGCCGTAAGACGGTGCTGGTCTCCACTCTGCTGATGGATGGCTTCATCGGCATCATATCGTCCTTCGTCCAGATCCTGCCCATCTTCATGGTGTGCCGCTTTGTCAACGGATTCGCGTAAGATCAGCTCGTATATTCATCATCATCATCATTCAGCCACATTCATTAATTCATTCATTCATTAAAATCACAATGGAATTAGTTTGCCTAACTACTAATGCATTTATCGGCAAGCTCTTGGTAACATGTACCTAGGTATTGATTGGTAAAGTAACGCTCTACTCATGGTACTTTCTACTCATCAACACGAACAAGTTTTACTATCGGGTCGAAGTCGAAGTCACGAAAATAAACAGCCATACCATTTAAGTAAGGACCTACCTACATAACATTCAATAATGCCAAACTGAAATTCGATACCTACTGAACAAAATTTATACGGAACAGCTGTTTTTTATAAAAAATATTTTAGGGTTGGTCTCATAGTCAAAGTTGTTTTTATTGATGAGTAGTAATTACCCTGAGTCGGGCGTGAGATTACAAATCAGCACCTTATATACAATGCATATTCACTTACGCAATCGACACATTGAGTTTACAAAGCGCTTAGCATACTTTTATACTTTTCTGTGTACTTTTTTGTACACTCATTACATAATTCTTCTGGAAATCGTAATCGTCACGTTTTCGCCAGGATGTAGTGTGTGCATAATTAGGGGTTAAAAAACGTTGCCTTGAATTACCGTACTACCTAAACTTTGAAATTGGTCCTTGATGTAGATTATGATGCTTTGAATTCACAGAATCTTGAGCGCAATTTTACTCGCAGAACAATAAGACCGAACACAGTGTATAATAATTATCAGCGTCATAATTATCTTGTTATTCATTAATATACCAAAACAGATTTTTTCAATTTTAACAAAAATTAAAAACGTATCAGAAAAAATGAGACTGAGCCAGGTATCTAAAAAATTTAGCTGTGATTAGTGCAAGTTTCCATGGTCTTTTGAACCATTAAATAGATCGCCAACTGAAAAAGTATGAAGATAAATTCCTGCGAATACTTAAACCCTGACGTATCAGCGGTTCAACCACGAGCCCGTTCACGTGCCGATTAATTACCCACACAATTCCTTTCAATAAATATTAAAGCGTGTTCAGTTTAATCCGTCCTCACCCATTACGTGGCTACTACATCTGAAGGCAGAACAATGCTCTCTACAAATCCTAGTCTCGTTATCTATCGATAATCGCTAAAATCTTCCCACCTGAATAATTGTTAGGCATTTACTGCTGACTGACTGACAATCGTAAGTAGACGTAAAAGGAAAACTCGAACATTGTCCGTACCTAATGCTAAACGACTCGATATACAGTGTGGCCCTGGATAAAGTGTAATCCCGAAAGGGGATGAAACTAGACCATGAATCATTGACTAGAAAAATATAAAAAAAAATTATAAAAAAATATTGTAGGATTTATTGGTATTTTAAGATTTTCATGTTTCATTAAGGACTCAAAAGTATTGATTTCTTCCAAAATAATGGGTCTATTTCTTTGAAATAAAAAAAAACAGTATGCCTAATACCTGGCGATGACCATGAAATAATAAATAGTCCGCAAAAAAGTAACTATCTTGGGTAAAAAAATGTATTTTTATGAAAAAAATGATTTTTTTTAGACGTTTATTTTAAAAAACTTCAAATTACTAAAAAAATGTGCCCTATAACTATGTAATTTTATAGCTTACTTTTATTCTTTACCATTTTAGCTTCCAAATAAAAAAAAAACAATGTTCTAACTAAAAAAACACGCTATCTACGAACTTTTAAAGTGGAGCCTAATCGTGTTACCGTGCAGGTAGAGACCGTTTTTTCCATTGTTTCCGTCCTACTCTGTGCCCTTCGGCAGTCGCAGTCCTTTTGTTCTACACTCAGGTAGAGGGAAGGCGAGGGGAGGGGAGGCAGAGGGTTCGAAACAGGACTTACACAGTCGCTCCGATATTCTCGCCGCTGCTACTACTGTTCTCGTTCTCGCATTGTGTTCTCGTTGATTTGTTATTAAGTTTTTGTTACATTGTTGACTGTTACGTTTTCTACTGTTCGTTACGTTTGGACTGTTCCTGTTCTGCTGTTAAGTGTTGACGAAATGCCGCGATTGACAGAGTTCTCACCTCGAGAAATAGCCGACATGCATTATTATTATGGCATGTCACATGGTCGCACAACAGTCGCTCGGACTGCATACATAAATGCTTTCCCGGGCAGACTCATACCCTCAGCTCGAAATTTTCAAGAGATTCATAGGAGGCTCTCCAACATTGGACTTGGTTTGGCACGAGCAACCAGCTGTCGTTATTGACAATGCGATAGAAGAGGCCATTTTAAACTATCTGTTTGCTGACCCTACAACAAGCATAAGACGATTAGCGTTGCGTCATGGCATATCGAAGACGTCTGTCTGGCGAATTTTGAAAAAGGAGGGATTGCATCCTTTCCATTACCAACGAGTACAACATTTACACGAAAATGTAGATAATCGTCCAAGATGCGTAATGTCGACGTGGATTCTAAGAAAAATTAGAGCAGACCCAAATTTTCCCAAACGCATTTTTTGGATGGACGAAGCGACATTTACCCGAGACGGCATTACAAACTGCAGAAATTTGCACCAGTGGTCTCACGAAAATCCACGATTGAAGCGGGCATCTACTTTTCAAGTAAAATTTTCAATAAACGTATGGGCAGTCTTAATCGACGACATTTTAATTGGTCCAGTCATTTTACCCAGAACCCTAAATGCTGAACGTTTTTTAGAATTACTACAAAATTTACCCATGTTGATGGAAGATGTTCCCCTGGCTACGAGACGGCGTGGGCGTATGTATCTCCAAATGGATGGATGTCCTGCACATTATGGGCGGGAGGTGCGGCGATTTTTGAACGAAAATTACCCGAACCGGTGGATTGGCCGAGGAGGGCCAGTAGGCTGGCCAGCGCGTTCACCTGATCTGACACCCCTAGATTATTTTTTATGGGGTGTCATGAAGCAAAGAGTATACAGCACGCCAATAAATACCGAGGCACAGTTGCACGACCGAATAATTCAGTGCGCAAATGACATTAAAAATGATCCAGGAATGATTCGCAGAGCCACTAACCAAATTAATATTCGTGCAGTAATGTGCTTGCAAAATCGAGGAGGCCATTTTGAACATTTAATGCAATAAATAAAAATGCAAAATTGTAAATTACGGATAATTTTATTAATAAAGTTATTGTGATTAAAGTCTGACTTTTATTACCTACTAAAATGTAAATAACTCCTACCTAGCCAATTTTTTAGTTAGAACATTGTTTTTTTTTTATTTGGAAGCTAAAATGGTAAAGAATAAAAGTAAGCTATAAAATTACATAGTTATAGGGCACATTTTTTTAGTAATTTGAAGTTTTTTAAAATAAACGTCTAAAAAAATCATTTTTTTCATAAAAATACATTTTTTTACCCAAGATAGTTACTTTTTTGCGGACTATTTATTATTTCATGGTCATCGCCAGGTATTAGGCATACTGTTTTTTTTTATTTCAAAGAAATAGACCCATTATTTTGGAAGAAATCAATACTTTTGTACATAGAGTCCTTAATGAAACATGAAAATCTTAAAATACCAATAAATCCTACAATATTTTTTTATAATTTTTTTTTATATTTTTCTAGTCAATGATTCATGGTCTAGTTTCATCCCCTTTCGGGATTGCACTTTATCCAGGGCCACACTGTATAATATTATAAAAGCTATCAACAAATAGATACATTACGACGAGAAATGTACGTCTCAGAAAATTGGTCATACCTAAAGTTGTTAATTATGCGCATGAGAAAATATCTCATCTCGAAAATATTAAAAGAACTTCCCGTTACTTTAAGATTTCCGATTTATTTTTTCGTTTGTTACTTATTTTGCTTCTGCCTGGCAGTTTGCCGGGCAGAAGCAAAATATGAGTGAATAACGTAGAACAAATCGATTATTTATTATTGATGAACATTATTGCTTTCTGTATTTGCACGATTTTTCTTTAAACGCTTTCTTTACGACTGACAAAAGCTGAATAAAACAAAATATTGGTAAGGGGCCGTCCATAAATTACGTCATCGATTTTTTCAGATTTTAGACCCCCCCCCCCTATAATCATCCTATCGTCATTTCTTAATGACCCCCCCCCCCCTTCTCCCAAAATTGACGTCATTACTAGTTTGACAAAATAAAACATTGCAGATTTGAGAAAAATAGGGTATTATATGATTAAAACACTTGGTTATAGAATCACCTTTTATTATTTTTACTTTGGCAATAATCATTGATATAATATAACAAGATGAACGGTTAAGAAGATAATCATATATGTTTGTCACGCTTTAATTACCGATTTGTGAAACGGAGGTCACCAGATTCATACTAAATATTATATGGTTTTGGTGAATATCGATATTTTACTTTGGTGCATAGCACGGGAAAGTCAAAACTAGTCTTTATGTAGGTCACAGACGGTAAAGTTAAAAAAGCAATTAAAATTAGGCACAAATGCGAATGCATTGTTTACGTAAATACTTGTTTTGAGTTAGTTTGCGATTGAAGGTCATCAAGCGATCTGATTTGTAGTGATTTTAAATATGTTTAATCATTGTATATTTTCAACTTTTAAATATGCCCACCTCAACATGTTTCACAGTCTAATTTGTTCGTATATTTGCTACTAAAGTGATACATTTATATTAACTCTGTTCAGGTTGACAGTCCTAAGTCTGTAAATTATGAAGAAAATTTGAAAATAATAGTAGATACAATCTGTTGTGATTATGAAAGAAATTGTGAGCTGGATATACTCGTAGTAGGAAATAGGTAGACTAGACTCATCACTTGTGTCGCACGGCTCTTATCTCCACTCACACTCTGTTGTACGTCGTATGAGCTAGGATACAACGGTGAGTAAGATATGATTGGGATATAATGTGTCCCGGTGATCAAAGATATGAGATATAACAACTCCCTCTAAGGACACACTTTGCGCAAGTCTAGAGCGCAGGCCGCAGGTCCGCAGCGGTGGCGGTGCGCGCCAAAGACAAAGGAAGCCGACTTTGTTTAAACAGCGCCGATTTCTTTTATTCTCCGAGTCGCCGCCAATCTTCGTTTAATAAACACAGTGTCGCATACAAACTATTTTCATAGGTACGATGTTATTTATAGTTTAAAAAAATAATGTAGACATGCCTTGACCTTGTAATCAATAAATAAATAATGAGTTCAATAATTAATACCATTAAATACTTGTAAAATATCACAAGAACATTATCTTTCCTTAGTATGAGACATGTATTTAAGTATAAGTATAGTATTAATATGTACTTTTATTAATTATGTAATGTTGTAGTTATTATTTAAGTATTGTGTTTATTATCAATACATAGTATAAAACAAAGCCGCTTTCGCTGTGTGTCCCTATGTATGCTTAGATCTTTAAAACTACGCAACGGATTTTGATGCGGTTTTTTTAAATAGATAGACTGATTCTTAGGTTTATATGTATAATACATGTAAGTACCACGGGCGAAGCCGGGGCGGGCAGCTAGTATTTTACTAGGTGTGCTGGAAGAAATTTCTTTTTAGAAATAATCTTTTTGTACGTGAAAAATAAACTATAAATAAATAAATAAGAATGACGTCAATTTCGAAACACCCCCCCCCCCCATCTATCATTTACCGTCATCCGCAGACCAACCCCCCCCCCCTAATTTAGAATGACGTAATATATGGACGGCCCCTAAGTACCTCCTTCAACAAGTTTTTGTTTTATTACAGGGTTGCGGGCGCCATGGGTATCTGCTTCCCCTACCTGGGTGAATTCCAGCAGACTAAGTACAGAGAAAAGATCCTTTGCTGGATGGAAATGTTCTGGACTTTGGGCGTCATCATTCTTCCGCGTAAGTATATCTATACATACCTACTACAATCAGGATTCTATATAATCTGACTAAAGATGAACATTGAGAGACGCAGAAGAATCTTGTACATTAAGTACCTACATATACCAACCACTTCGGCAACAAAGATACATAAAAATCTACCCACCGCATACGTTTATGAGGCTACGCATATCCATAATTCCCATCAAACATTTCTAAACAAGGCAGAGGCACCTTACAAAAATTCAATGCGCATTCACTTTTAAACAAAAGTTCACTTTTATACAAAATGTACTAAAGCAATTAGTCCACACAGATGACACAAGACAAGGACCCGAACTCGATATAACGTGCCACGTCTCACGTGCATTTCCATGGCCCAAAACAGATTTTAATTTCAATCCCACACCTAAGTTGTTTCACCTAAATCTTCTTCCTCCAGTGATCGCCTGGGGAATCATTCCCATCCAGGGCATCCGCATCGAAAACGGCTGGTTCTCCTACGACTCATGGAACTGGTTCGTAGCGGCTTGCGGGGTGCCGTCCCTTTGCCTTGGTTTCTGGCTCTTCTCTTTCCCGGAGAGTCCCAAGTTCATGATGGAGTGCGGCGACTACGATGACGCTCTAGTGGTACTTAAGGGCATCTACAGGCAAAACACTGGGGATGACCCCGATAACTATCCGGTAAGGACAAATACGTTGTGCAACACGTTTGGGTTGATGTTTTCCTCCCTAAAGTTGTGTATAATTATGTCGTTCGAACAGTGTTTTAATGACAGTTTAGTTTTGACAATTTCTTTTATTATTTGTTCCGCTGCTTCACCTTAATTATGTTTACTGTTACACCAAAAAATATTGAGGTAACGATAACCACTTTTCTTGGTCGACATAGTTGTTTGAACTTTTAATACCTTAAACGTTAGTCTACATTGATCGGATCTAATCATGACTGGACTTATTAGGTTAACTCAATGTTTTTAAAGGAATAATTGTATGTTGAGCCATATAATAATTAATGTGCTACGTGAACGTGGATAGCCCTCGTCTCAAAGTTATTGAGAACTATGTGATAATTATGTTCTAAGCATCAGTAGGTATGCAACATTACCTAGCGCATTCCGTTAAAATGCCTTTCGAGACCTTCTAAAAATGCTGAAGACCCTGTTGTTGTTTCCAGATCAAGAGTCTCAAGGAGAAAGTGCGAACCATATCGGTGGCTTCCCAGAGCTCTCAGAAATCCGTCCGCAGTCTTAGCATGCGCAAGCGCAAGGACTTGAAGCGTCTGTTCAGCGAAATCTGGACGCAAACGAAGGCTCTCTGTCGGCCACCTTACCTGAAGTACACCATCCTCACTTGTATCATCCAGTTTGGCTTAACCACCAGGTAGGTTTGATAAATCGCACACTGAAAACATAAATGGCATTAAACAAAAATCTTCATTTTACAGTATGGCCGTTTTAAGATTTTTTAAATGTTCTGGTGGCCGATGTGGAACCGTAAAAGTTGTCACTTGTCAGTAAAGCTTTGTGGATTAGTCACAAAGCTTTACTGACTACTTTTACCTACCTATTATATATTGCTAATGTTTGACGATCGAGTGACGCTTATTTCTACACAGTAGAACCGCGAAAATCCCCAATTGGACGCGTATGGGTATCTTTACACGACTGCCAGTCTCTCACCATAACTTTTACGCACCTTTTAGGTGTAAGCTGCAAGTCGTATTGTTTGTTCTTGTAATAAAGTTAGGCTACCTAGTGCATCAAATATATTTTTAAGTAACTATTTTGGAGGTAACAATTAACAATTCTGTACGTGCGTACTATTAGATATAGTGCCTAATGGTTTCAAATTTCCAACTGCTCCCGCACTCTCGAAATTAGCCGGACTACTCGCTAACTTATCTGGCATATTTTACCGGTTCGTAATTCCAGTCAATGTGTCTTCTAAAACAATGTTAAAACCACCGCCTGCCATTTCAGTTACTACACTCTCATGATCTGGTTCCCCGAGCTGTTCAACCGGTACGAAGAGTTCGAGCATAACTTCCCCAACACCTCCGCTTCGGTCTGCGACGTTTCCGGAATCGTCGTCAGCGATGACGGCAAGGATCCCTTCGACTGCGGCTCCACTATTGACAACAGCGTGTTCATGCACACACTAATCGTTGGGCTGGCCTGTATCCCGACGTCGCTCTGGTTGCCTCTTTGCGTGCACAAACTTGGCGCCAAGTTCTTCTTGAGTGAGTACTTTAAATTACTAATATCCATGCTCCATATATGATAAGTTTTTTTAAGGACTTTTACGATGCGCCAATAGTTTCCGGTAACTCACAACAACTCTGGCTTTTAGTCGTAACGTCGTTCTTGCTAATGACTATTTTCTTTATACAAACTTTCCCGATCGTATACGACAAAACTTACATATATAAGCCTCCTAATGTATTTGGTTGTTTTTCTGATGTGTACAATAAAGAGTTCTAATCTAATCTAATCTTTGCCGTTAACATAATCCCAGTTTGGGAGCAGGTCAAGTGATTGTGTTGTGTCATGCGTGGAAGTTATTTATTCCCACACCTTTTTATCCATTTAGGTCTAGAATTTTGAAGTAACCCTTATAATGCCGAAGAATAGTAAGTAGAGATAGGTACAATAGGTATACCTAGATTTGAATACAGAAACGTAAAAGAGAGCTGTAGAAATTAAATTAAAAAGCCTTAATTAGAAACGCTAAAAACGCAAGTTAAAGAACCTGGGGCTTCACACGACAGCTACTTCTCATGTGATTCTGATAGGTACGATTGTGCGTCGGGAGGATTTACTAACTAATTAAGAAGAGTTATCAATATACTTAACTTTCCTGTTTCTCCGATTTCAGTCTTCAGTTTGGGTTTCGCCGGCGTGGTGACCGTCGGGCTGTACTTCGTCCAGAACTCTACCCAAAATCTGGTGCTGTCGTGTATATTCGAGGCGTTGACTTCGTTGGCCATCAGTCTTGTTTTCTGTGTTCTCGTCGACTTGTTCCCTACGAACCTTAGGTGAGTATTCTGTGGCTTTGGAAGATATTTGCCAAAGTACATAGATAAAAAAACCGTGCGTCAAGCCATACCAATGGGTAACAATGTTGTTATCTACCTTAATACTAAGTGTCTAACGAACTACTTGATGCAACGTATTATTTAAATACTGCAAAAACCTGAAACCGTCCTTAGATAATGAAAGATAAGAAAGAATTGTTTTTGTGTGTGTTAATTAATTTTACTTTATGTATAGTTGTATACCGGAAAAAAGTTAAAAATTCTCTATTTTATTTTTCCTACAAATTGACCCAGTAAAATTTTAAGATTGAGAAATAAAAATCTCACGTCAGTGTTTTTTATCAAACTCTGCATCAGCTTCGCCGGTTTTTTACAATTTTTTTGTGTATATTATATCTATGTATATCTAATTAATAGTAATCCCGCAGGGTAATGGCGGCCGCGCTATCGCTGACGGCTGGTCGAGGCGGAGGCCTCATCGGCAATCTGTCTTTCGGCTACCTCATCGACATCAACTGCGTCATCCCCATCGTGGTCTTTTCGGCATTCCTATTCAGTGAGTCTACATTACTATCATTAGGCTATTTGACATGTTTGTGAAAACCATCTCATATATTTTGTTGGTGTTCATTAAGTTCTCAGATAGTGGTAATTTTAAATTCTTTCGTGTATTAATTACTTCTTCGTCAGAATTTTGAGTAAATAAAAAAAAAGAACAGTTCTGATTTACTCAAAATTCTGACCGAGCCTTGTTCGCTTGTGGCTATAGTCTTGTCTAACACAGGATATTGGCGAAGTTGTACTGGACAATCAGTGCATTGAGTCCATAAAACAGAATTGAATACTTCTAATGCCCGGTTCCTATAATATACGCCTACCGGCTACGATCCGTTTTCCCTACAATTTATTGACGGTTCGTAGGAATTGTAACCGATCGTAAGCAAAAACGAAGCGTTTTGTGGATATTGGAACCGGGCATAAAAAAGCAAACGAAAACTTACTTTTAAAATAAGCCGCCAAAACGCTGTCTTTGGCAATATGGCGTCATGACGTCACATGGCACTAAACAAAACCAATGTACGTAAGAACGACATGAATGACAGACGCCATTTTTACTAAACTGTGACGACGTCATAGATTAGCCCAATCCAGGCCGTTTTCGACAAGATGGCTGCAGATATGGAATTATCAAATTTTATCCTGTTTCTTTTTGATAAATATTTTTTTTTAGTTAATACAGTTTGTTTCACACTGTCAAATAGCCAATTTGGAAGTTTTACACCCTGTGTCTGTGTATTTTGAGCCCGCATTTCACTTTACCTAACAGCCCCATCAGGGCACCTGCTCCTATATTACGCGCAGCAAATCGTAAAGGATTGAAATCGTCGTAGTGTCAAATTAGTATGGAATTTTGATAAAACAAGGCTGTTCTTACCTGGAGCATGTGTTCCAGTTGCACAACATATTTTTTATTTATGTAATAATAATAATATAAACATATAAATCAACTTTTGTTTTTAAGCGGACTGTCTAAGGGTTTGATGTACGGATAAATTACGGACATTTTAATTACATTTTTGTTTTCCTAAACACAGTTTTTAATAAAGTAAAATTATTATTAATAATAACGAATATTAATTTTAGAATCAAATGTTCTCAATCGAAACAAATTGTACTGGATAAAAACATACGCCCTGAATGTTCCTAATTGTATTGTCTATTAAACCCTCTGACCACATTTATCAAAAGTAGTAATACCATTTTATTAAAATCTCTAACATTATCAAACTGAGCGAGCGAGACAGTACGCTCCATAAAAGAACAGCCTTAACGATATTATCTATATGGAAACCAACTTATCGGAGTAGAGCTTTAGCGAGTCAGATACGATACGGACCATTTTCGATCGTTCGGATATAATTGAGTCTTTTGTAAAACATTTTTCGAAACTTGGGGCAATTTTAACTATATTGATTGATACTACTTATTTATTAATAATCGCTTTTCATTTCAGTTGCCGCAATCCTCTGCTTCTTCTTACCAAAGACAGGCCAGGAAGCTCTAGATTAAACGTTGCGAGGTGTTTACCAGTACAAAAACTTTAGTTAGACTGTCAGCCATCATTATAGAGATTACAATTTACAAAGTGATTGTACATATCATTTATTAGGATGTAAATATTGTGGACTTAAGTAAATCTATTTATTATGAAGCGTTCCCTAGATTATATTATTGTGTCGCAAAGCGAATAGGTACCTATCCGATATTGTATACGCCGAATACTGTGATTTGAATGCAGTATTGAATGCCTTACGAGAATGTATGAAGTGAACAGAACAGTATTTTAGCGTTGACTGTGTAATTAATGATATCAGTAATTTATTATTAATAAATGTAATTTGCCAAAATACTAACGAGGTGTTTTAATTTGGAGAAATAACTTTTCAAACATTATAATCTAATTTAGATTTATTTTTAAAGATATATAGTAATATATTACACTAATTATTATAAAAAATATTGTTAATAGTAGCACAGCAACTGAAATGTCAAAGTGCAGTTATCTTTTATAAATAACACACATATATTTTATGTACACATACACATAATTATGTATTTTTATGTGTGCTTTATGTACATAATATAATTATTGGAGATTATCATAAAAAATAAGAACTTACGAACAAAAATGCTTTTAAAGCTTATAAAATATTAACGAACTAAACTTTTACAAAGATAAATTTCATTTCCGTAATTAAGACTAACGAAATTGAGAACAGCTCTTTAGCATTCTTTGCTAAGTTAACAAAGAATTTAAAAACGTAGTATATTCATAGTATCAACAGGTTGTAACGTGTATAACGCTCTAATAAAAAAGTCTAGTGTAAACACAGATTACAATCAATTAAGAAAATAAGAACTTTTCAATCAGGTTGACAACGCAAAACAGAGGGTACCATCGTAAATACTCGTAGTAAATTTTATGTATCGTTTCATTTATCCGGCCATACGCCGCCGTTTCGTAAGATATTTGAAGGAACGATAATTAAGTTCCGTAAGAGTTGATAAATTGCCGCATATCTCTGCTTTCCATTCAAGGATTTCAATACATTGCTTAAGCTATAGACAGGTACTGAATTTAACAGTATTTCTCGTCCTTACCTATATCACACGCGGTAAGAGAATCAATACTTATACAATATTTGACTCCAAATCAATATGGGTAACAGAATACCTTAAGCGTAGGCTCCGTCCAATGAAAAAAAGTCTAAAAGTTAATGATTATCTGTATTATATACAATCAAGAGTTATCAGGCAGAAGAGCACTGACGCGGTCGATTATATGCCACGATAAAGCCACGATTTCTCGTGGCTATGGTCGAGATTGGCAAGGGACCGGTGGCTTAGTGTGAGAGGGAAAAAGAGTGTAAGGGGCCGGCATAAATAGACAGATCGGAATATCAGTGGACTAAACCGGTCACCGAATGGGGTCAGAAAGCAATGGACGAAATTGAAAAACCGAGAGGGTTGGCGTGATAGCGAAGAGGTTTGGGGTTTGAGGCAAGAGCCCAGATGTGGGCCCTATTTTCGACCCGCATAGACGTTCCGTGGTCAAAAGCGGTCACAGAGTGGGGGCCATCGCTGGTCTGCCTACCGTAAACAATCGGTAGGCAGACCAGCGATGGATCAACGACATTACTATAGCCGTTGGAAAGCAGTGGACTCTACGGCAGACCGCCATCACACGGAAGATGCCTATGCCAGGAGTGCGCTTTATTCATGAAATTGTACAAATTACGAACGGCACCAAAGTTCCACGTTGCCGCACCTCTACATAAAATACTCAAATTTTTTACAACATCAAACAAGCCAAAGCCAGCCTTCGTACCTTCCGCTTCATAGCACCGTCATCAGCGCGTGGTCTGGACGGCGCTGGGTACTTGTGGCAGGCCGAACTCGTCCACCGGCACTCCATCCTTGTTCCGGACAGGGTCCGCGCTGCCGGGTATCGCGTCAGGTGCCGCCGGCGCTTTGACCACGTCGTCGAGGTACGAGGCGTCGTCATCGAGAGCTATCTCGTCGCCTGCAATTGCGAAGGAGGTTGGCTGTGTAGAAACACGCCGCTGTTTTCGCCTACCATAGACAACCTGGTCGCTATTTTATTAGAAGTACTTCGTGAGTCAAGACATCTTATGCTGCGGCCACACTTGAAGGCGAAGATTCGTGTTCGCGTTGTCGCGACAATATTTCGTGTTCCCTCTACGGCGAAGAGCTTGGCCACATCAAATAAACCTTCGCTACTTCGAGACAATCTAGAACGTTGCTAAATTTATTTTGCGCGAAGTGTAGCCAACCGCTCGAACTTTGTCGCGATAAAACCCTTTGATGTGCGGTATTTTACCGACAGCGGCGCGAAGGGTGTTTGTATTCACGATGATGATTCGCGATAGGACGAATTTTTTGGCCAGACATGTCGCGACAACGCAAATCTTCGCGTTATCGCGATAGTGTGGCCGTACCATTAGTGTAACTTTATATATATATTGAATAATACAACATAGGTTAGAAAAGAAAATATGTGACTGCATGTCCCTGGCAAAAAATTGCAATAGTGTAAGTAAGTAATTTATTTGTGACTTAAAAGACTTATACTAGTGCAATGTGCAATGTACTAAGCATGCCTACTATCAATAAAAATTCCTATCTTTCTGTAAGTACCAATAAAATAATATTTATCTGACTCTTTGACCACGTCGTCGTTTTATAGATGTTTTTATAAATGCATAAAAATAATAATCGCATTTGACCCGTAATAGAGTGATCGCAACAGAGATTCATTAAAAAATACTATTACCATAGGCCTCTGGTCATCACTACTGGGTATACATTATGTTGCACTTACCCAGAGCATCAAGTTCCGCCGTTAACTCGTCGTCATCAATCTCAGGCATCCCATACTGGCGGCCCATAGCTTCTTGGACCTCATCCGCTTGCTCCAGCATATCGGCCAGCTCATCGTTCACATCCTGGAAACAGCAGGGATATCTTCATTTGGAATCCTCAGGATTAATTTCACTTGCCTACTTAATTATTGTATGTCTAGTTTTGCTCTCTACTTTACTCCTATAGAGTTAAAGTTCAATTTACTGTGAAGCAATGATAAAGTATAAAAATTAACAGTCTTATTTATAAAAATATGATCCTTACAACACTTTTCTGATGCTGTTTAAGTAGTCTGTGAGAAAGGGAAATCCAGAACCACAGATTATTTAAACAGTCTCCAAGAAAGTGTTGTGACTGCCTTGTTGCTTTAGCCATTAAGGCGCTTACCTACCAAGAGAGGTTCAATTCCCACTGGAGGCCGCCATTCATTTGTACAAGTCTGGATGCCTCAGTCTGGATGTTTCACCATGTTTGTAAATGTCCTTGCCTGGTTACCATAGCACAGGGTATCCTAGTTTGGAACCAGGTCAAGTGATTGTATTGTGAGGAAGTTATTCTTATTATTTTATAAATAGTCCCATAAAGGTTTGACCAAAGAGTATTTTGTACTAAAGCGTACCAAAGTTTTGTATCCATTTCACCATTTTGTTTTTCTACATAGAACATTCTGTAGGTACAGTAATTAGTTGTTACTAGATGTGCTTACAACTTTCTTCGCTGCTGGAATTTTAACAATAACTAACCCAAATTTCTAAAAAATCTCATGAAAATTAACACTGCTTGCAACTATTCTAAGTAATGATTCCCACAGGTCCGCCTTCAAGGCAATCTATTCCACACAAGAGTTAGCTATAGTTTTTGCACCGAGATTAAGAGTAGATCAATTACAGTAAGAGAAAAAAGGGGTTATTCAATCAGTACAACTTTAAGAAACCAATCTGAACTCACTAACAAAGTTTTAAATCCCATAATTTTGATAGCTGCTCTACTTATTAAAGGTATGAAACAGCCATGTCATTTTGCAATAATTTCAATGTTGGTCTTGTAAACTAACTTTCAACAAATCTTTCTGTAATGCTTATGCTTCTATTGGCTATTCATATTCGGTACTGGGCGACAACTTAACATACATTGCAGGTTTTACAAAATAATAGATTCATGGGAAACCCACAGCAATGATTCATATTGGGCAAAAACAAACTCCATTGGCTGGAACCAGCTTAGGATAATGTATGTGTGCCAAATTTATGACAAACATCCAGTAGATTAAACAGAACAAACCTCAATTTGGTCAATATTGATTTTCTTGAACTCCTTTTTCATCTGTGTGACTCCATCCTTCATAGCGGCAACAGTGGCATGTGTATCTTTGAGTGTCTGTGTGGCATAGTTGGCCTGCTCCATGTTGAATGACTGCGCTCGGAGGTTTTCTAACTGGTTTTCATACCTAAGATGTGAGTAGAAGAAAAGTTATTTAAATTGAAAGTTGACATTGTTCATTAATAAATACCTACTAGGCCCTGGCGCCACTCTGTGGAGGTTTTGGGAACTCCACGGTTGGTGGGTAAAGTTACAGGCGGGGAGTGGGGGTAGTATTTGGGGTGTATACATGGGGGCACGCAAAAATAAAAAATAAATCCTTTAAGAATTTTTAGGGTTTCCCAACACTAAGATTTTCGAGAAGTGGTTTATCGTTTTTCATTCCTAACTCGAAAACAGTGCATTGCATGGTACCAAGTTACGGGACTTTTGCTCGGAAAGCCCTTACACAATCCGAGAATAAAAAAAATTATATTGCAATTTTTTTTTTTATCACCAATTAGCACTCTCGTAATGCCCCCATGCATACACTCACCAACCATATAATCATGCAAAACATAAAGTCAAATAACTCTACAAAAAAGAATCTTATAATATTAAAAAAAGTCAAGGAACAAAAAAATATTATTTTAATGTTTTCAATCAATTCCAAAAAGAATAAATTACAAAAGAAAAATATTTTAAAAATTGCAAAATTTTGAAGTTCTTGGCCCATAGCGCCCCCAAGGCTACACCCCAACCGCTACCTCTTATGATTCAAGAGGAAAACTCTATACATGACAAATGGACTCATGTAAATGGACCCAAAATGGACACAGAACATAGATATTATGTATATTAACTAGGGTCCTCTAATAAGCATATTATTTATTAGTATGCTATTGGCACCTTTGGAGCTAAATAGATTAAGCTTGGTGAACTGGCAAAGTCCCATAAACCCAAATCAAACTATTCATGCCGGTTGCAGCCTTCCTCAAGCACACCTCTACTAATATAGGTAGGTAATCCACATAGCTGAACAGATGTGCCGTAGCTCACATTGCAACAATAAAGCAGGATGCACTCACATTTTCTTTTGTTTCAATACCCTCATCGCTTTCTGTTTTACAGAGTTCTTAGCAGGCCCTTCTCTCATTTTCGCCATCTGGTCTTTGTATTTACGCAGTTCCGACTCCAGCTTTTGAACCTTTTGCTCAATATTATCAGCTCTGCTGTCGACCTAAACGAAATTAAATCAGTGATATTCTATCATCTTTGAGAATGAATCATCATTAAAACATGGAAGAAGAAATGAAGCACTTACACTGCTTATGCAGTCAGATATGCTGGGGCCTGGGGTTGCGGGCTTCCCTCTACCGAATATCCTGTTCATTTTTATGGATTTAATAAAAATCAAACGAAACAAACGCAAATGCTCCGATATTAGTTCCTTCCTATTCTGAGCTGAGGAGCACAGATCATGAGGAGGAATGTAATGTAAATGCACAGATTAATTTTCTCTGTGGTGAAGTCACAAAAAAAAATGACAACAGCAATTAGTGTTGCCAGATGGGGACTAACCATCCATAGCAAATAATGGACAAATAAACCTCGCCGCCGCCGGCGGCACTGTATGAGCCGTTTTCAGAAGAACTAAAAAAAAAAAAAATAATATGGCTGTCAAAGGAATGCAATTTTGGACCTCAGCCCAATAGCCATGTGTGATACGTCATAAAATAGGTTTCAGCGAGCTGAACAAAAGTTACTATGACGCCAACAGCCAAATGTTTGTCCTTTCGGAGTTATATAGTATTGAAAAAAAACTAACATTTGCAACAAAATATAACTCCGTAACGACAAACATTTGGCTGTTGGCGTAGTAGTAAGTTTTGTTCAGCTCGCTGAGACCTATTTTATGATGTATCACACATGGCTATTGGGCTGAGGTCCAAAAATGCATTCCTTTGACAGCCGTATTATTATTTTTTTTTAGTTCTTCTGAAAACGGCTCATTCAATTCAATTTTGAGCGAAATGGCAACCAGCCGCTGTCGACTATTTCTGCCAGAATCACGTGTCTTGATATGACATGGACCAAAAGAGAACACAATTTATGGCGCAACGAGACAAAATTAAAAGTGTTCCTTTTTGTGGGCTTATCATGCAAAGTCGTGCAACAGAAATCATGCAGGCGAATCTGTAACAATAAAAGATTATTTTTTTTTCCCTGGAAACTATTTACATAAAAGACATTTAACATTTAGGGACGTGGGGTAAACGTGTTCTTGAGTGGAGACCGCGACTCGGCAAACGTAGTGTAGGACGCCCTCTAACCAGGTGGGATGACGATCTGCGAAGGACTGCAGGCAGATGCTGGATGAGGCAAGCTGAAGACAGGGCGCTATGGCGCTCATTAGGGGAGGGCTATGTCCAGCAGTGGACTAATATAGCCTGATGATGATGATGATGATGATGATTTAGGGACGAACAAAAGACGTCACAATTTAATTTCATTTTCCCTAATAAATTTTATAAGTAAAATAAACAGATCAGTAGAAGACGATAGATAGGTTAATAAACATCCAAAGTTTATAGGAAGAGGGATATTAATTGAAGGAAGAGATACGTAAATAGATAAAGAGCGATTATTCCTGGGACAGTTAAAAAATATGTGATCAAGATGACCCTCCTCGAGCCCGCATTCACATAGCGACGAATCATGTACTCTGATTTTATTTAGAAAAACGGATGTGCAGCAATGACTGATGCGCAGCCGACAGATTATAGAAACTACCCTCTTACTTACCTTCTTGAATCTATAAAACCATGGTTTGGTCTTGATAAACGGTTGGACAGTATAAAATTTGGAGCCCTTACATCGACTACTCTCCCGCCACAAGGTCAACCAGTCATCCGTTATAGTTTAATTAATTAATAAATTTTATATTTTTGACATTTACTTTTTTTGACCTAATATGAATCTGATTTTATCTTTGTTTGTAAAATTTTAATAAATAATGTAAATGTAATTTGAATTTAAAATGTGATTTTAATTTTAATTTAAATGAAATTTTAATGTGATTTTAATTTTAATTTAAATGTAGTTTTAATGTGATTTTAATGAAAATGAAATTTAATGTGACTTGTAATGAATATTACGAATAAAGTATGTCTATGTCTATGTCATCAAAAAGTTGTTTTTTAGGTAAGGAGAGTAAATCGTAAGCGTGGTGTGCGTGATGTTTTAGATCCACTTCATGTCTACTCGCGTGTTTGGCTATAGAGTCCGCGTTTTCATTCCCTACTATACCCGAGTATCCAGGGATCCATACCAGAGCCACCTCAAGGTCCCTACAATAGCAGCTATACAGGGTCTTTTTAATATCTAAAATAATTCTACTATTAAGTTTGCTCTTGAGTTGGCTCTGGTCCAGAGCCTGCAGACAGCTAAGCGAGTCCGTGAAAATGACTGCGTTCTTAATATTGTGCGATTCCACGAATAGACAGGCCTCCAGGACACCTATGCACTCACCCGTGAAAACAGAGGATTCCGGTGGGCATTTAAATTCTAACATTAATTTTGAGTTTTCTAAATAGACGGCAACTCCTACTGAGGAAGACTGTGATAATTTAGATGCATCTGTAAAAAACCTTTGGCAATCACTCCAACGTTCACTTATCTTTGAATTAAAAATGGTGTTAGCCGCAGGGTTGTCCTTGAAAATACCGATGTCCATAATTATGTTAGGTTTAAAATGTAGGGTGGTGAAGTTGTATTCGAATAGAGGCATCGTCACCGCCGTAATCAGAGAGTTCTCAAATTGCTTTAGCCGCCCGAAACTATGAAGGATAATCGGAATTTCTCTGTTTTTCCAGAAGGTGCTTGTACGGATCAAAAGATCAAGATCCTGTAATTTCTGAAGCAGAATGTGTGAGGATCTGGAGAAGACCCTGACCATGAAGCGGTCCGCTAGGTACTGACGGCGCAGATGGAGAGGGGGATCAACGGCTTCAACTTGGAGGGCATTAGTGGGAGTCGAACGCATACATCCTAAAATTAGTCGTAGGCATTTATACTGTATCCGATCCAGCTTGACCAGTGATGTTTTGTTAATCGGATCCAAGACAAAACAGCCATAGTCCATTACGCTACGAATTAGGGCGTTATACACGAGCTTCATACAGTATGGGTGAGCCCCCCACCAGACACCAGCAATAACTCTAAGTACCTATAGAATACACTCGCTCACACTTTTTAGCCAGATGTTCTATGTGGTGGGTACCAGAGAGTTTAGGATCTAAGTATACACCCAGAAATTTTACTTTTTCTTTACGAGGAATTGGATCATTGTCAAATTTGACATCAATTTGGGGCACATTGTTGGGCTTTTCCCTAGTGATTAATTTTTAGGATTTCATAGTCGTTAGGGAGCTCATATAGTTTCATGTCCGGTCCGGCCGTCTATTTGTCTGTCCATGACAGAGCTGAGAGAGGATTAGACCTAGAAAGCTGTTTGGTGTATTGTAGATATATATAACGCCGAGAAAACGGTAGAATTAAATCTTTAAGATTTTTCCTGTAGGCAGTTTTATCGAGACATGACAAATAATATAATTCTGTGAAAAAAAATATCAAAGTTAGATAATCAATTATGAAGATACAGCTATGTTATTACACAGGTTCAAAAAATGGGCGCCATGCGTCACCACTGTGTCCGATAGACCACGCATTTGGTTGCCTAAAAACACAAACATTTACATACAGGCACATACATTGCTTCTGGCCCCACATTAGGATACCTTGTGTCGTGGGAACCAGAAACAGTGACATCATAAACATTAAAACATCCAGGACCTGGGATTTTTTTTGTGACAAAGAAAACCCCAGGTCTTGGATATTTTACATAGGGCCTTCCTAAGCCCCACACAAGGACAAAGGGTATCCCAGTGTGGGGTCAGAAGCAATTTTTGTCCCCAGCCGCGGTTCTAAGCCGGGACCTCTCGCATGGTAAGCAGATGCGCTAATCACTGCGCCACAGAAGTCGCAGATAGCCTCTCGGTCTGTTTAATGAGGGCTTTTCAATGACAGCTGTCGGTTGAGTTCATTAAAAAAACTAGATAGCGCTGCAATGTCATCATGTTTTTAGGTCTGTGGTTTTAATCGTTATTAACCTGTGATAGGCTAAACATCTCTTTGTAGTCTGTGATCTAAACTAGAATTTGTTTTGAAACTGTTGAAACTTGAAAGTTATCGAAGTATTTTTACATTTTTACTTTGTTTATTACTTAGGTACGTGAATTGTGTCTTTGCTCAGGACTAGCCCACGCATTGTGCATTTTTGTAAAAACATAGGACAGGAAACACAGATAAGTTACAGTGATGTCATGACGTCAGCACCATCTATCGGTAATTTGCGGTACTATTTTTTTTAATGACGCTCTGTAAAGCCCTTATTGAAAAGACATGATACAAAGTATTTTGTAATGGTAAAATATAAAATAATGCTAAAATGCGCCAAATTTTTTTTTCATGTTACACATAGTGAAAATATTAGAAGGAATTAATATTTAAGTAAGGTAAGTTGTGTGTTTTGAAACATAATTTTACTGCTTTAACCTAAATTTTCATCACTTCTTTTTATTAGTACTTGTTGGTTATCGCCTGCTATTTGGAAAGATCGGCTTATGCAATAAAAACGGATACGTATAAAAATTAGGCTTAGTAAAAACTAAGACGCCGGCCAAATGGGCGGCTGGTTAACCTTTTGACGTCACAAGAGAAAACAATACTTGCCGGGCGCGATTTCAAACAGCCTACCTATTTTTAAACTTTTTTTGTTTGTCGTTTCTGCATGGGTTTGACTTATTCAAAGAGTGATATGCTCAATAGGGAATGGATGAAAATATCAGAAGTGCTTGATATTTTTTTCGGTGATAGGAATAACCTTCCTTAACGCGAGAAAAAAGTTTAAATTTTTTTGGCTTCGTAGTTAATTTTTAAATAATCTTAATATTTTTCCATTCGTAGTTCTGGGCTCAGTACGGCTTAACAGACATATTCCTTGGTCCGCTACGTATTAAAAAAAATTCTGTGGTGACATTGACAGCTTTTCAAGATGGATTTTTTTTCATACGTAGCGGACTAAGGAATATGTCTGATATGCCGTATTAAGCCCAGAACGACGAATGGAAAAATATTAAGTATATTTAAAAATTACCTACAAGGCCAAAAAAAATTAAACTTTTTTCCCGCGTTAAGGAAGGTTCACCGAAAAAAATATCAAGCACTTCTGATATTTTCATCCATTCCCTATTCTGTGTCCCTCTGTGCATCATCCGGCCTTGTACTTGTAAGTCTATAATTTTATAGACGCAATGATCCTCAAAAAGGTCAATTTACATCAGACGAGCGAATGCTCATTCTATCCCCACTTTATCAAATTATTTTAGGGTAAAGTTCGCGTGTAGTATTCGCAAAGATTCTATGGAATATTCTAAGAATGTTCGCTCGCCCGATGTAAGCGGCGCTAGACCATGCGAACTGTTCGCATGCTCTAGAACAGTTGCTTAGAGCGTTCTTACGTGTTCGGACGTGCTCGCTCCTCCGAGCGGTCTCTTCAAATTGTTCTTGTGTTCTAGCGATATATACAAATACTCATTGAACTACTACTACTAGCGTAGTTATAACTCAATGCAAATACTTGATAAAATTTTGTATTGGTTTCAAGAAAAATGTCTATTAATGACAGAAACATACCATAATTCCAAGCGTCTGTGGGATCCGACGTTTGAACATTACAAAAATACAACTACAAAATACATAAAAATAAAAAATACAAAATACAACAAACAAGACGCTTGGCAGGAAGTTGCAAATCTTATGGAATGTAATGTTGAAGAAGTAAAAAAAGATGGACTCGCTAATATCGCTGTCAGAAATAGCGAAAAACTACCTACCAATGACAGAATTGACACAAATAAGCAAAGAACATTCGTTCAGCTGATCTAAACATCTAAAACATCTGATAAACTAGAATTTGTTGAAGATACTGTATTTCTGGGCATCACAATCGATGCCAAACTACAATGGGGTCCACATATTGTAAAATTGGCACATAGAGTTAGCTCCGCAACATATGCCGTGAAAAGAATTGGAAAACTTACTGATGTTGCAACTGCTAGGCTTGTTTATTTTTATTGGAGAGAAAGGAGGATGACACTGTCGACTGAACTGGCCAGTAAGCCAGTTAGGAAATAATACAAGTGTAGGTATTTGATTTGAATGATATTCTAGCGAGTGACTAGAGTCTAGATGTCATTGCCTTTTGTTCTGTATTTGTTTGTTGGTAAAAACATGTCAGTGAAAATAAAACTATTTGTCCTGATGTAACAGTTTATATTTCTGGGTAGATTTGCAGCAATTGGTAGCTCCCTAAACACGGGAACTCCAATAGGTTATGGGCCTGCAGTAAATTTAAACGAAACAGACAGAGAGCTGTTAAAAACTGTTTTGAGATCGAGCTGAATATTAGTTCTGGAGATTGAACTAAAGAAGAGCAGTCATCTCACGGAGCAAACAACAGGATGAGTACCAGTAGTAGTAACATACTGACAATCCAGAAACTTGAAGGAAGTTCCAACTATTCAACATGGAAATTTCTGATGGAAATGTCACTAGTACATGATGATCTATGGGGCTATGTACAAACCACACCAGCTACCACGGATGTAGAGGCAACGAAGAAAGATCAGAAAGCTCGTGCTAAGATCTGCCTCACGATTAGCACTGATTTGCTAGTACATGTCAGACAGGCCAGTACTGCCAAAGAGGTCTGGCAAGCTTTAGAAGTGAGCTGCCAAGACAAAGGCATAGTTAATAGATGTAGACTACTGGGTAACCTTGTGAGTTTGAGGCTAGATCAATTTAAGAGTATCACTGAGTACGTGAATACTATCCTTAGAGTAGCTCAACTACTGAGAGACATCGGTAAGGATCTTGATGATGAATTTCTGGCAGCACTTATGCTCCAAGGGCTAAGCGAAGAGTATGCACCCTTGAAGATGACGATAGAGAATGCCAACATCACACTTACGTCTAACTAGGTAAAAACAAAACTGCTTCAACTGGATAGTCCTGTACCGTCGACATCCAATGAGAATGCGTTGATTGCAAAAGGTAGAGAAAACCGTTCAAGATTCAAGAGTGATTCTACGAACAACAAAGGCAACAACAAGAGTGCGAAGCAGAAGAAAGAGATAAAATGTTTTATATGTGGAGGATCACATAAAGCGATGATTTGTCCAAAAAATCCCAATGTAAACAAGGATAATAAAGGATCTCCATTTCTTGCTTATAGTGCCATCAAGAGAAACAACGATGAATGGATTGTGGACTCAGGAGCGTCCTCGATCATGACGAACCGCAAGGACTGGCTAGCCAACTATAGAGACTTTAACAGTTCTCAAGAGATTAGTGTAGCTAAAGGCCAGAAGTTGTATGCGCAAGGTTCAGGTGATGTCGTGAATGATGGAAGTATGCAATTTGGTGTACGAGAGGTAAAGTATGTACCAGGATTGTGTGCGAATTTATTGAGTGTGGATACACTAGTGAGTAGAAACTTTGTTGTTGTATTTTCAGAGAAAGGGTGTGACATATATGACAAGAGTGAATGTTGTATAAAAGGAGAAGCGAGTTACAACTGTAAAAGTGAGAATGGAGTCTATAAATTTAAACCCATTGTTACAGAACCTAACTCGGCCTTTACAGTCTCCAACCCAGATGATGACGAGCTTTGGCATAAGAGACTGGCACATCTCGGATTACCGAATTTGAAGCGCCTGAGAGACGGTATGGCAACAGGAGTAAGTTTCAATAACCAGGATAAACTACAATGTGAGCCATGTTTAAAAGGTAAGCAAACACGAACTCCTTTTAACAAGAAGAGCACATCTAGAGCAAGTGAGGCCCTAGAACTTATACACTCGGACGTATGCGGTCCAATGAGTATCGAGTCACATGGCGGCATGAGATATTTTCTTTTGTTTGTTGACGATAAAACGAGGTACACCTTTATTTATTTTCTGCGGAAAAAGAGTGAAGTTTTTTCAAAGATTGTTGAATTCAAGTTGCTAGTAGAGAATCAAACTAACAAAAAGATCAAGAAGTTTCGATCTGACAATGGAAGAGAATTCGTAAATAAAGAGGTTAGTCAGTTATTCAAAGAAAATGGAATTGTTCATCAACTAACTATTGAATACTGCCCCGAACAGAACTCAGTAGCGGAACGGAGTAATCGTACACTAGTTGAGAAAAGCATCTGCTTATTAGAAGAAGCAGGCATGAATAGAATGTATTGGGCAGAAGCTGCCAATACTGCAGTTTATTTGAGAAACCGTTCACCTACAAAAGCGTTGAGGGTGACACCATATGAAGCTTGGACAGGAGTAAAACCGAACCTAAGCCACGTGAGAGTTTTTGGCTGTAGAGCGTTTATGCATATTGAGAAAGCCAAACGCAAGAAGCTTGATGCGAGGAGCAAGGAGATGATCTTCGTAGGATATTGCTCAGAATCCAAAGGATATAGGCTTTGTGATCCGGTGACACATAAGCTTCAGAAGTCAAGAGATGTGACATTTTTTGAAAATCAGTTCTTCAATAAAAGAGAAGCTTCAGTTCCAAGAGAGACTATCTTACCAGAATTGTTGAATGTAGAGACACAGCACAATGGAAGGCAGCAGGAACAGACACTTGAGCTGGTAAATGAACCAGAAGCGGTCAATATTGATGTGAACAATGAAGAATTATTCGTAGAAGAAGATGAACATGATTGCGTTGAAAGGGTAGAGTCATCCGAGGTTGTTAAAATTCAGGATGAACTGCAACCAGAGAGCAGTATTCACGATGAACTGCAACCAGAGAGCAGTATTCACGATGAACTGCAACCAGAGAGCAGCAGGAGATATCCAGATATAGCAGGAGAACGCTAAAGAGATATGATGAGTACTATCTGTATGAAGCCACAGAAGAACGCACTTTTCAAGATCCAACTACTGTTGAAGACTCAGCAGACATGATAGAGATAAATGGCAGGAGGCCATTGATGCTGAACTTAATGCCTTGGAGAAGAATGGCACGTGGACCTTAGTCAAGAATATGGATTCCCACCATAACATAGTTGATTCCAAATGGATTTTTAAAATCAAACAGGAACCGGGGGGGAAGGAAAGATATAAAGCTAGACTAGTAGCTCGCGGCTTTACACAGAAACACGGACTTGATTACACAGAGACGTTTGCTCCCGTGATAAGACATAGCACACTGAGACTTCTATTTGCTATTGCAGTTGAGAATGATCTAATAATTGATCAAATGGATGTCGTTACAGCATTCTTGAATGGAGACTTAAGGGAGAAAGTTTACATGAAGCAACCTAAACTTTGTGAAGAGAAAGGCAAAGAAGATCATGTATGCTTACTCAAGAAAGCGCTGTATGGTCTCAAACAAGCACCAAGAGAATGGAATAAAAAACTTCATGATGCTTTGATTGAGTTGAAGTTCACAAGGTCTGCCAGCGAACCATGTGTTTATTTCAGAAAACGAGGCAAACAGATAATTTACATTGCAGTCTATGTAGATGATATCTTGATCTTCTATGACGATGCAGCTGAGAAAAATATTCTCAAGAAAGAATTGAAAAGTAAATTTGAGATGAAGGATTTGGGGAAAATAGATAGCTTTCTAGGAAAGAAGATTCGCCAAGAAGGAAACAAGCTTACTGTTGATCAAAGCGAATATGTTCAGAAAATTTTGGAAGAGTTCGGAATGTCTGAATGTAAGACAGTGAGAACACCGCTTGAAACTGGTAGAAAGTTGGAGAAACCCAGTGATGCAAATCTCATCCCACCCAAAGATGTTCCTTACCAAAACTTGATAGGTTCACTTATGTACCTAGCTGTTTGCTCAAGACCTGATATTAGTCATGCGGTGGCATATCTAAGCCAATTCAACAGTTGTTACACAATTGAACACTGGAACGCAGCAAAGAGATTGCTGAGATACCTAAAGGGGACAGCTGACTACAGTTTGAATTTTGAGAAGACAGGAAGATGTCTGACTGGATACGTAGACGCTGATCATGCTGGAGATATCAGTGATAGGAAATCTTTTTCAGGTTACGTATTTCTTCTAGGAGGAGCTCCTATATCATGGGAAAGCAAGAAGCAGCGTACTGTGGCCCTATCCAGTGCAGAGGCTGAATATGTTGCGATGTCAGAGGCATGTAGAGAGTCGACGTTCCTCAAGCGACTTATGGAGGAGCTTACTGACAGTCAGTCAGCTATTCAGATTGCGAAGAATCCCGTTCATCATCAACGAACGAAACACATAGATGTGAGATGTCATTATATCAGAGAGGCATTGAGCAGTCACATTGTGAAAGTGGAGTACCTGCAGACTGAGAAGATGACTGCGGACATTTTCACAAAAGCGCTACCGCGAGGTAAACATGAGTTCTGTGTGAAAGAAATGAACTCATATGTCTGATGGATGGCAGTGTGATAGAGTGCTATGTGAGGATGAATGTTCTGGTTTGATTTTATGGCTTGTGATGATGGATCATGATGAGAGGCTGTTGAGGACAGTCCAGTCTTCCATTGAGGAGGAGTATTGGAGAGAAAGGAGGATGACACTGTCGACTGAACTGGCCAGTAAGCCAGTTAGGAAATAATACAAGTGTAGGTATTTGATTTGAATGATATTCTAGCGAGTGACTAGAGTCTAGATGTCATTGCCTTTTGTTCTGTATTTGTTTGTTGGTAAAAAATTGTCAGTGAAAATAAAACTATTTGTCCTGATGTAACAGTTTATATTTCTGGGTAGATTTGCAGCAATTGGTAGCTCCCTAAACACGGGAACTCCAATAATTTTAGTTACTTCCATAGTATTATGTCCTATGGTATAATACTATGGGGCCGGGCAGCAGACATTGAGACTATCTTCATCTTGCAGAAGAGAGCGATCCGATTTATTTACAAGCTAGGTAGTAGGGACTCGCTAAGAGAAATTTTCAAAGAAACTAACATCTTAACAGTTGCAAGCCAATACATTTATGAACATATTATGTACATTCGGAAAAATATTAAAGACTTCGAAACTCTTGGTAGCCATCATAACGTTAATAGTAGGAATAAACATAAATTGCCATTTCCACGATTTAGACTTGCAAAAGTTAATACTTCCTTTATGGGGCCCTGTATAAGGTTCTACAACAAGATACCCCAAGATATATTAAAGTTACCTCCATCGCAGTTTAAGAAGTGTTAAGCACACTCTTTGCAAAAAATCATTTATTTAGATGACAAGGATATCTGGCATTAAATAGTAGTTTAATATTAAATTTAATCAGAGGATAACTAGAGCGGTGTCTAGTGTTCAACACATCCAAGAATATCTTTTAAGTTTGAAATTTTGTTAATTAAGCTAAAACGGTTTTGAAAAGAATAAATGTGGAGTTTCTTTGTTAGTTTCTTCTCCATGTAATCTATTAATTGTGAAACTAACAACTGACTTTCATAAAGTAAACACGTTGTTTGGGCTATGAATAAAATATTTGAATTGAATTGAATTGAATTGAATAAATACATACATTCCATTAATACATTCCTGGTGTACATGCAATAAATAATATTCTATTCTAAATATGATTGTGCTGGAATTCTAGTTGTTGGTTCTTAGTTTAGCTCGTTGATATTTTGATGTAAACGGTAAAACGAACTGACGTTCACAAAAAGATCAAGACAGAATGATGCTCTTGTTCTAGCTCTAGCTCTTTGTTCGTTTGATGTAACTCGACTTTTAGGTTTTCTTAAAAAAAATTTGGCGACTTTTGGGCTAATTTGGAAATCAAAACAAATATTTATAATAAAAAATAGCTAAACGAAGTTTTTAGTCTTTTTTATTGACTTTTTGCGTTTTTTATTTGCCGTACCGTCAGATTCAATGAATTGAAAAGCTCTCCTGTATTTTAAGACTCTCATGTACCCTTGGCGGGTTGATTGGTAGAAAAAACCATTAGCATTTAGTCCATATTTTGTACATTGCTTGCCCTGGAGAATAAAGTTGTAATAGTAAAATCAACTTTTGTCAGGAAAAATAAAAGAAGATACACTACATAAACACATTAAATGTCAAATGAAAGCTATTTTTTGTACTTATTTATGAAAATATAATTATTTTTATATAAATAGGTAAAAAATTACAAAATGTACTTTACATTACATAATTTATTTAATTAAACTAAAGAGCAACGGCATTTTACGATTATTTTTATGTTTCACCTCGACGATACAGTATTCGCACATTGCGTCGATAATATTGAACTTAATAAGTTATTACCTACCACTCTTTTAGCGGAAATATTATGAACTTCTCTGATCGTTATTAGCAACTTACGTCTTACGGCGTCCTAGGGTTTTGTATCAAAACTGTCTTATTAACTTAGTACTGCCACTGTATACAAAATATTTTCCGTAGAATAAAGACATCCAGGTGTTTTTTTAATACAACGTTTCTCAAAATAATCTGAAAAAAATTACAAGCATAGTACACCACTCAGGGACGTTAGAAATGTAAAAACACCAAAACAGTCGTAATAGTGTCTTACGACTATATACCCCGGGGCAAGCGACATAATCTTTTGTGCAATAAAAATTAATCATAATAAAAGTAGAGATGGATCAATGTATAATATTACTTACGATGAATTGAGAGAATTTAGCTTCAACAACATAAAAAAAAAATATTTTCTTGAGGTGATTTTGTCCTACAACTCTCAAAGTTTAGTCGATTTGGGCTATAATATTGTGTGACCGTTTTTCCAAATTTTGGCGACATTTGGCCGGTCAGCATCTGGTAACACTGGGCAGGACAAAAAAAAAGAAAAGAAACACAGATTACACAGACTACATTGAGTCCTCAGAAGAAGGAGTACCCTCAGAAGAAGGAGTACCATAGAAGGAGGAATAAAATAAAAAGTAACAGTTGTATAGCTGTCCATGTTACTCTTACGATAAATCTCTGCGCCAGAAAGAGACAGCTGTAGTGTACTCATGCACTAAAAATGTTACAATCGTACACGGTTGCCACAGATTACTGAACAAAGCCAAAATCGATAGGGCTGGGACAAACACCATAAAGATGTCGATATTATTTATTCCGATCTACATAATCTGTGTATTTTTTTAAATTAATGTTGGTAATTAAGTATTAATATTAAATGATAAAAAAATCATAGCTCTTTTACACAATTTGCAAAAAGTATCTTTTCAATCCCATCACCATGTTCAATAGTGATTTTTCGGACCCATGGCTGTGTACCAAAAAACCTACGACTAAATTCCATTATTCCAATTCCAATTAATTTAAATTACAGTCATGGGCCCATGATAATCACTATTATCACCATTATCTATCTATCTAATTATCAATGTATTTATCTCTAAAAAAATTTCATTTTTCCCTTGGTGGTGCTAGTGAACCAGCTGGAACCCCTTACGGTTATGTTATTATGTGCTAAGTGTGGTACATACCATATAAGTTACAATAAATATTCATAAGTAACAGTAAGTAATTCTACATCAGGTTTTCAATAATATAAATGGGAAGAAAGATTATACCGAGTTATGTGGTAACATGGCAAAATGTATATGTACGGCGAATATAGAACCTTTTTTTTTAATATGTTTGCAAATCATCAATAATCACCATATACAGCGCCACCAGGTTATCTGTTCAGGTGGGTAAAATTGTAACTAAGTAATTAATTGTAAATCCTGTTCCCCATTTTTTGTTTTATTTATTCATTTACTAAGATTTATAGATATATGTTCATTAAAATTGAAAGATGGGTTAAAATATTCTCATTTTGACCCACCCATTGACGCTCCTTCTATGGTACTCCCTCAGAAGAAGGAGTACCATAGAAGGAGCGTAAAAAAATGAAAACGTGCCACATAGTCTGTTTCGTCAATCTAAATAGCCGCAAGCTACGTGTTAGAAAGAGAAAAATATAGTAGTGTCTTTGTTGCTTTTTTCGAGCGTACAACCCTTAAACGTCAGTTGGTTACCTTTGGTTACCATTACGCGACCAAATTAGAACGGCTCAGAAAATGACGGCATGCAATGTGCCGCCCAATGACATTGATTTGGCAGAGGGTGTTCTGTGTTTGGCAGTGTGTTTGACAAGAGGTTTGGGAGTGCGCCGTTTTCAAGAAGCTTGTGTATTTTATATTTACTAAAGCACCATTTGAAGTGAATTATGGTGGATTCTCATGGTATATAGTATAAGTAACCATCGGCATGGCGTGTGTTGTGTTAGAATGTATATTTCATTCTTCCCGAGAAGATAATGAAACAACATTCATCAGCTTCCACCGGTAAGTCTCAATTTTGTGTACCTAAAAGGGTATTTTCTCTAAGATTTCAACTATGGGCTACTAGAATTGCAAATTAGCTATTAGAGAATGGTGTTTTCATCATGATTATTGTGATATTTTCGATATAAATCATAATACAAGTTTGTTGTTTGTTGTAGGGGAATAGGGATGGGACTTTCCCACTTTCTCAGTGAAAAAAAGTATCGATAGTTCGTAGAGCACATTTAGTTATTTCTTGCGTTCGTATAGTTGTTTTAATTGTTAATTATCTATTGCAGGTTACCCGGAGACAGCACAAAATAACAAATGTCGATGACGCAGTATCACGTACAAAGTAGTCTTGGAAAAATTTACACCGCATTTGCAGCAAGCGACTGTTTCATAAACAATAGCAAGAAGCAATGCCAGAAGCAATCTATGTGCCTGTGTGTAAATGTTATGTTATGTTATTAAATAGTTTTTCCTATTTTGGTCTTGTTTTATTTATTATACTTTCTTACAGTGCCACCATCTCATCTGTTCAGTTGATAGCGGCGCTAGTGGAGAATTTAGTAGTAACATTTGAGAAATTTACTTAGAAAAATGAGAATATTTTAACCCATCTTTCAATTTTAATGAACATATATCTATAAATCTTAGTAAATGAATAAATAAAACAAAAAATGGGGAACATGATATACAATTAATTACTTAGTTACAATTTTACCCACCTGAACAGATAACTTGGTGGCGCTGTATATGGTGATTATTGATGATTTGGAAATATATAAAAAAAAAAGGTTCTATATTCGCCGTACTTATACATTTTGCCATGTTACCACATAACTCGGTAAAATCTTTCTTCGATTCGCTATAGCCCTATTAGTCCCATTTATATTATTGAAAACCTGATGTAGAATTACTTACTGTTACTTATGAATATTTATTGTAACTTATATGGTATGTACCACACTTAGCACATAATAACGGGGTTCCAGCTGGTTTACTAGCACCACCAAGGGAAAAATGATATTTTTTTAGAGATAAATACATTGAAAAATTGATAATTAGATAGATAGATAATGGTGATAATAGTGATTATCATGGGCCCATGACTGTAATTTAAATTATTGGAATTGGAATAATAGAATTTAGTCGTAGGTTTTTTGGTACACAGCCATGGGTCCGAATAATCACTATTAAACATGGTGATGGGATTGAAAAGATACTTTTTGCAAATTGTGAAAAAGAGGTATGATTATTTTATCATTTAATATTAATACTTAATTACCACCATTAATTTTAAAAAATACACAGATTATGTAGATCGGAATAAATAATATCGACATCTTTATGGTGTTTGTCCCAGCCCTATCGATTTTGGCTTTGTTCAGTAATCTGTGGCAACCGTGTACGATTGTAACATTTTTAGTGCATGAGTACACTACAGCAGTCTCTTTCTGGCGCAGAGATTTATCGTAAGGGTAACATGGACAGCTATACAACTGTTACTTTTTATTTTATTCTATGGTACTCCTTCTTCTGAGATTGAGTCCATAAAACAGAAAATATCAGAAGTGCTTGATATTTTTTTTGGTGATAGGAATAACCTTCCTTAACGCGGGAAAAAAGTTTAATTTTTTTTGGCCCCGTAGTTAATGAGCCGTTTTCAGAAGAACTAACAAAAAAAAATAAAGTATGGCTGTCAAAGGAATGCAATTTTGGACCTCAGCCCAATAGCCATGTGTGATACGTCATCAAATAGGTCTCAGCGAGCTGAACAAAAGTTACTATGACGCCAACAGCCAAATGTTTGTCCTTTCGGAGTTATATAGTATTGAAAAAAAACTAACATTTTCAACAAAATATAACTCCGAAACGACAAACATTTGGCTGTTGGCGTAGCTGTAACTTTTGTTCAGCTCGCTGAGACGTATTTTATGATGTATCACAAATGGCTATTGGGCTGAGGTCCAAAAATGCATTCCTTTGACAGCCGTATTATTTTTTTTTTTAGTTCTTCTGAAAACGGCTCATTTTTAAATATACTTAATATTTTTCCATTCGTCGTTCTGGGCTTAGTACGGCATATTAGACATATTCCTTAGTCCGCTACGTATGAAAAAAAATCCACCTTGAAAAGCTGTCAATGTCACCACAGAATTTTTTTTAATACGTAGCGGACCAAGGAATATGTCTGTTAAGCCGTACTGAGCCCAGAACTACGAATGGAAAAATATTAAGATTATTTAAAAATTAACTACGAAGCCAAAAAAATTGAAACTTTTTTTCTCGCGTTAAGGAAGGTTATTCCTATCACCGAAAAAAATATCAAGCACTTTTGATATTTTCATCCATTCCCTATTGAATTACACAGACCACATACATGACAGGAAAAGAAGGAAAAGGAAGAAAAACGAAGTAAAATGTGTGATGAAAAGTGGAAGGTTAGAAAAGAAATCTTTCACTAAGCGTGGTTCCCGTCTAGAAAATAGTTTTTCCGTAGTCTTATTATTTGTATTCCTTTCTACAATGTTGTCCAATAATGTAATTTATAATGTTGTGGTTAGTTATAGCTTTAAATGCTACTCTTCATTCATTGCTGCAATTGCTCGTCACTTATGATATTCAAATTTCACTTGGGTTGCCACGCTTGCTTTGTAGGTCAGAACATTTAACAGGTTCTTGTGTACGCAGCATATACCATCAACTTCGAGTACTTCGACTGTCAGAGTAACGAAGTGTTGGAATTGGAATGTGTCTCAGCTGTTTACCCAACGATCGCGGGAACAAACTAAGTATGCAGTCCTTGTGCTCAACAGGCCAGTAACGCAAAGCTACGAGTTTATCCAATGCCTTTGGAACAATGGTAAGTTGAAATAACTAGCCGACCCGGCGAACATTGCAATATTGATAAAGCCTGTGAATACCGACCTATCAAATAAAAACAGGAAATTTGTGCTTTATTTTTATAGGCTTACTATGTGTAAAGCTCAGTGTTAGTGTTAACTCAGGCCAAAATAATCTTAATGATTAAAATTATTTTGGCCTGAGTTAATTAAAATAATTAATTTCATAAAATTTTTTTCCACTTGCGAACAAAAACTGGAAAGAAATAATTAAATTATTGGAAGGATGAGATATTATTCATTTACCTTATTAATTGAAGAAATAGACTGTTAGATTTAATAAAAAATGTATGCATATAGACCACAGCTGAATGATACTAAGTACAAGCTTTTATTAGTACACTAGCTGACCCGGCATGTTGTTTTGCCAAATAGGGATATGAAAAATAGATAACAACCTATGCTCAGACCTACTGTATATACGTACATCTTAAATTTCATCAAAATCAGTATTAAGACAGTATCAGTACTGTTACTTTTCTATTTAAATAAAACTTTATTTTACACCTTTTGTGACTAGGATAAAAACACTACTGATCCGACTACTAAAATACTAAAACGACTAAAATATTAAAGGAACAAATCTATAAAAAATAAAACTTAGTAACATAAAAAGGTCTGTCCAACAATCAGTCAAGCCGTTTCGGAGGAGTATGCACACTAACACAGTGACACGAGAATTTTATATTATAGAAGATAAGTAAGCATTATACATTTAGGAATGTTTATTTTTCTGTTCTATTGTAGCGAACCTTAGAATAACTATTGATGGCGGCACACTGCAATGGGAGAACTTTGTGTCCAGCTTGCCAGAGGAATTGAAAATGCAAATCAAACTGCCAGATTTAATTACTGGGGACTTTGACTCCATTCCTGTGGACCTTGTGGAGAAATACAGAAAGCAAGGTTGTAAGGTGATAGTGACACTTTTTACCTTCTATGAACCAACCCTTCTTAGTTTATGTATTTATCTTTGTCACATATTTACTTAAGAACAGTGGATAGTCTCCATGACAGTCTATGTGATTGTTAACAACAGAAATATCCTGAATGCTAAAGTTCAGGATTGCCTTAAATTAAATATTACCATAAGGTACTTTCACTTCTCAGATTTTACTTAGTAATTGTTAGGTACTTTGGGATTTTACTAGCAAATTAAATTACTTTCTATTATGAAATGTTTAACTGAACTTGAATGAATGTGACTAAATTTTTTTCTTTTATCAAATACTATACCATCTTGCCTAGGTTTTGTACATTTTCTTTGCCTGCCTTGATAGTTTTTAATGAATCGAAACATTCTTTTCAAAATTAGAGCTGAACCAACAGTCTGTACACACTCGGCAAAAGAATCTTGTAAGTACTGCTAGGGAAATAATTTCATGCACAACTAAATTCAATATATTCTGGCTGTTATCAGGGGGTGCTTTATTTTCAATAGAATATAATTCATATTGCTAGATCAGCAATTGCTGCAACCTTTCTTTCATTATCATGATTATTTCATTGTCATTTTAGATTATATATTTAAGAATTATCTAAAGGCGCCGCCTCCTGTGAAAAACCGTAAACAAAATAATCGATTTTCCATGCGTAAAACATTTTCATTGCTATCAATCAATCAATAAATCAGCTAGACTGCTGCTGGATGTAGGCCTCAAGGCACACCAATTCTTCTTGTTCACTTTTTTAGGGACAGCAAAAGATATAAAATATGTTATGTGCATTGAAAATTGATTGTTGAAATAATCCCGGCTTAAACTAGAAAGCTTTGCATATCTATTTGTCTTTGGTAGAGTAGTTATTATTTCTAAATTTTACCACTTTTCGCAGGTAGTGCACACTCCTGATCAGAATTACACAGATTTTACAAAGGCATTAATGGAACTGAATTCCTATTGCGAACTACATAAGACTAAGGTTTGCTCATTATTATTCACTTTATTAGCTTTAGTGATATAGCATAGCATTTGCTACAGTATCCATTGATTAATTCAATGTATATAATTGGTCCCCAATGTTGTAGTCTAGTAGTATTTTTTTTATGTAGCCTATTGTGTTCCACTTCTGGACGTAGGCCTCCTTCATAAAAACCTAATTGCAATCATTAACCCCTCATTTAAAGTTCATTTTACTTTGACAATAATGCAAATCAAATAGAATCCAGAAAATAAACCTCAGCCAGATCAATTTCTATTTTATTTTGTAAATCTCAAGTAATTACCATGTTGCTAATACGTACTTGTACACTTATCGTGATAGATAAAAGCCATCGCCAGCATGTGAATACATGCGACTTCGTGGCGAAAAAAAAAAATGTCCTGAGCGTTAGCTGCATTGCAGCATGCTATCCTATTTTTTTATCTTTTCTTAATTTTGATTAGTACCTATCTATAGTAACATTTTTAAACTGAAAATTGCTCCCTCTCTTGCAGATGACTAACATTATCGCAATAGGGCAATCCTCGGGCCGCATCGACCATTCTCTAGGGAACATACAGACCCTGTTCTTGGCTAAAGACAAGAAGCTAATTGACCCAAATACTAATCTCTACCTCATGTCTGACGACTCGCTGTCTTGGCTCCTGTACCCTGGCAACCATCTGATAAACATTCCTGAAGAAGTTAAGCGTTGTGAGAAGCTATGGTGCTCCTTGATACCGGTAGGAGAGACATGTACCAATATCACTACAAGTGGGCTGAAGTGGGATTTGTGTAAGTAACACCATACTATCTGTTCTAAATCATAACAACACGTCATCATGTCACGATGCCTACATAAAAAAGCTCTACATTAACGTCTATACAGCGACACGACCTGCCCTCCTATTACATAACTATCCACTGTATTGGGTTACCCATTGTACATTTCCGAAGTGTCAAAATATTTATGTATTTGACAACTGTACAGCGGAGAAGCTGCATGGTAGTAGCCCATAGTTGGCCGTCGCAGAGCGGTCGCTGCAGTCAGGTCGCGGCTGCCGAGATCGAAAGGCTAATTTCAAACACCATAATATGTTGCCATATATCGCCTATCGGAGACAGTACTGGAATATTCCAGTACTGTATATATCCAACGATATATATCCAAAATTTTGAAAATCCAGTTTTTTACACCAAAGGTTTCAAAATAGACTGCTGTAGACTGCTGCAATCTAGTGCAGTATACGAATATCTCGAACGCTCCTTTTATTTTAATTACTAAATACCATGACAGACATTGATTGCTAATTACTCGAGTATAATAAATTTTGAAATGTTGAAGTACTGTCTCCGATAGACGATATTAAAATAATTTATGAGCCAAGGTGGGTAACTTACAGAAGTGTCTCTGGTATTTATTTACCAGTAGCATCCTCAGTGCTCGTAGCTTCAAGTGCAAGGCTTTATGTATTCTTTGATTACACGATGACTAAATTATTATTATAATCATACAGATTAATATAAATTGTTACGAGAGGTATTCGTTCCTTCGAGTAAGGAGTCGATAAAATGTAAACAACATAATATCCCTGCTGTGAATTCACTATTGCACACATTACATTCGTACAAAGGGTAACCTTGTTTCTACAACACATATAACAATCAACTAGATTCGCCTTCAGACTACTTAACCTGCATTTTTATTTCTTTCCTGTGTTTTAGCTAATGGCACGTTGAAGTTTGGCGACTTAGTGAGTACATCAAACGAATTCAGTGATACTGACAAAGTGATAATCAAATGTAGTAACGTAGTACTGTGGTCCATGAGAATACCTAGTCTCTTTGGTGAGTATCTTTTTTATTTTAATTTTATAAATAAATAATTATCAACAAAATAGTAAACATAAAAAATAAATAAACTCACACCCGTTTTCCCCGAGGGGGTAGGCAAAAAACAAATTGATTACAGGAAAAGCTATAAATAGACTGATAGTGCTGAAAATTTACAGAATGATGTGCTCTGGTGTACAGTAAAGATATTCTTCATTTTAATATTTCCACTCCTTAGTAATGTGCAGAAACATGTATCTAACAGTTTTCGATAGTGTTATATTTAAGCGCACTTCAAGACAGAGGCCTCAACTGCTAATCATGGACTTTAAAACAAACGGCTTGTACTCTAATTTTAATAACAACAATAGGTATAGTATAGTAGGGCCTCGATAATCCGGACTCCCGCTTGTTCGGTGATCGCTGTAATCCGGCCGGGCAATGGGGTTCGCGGGGGTGGTAGGTACGGGCTGCCGTGAGCCAAGCCGTCGTCCGTCTTTTGTTTACCGCCTTCCGTCTACAGTGTCAATTTAGCGCACTCTCGTAATTTTAAACATTGTGCATTTTTGTCTTTATGTAAAATTATAGAAGCTCTAAGGTTAAACATGTGTTTTAATAAATGGCATACTATAATCTGGACACCTCGATAATCCTGAAAAGGTCTTGTTTTCCGGATTAACGAGGCCCTACGCATAAATAACTAATACGCATAGATTAACTAATCTATGCGTATTTAACATTATGATTTTTTTTTTCTTCTTTTTCTTCTACTGACCCTAAATTGAATGGTTTAAGACCGAACCCGGGTGCTCCGTTACAAAATCTTTACATTGAGTTACCTACCTAGTATTACCTATCAATCTATCCATCCAGACCATGGCAGAGTTAGGCCTGGTTTACATTTGCTTTATTTTCATGCTTTCCGTAGAGAAACAATAAAATAGAGACGGCATAAACGTATACCGATTCATAGCTTTTATTACGCATCATATATTATAAAAGCACTTTCAAAAAATCCTAAATAGATACCAACCATTACTGATTATATTATTTGCTTATGTTCTAAAAGGAATTGGCGTCTCTATTCTATTATAGCTTTATGGAAAGCATGCTAAAAAAGCATGAATATAAAGCAAATGCGGGACTTATGTTAGTGTTTTTATTAAACGAATATTATTGTGACTTAAATTTGACTAACATTCGGACTTGAATCTGGAAGTTACATAAGAAAGATATTATCGTCTTCGACCATGTGGACTGTGAAATGAAAGTAAAAGTTATTTGACGGGTATTGTACCTCAGTCAGAAATATGTACCGAAGGGACCAGTGGCAGAAGTCCCTAAGTCCCACAACTTGACTAGGGATTTAGGGACTTCTGCATCTGGCCCAGAAGTCCCTAAGTCCCATAACTCCACTAGGGACTTAGGGACTTCTGCCACTGGTCCCTTCTTAAATCATGTACTATAACGTGATGTCTATTGTTACAGATTGAATCAAGTGCCACTTCAAAATATGGATCAAGCTATTGACGTTTAATTGCGGTGACCTCATAGTGCTGAATACCTCTGTGTTGTTTGTTCAGTGTTGAAACAGAAACTGCTTCGATTGCATTTATATCATAGTGTAAACAAAGTATGTATGTGTGTTTAAGTTGGATCTTGTGGAAACGGTGAATACAGGTATTTGCTATCAAACTTTTTTTATTGTGCTCGTTAACAAAATTATCAGGTAATTATTCAGAAACTATGAAAAGTTTTGTACTGCATTAGCGTATCTGAATCTCTCATTGCAACGAGGCATTGGAACGTAACTTCTGATCGTTGAATCTATTTTTAAATCGCGTGCGGATTGACTCGGAGGCTGCGAAGGATTGCGGCAGGGCTGCCAACTGAACAGCGCAATCACGAGATGTCATACATCTTCCTTATCATCAGGTGATACTATCTTTGAAGTGAGAATAACTCGAACACGATCTCGCCGAGCCACTGACACTTAGGTGGATGTTGTAATGTAAGTATGCACATTTTTATTCAACCTGATATGATTACTATTGTATTTTTGGTCCTGAGCCGGATTTAAAAGTGTAGCATTTGACAGGGCCATTTCACCAGCGATTGTTGACTATTTGCAAAATAGGAGCCTAATGTGAAGTAGTAAGTAGTCGCTTTGCTTTACAAAGCATGTAAAAAGACTTTTTAATGTTCGAATCACGAAGTTTTGAGGCGCGCGCGCATAGTCACATGCCCGGGCTGTACCAACCTCACGAATGTAATCTACGGCAGTTCCACAACGCGCGTCGCCCGCGCTACCCGTGTGTGCATCGAGAAACACCGACGAGAATCATAACCAGTGGTGCGTTAACATACTTTTGTAACTATTTATAACAACAGCCTAACCAGCTTAATATTTGTTTTTTAACACCGTGTAGGTATTTATAAAATACTCTATTGTTTTCTGTGATTGAGTGCGACATGTAAATAGTTCCAGCGGCGTCGAATGTAACGTGCGACGATTTAGTGAGCGTTTCAAATTGCTACCAATTTGAAGCAAACGCGGCTTAAATTGGTGTTTACTTTCTGCATTAATTAATTAATTTAGCACAGCGTATGATACGAATTTTCACGCGTGCTCTCAGTTTTTATAGGAAGCGGTTTGCAATGGTTTTTAACTGAAGCACTTTCTTGCAATATATGTTATGTTGTTATAATACATAAACTCACACCTGTGTCCGGGAGGAGTAGACAGAAACCAGAGTTTGCCACTTTCTTGAGTAACCCCCTGTGCTTCACCAATATCCATTGTTTTTGGTTTTCAGAATAATTATCAGTACAAGTACATGAACATTTGAACAATCCCCGTAGTGTTTATAAAAATATTACTGATCTTTTCTGATTTCGCATCCTAAAGCAGTTATCGTAAAAAAGCCGTTAATTAAACATTCGTCAAGCTGTTGTTTGCATTAACTATCGCGCTCTTATCACAGGCTGGTTGCCTTGCTTGTTCTCGAATGAAAGTAATTCTTGAGACTAGCGGGCCCGGCGGCTGCGCCCGCGACCTATGCGCCTGTTGTCCTTCCTTCAACACACATGCCATTTGAAGAACTGGTTTTGCCTTACAGACCTCAGACCGGCACCCACATTTATGTTTCCAACATGTTATTTATACTCCAGGGTCTATAAGACCGATTCGATATTTTTATCTTACTATTGTCAATTTGTCCCATACTCCCTCTCTGAGAGAAGGTCTGTGTCTGCAGAAGGACGTACCTTTGGTTTTAATCGTTTAAATATTTTATTAACAATGAATATAACTTTTATTGTGCAATAAAGTGTAACAAACAAGATATTTATTTGTCAAATGCAGTTAAAATAGTCTGTGGCTAAGTTTTTCCTTTATTCGTTTTCATAATTAGGACCATTTAAGATTTTGAAGTTTTTAAAATTCTTAAATGGTTTTAATAGTAAAAAAGCACAAACACGCAGATAGTGGCTACCTAACAAAGTTTTATATTTTTAATTGTTAATGTTGCTCTGATTATAATTAATATTCATCTGTCCCATAATACCTTGCTTAGTGATTTTTTAACTGTCACCCACTGGCCGCACACTATATTTCTCTTAAAATGATGAAGGCCATACGTAAAAGATTAGCTCATTTCAAGTATCCAAGTCACGTGTGTGATTGAGTAACTTAGTTGGGTTATTCACCAACTGGACACACATGACTGGACACACCTGTGTCGAGTTAGTTAAACTCAAATTAGTATCATTTATTCTTTCGTCATCTGGACACACAAAGATTTTTATGTGTGTCCAGATGGTGAAAGCTAAGATAATAATTTTTATGTTTTCACCAACTGGACACACTCTGTTTTTTTGCAGAAAAGGGTACAGTCAGGTTAACAATCGTCTCACTCATGGAATTATTGACCACTAACAATGGTCGCGATCATAGTGTTCATGTTGATAGTTTCAATTTTTTTCTTGCTATAGGACCTTCATCATAAGTTTTATTCCCTGAATCTCGATTCCCATAATGTTGCTTTGCGAGTTACTTTAATTCCCAGTACTTCGCTCCTTCCTTCGCAGTGGTTTCCAGTCGCGCTTATGGTATAGTCCAGAGCGGTTAAAAGTACTAGGGTAACAAAAGTTAGTAGGTAGTAGTAGTAGTAGTAAACAACCCTGTTTAATACTGCGCAGTATTAAGCAACACCATGAACTAAGCCGCATGTTTTTCATGAAATTTTATTTTATCCGCAATCTCTTACATACTTCTGCTACCCTAGTACTTTTGTACTATTTACTGTAAAATTATTGTAAAATTACCCATTTCCAGCGGTGGAACGTTTGATGGAGGATGATGATTGTGACAGAAAACATTCTGCGCATGACTGTACTTCGTCATAAATTCGGGTAAAATTCGAATGTGTGTCCAGTTGACGAAAACATTAAAACGATTTAAATACGTTTCACCATCTGGACACACATAAGAATCTTTGTGTGTCCAGATGACGAACGAATAAATGATACTAATTTGAGTTTAACCAACTCGACACAGGTGTGTCCAGTCATGTGTGTTCAGTTGGTGAATAACCCACTTAGTTGATACTCTTGTGCTCTTATGTTTCGAGATTATGTACGGGTATCTAGAGGACCCTTATCTCAGTCATATGTCTACTTATGACAGGCTGTTTGTGTCGTAGCGCAGATCTTAATGTAAATGACGGAAAACAGTATGGCAACCTATGATTTTGATAGTTGATACCGCATATAAACTATGTAAAGTAGATGGTAGATAAACCAAGGAATAAGGTTGATTTTCTAAATGATTCCGCCGATACCGTGGTGTGTCTGTGGAAGCTTCATTTTTGTAACCGAGTTTATAGGGTACGAAAGGTAGGTACCTAATTTATTCCCCAAAAATAATTGTGGATGGTTCTCTCTAGCTTACCTTCAGGCAATCTATTTCAATTGTTCAAAGTACAAAGAAGGCTAATTATAAAAATAGAAGAACCTCCGGGCTTGTTTCACATATCTAAAGAGCCTTCACCTAGGTAAAAATACTAGGTATTATGTTTACGTTGTTCTGAAACTGATTGACCGTACCATAAGTCTATCCAATCCAATTCAAGAGAGGAAGCAAATTGTACCATTTGCGTTATTGAGGAGAATGGGTACTTTATCGCTCTTGTCAATTGCAAGATCAGCGGTTGGCGGTTAGGCAACTCCAATTTCCTCCTTGGGCACTCCTTCCATTTCGCGGACGCTTCCGCGTATTTTGCTCAACTACAAAAGTAAACGTGCGGCGTCCGGACGTTTACTTGTGTATTTGAGCAAATAGAAAACGGTATACGTAGGTCTCCAACATTACTTTTTAAGTACCTAATCGTATGAAATATGTCCTCAGATTTATGTTACACTACATAAAATGTAAAATCATTATTTATGTAGCACTTTCGATCATGATTTTATATAACGATCCCTTCGACGAAGAAGTAGAATCGTGAAATCTGTCTTTTTTTTAGAGCGCCCACTCTGTGTTGTTGGCTGGATAATTTTGCTATGTTTATATAGGTACTTAGTCTATGTGAAGAAACTAAAAAAACTAAAACCCTAGAAAAGAAAACATATTGTAAGTGTAATCGAATTCGATTCAATCAACCTTTCGATTCTTGTCCACCAGTTGACAACGGGACCAAACAGATCCATTAATGTCTATATATTTAGGTACCAAATTAGTAAGGACTGAAATTAAAACTTAATCTTGTTGAAAATTGGGTCCTCGATGTCCCAAGAAGTCAGAAATTCTCTACGTAAAGAATTTACATTCATTTTTTGAATGTCAATGTACAATGTTAGGAGATTCCTTCGGTTAAAGTTTGTAATGCGTCTTTTTACATTATGACATGCTTAACCATTTTTTATTAGCATACCTAGTTCTGTCTCCTCAGATTTTATAGACAGGAGGATTGTTAATTAATTCCTGCCTACTTCGTTTGCATTGATGACTAATCGTTATGTGTGCTTATGCTAATTGTTACTTCTAGGTATACTACTAATCACCATTCACCTAAGGTAAAATTTATTCCGTGATTATTACATATTAATCGTTATGATAATAACGACGTACCTAATCACTATTTTATTTATTACGAAACTTTAACGTTTCTTTTTAAAATAGTCAACGTTGTTCAATATTCACCTTTTAGCGGCCACTCAGCTGAAACTCTCAACTTTCACGGGGACAATTGCTTGCCACATGTTTCTGGTTAACTGTATGCTTTTCAGCTCTATTCTACCTATGTATTGCCTATAATAATGTCCATTTCTATTTAGTTCTGCTTCTGCTTGCTCCTCTAAAGACATTTGTGTGCCGGTATATTAGCATCGAATTTTAGAAAATAGAAACTTAAATTTATTACCGTTAATAAAACTTTGATACCTAAGCAACAAACATGAGATATAATAAGTAAAGAATAAAAAATGCCCAACATAATAGCTTTTCGTTAGGTACCAGCTTATGTCGATGTGATAAGAGGAAGAACTTTTCCAACATTCTTGGATAAGAGCTACCAGATTACACGGTCTTCCAAGAACTTCCGCGGCTTTGTAAAACTTTCAGCAGTTTAATAAATTGCAAGAGTTAATCCTTACAGTAACAATGAATTTACTCTCAGTTTGTTTTAAATACCGAAATATTTTTGCTATAAAACCGTAACGCGTTGGTTATCGAATCTACTGTGCCAGTTTGTATATTGAGCTTGTAGTTGATTAGTTCTAATTTAGCACCGGAAGGTCTGTTAGAAAACGACGGTAATCTACTTGGGAGAACGCATTAAAATTTACCAATGTGTATTTCAGTCTATAAATCAATATAGGTACATGTCACGTACATACCTACTATTACATAGTATTTTAATATGTTCTCTAGAAATATCAGACTGGGAAACGATCTCCAAGATTGAACAGGTTTCTAACCACTTCCGTTCCGAGTCCACAACTAATACTATACTTGTGAGGTTAGGCGCGATCTGCATCTCAGCAAACACCATCCGTCATTTCCTTCAACGCTAAACATCTGGCTATTAACAAGATAGCTTCGCTATCCAACATCATTTTGTTGGTTTAACTTTGCAAACTAATTTTAGTGAGATTATCTTCATACCTACCCTGTTTATTTTAGTCTCCAGGACGCGGGAGAATTTTATAAACTTACTATAGCATAGAGTACCTACTATGATACTGGCATATGACAGTCTAGTCATCACCGTACACGACAATATTCAAGGTCATAAAAAGTACCAACACTGCTAGCAAAATGTATGAGGTGCCACAGCTCCGCTACGCAAGCATTAGCATTTCCCCTAGCATGCCCGCGATTGCGCCATGATCAACGAAGCAATAAACAAGCACACGTATTATTACTAATAGCTTTATTGAAGGCCATATGTACCTACATAGCTACAACGGAAGCAGACCGCATGACAGGCCGGAAGCTAGAGATAAATTACAGCAGAAAGACACTCCGCTTAAGACTTTGACCTTCAATATTCTACGATTGATGATGATGATGATTGATGCTTGAAGTCTTTGCATGCTATGAGACCGAGAAAGCTAATCCATTCCTTTTTAAGAGATGTAGATAAATTGATAGATAGACATTTAGCGGAGTGACTCTACAGAAACTTTTTGGTAATTATTCGATTTCAATTCACTTTCATTTAGTATCTTTTATAAACATAGAATGAGCGTCGAATGCCGAACAATTTAATAAAATTAGTGACCGATACAACTGTGTCGCATTGGTTTATTCGGCATCTTTTGTGAAACATCTAAACACAGAATGAATGTACCTACATTAGGATTACGTAAGTTCATGTTGACTTCTGATTAGTATAAAATATGGTCCATCGAAGCAACTATTTGCCTTTCGCTCGCACGTATGGACAACAACCTCTATGAGCAATAAGTAGGTCGTTCAAATGGGTCCAAACATTATGTGTGTTATAAAAAAATAATACGATATTGACCACAGAACATAAAAAAATAATGACCATGTCGTGTGGTGTGATCGACGAATTAAATATAAAATAAACGGCTCCTCTATTGAACGTTCATGCGAATAATTCGTCTGATTTGGTCTAGTCTTGAAATTGCGATGCGCAGGGTTGGATTTAGGTACGTTGAAAGGGAGAGCACAAAAAAACAAAAAAGATAGTATTTTCAAGTATTTTGTACAAAATTATAGTATTTTGGTAGACACGTTAGCAATAACGTAAGATCATACAAATTGATCCAGCCGCCGGTTCTCAACAATAACCATATTTCAGGAACGAAATATGGCGCAGTTTCAAAATGTTAAAGAATATTCAATAAAAATATTGCTAACGATTTCAAAATCACGCTGTAGCATACTTGGGGAATGCAATCCTAAAACGTCTCAGTCCCGCTTCGATCCTGGTATCTGCGGGATCCAGTTTCATTCAAAGCCAGGTAGCTATTTCGGAATTCGGCTATACCGAGATTGCGTTCCCGAAGTGTAGCTATGCACTCTGCTCCGTTGCATTACGGGCGACTGCAACTAAAATGTGAAGGTTGACGTGCTGTCGACTGTACTCCTTGTATTCACGTATTACATTACGGCCGATTTCTGAATTGAGAATTTCGCTAAGTAGGTAATTACTTAACTGTAGTGCCGTCTCGTCAAATCCGGTGCATGCAATGACTAATAAATGTCGATGAAGCGACAGTGATTTGTCAGGATCGTGGCAGGTGGCAGTTCCTGGTCTCTTCCTACCCCTCTGGGATACAGGCGTGAGCTTATGTATGTATGTCTTTTCTGTGGACATCTGAGTTCAGAGGACGGTGTAGGTGGTAGGGTGATGTATACTCACTACGAAATAATAATTCCGGTTTCGGGCAAAACTTTAACGACACGACAAGTCGATTGCTTTGCTAATGTCCTTCTTAAAGCATCTCTCCTTGTAATGCTAATAGAGACCAAGATATATTAGCATAGTATGAGTATGAGTCGTATTTAGTTATGTTTGAAACAACACAATTATTCAAATGCGTTTGCTACGCTTCCTCAAATTATGAATAAATAGCACATGGAAGGCGGTAGACAATGCGAGATTAGCGTGGTGTGGTTAACTGGCAAGTCGTTCGTTAGCTTAATAGTTCTAATTAGATTGTCGATGGCTTTGGAGACTTCTGAATAACATCATCGCATCATACGCTATTTTACATTAAATACTGTCAGCTTCTTATCACACTATTGACTATTGGTGTTCCTTAAGGCTGCGTTTACACGCGCACGGATTTGTATGCGACTTATTGCGCTGCGTGAGCGAAAAGTTGGGGGTAGATAATGTAGGTTTTTTTGATATTACAGAATATAATTTTGGCGACCGACAACATTAACACATTCAGTGATAGTAGTTTGTTATATTTAATAATCCAAAACTCAGTACATCTGAAATAAAATAATATCTAGTGATAGTTTAGACACAATGGTCGCGGTTTTTTTAGGCCATAAAGTTTAATCTTCTTCTTCTATCTTTCTTTTGTTTCTTCTAATATATAAAATTCTCGTGTCTCAATGTTAGTGCGCATACTCCTCCGAAATGGCTAGGCCGATTTCGATAAAATTTTATATATACAATCAGTAGGTCTGAGAATAGGTTGTTATCTATTTTTCATAGCCCTAAGTGAAAAAAAAAATATATGGCGAAACAACGTTCGTGGGCTCAGCTAGTAAATGATAAAAATAATGACCCTGGATAGAACATTGAGAAGTAATAAATATATTTTTTTTAATTTTAATTATTTAGGAGTAATCGGGAACCCACGCTTGATGGTATTGTGGTCGTCATGTGGTCCCCAGTGATACGGCTTCGTTAGGCTCATATTAAATTATCAATTATCATAGAACTTTGATCACAGGTGATGTAGGTACATTGCTGATTTATGACACAATAAGAATTAGGACACGTGTCGACACCAGCTACGGATATTGCCTCGTATCCTACCTATGAACTAGTGCAATATGGCCCTTAGTCATTGTTTTTATGACTAACGAAGCCGTATGTAATATTATAATAATATGTATCGTGACAAAACTCGGTACGAGAACAGATCACACAAAAATGATTTATCTTACTTTTATTGGGATAAATGGATAAAAAAATTATTACTAAACATTTTGTTCTGTAAATCAGTTTCTTAGGGTACGTCTCTGGGTGCCGTCAAGTTAACCAATCTCATCTGTTATTAAACTTTAAATTCAATGTATCGGTGAATAAATGAATGGCAACCAATAACATAAAATATCTCATCATCAGTATTTATATAAAACCTTATTAGTCTTCTAAAATGCAGCGTCTAAACAATCTGTAATACAAAAAGATGGTCATAAGTAGATACCAAAGATACTAAGAGTAGGTATTGCATTATTATTAGGAATCCAATAATAACACTCCAAAGTTACTCTTGCCATATAGTAGGTATTTAGTTTTTATTGTAAAGCCGACGATAATTTAGTTACATCATTCTTTAATTTAAACTACATAATCAGCGTCGGTTAAAATCAAACCATGAACAAATAGGTACGTGCTTTGAATGTGAACTCGCACACATCTGTTGTATGTCACAATCAACTTGGAGTTTATCTTACACCTAGTTATACTAGCTAGCCCGGCAAACGTTGTTTTGCCAGATAGTAGGGGTATGAAAAATAGATAACAACTTAATGTCAGTACCCGATATACATATAAAATTTCATCAAAATTGGTCAAGCCGTTTCGAAGGAATATGCGCACTAACACTGTGACACGAGAATTGTTGTTATCGAACTCCTTCGAAACTGCTTCACAGAGTTTATCTATATTTTGTAGGTTTGAGAACAGATCGTACGCTAATTACAACGTCGCCCGATCACCGAGTAATGCATAGAACTCTGTTGAACTTCCTGGGGGAAAGCATCCGGGGCAACGTTTTTTACTATTTTGATTCCAAACAACATTATTATTGCGGCTTGTCTATTCAATGCGAGTTCTAGGAAAAAAGCTGCCGGTGACGGTAGAATAGCTGCACCGCACAAAAACCATTGGCCTTGCAAATTGACCACGAAAATCGATTGTCCTGCTTGAGCGAACTCGTTCATCCATCGATAGTCCGTTGCGTTTAGCATTTCTGTAGAAAAAAGCCGGACAAGAGCTAGTCGGGCTCGCCCACCGAGGGTTCCGTAATCGTAGTTTTTTTCCAACTTTTTCCGAACTTCAAAGACATTTTTTTATTATTTGGCCCGCCCCGGCTTCGCACGGGTAGACATTTATTTTTTTAAACATTTTGGGATATTCATTACATTCATACATACAAATCTTTCCTCTTTATAATAACAGTGTAGATAAAAAATGTATAGTTTCACATTTTTCCCTGTATTTGTAGTGTAAGACCATATTACTTGCCAAATTAGATCTAATAGGTCAGTCATTGTCATAGTCCCTATGAGTTTTGATTCCTTTGAGTGTACAAATACCTATACGTATTTTCGGCAGCTTCTGGGAACCGCAGAGTTAACTATTTGGTCTTAATTAATTGATAACTTGATCCCGCCACGCGTTAAGGGCCTTGACAGACAGGCGGATGCACGGATGAACACCAAAATGATCCTATGAGGGTTCAATTTTTTACTTTTGAGCTACGGAACCCTAAAAATTGCGGACGGGAGTAGGATTGACTCCAAATGACATTAAAATCGAGGTTTATTGCAGTGACTTCGACGAAAATGGTATTTATTACATAAACTAAAGGACACGCAAGACTCTTTGTCTTCTAGATATGCCTAGACAAGGTTTGAAGAAGTAATCATAATCATTATCAGCCTAGTTATCCCTTTGTTATTCCACTCGCCAACTGCAGATGCAGTTACGGATACGGATCTTCCGCAGGCCAAGATATCGTCCAACCATCGGGCTGCAGGTCAGCTGGGTCTAGATTCTATTAATGTATTGTAGTACAATTACAACTGCACGAGTCTGACGATATCATTTCATTGCTGTTTTAAGTCCATGCGCGCACACGCGTAATACTTTTTAGGCGTCAATCACATGAAAAAACACAGTCACGTGGTCCGACCATGTATCTGTCATTGTACTATAATGTACTAACAGAATCGAGGCCTCGACTGTCACAGTGTTATTGCCGTCTTTCTTCCTTGTCAGGTGTCCTGCCCATTGTCACTTAAATCTCGAGATTCTATCGTCGACCTTCATCCGGGGTCGGATGACGACATTACGCAGAGTAGGTAACACTAGTAGTCACGTGGATAATGTTTGAAGGTCATGTATTTTTCAGGACTCCTAACTCAAGGCATCGTAAACCACGGGCAGAATTTGTTTCTTTCTGATACTTGCCTGTCATGTGTCGTTACAAAGGAAAATCGCCGCTCATGCAAGGCTCATGCGAGGATCGTGAATTTTTTAGGCACTATTCTAGTATAGTCTGCCCCCTTTTCAGTCATAAAATAGGTACCTATGTGCCCCGGGCCCCGGGCACAAATTGTTATTATAATTTACTTGCATTGTCGCTGACATACGAGGGCGGTTTGATAAGTTCGTGACTTTAAGTTTGAATAAACTGTTTTTTCGAAATTAAATTTTTGTTTCTTAATTACGAACTCCTTAACGAGTTTATGTTGTTCCATTTTTAAAATTGGCGTGAAAGAAAAAAAATTAGAATCCTTTGTGTAAGCGGAGTCGGAATATTGTCAGAGGCCTTAGCGCGGCTTGAAAACTTCTGACAGTAAGGCTGACATTCAGAGACGAATCCTAAGTTCACGCTTAGATCAGTCTTAGCAAAGTAAACTAAAGTCGTACTTAGTAAAGCGCCGTAATTTTCGTATTCACAGTACTTAAAAAAAAATTAAAAAATACCTTCAACTACTTAGCGACATCTGTGATCATTATTTGTACTAAAATATTAAATTACATACTGCATTCACAGCGCCATCTCGAATCTCTATTCAGCACTACGCTTTTATAATACTACTAAATTAAAAAGGCATTCTTTATGCTGAAATCGAAAGTCATTACACTACTTCGTAATAGGGTATCTTTATACTTGATTCGCTTCCCACTTTTTTAATCTGAGTTTGACACCCATGATGGCCAACGGCACACTGAAGCGCTCGCGTCGGACGACAGCCTTCCACACGATCCATTCCGACCGCCAACACAGCTTGTTGTGATGGCTGCGCTTCCGATCAAGGCTGTAGTGTAAGACACATGTAACCTAGTTTAAGCTACTTATATATATCAGTCCTTCGACATTATAGTCAGTCTTGATTGAGCACTACTCGTTTGATTCGTCTCCCAACGCTCCACCCTACATGGCGACCCTGCCTTGTTTGGTGCGTGCGAGCGCGCATCAAAATAAAGAAAGAAAATAAATAAAAATGTGTGATTCAAAATTCAAAATAAAGTGACAAAATAGACTTCTAATTGTGCCGACAAAATTACGCGCCAAAATGTGCAATTCAAATGTGCCACAAAGCCCAAAACAGGACATTATGACCCAAATTGGGTACAACAATAAAATTATAAACACAGACATCGAACTGCATATTGGTATGATTTCTTGGTGCATGTTAGCATTGTTGTTGCTGTTAGTAGCAATAGCTATTATACTAGCCATCAGATACTGCAACAAATGCTTCAACAAGCGTGTGGATCGTGGCGTCGACATTGGCATGTTGCGCCTACAAAAGTTGTAAGGCCCACCTGCCCAACCCCGGACACATCCAGTCCCAGCAGATGAACCCAGCCTATGAATCAGCCCAGGATTCAGGAGCCGTTGGATTCCGACCAATATTTGGATGGACAACCGGCTTCCACACGTGAAATTTTTACACCAACCCGACCAATGTCACCTTGGTCGGAGAATCTTTCCGATCGTGTGGTAGGCCTTTAAGGCTGGGTCGACAGAACATGAAACTATCCGTACGGTTGGCAACGGAGTTATGCTTGATTGCTTAAGTTAAAACCGAGATTGTATAGGTGCCTACATTATTAATTATTTTAGTAGGTGTACCGGAATAGTTTTGCAAAAATTGTGGTTACCTATTATGAGCTAACCTGGTGACGTGATCAGCTAGGGAGCGGTCAAGTATTACGTACGTAACGCAATTTTACACCTCCCCCCGTGTATCGCGCCGTAACGTTTTTCTGTACAGCTCCCTCCCCCTAGTGCTTAACCACCAAGTGACCATATTTACCGGAAAGTCGCAAAAATACCTTTGTTATTGTTTTAATCGCCTTAACATTATTTATTGACATTTGAATGTCTTGTTTTTAAAATCAAGATATTTGTAATGTTTTTCTTCCTAATTATTTTTTACATGCCTACATTTAATTACGTCGTTTTCTTGACTTGAAAAATAATGTTACGTAACTTGTAGTTCAACATGCCACACTACAATAAATAAGTAGATATTTTTTTGTCTAACTGTAACAAGTGTAAAGCAAAGGGTAGGTATGCTTGCACTGTGATAAGCGCGGAGGCCTACCTACACGGTTTATTGCTTCATAAACATAACAAATGGGTTCGCTCTTATTGAAAACATAGTCAAACATTGCAATGCTTTGCTCTTTACTCAGCCGGGTTCCAATAGTTGTGAAATACATTTAAAGGTATAAAAATAATGAAAGTTTAGAATCTTCATCGTTACGAGATAGGTACTTGCTTTCTTTAGCATTCAATGTCACAATAGCTGAAAAGAAAAATCTAACTAGTTTTTGTTTGTGGATCAATAGGGAAGTCAATATCAAAAATATTTTTGGTTATCGGTTATCTTTCTTTTCTAAAGGACTAGGCTCTTCTAGTTAGTACATTTTCGCAGTAATAAGTTTTAAAAATAAGGAAGAATGAAGTCCCAGTTTCTTGTTGGGATACTAACAACCTGTTAATAATTAATTAATTAATTAATTAATTTATTTATTTATTCTTAAACAAAATCTTACAGCATTACAGCTTAAACTAATGTACTGTTAACAGCTGTCAGTTGTTTTCTTTGTTGTTAGCACTTTTGGCAACAATGTCCCGGGCCTGCAGTATCCGAGTGGCCCCTTCACCATCTAGTGAGAGTGAAGGTGCCACTGGACGCTGCATAAATAATATTATTATGTAGGTACGTAGCTAGGTACAAGGTTTTCTTGGAAACTGACAGCTGTTAACAATAGATTAACACGTTTTACCGGTTTAAAAGAAAAAGAAGAAAAGTGCTTTATGTTTATTTATTTCATTGTTTTTACAGTACGACACATGCGCGGCGCGGATACCGCGACGAATATTTTATCATATTTATATTTTTGTTTTGACTAGGGAATTGGTTCAAATCAAATAAAAATGCTTTATGTTTTTTTCAAAATAACACAGGCGGACATACTTCTACCAAACAGGGAACGTATTAGCAAAGGGCAAGATAAAAAGTACCCGAAGCCGATTTGACAAAAGTGATTTGTCAAGACCGTGGCAGCTGTCAGTCCTTGGTGTCTGCCTACCCCTCTGGGATACAGGCGTGAGCTTATGTATGTATGTAATTTTAAAAAACGAAACTTAGTACGATTGGAGGCCTTATACTAAAAGCAATAATGCCACGTACAAAAGTAGTTTTCTAGTTTCCCCCTTGTGTGTTGCAGATCAGGAACACAGTAGGCCTTCACCATGGGGTCCATGTTCCGGAGCGAGGAGATGGCCCTGTGCCAGCTGTTCATCCAGCCTGAGGCCGCCTACACCTCCGTCTCGGAGCTCGGCGAGGCCGGCACCGTGCAGTTCAGAGACGTAAGTTTACTTTGTACGCAACTACAGAAAAATAAAACAAATGAGTGAATAAGTAACCTTTATTTGGGCGAAAATAATATGATTCTTAACTTTAAAACTAGAACTAAGATTACAAGTAACAATTGCTAGGTACTAGCTGTCCCAGGTAATTTCGTACGGACACAGAATTCGTTTAAACGATGCTGGTTACCATAGCCAAACAATAAATAAATTATAGTTGGGCTTAAAAAGATTACGGTAACAATAAAATGTTAGTCCACGGGAACGCATTAACGGGATATGAAATATCCTATGGTCTTAATTCAGATCATTGTCTATGTGTCGGTATGCCAAGTTTCATGTAACTCCGTTCAGCCTTTATTGCGAGATTGAGGGTCAGTTTCTGAATTGAGAAATTCACTAAGTAACTTATAGTTACTTAACTCTAGTGGTATCTCGTCAAATTTCTGAAAAGAGTGTGACAGAACGTTACTTAAGTATTTACTTACGTGAAATTCTGAAATTCAGAAACCGCCCCTGAGTAACTAACATACAAATATCTTCACAAACTTGCGGGGAAAGTAGGGAGATAATGTTTTTCTCGCTATACAAAGTATGTTTCGTTATGACCACCAAGAGGCCATTGAGATTACCCAATGAGATGTCAAACTAAATATTTTTTGCAAACAGTCGACAGCAACATTTGCATTTTTATTGCAAAGTCGTCCTTATCATAACTGATTAGAGTGCACGTAAGTAAAGGATGTGCTATCGACTGCAATATTGTCACGTAACCTATGTTGGTAGGTAGGTTTGTTTGAAAAAGATTGTTACTAACTACGTAGTCGATCGTGTTTCGGAGTGGCATAGAATTCGTTAGCGCATAGTCGAAAAATGTGTACATTGACCAAATAATAACTAGTCGAAAGATGTATCTGAAAATAAAGGTATTGTCAATGTGAAAATCATCAGTCAGAGGAAGCTGTCTAGTCTGTTGCTAAGTAGCACAGTCGACAGCACATCATGGTATACACCCATGCACTTTACTCCGTTGCATTACGGGCGACTTTGCAACTAAATTGTGAAGATTGACGTGCTGTCGACTGTACGTATCTAAGTTCAAACATACAACCTCGTGCGCAATCTCTTTAGGTGTGTTTTTCTATCAGTCAGCAATGTTTACTCCGTGCCAACATAGCCCGCACCCAAGTGATTCCTATCCCGGACCTTATCTGGCTTCCCCGCGACGGTCTTTACTGTGGTAATTCATAAAAAAGTCCTTTGCAAGTAACAGCTCGTGTGAACGCAGCTTTTACAACTGGTCTTGGTGCTTTCGTTTTCTATGCGGCTGTTTTTTGTCATTCACCGATTTCATTGAGGCGTTTTAATAACATGCCAGCGGTTACGTCCGTTGAATCACTCACCTAACAGTTTTATATGGATTCTTATAGCTTCGAATACCTGGTCTACTAGTTCAAGTAATTTTGTCAATTTTTTCTTTTTTTTCTTTATTTCCATAAGGTTTTCTCTGATTATCTTTACCAATTTTCTCAAAAATTACCAGCCTACTATAGGCAGATGACCTCTAATGCATGATTGACTCACCTTGTGTCAATAAAGATTATCCTATTTATCTAAGAGGCAAGTCACACACAAGTCAATTGATTCATGCACGATCTAGAACGCTATCTACCTCACCGGGTGTATGTGTGTTTTAGTCGCCCTTGAAGAGATTGGCACACCAACAAGCAAGATCTTGGGTAGGTATAACAAAATTCAACCATAAGCAGGCTTTATGGGTACAAATGCCACACAGAGAGTAATTTTTAGGAACTGGCCATCTTTACAGGGTCAAGTTTTTGTTAGCATAGCAGTGCATAAGGGCTGTTTCATAATATGAAATACTTCAAAAATAACCTCGACTTCCATTTCCAGCTGAACCCGGATGTGAATGCGTTTCAACGTAAGTTCGTGAACGAGGTGCGGCGCTGCGACGAAATGGAGCGCAAACTGCGCTACATCGAGGCTGAGGTTCACAAAGATGGCGTGCACGTGCCCCAAGTTAAGGAGCCTCCGCGCGCTCCCAACCCGCGCGAGATTATCGATCTGGAGGTAAGCGATTTTAACGTTTGTACCTACTGCGGAGAAATAGAGCGCAAAATGCGCCGCATCGGACGCAGACGCAAGGAGCGGGGCACCTCTTCCCTACATCCTGTAGTGTTAGTTGGCGTGGGTTGTCAAAGTTTTTCAGGGCCAGGCCCTCCCAAAAAATGCCTATAGATACGTCAATAACAAGGACGTGCGCACGTACCACAGGTTAAACTCGTGATCGTGAGATCATCGATCTGAGAAGTGAGCAATGTCAAATTGGATAACTATTGAGATATGATAAAGATATGGTATGGATAACTATTGTCGCTGTTTCTGGTTCCCACGACACAGGGTATCCTAGTGTGGGGCCAGAAGCAATGTATGTGCCTGTATGTAAATGTAAATGAAGCGTAGGACGCTATTGAACCTTAGGTCTAAGGTACTAAGGAAACGCCGAGCAAGAGGCGAGCCGTTTTAACAGTTTTTGTTAGATGTGAGGTTTTGCAAAATATGCCTCTTGTCCAGCTATATACAAGGAATGTCAATGACGTTTCGTTTGGATTACATACATAAGTATATCAAATTAAATGCGCAAGTTCAACTGGAAATGTGTTGTTATGTTAGTAACTGTATAAAAAGTACGTTTCTAGTTTTACTAAATAGATAAGGTGTCACCAGTGTTCTTAAAGTGATCAATGTACCAACCTCGCCGAATGGTTGGGAAAGTACCAAGCAATAAAAAGTGTGACGTTAACTACTTTGCCCGAATACGCTCCATGTCCTACTCGTATAGCAGAAGATCTCAATGAAGCGGAACAGAGTAATTGGTCACAGATGTTTCCATAGCTTGACTAATGGGCTAGAACCACACTTGACCAAACTGACCCTTTTCTACCTTACATTTCGTTTCTACCTTACGTTTCGACTTCTTAAACTCCTGTGTCTTACAAAACACAAATGCGGACATCGACCGTAGGTTGTAATATAATAATACTTGACAATGAGAACAACTTTTGCTTTGATCCTTCTCAAATGTGGCTTCTATGGAAGACCAACATAAAGTCTAATCCGCAGAGTCTACATTTTTCATCAATCAATCAATCAATCAAATAAGTTTATTTGCGTAAACACGGAGTATTTACAACATGCAGATGTTACATAATAATGAGTTCCTTGGTGTTTTGCCATTTCGGCAGTGGATAGTGGATCGGTCACAATTTTCACGCATCATAAAAAAAATCAATTTTAAGTATTATCATCACATTCTGAGTATCAAGATTCCATAATTTATGCTAGTCTTAAATTAATCTTACATTTAGTTTCGATAGTATTCGATAGCATTAATTATTCTCTTAGGCTCATTTGGAGAAGACAGAAAACGAAATCCTCGAGCTGTCCCACAACGCCGTGAACCTGAAACAGAACTACCTGGAACTGACCGAGCTGAGGCATGTGCTGGAGAAGACCGAGGCCTTCTTCTTGGCTCAAGAGGAAAGTGGAATGGATTCCCTGCAGAAGTAAGTGGAAATAATACTTGGACGTCCGGATGAATTTGTCTGGAAAAATTGTCACTCTTGGCGAGTTGTAGAGAGATGTCTAACTAATGCTCGGTTTCTAGAAGAGCGATCAAATGTTAATCTCATGTTAATCTCACGTCAAGCTAATTTCAGCCAATCACGTGCCGCTATTTTGAATTAATAATAATAATAATAATAAACTCACGCCCGTTATCCCCGAGAGGGTAGGCAGAGGCACCAATCACTAGAACTGGGCCCACGTTTTGCCGAGTTTATTAGGTCTCAAACGTGATAAGTGGCAAGCCTGTCGCCGTTATCCGGGCACAATTTATCAGCGAATAGTGTTGCTGTACAAACAAACAAAAGTACGTAACTAAAAGTCATTGGTACATGCGTGGTTCGAACCCAGACCCTCATGATCGAGAAGCAAGGGTCAACCCCACTACGCCACCACCGCTTATTTTGAATTAATCTTAGATTAATCTCTTGTTACATTTGAACACTCTTTCAGAAACTGAGGGTAAGTCTCACGCATCATTTTAAGCTTACACATAAATAGATCGTGATGGTAGAGGGGGTAGACAATACTTTCGCGTATAAATCGCATACGAATATTTACCCTGGGTGAATATTAAGTAAAAACCTAAACTACTGCATGTCCGGGGTCTGTGCAAAGTTTCTGTTTGTTTGAATAATGAATGAGGCTTGGTATGTGCTTTAGGACCACACAGGACCACAAGTAAATCTGATTGACATGCTTTTTGCTTGACATTTTGTCGGAAGAGTCCGACCAGCCCTTTTATTACGTAACTTTCCACTCTATCGGGTTAAGCATTTAGACCACTCGAAAGAGTCAAAATAAGAATGTTGACAGTTCTGAGTAGGAGTATGAAACAGATAGGTACTGGCATTGAATTTAGATAGATGATACTGTCTAAATTCAATGATACTGGGAATTAAAGTCCCAGAATGTAACATTGTGACATAAGGTGGTGTGACATACCGGGAACAAAAAGGCTAAATCAACCAACTCCATACAGTGGAGTCTTACGTAATTACACCCCAGGTTATATGTAGTGCTTACGAAAGGAAAAATTTAAAAAGTTTTAGTTCAAAAAACGAATCTTTTTCTGTTTCACACATAGAAAAAGTCAAATTTTCAAGTACCTACTTATTCATATCCTAAGCATATTTGTCACTCGGGTATTTCTCGTCTACTGTTTGGAATGATAAAATGTTCCGGCTTATGGTGTAAAGGGACATGATCTAGCTGTATTTTAACGATTAAGGCCTAAGGAACGGTCATCTGAAAGGGAATATAGGTGGAGTACATAATTTTTTGTCATTAACACACCTGATTTCCGAACAGTACCGACTAACAAAGTGATACAAAATAGCAGTTTATGATTCTTTAGGAGTGTGACTTACATCAAGTCATAGTTGCTTCAGTCACACACAGTTGAGTCGTATAATGGGAATGAATCATCGCCTTATTTAATTGGCAGCTCGCGGAGAGTCGTAAACGAATTACAGAGAAACCTTCGTAAAACCGCTGCCAAAAGCGATGATTCGATCCACTGCATTGCACTGTTTGTATACTGATGTATTTTGTAGTCCGTTATTACTGCTACGCCCATCAAACACCGATAAACTTTAGGAGTTTTGAATAGGAGGATACTTGACTAATATATTTTGTTTGTACGCTGTAATTTTAAGCGCCGTTTCCTAGTTGTCGTACTAATATGTCATATCAGTATGACTACGAGGATATACATATCCTCCTAGTCATACTGTAACACGATATTTTTAGAAAAAGGTTTTCCCTTCCTCCTGTATAATAACTACTATTCTAAATACTTTTCTGTGTAAATAAAGAAAGTAGTAAATACTTCTACATTTATTATTAAGTAGATAAATAGATAGAATATTCTTTATTGTATGTACACCAGGAATTAGTATTTACTTGTAGTTTTATGTGCTGGCATTTGTTTTTTCCTTTACAGGATGTTCAGAAAAGGCAGTATGAGGACATGTATATCCTCGTAGTCATACTGATATGACAAATTAGTGTAACCACCAGGAAACGGCGATTTTAAGTTATTAGTTTCGTACATCAGAAGTATTTTTCACTACAAAATTCACTCAAAAACGGCCTCAGTCTCTCGATTAGTCAATGAAATGAGCGCAAGATGTACTACAGAGTAAATAACTCTATTAATGGTTCATTCTGCGCGCCATGCGTGACGACGTAAACGTTTTTGGGGCGATAGTAAGTACTGCACTGAGGTACTGATGTACTGCACTACTGTACTGATGATTGGTAGTATACAAAAAGGTCAGATCATGTAACCCGCCGAAATATTTAGGTACTATATTTATAAATTTTTTTTTCTCTACTACTAATGGTTTTCTTAATATAACCAGTGGAAAAGTCGCCACAGTCGTCATTAAGTCGGTCTTAGGCTATGACGTCAACCCTCACGTGACGCTTTGTAATGCATGAAGCGTTTACATGTTTGTGACGTCGCCGTTTCTGTGTTCCACGACACAGGGTATCCTAGCGTGGGCCAGAAGCAATGTATGTGCCTGTCTGTAAATGTTATGTTAAATGTTTTTCAATATCTCGTAAAATAATGTTTTACGCATCTGCACCCTTAGATGAAAACGTTTACAATTCAATGAAAAAACTAAACCTAATATTCTTATTATTAAAATTGTAACTTTATTTTTCGCATTAAATTTGTTGTGATGTCGTAAACGCTCGAAAAATATATTTTTGTGGTTTTATTTTTAAATTTTCCGTTTTATGTTTTTATATTATGTCTTCTATGATAACAAAGCAGTGTCACTCCCATCTAAGTGTAACGCAAGTTCCCCATTGACAAGCCCAAGGCGGTTGCGATATTTCGGGCCGATTTCTGAATTGAGAATTTACACTAAAGTAAATTAAGTAACGTGCTGTCGCGCTCTTTTCTAAGGAAATTTGAGCACTAAAGTTATGTAATTTAATTACTTAGCGAAATTCTCAATTTAGAAATCGGTTCTTAAGCGGCTGATCGACGGGCGAGAAAGACCGCGGTTTTAAATCCCGACGAACTTGGCTCGCGGCTTTTTGACGCTGATCGACTAGCGAGCAAAACAGTCGCAAACATGTCGTTTTGCATGGCAAGCCGAGTAAAAATATAGCATGACGACGAGCCGCGAGCCAGGCTCGTCGGTATATAAAACCGCGGTTTCGTAATGATACACCGGCGAGCTTTACCGACGAGCCATAAAACTGGCGGTAAGGGCGCGGTTCCACTGAGGCGGAGCGGAGAAGAGCGGAGACGAGCAGTGCCGTGATTCACCACTCACATAGCGGAATGGAGAAGAAATGTGGAATTTAAGCCATGTGATTGGTGAATCACGGCACTGTTCGTCTCCGCTCTGCTCCGCTCCGCCTCAGTGGAACCGCACCCTGAAGCTCGCCCGTCGATCAGCCGCTTTAGACATCTAATATAGCAACCCTCCGCGATTCCGGCAGGTCCCTGATGTCAGACGAGGCCAACACGACCGCGCAGGCGGCGACCCGCGGCCGGCTGGGCTTCGTGGCGGGCGTGGTGCAGCGCGAGCGAGTGCCTGCCTTCGAGCGGATGCTCTGGCGCATATCGCGCGGCAACGTGTTCCTTCGCCGCGCCGAGCTTGACAAGCCTCTGGAAGACCCTATCACGGTGAGACACTTTACGATTGCTTTTTGTTGCTCTTAGTAAAAATATTTAGGGTCCGTTTCACAATCTGCAGATAAAGTTCCGGATAAGCTATCCGCAACCAGGGCTGCCGTTTGTTCTAAATTTGACGCCCTAGACGAACACACGCAATATAGGATATTCAAATTTAGAATGAAAATTTAGTTGCGGATAGCTTATCTGGAACTTTATTTGAACATTGTGAAACAGGGCCTCAGTCTGACTGCATCGTTGGTTAAGACGCTTAACTGCCAAGACAGAGGTGATGGGTTGGGCCGTCGTACATTTGTACAAATGGCTTCAGTTTGCGTGTGTTTCCATGTTTGTAATATTCTTGTCTGGTTACCATAGCGCAGAGTATCCTAGTCCCAAGATAGCGTTTTGACGGCTTATTTTAAAAGTAAATTTTTGTTTGTTTTTTTAGAAGTAATACACGAAATAATTTAAAATTATGACTTTCCGAGGACTCAATGAACACCAATAAAAATTAGAGACGGTTTTCAGAAACCTGTCAAATAGCTTCTTATTCCACTTCTGTGTATTGCACAGCTGTTATATTGCAATCTCTACAGGGCCGTTCTTTGCCACATGTACCAAAAAGTCATTCAGAAATCAGATATGTCGCACCCCCGGTACCACAACGTCACTTGTGCAAAAAGCTAATTTTTCAGGAGAGGCATTTAAAAATTTGCCATCCTATAAAATGTGTACACTTCCTGATTCAAACAAAATAAGTATATAATATCTTTACTACTACCTATAATTGTATAAATAAATAAAATAAAATATCGCAAATTGTGTAGTAAAAATGTATGTTTTTTTTAAATTTACAATATGGCGGTAAAAGGTATAACTATATTCAATAATAAAAGGCGCAACTGACCAATAAAACGTGGTTTCCCAAGTGAGCCCTTGATTCGCGCAATAGCCGTATGGACACTACTACCCTAATTCGGAAATTATGCGTACTACACAAGTGACATTCACGCACCACGCACCAAGTGCAGACGTACCTTAGGAAATTTTCTGCATTCTCTGCTCATTTTGGCCAAATTTGCATAAGTGACGTTGTTGCACCGGGGGTGCGATGTATTGACACATAAATATAGAATTTACGTCGTTGTTAAGGTGTCTTTGGGTCGATTTTTAATAAACAAAAAAGGTAGCTAAAAATCCACTCTGATCTTGTAACAAAATAAAATCTTCTCTCGAACTTCTCCAACAGGGCAACGAGATCTACAAGACCGTCTTCGTGGCATTCTTCCAAGGCGAGCAACTAAAGTCCCGCATCAAGAAGGTTTGCACCGGGTTCCATGCCTCGCTGTACCCGTGTCCGCCCTCCAACGCCGAACGGCAGGACATGGTCAAAGGAGTCCGCACTAGGCTCGAGGATCTCAACATGGTAAGATCACGTGCTTTTTTACTGGCGGGCAATATGGCATAGGCTTAGGTATGGAATTTAAAATTTAGGCGATTGGAATTCTTCAGGATTTTATGCGCATAATTCTTAAATAACATGGAGCACATTTTTTTTCTGAGTTTAGTAACTAGCAACCCTTTAATTAGTTACCTACATACATACCTAGTGACTTCTATATTACATCGTGTTTAAAAGACTATTAGGGACTCAGTGACTATTTGTCTCTCGCTCAACACAATATTGTCGTCTTTATTGTATGAGGGAGTTACTCAGTCCCTGACGTAATTATCTGAGTTATTTAAGGTGCGGTTCCTGCTAAAAAACATTATAGAAAACAATCTGCTCCATGCACAATAATTGATGTTCCTACGGGAAGCAAAATAAAAAATAAATATTTTACACATCGAAAAACAAAACAATTTCTTTGTATGTTTCATGCACAAAACAAAGCAGAGTGTGGTTTATTGCCATTCTGTACAGAAAAATATGTATGCTATAGCTTACCCACCTATGTTGTGGACAATACAAATTATTTCAACACCGAGCTTACAATCTTCTGTACAGTTACTATACTCAGTACAGTTGCTTAAAAAGAAAAGTCAAAGAAGATAAGATTCGAAGGCGATAAAAATTGTTCCCTTTTCAGCTTCCCCAAAAACCTCACAAGTAGACTCATTTCGATAGGTAATTTCATTTCGTAAATGCAAAAGGCAAAAGTTTTATGCAGATGTGTAAAACAGAGCTCCGACCTAACTGCCAACGTCCCCACAGGTCTTGAACCAGACCCGCGACCACAGGCAACGCGTACTGGCCAGCGTGGCCAAAGAGTTGGCGAGCTGGTCCATAATGGTGCGCAAAATGAAGGCCATTTATCACACGCTCAACCTCTTCAACATGGACGTCACGAAGAAATGTCTGATCGGCGAGTGCTGGGTGCCCACCGCTGATCTGCCCAACGTGCAAAAGGCGCTCGTCGAAGGCTCGGTGAGTGGTCTCCTACATTTTTTTAAAGGCACTAGCTTCAGTGAAAGCCGAGCTATATGACAGAATACATAATAGTACAGGTACAGAAGATTCACTCCGCAAAATCAATTAAAGAAAAAGGGACTCTAGCAGCGATTCAATTAGGTGCAATTCAGATCGCACGGCGCTAAAAAAGCTACGTTATATTCACCTACATGTTGCCTCTCTTTCTACCGCGTAACTCTTACCTCTTCTGGCGCCTGAATTCCTACCTATTTGGACCAACCCATCCTGGGTTGTGTTTCCACTTTTCCACTGACCCTATCTAAGAGACAGTGTCTATTTTTAACATTCCAAAATTTTTAGGCTGGCTGAAATAAATTTCTTTAAAAGTAAGTACGCCTTTGCACGTATTTTTTATCACAAGCACGTTATTTAAGGCAGGGGCCAGAAGCAATGTATGTGCATGTATGTAAACGTTTATGTTATGTTTTTATGTTTTTTTCTTCATCATCATCAACCCATTATGTCCCAACCCATTATGTCCCCATCAACCCCACATGACACAAATCGAGGTACAATAGTCTTTAGATTTGGAACAAATTACTTAGGTAATATGAATGCAATTAGACCTTGATGGCTTTATTTGATTGATTGATTGACAATTTTGTAATTTAGGCTAAAACTGTTTTGAAAAGAATAAATGTGGAGTTTTTTGTTAGTTTCTTCTCCATGTAGGTACCTAATCTATTTAATTCTGAAACTAACAACTTTGACGTTCATAAAGTAAACATTTTGTTTGTACTATGAATAAAATATTTGATTTTGATTTGACCCATAGCCTTAAGATGAAAATTCTCAAAGTATAATAATTATATCTCTGTTTAAACTCAGAACTCGGATACATTTTTTACATCAGAACTCTAGAACATTGTTAACTTGAACAACCTCGCGTGTCTGCATAGATTAACCTTGCAAGCAATTGTTTCAACAAAGTTACCCATTAATATTGTTGTATTACGACTAAAGAGCCATGAATCATCTACATTCCGCGCATATCTGAAAATAGTGTTTTTGCGACCTACGATCAGAACTTTGTTTTTCTTTTTTCGAACGTACAGTACTGATTCAGTTTTCATTTTATAGGGGTATAAAAATGCTACTTTCAACTAGGTAAAATTTGTGGGTAACTGGATGACATCAGCACCCAAAAGAGCTGTTATGTCTCCATGTTGTCAGTCGTCCCTAGCCGCACAAAAATCCCGGATTGTTGTTATATTTTCAGATAATATTCGTAATCGTAATCGAATAAAAAAACCGCCCAAGTGCGAATTGGACTCGCGCGCGACGGGTTCCGTAACATTACCTAAAAAAAATCACGTTTGTTGGTATGGGAGCCCCCTTAAATGTTTCTTTATTCTGTTTTTTAGTATTTGTTGTTATAGCGGCAACAAAAATACATCATCTGTGAAAATTTCAACAGTCTAACTATCACGGTTCATGAGATACAGCCGTCTTAGTAATAGTTGGTAATAGGGTCCGTTTTAACGTTTGAGTAGGTACTGAACCCTTTTTTTATAAAAATTGGGTACTTAAGTGCTAATAACAGACTTTGCCAAGACCAAGATGTGTATGAACTTCAGCTTATTCGAACACAACTCTAACTGTAGACAATAAAGTAGAATGGATAATGTTGCAACACCTTCACGTCGCATTATAATTGGGCACCTACGGTTAATCCGCTATCATGCTTAACCCCACCCTCCTTTCCTTTTAGAATGCCTGCGGGAGCTCAATCCCATCGTTCCTGAACTGCATCGAGACTTCAGAAGAGCCTCCCACGTTCAACCGCACCAACCGCTTCACGCGCGGTTTCCAGACTCTTATAGACTCGTACGGTGTGGCCTCGTACAGGGAATGCAATCCTGGTAAGCGAGCAAACTGACACGACATTTGAGCTATCTACCTTGTACAGTGGCGTAGCGTGGACTAATATAGACGTGGGCAAAGCTGCATTAGCGAGGCCCCTTTGCTTTTGTTCTCAATATCTACCCAATCAATATACCCAATAAACCTATCGTACCAAGCATGCTGGACTTCACACACGGCAGCTATAATATACAGTACCTGGATGACCGAGCTTTGCTCGGTATTTTTTTGTTAAATCGTGTTTTTTGGAAATTACACTCGGACTAAGGGGCAAGCCCCTGCACGCTGGGTCTGGTTCATTTCATACAATTTTATTTACATCCTAAGTCCGTTTCGTTCCTTTCCCATTTCATCAAAGTGCAGTTTTAACCAAATCCCGATTTAGCAAATTTCCGTTACATACTGATGCCATTTCATCAAAGTGCAGTTTTACCCAAATCCCCGATACGACCACTCTTTGCCCATGGTACGGTTCTGTTGTCCGGTCAACCGGACCACGGACAAAAAATATTTTACGTGGTCCGAGAGCAAAGTCCGAGCAAGAAGTAATAGTTATTAGTTTTGCCAATAAGTACCAGGAGTACATGGCTTGTTAGGAGGTATTGTATAGACAAATGTGACGAATGTTAAGTAGGTATAGATAAACTAGTATTTTATTATTTTTTATTAGTATTTTTTTATTTTATCGTAGTTTACGAGTATATCTATACTTAACATTCGCCGCATTTGTCTACACAATACCTTCTAACAAGCCATGTACACCTGGTACTTTTACTTATTGGTAAAACTATTCTTACTCTTAGTGGTTTTTGCTATACGAAAATTTAATTAGGCAGGTAGGGTATATAATATTATGGTACCCATTGGGTCTTCAACTAACCTGTTGACAACTTTATGCTCCCCTGGTACTTTTAGAACACATCGAGGTTAAAATCTTATTTTTTGTTTATTTTTTTGGTTAAAGCTCTAACAGTAGTAGCTCAGTAGTAGTAACAAAGAAGAGAAAGAAGAAAATAGAAAGTAGAAAAGTAGAAACAACTGTCAGTATTTAAACATATTAAACAAAAAGGTCAAACTGATAAAAAGTTTAAACTAGATCTTCCGTGGTCCGGTCAGCAGGACTACGGAAAAAAAAATCTTCCGTAGTCCGGCCAACAGTGTGCTTAGTGCGAGTTTTTTTAACTACTCGAACGCGTTAACGTAAACTCATATTCTATAGGAGTGACAAAGCGCGCCACCTAGTTGTCTCTCTGTCACTCCTATACAAATTGCAAACGCTCTCGCTATCGAAAGTGAATGAAAAAACTCGCACTAAGGGCCCTGTACAGTCGACAGCACATCATGGTATACACCCATGCACTCTACTCCGTTGCGTTACGGGCGACTTTGCAACTAAAATGTTAATATTGAGGTGCTGTCGACTGTACTATGGAAAATATTTTTTTTCCGTGGTCCGGTTGACCGGACAACTTAACCGTACCACGGGCAAAGAGTGTTCTTTATGACGACGTAGAGGCCAAACGGTTTTGTTGGTTTAATGTGTGAGATGTCTTCGTCTTGACAATGAGAGTGAAATTGAAATTGAACCGGTACGGATCTTTTAATAACGAATCTCGGTTTCTTTTCGTTTTGAAGAATTTGAACTCCATTTTATTAACTGACTTTTGGTTTTTTAGAACGCAAACATTGTATCATTCAAAGAGGATTTATATTTTCTTCTTGACAATGTCAATAACAGGCACTTCAATGTTGATAAAGCAGCTAACAAGATTTTTTTAATAAGAATATTGGATGAAAACGGGATTTACATGAAATGGAAATTTTATAAAAAAGTAATTGTGTGAAATGGGAATTGTGTAAAATGGGAATTGGTTGAAACGGATATTGAGTGAAATGGGAATTGGATCAATAATGAACTTGGATCTACAAAAAACTTGTATCTAATGGACCGGAGCGTGCACGCTTACGCGCGCCAACCTTCAGCCGCTCCGAATTTCACTCTCCGTGGCAGTCGGCCTAGGGCCTTGCTAGACACTTTTGATTGAGATTTGATGCATGGGAACATGTATGGTCTTGGCCTTCAGCCTCAGCCTGAACGGAACTCGGCTTTCAGCCTCAACCTGAACGGAGCCTCAGCCTCGCGAATTTGTCCTATCCGGCTTTTCATTGTTAATTTTACGCCGGAACATGGAACGTCTTGGCTTTCAGCCTTGGCCTGAACTGAGTTCTATCTCCGGCCTCGCCATGGCGGGGTCCACAGTGCCCACTTTGCGGAGCTCGGCCTTTGGCCCCGTAAGCTTGTGCCATCTGGATTTTGCATTGTTTCTTTTACGCTGGAACTTGCAACATCTTAGCCTTCGACCTGGTACTGGATGGAGCTCGGCCTTTGGCTTCGCCTCGCTGACGTTCTTCGTCCTCGTTTTGCCTTGTCAAAGTTTTTCATGCTCGCTTCGCGAGGCTCGGCCTTCGGCCTCGCAAGTTTGTCCCATCTGGATTTTGCATTGTTTCTTTTACGCTGGAACTCGCAACTTCTTAGCCTTCGACCTGGTACTGGATGGAGCTCGGCCTTTGGCTTCGCCTCGGTGGAGTTTCTCATCCTCGTTTTGCCTTGTTAAAGTTTCTCGTGCTCGCTTCGCGAGGCTCGGCCCAAGTTTGTCCCATCTGGATTTTGCATTGTTTCTTTTACGCTGAAACTCGCAACGTCTTAGACTTTGACCTGGTACTGGATGGAGCTCGGCCTTTGGCCTCGCCTCAGTGGAGTTCCTCATCCTCGTTTTTCCTTGTCAAAGTTTCTCGGCCGTCGGCCTCGCAAGTTTGTCCCATCTGGATTTTGCATTGTTTATTTTACGCTGGAGCTCGCAACGTCTTAGCCTTTGATCTGGTACTGGATGGAGCTCGGCCCGCTCCGGACCATTAGATACAAGTTTTTTGTAGATCCAAGTTCATTATTGATCCAATTCCCATTTCACTCAATATCCGTTTCAACCAATTCCCATTTTACACAATTCCCATTTCACACAATTACTTTTTTATAAAATTTCCATTTCACGTAAGTCCCGTTTTCATCCAATATTCTTTTAAAAAAAATCTTGTTAGCTGCTTTATCAACATTGAAGTGCCTGTTATTGACATTGTCAAGAAGAAAACTATTTAAATCGTCTTTGAATGATAGAATGTTTGCGTTCCAAAAAACCAAAAGTCAGTTAATAAAATGGAGTTCAAATTCGTCAATTCATTCGTTATTAAGAGATCCGTACCGGTTCAATTTCAATTTCACTCTCATTGTCAAGACGAAGACATCTCACACATTAAACCAACAAAACCGTTTGGCCTCTACGTCGTCATAAAGAACACTCTTTGCCCGTGGTACGGTTAAGTTGTCCTGTCACCAGGTGACCACGGAAAAAAAAATCCATAGTACAGTTGACCGGACCACGGAAGATCTAGTTTAAACTTTTTATCAGTTTGACCTTTTTGTTTAATATGTTTTAATACTGACTTGTTTCTACTTTTCTACTTTCTTCTTTCTCTTCTTTGTTACTACTACTGAGCTACTACTGTTAGAGCTTTAACCAAAAAAATAAACAAAAATTAGATTGTTTTTAACCCCGATGTGTTCTAAAAGTACCAGGGGAGCATAAAGTTGTCAACAGGTTAGTTGAAGACCCAATGGGTACCATAACATTATATACCATGCCTGCCTAATTAAATTTTCGTATTGCAAAAACCACTAAAAGTAAGAATAGTTTTACCAATAAGTACCAGGAGTGCATGGTGTGTTAGAAGGTATTGTGTAGACAAATGCGACGAATGTTAAGTAACGAGTAGGTATCTAACTCGTAAACTACGATAAAATAAAAAAATACTAATAAAAAATGATAAAATACTAGTTTATCTATACTTAACATTAGTCACATTTGTCTATACAATACCTCCTAACAAGCCATGTACTCCTGGTACTTATAGGCAAAACTAATAACTATTACTTCTTGCTTTAATCGGACCACGTAAAATATTATTTTTCAGAATGGTCACACTGGGTTTATAAATTTTTCGTTGGATAACTACGGAAAATATTTTTTTTCCGCGGTCCGGTTGACCGGTCAACAGAAACGTACCACGGGCAAAGAGTGGTCGTATCTCGGATTTGGGTAAAACTGCACTTTGATGAAACGGCATCAGTATGTAACGGAAATTTGCTAAATCGGGATTTGGTTAAAACTGCACTTTGATGAAATGGGAAAAGAACGAAACGGACTTAGGATGTAAATAAAATTGTATGAAATGAACCAGACCCCGCAAGGCTCGGCCTTCGGCCTCGCAAGTTTGTCCCATCTGGATTTTGCGTTGTTTCTTTTACGCTGGAACTCGGAACGTCTTAGCCTTTGACCTGGTACTGGATGGAGCTCGGCCTTTGGCCTCGCCTCGGTGGAGTTCTTCGTCCTCGTTTTGCCTTGTCAAAGTTTTTCAAGCTCGCTTCGCAAGGCTCGGCCTTCGGCCTCACAAGTTTGTCCCATCTGGATTTTGCATTGTCCTCACGCTGGAGCTCGCAACGTCTTAAGCCTTTGACCTGGTACTGGATGGAGCTCGGCCTTCGGCCTCATCTCGGTGGAGTTCCTCGTCCTCGTATTGCCTTGTCAAAGTTTCTTATGGCTTCTACACACTATGCCATCGGCACGGCCGGCGGCTATGGCGCTTAATTAAGCCGCCGGCAATGCCACACGAGCTGAGCCGCCGGCTGGCTGGCGGGGTGTGCCGGCGGGTTGCGCGGTGAGCCGGCGGCTAATTATGCTTCCGGGACCGCCCCATTTCTCACTTGAGGCAATACAACCTTGTATAGTATCAGGGGGTTTCAGGGCTCCTTCAATAATTTATTTTATTCGTTATTCCAAAACGGTTTATTTCAAGCTACGTTAGATTCGAATAGGTAAGAAAAGCAAGTAGTGTATCTATAAAAAACGTAGATTCTCAGCGACATAGGTAGGGCTATTTTTAGTTCATATTTTCGTTAATAGATGGCGATACATGTTGCGGTAATGTAAATAGCCAATAGATGGCGCTAGGTGTCAAGATAGTACAGTGCCACCATCTTATCTGTTCAGTTGATAGCGGCGCTACAAAAATTTACCTAGAAAAATGAAAATATTTTAACCGGTCTTTCAATTTTAGTGAAAATATATCTATAAATCTTAGTAAGTGAATAAATAAAATAAAAATGGGGAACAGGATTTACAATTAATTAGTTAGTTACAATTTTGCCCAGGGCGCTATGGCGCTCATTAGGGGAGGGCTATGTCCAGCAGTGGACTAATATAGCCTGATGATGATAATGATGATGATGATGAATTTTGCCCACCTGAACATATAACTTGGGGGCGCTGTAGTTGCGCTGACAACCTTGTAAATTTCCGCGAAAACCAACCTTCGTATTCTAACAAGGAGAATTCCAATGATCAGTATTTATTGCCTAAAAGCACTCATAAAACAACGTCTTCTAAGAATTCTAGTTAGATCGATTAATTGCCCCTGAAACCCCCTGTGTAGGTATACTACATTTCATGAAAATCGTTGGAGCTGTTTCCGAGATAAATTCGAGCTTTGCACGCCCTAGCAATGACACAGCTTCAGGAAAATGATTGTTTTGCTTCGAAAAAAGGCCATAATAATTTGGATGTATGATTATCACACGATTAAAACGTATGATTTCTAACATTATCCATCCAACAGCGCCTTAAAAAATAACAAATAAAATAAATATTGTTCTAAATAACAGAGTTTAATCGCTAATGAGCATTGCCCCGATTTTTTTTGTATTTCTTTTAGAAAATTTATTTGGATACTAATTAGGTGCGTTGATAATAGGGCTCCTACAGTCGTATTTTTTATTAAACGGAGTAAACTGACAGTAGCTTGAAAAATAATGTTGCCATGTTCAATGTAATAGTGATGCGTTCAGTTTTGTTCAATCACAGGAATGAATGAATACTTCGTTAACATTACCATATTGAAACAAAAATCGCTCGTAGCCCCGGCGCCGCCTAAGTGATCTTAAACGATCACGAAGGTAAAGCAACATAAGGGGCGCATACAGTTTATGGATGGGACTGTTCTATGACTGATGCTAGTGGCATTTTTCCTAGCGGTACCATGCTTCACAAGGCACGCTAAGCAGTTGGTGGCGGTTGCCGTCGATAGATGACAGTTGTAAAGCCAATTCAGAGGCCTAAGATTGAAAACTTCTGACAGTTATACCAGCCACTAGTCTTACAACCCTACACCAATCCTGACTTGGCCCCCGTGGTGGAGTATGGCCTATACCTTCCTCAGTGAAGAGACCCGTGCCCCTCGGTGGGGACATAATGGGTTGATGATACACAATGAAGTGGCCTAAGAACGTCATCCACCGCTTCCGGTATCTTTTTATTCGATATTTATATGTTACGCTAGCACTGCCCGCGACTTTGTTCGAGCCACAGGATTAGCCTATGTCCACCCTGAAGGTTCATACTAAACACTCGTGAAACCATATTTGAAATTAGATATCTACTTTCGGATCCCTTTACATACAAACTTTTCCTCTTTGTAATCTATCTTATATCTAATATCCCTTCTAATGGCGGTAATTAGCATAAATAAGTAAAATTCTTGCTCTAATATACCTAATTTAATCACTATATTATTATTGGAAGACACTGTTGACGAACCAATTTCACATGTCGATTGTGATCTAGCTAATTTTATTACTTACTTACTTACTGCGATGGCTCAGCGACCCGAAGTGGATCTTGGCCTCTGATACAAGAAGTCGCCACTTGTCTCTGGCTTGGCTAATTTTATTACTATTTTTTAATAATTCTGGGTAAAATCCTATCTCTAATTTGACAATTTTACAGTTTGGACAAAAAAAAAACTGGTTTGATTTCCTCAGACAAAGATGATAGGATGAGTTTATTGAAGTCAGATAACGCGTGAATTTTCAATTATACAGTGTGAGTCTTGCACGTTAGCACATATCAAAATCAGGGAAACTACACCCCATTTCATCGACGGAAAAAATAAAAAATAAATAAAAAATATTTGTATTTTTTATGATTTTTTAAAAATTATGAGTTGCACCTGTTGACCCTATTTAGATAAATCGTCATAATTTTTAACTTAGTGTGTTATCGCAGTGAAATAAATTTTGTGATGATGTCTAATAATAAGCCGTACCTATAAAGTAAAAATATTCAAGAAAACTAACCCTATAAATTTATAAATAAGTGAAACTTGAAGAAAATCTGTATTTTTTTTCATCATTTTTGCATTTGTTTTACAATTTCTCCTAAAATCATGGGATTGACCCTACTTTTTTTTCATTCTGGCTTATTTTACATGGCATTAGCTTTCTAAAAGTAAAAATTGCACGTTTATTACTCAAAAACACCAGTTTTTATGACCGTTTGAAAAAAGCCCATGCGCATCGTTTTGCTACACACCATTGTTTATCACAGGTAGAGACTTTTTTTGGTGAGTCATTGTAGAGGCACGCGGGCTGAAGTACGAAAGGGGAAGAGGGGCCTGTTGAAGAACAATTTGAATGTTATGCTTTGTAGCCTAGCCAGTCGCTCCGAACCTTTCGCCGCTGCTATTTGTATTTCTCCTACCAACGTTATCAGTTTTCGTTGTCCTACGTATCACGCGTTTGCTTTGTGGTCACCATGCCGCGTATAAGTGATTTCTCTCCGGCACACATTGCCGATATCCATTATTACTATGGAATGCACCGAGGGAGTGCTAGAGCTGCTTGCGCAGCTTATCTAGCTGCATTTCCAAATCGACGCCCCGTGCCATCAGCCCGTAATTTCCAAGAAGTCCATAGAAGACTGGCTAGCGCTGGACTTTTTGTACCTCCGAATCGCCGCGAACCAGGTGTTATTATCGATGTTGCTATCGAAGAAGCAATTTTGGATGATTTGTTTTGTGACCCGACTACCAGTACGAGACGTTTGGCGTCACGTCATGGTGTGTCCCAGAAATCAGTTTGGCGCATCTTAAGAAAAGTTGCGTTGCATCCATACCACTATCAAAGGGTGCAGCATTTACACCAAGATGTGGATTCGCGTCCAAGGTGCGTTATGTCTGCATGGATTTTAAGAAAAACAAGAGACAATCCACAGTTCCCTAAAACGATTCTTTGGACAGACGAAGCCCAATTTACAAGAGATGGCATCGTCAATTGCCGAAATTTACATCGGTGGTGCCCGAAAGGTGAAAACCCTAGGTTGAAAAGGGCTTCTACGTTTCAAGTTAAATTTTCCTTAAATGTATGGGCTGCAATGATCGACCATTTTCTTATTGGTCCTATAATACTCCCAAGAACTTTAACTGGAGAGAGATTTCTCGTACTTTTGAGAGACGAACTGCCGTTGCTGTTGGAGGATGTTCAAAATGATGCTCCAAATGGATTGATGTCCCGCCCATTATGCGCTGATCGTCAGGTCATTTTTAAATGAAAATTATCCACGTCGCTGGATTGGTCGACAAGGACCAGTTGGGTGGCCGGCGCGTTCCCCCGATCTCACACCCATGGACTATTTTTTATGGGGGACCATGAAACAAAGGGTGTACAGCAGCCTCATTAATACAGAAGCGGAACTTGAAGAAAGGGTTTTGCGAGTGGCCAATGATATTAGAAATGATCTCGATATGATTCAAAGTGCAACGCAGCAAATTTTGCTTCGCGCTACAATTTGTATGCAACAACAGGGTGGTCATTTTGAACATTTAATGCATTAGGATAATCACTAATTTGATTTGATTTTAATTTGTCAAAGAAAATAAATGATTTATGCTGAAAAATACTTTTGTTTTAATCATCCTCCAGCTCTAACTCAGTTAACTGCATTTTTTAAACTGATTAAGGAAGTTGTATCTAAGTAATAGACGTGCAATTTTTACTTTTAGAAAGCTAATGCCATGTAGAATAAGCTAGAATGAAAAAAAAGTAGGGTCAATAGTATGATTTTAGGAGAAATTGTAAAACAAATGCAAAAATGATAAAAAAAATACAGATTTTCTTCAAGTTTCACTTAATTATAAATTTATAGGGTTAGTTTTCTTGGATATTTTTACTTTATGGGTACGGCTTATTATTAGACAAAGTTTATTTCACTGCGATAACACACTTAGTTAAAAAATTATGACGATTTATCTAAATAGGGTCAACAGGTGCAACTCATAATTTTTTTAAAATCATAAAAAATACAAATTGTTTTTTTATTTTTTCCGTCGATGAAATGGGGTGTAGTTTCCCTGATTTTGATATGCGCACTTTATGAAGACTCACACTGTTGCGATAACACACTTAGTTAAAAAATTATGACGATTTATCTAAATAGGGTCAACAGGTGCAACTCATAATTTTTAAAAAATCATAAAAAATACAATTTATTTTTTTATTTTTTCCGTCGATGAAATGGGGTGTAGTTTCCCTGATTTTGATATGCGCACTTTATGAAGACTCACACTGTATATTAAGCCAAAATGAAACAATGTGGTTAGGTGAAGCTTGGTGACAGTAAGACCAGCCACTAGTCTAGTCTGGTTAAATATTAAATTATGGCCTATAATAAAAAATATTGTTTTATATTAAATTTAACCAGAAACTAACTAACAGATAACTGTGTCTAATGTTCAATACATCTAGGGGTTATAATTTTTAAGTTTTAAAGTTTGTTGATTACGCTAAAACTGTTTTGAAAAGAATACAATTGTGGAGTTTCTTTGTTAGTTTCTACTCCATATAATCTATTAATTAGGTACACATTTAAACATTTTGTTTGTAGCTACTATGAATAAAATATTTGAATATGATTAAAATGTTTTTCGTAAATAGTCCTACAAAAAAGCCCATCACAGTGTTTGTCTATTATCTTATGTGTAAGCCATTATAGCCAAAACAGTGAACCATATAATAAAGCGTAAAACTAGGAGTTATGTTTTGTTGTTATTTAATGTTCATAAAAGTGACAAGTATGGCCAATATTTTTTAAGTTTTATTGATTTTTATAATAAACGGGGATTTTAAGTTTGGTGGCATCACATTTATGGAGGCCTCGCGAGGCCTAGCCCACGGGCTAAGGCCCTATTCGCCCACGCCTAGCTACGCCACTGACCTTGTACTCTTTTACGTAATTGGTGTGGAAAAGGGTAGAGTTACCGGCTCCTGATCGTAAGCATGGACGGCGGCGATATGGCGAACATCGAAGTGATGTGTTTAGCCTTTCCCTCATCAGCTTAATAATAAAGGGTGCTAAAAACGCCTCAATATGTGAACCAAAACCTACCTTTACACAGTATGTACAACGTACTAAAGGGGACATTCTAAGCAATAGGGTAGTTTCCAGGGTCAAAATAATTAAATTCTATTTAGTCCGTATTTTAGATTATAAAAAAATATTGGACACATATATTTTATTTTTTCGATTAAAGAAAAAATAACAAAGATATACCCCCTTAAAGTTACGTGTGACGTCACTCCGTGCTAAAAAATGCAGCACGGCGTGACGTCACACGTAACTTTAATGGGCTATATCTTTGTCATTTTTGGTCTAATTTACAAATAAAAAAATACGTGTCCCTTATTTTTCAATAATCTAAAAGACGGACTAATTACATTTTTTAGGGCAACTAGCCTATTGTTGGTAAAATCAAGATTTTGCAGAATTTTTCAATGAAAACAAACATGAAAAGATTGTTATCGGTAGTACGTAAGTTATCGGTACTTCCTACAGTAGTCATTTCAAGGAACTGTGTGACGTTTTTCTCTTTATAAAATTAAGAAGCAATCAGTTGCGTTATGGCCAATCTGTAACCCGGCCCGATCGGCCCACCAAAAATACTACAGGTTAAGTAGGTAAATAAATGTACCGTCACGGCAAAAGTTCGCCACCAAATATCTCTTGAGATGTCTCTTGTACCAGTGGATACATTTGTTTTAAGCCCAGTTCTTTCGTTCCAGCTCTATACACAATCATCACATTCCCCTTCCTCTTCGCCGTGATGTTCGGCGATCTGGGCCACGGGCTCATCATGGCCATTTTCGGAGCTTGGATGGTCATCAAGGAAGTCAGCCTAGCCGCCAAGAAGTCGAACAACGAAATCTGGAATATCTTCTTTGCCGGTCGCTACATCATCTTACTCATGGGTTGCTTCTCAATGTACACTGGACTGGTCTACAACGACATCTTCTCCAAATCGATGAATATCTTTGGCTCTTCTTGGCGCATTCCTTACGACAACGAGACGATGGAAAGTAACGCTGCCATGACCCTCGACCCCAAAGATTCTTACCTTAATGCGCCTTACTTCATTGGAATTGACCCCATTTGGCAGGTGAGTGCTGATTTCTGTTGGTTTTGTACTGCTTGTTAGTTTTAAATTTGTACTGATTGGAAAGAAATAACGTTTTACTGGTATTGTCAATTGCGTCCTTTTGACGAAAAAAATCTAATCGCTATTTTAGAATTATTTTTGCTATTTTTTACGCGTCTTCAGCGTTAGTGCTATCCTGTCAACTAAGTACCTACAGCTTTTCCAGAAAGAGTTGAAAATAGAGAATACGGATTTATACAGACTTTTTGTCTGTCCTTGTTACTAGCTTGCGCTTACAAGTATTATATAAATTAAAAACTTGAGCTACTATATAGAATAAAGTAGCTATTGTGCTTCAATAAATATAGTAAATGTTTGGACTTCTCAATAAAACAATTAGTAAACTTTCACTTCCGTTTTCTAGTGTTTTTGGACAAACTGTACGTACGCTCTTCAGTTAGAGCCACCTCCATATCCAATTTCACAGCAGTTACAAAATATCGAATTCTTATGTTTCTATGTTCTCTGTAGACCGCCGACAACAAGATTATCTTCTTGAACTCATACAAAATGAAGCTCTCCATCATCTTCGGCGTGATCCACATGATCTTCGGTGTCTGCATGAGCGTCGTCAACTACAAGTGAGTTCTCTACGAATACAGTCTTGTCCGATTATATGCTTGCATGTTCTCCATTATCAGCTGTTAGTAACTGCGGAATTAAAAATACAAAGATCTACAGTCTGTTTTTTCATTCAATGCAAAAAAATATATTGTCACGTTGACATCTCCATACAATTCTTAGGTTGTCAATGTCTGAATGTTGCTAGTAGGTAAAAACCAAATAACCCCATTTTACTTCCAAGTTAAATTGTGTATGCTACGCAGGTGTTTTTTTTTAGACTTTGCTCTTACGAGTAGTTCAATTTTAATGTCTTTGATGTGATAAGGTTTTTCGTCACATAAGTCTACTATTCACGGTAAAAAAAAATCTACCGAGTTAACCTATAGCTTTTATAGCGGTAACACCGCGTCGTTTTTTTTTTGCATCGAATTAAAAAACGGACTGTATGTCAAGATAAAAGATTTATCCCACTATCGGGTAGCGGCATCTCGCTTTACGCGGTGAAATAAAGTCAGATGACGTTAGCCGGTAATGGGATATCCCATCCCTTTGGTTCTGTCCTATTACCACGTATCCCATATCCCACTGGTATATCAGCGATTTTATCTTGACGACTCCTCTAGCTGATCATTTTCGTGATTTCAAAGTTATTCCCATACTAAAAGTGATTTGTGCTGACAAACAGAAGCAGTCATTTTCGGTGAAATGAGGAGTTGAAATACCGCCTTTTTTCCATCGACAGAGGGTTGAATTTACGCCGTTTCTCTTCCCCCAGCTTCTTCAAGCGCCGCCACTCGATATTCCTGGAGTTCCTGCCACAGGTGGTGTTCCTCTGTCTGCTGTTCGCTTACATGGTGTTCATGATGTTCTTCAAGTGGGTTGCTTACAGCACCTTCTCCGAGGGTAAGTGAATACACACCCTGTATATTATATCGTTAGTGTTACCCCCCACGTGGTAACACTAGCGCCATCGAGGAAAAAAAATCGTATCATTAGGTACAGATTGAATTTCCAAAAAGTGACTGTATAATCTCTTATGCCCAGTCCCAATAACCTACCAACTAGCTACCATAAGTTAAAATATTAACTAGATAGGTTATTGGGACCGAGCATTAGAGTAGAATAAGCACGAGTAAAATAAATTACTCGAAGTCACACTGGTATAGCAAAACGGTGTGCCCACGAGTCCGACGGGTTCCGTGGTAACATTAGATGTTTGATGAAGACGCCCTATCACTGATTAACAAAGCGTCTGACACGCAACTCTACCCTTCCAGACGAGGCCTACAAACAAGGCTGTGCGCCGTCCGTCCTGATTCTGTTCATCAACATGATGCTGTTCGGAAGCTCGACCCCTGAGGCAGGCTGCAAGGAGTTCATGTTCGAAGGCCAAGGAACCATTCAGCGGGTCTTTGTTCTGGTTGCCCTTTGCTGTATTCCTGTTATGCTTTTGGGAAAACCGCTGTATTTACTCGCGGCTGGCAAGAAGAAGAACAAGGCTAAGGTACGTGGAAAATACCTTTTTATACCCGACTGCGGCGAGTGTATAAACGATGCCCTTCGCGTTTGGCTCGTTTGTAGGTAGTTAAGTTTGTCTGATTCTATGTTCCCTTGTAACTCCGTAATCAGATTTCAATGGGTTATAATAAAATCGGACAAAAAATATACCATACATATCATAGGTATTGATGATTTGTTTTGCAAGACCCCAAACCACAGGTATTTTTGACAAAACAACCCATGCAAACCATGTAATTCATTGCGCAGAGACTATAATATAGTATAGACAGTATACTCTACAGAGGCATAACTAGATGGCGCTGCTATTGCTAGAAAAATCATAAAAACAAATCAACAAATCAAAAACGTTACAAGTACTCGCACACGAGAGGGAATACAAAGGAAATTCTAATCCTAAGCATAGTTTTTCTTTCCTAGCCCGAAAACTCAAACGGCAACGTGACGTCAGGCATCGAGTTGCAAGAACAAACCGAAATCGGCGACGGGCAGCCGAAACCTGAAGTTCCAGAGAGCTCGAAACAAAGCGGGGGCCACGACCATGATGATGAGCCGTTCAGCGAGATTATGATTCACCAGGGCATCCACACCATCGAATACGTGTTGAGTACCATCTCACATACGGCCTCCTACCTCCGATTGTGGGCGCTGTCGCTCGCTCACGCGGGTAAGTTCGGTTCTATTGGGCCAACTTTACGTACTGGTTTTAATTAATATGCTTATAAGTCAATGTTCCTCACAGTATAGTATAAGCTAGTCCTAAGTTAGCTGTGGGGTTCTTTTCTTGTCTCTAGCAGGATTCTTGTTTGTGACCACTATTTTAATTAAGACCCTTGTAAACAACAAGAATGTTAATAAACATCTTATCTTATATCCATTTCTATGTCAGAGGATCTCTTCCCTAAAAATATTTTGCCCGTTTTTGTGCCGAATTGTGAAAATACATAACGAATACCTGACACAGGGGCACACTGAAATCTGGGTGGTTTGAAGAACGCGGTAGGTAATTATTTTATTATTTTATTTTTTTTATTTTATTGATTAGGACCACCAACAAGATATACACCAATACATTCACAATAGACAATAGACTAACAAATACGGTAAGTGTTACCTCACTTACAGGCAGCCACAACATGCACCGATAGTACTAAGTTGCTCGAGGACTTACAATTACGTTTTACAATTTCTTAATTAAAGTAATTAAAGATTATATAATATGGAAAAAAGAGAAGTCTTAAGTTTTAAGTTTCAGAGGGTGGACAAGATACTTCTTTTAAACTTTGCACAACAGTCAGAGAATATGTCAATGTTGTGAGACTTGGCTAGAGCGTTATGTTGTGACATGAGCCTTTGCATAGTACAAAAATGACCAAGATTACTCTTTGATGGTGTTCTTGCAAATAGTGTGTATTTAGAACAACGGGGTAGTTTATACGGAGCACTGAACCTGATTTTTGACAGAAGTTGTGGGCAGTCAATCCTGTTATTAAGCAATTTGAAAAGAAACATTTGGTCAAGCAATTTTCTGCGGTTACAAAGGCTGTTCAACTTGAAGTATTTGAGACGGTCGTTATAAGAAGGAAGTTTTTTTGCTAAGTTGCAACCAAAAGAGAGATGCCACAAAAAACGTTTTTGAACTCTTTCAAGCCGCTTTACGTAAATATCATAGTGGGGGTTCCAAAGAACACTGCAGTATTCCAAACCACTTCGTACGAGCGAATTATAAATAGATATTTTCGTTGAGGCCATCTTAAACCCCTTGCAGTTTCTCAAGACAAATCCCAGCATCTTAAAACTTTTAGCTACCAATTTGTCGATGTGAATGTTAAACCTCAGTTTATTATCCAATTCAACACCCAGATCGCGAATTGAACATACCTCAGCTAGTGTATGACCCTTTATATTGTAATTATAGGTGATGTCCTTAAAGTCGCGAGAAAATCTAATCTGGAAACACTTTCTTACATTAAGAGACATTCCATTTATATCACACCAGTCAGCGAGTCGATTAATGTCCTTCTGCATCCTGATACAATCATCAGTACTTTTTATTGGATTCATGATTTTTAGGTCATCCGCAAATAAATAAAAATTAGTATTATGGAAGCAATGGACAATATCATTAATAAACATGTTAAAGAATAGAGGACCCAGGTGGGATCCTTGGGGAACACCTGATTTATTCAAATAGGGATCAGATTTATCACCCTTGACCACCACAACAGACGTTCTCTCACTCAAGTAAGATGCGCACCACTGCAGAAGGCTTCCGGAAATTCCATAATTACTTAGTTTATGAATGAGAATGTCATGGTCTACCTTATCGAAAGCGTTGCTGAAGTCTGTGTACACCACATCCACTGGGACTTTAGAGTCCACTGAGGCAATAACATCATGCACAAATGAAACCAAATTTGTAAGTGTAGAACGGGCTTTAAAAAATCCGTGCTGATGAGGGGTGATGCTTGATTTAAAATGCCATGTTATAATTGGGACAATGAGTGATTCAAACACTTTTGCGAAAACACTCAGAATCGATATGGGTCTATAGTTTTCGATTGAATTAGACTCACCAGCTTTAAATATGGGAACTACCAAAGTCTCTTTCCAGACTGTTGGAAAATAACCAGACTTTAGAGATGCATTGAATATCACGGTCAAGGGATAAGAAAGTTCATTTGCACACATCGCCACGAATACCGATGGAATCCCATCAGGACCCGCACCCTTAAAGTGGTCAAGTTTTTTGAGGGCTCTAAGTACGCTATCAGAAGAGAGATGAACAGTTTGTAAGAAGTTGCTATTGTCGGCTTGTACTGTATTAAAATTGGGTGGATTATTAGAGGAATTAGAGGTGAAAACAGACGAAAAATGTATTGCAAACAGGCTAGAGATTTCGTTTCCATTACTAGCTTTACGGCTTCCTAGATACATTTCAGCAGGGTAATTACTAGAGGAAGAGCGTTTATTTCTAACAAAAGACCAAAAAAGTTTAGGGTTTGAAGAAATTGATGATTCAAGCCGAAACAAGTAGTTTTTGTAGCACTCAGACTCCAGCTTTTCGCACCTTTTCTTTAAAACTTGGTGAGACAGAACATCTAAAGGGTTATTGTATTTACGTATACGATTACGAATCTTGTATTTTTCATTTAATAGACGGATGAGATCGTATTTAAACCAGGCTGGATAAGATGTGTTTTTGGTTTTTGTAAGAGGGACATGTTTAATTACTATATCTTTTAGTAATGAGTAAAAAACTGATAGCATATCATCGGGAGAATCACAGTTACTCAACTCGCTCTCCCAATCTATGATCTTAAGAGCGTTTATTATTGAGTTATAGTCCGCTTTAAAATAGTTAAATTTCAGTACAGGCTTAGTGGGCAATACCTTTGCACGAAAAATTGACAATGAAAACTCCAGTGGAGGGTGTAAAGGATCAACAGGAACCAGAGGATCTTTTGCTTTCAAAAGACCTGAGATAGGTATTTTTCCAAGTGCCAAATCAAGGATTCTGTCCTTAGAGTTGAGGCAATTGTTATACTGTTTGAGATCGTTATGAGCCAAAAAATCGAGTAGAGTATGAGAGAGTGCACTATTGCCTTGTGCAGTACCGGATAGGCTAGTAAAGTTTAGGTTAGAGCTAGGTGACCATTCAATACAACTAAGATTGAAATCGCCTGCTATTAGTGTGGTAGTCTGATCCTCCATGACTCTATTCGCGTTACTAATATACTCTTCAAGTATGTGTTTTTTAATAGGTGGAGGCAAATATACACAAGAAAGATATAATTTTTCTGGTTTATTGTTATTGTTTCGGACATCTATTGAAACCCATACATCTTCACATTGGCTCTCTAAGTCTTTCAAGCGACAAGAATTGAGACACTTTGATACAGCTATCAAGACACCACCACCATTTTTGTTGGCGTGGTAACCACTTGATTCCCGATCGCGTCTGTAGACCATATACCTACCATCAAAAAGTTCGGAGTCAAAAATACTGGAATTTAGCCAAGTCTCACAAAGCATTATGACGTCATAGTTGCAACGAGATACATTATTAAAAAAATCAATTGTTTTAGTCCTAAGACCCCTGACGTTTTGAAAATAAATATTTAATAAATTAAATGTAGTAAAAAAAAGACAATCGCATGCAAAAAAGAAAAAAGCAGTTTTGATACACATAACTACTTAAGATTATTGAGTGTATTTAAATTGTGAACTGTGATGTAACTAGATCCATCGACTTTACGCATATAAATTTTCCCTTGTTTGACCCAGACATATTTGTAGCCGAGCTCTCTCGCCTTTGATCTAGCAGCGGCATGCAAGGCTTTGTTGGCGATCGTAAGATGTTCCACGACATATACAGGCTTTTTGACTCCACCTATTCCGAGATGAGCAGAGCTCAGCTTGTCCTCGGGGTGCGATTTATTGTATTGAATCACTGATGCCAGAAGAGCGTCTCTTATGCGTGGATTAGCGAGTTGAACCACAATAGAGCGGGGCCTGTTACTTTCTGTGTTTAGTTTGGCAATTCGTGTGCAGTGGTGAATGTCAGCTTCCTTTAAATTACAAGATGTAATTTTGCTTAACTGAGTGACAATGTTAACCACATTTTCTGCTTTATGCTCAGGAACACATTGAATCTCTAGATTGTCCGAGCGAGCAAATTACTTCATCAAGTGCCTTCTATTTACTCTAGTATTACTTTCAACTTATAACAATGACATACAAGCACATACATTGCTTCTGGCCCCACACTAGGATACCCTGTGTTGTGGGAACCAGAAACAGCGACGTCACAAACAGAAGTAAAATTAAAAAAAGTTTGAGTCGAGAAATCTTACTTCGAGTTGAAAACGTGCAAACTAAATTCGACGCCCTGGAAAGAACCCTGGAACCGCCCTGGATCTTATTCTCCCTCCAGACTCTCTTCCCACCAGCTACAAATTTACTATCTCTCTCTCCCACAGAGCTGTCCGAGGTGCTGTGGAACATGGTGCTTACCTTCGGCCTGAAGGACGACAACTACATCGGAGCTATCAAGCTTTACGTGGCGTTCTGCTTTTGGGCGCTCTTCACACTAGCCATCCTCGTCATGATGGAGGGGCTGTCAGCCTTCCTGCACACCCTGCGTTTGCATTGGTGAGACACGTAAAAACACGACCAGCGAAAAGTAGTCCTACTTTGCTCCTACAGGCATAATTATGCTCCAATAAAAAAAGTTTCACTGCGTTACTGGCCTATTTCTATTACATAACCCGAAACATCTGATGAGTTGTTAGTAACGCCGACTATTCTTTTTTTGTATATCGTTGTAGAATGTTGGGTATTATTCAAACCCAAGATGATATCTTGGCCCCACAAGCTTTTAGAACCGAGAATAGGGAATGGATTAAAATATCAGAATTGCTTGATATTTTTTTTGGTGATAGGAATAACCTTCCTTAACGCGGGAAAAAAGTTTCAATTTTTTTGGCCCCGTAGTTAATTTTTAAATATACCTAATATTTTTCCATTCGTAGTTCTGGGCTTAGTACGGCATCTCAGACATATTCCTTAGTCCGCTACGTATAAAAAAAAATCCACCTTGAAAAGCTGTCATTGTCACCAGATTTTTTTTTCATATGTAGCGGACCAAGGAATATGTCTGATATGCCGTACTGAGCCCAGAACTACGAATGGAAAAATATTAAGATTATTTAAAAATTAACTACGGGGCCAAAAAAATTGAAACTTTTTTCTCGCGCTAAGGAAGGTTATTCCTATCACCAAAAAAAATATCAAGCACTTCTGATATTTTCATCCATTCCCTATTGAGGCATTAAACTTTCAGGAGCAAAGTTGGACACTAGAAGGGGTTACATTGCTCCTTATTTCAATGTTTTTTATATATATGATAAAATTACGATATTTAATGTTTACTTACTAAAAATGTTGGTTGATGTGGTCATCTTACTATACATACCTACATAATAGTGAATTAAAAGTTAATAGTTGAATTATAATTGAAAAATGACTGAAATTGGAGCAAATTTTGGAGCAAAGTAAGACCACTTTACGGTAAAACGGCCGGAGGGGTACTAGTTGAGGGACCCTATGTTATATAAGGATTCTAAAAACTCCACACTTCTAATAGGTTACATCATTTACGAGAGATTGTCAATCCCGCCGAATGGGGCACTTGAGAGAGGAAAGAGAGATCTTTAGGCTGATCTCTAGCTAAATGTTTCAATAATATAGTGCGAGTGTATAAACGGAATATATCGGCGTATCCAAACTTTGAATTTTTGTTTTGACGGAGCACTGATATTTATGACTTTATTTTAGCGTCCGGGAGGTCCCTTCACCAATCTAGTGTGAGCGTGGTGCCACTGGACTATAAATAATCTCAATACGTAGATGCAAACGCTTGAGTTTTTTTTCATTTTAGCAGTAATATTTTTATCACGGTGGCATTAGCAGTAATATTCAGCCTCTTTGGAATTAGCAGTCCATTAATTCGAAAGATAATTTCTAATTTCGCATTCGTCTTCAGTTTCAAAATAATTGTAATCCGAATTCAGTCGTCACCACTCAACTCCATGCTGCAAGATTCTCGCCTGCAACTTAGTTTGAAATGCACTGATGATTGAGGTTGTCCGTGTTGCGACCTTGTTGATTTACTGAGCCTTACCTTTGTCCTCAGGGTGGAGTTCATGAGCAAGTTCTACACGGGTCTGGGCCACATCTTCCAGCCGTTCTGCTTCAAAGCAATCCTCGACGCCGAGGATAAGGAAGACTAATTATCAAATAAAGTAGCAAACTTAATTATGTCGAAACGTTCACGAACGTCGCCGATAATATTATAGTAGAAGTAGTTTTTAAGAGAAACCAGTATTTTTGACACATATCTTTTTCGCAGCGAGGTCACAAGTTAAATTTGATAGTTGAGAATGTATTGATGATAAATATTAATGTTTTGAGAATGTATTGATGATAAATTAATATTCTATTCAAGTTTGAGGTTAATCGTTTTACTGAGTTCTTGAAAACTTCTAACCCTCATAATGACTATCGAGTCTTCGGGAATAATTGCTTTGTAGAGTCGCTTTTAAACAAACTTCATTTAAAACCTAAACTTATGAGTCATTCCACAAAATGAACGATTAAAATAGCGATTATTTTCGTGACATTTATTTACATTTTTTCCGTAACATTAAAACACAATATTGCTTCAAGATATTGCCAGTATGATATTTAAGGCAAAGTTAATTATTTTGTAACATATATTTTATCTTGTGCTCAAAATAAAACTAATGTCTCAACTCTCAACGGAACATTGCTGGTATTTTTACGTTGTTTTGTTAGAACGTCAAAAGACTAACCTCAAGAGTGCCAAAGATTACCCGATATACATTACTAGGTATTTCTATGTTCTCAAGTTCGTCTTGGCTTTCTCCAAAATCTCTTTCCTTATCTTGGGATAGTCCGGGTGAGTTTTCAGTATATGCCTGCAGACAACAATGCACTCTGGGTACTTCTTTAGCTTCAGATAGGAATGTGCCAGTTTGTAGCCGACAGATAAGTTGCTTTTTCCTGTGAAATTCCACGCGTTGTCATAGTTCTGTGCGGCGGCTTTGTAGTTCTGCTCCTTTTCAGCTAAATGACCTGCAACGTGATAAAGATTTTCTTTTTCATAAAGTTCATATAGAAACATTTGGTATATAATTTGGTAATAATTTTTACTTTAAATTGATTCGGTGTTTTTTGACCACTTTTATTTGAGTTTGTTCTCCAGAGTGGGCTCCACCCTAAAATACGTTTACGTTTTTATTTATTGTATCAGCTTTTTTTCACATTTTGTTGCCGACAAGTCATTTGATTTTTTAGAATAGAATAGAAAGAGTTTATTACGTTTTTATTAATAGAACACACGAATTTAAAAAGTTTAAAAAGCAATAATATGAGAGATTTACTTTCCGCCATTATGGAACTGGAGAGAGTCCAGCTGACATGTCGGTTACCACCAAGTAATAACCAACGCTGATTTTCAGCACTCCCCAGCACTTTCGCTGATATTTAGAGCAGGAGTTAAGGCACGTTAAGTGCTTAAAAGATCCGCAGTTATTGCAATAAACTTCTGTAAATCTTTCACATAACATTTACATACAGGTACTTACACTGCTTCTGGCCCCACACTAGGATACCCGGTGTCGTGGGAACCAGAAACAGCGACATTACAAACATGTTAACATCCAAGACCTAGGGTTCATAATCCGATGACTTTGGACTAAAATGAATAGATGCGGAACTTCGCAGGGTAGATGCATCGCCATGGTGCATAGGTGGATGTTCGGTACAAACCCAACCTGCACATGCGGAGAGCTGGAAACTATGTGCCACATTGACCATTATCCTTTTAATCCATAAAAATTGGCATTCAGAAAATTCACGAAACCGACGAGGAAGTGACTGAGTGGATTGAGGGCCTTTTACCCTTTAGTATTTTAACGTACGAAAAAAGTACCATGATGAGAAAAAAAACTTTCAATTTTACAAAATTGATGTGACAAACCTAAATATTGGTATGCAGCTGCGCAGGAGTTGTTGTGGTTCAAGATTTTTGTCAGCAATTCCTTGGCGGCATCTACTCTTCCGGAACTGACGAGACCGTCAGCCACTTCTAACCAACACCTAAAATGATACAAAATCATTGTAAAAAGAACCTCTAGCTAAAGTGAAACTTATAGGACAAGCGAAATAGCGATAGATTATTTATCTTTTAACACTTACACACACACAATAAAAATATTATTAAGCCTATACAATACTAAGATAACCAAAGAACAGTGAAAGAATTATTGTAATTAGCACTGCCGACACGACTCTTAGCGAGTGTCAAGCGTAATATTTTGCTTTTGGGATCGATCAAGAGAACTTGTATAAGCATGAATAATGCTGCTGCGATGCTGCATGATGTGGACAGAGACGCTTGGAAGAAGAAGTTCGGAAAGGCTGCAAAATCTGCGACTAAGTATGGTGTTCGACACTGGCGGACAAGATAGTGCCAGGAGGGAATAAATCCGTCCCGACTCGCTTCCGGATTTTCCCTTGCTCCCTACATGCAATATGGCCTGTCGCTCTCGAACCGCAGTTACTAGTCACTCGAAAAATTACTGAGCTCATAGGCATTGCTTTAATCATCCGTAACGGACCCAAAAGCCTTCGATGATAAAGAAATTAACTCACCTCTCCAACCCATCTGCCCTCTCCGGTGTCCAAGGTATTGAGTTCGGAAAGGCTGCAAAATCTGCGACTAAGTATGGTGTTCGACACTGGCGGACAAGATAGTGCCAGGAGGGAATAAATCCGTCCCGACTCGCTTCCGGATTTTCCTTTACTCCGTACATGCAATATGGCCTATCGCTCTCGAACCGCAGTTACAGTCACTCGAAAAATTACCGAGCTCATAGGCATTGCTTTACTAACTAACTAACATTGCTTTAATCATCCGTAACGGACCCAAAAGCCTTCGATGATAAAGAAATTAACTCACCTCTCCAACCCATCTGCCCTCTCCGGTGTCCAAGGTATTGTTGAGATGGTCCGCTTCAATATATTCTTCGCTCGTGTCGGTTGCTTTACCACATTGTAGCTGCAAAAAACCGGTTGATTCTGAATTAAACCCTCAAGTTATCACCTCCAGCCGTTTATAACATTTGTCTTCGTTTACAGTCTCGTGTCTCATACTAGCATACTACATACTTTGGAGTGCGGAGTAGGCTGGGCCGTCGTTGCATGGAATTTTTTTTTTAAGATATCTTAGTGAAAGGGGTCTCAAAAGTTGCGTAGCACTATAACTAATATAACCTCATTTTTTATTTATAGATACATAACTACTTTTGGCCCTCTACCGGAGCTTAAAGTTTGGATAAATTGGTCGTTTTTTCATTAAATTAATAAATGAAAATTTCATCGCAATAGGTAGAAGGCAAGCTCACAATTATAACGGATACAAAAATCATATTAACAGTTGAAATGCGACTGACAGTGTCAGGTCACGCTCGGGGTCAAATCTCAAAGTATTATTATAGAGTGCGTACCATTTTACATAATAGAATTTGCAGAGTTAGAGTTTTTCTTTTATGAAACGAGAGTGTAAGAATATAAGAAGGGTAGTTTAAACCTCTTATAGACTATAAATTATTATTGAAACGATTTCAAACATAGATGAAGAAACTGAAAAAAACGCTGTAATTTTGAAATGTTTGGTGTCTGGTAGAGGGCCAAAAGTAGTATGGAATATTTTTTTAAATATTTTTCCCGGTAAGTACGTCTTAAAACGCAACTTTTGACACCCCTTTCATAATCAAATTCGGAAAAAAAGTTTGACTACCCACCCTAGTGCGGAGTGCATATTTGCACAAAGGATTTTATTGTTTTGTTCAAAGTCTACATACGCGAGGTTAAAAGTAGAAAAAGTCGATTCTACATGAGATCTGGCATATAATAAATAAAAATATACAGTAAGCTCTAAAATGCCACATTGCAGTGAAGTCAAGCATTGATTTAAATTTTCAATAGTGAAGCTTTTTAATTACTACGTGGCGTATGGATGGCAAACGCAGTTCGTTCTCGTAGTAAAATGATTACCGAATTAGTGTCAGCCCTGTGGGTATGATCACTGTACCAAACGCAGCGAAACGTCGCGCCATCTTACTTTTACTCGCCACTTAAAGCAAGATGGCGTTACTATATCGCCCGCTATCGGGCATTACTGGCCAGGGTGGGCAAGTCACACAGACACTGAATGCCATACATACATGTAATTTAATACAAAGATTGTCGCACGTAGGTTAGGTGGGGGTGCGATCCGTAGTAAAAGAGGGGTATCCAGGGGCACGATAGAAGTTCGATTTATTTATAATATGGTAAAATAAAGGCACAATTTATGTGCCTTTAAATATTTTATGATTGTTATGGATAATAAATCAATCCAGGTCGTGGTAAAACAGAAAATAATGACATTTTAGTCTACCTTGGATGGAAGGTGAGGATTGAATGAACCAGATACGTCCGAACAGTGTGGCGAATGTCAAAAACAAATTAAATTTGGAATAGTAGGTGGCCGAAAATAATAAAAAGGCAACGAGGCAAATGCACCTCGTTACAAGATATAACACTATTATGATGCTTACGAACTGCCGGTTTCATATTGGACGATATGCGTAGCTGCTAAATACTCGTATCGGTGGACTACTATTCACACAACATTCGCATCAGAGGCCTTAATAAAATTATGAATCTGCCAGTTGGACGATGATATCTTTTCAGTTATCGGGCAAAGTGAAACCTGTCATTATCAGTGTCATTTTCATAGATTTCATTCGCAGCACAAAAAACAACACCCTAGTATGCGTGGAGGTCACTCCATTATTCATTTGTTCTCTGTTCTGAATTAGAAAAAAAACATACAAATGACATTGACATAAAACATAAACATTGACATACAGGCACATACATTGCCTCTGGTCTCACACTAGGATACCCTGTGTCGTGGGAGCCAGAAGCAGCGACGTCACAAACATGCAAACATCCAAGACCTGGGGTTTTTTTGTCCCCAGCCGGGACTCTGAACCCAGGACTCCTCGTAAGGCAGGCAGATGCGCCACAGAGGTCGTCTAACTCATTCAACTGAAAGAGAAATTCACTCACGCGGTGGCGATGGCAAGAATCAAGTAGGGGTCGTCCTGATAGTTGTCCTCAGTGGTGAGCGGCAGGATCTCCTGGAGAATGCGATCGGCCTGCGTCTTCTGTTTCGTGGCCACTTGCAACAACGCTTGTAGGGGCCGCCGGTCTATGGGCGGCACTTCCGCTAGAAGTTTCTCAGCGGTACGGAGGGCCAGCGCTCGCGTGTCCCTAGGCAATTTTGGGCTAGTTTTAACCTTATCGACAGGTACAGACGGAAAGACCTATTCACCCCACCCCGTAGGGGCGGCCACGATCTTTCTTGAGGGGCCGAATGATTAGTTAGGATTTAACCCATGCGAATGATGGCGTAATAGGAAGAGGACGACACCCAGCAGTGGGCGGAAATCTGCTTACCATGACCATGCGCTTATAGAGGCATAGGATAGCGCCTATGTACCGCGTGGCATGTGATACGAGGTATGGAGCGGACTGTACTCTGGTCAAATGCTAAGTTTGTCGATTTTTTGAATTTGCGGCGATTAGAGAACAGGTAGTTTTAATAAAACCAGATACGCTTGAGCTCGCGTGTATTTTCATAAATAAGTAGCTTTACAAAACTAAAGCGAGGCGAGACCTTGAATGTACTAGCTATACATCATTGTCAAGTAGAAGTTGGTCAGTGTGAAAAGTGGCAACTCTACGTCAACATTGGCTAAGTTCCCTATACACTCATCCTCATCCGCATCCTCTAACTTTATGCTTCACACTTCCTCTTCCTCATGACAACTTCCTCATTGTCTGCGCCATCAGCCGCATTTGAATTTGCCGCCATAAATAATGGTCCATGACCATTTGTCGCTACGTCGCGTCACCGGACTTTTGCGAACCCCGACACACTAATAAACCGCATCTAACGTCAACGTGCCTTTGATTTCCACTTTTATTGTATTTTATATCTCAAACGAATTTACAGGTCAGTTAGGTAAAGCTGGCACGTTCAACACATTTACATGTTGCGCTTGTGTAGTGTCTGTGAATAGCGCGCGGCGTGACGTGTACTCATGCGCATCATGAAAAGTCTGCCCGTCTCTCTTGCGCGCGTTCTAGCTTATGAGTGTGAAGGGGACAGTTATAGTTTCACTTTTGCTACTGTTTATAAATACAGCGTGATCTTTTTGGTATTCAACCGTATGTGCGTTTCAATGAGGGATTTTTCTGACAGCTAAGAAAAGTAGTTCCAAATGAGCCGTTTTCAGAAGAACTAAAAAAAATAATATTACCTACGGCTGTCAAAGGAATGCAATTTTGGACCTCAGCCCAATAGCCATGTGTGATACATCACAAAATAGGTCTCAGCGAGTTGCACAAAAGTTACAATGACGTCAACAGCCAAATGTTTGTCGTTTCGGAGTTATATTTTATTGAAAATGTTAGTTTGTTTTTTCAATACAATATAACTCCGAAAGGACAAACATTTGGCTGTTGGCGTCGTAGTAACTTTTGTTCAGCTCGCTGAGACCTATTCGATGATGTATCACACATGGCTATTGGGCTGAGGTCCAAAATTGCATTCCTTTGACAGCCATTAGATTTTTTTATTAGTTCATCTGAAAACGGCTCATTCATCCAGTAACTGACCACTGAGCGTCCGTGACCCTTTGTTACATAATAAAATTATAATTAAATTGTTGAGGATTTCTGGGATAATTTTTTCTGTTTTGGTAAAGATTTTCTTAGGTGAAATTATTTTTGTTCATGAGAAAATTTATTGAAAATTAAAACTATTTTGTGACCATTGATTCCACCTTATTTTTAATACTCTTCGCTCGAATTTGCTAAAAATATATTATAACAAGTAACACATATACTTATTTGTATTTATTTATCTACAACGCACCCATCTTACTAAGACCTAACTCTAGTCTACACTTAAACTAGAGTCGCATTTTGAATCAAAATCATTTAGCTTCAAACATACTGTATAGTGAAATTGCATAAGTGTGAGTACTGTGAACGTGCCAGCTTTAGATAACTGACCTGTACTGTAGTTTTCCCAATTAAAAAGGGTATTTGTGTAGGAAGACGAGGTTTTCTTTGTCTCGAGAAGACCCAAGATTTTGAAGAAGACTTCCAGTGGGCCGCTTGGCCATTCATCAACTCTATAATATGAGTCCTATAGAATCAAAAGTGGCAATCTGCACTTTTTTGGGAAATTGACTTGTAAATAGGGCAACACTCGGAATTTTAAACTCTTTTTGACGTATTATAGTATCAGTATCAAATATATATCTATAACCTTTCATAGTAAATCGACTACAAAGTGACAGATTAGTTTCAAACACGGCTACCTGTAATATAGTTCAAAATAAACATGGCAATCGTTTTTGGCACTTTGGTACTAAACAGTCAAAGTGCAGATTGCCGCTTTTGATTCTATAGGACTCATATAGTCCACACCGGCCCACCACTCACCCATCCTCGTTGGTGTCAGCGAGAGCAAGCGGGGTTTCCTGGGTGACGCAAAGCAGCACCATACGGCGCGCCGCCGACCCTCCCCAGCGCTCGCTGCGTCTACACTGGTTGAGCTGACGCAGCGCCGCGTTTGGCTTACCCGAGTACAGGCAACAGATGCCCAGGCAGTAATTGTAGCCTGTGGATGGCTGCAGGTCAGTGTTTTTGCCTTTAGAGAGCGAAGGCGCGAGCGAGGTCTCCACAGAGACCTCCCAGAGAACTCAAAAGGTGTCAAATTTAAGCCCATCTGTACGTACCAGGTGTACGACCAGGTGGGCTTAAATCACGGGTTTGGCGTAGAAAATATCATGGGGTGGTTAAAGAAACGACAGATGACGTGGATGTCAAGCCAGTAAAGTGAACAACGCCGACAAGTACTGCAACATGCGACATATCCATTGCACGTATCTCTGCGGAGGTAATTTGTTTACCTGTAATACCGTTCAGTGACGCTGTTTTGAAAGTGCAGCCTGAACATCTGTTTGGCACTAAACCGTAAAATACGCTTCGCGTAGACAATAGCATCTCATTTGGGGTGCTTGCCTTTCCCCGATACTATAGCGCGTTGTGGAAACGAGTAGTCGGGATGTTGAAGAATCCATTTAAAAAACCGTCAACAAAGTGTCACACCTGGGTCCTCCTTATCACCCATCGCTAACTTTGCTGCCTCTAGTGCCGCTTCCGCCTCGTCCAGTTTGCCTCTGCGCCACTGAACCTCCACGTACTGTGTCAGCGCCTCCCAGCTCGTCGGCTTCACGGACAGAATCTGGCTTAGATGTCGCGCCGCAGTTTCTAGGTCTACCTGTGTTAGAATAAAAGGCTGTTGAAACAATTGCGGTCTACGAGACAAAATCCTGTTACGTTTAGACTCGAAGTTTAGTTCACCACTGTTGCTAACCTCATTAGGTGGATAATTAGGGCAACGACGTTGAAGTTACTTTAGAATAGGCATGGAAGTCCTCCTGGAAGTGGACTTCTGAGTGCTTATACTGAGTTGTTTCATTTCACTTTCGATAGCGAGAGCGATTGCAATTTGTATAGGAGTGACAAAGCGCGCCACCTAGTAGTCTCTTTTGCACTCCTATACAAATTGCAAACGCTCTCGCTATCGAAAGTGAAATGAAAAAACTCAGTATAAGCACTCAGTATAGGGTAGTCAGAATTTGATTATTATTTTTGGTATTTGGGCGGCACAAGACCGGGAAACTTTGAAAACCACGAAGGAGGCCCATGTCCTGCAGTGGACAGTGCTGATGATGATGCTGATTTTTTTTCTGTTCCCCAGAGTACGCTGATGACAGTAATGTTAACTTCAATACAGAATAATAACCATTTGTAGGAGTACTTACCCGAAACTAGGATGCCCAGGCAAAAACATCACAAATATGGAAATACACTGAGGACGAGGCCATAATTATGTACGGCGACCTTTAGCGGGAATTGAACCCACGACCTTGTTATGGCAATCAAGCGAACTACCGCTAGGATGACGAGACAATGGTGGACAAAGAAAAGGAAGGAAAAAAGAAAGGGAAGAGGCTCAAAGCATCGTCTTTACCTTCCTGAACGCAAGGTCCGCCATCATAACAGCCGCAGATTCATTGTTCGGATCAGCGTTGAGTAGAACGGCGCACGTCAACTCGCATTTCTCAGCATTATTTATCTGTGGAAACAAATTACTACAGAGGATATTCACGGTATAACTTTAGTGACAGTTCTGAGTGCTTATACTGAGTTTTTTCATTCACTTTTGATAGCGAGAGCGTGTGCAATTTGTATAGGAGTGACAAAGCGCGCCACCTAGTTGTCTCTTTGTCACTCCTATACAAATCGCAAACGCTCTCGCTATCGAAAGTGAAATGAAAAAACTCAGTATAAGCACTCAGAACAATCTTTACGGCAAATGTGGGCAGCGAACTATAAGAAACAGTATGGATATACATACCAGAATCGAACAATAGGGGAAAGCGAAATTCAAGGATGGGCATTGGCCACCCTCGGCGATCCGGGGAAAACGGATTAAAAGTTATTGATTGTGGACAGGTGAATTATTTACACTGCTTGTATAAAATAATCACTAGTGGCGCCTCCTACTGAACCTTGATCTATTCTTGATAATTAAGTAGATATTAAAAGAACGAGAGTTCTGTAATTATAATATTGTATACAATATGGGGTCGCTAAAGTAAGACTTGAATACTACAAACACAGCTCTTGATATGGTACTCAGTTAACAAAATTTGTATTATCAGAGAAAATAAATTAAATCTTCAAAGTTTCACATTTTTTTAATACAAAAAAAAACATGGTTCTGAATCAAACAAAAAATGTAGAGAAGGGCTAAAAAACTTCGAACCATAATCAGTAACTGATGTTTTGTTGTGTCGGTGTCGTATGAACTCATTGCTTTCAAAAACACAATTTAGTTAGCTGTTTTATCATACTAATTCTGGGATTTAATTCAACGGCCCCATATTATACCGTCCCGCCAAATTACCTGAGCGTAAAGCTTAGCCAGCGCCAACAGATTGTTAGGATCCCGTGGTGTATGTATCAGCGCTTCCGAGTACAGATTCGTGGCCACTGCGGGCTCCCTCATAGCTTTAACCTTGGCCAACGCGCACAGAATCCCTGAGAGCTGTCTCTTCTCCTCCTGCACATCACCCCTTGAGTCTATTTCAATGCGTTTCACTATCGCGGTCTGTAGTTCTCTCGCCTCGGTCAGAACCAGGGCAGTGTTGCCAGCTGAAGGATTTTTCAGATCGCGGACCCTGGCTTGCGTTTGGAGGTACTTGACTCGACGTTTCAGTGTGTTGATATCTTTGTCTTTGTTGTGCGGTTGTTTTAGCTCTTCGGATATTGTGCTATCAGCTTTGTCGTATTGTTTGAGCTGGGAGAATAGAACCGAGGAGTTAGCAGCGTGCGTACTAAATTCTAAATTACCGTCAGGGTTACGACAGAATTTGCGATTAGTATGGATTTAGACAGTTAACAGTTTGTTATTTGTTGAAATATAATCGTTTTGGAAATTGTGCACATAATATAGGATCTGTGTTATAATTCCCGGCAGATATCTTGACAAAAATCCGTGCAGTAGCGATGAGTTTGGGATGGACATGTATTCTTTTTGTAGTCTATTTGACTAAAGTCCGAAGTCATATTCCACGTCCCACGACAGTGAGACTTGAAATATGTCCAACGTCCATGCAAATTCACAGTTATTGGGTTAATTGTCAGGTATTATCTTAAGTCATCCTATGGCTTGGATCAATTTTGAGTGCTCATACAAGATGTTGAGATAAACAACTGTACTTTAAATATCAAATAAAACTGTAGTTAAGATCTAAGCGATAAGCGTGTTTTATGCGATATCTAAGTTCTAAGACTTCTATATTATAGCGTTTCTGTATTTATAGTGTCTTCAAAAGACCATAGTAATGTGAAATAATCTAATTCACCTTGATTAGAAGATCGATGTAGCTGAATTTTAATTCCTCTTCATTGAGAGTCTCAATGGCTTCCTCATAATGTTGCATGGCTTTGTCGAACTCGTGCATCTTCACCAAGGCTGTGCCAAGTTTCTTTATTAGCTGAATGTTCTTTGGATTATCTTTGAGAGCCATTTCATACGACTCAGCAGCCTGCGTTGGTTCTGTAAGCCATACAATTTTGGATAGAAAAAGCCTGTAGGTGTGTCACTGCAGAACATAGGCGTCCTCTCCAAGAAAGAGAGAGAGATTGGGATTAATCATCACGCAAACATTTGGAACTTAAAATCACACATGGAAAAAGCTTACTATTAATTTAAGACTCAGTCAGAAACTTCAATCTAAAATCTGACTGTTTCAGACATTACCATTAATAGACATATAAGCATCACCCATCATTGAATGGGCATCCGCCATCGGGTTGTTGCTGATGACATCTCTGAAACACGTCGTAAACATAGCCTTGTCTTTCTTCTCCTTCAAGTAAATATGGGCCATTTTCGTATGCGCTTGGAAGTAGTATGGCTGGCCCGGGCTGATTTCATTCAACATGTCTATGGCTTTATCGATGTCACCTTTCTTTAGGGCTAACTCAGCTTTGGCTATGGTTAGGCGGCTTTCTTCGGATGTATACGAGAGCTCTTGAATTGCTTCCTGAAAAATAAAGTTCAATAACGAATTCGGTTTTGTAACGTTGGCGAGCCTTTCAAACGAAAAGACAATTAAATTAGCGACGGCCCCCCAGGTATCGCTAATTCTGTTTTGTCCGAAAACTTACTTGCATTGTGATGCCAGCTTCAGCAAACTGTCCCAAACTCGACTGCAGTTCAATAGTTTGCAGATACAAAGTAGCTTTATCGATGATATTAAAATCGGAATCAAACATTCTATTTGAATTATTGGTGTTTTTCGCTGTCGAAATAGTAAGTGCTGTGAGAAAACTGGCTAGGGCTTCCATATCTTGATTGTTGTTCTTGAGGATGATTGCATTTAAGAAATGATAAATTGCACTATCTCTAACTTTGAAGTTATAGCTCAAACACATCTCCAGACATTGTGCAGCCTTTGTGAATGCCTGTTGCTGAATGTAGATCTGGGCTAGCAGTATCTGACTGCCGGCATGTGTATTGTCCAGTTCTCCAATCTGCTGGGCTATTTTTTGGGCTTCACCGGCAAAACCAAACAGAAACTTCATCTTGGCTAACTCATGCATTGTTGTGATTAATCCTGGACATGCTTTCCAAATGGTGTCGAGCATTTTAAAACACGTATTAACGGCATCTACCTTTGTCTCCTGGCTGTATACTAAGTATCCAACAATAATGCATGGTTTTTTGGGCAAATGTTTTTTGTACACTTTGAAAATGTCAAGCAGAAATTCTGGATCCAGATCCCTGACATAAGTCAAACTGTAGGGAAAGTGAGCCACACTTTGTACCTGACTATCATAGGCTTGGTTTAGCAATTTAACAGCAGCAGCAGTGTTTTTTTCATTCAGTTTTGCTGATAGAAGGTACAAAAGGGGCATTTTCTTAGACCCTTGCATTTCAAATAGTAACTCCACTTGCTGTGAAACCTGATCTGTGGGGCCTTTTTCTGCCATCTGGCACAACGTAAGGCCACATAGAGCTACAATTGAATTACTGTCAATCTTACTGGCACCTTTAAAGAAACTTTGTGCATCTTTTATTTTGCTTTGAAGGAGGCATTGATGTCCCACTTCACTTAGGTAGTCAATATTCTGTGGATACATTTCCGATGCATACTGTGCAAATCTGTAAACCTGAGGGAGGACTGTGCTGGATTTGCTGCAAATTTTAGAGAATATCTGCGCCGTCTGGTAGAACTGGTAGCCATTATAAGTCTCTTCATTTTCCAGTACTGTAAAGAATCTGTTTAACTGGTCTGCAGCCTCAATATAATCAGAGTTCTTGCATAAGGCGAGAAATATTCTAACTTTTAGAGCTTCAATATTATCAGGCTCCTGGGAGAATATTCTTTCAAGTGTATCAATAACTCCTTCCCACTTTTGCATAGCAAATTCATTTCTTAGTTTTTCCACTAGAGGAACCATCTCACCAGGGTTACTAACAATAAGTCTATCCAAAGTTAGGTTAGAGGCATTATAATCTTTAGCCAAATACTTGAACTTGGCCAAGCCAAGCAGAGCTTCCGGGTTCTTGCTACTCTTAGTTAGACCTAACTCCAAACAATCCAGTGTTGCCATCTGCATTTCACCTCTGTTCAAATACATGTCATTCCATCCTTTCAGAATAATTGCGTCTATATTATTAGAATCTTTCTTCAGAGACTTGTTTATGTAATCTGAAGCTTTTTCAAACTTTCCAGCTAAAGAGAGGAATAGCCCTGCATAGTAATAAGACACAGCAGTTCCTTGCTTTCTTTCTTCTTTGAGTTTTGACTCTAGGCTGTAGAGTGTCTCACGGTCTAGGGTGGCTAATGCCTTGTGACCATAGATCAGAGCTAAAAGCACAGCTAGAAGAATGTCTGGGTCAGATTGTAAAGGTGTTAGCCCTGTTATGCCTAGTTGGACCTGACCTTCTAAGATGTTAGCGATCCCATGATAAAAAAGAAATTCAATACTATTAGAGTTTTGTGAAGCAGCATGTTTGGAGATGTTTTTAGCTTTCCCATAATATCTCTCACGCAAATAATAATGTATGTTACATCTATGCCACATTGAATCCATGGCTACTCTAATTCAAACTTAATTTTCAATCCTTGGTATGAATTTGAGTTTTCCTCATAATATTTGGCCAAGAAATGACATTGGCAAATCACATCCAATTTCTCACTATGGGCATTGTCGAAGGCATACTGAAAAGAAAGTCAAGTTACATTTGGTACTAGACAAACTGAAATGTAACACATCAATATTATATGCAAAAAAAAACCACCTTTGCTAGTACTTTGCCCACACCTCGACCTTGACACTGCTCTGGAACATTGGTAGATATGAATGTGATCTTTTTCCCACTTTTTGTGTACTTTAATACAGCATCCGCTGGAAACAAACATAGCATACAACTAAGGCAGACTTTCATCACTTTCTGAATATACACAGGATTTAACTAAAATTCTTCATAGATAAGTAGATTTAAATGGTGGCTTAAGTTCCATTTAAGAAGTGGTCCAATTCTAACATAACAACAAACATAGTAGTATTGGAAGTCTTTTAAATATAGAGTAGGAGTATATAATTAAAAGGCTTCCAATATTTTAAATGTTTTATATAATTTTTCACATAGATTGGCTTTTCATTTTTACCTCAGTTTTAGATCGAGAAAATTGTCAATTTTAAAATTGTTTATGGAATTTGTTTAAATTATTGTAGCTACTTGCTGCACCAGCGCATTCGTCAGCCAAGTTTTGTATAAATATCGCCTGTAAATAAATCCTTGGTGATTGCATCTTCAACACACCGCGGCTTATTTATGTTCATGTGACTTCGATAATATGTTAAATAGGTAAATATGTCAGCAAGCCCCAAACCTTCTCTCTAGAAAGCCGGGAGGTACCAAATCCGTACAGACTCAACTCCGGACTCGTCCTTTATGTGTCCTACAGTGAGTAGTAGGGCCTAATCCTTTCATATCGGACTCTTTCATTCGGCATTCATTCGAAAGTGTCAAACTCATAACGATACGGCGATATTATTATTTAAGTATGTACCTACTGGATAATTTAACTTAGGCGATTAATCAAGAAAGTGTAATTTAGAGTAAAGGCAAGATGATTAACGATGTTGTTTAGACGCAAATTTGCAAGATTATTATAAAACGCTGCAACTTACCGCCGGCCACTGATACGGCAAACTGTTGCTTAGCAACATCGTTGATAACTTTCAAAGCTGCTGTAGCAAAGCCTCTGGATCGAGTTATCATCCCAATCATGTGTCTCAGTTAATTTCCTGTGAACTATAGTGCTATACCTAACACTTTAAAATAACAAGAACGCGAGGTAACAAACAGCGAAATTACTTTGGTTTATTTGCCAAACTAAGTGCGTTCCGTAACTCGTATATAGTTCAATGACAGCAGGATAGAGATATATATTTTCACAAGCTAAAAAGAGATAGCGAGACAAGATATTTTACTTTTTCAAATAACGGAACGGAACGCTTTTTTTGACGTGTACGTTTCATTACACGCAATATTTTACCATTCTTTACATACTTTTTGTTTGTTACATAGCTTTTGTTACGAAATATGACATCGAAGGATTTTCAGGCTTGCGTGGCGTTACCGCGTTAGAAGAGGGTTACTACGAACTAGCCCGGATGTAACTGCCGACAACTTTGCGTGAAAGTCTGATAAATCTTCAAAATTCCCATCGTGCTCACAATGTTGGTTGGGGGCTGGGCTGACTGCACGGCAAGAACGTTGGTTGAAGGTTACGCTTGATGTTCTAGGCTATATTAGGTACATTAAGGAAGTACAGTCGACATCACATCATGGTATACACGTGGTAACCACCCATGCACTCTACTCCGTTGCGTTACGGGCGAGTTTGCGTCTAAAATGTGAAGATTGACGTGTTGTCGACTGTACCTACCGATAAGAAAAATCAAAGATGTTCGATCGAAGAGGCAGATACTGCAAATAAAAAATCCCTATCACTCTATCAGATACTATATACCTACAAAATGTATGTTACAATTGGTCAAAGACCTCGCTAAGCAACAAAACGGCTTGCTCCTAATTTAAGAGGTAGACTGGTTATCCTTGATCACCGCGGTCTATGCGTCGCGAATTTAACATCACGACCCACCATTATCGTCTCGGACCGCGCTGGCTACCGTACCAGACCACATCACGATGCTATGAATGTATACTATGTATCTATGTAGGGAAAAAACGGAATTGAACTTTAAATCGAAGATACATTAGCTTAAGTATCCGTCATATACCACGTGATATCAGCCCGTAGTTGTTTACGGCTGGGTACAGACTTTCCCAAGGTAGGTACGCCAGTTATTTTTTTAGCCGGCGATCCTCGTCCAATATGCCTTAGATCGTCGATGCAGCGAGCTGGTGGGCGTAGAGTCGACAGGTTATCATCCTATACACCCATGCACTCTACTCCGTTGCATTAAGTGCGACTTTGCAACTAAAATGTGAAGGATGACGTGCTGTTGACTGTACCAGTGCAACGCCACCTGAAATTCAAGAGGCGGCAAGAGCCGTAATATTAGAAAACTTGTTACCGCCAAAATCGAAAGAAAAAAGTTCTGCCTTAGTAGGTAGGTACTACTTATCAGAAATCAGAAATTTATTTCAATGTAAAGAATTCACATTCTGCTTGTTTTAATTTCCGCGCATTATTTGAGAAAAATATAGGTACAAGCCTTGGCCACAACTAGGCATTGATGGACTCACAAAAAAAGTGCCTCGGCTTCGTCTCGGCTCACATTTCCACGTTCGTCCATCAATGCCTCTTTTGCTGGCCGCTGCAGTACCTATGTACTGTAGACTATAGACCCATAGACCATTAGCATAATTATTCCACCACCCCACTGCCGCGACGCCAGTTCAACTACCACATTCAATCGGTAGGTACAACGAAGAAATTATGGTATAATCTTTGGTTAAATTGCGCTCTTAGGTAGGTACATGAACCATAAAAATATTGTTAAATTTTTATTTGGGCATTCGTGAAACGAAGACAAAAGAATCGGCACGTATCTTGATAGCCTAAAAAACATGTTTTTTACATCCATAGCTGAATTAAATTAAATGTACCTACTTGTCTGTCTAACAGAAATAAAAAGAACAACTTTTCTGTTTATTTCCAAATATAGCGAAGCCTTATGAATGAGTCAACGCTCTACCCAGCTGGGCAAGTACGGCGCGGCATGCGGCACCGGCGGCGGCGGCGGCGCGGCGCCCGCGCAGCGCGTCGCATCAGTCGCGAGTTGGGCGCAGCGCGCAAAACGCGCTTCGAGTCGAGACAACGACGCGTTGAAGAGTCGGAAGTCGGAACTTGTTGAGAGTTCGTGAACTGTGACAGTGGCGTGTGTGACTGACCCCTAGTCCAGGATTCTAAGATGGAATGCGAGAGGTTTTAATATTTTTTATTGTAAGTTTCTTGCCCTAAACCTATGTAAGTATTAAGTTAGGATGCACTAGGTTTATCAAATTTAGCTGGCGCTCGCTGGCGCACTGACGATTGCTCATCATGCTGACTGGTAGGTTATATAGATATAGCTTACATGTTATTATTATGTACCTCACGGTTTTTTTTTATTTAGACTTCATTGGTAGAGCCATGTTGTTTAAATTCATATAAAAGAAATGCTACGATATCTAGTTTTTACGAATACTTAAGTAACTACCTGCAAAGTTTGAAGTATTTTACAAGAGGGTTTATTATTTATTTTTTATTATTTATTAAGTACGATCAGATAATCCCTTTGAAACAAATATTCGCGCTTTATGGCTTCGGTTGTCGGTATATTATGTTCGACCTTGACATTGATACTCAAGCACAGGTGTTCAAGTGAGTTACTTCACGCACTTTTTGCCGCGTAATTTAGAAGTAACATTCCGATGACAGCAGACCTAAGTATAAGTATAACAGCACGTTTCGGATACAATACAAAAAAAGCTGACAATAACCGATTCGATAAGAGCTAAGAGAAAAGTCAGACCTAGGGTTGAGACTAGAGTTTCCCGGACATACAGTGGATAACAAGTTAGTTGCAAAATCACCCATAACGTAACTGAGTAGAGTGCATACGTTCAAACGTTTATGTGCTGTCGTTTGTACAGTGAAGGAAAATATTTTGATGAAAAGTAGAGAAAATTGCTTAGGCCAAAGTATTTGAATTTGAGTTCAATTATGTAAGTTTTATTTCTAGTCTTTCGTCGTGATTTACAACCCATGTATCTTTGGGTAACGGGGCTAATCGATCGTAATATTCGATTCATAAAGTCAACATTTTAATTAACCGGTAGACGTCAATGAGGAAGTAATTAAATTCGCTAAACCTGTGTTTAAAACTAGATTAGCAATTAATCTTGGCTACCCGTGGCTTTCTTTATCTTAAAACTCCTGCTCCCGCGCTTCTCAAACCCGCAGAGTAAAAGACATCAACGCGTGACCAGAATTGATAAATTAAGATCTAGCAAGTGCTTAGTGCGAGTTTTTTTAACTACTCGATCGCGTAAACGTAAACTCATATTCAATAGGAGTGACAAAGCGCGCCAGCTAGTTGTCTCTTTGTCACTCCTATACAAATTGCAAACGCTGTCGCTATCGAAAGTGAATGAAAAAACTCGCACTAAGCACTCAGAGTGCGTATACTGAGTTTTGTCATTCACTTTCGATAGCGAAAGCGTTTGCGATTTGCATAGGAGTGACAAAGAGACAACTAGATGGCGCGCTTTGTCACTCCTATGTAAATCGCAAACGCTCTCACTATCGAGAGTGAATGAAAAAACTCAGTATAAGCACTCAGTATAAGCACTCTGGTCTAAAATCGAAACTGCCAACGTCTTGTTACTGGCGCCTACAACCCACCTAACCTAACGTACTCCTATTGCGTTTACGACAAAGTCTGGATCCAAGTTTATTCTACTCGTCAATATAAAATTTATAGTCGAAAATATATCAGCTGTATTCACTAGAGCAAGTTTCAAAATTCATTTTATAGCACCTGATATTTAACTAACATTTTTTTTCAATATTTCGGAGTTAACAAAACATACCCGTAGTTGTTCTGGTATCATGATGTTTTAGTGGTAGGTACCTTGTGATGTGGTTATCAGACAAGGACATTACAAACATGGAAAAACACAGACTGACACCATTTATACGGCAGCGCCCGCGCCCCCCAGCGGAAATCGAACCCACCTCTGGTATAGTAGTAAAACTTTGTAAAATTTGTGAATTATAATGTTTGAAACTAGAATAGCAATTGTATTTGTCCTTCCCTATATTTAAAATGTAATTGTAATGTAATTTATTCATTTTTGCACCGACTACCCGTCTCCCTATTCCTTCAGAATTTTTCCATCATATGGTTATCTGGAAGAAACTGCTATTAGCAATAAGGCTGCCAATTGTACTGTTACTTTGTTAATATTTTATGTTTGTTTAATATCCTCGTGTATAATTAACAATATTCTTATCTTACCTCCCTCTTGTTTCACCAGACCCTTCTGAAACACCCAGTGCAGTAAGTATATACCAGTTTTAAAAAGTCTTAATTTCTTCAGGTAATCGGCATACGTGCAACACCAACTCAGCCCCGGAGGTGCTGATGTAAGGGAGACGAGCAAGGGAGCCTATGGGGCAATGCGTGTCGCGCGGCCACCCCGGCTCGTACGCCTTCGCGCGGCACTATGACTCCGAAAGCCTCGCCAGCAGCATCCATAATGGCGGCTGTAAGCACTCTTGGAGTGTGAGTACAAAACTTACTATCTCTCAACAAAAACTAACTAATATCAAAGTTACTGCAGCCGTCACTGTCGGTGTAGGTACGAATGAAAAGGAATGAAAGAGAAGAGTGTATTTACTAAAATGCTAGTAAATTAATTGAAAATTTCAATAGATTACGTTTTAAGTATATTTTGATAAGTTGTTTTGCTGGGTGGTAGCATAATTTTACAGGATAATTTCGTTTTTTTTAGTAAGATGTTTTCACAAACGTACTTAATGTAACATTTTTAATAAGAACTTGATTGTGCTAAAAAAAAGTAAGTCTTACATTGGTCATAGTGTGTCTCAATCTCGGCTACTTTAATAGGTAACACACTGGTCCATGAGCATCCACGCGCGGCACGGTACATATTGATATTGCATTGATCCGTCTTATTGTATACCTAATGTTTGGATTTTTGACACAATGTTTTAATTTCATTGAACGCATCAAACACCATGTTGTGATCCAACTTCTCATGAACGTAATCTGTCCCCTACAGATTGTCACCTAGATTAAAATTTAAACCTTGCCTGTGTCGAAGATAGCATCTAGCTGTAGGAAGATCTACTTAGGATTGAAAAGAAACAGATGCATAAGTCAATTTATTAGAAATAACATTTAGATACTTTCGCTGACTACGGTGAACATTCAAAGTCACATGTAAACATTTTCAATAAAAGGTTAGCAATTGACCTGACAATATCGCTAGTTTATATCAACATGCCATTTCACGTCTCCGTGAAAAGTTTATCTGAAACTACGTGGTAAAACTGCTCACTCATTCCGGGCCAATAAAAATAAACATCACGTACAAGCGCTAAACGCCTGCTTGCCAAAGTCTTCGATACTCGTAAACCATGATTCCGGATAGCTGCTATAGGTTTTCTGTCGATTAGTATTATCAAAGCAGGTATTATAATTAAAACTACTATTTGTATCTAATAAAGAGTTAAGTATCTGTCTATCCATCTTACTAAGATGACTAGTAAGTAGGTACTTAACACAAAATCAGAAACGCTCAATTAAACACATCATATATTTATTTAAAATATACTTAGGGTAGATACATATCTACATAGATATAATATTCTTTAGTAGATACATGTTCACCAGGGTCTCAATTCTGTTACTGCATTATAGAACGATGACAGATACACGGTCGGGTCACGTGACGAGTTTTTTCATACCATTGACGGCTGGGTTGTTTGATATGCGTGCGCGCATAGACTTAAAGCGTCAATGAAACTAAATGTCAATGTTCATGCAGTTGTCATTGTACTACAACGCGTTAACAGAATCAAAGCCCTGGAGTTTAGATTTCCCGAGCAACCAATTTCGGAATTGAGAAATTCGTAATTAAAGTCTAGTGATAGTTCAGAATCGAGTCTCACAGTTTTTTCCGCACTTAGACCGAACCTCAAAGACTAACAGCCTTATTAATAAAAAGTCAGGTCACTAAAAGCACTGCTGTAGTGGCCTTATAAGATCAGTATAATAGGGTTTCACAAAAACGTTATTAATAAAACAAAATCCACATTATAACTGGGCTATAACCCTGCTATAACTTATAGTTGATATGGCCCTACTTTATCTCGACTACAAGCTTACTATAAGCGATATTTTAATCTGTGGTTGCAAAACCACAGATTACAAAAGTGTGCATTTGTCAGATTGTTGTCTGAAGTGGTTTGGTTGTCATTGAAGTCCTGAAGTGGTTTTTCGTGAAAAAGTGCTATTATCGAACGTTTTTGGCCTGTTTACTGGACCCGGATTGACTACGGATTACCTATATTACCTTGGCTATTACTGGACACCGACGAATCTGCTCTCACAGTTGACATTGGCTTTGTATAAAATAAAATGGTATAAAATGGTATCCTCTTCAATTCAATTCTTTTTAAATGTATATCCTCTTTAAAAACTTTCAAACGAAAAGTTGAAAACTTTTTTTTCTTGTCATGTACATAGATTAGACAATGTGGGTGTTTTGACACTTCCACAGACTTAATAGAATGAACGAATCATAGTACGCGACGTTGCCAAATTGACAGGTCGTAAAAGAGGGAAATAAGGAAAAGTTAGAGCGTACTATATGTCTAACAGAGGACTATAGCCAAAGTGCGCTACAAGCACACTATAGGTCGTTTTTATTCATAAGACTGTAATTTTATTATTATGTAATTTATCATGCTGTATGCATAATAGCGGCGGCGGCATAAACAGCCGTATTTTTTTCGTCAACTTAGAGGTTTGATTATTTCACAGCTTCAAGTGACCGTAGACTATATGGTTTCAATTTCAACTCGATACCCTCACGAGATAAAGGGTCATTGACAGATAGACGGACGGACGGAGGAACGTACCACAAACTTACAAGGGTTCCTTAAGGGGCGGAACCCTAAAAATTACTCGGCAATCTTTCCGTCACAAGGTTGTCTGGAAGAAATTGCTGTTAGCAATAAGACCGCCTATTGTATGTTTTTTTTTTAATTGTAAATTTTATTTGTCTCTTGTTTCTTGTGTGCAATAAGGAATATTCTTATCTTATCTTACTCAACTATTTTTAATTATTATGCAATTAGTCGCATTAAGTTTCTTAACTGTATGAAGAATACAAATGATAATTTTAAACTTTTGCTGTTGGAAGTTGTTTATTGGAAGCTGTCTATACTGAAGAAACGGTTCTCAGGTTTTGCGTTGTTACAATGATTGTTTTTATTGTTTTGTGGTTAAGGTGTTTGTTACTGCGGAAACTTTAACTCTCTTTGAATACGACATCTCGTTAGCCTTAACAACTTGAGGGAGCTTAGCATATATATAGGTAGGTACACTTCTTGAAAGACGATAATGGAAAAAGACTTGCGCTATCCCGCTTTTTTCCGGTAGACGCAGGTTGAGGCAATTTCTGTCTAGAGAAAAATTCTTCTCGACGCGGGCATGCTAAGCGGTCTGATCGATCCCAAACGTCAACATTCCGACAAAATTGAGCACTCATTATCAGGCCTTAGGAGGGCCGCGTCTTGCTCGTATATGATCTATCAAGAGAGTGTATTAAAATTAATAAAAAGTAGAATAAGTAAGCACTACATAACAAATTAAAAGATAAAAGTGCGTGCAAGCAACGACTAATGAATGTCCATGAAGCGAAAGTGATTTGTCAGGATCATGGCAGGTGGGTCTCTGTCTATCCCTCTGGGATACAGGCGTGAGCTTATGTATATACATATGTATGAACGTTATAAATTAAATTAGGTTAGCTAGTAATCAAGAATGTAAATAATGATGTTTATATCCTTAAGTTAGCAGCGCTCTAGCAGGGCTCTTGTTTGCTCTTATAAATACTAATTTGAGACTCTACTCGTATGTACAACAAGAAAGCCAATAAACGTCTATTCTAATGTGGGCCTCCAACGTAAAAAGCCTTCTGCTTGTCTAACGCAAGCGGATCTATTGGCCAGTAGATCGCTCGGATACTCGTCGGCGCACAGCAGGCCACAATCTGTGGATGGATCAGCCCGATTGTTGTCCGACCGACACAATGGGGGGCACTGACCTAATCTACGCTTGCATCTACACTGCTAGTGTTTCAACTATTGCAGCAAACTCGTTTATTTATATGAGATATGTTCATTACCTTCACGAGAAGGAAAATAGAAGATCCTGTGCCAACTGTTATTCCAATTACGAACGGGCGCGTTAAAAGTGCCTAGTTGGATTGAGTAGGATCTGCCTGAATGCTCTTGCCTAAAATCTTGCCTTTATTTCTTTGACCATAATGGAACAAAAATGGCGTAAGCTGGACTTAATACTGATTTAATCAAAGCACTTATGTCGAATAACAGTTGTACACACCTTATAAATTAATAATGACGTTCACACACGCATTTGTAAAATAAACTTAGTAAAATACTATAAGAAGTGGTAAAAAGCGTGAAGAACAAGTGTGCAAGATTTACTTAATTCTATGGTGGTCTATACCATAGTAATTTTAGTACCTATCTTCTAAAAAACATGTTATAAGTATTATATTATGTTTTTGTCATCTTAATTTCAAGTAATGCCTGTGTAAGACCAACTGTAGTATCACGTCCAAGTGTGGAAGAGCGGGGCTTCCTGACACAAGTATTTACATACTTAAAAGGAAGGTCTTGCCCGATTGTGCTAATGTGCATCTGTAAAGTAAATAAACTATTTTCATTTCATACCTTCCTCAGGGAAGAAGTACGTGCCCCTCGGTAGGGACATAATGGGTTGATGATGAAGGTAGCTCACATGAAATTAATTGAAAATAAAATATATATGAAGAGGTCAGCGTAGGCAGAACTTCTACATTTTTACTTCCTACGGACAGCTTATTTCAATTCCCTGTAACTCCCCGCATGTAAATTGTTTCGTCGGTAAAGCTATTAAAAAGAACTGGACTGTCTCTACTGAAGCGAGTTAGCTGTAAAACCATGACCAATTATTGTTGATCTTAATTAGATAGACTAGAACATTGCGGCTTACTAACAAGTTTATTATATCCACTTATGCACACCAATGCGTATCGCGTAATTACATTTGAATCGTAGTCACAACACCCTGATATTTTGATCTTTATATGTATAATTAATCAAGAGTTTGCCTACTAGGTAAACCTGTTAACGAGATATGGATGTTGTGAAGTTAATATAAATGGAGTCTCGCACTCTCTTATGAGTAGCCGTAATATCTGCAGAAGAGCTAGATTTAATATGCATATAATTCAGCTCCATTATTTATATATGTAGTGTGATTTGAGGTTGGCAGAATAATGAAATAAGTAGGATTAATTCCGTAGAAATAAGATCTTTGCATATGTAGATGTTAAGACAGGATATGCACATTTTATTCTATAGTGTGATTAGAGAACGTTGTGATCTGAAATTCGATACAATATTGTAGCAAGAATAGAGAAACGATTGTTGCGTTGATTTGAACTTCATTGTGGGATTGAATAAAATACTAATACAAAATTAAACATAAACATTTACACTGCCTCGTTGGTCTAGCCGTTAAGGCGCTTGCCTACCAAGACAGAGGTCGTGGGTTCGATTCCCACTGGGGGCCGCCGGACATGAGTAGGTACCTACAAATGACCACAGTCTGGGTATTCTTCCATGTTTGTAATGTACTTGCCGGGTTACCATAGTACAGGGTGTCCTAGTTTGGGACCAGGTCAAGTGATTGTGTTGTGTGGAAGTTATTATGGTTATTACCTATAATTTAATTTAATGGCTTCGAGATAATAAAGTGGAAGGAAATTCATGAATTTCACTGTAGTGAAACCATTTAAGGGTTTTTTTCTTGAACAGGCGTCTCAACAATTTCAATACATCTTTACCTTTTTTACTGCGAAAATTTTATATTTTATATCGTACTACAACCATACGACTGCCCGATCTATGGCCGCCGCATGTTACTGCGGGTCATTCACGACGAAGCAGGATATCACGTTTTATTGCTTCGCCTCTTACTCGTTCATTTTCCTAAGCTTTCCAATATTTTCTCGTCACCGAATCATCTTTATCAGGAAGTCAATCCCGATTCAGATTCATAGGTAATTAAGAATGTTACAACAGAGAAACATGACGTACATACATACATACGTAGTACGGCAGATATTAAAAGCTAAGAAGTTTTTCGTTAATATCCAGAACCGAAAAAACTTTGTGCGCTACGCTATCAGTTTCCACCCACAACGGATCGCGTGATAAGATTATTTTAGAAAAGTCTAAAACAAAGTTAGGCGGTGTACGCCTTTCTTTGTTTTACCTTTTTTCGAGAATCGGACCTATGGACCGATTTTTTCAAAGGCGGAAGCTTAAGCTGCAGTCTTCTATTATTACAGGGCAAGATCTTCTCTCAAAATTAAAGAAAGAGTAAGGTACATTAACTCACGATTGTTTCTTTTAGAGTAGAGTCTCTGGTAGAGATCACATATTACAAAATAGCTCGTTGAGTACCTAAGAAAAGAAAGTTTTTAAATTTCTAGACCAGGACCTTTGATGTTTCTTAGCGGACCTTTAATAAGAATCGTTAATCCGTTAATCTTTAATTTAATTAGTACTCCGGTGGTTTGATTATCCCCGACATAGGCGTTAATTAAATTTTCACCATCGCTTCTCCACCGCGAGTTTCCATGTGGGTGCCTCCGGTAATAGCACACGAGATTGAGTCTTTACCTGTAAGTTACATTAATACCGACACGTTTTTGTAACAGCATGCGGCATTAGCGGGGTCTCACTTTGGATTAGGAATTAAATTACACGTAAGTAATATGAGATGCTCGTAAGCAGCTATTGATGAGCGCGGACACGCGAGCGTAGTCTGGTAGAGGAGTATCATGTACCTGTTTCCGGGTTATGGCGTAAAGTGATGTTAGAAAGGTCTGGTGTTCAATTCGTACTTATATTTTAAAACTTTCTTGATAAGCCTAAAGTTTTGTAGTGTGGCGGGTTTTTGTTTTTTCGTTTTGTTCTTGATTATGTAGGTAGATCGAGCTGTCTTTGTACTTGATAATAACTTTAAACTATTTCCGACGGTAAAATAGTAGTTTCTTAATTATTCTTCACAAAATAACAACAATCGTTCAACTGGTTCACTACTTTGTTGGGAAAACTAATTAGTGGGTCAAACCTACTGCCAGTTTTAGGCCCACAGCGTCGTCAAAAGTGCAGAATAAATTTAATAAGAAAATGCTCTTTTATTGCCAGGAACAGTTTGTTTACGAAATTGAAAAATAAAGCGTGTACATTTTAAATTTCACTCATCATTCGACTTATCCTTTTTTGTCGAGATTATCAACGAGATTGCCAATGTTCCAACCATCTGCCTGAAGAAAGTAGGTAATGTCACCCGTAAACTGTTGCGTAGCAAGCGACATGGGCGCCCTTGTACCATCGTTTGCTTTGCTGCACTGCGCATCATTAGACTCCCATTTTGATCTCTTGTTTGAAACTCCCAATTCTAATACCGGCTGTTTATACTGTTCCATTTTTTGGATTATCACGTATCATCATCAACTCATTATGTCCCCACCGAGGGGCACGGGTCTCTTCCCTGAGGAAGGTATAGGCCATACTCCACCACGGGGGCCTAGTTTGCTTTGGTGGAGGCTTGTAAGACTAGTGGCTGGTCTTACTGTCAGAAATCTACGTACAATGGCCCAACTATGAGGCCAAGTGCGGAAACCCTAAGCCAAACTAACTAACTGTCAGAAATTTTCAACCCGCCCTAAGGCCTCTGGCTTAGCTTAACGACTGCCATCTATCAGCGGCAGTCGGCACCAACTGCTTATTATTAGGTATGTATGGGACTGAATTATATTTTTTTAAATGATATCACAAGGAACGCTTTCAATGGTTGGATTACCTACTCGTAGTTATACGTGCCTTTTAGTGTCTGTACTCTTACATTAATAAAAACCTCTATAATCTCTTTTTTTATGTATAACTAGCTTTCGCCCGCGACTCCGTCCGCGTGGACTTTAGTTCAAAATGTTCCAACCCCGTTCACTCCCGTTAAGGGTTAAATTTAGAAAAATCGTGAAACACGTGTTCAATCAATTATGTTGAAGAGTATTTATTTCAAGTTTCAAGAAAATCTGACAACATTTTTTTATACCTCCATACAAACTTTAACACCGCCGTTTACCCCTTTAGAGGGTGAGTTTCAAAAAATCCTTTCTTAGTGCTCCCCTAGGCTCCCTAAGGAACTCCCATGCCAAATTTCAACCCCCTAGGTTCAGTAGTTTGGGCTCTGCGTTGATTCTAAGTCAGTCAGTCAGCTTCTCCTTTTATATATATAGATAAAGTGTTCTCTATCTATCTACATAGTGTGACAAAAAATACATTCACAATGGAATCAAGGGAACGGATTCAATGGTAAGCACTTTCAACTAGCATAGCCGCACTCGAATGCGACGAATTGACATGAATTACGGTCGGATCGCACGTCACGCGCTCACGAGGCTGCCACTTACCGGTCGTGCCGAGCAAAAGCTCAGCACGACCGGTAAGTGTGTAAAAACACAAACTGTTTTATTTGCCAAACAGATTTGAAAGAACTTTAAGTTAATACCAAAAACTGCCTCATCATGGACGGTTTCGTGACTGAAACTATGTCGAGTTGCTACTTAGGTTATACTTATTACCTAAGCTAGATTTATGTATTTTGATATAATTATGTTCGCTATATCTCTCTTCTATCTACGAATCCGGACTTGGCCCCCGTGGTGGAGTGTAGCCTATACCTTCTTCAGGGAAAAGACCCGTGCCCCCGGTGGGGACATAATGTGTTCATCATATCTCTCTTAATTACGTAATCAAGCATAAAGTTGAAAATTGCATAAGCACTTTAAGCTGACATCCTTTTGTACACGTAAATTATGTAAAGGCAACCCACCACTACTGATTCTATTGAAATCAAATGATTGATATCATTTACAGTTACTTTAAGCTATTGATTCGGATGATTGATAAATTCGGCGAGTGACTACGCGGTCGTCAATTTAATTAATCGTAAAAGACCTCCATCTGTGACTATTGCAATGTATAGTGATATACAACCAAATGGAAAATTATAGTATTAATTTGATTGTATTGATTGCAATATGCAAATAAAAGGCAAGTCGGAATTCAATCATGATCGATCATCATCATCGTATCCCACTAGTGCGTACTAGTATATATCGAGTTCGATGAGGCGACATAGTGTGTGTGTTACTGCTTGTTTATTGTATCGGTGAAAGCGATATAGCACGGCTCGCTGTAAAAAAAAAAAAAACATAATTAAACAAATTAAGCTCGATATTAATGACATGCCAACTGAGCTGGAACTTACTATGTTTATATATTCTGCCTCGTAACAAGCGGTGAACAGTAAGTATATTTAGTTAACCTCACGAATGTTTCTCGAGTCATCTTTGTGTGCCCCACACAGATCACCCCCAATAGATTCCGCATACAGGGCAAACGACGCGCACCACGCATAGGCTCAATAGCTCCTATACGAAACAAAGCTTGAATGCGCTCCTTCAGTCCGGACCAAGTATCAGACCCGCGCGTACTGTGCAACAATTAATGCTTATAAAATCTTTTCCGAAGAAAACAAAACATTTTAATGCCGTTTTGTAGTGTGAAGTGGTGTGGGAAGTCTTCTAAGACTTCTAACTTCCAAAAAGATGGGATCACATTCCACCGGTAAGTAAAATCCTTGCAAAATATTTTTATTTTGCTAGTGAAGCAAAGGTCAAGATATACTGGTTCTTAATATGCAATAATTCAAAGAACTTGGGCTACGCGTTGATGTCTTTTGAAAATGTCTCTTTCTGACCTGCGGTAATGAGTATTACTTGTCTTTTTTTATCAAAATCATGCGAAACTACTAGTGTTGAGTAGTGTTTCGTGCTCAAGTTTTTATCGATATTTTTATACAAATGATGTTGGGATATTGCAAAGCCATTTTTCTTAGTTTTAGAGCACTACAATAATGCGAGCAGTGAACGGAATAATTAACGGAACCTGATGCATTAGTAGATGGGACCTCATCCGCAATATCGGTACCTACTTATACTTGTAAAAATAAAATTATAAACAAAATAACCTGTGTTTTCAGAATATAAAGTTATTCTTGCTTTCATTGCATAAATAAATATACCTTTGTATCAGATGTTTTATTTTTATACAGCGTCCAGTGACACATTTACCAATATTTAAAATCCATTCAGTAGTTTTTAGGCATAAGAAAATAGTACCAAACAATAACATACAAACATGCATTGGTACATACTTTTATAAAAATACTCCCAAACACAATTTTTTTTAATTAGCCTTTTCTGTGTTCCACTGCTGGGCAAAGGCCTCCCCTTTAGATTAAATATTATATCAACTCATAATAGGTACCTAAGTCGAGAATAGCTACTGATACGTACTTTTGTACGCTCTTAATGTTAGTTACTACCTAGTGTGTTTTCGAATAAATTGTGTAACAAATTACTCAAGAAAAGTTTTGCTCACCTAACCAACACTTATACAGGGCGTCCCAAAGTTATGAGATATAAAAGGAAAGTACCTTAAATATCGCAGTTAGGGTATTCTGCTGAAAGAAGACTTTATGTTATTTTTAAAAATTATTAATTCTGCATTCAAAGCGTCTGGGAATCGAACCGACTTGAATGTAAAAAACAACACCCTTACTTTTATGATGCCAATAGAAAGAATAGCCAAAAAATTATAACTCTTCTTAAGTAATATAGTATTTTAAAAGAAATGAACAGCGTGAAATTAATCATTTTAATCAAATTAAAAACATACATAAACTGACCTAGTCAATTAAGTTGAAAATTAAAAATGAAAATCAACAGGCAGCGTACTCATCAAAAGGTTGGTGATTTGCGTAAGACAAGAGGGATCATATTTTGAGCATTTAATTAATTAATTTACAAAAAATGCCCACTTAATTGACTACGGCAGTTTCATGTATGTTTTTAATTTGATTAAAATTATTAATTTCACGCTGTTCCTTTCTTTTCAAATACTATGTTACTAAGAAGAGTTATTATTTTTTGGCCATTCTTTCGATTGGTATCATAAAAGTAGGGGTGTTTTTTTTACATTTAAGTCGGTTCGATTCCCAGACGCGGCAAGTAATTTTTAGAAAATCTTTGAATGCAGAATTTCTGACTTCTAAAAATAACATAAAGTCTTTTTTCAGCAAAATACCCTATCGACGATATTTAAGGTACTTTCCCTTCATGTGCCATAATTTTGGGACGCCCTGTATATCATTTAGTGCTTTAATTGTGGTTCAAAAAATCGCTTGTTTTTTGTCTGAATAGGGTAGTTTCCAGGGTCAAAATAATTAAATTCTATTTAGTCCGTATTTTACATTATAAAAAATATTGGACACGTATTTTTTCTTTTTTCGATGAAACAAAAAATAAAGATATAGCCCATTAAAGTTACGTGTGACGTCACTCCGTGCTAAAAAATGCAGCACGGCGTGACGTCACACATAACTTTAATGGGCTATATCTTTGTCATTTTTGGTCTAATTTACAAATAAAAAAATACGTGTCCCTTACTTTTGTCATAATCTAAAAGACGGACTAATTACATTTTTTAAGGCAACTAGCCCATTGCTTCGCAACTGACACCCTATGTATCGATAAGTTGCTATCTCTCTGATTTCGATGTCGCATCACTAGATCGTTGGTGCTTTCTAGCGCGACCTTGAATTAGCCAATCACACGTTCGCTTGTTTGTTCCCCGCGCCCCTTTCCTTCCTCAAAGTTTGGTGACTTCGGTCTAGTGCAAATGTCGTATCATACGGTATCTGTTGGGGGTGATCTGTGGTTCCCCACCACCAAACTGCCGCTTTTCGTGGCAGTTTCCGGTATCAGGCCTCAAAATGTTGGAATGATATACCCCCCCCCCCCCCCCCCCACCTCTCCGCCAGCACCAATCTAAGGCGACTTTCAGGGTACACTTTAAGAAATTTCTTCTGGACCAGCAAAAACTGCTGCCCTAGCAGGTTATATTTTCCGACTGTTATATTTTATTATTGTAATTAAGTTATTCATTCCAATTATTTGAATTAATTATTATTTTATAATATAATATAATGTAATTTATGCAATGATTTAATAAATAATTTAAAACAAATTATAAACATAATAATAACAAGAATTAAATCTATGTAAAACTGTGACTTTATCTTACCTGGACATTTTATTTAATATAATATATATACCTATATCGATCCATCTATGAATCAATTTTATAATTAATTTCAATTTTACAATAACATTTTATAATTCTTTAAATCGGACATTATGGCAAGGTAAACATTGACATTTACCTATTTAATATTTTTATTTTATTTATGTTTAATTTTTTCACCAAATAACAATAACATTATTATTATCTGCGACTTTGAGTTGTTAAAGTTTGCACAGGTACAATTAATTTTCGCTGTAGACCTATTTGACATTCTATCTACTACTACTTCGCAATAAGCATCACTTCTTTGGGCTCTGCGCGCCGCTCACACTGGGTATCGGCAGAATACCAGCGCTGGATTTTTCTTTTGAAACTCCCAGCACATGCTGAGTCGAAACCCATTTGCATTTGCCACACACACGTTGTCACGTTATTTATCAGCTCACATCCTATAGATAGGTACTTCTCCTGCCACATAAAATGTTTGTATTGCTTATGTATGTTTCTGTTTTGTCAGTGTTTATAATTTGCTGTTACTTTGTGATTTCATTTGTTGCTATATGTACGTGTGTGTGTCCTATGGAAATAAATCTTTTATCTATCTATGTATCTATCTATCTTTCAGTAGCAAATTAGCTTTCAGCATGGAAGTAGCTTCATTTGGTGCTTGCAGTGTGAATTGGCATTGTCGTCATCGTGTTTCTCAATACCAATCATTTACAATTGATTCGTTACAAAACCAAATAATCTGCCAAAACAGCTCAGAAGAAGGAGTACCATAGAAGGAGGAATAAAATAAAAAGTAACAGTTGTATAGCTGTCCATGTTACTCTTACGATAAATCTCTGCGCCAGAAAGAGACAGCTGTAGTGTACTCATGCACTAAAAATGTTACAATCGTACACGGTTGCCACAGATTACTGAACAAAGCCAAAATCGATAGGGCTGGGACAAACACCATAAAGATGTCGATATTATTTATTCCGATCTACATAATCTGTGTATTTTTTAAAATTAATGGTGGTAATTAAGTATTAATATGAAATGATAAAAAAATCATACCTCTTTTTCACAACTTGCAAAAAGTATCTTTTCAATCCCATCACCATGTTTAATAGTGATTTTTCGGACCCATGGCTGTGTACCAAAAACCTACGACTAAATTCCATTATTCCAATTCCAATTAATTCAAATTACAGTCATGGGCCCTTAAAATCACTATTATCACCATTATCTATCTATCTAATTATCAATGTATTTATCTCTAAAAAAATATCATTTTTCCCTTGGTGGTGCTAGTGAACCAGCTGGAACCCCTTACGGTTATGTTATTATGTGCTAAGTGTGGTACATACCATATAAGTTACAATAAATATTCATAAGTAACAGTAAGTAATTCTACATCAGGTTTTCAATAATATAAATGGGACTAATAGGGCTATAGCAAATCGAAAAAAGATTTTACCAAGTTATGTGGTAACATGGCAAAAAGTATATGTACGGCGAATATAGAACCTTTTTCTTTAATATGTTTGCTAGTGGTTGCCTGGAAGAAATTGCTTATAGTAATAAGGCCGCCAATTGTACTTAGATTTATAAAAAATTGTAAATGTTATTTATGAGTACAATAAAGAATATTCTATCTATCTATCTATCTAATCATCAATAATCACCATATACAGCGCCACCAAGTTATCTGTTCAGGTGGGTAAAATTGTAACTAAGTAATTAATTGTAAATCATGTTCCCCATTTTTTGTTTTATTTATTCACTTACTAAGATTTATAGATATATGTTCATTAAAATTGAAAGATGGGTTAAAATATTCTCATTTTTCTAGGTGAATTTCTCAAATGTTACTACTAAATTCTCCACTAGCGCCGCTATCAACTGAACAGATGAGATGGTGGCACTGTAAGAAAGTATAATGAATAAAACAAGACCCAAATAGGAAAAACTATTTAATAACATAACATAACATTTACACACAGAAACATACATTGCTTCTGGCCCCACACTAGGATACCCTGTGTCGTGTTAATAGTTTACGTATTTGTTTCCAATAAATACCTACCACCTAGCATAGTTACTCAAGGCACCTGTTGTAATAACATCATCAGTCCAGATTCGATGGAATAAAATAAAAATTAAAAACCAAACGATTTATTGGTACAAGATTATTTGGCATCAAATAAAGTACGTAGTTTCAAGCTTTTCACATAAAAAGTGGCAGGTTGCAGCTCAATAGAGAAGAAACCAACACGTATTACTATAATGTATATGTTTTTTATCCCTGACTTCTGTTTTACAATTACCTAGTAACGTTTTTTTTTTTTTCACAAAAATGTGTCAGCCATAATGTAAAAGATAATATTTTATGAAAGTAAAATTAAATCCGCTTGGTTGCAGCTCACGAACGTTGTCCATTTCCGCGGAGGTCGCAACCTGAAAATTGTTTTTATTTAAGTACTTCACGTTGATAACTTCCACATAAAAAATAATAAAATCATTTGCACCAGAATCAGACTATGATAGTATTAAACTAGTTATGACCTTTAACTGCTAAACGTTGTCCAGGATAGAAAAAAACATCCAGTCAGGCAATAATCAGGGAAAAATTCTACAAGTGATATACGGCGCCTTGCAGGTTGGAGCTGACAACATGTTTTATTATCCAAGTGGAGTAACCACTAGACCAACGAGACAGTCGGGTCTCGTGTGAAATTCCTGATGTACATACATACAGCAAAACGTGCACCTCAGTCGACATAATTGTGCAGTATGTAGACTTTATTTTGTTTTTAGTATCATTATAATGTATAATTATAACCTTACCAATGATCTGCGGGCTAAGGAAAAGCGTAAAGTAGGTACGGCACTTGTTTCCAACCTACGCCACTTGCATGTTTATGAAACAGTCGCTTGCTGCAAATGCGGTGTAAATTTTTCCAAGACTACTTTGTACGTGATACTGCGTCATCGACATTTGTTATTTTGTGCTGTCTTCGGGTAACCTGCAATAGATAATCATAGATAACAATTAAAACAACTATACGAACGCAAGAAATAACTAAATATGCTCTACGAACTATCGATACTTTTTTTTCACTGAGAAAGTGGGAAAGTCCCATCCCTATTCCCCTACAACAAACAACAAACTTGTATTATGATTTATATCGAAAATATCACAATAATCATGATGAAAACACCATTCTCTAATAGCTAATTTGCAATTCTAGTAGCCCATAGTTGAAATCTTAGAGAAAATACCCTTTTAGGTACACAAAATTGAGACTTACCGGTGGAAGCTGATGAATGTTGTTTCATTATCTTCTCGGGAAGAATGAGATATACATTCTAACACAACACACACCATGCCGATGGTTACTTATACTATATACCATGAGAATCCACTAAAATTCACTTCAAATGGTGCTTTAGTAAATATAAAATACACAAGCTTCTTGAAAACGGCGCACTCCCAAACCTCTTGTCAAACACACTGCCAAACACAGAACACCCTCTGCCAAATCAATGTCATTGGGCGGCACATTGCATGCCGTCATTTTCTGAGCCGTTCTAATTTGGTAGCGTAATGGTAACCAAAGGTAACCAACTGACGTTTAAGGGTTGTACGCTCGAAAAAAGCAACAAAGACACGACTATATTTTTCTCTTTCTAACACGTAGCTTGCGGCTATTTAAATTGACGAAACAGACTATGTGGCACGTTTTCATTTTTTAACGCTCCTTCTATGGTACTCCTTCTTCTGAGCAAAACAGCATCAAATAGCACCAACAAAGATCATTCTGAATCACTGTTGTAGATAAAATTAAACGTTTTGTTGTAAAAACATAAAATTTTCACCACTAGCGGTAGATACGAAAATCTGAATACGTTTTGAATGCATCTCTTTACAGACATCCGTCATTTGCCTTTTATGTCGTTTTTCACCTCTGAATATGCATTGAGAACGCTTTTTCAGACGCATGCCGGTCTCCGTCTTCGTCTAACTCAAATCCGTACGTAATATAAGGCTAATAGGATTCCTAGCGCACACCAAATCCTGAACAATTTGAATCGTCTATCTAACATTCAAATTCTAGCTGCGCACAATTAGGCATTGTACTTCTATAGAACCAATTCCTAGGTGGACGCCAATTAATGACAATGGAAAGTAAAACCGATCCGTTTCAACAAGCACAGCCATGTGATTTGCTTAAGTATTAACACAAAGTGTAACGTTACCCGTGTGACGTGAAAGTAAAACCGACGGCAGAAGGAACAATAAAAGTAATTAAATTTGCGAGTCAGGGATCGCGCGATACCGTAAAACAATACATTGGGAAACCTGACGCGCGGTACGAACATCTATGAAAATATACATAAACTAACGCTTGCATCGAGGAGGGGTAGGCAGAGACCATGGTTTGCCAGTTGCCACGATTCTCACAAACCTCCTTCGCTTCATCAATATTCGTTAGTCTCTGCGCATGCTGGCCGGTTTCGGGTACTTCTTTTGTACTTTGCAAATAGCGGATTATTTTGTTTGGAGTTTGCCCGAAATAACCTAATAAAATAACGTGTCATATCAAATCCGAAGACATCGCCGCATAAAGCCGGGTCCGCTGCGCCATGTTACGCGTGTTACAAAAAACGTAACACGTAATGAGCGTTTTTCCTTATGTCAAATTTAGTTTTAAAAGGATCCCTAGGTTGCGCTGCCGTACCGTATTATGAAACGTCAAAGCAAAAAATAATACTATGGTTCTGTGGAATTTGTGATGGTTGCAAAGGTAGTATGAGGACGTGAGTCGCGCGCGACAACGTCAAAAGTCGCGAGAATTTGACAGTTAGTGTACTGGAAAGTCGCGACTTTTGACGTTGTCGCGCGCGACTCACGTCCTCATACTACCTTTGTTGGTTACCTAGAAGAAAAAATGCTGTTGTCGTTTGGTGATAAGTGCGCTTTTGGATACTTTGGAGTCTTTGCTATGGATTGTGGGTTTGAATTTTTATTTTTATTACGAGAAACCTCGTCCGAATAGCAACCCTGGTTCCTTCTCTTGTTTAGTGATCTGTGGACTGACTTTGGCATTGATTGCAACGAATCACAAATTCGTATGAAGAAACGAATGGCGCCATCTAGTGTATCTCAAGGAACTAAGAAAAAAAAGAAAGGAAAAACGCCCATTATAATAAAAATGGGGCATGGTATAACACGTTACGTGTTACATAACGTTATGTTACGTGTTACTTAACACGTAAAGTGTTAATACCACTCCCCATTTTTGTTTTAATAACGTGTTACATTTTTTGTAACACGCGTAACATGGCGCAGCGGACCCGGCTTAAGTGCTACGAACCGTTGATGGAAAGCGCGTTGTTGGCCATAATTTCTTCCTAAGCAATTTCTTCGGATTTTCTATGTTCTGAAAACAGTTCCTAATCCTGTAATTCATAATATATAACGCATAGATAAGATCTAACTTACTGTTTAAGAGCTGACATTAAGTAGATATCTGTCATAAAATAAGAGAAATTAACATAATGCGTTCCACACTGTTTTGTTTTTATTTTATGTAGAATATTTTGGTCTACAAACCTAGCGCAATAAAATTGAGATTCTAGGAAGTATGAAGGCACTGCAACTGAAGACCAAAAGATCATCGAACCGTGCGGTCTTGATGTCATAACCAGCCAAGACTCGTAAAAAACATGGTTATTAACGCAAAAACGAGTACATTTATTATCTTCTTTTGCGTGAGTTTATCTAACTCAAATTAATTAGTAATGCTACTGTAATAGGCACTTACTTTATTAAGCTCAGAAACATTGAGTAAAAACGATGTCTATTCTGTAGCGTTTTGCGTATCTAGCTCTTTGGAGTTTTTTAAGTGAATATTGACTAATTGGTCCTGAAAAACTAGTTAGGTACATACTTGCTACCAAATTATTTCCGGATTAGATAACGTTATTTTAAACTATGATATGATAGGCTTTGAGTTGTGCGTTGATGTATCAGTTGCGGTTGCCTTTTATATTTACAGACTTATTTATAAAATCATAATTTGGTATATAAATAGGTCAATAATGTCATCTAACAGGCTGCCCAACCTGAAAATATCGATTATTGTCAGCACAGGTTCCCAAACTAGGTAAAAGCTGGATGTTTTATCCCGAAAAATTATGTGACTTTTTTGTTACCTACGCGATTACAATCGATTACATTTTGGAAAACCGATTATTATCGGTAATGTATAAACATTATTTCTTTACTGGTTTTCATGAAACTAATTCACACCACTAGTATATTGCGCTCTCGTCTTGCTCACAAATAAGGTATTATTCGCTATTCTCGGCCTAACCGTCTCCACCAGTATTTTTCTCCAGCTTTCCCTCGCTCTGCATTGGCACTTGACACATTGTTTCATTGTTCTCGTATAAATCGTACCTATTAGCGGGGAACAAAAAGCTCAAACGCCGGCAATCTGCCGACTTATCGAGACCAACAGAATCGCTACCATTGTGTTAGGATTCCCGACTCGAAACGTTTATTACAGGAGGTTAACTGAAGCAGGAAAAATACGAATGCATTATGCATCGTTAATCGAAAGTATGATAAACTAACTTTCAATATCTCGAGTCACAATTGATTTTATTTTTGACACTTTGGCCAACTGATACCCATCAACAAAATATTCACCGCTCTAAGCGGGAGTTAATTGGAGAGGAAATCCAAGTTGCATAAAGGGCCATCGGGCTAGCCATGCTAGCATCTCTCTCGTTGATCATGTGCGCAACGTCGTAATTCGATAGAAGACTAAAGTGGAAGATGAGGGTACACGAATTCAAAAGCATAAGTGGAAATGGGCGGGACATGTAGCTAGACGAGAAGATGGACGGTGGATGAAGGTAGTACCCGATGGATTGACGACGTTAAGAAGGCGGCAGGAGAACAATGAACAAATTAGCAGGGGACCGGCAAGATTGGCGTTATGGTGAAAAGACCTATGAGTGTCAAAAATAAAACAAAAAATACATTCGAATTGAGAACCTCCTCCTTTTCTGAAGTCGGTTAAAAATGGCGGATACTTGTTATCGTATTGCCATCAAAATCACAGAACACATTGCTCTGAGACTAAAGTATTTAAAATAAACCTAATAAATAAGAAAAACTCAAATATAAACTAAAATAGCCTTGTCGGAATTGTTTTATGTTAAAAAAAAGGTTTCCCACAATCAAATCCCTTCGTTTTATCCCGGAACATAACAGCCATTCTGAATTTCAGTTGACAGCTGATCAATATTTATGTTTTTGTAGCAGTTACGTATCTGAGTCCATAGTTACTGCACGATGTTTGAAAAGTGCTGTTTCTACTTTCTGATAGTTAATATTTTATGCTTCGTTGTAAAACGTCTGCGACACTCTTCTACTTCCTTGGTTTGCAATGAAAAAAGGTTTAAAAACCCCGCACTGAAAAGTGTACCCTTTAGAAACTAATAGCTCCTCGAGTGCTTTAAAATTGCCACTATTAAATATGGTACAGAGTTATTTTTTCAATGCGGGCACACACAAAATTTGAAGATTTGACTTAATTAAGTTTGTGCACACACACACACACAGAATGATTTCGATTTCATATCAGGCAGCCCCATTAGGTACAACGAATAACAATATTAAAAAACCGGACATACCGAGGGTCCCGTCCTCGCAGTGTTTTCCGAATTTTTCCCGAACTTTAAAGGCGATTTTTTTGTGATTTAACTACAAATGTATAATCTTCAGATTTTACCTATGTTGGTAGTATAAGATGATATTACTTGCCAAAGTTCATAGTTCTAAACATATGTTTTTAAAGCATAAACGGCGGTGTCTTTTTTTACGTTAATTTAGAAGGTTTTTTTCTTTTTTTGATTTGATTTTTTCACAACTTCAAGGGGCCTTAGACTTGAGCTTATGGTTTTAATTTCAACTCGATACCTCAATGCATTCCCGAGATAAATGTTTTTGACAGACACACGGACGAACGGTCGAGCAACAAAGTGATCCTGTACATAAATTCAATGCAAAAGGCTTATGTTTTTACAGTATGAGCTACGGAACACTAAGAATGGATATTTTTTAATTATTTTAATAATAATAATTTAAATGTCAAAATATTACGTGTCAATACCAAGGAGAATTCTCCTTGTCAATACAAACTTAGATTGATATGTTTCATAAATGATGCATTTTAAAAATAACTGTATCGAAGTATACGTCGAAGTGAAACTTTCTGGATTAGTAAACATTGTAAACTTTTACTCCGGATCCACTTACGGGTGTGGTTTTATGGGACGAGTCCGACCAGGTTTCGCTCCGATTCGCAGAGCTTAATCATGGTGAGCAGAGACGGAGCTCGCGTCGTCGGTTGCTCGTCTCCAGAGATGGGTAGTGGGTTTTTTCCCATTTCGACCCAGTGGATTAAAACCCGGGTCAAAACGTTTTGACCCAGTTAAAACCCATTATCGCCCTTTTTGGTGGGCGATAACTCAAAACGCACGAATTAAGTCACGGGCGGGAATGCAGTTGCTTCTCGTCATAGGGGATGCCGTTGCATCCCCTATGACCTATGATGGCAGCAACCATTGTATTTGGTTCATAGGTGTTAGTAAACCAAGAAACTTGGTGTGAATTGCATATTTTTCAGCTTAATTTCATCAATGCACAATTTGATTTCATTATTTTAAATGTAATATTGAAATTTAATATTAAATTAAAATCACAAAAATATAACATGAAAAATTATTAGGTACAGGTACAGGTTGTACTTAGCATATAATTATTTTTAGTGTATTATGTAGTTAGTACTAACATTTCAGTAATTACTTAAAGTAGACGAAAACAATTGTTGAAAGTAAAAACGTGACCTACCATAGTACAATCGACAGCAGATCAACCTTTACATTTTAATTGCAAAGTTGCCAATGACTTAATTGTGTAAAGTGCACGCCTGCAAACGTTGATGATCTTTGAACTTTTAATCCACTGGTGGACTAACCCAGTTATAACCTGTGGGTTGTACCGTGACAAACAGGTTTTTGCTGACTGCGTACAAAGATTCGCCGAATGCTCTGAGATGTGGACAGCGGGCGGAGGGGCTCACAGAATAATAATAGTACCTAGTTAGGTGCAAGTGGCAACGGGAATACACGAATGCGCCCGAATCTTCTTCGGTATGGCAGTTTAATTTATTGCGCTAATTTGATATACAGTTTAGCCGTGGTATAATGACAACAAGAGTTGTTTATTTTTACTTAGCTCTTGTTAGAACATCCTTACTAGTCCTACTACAAAAAAAAGTACTTTTAGTGAAAGTAAATTTCTTTATACTTATACTATAAACTGTACTTTTTACTTATACTTTACTTTTTCTGGTTCCCACGACACAGGGTATCCTAGTGTGGGGCCAGAAGCAATGTATGTGCCTGTATGTAAATGTTAATGTTATGTTATGTTATTACAAACGAAACATTTAACAGAATATTACGTAAAAAACAAGATGTACAAAGGCAAGTTTATCTCTGTAAGAGATTTCTTCCTGCAAACCTTAGAGAGTCGGAGCATCGGTAAAAGAAAACGGGCCTACGTGTACAAAATAGACTACATAAACTACAAAAAACCTAAACAATTAGCCTTCTTTATGCAGAAAATAAATACGCTACATAGATTATATGTACCTGCCTGCCAAAATTAATAACAAACAAAAGAAATAATACATAAATAAATGTATAGCTCAAAGTTATGATAGAGATAGATAATGCTCTTTCAGCTGCTTCTTAAATGTACCAATTGTGAGGCTAGCACATATCTCACCGAATGGACTGTGAATAAATCACCGTAAGCTCCACTGTTGTGAGCAGGAATTTTTAGAAGGTGGTAGTTGATATTTATAATCGGTCTTTCTCCAGAATGCAGACTGAACTGAACCCTTTGTCTGGAGGAGAGGAGGGATAGATTAGATTTTTTTATAATAAAGAGAGATTTGAACTTTTCGGCGAAAACGAATTGGGAGCCATTTTAACTCATGTCGGAAACTAGACACATGATCAAATTTGCGTAGTCCGTATATGAAACGGATACCCAAATTCTGTAATCGTTCGAGTTTATCTAGCAGCTCCTCATTGGCATCCAAGTAGCAGACATCCGCATAGTCAAGAATGGGAAGAAGGAGAGATTGGGCAAGAGTAATTTTAGTTTTAAATGGGAGAAAGTTCTGGAGGCATCGCAGCGAATGGAAAGCCGCAAAGACTCACCGACTGACTCCACTGACATGCGTGGACCAGCAGCGATGACACTCAAATAGCTCTCCTAGGTTCCTAGCCTTTGTCGTATAGGCAATAGCCTTGCCGTTGAAAACAACTGAAGGAACCACAGTCTGCTTCATCAGCAACTTGTAGAAATGCGGACTGCCAATAAGCATTGCATGTGATTTTTTGGGGTTCACTAAAAGACCGAAGTGCTCAGCCCATCTTAGAATAAGCGCAAGGTCCGCATTCAAATTATCAACCGCCGAGTTAAACTCATCCACTCCAAAATGCCAGTAAAGCAGGTCGTCTGCATACAGATGGTATCGAGACGACAGCGAGTCGGTGACAGAGTTAATAAAAATGGAAAACAGGAGTGGGGAGAGGACCCCACTCTGAGGAACGCCTGCAATGAGTTCACTCGAATCTGAGGACGTCTCGTCGGAGCGTATGCACTGCTGGCGTCCCCGGAGATAGGTATCGAACCATTCTGTTACAAGAGGAGATACGTCAAGAGAATCTAGGATAGCTAGGAGAATATCGAAGTCAACACAGTTGAAGGCACTGCTAAAGTCAAGCAGTGTCAGCACCGTGGGTTGCTTTTTGTCTCTGGCGAGACGTATATCATCAGTGACCTTCAACAGTGCCGTAATTGTGCTGTGACCAGGGCGGAAACAGGATTGGAACTGGTTGAGGAGATTGTTTTGGGTTAGGATTGTCGAAAGCTGGGTGTTTACAAGGGATTCAAGGACTTTGGAGAGGAATGGAAGGATATATATTGGCCGGTATTCGGAGAACGATGGGGGATGTGTGGTTTTGGGGAGAGGTATAACATGATCCTTTTTCCAAGCGGTTGGAAACAGGCTGGTTACCAAGGAAAAGTATGTTCTTTGTATGAAAAGTATTTCCTTCATATTCTTTGTATGAAACTAACAATTCTATGAACGCGTCGCAGTGCCGTCTTTTATCATTCTTGTTGGGAATATGAGGTTATTATTACCCGGTGAAAACACCTGGTTTGGGATGAACTTTGTAACTACGGTGGTTTTGCGCGAAATCATTGCAAACTGCGCTTGCAAATGTGACGAGTGCTGGGTAAAAGTACTATCCAGGCTGCAAATAAGAAATAATCCCTCTAAACTTACTAAAAGTTGACCCAGTTAAGTGGTACTTGTTTTCGTCATTATCAATTTCTCGAGTCACCAACACAATAAATTTTGTGTGTGCTAGTGCCCGGCGATGCTGTGTAAAGTTCTTTTAGCGAAAGTAAACAGTCTGGAACTAGCACAACGTTTTTAGATTCACTATAATATCCTAAAACAAGTTGTACTTATACTGGTCATCATCAGGTCTCGATTGTTTCCAATATGACGTAGTACCACAAGCGTCACATACCCTCGCCGTACACCGCTTTATCACTCCGAGCCCGATCCGTGGCACGTTGTTTACAAATACTACACGTTTTAGTTTTTCCCCACCTCATCGGGTTTTAACGGGGAATAACTGGGTCAAAACTGGGTTTTAACCCGCCGGTGGATTAAAACCCGGGTCATTACCCATCTCTGCTCGTCTCACACTCCGCTCCGTCTCTGCTCACCATGATTAAGCTCTGCGAATCGGAGCGAAACGGTCGTACTCGTCCGATAAAACAACACCTGTAAGTGGATCCGGGCTAAAAGTTTACAATGTGTTGTGCTTACGAAAGTTTTAATTAGTGAAATTTTTTAGATTGGTCTTATATTTACTAACGTTGAACGTTTAGCCGAATGCTGACCTTTTCATTTTTGGCAGTTCTTACTGCAAAGGCATAGTTAGTTAGTTAGTTATGTATTCGTTTGTTTTCTGGTGTGTACAATAAAGAGTTCTAATCTAATCTAATCTAATCTATATCCTTGGGTGTCATTTAAATACAATTGAAAGTAGGTAATTAATAAGGAGTAAGTACCTAGATACAATCGACTGCACTTTCGGTTTTTACAACATTATAGGTACTAAGAGGCTGTTGTGTTTATTACAAAGATGGGTCATTAAAACTAAAGCTGTTTAGAAAAAAACAGAGCTAAGTATATATTACAGCTGTAATGATGATGTATGGCCGTGTAGTCGGCAGATCATCTCCATTCGATACGAATAAGAGAAAGCTCAGTAAAATTATCCAAGGAAACAGTAAATGGGGTAACATAGAAGGCTTACTAAAGTTTTATTAGCGCACGTTTACGTTTTCGTTAGGTATAAGCAGGCAGTACGGTATTATTCTAAATAGGCTAGCCTAGTATTGCAATTTTTTAATTTAGCATCGACTGGAAGTTTCGAAGAAAGTTTATTAGCGCTACCAATGCAGAAAACAATTTTTTTGCAGAAAAAGACGAGACGAAATGTCATAAATAAACTAAATATCTTTAGACAGTCTAGAAATTAAATAGCCAAGAACCCATTTCGAATTACATTGGTTCATTTGAGGAGCACTACGTACATACATATTTAATTATTCAGTTCATTATAGCCAAGGGGCGTCAAGGAGAAAAAAAAGATGATGATGATAATGATGATGATGTAAACAAAACATCATGTAATCAAGTTTTTATTCGGCTGTCTTTCTGCATTGTTCTTTTCTTCCTAGTTATTATAATTTGGTCTGGCACAAACAGCCAACTGCGGATATTCATTCCATTAGTGTCAACCTCAAGACCTTAAAAAGCAGATTTAGGAACTCTGTTTCCATGCCAAATGAGGCAATTCAACTCAGTACCCGGCGGGCAAAACGTGATGAATTCTTGGTTTTTATCCGAAGTCACCTTAATGAGTATTTTAGTGTCTCTATGCTAAACCTTCGTTATAGAGACAATGATGACTACCTACTAATACGACTACCTTCTTAACGCTCTGGAAACCAGCGTCCAGGTCGCATTACGCTGTATGACCCATTTTGAAGACTTTTTGTTTCTCAAGTAAGTGCCAACGCTTGCTCGTTTTAGTTCGCTATGTAACATAACATTTACATAGAGACATTACTTCTGGCCCCACATTAGTGTGGTTAACTAAACACAGGGCCGGTTTGTGTCGTGGGAACCAGAAATAGTGACGTCACAAACTATTAAACATCTAAGATTCGAACCCGGGACCTCTCGCATAGTAGGCAGATGCGCTAACCACTGCGCCACAGAGGTCGTCTGTCGAATTGACAGAAAAGTTCCTTAATTTGACAGAATGTTAAGAACCGGGTGAAGTGAAAAAAAATACTTATTGAATATTAATGTGGGAGTATACGATCCTGACAGGTCATGTTAGAACGGACGACGTAACCTTGAATTGGCGTTAAATTTTCGATTAAAATATTTTATACTACACCTGCTTGGAAAGTACCTTGATACTTTATCAAATTTACGGTAGAAAGTACGTCATTGCATATCGAACAAATATGCGGGGAGAAAACGCATCTGAGCGGGAGAGAAAAGTGTATAAAAATCCATTTCTTACGTGGTTTTTCTTTTTTAATTTTGGGTAAGACTATGCGCCGGTAACCTAAATATCAAAAGCCAAAAAGTTTTTACAGTGAGTTTTTATCTCCAAGTTCGCAAAATGACACTGGCCACTAGCAACAATTTCAATATAAATTTCAATTAGTAAAGATTTCGTTTTTTATTTTCCTTGTAGGTGTAGTATAAAGCACTATGTATCACTCGAGAGAAACTGCGATTCCCGATCTCAGGTGTATTAAATCCCTCGCCTACGGCTCGGGCTTCAAACGACACCCTCGAAGTTAATCGGTCACTTTCTCCTCTCGGTGAACAATGTACTATTTATGTTCTATTTATCCTACTAGCAAATAATTGTCATTGAAACTATATCATTGTGTAAACTTACAATCAATGTTATATTTTGCACAGTGATTTAAATGTTAAATAAGAAGAAATCAATATTTAATGTTCGTGCGTAAAATCCTTACTACGCTGTCACAAGGTTATGTCAACCGTATTTTTTTGTAGTGACGTACCAAAAATAACGAAAATAATAACGGTCCCTTTAACGATACGAAGTTGATGAACAGGCTTTAGAAAAAGATCAGCGCGTTCTCAGAATCTCTCCGTACCACTGCTGTACAAAGCGATTGAGCTGATTTGGGCTCAAATAAAAGGTCGCACAACTCGCCACAACACTTCACCGCCATTCGGCACAAAAAAGATGATGACCCTTCTAAAATGCCTGCGAAAATGGCACAAGAGATGACTGAGTGAAGGTCGTCTAAAAAACAAAACTACTTAATCGTGCGTCAGTAGCAAAAGCTAGTTAAGAATAACGTAAGGAATGATAACGTTGATTTTCTCCCATCACTAGTCATATGAAACAGACAGGTGTCAGGATCGTATGCTACCAGCGGCCGCACATTAATAGTTGATAGTTGAAATAGCGTTTATTGAACGACTGCATTGTTGTAGAGTCTGTCTGCGGCACCTCATAAATGCTTAACTGCAACAAAATACTTCGTTTTTTCTCAAAAAGTTCTATCAATTTAAAGATAGTTTCGTCGTCCCATACTACAGCCATGTTTATAAACAAATGAAGACGTGTTCACACTCGCATACACCTGTTTCGCAACTGATTCGTTTCTGTGTTCTCCGCCGCAATTGGGGAGCACCGAAACATCCGATAAACACGTAGTGTTTACAGAAACAAAATTATATGTTTCTGATACAAAATTATTTGTTTCAGAAACACGTAGATTTTGTTTCTGAAACAGAGTTTATAAACAATTGTTGCTCAGTGAATACGTGGCTTACGTGGTAATTCTCATCAGGTTTTGCTCAGCTTTCGCACACGCATGGACTATTTTACGCCCATGAGCACAATTATTTTCACTTGTCACTTCATGAATTAGTCAATGTGTGTTTAGAATTATTTATTTATTTAATTTGTCGAATCTTTTGTCTTATTCCTCCGTTTACCTACAATGTCTTTTATATAAGTTGTTCTTTCTATTAAGGTTTTGTTCATCAACGTACAAACCCTGTACAACTCAAAGACAATTTTTTAAACACTCGTTCGACAAGTCTCTCTCCCACAGTTATCAGACCTAACATTCTGAATCTGTATCGGGTCTAATTGGCTTCGGAAACCAATTTGTCTAACGCTTTTTTGTCTAAAACAATTTTTCCTTTTTCGTCGATCGCATTTTCCGCAGACGCAAAGCGCGGCTGGTTCTATCTGTGGTTCTATACAGGGTTACGAAAAATCGCAATTGCTGGTCATTTCTATTAGACTTTACTGTTTACTACTCCTTTTTTGTTAGTATGTTTTATGTGAATCTATATTTTTTCATCTGTTATTTTTATTTGCAAGCGGTCGTCAACCGTAAGCAGATGTTTTTTACGTGTCATTGACACGCAAGTTTATATCTTCCAGTAAAGAATGCTATACAATGTACAATATACAATACACATAAATAGCGAAGCGAGTGACATTCTTCTAGCTCAAGAACATTAAATATGTCTCTTGAGACGCTCGCTGTGATGTGCGGTTGAAAGACTTGATTCCTGATTCTTGATATGGTTAAGATGATGTCGAAGTATGGTTTTATATTTAGTATGATGCTATTTTATACATAGTTCTTAAAACCATAAAATGGTATTTTTTTACTTAGGACAAAGATTGACTGGTTGGTGCGACATGGCAATGGCTCTGGGAAGGGCGGAGAATTTTAGTACAAAAGTGGATGAAAACACAACTGGTGTCACTGGTGTACAATATAATATTCTAGCTATATATACTCCGTTATATGACAGAGTTTAGGTTTCACCAGGCGGTCCACATAGCGAACGACTGATGTAGAGGAGAGCACTCTACACCCATTCTCGTCAAAGCGACTACGATCTAAGGATCGTGGCCGCTTTGACTCAATGCTGAGGCATTGAGAGACTGCTGACGAGCAACTGATTGGATTGGAACGAAGTTTAGAGGTTACCCTATATAATCAGTCAGAACCGTGTTTGTATATTTCAGGAACTGCGCTTTTCAGAGCTAACCCTATATATCAAATCAGACCTATTTCTGTCGTGTTTTTGTATTTGTTGCAAGTGCGCCTTCATATAAGTTACAAGTACAGTCGACAGCGTCAACCTTCACAATTTAGTTGCAAAGTCGCCCGTAATGCAACGGGGTAGAGTGCATGGGTGTATAGGATGATGTGCTGTCGACTGTACCAAGTCGGCAAGCACTTTCGAACCTCCTTTCACCAAGCCTATCCCTTGGAGATCTGCGTGCAATTTACTGCGCGCCCATAGAGCATCAGTCTGTAAATCTGCTTTTAATAGAGCTGGGGCATTAATACAAAGCTGTGTAAATGGAGTATTCTATTCCTATTATAACTTGTTACAACTTAACATTTTGAGATAACTAATGTCTGCTAATTTCTGCGGGCTATGCACTCGGCAAAGGGGCTAGATACTATCATAAATAGTAATTTTATCACAAAACTTTTATAGGCGCCATAGCCTGCCGAGTTACTGTATTTTTTGTGTTTGTATGTACTAGACTAAGTAAATGCTTATGTATCGTTCTGACACGCTCTTTCCTGAGAAATTTAACGAGACATCACTACAGTTAGGTAGTTAATTAGCCAAATTCTCAATTCAGAAACCGGCCCTGTGTTTAGTTAACTTACTAAATAAATAAAGTCTTTTTAGTAATAAAAAAAAACTAATTTATTGTCGTCGCGGTCTCACAACTCCTTTATATTCTTATTATCAACCAGCCCGGTTTCGTCCACTGCTAGACACAGGTTTTCCTATAGAACGTCACTTTTTTCTGTCCTCGGCCATCCTCACCCAGCCGCTGCTAGCAATCTACCGCTGAATTTGCCAGTTATCGCTAGTTGTAGTCTCCAAAACCTGCAGCTGAGTGAAGTGAAGACACATCCTAAAGAGAATACTGTAAACAGTACTTCCCTCACGTTTTACATCGATACTATTGTAGATATCGCTTGCCTTCACGGAATATAGCGAAATGGTAAATTGCGATTCGTGATCGCTGCAAATGAGCTATTATTTGGCAGAATATAATGTTCTGAATACGAGGAATTCGTAAAACAACATTACGGATGGTATATCTGTTATCAAGGTCTCCTAACACTACGTACATGATTGCTTCCGAAATTAGACTGATTGATTATAATCATAAATTATTTTCGACTCTAAACACTCGTGATAAAATTCGATGGACACACGAATAAAACCAATATTCGTGTGTCCATCGAATTTTATTAGGAGTGTTTAGAGTCGAAAATAATTTATGTAGGTACTTATAGTATTACTCAATTACTTCTAGCTGACCCCGCAAACGTTGTTTTGCCAGATAGGGGTATGAAAAATATATAACAACCTATTCTCAGACCTATCGATTACACATATAACATTTCATCAAAATTGATTTTTCGGAGGAGTATGCGCACTAACACGGTGACATGAGAATTTATATTAGAGATTTCTCTGTGTGCAAAAAAGTAAATCTAAACCTATACATCATTACTGTCAACTAAAACTTTGCCACACCTTTCCTAATTACCGCAGGAGAAAGATTGATATTCTTTCACACAAGTCTCTTATCTATCCATTCCAAATTGGGATCGCATTTTAGATCGTAGAACAAGAACACTTTCGTCACATGCGTTGTTGTTTGTTGTCCGTTGCGTAAGCGCATCGTTCTGTTAATCTGTGGATGCGCTAGAGCGCGGGGGGCGAGAATGGAATAAATTAATTACACAATGAATACCGCGGTGTTATGGGCTGGTGCGGACATGGCTTAGAAACAGGTACAGTTTATGTGCACATGTACATTTTATTATCGCCATCATAATTTGAGAGCGTTTCACAATCTTTACAAAACAGTAAGGGAATTTGAATGAAACAATCTGCCAAGTTATTTCACATGTCGGAAGATAATAATCCTTGATTCGAAGAACGTCTGCTATCTTAATTATCAAGGAATTATCCGAATATGATTCGTAGATAATTGAAATTGCAGATGTTGTGAATCCGGCAGGTTTTAAATATAGGAGCAGGCAGCTAAAAGAGATCGCTCTATGATTACCGTCCCAATATTATAGTCTAACTAGCTGACCCGGCAAACGTTGTCTCGCCATATAATTTTATTTTTTACTTAGAGCTATGAAAAATAGATTTCATCAAAATCGGTCGAGGCGTTTCTGAGGAGTATGCGCACTAACACGGTGACACGAGAATTTTATATATAAGATTTCGCTTGATCAATCTCGTCTTTAGGAATGTCTATCGTTCACTATGTAATTATCATTTCATATTTCTGTTCCCGATCCCATGCTATATCAACAATCTTTATTTACGCGACAGTAACCCAAGCAGTAACCCACGCAGCTCTTCTTTTTGTCACCGACCACATGATACGAATGAACGTCAAACAAAAACTCCCGGTATCGCTGTCAGTGCGTGATGCTAGTAGTGAGAGCTTATGCAACCGGTCCATTGCGACAACCAGCCCGTCTGCTCCTCCCTCCGGACACGCATAGGCTGATGGGTTCTGGTGACCTTCGATTCATAGTTGGAAGTATAAGACTTGCAGGTCCCCAATTATGTCAGAACTATCCCGGTATGTGGAACTTCGGGTTTGTTTTATTTGTAGGATCGTGTGTGAGTCAAGCTATCCGTTGTAGCATGAAGATCTGTACCGATATTGATATCATGCTCTGTCTCTCTTTGGTCCCAGATTAGGTCAACATAACAAACTTAACAATAACAATCTTTTTAATAACATACCTTTATTTTACTTATATTCAATATTAATAACATACCTTAATTTTATTTGTAGGATTGTGTGTAAGTCAAATAAACTCTCGTAGGCTCGTAGCATGATTGATTCAATGAAAATTCTTCATTGCACAATTAAAACATTTTGCCAACTGGGTTCCGCAAAATGGACATCGACATCGCGGCAGACCAAGGCGAAGATGGCGGGCGGGACGACCTAAATGCATCCTTGCCGGGATGGTGCGAGGTGGCTAGGGACAGAGAGAGTTGGAAGAAAAGAGAAGGAAGGAAGAGAAAGAGAAGAGAAGAGGAGAAAGGAGGCCTTTGACCAGCAGTGGGACACGAAGGGATGATGTTATGTTTGTAAGAAACAGATAGGACAATGCAGATCTAGCGTAGCTACTTATTGTAGAACTTTCTTATTCTAAGGTGGTTGTGTAATTGAACTTCAGGTTAAACAATTGACGTATTGTAAGAAAGAGTTTCCGTAAAAAATATATGAATCTCATGCTTATGATAGCCCCAAAGAAAGTACCTACCCGCTTGAACGTCGTTGTGGGTCCATAAAGTTAACGCAACATTGTAGCAATTAACACTACGGGTTAAAATGGAATTGACTGTGTCATGTTCGGAACTTACTTGGCAAGTAAGTAAGGATCGTTCACGGCGTGATTAAAATCAGTCGTATGAGTTGTGAATGCATAATATTTAATGACAAGGCAGGTAGGTTATGAACTGCACAATTTTAATTAAGGAAACTGAATCGATTTTATAACGTAACTTGCGGTTGTTTGTTTGCATTACATATAACTTAAGAGAGCTGAGGTTAGCTCAAGCACCTAACGAATCGTTTAAATCCGAAAATCTGCACCTCGCGATGCCTGTGTTACAAATAAAGCCAGTCATATTTATTGATAAAAAAATAAAAAAAAATATTCTCACGCCCGTTATCCCCGAGGGGGTAGACAGAGGTACCAATCACTAGAACTGGGCTCACGTTTTGGCGAGTTTATTAGGTCCCACGTGACAAGTGGCAAGCCTGTCGCCGTTATCCGGGCACAATTTATCAGCGAATGGTGTTGCTGTACAAACACACAAATGTACGTAACTAAAAGTCATTGGTACATGCGTGATTTGAACCCAGATCCTCATGATTTATTGATATCGTTTGAAATATTATCTTAGAGCAATTTATGGGTGGTTTTGCGATAAAAAACAACTGCAAAAAGCACCTCGGGCATAATACGTTTTTTAATGGACGGACGGACAACAAAGGATTCCGTTTTGTCCTTCTGAGGTTTGAAACCCTAAAATACTTAGTATACGCAATTTTTGCAGTACCTACATTGTTGCCCTTTAAATAGTTTTGCCAAATTCTCAATATATTTTTATATAATCACAGATGGATCAACGGACAATGTTATCCGCTGTCTTCAGGGCCTCGATTCTGTTCGTGCATTATAGTTAAATTACAGTTACATGGTCGGGTCAAATGAAATGTTTTTTAATTCCATTGGACGCTTAAAATTATTGATACGCGTGTTCGCGTTGACTTGAAGCTGCAATGAAATGAAATCGACGCGTTTAAGCAACTGTCATTTTACTACAATGCAGTAGTAGAATCTAGGCCCTAGTCGAGTTGTAGTGAAGCAAAAGACAGCGAAAAAAAATCTCCACGATGACCATCTTGCGCATCATGAAACAATACAACATTTTTTTTACATTTTTACATGCAGACACGTACATTGCTTCTGGCCCCACACTAGGATACTGTGTCGTGGGGACCAGAAACAACGACATCACAAACATGTAAACATCCAAGACCTGGGGTTTTCTTTTTGTCCCCCAGCCGGGATTCGAACCTGGGACCTCTCGGATAGTATAGCCAGATGCGCTAACCGCTGCGCCACAGAGGCCGTCAAATCATGTTTAATATAATTCATTAATTGGTACAAGTACGTATACTGTAAAATCTTTCAAATCATCCGCTTTGATGCCAATTTACGTGTGAAATAACTTCGCATTTCAAGTGCAGACGGGAGGTTTTAGGCTAGCCACATCTTTTACGCACGTAAAATATTGGATTTTGATGAGGCTGTGCCTACCTAGTTTCTGTTCTATCTGTTCGAGAAAAGCTATTTGCATACTAAGCCGTCGTCTTTATCCATAGAACCTCTAACTTTCTGGGTAAATGTTGAGTGTATAATGTATATTATGATGATAGAGATCATTATTATATTTAAGAGTTACCACTTAAACTTTGACTCTTGTTGGTGCAGCTCTTGTCGGTGCAGCGTCATACATACCTACATATGACATGACATACGTCATGGGAAAAATTATCAAGCCGCAAATGATGTGACTCCTGCCTTGTTGGTCTAGCTTAATAAACTTGAAAATGAAAACAGAGGCGGTGGGCCCGATTCCCTCTGACTGCCGTACTTTGCACAAATGCCCTCAGACTGAACGTATCTCCGTTTCTTATGTGTCTGCCTGGATATCATAGAAAAGTTTATCCATCCTAGTTTGGGACTAGGGCAAATGATTGTGCTGTGTGAAGGTTATTTTTATTATATTCTCCTAGGTAGGGGACGGACGTATTGAACCCACAAACCTTGAGCTTCATTTCGGCAACACATCGCATTTCGGCGTAAGAAACGCGGTCGATGTAATATTATTAGGTGCTACAGGGAGGGGAGGTCACACGTTGTGACCTCAAACAGCGTTTGAATTAAGCAACTTTAGCTTCATTAGGGCTTCCATTAAAATCGATCGTGATAACTCGGATGTTGCAGAATTGCCAAACCCATTAATGTTATGAACATAAATACAGATTTAGGTAGTTATAAATTAAATCTTCTAATATATAAAATTCTCATGTCACAATGTTAGTTCGTATACTCCTCCGAAAAGGCTTGACCGATTGAAATGAAACTTTGCGTGTATATTAGGTAGGGCTGAGAATAGGTTGTTATCTATTTATCATAGCCCTTAGTGATGAGGGTGGTCCACCCCAATTTTTTTTTTAATTTTATTCTCTTTTCGAAACAACATTTTCCGGGTCAGGTATAATTATGTATAATAAAAGCACTTGTCTCGAGCATTGTGTTACATACCTAGTAATTTGTATTATATCTAGCAGCGGAGGGGTACCTACACGCTGATGGATTGTTAAAATATTATTATTATTAAATTTAATTCTAACTAACTACAAAAATAACATAAACTAAGGCCTTTAGGTATCGCCGAAGTTGTAGGCAGAGACAAGGATCTGCCACTGGCCATGATCCTGACAGATCTCTTTCGTTAGTCATAATATGAACGCTAGGTGGTTTTGGATATTTTTCATCTTGCCCTTTGCTACTTAACATCACCTACTAGGGAAATTATACTTTGGACTAATTTTGAAATACTAACAAATATATGATTCAGAGTAGTTAGTCGACTCAATCTAACGTCGAATAGTGCCCGAGTCGCGACAGGCTTAGCGTTTCACATGACTGTATGTATAGCCAGATTCCTGCGTCTGCACATAAAGCCTTATTCCTGGAACATACAACAGTTTCAACGGAGCAAAATTGCGCAGCAGAGCGCCCCGCTTGTAACGTTATGATTTTGTACCGTTTTGTACCTCTGGGAGTTAGCAGAATGTGCTCGTATGATTTCTACAAAGTGGAACAGAACGTTGAACCAGATGTATGCTGATTTTGTATTCCTCAAAATAACGAAGTATAATCTCGTTAAAATTTCGTTATTGGTTGAGCGTAAGTTCATAGTATCGATAAAAAAAGTCCGCATATTTGACTACCAACTACGGAACTGTTTCGTTGATGGCTGTTTTTTTTTTAAATCATATTTTGCCTTAACTCTACTTAACTCCACGCGTGTAGTTAATGTAGAGTGTGATATTTTAATACACCCCTGTGAGCGATGCGGACCTTTTGTATCATCTTAATCTACGTCGTGGTCCCGATGGAATGCCGTCAAGCAGGAACTGGGACCGACCAGGAGGGACCTGCGCCGGCTCACATTATATAGGTATGTATAAGCCGCATGACTGGACCTGTCGCAAGGTACCTATAATCCATTTATCTATACTTGGCATTTTTTTTTTGGACTTTAAACGATACTGAATTATGATAAATGGATTATACTCCTTACGACGTGGTAATAAAATCAAATTAAAAATGTCGTACAAATTAAGAGCAGTAGTCCATTGCTTGAAGCAATGTCTTTTTTGAAAAAGTAAACGACAAAAACAATCCAAACTAACTCCTTCTTAGAGGCAGTTGAAATAAACTGTCGTTACGTTTTTCCCAGACGATTTAAAGTATAAGGAATCGTGTTTAAAAAAAAACAGACTCTGAAGTCCGTGTTCCAGTGTTCTGAAACACTGCAGCACTAAAATAGAGAAATAAATTTAATTTTATATAGTTTTTAAAATGACCTTTTAATTTTATTCAGGTTTATGGTGATGATTTTGTAGAAATATAGTTTGGAGCCGATGCCAAGTTGCAGGTTTTTATTTAACTTTCTTTTTAAATGACGCTGGTACCACTTTCAGTATATTTAAAAAACATATAATCGGTTAAGATTTGATAAATTGATAATATAGCCAAAAAAATCAATATACGCGCCGAATTAAGAACCCGCTCCTCGTCGGAAGTCGTATAAAAATAAGATGACGTGTCTATTTTCAAACACCTAATCCTTTAGTTCTGAGCTTAAATGATTTGTCATCTAAATAGTCATGTTGTGTATATAACAGGTTTACTAAAGCTTTTAATTCATACTCTACATCGGTTAACTGGTGCTTGGTATTGGCAATGTTAATCTCTCTCCCTGATAAAAGTGCTGTGTTCCCTGCAGTAAGACTGTGTAGGCTATCTCGGAATGTACGGTGGAAAATGTGCCACCCGCAAATCTGGCAAGTCAGGTGGTGACCTGACAATATCCCACCTAGACTTGCCAGATGACTTGCCCACCGGGAAGCCAGCGAATTGTGCTGTCACATACCAGGATGTGAACTAGGCTCGTAAGCCACCATTCTATAACTCTTATAATAATTAAAGTCTTGCGTCGTTATGGCCACTTGATTATTGGTTATCAGGTTGGTTTATGTCTAGACTCTATCCTGTGTACATAGAAATAACTTGTTTGATTTTGCGCAAGTATTTCTGCATTTTGCACATAATGTGCCAATCACTCTTTCTGAACATACATAATATGCAAGCAGCCTATAGTATATATGTCCCGCTATAGGGTACAGGCCCAAACATGAAAAAATCGGAACATAAAACTTCAGTAATTAGTTTCGAAAAGTAATTCCGAAATAATACTTCGTATCCTACTTTTTACACATAAATGTGAAAGTTTGTCGAGATGTTTGTTACAAAACCAAGCAATAAGCCTGAACAGATTAGCATGACACTTGGCGTACAGATAGAAATTTTTTATTATATGTAAATTTATGGTCCGGACAAAGGTTATTGATATCCCAGAGATCCTGCACAGACTAAGTCGCAGGCACCACTAAGTACTTATAATAATATTGTCACACTTTTCAGCAAAGCACCTATCTACAACTCCATTATACTACTTCTACACTTTAACACTAATTTATACAGAGGAAAAGTTGGGAAGAGTTGAGGAAGAGGGGGGGTAATCTCCGAAAGTTCACCGGTATTTAGAAAAAGCTTTCAAGGTGCACATAAGCTATAAGCTAATCCATTTATCACGCGAAGGTGCATAAGCACTGCTAGTTTAACATACTTTAATAGCTATGTGGATATTCAGAACAGTGAATGTCAAGTGATTGTGTTGACATTTACTGTTCCAGCTTGTCAAATGAGCGATGGCTGTGTTATAAATCTTTATTATTTACTAACTGTTAGTCTTCATCATCAACGCATAAGTCCCCCCCGAAGGGCACGGGTCTCTTCCCTGAGGAAGGTATGGGACATACTCCACCACGGGGGCCAAGTCCAGATTGATGAAGGCTTGTAAGACTAGTGGCTGGTCTCAGTGTCAAAAGTTTACAAGCCGCCCTAAGGCCTCTGACCTGGCTTAACGACTGCCATCTATCGACGGCAGCCGGCGCCAACTGCTTAACGTACCTTGCGAAGCACGGAACCGCTCGGAAAAATGCCACTAACATTAGTCATAGAACGGTCACCCATTCATGCACTGAACGCGCCCATTGTTGCCTAACCTTCGTGATCGCTTAAGATCACTCACTAACTTCGTCTCTTGTGTAATAACAATGCCGTTTCTTATTGCAGTACCAAATGACAGGTAAGACCTAAGGTGTGCTTGCACGCTCCGTGTATTTTAGGTCTCCGCGTTTATGTAGTGAGGGCGGCATTGTTTGCAGAAAAACTGACGACAGACTGCCGCGGGAAGTTGCACAGAAACTATTACGTCAAATTGATATAAAAGAGATTTGCATAAAACGTAAATTCGATAGAGCAAATATCAAAATGTAGTATGGAACAACTGATATCTCGTACGATATTTCGGTGTTTGCCCGATGGTAAACTCACGCCTGTATCCCGGAGAGGTAGGCAGGGTTTGCCACATGCCAGTTGTTATACCTCTTCTGCTTCATCGACATTCTTCCAGGAGTTGTAGAATATTATGTAGAATGTAGAAGTTGGAGAATAAGTAAATGGGATAGATTCAAGGTAACTTGTACAGGTAACATCCGTAACTTGTACCTACCAGTCACGAAACTGAATCTATGGTAATACAGTTCTATTATTGAAGGGCCTTAAATGGCCATTTAATCTAGATACACTGTTCAGTTTGAAAGTAACCGTTGTAAGCTATACTATAAGTCCTATCGAGTTGCCTTGACATTTTTTGTTGCAGAATGGTTCGGTGAAACTTAACTATTTCAATCACTATTCTATAAATAAAATAGACCCAAAAATAGAAGTTTGCTTCACGGGTGTATTTAGAGAACTGACAAATAAAACAAAAAACTGAAAAATGTAAAACTAATTTCAAATTAAAAAAGTCATTAAAAGTAAAATAAATAAAATCTTCTGCAGAGAGCTGCTGCACGAGTATTTCTTTCTCTCGGAGTTCCACTCGTGAAACGGAGTACTTACATAATTTTGTTTTATGATGACGGCAAGTCGGAATATCAAATAAAATATCAGCTCTTCCATAGTTTGCTATAGGACGCACGTATCAATCCTTTTACGCGTCGTTGGAATGAAAAAAACGTGTCACGCGACTTGACCATGAATAATTATGTAATTGTACTTAAATTCACTAAAGTGACCCGGCAATGAGTCTGTGATTGTACTCATGCATCTATAATTAGTTTACAGTAAGTAAAAGCAACGTAGATACACTAACAAACAAATCACACTAAATGCCCTGTATACCTTGACACAGTTAAATATAAATAGACTCTTTGACAGCCCGTTAACCTGTAGTTTGAAGTGACAAAAGCAAAGATGAAGGCATTTAAAACAATAAAAAAATATTTAAAATTATGCATTTAAATTGAATTGTTGTAATAATTGAGCTATTGGGGGCCAAAGGTCTTTTTTTTATGCATAGAGTTTAAATAACGGCTTGAAGTAGTTATATCCCTTAAGGGCCTTTACAGACTTACACAATTAGGTAGAGTCGAGTATTTTTGTAATAGGTTGAGTAAAAACTCATTGCGCGTAAGGTTATTATAATTATTATCTAAATCTTCACACGAGAAGAATAGAGTAACTAGTTAATTTATATGAATTTTCACATAGTTTAAGCTTCTTGTTTAGTTCAAGTACAACCATTTATGCATGTTACGTAAGAAATCGTATCACGAAGTCGCACGCAATACATTACTTTCTTCTAGTTGAGCGTAGAAAAAGCGTGAGACCATCCTCATCTTCAATACGAATAATAAAGCCTATTGAATCGATCATTCACGAGCGAGGTCGTGGCTTGACGTTGCTTTATTCAAAATTGGATCATTCGAACCTTTTATGTTGAATTTTTTCAACGGAGAAAGTATCATTGTCATCCTATAGACCCGGACAATACGTAGACATGTACCTAGACATTGGCTGCAAAGGTCACATAAACAAATGCCGCCTAATAGTAGCGATTCTCCCGAGGGTGGGACATGCGCAGTGCACCCCCGATCAATGCACCCCACGATGCGCGCGCACAAACTTAGCCACTGAATCCATCTACGCAGAAAAGAAAAATACCGTTTAGTTAGACAATCCACCGGGTGCAGTCTGCAAAACGCCCTTGGATGGCAAAAAATATCTGCTCAGACTGCTAAAAAACTTCACAGTCAAGGTGTAATGTAGCGCTCGTTGGGGACACCTACGCTCGACGATTGGCAGTCAGCTCGCGTGACTCATCGGAGTATCCCCTTAGCTTCATTATCCATTCGCGACGGTGTAGATCTGGTGTCGTGCTAGTGTTTTGGATGCCAGTGGCCGCGGCGGCGTGGATGTGTGCCCCGTGGCGTCTCCCGGCCGGGCTGTGAGACTGCTAGCCGCAGGCATGGAAGACTGCACCGATATTTACTACGACGACGACACTGAGGGTCAGTGCGACATGGTGAGTTTAACATTGAACTTTAACTTGTGCCAGTCCAATATTTCAGAATGTCTTATGAAGACCTTACATTGAAGACCTAGTACCAAAATGTTCAGGCGAGCATTACGTTACGATTGAGATACTAAACTGGCCCGAGCCGTCTTTGTAGTATTTTGAGTGCTTTGTGGTCTTCTATCTGAGTTTTGAAGATCGATACCCCTTCAGATCTTAATAAGCCATCAGAAAGTTTTAGAAAGGGAAAATAGAAAAACTAACTGACGTCCACTTAATTAATAATGAACACAATGTTTCTGCACAAAGTGAATGTTGTAGTTGCTAAGTATCTACCTACAATTCATTCATCAAAATTGCATAAGCGATAGGAATGCCTGTTTGATATTCTTTAAGTCGTATAAGAAAACGCACAAAATGGAGGCGCATGTCATAAGTTTTTGTTCACATTCACAGTAAAACAATTTTGCCCACAAGTAACATTTCAGTAGTACTAAAATAATCGAAAAACATCAACAAACTTTAGCTCTATTACCTGTTTATAAAAACAACAAGTAATTTTGGAACAGTAAAAGAATGGGTGTCATTATGTTATTAGTGATTTATCAAGGTATCATTAGATTAATAGCAAAGATTTGTTTTTACATTGTTAAGTTGCGACACAAATTGTTACTTACGTAACTGTTGTGGTCATGTTCACGAAAGCACTTAGACAAACATCTAGGAGAGAGAGAAATAGCTGTAATTACTGCTTACAATTTTATTACACTATGATTAAGTCACCGGTTCCAGTAACACCTTTCATTCATGTTGCGAGTAAGTAATTGTTCATACAATTCGTTTAATTTTGTCTCCGAAGTCAATGATATAACCGCCATCTGTCAAGAATTATATTGGCTTTCCGGCTTTATGTCATGTCATTTGTACTTGTAACGTACCGTATGTTACATGCTGTATCATTCATTACAAATTGTTATTTTAGCAGTAAATGAGCAGTGACTGTAATGCACAAGCAAAACAAGATCATTTTGATCAAGCCTTCCTTTCGGCAGATGTTTGAGATATAATCTTTTTATTTGACATGTTTTAATGGTAATGTATGAAGTCGAGTTTAATCGTTCAGTGTTTAGTATGTAATACAAATATTGTTTTACTTAATAACGGTTATGCTCGGGTAAATTGTTTTGATCCAAATTTTGATACCATATTAAAAGCACGTCAGGAATCGAGGCAGTTTATCTAACGTCTTGTTGTTGTAAAATGTCCACTGCACTCACAACAACAGATTATTTGAATCAACGGTTATGCAGTGTTCAGAAGTATTTTCAGCAGCATCTAGTATATTAAGGAATTTCAGGGCTAAATTTATTATCACGATATCAATTCTAAATACCTTCAATTGTGATTTAAAAACATTTTAACGATATTCATTAATTTAATTTTATGTTTTTCTGAAATAATAAAATTATAATAATTGTGTATGTAAGAAATTACAGTTCAAGAAACCGGCTCTGTAAAAAGGTTACGTTCATACAATGTCCACATTATTTCGGGAGTGAAAGCATCACAATGGAAGCAAGGTGGCAGAATTAATCTCCAGCATGTCAGGTTGATTTGCAACCCACGGTCGTCTGTGCCGGCTTAACAATGCCTAATTTTTTACTCCAACGATCTCGGGACATAATTGGATGGTACAAAAGGCCTGTATTGGCCGCGCTCAAGCTTAGTCTTTCACGATGATGATCGCTAAACGCATAGTTTTGAAATAAAAAAGGACCGTAGTATGCAGAAACATCCCAACCCACAGTGACTAAGTAACTTTAAAAAAAAAATACGCTATTTGTCTGAACAAATTGAAACAAAACGATGCTACAAGCACATAAAATCGCGTTTTTTTTTTCGAAAGTTGCTCACGGTGTGGGTTGGAATGTTTCTGCATTACACGGTCAAAATCAGAACTACACTGGCCTGCAAAACTGAGTATCACACTCTTAAAATTGCAATAACGTTTTAAGTACACAAGATATACTTTTGAAATAAAAAGGACTCGAAAAAGAGTTTAATACTGCATATAAAAACTTCATAGTCGACAACCTTTTTGTAAGATATGCCCGAAAAAAACTTTAATAACAAAAACAATCCTTATTCGTTTTACCATATTTTTTTTTTGTTTCTGTTTTTGTTTTCAAATTTTTCCTTGATCGATAGTCTTGTTACGCTAAGTTAGATAGACTTGCTGAGAAATCAAGTTAAGCGATGTCACGGGAAGCACAGGTTACACAGAATGGCGCTCCAGTAACTGGAGTTGCAGCACGACTTATTAAAAATGTTACTAATGTACAGTTTACTATAGTTTAAAAGAAAGCTGATAAAATTTGCTATAAGACGTTTTTTATTTTAAATCTCTAACTCCCATAGTTTAGAAAAAAAATAAAATTTAAAAGTGTGTTACTTACTTTTGCAGGCCAGTGTATACAGACTGTCAAACAGCTACTTTTGGGCATATTTATATCTTTCTCTCTCTCCCTTTGACGAGTGAGGTGCAGATCGATTCGATGGTCCATCATAAATGTCCTAGCTATTTAAACGAATAAAATCAATATGACGGGTGCAAATCCAAAGAAGGGGGGCGGGAGTTGATTTTTACTTTTTATTTTTGTATCGTTTTAAGTGGGATAAAGCAAAAGAAAATTCTTAGTTCAAGATACATTAATGCTACGAAAATTAGCAAGCGACAGACAAACTATTTTATCTACTATATTTTTGCCTTTAAAAATACTAGGTAATGACGAGCAGTTCTGAATATGTTTTTCTATGAGATTTTTTCCGTTGTAACTAGTATTATATTGTTTATTTCCACCTCTCGGGTCTTCGTTTAGATCGGCTCAGCGCATGGCGTCGGCAGTGACTTCTGCATCTTCATTTCTTGTCTCAGGGCTACACACCATTGTAAGTCGAGCTATTGAATAGATTAATTAATGATGAGTGTGTTAATTAATCTTTATCTTGGTCAGAGCTATAATTACTGAAGTGCAGAGGAAGACTACTTATGATGGCCTCAATGTGTAATGATTTTAAATAATTGCTATAATCAGTTATTTCACTGACGCAGGTTGTGATAGGAATCAGAATGGCCAAATTCTACATTTTATTAGTTGATTGTCACGAATTAAATTGAAGAAGGTGAGGGGATCAGCGAAGGTTGCTAAAATCTATCTATCTATCTATCTAATCTATCTAATCTCTTTAAACGAGCAATTCTTGTATATATGTATGTATATATATATAATCAGAATCTCGGGAACGGCTCCAACGATTTTCAGGAAATTTTGTAAACAAAGGGTTTCGAGAGCGATTAATTGATCCAGCTAGGTTTCATTTTAAGAAAACGTCGTTTTAACTTGGTTTTAACCGTGTTTTTGGGCAAAGAAATAACTGCTACCCTATGAGGACGTAAATTTCGCATTAATCAGTAAGGTTGTCGTAGCCCAGGTGGGAAATAGGACGATACCGCAAACAAAAGACCCTGGTTCGAGACTTGTGCATGAAATTTCTCTTCTTTTTTTTTCAAGCTCCTTTTTTGTGTTAAAAACTATTATTAGGAGCCCTATTATCAACGCACCTAATTCGTATCCAAATATATTTTCTAAGAGAAATACAAAAAAAAATCCAAAAAACATAACAAATAAATACCGAGCAAAGCTCGGTCAACCAGGTACCTACCTACTAAATTTAAAAAAACGAATCTCTCTTGCTAATTATTTTTCTTCTCTGTCACAGTAAGGCATGCTGCCTATCGGTAATATAAAATTACACCTATATAACAAAGCAATAAATTCTATATTATAACAAAGTCTAGAGTAGTTTGTGCCATAATCGCCGTACTTATTCGTAACTAGTGAGTGATGAATTCTTACTACAATGCGGTCATGTGAGTTAAGACACAACCGTTTAATACCAAGGATGTGCTACATTCAGCTTGCATAGCGCTTAGAAACAATGAGGACCTTTTATAGCATGGGAACGGGGCGCCCCTTCGTGTCCCGGCGAGTGCATTCAGTTTGCGGACGCTGATGGATGCGACTGTTTCTTATAAGTGTGACTTACAGTTACCAAGTTCTTTATACTAGAATGTGTAAAGCGTTGTTTGATACTAGTGCTTATAGCAATGAGATAAGAGCTGTCTGAACAAAGGTCTGCAGACTCTTTAAGCACAAAGATACATTGTTTGAGGAATGTAGGCAGACATCTCGGTTTCCATCTGCGCATATGAACGACATTTTTCAAAAACTTAGGAGATAGTAGGTTTACAGAGACATCAAATTATATTTGAAACATCACAACTTTTAATCTGAATTTAATTTCAGTTAGTTCCCTGATTTCGGTACGTAGGTATCTACTTACAAAATTTTCAATCTGCGGAAATATTAACAGTGTAGTGTAGTCAACTACGGTATAGCATACATCTTTTTTCTAGACAGAAGCATTGTAGTATCCACTTGTGAGGTAGGTAATTCGTATTGATACCAAGTATTGTGAGTTTATTTATTACAATTTACAATAATAACAATATAAGCTCAGTACACACCTTCATAGATAAAATATAGTACTCACTAACAGCATTGACCGAAATACTCCGTGCTTTCTCTGATATTGTGTCTTCTCAGTGCGTTTGTCGAGCCGAAATTGATCGATCGACCGATCACACTAGCGAGGGGGGGGGCTCACAAATATGACCAGCTGTGACAAGGATGGGGGAGGGGTCAAAAAATCATGAAATTCGTGTGACGTAATTTGGCCCCTAATGCCCGGTTCCAATATCCACAAAACGCTTCGTTTTTGCTTACGATTGGTTACAATTCCTACGAAATTCCTACGAACCGTCAAGAAATTGTAGGGAAAACGGATCGTAGCCGGTAGGCGTATATTATAGGAACCGGGCATTAGGTGTAAAGTAATTATATTTTTTTTTAAGAGAAGCAGAATTTGTATACTGCAAGATGACTGCCTCATTGGTCTAGCCCTTAAAGAGGTTCACTACCAGGACAGAGATCGTGGGTTCGATTCCCACTGGAACCGCCGTACATCTGTACAAATGGCCTCAGCCTGGGTGTATTTCCATGTATGTAATGTCCTTACCTGGTTACCATAGCACAGGGTATCCTAGATTGGGACCAGGGCCTCGATTCTGGTAGTGCATTATAGTACGATGACAGATACTCGGTCGGGTGACGTGACGTGTTTTTACCGTACCATTGACGCCTGGAATTATTGATATACGTGCTCGCGTTGACTTGAAGCGGCATTGAAACGAATCGCCATGTTCATGCAGTTGTCAATGTAATACAATGCATTAGTAGAATCTACTGGTCAAGTGATTGTGATTATTGTAAGATTAAATAATAAATACTTGTACAAAGAGATAGACCTCATTATTGACAACATTTTGACTTAGAAAAAAAACGCAGCTAAGACGTAAAGGAACCCTTTAAAAAATACTTCGACCTCTCTGTACGACTGTTTGGTCGATCTTCAACTATTTACGACGTACCTACGTGATTTACAAATACAGTACCTGGATGACCGAGCTTTGCTCGGTATTTTTATGGTAAATCATGTTTTTTGGAATTTTTTTTGTATTTCTTTAAGAAAATATATTTGGATACGAATTAGGTGCGTTGATAATAGGGCTCCTAATAATAGTTTTTCACACAAAAAAAGAGCTTAAAAAAAGAGAAACTTCATGCACAAGTCTCGAAACCAGGGTCTTTTGTTTAAGGTATCGTCCCATTTCCCACCTGGGCTACGACAACCTTATTGATTAATGCGAAATTTACGTTCTTATAGGGTAGCAGTTATTTCTTTTCCCAAAAACACGGTTAAAACGACGTTTTCTTAAAATGAAACCTAGCTGGATCAATTAACCGCCCCCGAAACCCTCTGTTTACAAAATTTTATGAAAATCGTTGGAGCCGTTTCCGAGATTCTGATTATATATATTATATACATACATACTCGTATATACAACAATTGCTCGTTTAAAGAGATTAGATTAGATTAGATAGATTAGATTACATAGATAGATAGATACCAAGCTACTGACCAGCTATCATAAAACACCCACAAACATTATTAGCTACATAGCTTCTATATTCACGTCTATTGTCTTGTCCAATGAATCCAGCGATAAAATCAGCGAGTGGACATGCAATATCCCGGCCGTGGCATGTAAAGTGGCGGCTAGTGGATTCGTTACAGCTTTATGAAGGCCCACCGTTACGTGGAAGGTGGTCGAAGGTGTTCCTAATGGCCCGTGCTGATGTGGGACCAGTTTATAATGCTTTGCTGGCAGATCTGATAAACTTGTAACTTCTTTCGTCGTGCATGCAAAGAATAATGAATGTCGATGAAGCCAAACTGATTTGTCAGTATTGTGGCGTGGCAGTCCCCGGTCTCTGCCTACCCCTCTGGGATACAGGCGTGAGCTTATGTATGTTCTACTTCTACGTTCATGTTTAACCTAATAAGGTCGTCAACCTAGTTGAAGACCTCTGTGGCGCAGCGGTATTGCATCTGCCTACCATGCGAGAAGTCCCGGGTTCGAATCCCGGCTGGGGAAAAAAAACCCAGTTCATGGATGTTTACTTTTTTGTGATATCGCCGTTTCTGGGTCCCACGACACAGGGTATCCTAGTGTGGGGCCAGAAGCAATATGTGTGCCTGTAAATGTTTATGTTTTTTATGTTTATGTTTTATTCAAGATGCCTAGGATTTTATAATAAAGGATTTGACATAGAATGATTTTATTAACCACATTCAAAAGGTGTTAGTAAGCATTTATCTTCTACATAGGTACAACACACAAAAAGCTTGTCGTTTACTTAAACAGCTATGTGTTGTCAACCACAGGTTAGCCTTTATATTATTGATGCAAAGTAACTTTTAACGTTACTGAATACGAGCACGCGCGTGTAACGTCGAATGTACTTATATTGAAGAAATACTGCTAGTGTGTTTGGTAGGTAGGTGTGACCTTTAACTTGAAGAACCTCGAATCAACTTTTCACACGCGGCTTACTTGGGTACGTGCCAGCTTTATTTCAGCGGTTCTTTTAAGGGGCGACCTGGAGCTAACTAGCGCCACCAATAGCAAAATTATATTGTCTTTTATGATACGTTTTGCAAAAAGTGAACATGGCAGAGATTAATAATGGTCATAGCTATTAATAGAACATAGAACAGCTTAGGTTAAAAACTAACTTTTGTTTTGGGCTGTAGGTTACAAAAATATCTGGCATAATTGTTGACATTCATGGTGACACTTTTGGCAAACAGTACAACTTTATTTAGTTTTTGGTTGTGGCGGTGGTTCGCTCCGGGTAGGTAATCCCTTCAAATAGCATGTAAAAACTGAGGGCCGTTTGAACCGCGACACAGAATAATTAAGTTAAAATAAAAAATAAAAAAAAAAAAAAAAATAGATAACTACATTTTGACGACCTCTGTGGCGCATCTGCCTAGCAAGCGAGAGGTCCCGGGTTCGAATACCGGCTGGGGACAAAAAAAAAAACCAGTTCTTGGATGTTTACATGTTTGTGACGTCGCTGTTTCTGGTTTCGACGACACAGGGTATCCTAGTGTGTGGGCCAGAAGCAATGTATGTGCCTGTATGTAAATGTTTATCACACTAATATTATAAACGTGAAAGTTTGTGTGTGTGTTTATATGTTTGTCAGTCTTTAGCGCTGAAACGGCTGGACGGATTTTAATAAAATTTGGTGTGGAGTTAGCCGATACCCTGGATTAAAACATAGGCTACGTTTTACCTCGGGGAAATATCTTATTCCTACGGGAAAATCGATGAACCGCGGGTAACACCGCGGGGCACAGCTAGTGTTTAAATGTAGGTATAATGTTTTATGTTTTACATGTCAAGGGATAAACGAATATTATGGATACATATAATACCTATATTAAAATTTCATGGTGCAATAGGTTTTTGTACTTATAGGGCTTGCCTATGGATAAACAGATAGATAATGCTGTCACACAACGTTGCGCAAGCCAGCCTTATACTTTGTATCCAAGAAAGTAATCGGCTGGTCGAATGAGTTCAAATCCTCAACAGTTTCAATGTAACGGTCGGTGCAGGTGCAGCTAGTAGCTTGCAGGCTATGAAGGCTACAAACATAACTGTGACAATATTAAAATTATAATATCGTAAAAGAAATGTTTCTTTGATTTGAATAGTTGGAGAGAATGAAGGATTCTTCCTTCAGTTCGACGCTTACATAGAGCAGATGTGGGTAGACGGACCGGTAAGAGATGTCCCAGGAGGCAAAATAAAACGTATACAAAATCGATGTTCATGTATGCAATGACGATAATGGGCTAGTTGCCCTAAAAAATGTAATTAGTCCGTCTTTTAGATTATTCAAAAATAAGGGACACGTATTTTGTAATAGGACAAGTATTTTTTATTTGTAAATTAGACCAAAAATTACAAAGATATAGCCCATTAAAGTTACGTGTGACGTCACGCCGTGCTGCATTTTTTAGCACGGAGTGACGTCACACGTAACTTTAATGGGCTATATCTTTGTAATTTTTTGTTTAATCGAAAAAAGAAAAAATACGTATCCAATATTTTTTATAATCTAAAATACGGACTAAATAGAATTTAATTATTTTGACCCTGGAAAATACCTATGAAACTAACTATGTTGTTGAAGTGAAGGATTTTGTCAGAATCGTGCCAAATGACCCATTTTGGTCTCTGCCTACCATTGAGTTATAACTACTAGCGTATAGAGAAGCTATACCAAACTAAAAACGTGTCGCATCTTGATGACAAGGGGGGCGGCCCGCGCGGGGGGAGCGCGGCGTGAGCTCTGGTCTGTGCTGCAGCGCTAAGCCTAGCGACTGCCGTCTAAACGTACTATTAAAACATGAAGCGCAATCCCGCTTAGAAATTACATTTTTCTCGCGACCAAAACGTCGTAAGCGCCGTGAATTTCATGGCGGTTACGCGTTTTGTTCAACGTATTGTAAGGTCATCGTTACTCCTACAGATTAACGGCGCAGAAGTGACACAGCTTTTGTACCTACAAAACTTCATTTGATTGCATGCGTACGAAATTTAATTGAGTTACGTGGATAAAAATAGTAAGTTAGAAATGAAAGAAATAAATTGTTACGCATATAAAATCAAATTGAATAAACAACTAACTAAAAAACTAAACGCGTGGACAATTTTTTATATATTTATTTGTATATTATATTTACTTTTAGGTATCTATTTATTATATAGGTAATTATTATTATATATTTTTTTTTTATATATTTTAAAATATTATAGTTTCTGTAATAAGTCCACCCTTGCATTATATTACTGTATTTTCTTATTTATTTTTTTTATTCCTATTTCTTTGTGATGCAATAAAGAATTTACATACATAGGTACATACTAATTGGCAATAGGATATTAAAATACACACTTGCGCTTAATATAGTAAAATAAAAATCCACTTTCGCAATTTGACATAAACTTTATTTACCTTTAAACAAAATTAGTTTTGTAAGTTTCTGACGCTCAGACAAACAATCATTTGTAACTTTAGCTTCGTGAACTAAACGAATAGTTGTGTATTTATTAATTACTGCTCGAATTAAGTGAACTCTGTGGTTAAGTGTGGAAGGTTGATCAAATGCATGCTGAATCAAACACATAAATACTTCTTTTTCTACGAATAATTTTAAGGTGTTCACCGTAATGTACGTATAATTGTATTTAGAAGAAAGAAATTTACCACCACTCTTCTTTATTAAATTACGTATAATAATCTCGGTGGAAAGACATACTTTGTAAACGTCTTCGGAAGAATAACACAAACCGCCCATGTCTTTAAGCGTTATTAGTTTGTGATGTGGAAGTTTACTACTTGTAGTTGAGGTGTCAACACACTCTTCACATTTCAATGTTTTTATTAGATAGCGGGATACATATCCTGAAATATATCCAACTATGAGTTGTGAAGCTTCTGTTGCATTTTCATTATTGAGCATATTTGCAAAGATTTCACAATTTTTTTCAGCCTCTATATCTGATTCAAGTGTGCGTGTCGACTCTAATATCTCATATGCATCCTCATCTTGTCTGTTTAAACTGGACGTGCTATTGATAATATTTACGGACGATGAATTTAAAATACTGAAATTATCTAAAGGAATGCAGTTCCCACTGAAAGATGATCGTAATTCCAGGTGGTTCAACGTTTTCTTGTAGGCAGTTCTGAATTGTAGTACATTAGGATTGTTGTTGTATCCGCCGTGTTTCCTGATTAATCCAAAAAAAAGTTCCAGGTGGTCCTGGCTTATGCGGTACATTGATATGTAGTTGTTTTTTTTCTTCCACTAAATAATTGTAAAGTGTCTTCATTGATTCTATACAGATTATGCCTCCGATAAATCCTGTTTTATTTGAGGACTCCACAATTTTCTTTTTTGTGATACTCATTACGATTTTAGGATCTTGGTTCTTTCTTTTGATAGTTCTTTTGGTTTGCACTTGGTATTGCAGCTGAAGTATATATGACTTGACTTCATCGAGAAAGGCAAAAATGTCTGATTTGTTTTTTTTGTCTATTGGACGTTTATAACCATAGAAATGAAATTTTCTGGAATTCATGACATCGAAAAAGTTGTTCATGATTGTTATGAAATTCACAGTAGCAGAAGAATCTTTGAATTTGCTTGAGTTTAAAATGTCATCACAGAGGGTTATTGCTTTTGCAACACTCATACTTAGCAATTGCGTAGCAAGCTTCACTTTCATTATCTGGTTGCGGAAAGAAATGTGACGCGGTGTCAATTTATTAGCAAATCGCAGACCTTCACTTTGCTGGAGTTTGTTTAAATTGATTAGCAGTTGCCACCTTATTTGTTCATTATTTCCATCAAATATCAATCGTTTCCGTTCAAATGTGTTTCTGATTAATTTTATTGTATGGCAAGGGTCTAAGAAAATGCACACTTTTTCTGACGTAGAAGGATGAGGAAAATGAGTCTTCATATTATCTAAATCAGTTAACTGACATCCTAAGATTTCAGCTGCCTTTAAATTTGTAGCACAACCATCGAATGTGAGATTTGCAACAGTCACGCCAACCTCATCACACTTTTGTAAACAAATTTTAATTAAATTTGCTTTTCTTTCTGCATTAATACCCGCTATTAAAAAATACCCAATCGGCAATTTCCAATTTTCATTTATAGAAACCAGCATGAATACTAAAGCTTGAGTTGCTGTTGTGTCCTCGTCTTCACCTTCTATAGGACCTGCGCCAAAGTTTACCGTGCCAAGTTTGCGTTTTTTATTAAATAACTTTTGACTCCGAATTGCCATCTCGTCGAAGACTAAAGAACATAATACTGGCTTTTCGTTTAATTCGCTTTTCTTTTTTAACACTCTAAAAGCTTCTTCGGTGAAGCCAGGTTCAGCATCCACCATTGAGTACCACCTAGAAATTGTTCTGGGGTGCGGAAGAGCTTTATTATAAGTCTCTCTAATGTATTTATATGCAGCTGGAGAATAGTAGTGCAAAGTCAGTGCAAACTTTCGTAGTGGTGCAGTATACAGCAAGGAATGTTTGTTCTGTTTATTTTTTTTAATTAATGATTTATGTAAGTCCACAAGTTCAGCTTTATGCATTAAGGCATTTTCCGTTTGTGCATCAAATCCAAACTTACTTTTCATATCCTTGATCATCAATTTATAAGACTCACATTTTTTCTTTAAGTATCTGTTTTGTCTCTGTATCTTCTTAAATTTATCTGAAAGTACTTTTCTAGCTGTACTTTCTTTTAATAATTTCTTTTTTAATACTATCTTTCGAGGAGTATCAAAGATTGATTCCGAATCACTTACTGGTTCAGATATTGGTTCCACCAATTCCGAAGTACCTGATTTTGAATCCCTAACGTCGTATGGTACAGCACATTTCTTCAGATATTGTCGACCTGTCTTGGTAATATATTTATCTTCATTTTTAAAATGATCTGAACATATGAGTGTATGGTCGCTCGGTAGCCATGTCTCTTCGTTCCGATTTTTTTGGACAAATTTTATCCATGCTTCTCTTTTTTCATGATCAGGGCGAGGAAACCTTAAAGAAAACATTAGTTTTTATATCATCTTTATCTGCGAACTGTCACTAAATTTCTAAGCAGAAAAACCCAGTTAAACTTTTTTGGTCCCACCCGGGGATTGAACCCATGACCTCCTCCACGTTACCGTTACAGTAAAGTGCGATCCAACTACGACAGCACCACGGAGGCAATCATATAGTTTACCAATCATTAGTGCCTACGCGTCCTATCTGTATTGTTCACATTTCATAATCTATGATTTTCAAACAAAATGTCGGCATGTCGTAGAAACTAATGAATATAATTAGTTTTGATTGGTTTCAAGTAAAAATTGTGTTTACTTACCGATGATAAGTCACACCACTATCTTTTTTCTTTGCAGTGGATCGATTTTTACATGTTTTTAGCACGCAAGCCGGCATTTTAAAAGTATTTTTAGTCAATTTCGGGCACGCAGGCAGTCGCTTGAGCGTTAGGCGAGTGACTAATCAGGTTGTTGCCAATTGGCAACAACGCACGGCGCAAAAAACTGGTTCGTTGCGTCCGTTCTATACGCTAGTAGTAGTAGTTCAATGCTGCCTACCCCTCCAGGATACAGTGGCGAATTTATGTATAATATTTTAGTAGCGGCAGAATGCTTGCCACACGTTCGAGAAGTCCTAGGTTTGATTCCGGCATGTTCGCATTACTTTGTTTTCTAAGTTACGTGCATTTGTCAATGTATTTTGGCAAATTCACTCGCTAATCACGAAGGAAACCATCGTGAGTTCTTAGTTGTCTTTGAGTTGTTCAACTTAAAACTGTGTCTATCCGTGGTGGATAGGCTACCTATGCTTTAGATTTTAATATTGAAATAAATCTATGAACGCTGCAGACGAAGAGAGTTTCTCTAGCTAGATAGTTGTGAATAAGTTTTAAGTTGTTGAAAAATATACTGATATTTAAATAAACATGCCCCCAATACCCAATTTAGCACAGAAATTCTTCACAAAACTTGGAAATCACTGCGAAGTTTCGCATCCAAAAGTTGTTTAGCGGAGCCACTGGCACATTTAAATATTCAAATCGCATTGCAGATAGCGAAGATAACCGAACACAAATCTAGCTGTGTAGCCAAACTTTCACCTCTTGATTATCCTTGGTGTTCCCATTCTCTTTCAATCTAATTCCGTTTTACATTCGCGAGAAAGGGCCCAACAACTGGTAAATTGATCTTTCTACGTTGTCGTTTTCAATTTATCTCGACGATTGTTTCATTCGTTGTCCAAAAGTGTTTGTTACACGGCACCACCTTTTGTCGGACAACAAAAGAGGCAATATTCATCATAATAATTATCTTTTTGTAAACAGCGTAGGCTTTTAAGCCCTCGTGAAAGTGTTGCTTATGGTCTGCTATTATGTTGGAGTCTATTAAGCTATTTTATAACTCAATTGTTGTATAGGTACTTTAGAGAATAGACCGATGGGTCACCTGTGTGACTTGTGGAATCTCCTCATTGTAGGCCCAATTCAAAGCCATTTTTCCACTTAACTTTATTTCCTTAGAGAAAGAATAGAGTAGATAGTTATAATAAATATTTTATACAGAACGACCACAGAAAACCTCCTATGCTTTAATTTGTCAAATATAGTGATGATAACTGCTCAATGATACCGTCAGTACCAAATCAGATAAAAACGTTAACTGTCAACATACATGCTGCATATGTGGGTATGCCGAGGGGTGGGCAGCAACCAGAGTTATACTATACTGTATTTCATTCAAATACATATGAACTTGTTTGAAACAAACTGATACATGAAACATAACCTACTCACCCGTAAGCCGATAAATAATAGATGAGGATACCGCTCAATGGTCTTCGGTCTTTTTATCTAGGTATTCTCTTTCTCCAAAAGAAGCACAATGTTATTCTGCTGAATTTACTTAATATCTACACGTATTCGGTTATGGCTCGGTTAAGGACAGAATTCTATTTTGTTTCGTGATTGTATTCTCGAGGGCGATGACGGACACGCGCAAACCGAATAAGTAACCGCATTGGTGTGGCGATGATATCATCGTTATAACCTATTGTTTGTACATATATATCCTTCTCTCTTCCGATTATTAGTATTTCCTTACGGAGTTCCGTAAAAGGATCGCCAAGTAAAGAAAAAGTTATTGAAAACCGTAAAGAGAGACTCATTGCTTATCATACAGAATGTGTCAAGTACAAGACGTCTTCTTCTTTATTTCATTACTTTTTAGGCGTCTTAACTTCCCTATAACCAACAATAATTCAACTCTACGTGCCTTTTAACTCAAAGTAGCTTTAAGTTACACATTGAGTGCAGACTCAAGCAAGAAGCATTTTGTGGTTAGAGTATCACCATCACACTGCCTGATGCTACCTAGTTTGCGAGACTGTTTATCAAATGGTATGCTATTGATGTAGATACTTACGTGCAATTCCGTCATCGAACTAAAATTGTAGGTATGTTATGTAAAAGCCACATGAATCGGTTTATCCAGCCTGAGATTACTAACTGCTGTACAATTTGTTAGACACCTGTAGGTGTCAGCCAATTGTCCAGCCGGCCAGCCAATAATAACCAGGTTATTATTGTTTTATGAACCGTTCGACTGTAGTCTTAATTGATAAATAAGCTATTATCCCGTAAGAATGTTACGGAAATTTTGAGATAGCTCTATTCGATTGATGTGCACATCACTTTTTTTTTTACTTTGCATTGTTCCTATCGCAAAAGCGCTGACAACATTTAGCTATTTCGGATTTAAAAGTTCGAACGAAAAACATTACTTTGAGTGTTTTGACAAAAAGTTTTCTTTATTGCAATAATGTTATTGAGTTAAAATCTGACTAATGGTACGACTTTTCATTAAGTAAGTGAGTGATCGAGTGAGTGAGTGAATGCCGAAAACTGATATTTTTGGCTCTCCCAAGTGGACCTAAATACCACCCACCAAACACCACCTATGTGCAGCAGTGGACTAATATAGCCTGGTGATGATGATGATGAAACACCAAACATAAAAAATAGCTATCAGAGGTTTTAGGCATTAATAAGAAAAGTAAATTATTTTCGAAAAAAATAACAATACATTCCCGTTATTGCCATACCCTGATCAGTGACATTATTGCTGACCAGTAGATTGGTAGTGTTGTACAAGCGACTTTTGCATTCTAACTAGGTATCAATTCTTAAAATGGTGTTTTCAGAGATTATCATTATTTGAAATATTTTTTTATTTAAGTAACAATACCATAAACCATCTAGAGATGAAACATAGTGAGAAACATAGATGGTTTATGGTATTCTCTAATACTTAATATGCACACTATACTACCTACTACACCGTATAGCAGAAACACATTACAATCATAAAGGAAAACTTTTACAAAAAAATCGGTCCTCCAAAAATTTACGGAAAATTTACAATAATTAAAAGAAGATTTTTTTTTTTATAACTAACAAACACAAATTGACGTGTTGTTGAGGTAAGCCTGCTTAATACACGGAATATCTAAAGAACAACCCTTTGCTTCTCCGCAGGGTCATTCAGAATCGAAGGCGGCGAAGAAGCGCGACAAGGCTTTGGTTGGCAACGGCAACCCAAAGCCGAGCCGCGGCGTTGCCACCTCGTTCGGCTTTCGTCGTCGGCCCGCGTCCACCTCGCGCGCCGAGGACAATGCCAGGCGGCGGCCGAAGCCCGGCGACAAGAACGGAAACGGAGGTAACGTAGCACGTGAAAGAAAAAAACTCGTTAGGGCAATGGTGGTCAAGGGAAATTTCCAAGGAAAACCGCCGCGTCGCCACCTCATTCGGCTGTCGTCTGGTCTGTGGCCACCTCCGGTGCCGAGGACGATGCCAGGCGGTGGTTACAAAACCTTTCAAAAACCCCCACTTCTAAAAAGTCTTAAAGAGGGCCTTTTACGATGATAAAGACTTTGGTTGGGTGATTTGTTTTTTTTACAGTGACTCGTGCCAAATCTTTTCAGAAAACACGTATTGGCCGAGTCGTAGTGGTATACACGAAAAGTGGTATTTTTTTTCATTTTTTTACACTATTCAAAACCGACTTCAAATTAGAAAATCCACAGGCAGTACTCGTATTCAAACAGAGAAATAATTTAATCAAATACGACCTTTGATTTTCATGACGGTAATGGTAAATGAATACATCTGTGTAGTGTTTTTAAGTTTTCTTTTTAAATATTGATATGAGTTATTTAGGGGTCCATGGCGTATAAAACGGGACCAAAAGAAATAGTATGAGAGGAATAAAAATAATAAATAAATAAAAGTTTTATTCAGTAAAGGTAAACACAATTTTTTACAGTATTTCATTTCCGCCAAACATGAATGTTTGTTGGCAGACTTACTCTCATATTAAAACTAAATTACTTAAAATAGCTAACAAATTACTTAAAATAGCTAACAAATTACTTAAATTAGGTTTACATAGAAAAGTAACATAGAGGAAGAAATCCTGTATCAGAACACAACGGTAGACTAAGGATGACAATAAAGGCATACTATTTAAAATTACCTACATTTCTCTTCTTACGCAACCTTGACACGTTTGAAAAAAATATGTACCCTTTTTGCGGCAGGTTCCAACGAAGACCTCAGAGCTGAGGACGTATTGTCAGGACGATCAACTCCACTGGCAAAGCCCCGCAAAGAAGCGGCAGTCCAACAACTGCGCTCTAACAGGTTAGCACCGCGCCTGCTGCTTTGCTATTAGCACATTGCTGTTAATTGTTGCTATGACTTATTGCGCAGGCGCTTCGTAGTTTCACGGAACTGGGTTGTTTTGATTTGCTGAGAGTGTTGTTTGATTGGCTAGGTTCGGTTGCAGGCAACCGGCTATTGCGAAGACGGCGAAGGTAGGGGACGTGAGCGTCGCAGCGGAGCAGGCCTTCGGTGGACCCAAGGAGAAGGAGACTACCATCAACAACAATGCATTTGGTAAGTATCGTTGGAAACTTACCACCATTGCTTAAGTTTTATACTTAAAAAAAAAACCCCAGCCAAGCACGAATCGATCTAGCTTACCTAGGATTCCTATAAACGCAAAAGGTTTGTTTCCATGTTTGGATGTTTGTTACTCTTTGACGCAAAAAGTAATTCGTCAGAATAATAAACTATGTATAATTTATATGTAAAGATATTGGAACTTGGAGAATAAAATAAGCTACTCGAAGTAGACGTTGCGAGCACCAGATAGTACTTAATACATAAATACAATAAACACTAAAATAATTGACGACCTCTGTGGCGCAGTACCTAGTTAGCGCAGCTGCCTACCATGCGAGAGGTCCCGGGTTCGAATCCCGGCTGGGGACAAAAAAAAAGAAACCCAGGTCTTGGATGTTTACATGCTTGTGACTTAGCTGTTTCTGGATCCCACGACACAGGGTATCCTAGTGTGGGGCCAGAAGCAATTACCCACTATGTATAAATTTCTAACATTTAGGGTTTCTTACCTAAAAAGGGAAAAACGGAACCCTTAATTTAATTTAGAAAAGCGATCCTCTTTATTATCCGTTCTTATATCTGTCCAAAACCTTTATCTTGGGAATGCATGGAGGCTTAAAACCATATACTCTGATCTACAGACCGTTGAACCTGTGAACAAAATCAAGCCTCTGTTAATGTAAAAAAAGATAGCCTTTTATGCCTCAAGAAACGTGTATTTCGACACTCAAGGGAATCAAAGATTAAAGCGTGCTTTCCATTGATCTAGAACAAAAAAATTTGACAAATAATATCGTCTTATACGAGAAGTACAGGGACAAATCTGAGAACTTTTTACTTGTAATTAAATAATTAAAAAAATATCAGAAAAATTTGAAAAATCTGCGAGACTCGAATCCAGAACTATTTTAAATTTGTAGCTACGGTGGGCGAGTCCGAGTCGCACTTGTCCGATTTTTTATGTTACATAATTGTGTTTACAACATGCAAGTTTTTCTTACAATTACAATTTTTACGATAGATTAAAAATAATTTTACAAGAAGACTAGTAGGCCCGGCAGTCGTTGTTTTGTCATATTAATCAGCCTACGACTTATTCTCAGACCTACCAAATATATACAAATCGATGAAGCCGCTTCAGAGGAGTTCCATAACGAACACCGCGACGCGCGATTTTTATGTATTTATTTTTATTTTTTTATGGATGTGGTTCGTACGTCCCTAATAATTTAGGTTTAATTTATTTTTACCCACATGTAAACACGTAAAATCCTTCTCATATTAAAATCTAATGAGGCACTGGCTACTTTTAAATCAATATGAAAGCTGTAGTAACGGAGGCTGGGAAAACCTTCATCCAGAGAATGACCTAATCGTGTAACGACTGTAAAATTTCCATACACAAAATTGCAACCTGTATCCATCCCATTTTAGGGCACAGGCCTTCTCTCGGAGACATAGGTACCTACACATAAAGTCCCCAACAACACCTCTACATAAATATCTACGTTTGGATTACCCGCCCCCGTTCGTACTATCCCAACTCTCCCCTACATTATTATTTTTATCATGACCGGTGGCGTGAAGCCGTGGGCTGAAGTTTTGAAAACGCTCTGAAAGGAATGGTGTCATAAAATAAAACACGATTATTTAAACTTCTAAAGAGTATTTTAGATAAATAATGTTTTTATAAGACCGTTAAATTCTAAATGGATCTGAAATTCTCTACTTTTTTTCAGAAAAGAAGAGTACAAACCAAGTATACAGCAACCAGCTGCCACCAGTGGGTACCCAAGTGGGGGTCGCTGGGATGACTGTGGTCGGCGCCTCCGGGGTCCCCAAGACTGTGACCAAACAAACAGTCATACTGACGTACCAGCCGCAGCAATACTCGGTACAGGTACTGGTTTATTTGTTTGTTTTGGTTTGCTTCACACCTTGCAGCATTATGTTTTTGGTTCTCTAGCGCATTCTACAAAGGTATGTCGATTTAACCTGACCTTGAAAATAACAATGAACCGTTATTTCAGAAGGTTAAATACAAGGTTATATTTAAAATATGCAATTCCTGAAACACGTCAGTCGATCGTAATCTTCAACAACCACAACAAGGTTTTATCAGACTTTTTATTGAAGTTTATTTTAATTTCAGTTTTTCTGCTTTGCAGTTTTGTCTTAAATACTTATTTTTATATAATAGGGGTATCAACAGCAACCTTAATTAATAAAAGTGCTTGTTGTTGTGTGTGCTGTATTATTTATTATACAACAACAACTTTATCGTTATCATTTACCGAAGCTTTTATTGGTAACTTATCGCAAATTTCGTAAAATCGTGTAATTTGTGTATTTGTCTAAAATATCATACACTCGTAGAACATAAGTAGTTTTACGTTAACTCTAATTGAAATTACTCAGGATTTGCTCATTTAAAAAAAAGTCCTTTCTTTGCTTTGTAGATATAACTGCACCATCTGCACATTATCTTCCCGGGTAGCAATGTAGGGTCAATTGTCGCGACTTTCCAGTACATTAATAGTCAGATTTTGACATTTTAACGTTACTAAACACGTTACTCGTGCCATCGTTCTACCCATGCGGCACAACGTTTGGGTCGGTAGGTCTGCTCCCACTCCTAAGTTCCAACTTTTGCGGTAGATAGGGGCGCCCAACTTGTTATTAAGTAAAGGACTCTACTCAGTCACGATACGGTATAAATTTGCTTAAAATATGTTAAATTGATCTCGACTGTTTTTACTCAGCTATCTTTAATTTCATGCATTTGTTGTTTTATGAAATTAAGATAATCAGCCTCATTATGGCTCGGCATTGCTACGCCAAGAATGTCGCTACGAAAATTTTATGTAACAAATGAATAAAGATATAACAACCTGCATTATGCCAGTTGCGGAGATTACTTCATCCAAACCACACTCGCATAATAGTAGTTAAAAGTATTGTACTCAGTGTTAAATAAGGAATAAAATTACAAACTTAGTAAGTACTAAGATATATGGTATCTATTTCTCTGCTTTCGTACTAAGTACTCAAGAGCGATTTGCACCACTTTTTAAATGACTCTTAAGTAGACATTTAACCAGATTTTTTACTGAGGGATTCCCTTTTAGAAAGTGGTGCAAGTCGGCTTTATAAGTGCAAGTTCTATAAATGTCATATAGCTCTAAATTCAAGTACTCCACAACTTCACTAGTTCCTGCTTGAAGACTTTACTTAAAAGGCGAGCTTTTCTTGGCCACCAGGACGCCCGCATCAGAGCTTCAGCCGGGGGGCCGAACCGCAGCAGCTCAGTGAGTCGCTACGGGCCAGGAGAGGGGCCCAACCAGCCCGGGAAATACACGTTCCAGACAAACCAGCTACCACGACCTCAGTACCCGGCTGTCAAGAACGTGGACTGCAAGAGCGCGAAACAGGTAAGTCATTCCATTTTACGGTCTATGTTCAATGCAAGCGCAGCGTAGGACGACCAGCCACAAGATGGACAGACGATCTCATCCAAGTGGCAGGGAGACGCTGGATGCAAGCCGCTTCCAACAGGTCTTTTTGGAAATCCATGGAGGAGGCCTATGTTCAGCAGTGGACTTCTTGTGGCTGAATGATGATGATGATTCAATGCAATGTGTTCAGTCACGAGCAATAATATGTATACACTGTCACATCTTCTAAAAATCTTAACTTAAAACTATCAATAAAGAAGTGTATGACAATTTTTCCTAAATTATCTAACCATGGTTAAATTGTTGTATACATGTGCAGTGCAAATCAAAAGATGTACGTCGTACAAAATGTGACAGTGTATACATATTATTGCTCGTGACTGTACGCGTATATATTTGAAATCCTATACTCTTGTTAGAGATCATCATGGGCCTTCGCGTCCGTTACGGACGATACAAGCAGTGCCTAAGGACACAGGACTTGACACTTTTTTGAGTGACTGAAAAGTCCATTTATAATATACAGCGTGTCCCAAAAATGACACGTCACACTGACATCGGTTTTACGAATCGGTGACACGAATCGCTCGTAGCCTGGGCTGCCTGAGTGATCTTAACGATCACTAAGGTTAAGCAACATACGGCGCGTTCAGTCCATGGATGGGTCACCGTCTATGACTAACGCTAGTGGCATTTTTCCGAGCGATTCCGTGCTTCGCAAGGCACGTTAAGCAGTTGGTGCCGGCTGCCGTCGATAGATGGCAGTCGTTAAGCCAAGTCAGAGGCCTTAGGGCGGCTTGAAAACTTCTGACAGTAAGACCAGCCACTAGTCTTACAAGCCTCCACCAATCCGGACTTGGCCCCCGTGGTGGAGTATGGCCTATACCTTCCTCAGGGAAGAGACCTATGCCCCTCGGTGGGGACATGATGGGTTGATGATGATGATGAACACTGACACTGGAGGTAGACCTGCTCAAGAGGCGTCGAACCAACCTAACATGACCTCAGTAAAAGTCGCACGGTTTTTGAGATATGGCCAATTTAAACTTGTTCTAAATTTTCACTTTTTTTAACAACTTTAGAGCTACCACTTACGCTAAGTTAGTAAGTTCGTGTCCGAGTACAAATAAAAAAAACCAAACACGAGGGCTATCTAACTTAATGCTAGCACTAAACTTATTTAAAAAAGTGAAAATTTAGAACGGCCATATCTCAAAAACCGTGCAACTTTTACTGAGGTCATGTTAGGTTGGTTTGATGCCTTTTGATCAGGTCTACCTCCGGTGTCACTGTGACGTGTCATTTTTGGGACACCCCGTATAAAGAGAAGGTCCGGAGTCGGGTCAGTACGGATTTGGTGCGTCCTGGCTGGCTGTTAGAGATAACCCACGGTTGTGGTACAGGTGTCTATCTATCTTTTTTTATTTTATTTTATTTATTAGGCACACAAAACAGATATTAGCCAGTACATTATCAAAATAACATGAATAAATATTTAAGATCTAGACTAATCTCCAAAACATGTGTGCACAGCATGATCACAATTTACGAAATTAGACTTTATCTATCTAATCAGCCCGTAAACAGAGCCCACTGTTAGTCATAGGCCTCTTCTCTTTCACGCCAACCAACCCATCCCATCCAGTGCTAGTCTCGTCCAATGTCTCACAGGTATTGTGTAGCTATATACAAGTGGAGACATTGGAACGAACTTTTCGTAGAACTAACAAGAGTTTCGCAAAATCTATAATTTCGTAAAGGTTAGGTGCCAATAACAACCCACTCCATTGGATTTATAATTTCATTTTTTAAGATAGGACCTAGTGGCTTCTTGCTAGTTTTTGTGTCACCAAAATCTTAATTTTCCTCATAATGTTTCTTATTTAACGGAAAGTTACATAAAAAGAAGTTTCGTAACTTCTGAGAGAATACGAAACCAGACTCGATAACATATTGCTTTCTTTGAAAATGTCTTCGACGTCGATGACTTCCTGTTGTTGATATACCTACTGGGCATTTTAGTTATTTGTTTACGAAGTCCAAAAGAAAATTCTATCCGTTCGTTTTCATTTCGCAAAAATAAACTCTATTTCAAGTGCGCTAAGTGGCGTTTCACTGGCTGCTGGAAATGGGTCAGAATCCGTTTATTTTAAACTTGACTACACACTAGTGGAGCGCCGGTGTGGTTTTAAATATCCTCACGACACGCATAGATGCAGTCTTGCATTTGTCGGTAACACATAGAAATTTATATCGAAGGATAGATTCTGTAGCTTAAATAACTTACAACAGTCTTATCTGATCTTACTTGATGTAATAATTTTACAACGATCATTCTGAAAGTAGGTACTAGAGTTTTTAATTGGAGATTTAAATGGTAATGGTACTATAATTTTTTAGACGAGTTTCGAGAGTTCTATCTAGACCGTAACGTTTTATTGTATGCCAGCAGCGTAGATATAGGCTATTTTTATTCCTACCACAAAATTAAAATATAGTAGATAAGTAGCTAAGAAATATTAAATTAAATTCGGTTACCTAATTAATTCCTAAATAACACTTTTAAAATAAATAAATAATATTATCGCAGGAATCGAGGGCGCTATCGCAGATTTTATATTTTCTTCGTGATAAGTAATGCACTGCACATGTCATTCGACCGAAACGGAGATGCGTTCATGGACATTGGCTTTAAAGTTTCGAGATCGCAAGAAAAATAAAAATATCCGGACAAGTACGAGTTGGACTCACATACCGAGGGTTCCATACAAATTTTGTAAATAGTTCAGGAATCGAGTCTCGCAGTTTTTTCCGAGTCTTTCCCGACCTTTATTAACTTTATTATCAAAGAAGACTAATTTTTTTATGATTTAATTATAAATATATAGTTTCGCGATTTTTTTTCTATATTTTCAGTGTAAGACGATATTACATGCCAAATTTTATAGTTCTGGGTCAACCGAAAGTACCCTATTAAATAGTATTTCCTTGACTTTTAAAAACATATATTTTTCGGCGGCACAAACGGCAGTATCTTTTTTTGTCGTTAACTTAGAATCATTAGTTTTATTGTTTTCTTCACAGCTTCGAGGAACTGTACATTTGAGTAAATGCTTTTAATTTCAACTCAATACCCTCACGTTTTCCCGAGATAAAGGATCTTATCAGACAGGTAGATGGACAACAAAATTTTCCTATAAGGGTCCCGTTTTTCCCTCAACGGAACCCTAAAAATAATAATTGAGAATTTAAAACTTTAATTTTATCATTAGATGTGGTTTATTTATCGATACTGAAGACGTTACGTTTCTATGTTATTTATTGTATTTTACGTTATTTCAACAGCACTTTGTCCTATACCGCTTTTTCCGTCATGGGGCCGCCGCGCCGTCCACTTTGTTGAACAAACACCATAAGATCTATCCCTAGATGTAGCATGCCATCGATGCAGGAAGATTATATTTAAACTGTTAACTAACATTCGTTGACCGAGGGACATTTCGAAACTACTCCTCGTAGCGTAAAGGGTCTCTGTCCTACGTCGCCACTCCGTTCTACATGCATCGACAACATGGTCTATAGTTTGATAATCTTTTTATCTAAGTTAGTTCTTGTGAAGTGAGTGAAGTTAACAAAGTGTTTTTTTTTTGTTTCCAGGTTGCCAACAGCACAAGGAAGGTGGCTCACGGTACGGAAGGATGGAGGGAAGGTAAGTTCAGTTTCTTTAACTTTTTTTCCAATTACGCTTTATTTTGTATTCACACTGCATCATCATGAACGGTTGTAATGCAAAGAAATCTCTTCCTATCCTTGGTATATTTTATTTCTCACTCCCATGTTTTCAATGGTTTCAATTTCAGGCTTTTTCATAATGCTGTTTTTTTTGGCAAATGTCACCTGCGATAAATGAATTGATATGTCGTTAAGTGAAGCTAATTGTTATAATAATCCTATTCCCAACTTGTGAATGAGAACAAGTTTTTACTATGGGCGCAGCTTTGAAATTGCTGAACAGTTATAAATTTTGATCCTAACAATTCAGTATTTTTAGGATCAAAATTTATAACTATTATTACGCTTATGCTGGACATAGATATAGTATTTTTAGTAGTATTGGGCTATGGGACAGGAGCAGCCAAATTCATTTTTCTGTTTTGAAGTTGTCCTCATCATAAAAGTTATCCGAACATACAAATAATATAGATAATGTTGCATTTCTTAAACGATTGGGAGCTTGGAAACATCCTGTAAGGTTATCGTGCACTTTATATTCATTCAGATTGTAACTATAGACCATTCGCATTAAGGTTGGCAGTTGGTAATGTTTGTGAAGCTGTCATGTGCAGATGAAACAATCTGCTGGTTTAAGGCTTGTAACAAGGGCGAATGACATTGAGCATTTGACCTCTGTGTTATAAAATAATAAACTATCGAAATCTCTTGAATGTTTGTTGTACTTCTTCGGCGAATACTTTATAGGCTAATCCATAATCCAAAGATTACACAGATAAGAGATATGGCGGATGTTCGATGGCTATTGTTCCATGCGCTAATTAAGAAATCGTACAATTTTGTACTAATCACGCTTAATATTAACATTAAAAAATATGTGAGCAGTTAGGATTGCAGATATTGATGTGGCCGATATTTGCATGAAAAATTTAAATGAAAAGCTACCATCGTTTACCAGCGAAATTAGATTCTGTGGAAAATAAATCTTTTTGAAAAAATTTTTTTTTGCCATCTAGACAGGTTAAATGCAATTTTTTTTCCGTACGAATTAGTCACTGATATATCCTTTATTACCAAAGATTTTATTCAGAATTTTTTAGTGCGTACTTTTGCCTAACATTTCAGTTAAAGCTAGCCAATTTTGCAACATTTACCCTTGTGACACCCTTAATTCCAGGTGCTGGCTCGGCAGTGTCCACTGACTCAGGCGTGTGGACGGGCGGCGAGGGGGGCGCCGCGGGGGGAGAGCTGTCTCCGCACTCGCGCCGGCGCCCGCGCAACCTAGAGATGGTCATGAAAAACTCGCACAGCTTCCACCTGCGTGAGCTGCAAGTCGCTGATCTTGATATTATGGGTATGTGAATAAAAAAGGTCCGTGAACTTTAAGATGTAAAAAATTGAGCGAAAACATTTGCACTGAACCTCGTAAGGCCCAATTTCCTCAAGTGATCACAAAAACAATTATTATTTTCATGGTCGGGCCTTATGAGGTTAAGACAGCTCATCATCATCATCATCATCATCAGGCTATATTAGTCCACTGCTGGACATGCCCCCCACCCCTAATAAGCGCCATAGCGCCCTAAGTAATATAATAATGCTGTTCCCTGGTAGAATTCTGATTCTGGGCACAATCAATCAGAATCAATCATGTGTGAACTTACATTACCAATACCACTTCCTAAATGTGAAAGGAAAACATCGTGAGGAAGACTGTAATCCGCGGTGGGCCTTTATGCTGGCACCACTTGGCCACTCGTGTTTGCGTATTTGGCAAATATTAACCATACATTGCCGGGTATCCTTACGAATATCAAGCACAGATTTTTGTAAGCATGCAATGCATTCTAAATCGTCGGCAAATACGCGTATACGAATAGCCAAGTGTAGTGTCAGCATTACAGTTCGAGAGAAGGCCTTACGATAAGACGACGATAGTTCGCATTTGAGAAAGAGTATACTAAACGTTACGAAAGAGTCCGAAGGTACGTGACAAAACACAATAAATTAAACACTCTTAACTGATTTAATAGCACACAATTTCCATCGTCATCAACCCATTATGTCCCCACCGAGGGGCACGGGTCTCTTCCCTGAGGAAGGTATAGGCCATACTCCACCACGGGGGCCAAGTCCGGATTGGTGGAGGCTTGTAAGACTAGTGGCTGGTCTTACTGTCAGAAGTTTTCAAGCCGCCCCTAAAGGCCTCTGACTTGGCTTAACGACTGCCATCTATCGACGGCAGCCGGCACCAACTGCTTAACGTACCGTGCGAAGCACGGAATCGCTCGGAAAAAATGCCACTAGCGTTAGTCATAGACGGTGACCCATCCATGGACTGAACGCGCCGTATGTTGCTTAACCTTAGTGATCGTTCAAGATCACTCAGGCAGCCCCGGCTACGAGCGATTCGTATTTCCATCAGAACCCGCTAATCGATGCCTCAATAAACCCTGCAGATGAAGCAGTAGTAACCGGCCACGCCGTGATACCGTTACCAAAGATGCCCAGCTTGTTCGGCGCAGGCGAATCACCGGAGTACGAAGCGGACCCCGCACCCACCTACAACCCACCTTCACCAATATCCGCTAAGCCAACACCGCAGCCGGTGTTGGAAAGCTCGCTGAACTCTCCAATGTCGACCCTGGACCGGTACCGGGCTAGAACTCGCCCTTCGCGGATCCAGACCAGTCTGATCGACTCGAAGGAGGAGGAGAAGTTTGTGTTTGATCGGGCGCAGCCGGAGTCTTTGATGAAGGAGGTAAATAAAAAAATAAAAATAATTTATTTCTGGTATCGATGACCCATATTAATAATATACAATTAACAAATTTAGAATTTAAACATTAATTAATATTAAATTAAATAAAACAAAATCCGAACTAAATTAAAATTCACTAACATTAAAGTTACCATAGAATGGTAGCGATTGGCTTGTGCATATCACCGCAGTGCCTTAGATATGCACAATCCACCCTACCTCCTAACATTTGCAGGATATTGTTGGGGCTGGCCCTCACCCGACGCATAAAGCTTCAATTGTCTTAGAGTCCTTTAAAATTGCAGACAAGTTTATTATTACTTCTGTTCAACGATGTTGCCTCATATTTCTCAAACGACTTGTGAAAAAGAAGAGAGAAGAACGTTTATCGTGATATACAGGTCGTGGAGCACATAGGGAATGAATAGACATAAAACAGTTTCTTCGAAATCAACAACACCGCCCCGGAAAAACAAAATCAACATAGTTACCTATGCTTTTTTTAATTTTTCGCTTTTTGGAAGTGGTCAAACTAATTATCAATACTTACCTACTATAGAAATGGTTCTCAGGTTATCCAATCTTTACGCCACGATGTATTTGAAAAGTAACCAATGTGATAGTACCTAAGAAGGCACCGGGCTATGGTGTGAGTGGGCATATTCTATTCAATGTGGAGTGTAATAATGATTCACACAATTAACAACCCAACACAGACTTAGTCGTAAACTAGAAGACTGCGCCATAAACTAGAAAAGGTCGCTGACCACCAAATCAAGCTACCTACGTAATAATTCCCAATCATCATCATGAACCCATCATGTCCCCACCGAGGGTCTATTCCCTGAGGAAGGTATAGGCCATACTCCACCATGGGAGCCTAGTCCGGATTGGTGGAGGCTTGTGAGACTAGTGGCTGGTCTTACTGTCAGAAGTTTTCAAGCCGCCCTAAGGCCTCTGACTTGGATTAACGACTGCCGTCTATCGACGGCAGCCGGCACCAACTGCTTAACGTGCCTTGCGAAGCACGGAACTGCTCAGAAAAGTAGCACTAGCGTTAGGCATAGACGGTCACCCATCCATGCACTGAACGCGCCGTCTGTTGCTTAACCTTCGTGATCGTTTTAAGATCACTCAGGCAGCTACGAGCGATCCTGCGGGCGAGAAAAGGTCGCTAATCACCAACTCAAGCTACCTAATAATTCCCAATACCATAGTCCTAAACTCGCAATGTCTCTTTCAGAACTCGTTCATCAAGGCATCTCGCGTCTCCCCGCCCACAGTGAGCTCGAGCAAGGAGTCCAGTCCATCGTGCAAGAGTGAGGAAAGCCACCTGGGCCACAGCACCACGGATACTTGGCAGGCGCACGCCGCGGGGGAGGCTATGGCCACTAGGTAAGATTTTCTCTTCTACTACGATAATACGGTATTTGACACTATCAACAATAAATTATTTGAGATGCTCGATTAAAACAAAAATTACAAAATGATTCGGAAAATGTATTTCTTTTAATCATTTACTAGTTATTACAATTTTTAAATAGATGAAACATAAAAAGAGTGCTCTGAAATGTGACGTCACAAGCAAGTATTTTCATACAAAAATTCCGTTTTAAAAGTAACTCATTTGACATCCTGTCAAATACCCAATTTGATGTAGAGTGCGACAAGTGAGTCGTGGCTAAAGCCTTTGGCGGGAAATTTAAAAATCTAAACCATCTTGATACTTTTGCTTAACTTGATTATTTGTTTCATTAGTTTGGAGTCTCCAATGAATTTTGTCCAAACATAAATAAATACAAGCAAAACGAAAACATTAACTACATCAAAACCAACATTTCCACTCCACCAAAAACAGGGGTAATAAAGATGCACCACATAAACTTATAAACATTTATTAATGCTGAACCATAATCAATATCTGATTCATATCTTTTTTCTTAACATCTTTGAGTTCTTTGACTAAGTCTTCGATCTGAAGTTTAACATTTGCGTCATCCGACAGACCTTACAACAAGTAATAATTCATGTTTCCTTTAAAACATTATTACTCGTATGTACATACTAAAACATAGGTAAAATTATGTTGAATAGAAACAAAGGTTTTTTTTTCTTGTTTAAATCTGGTCGTATTTTAACGGCATCAATTTCCCTAAATAAACAAAATAAAAATTAAAGTGTTATTAAAAACTAAATCTCGTCACCGAAACCGGCGTGCCTGCATGCAACTACTCATTAGTATGAATGAATGTATGAATGTCGATGAAGTGAAAGTGATTTGTCAGGATCGTGGCTAGTGGCAGTCCACAGTCCTCTGGGACACAGGAGTGAGCTTATGTATGTATGTAAATCCCATCACTATATCCCCTCATCCCTGACCTCCTGATCACAGACCGGACCAGACGAAAAGATGCGAAGCATCTTTCACCATGGCAGCCGATATTGTGCCAGGCTTTGCAACTCTTGCCAACTTAACTAAAAATCACCACAAGGAGTCCACATCAGGGCTTCAATAGAAAAAAAACATTATATAGTGATGGACCTATGACCTATGGCCATTAAACCCATGAGAATGAAAAAAATAGTATGTTAATGCACACATCGGAGAGCCCATCTTACAATTTTAGTCGGTTTCAGATCCCAAGATGACGTCTCCCTCGCTCTGAGCGTGTCCAGCTGTGAAGATGAGAAGTCCAAGCAAGAAACCAAAGAGTACCCGAAGCAAGCAGACCTGGAGGTAACCAAAAAGACCATAGTGATTATGGACGAACCCCCGGCACCGCATCCTTTGCTGATGAAGTCGCTGAATTTGAGTCAGCATGATTCTTTACGTGGATCCATGATCGGTAAGATACCTTTCTAACTAATCTATATTTAGCCTGCCCACCTAGTAAATTTTTAGGGTTCCGTATTGGTACTGATAAGCAGAAGAACCTCCTTAAGTTTCATCGGACCTTTCTGATACACCCTGTGTAGTGTATAAATATATCGATATTTTTTTAACGTGTGGACGGTTTCGCATTAGGTATTAACACACCTTAATGGCAGACAATCTAGTTTCATACAATTACTACGACCTTGACCGGGACGAGACATTTGGTTGTAACTTTATCGTACCATGTAAAACTGCCCTATATGTCAAAATTCCTTACAAATATCTAAAATCTTAAGTACGAAATAACGCTAATTGGACGTCCTCATTAAACAATCCTCTATTTCCAGGTTCCATGACAAGTTCTAACTACAGTACCACAAGCACGTGCACAAACCAGAGCGGCGACCCACACAACCTAACCCTCACTCTAGAAGAATCAAAGTTTGACATATCAGCCCTGGAAGCTTCTACCCAGAGCCTTCTCGACGACGAGACCTCCCCAGCTGATAGCCTGATATCCTCCACCAGTACCAGTGACTCCAACAATGATCTGCGGATTGAGAGAGAGGCCCAGTCAGTTTCTAGCTCAGCGTACCAGACTGCTAACACTAAAACTAAAAGCCCGGAGCCTAACATAGACGAGGATGAAGCTGACGGTGAATTTTTGCGTGAGGAACGGAAAATTCAGTAAGTTGAAATCTTAGTATCGGATGCTACATTCTTTCTATTAAAAGTAACTACTCATCTACATCATATCCATTAGAATAAATTTCTACAAAACACAATCATTTGTTTTGGTAAAGTTACTAACATTGAAACAAGATTTGGAACATTGGATATGGAATTCCCTTAGAACTGCTAGCATTATATATGTATGTGTGTGTAAATGTTATGTTATAAACATAACATATCATTTACATACAGGCACATATTGCTTCTGGTCCCGCACTAGGATACCCTGTGTCGATGTCGTGGGAACCAGAAACAGCGACGTCACAAAAATGTAAACATCCAAGGCCTGGGTTTTTTTTTTTGTCCCCAGCCGGGATTCGAACCCGGGACCTCTCGCATGGTAGTCAGATGCGCTAACCGCTGCGTCACAGAGGTCGTTATGTTATATTGAAGTCTCTTACTGGTATATGTAGTATCAACATTGCAGTCAATTATCTGGCCGCAGAAGCAAACAATGCTCGAATTAACTAAGGCACACTCAAACTAAAGCAACTGTAGCAACGTTGACCGTTGCAACGCACGTCACCTGCTTGTAGCTGCGATCTAGCACATACCTGCTGCTAATCTGATACATAATTTTTCAAATTCTTACTAGTGATGCAGACATAGCTGAAAGGGACAAGAACTCCCCAGAAAGTCCCGGCACGCCAACGCATGCTTCTGGATCTCTATCACTCTCTGATGGCAAGGATTTCTTCGATGATGAGATCGCTGACCAACCCGCGCTGCTGTTTAGAAGTAAGTCCCTACTACCTACTGATCCCCAGATAGCTTTTTCTTTCTACTTTAGATGGTGCGATAGTGAAATGTTATATCCTACGAAAGACAGGTTAGAGCTCTTTTCTTAAAAATAAATATACTCAGAATGTCCATTGTTTCATTTGTGTTTGACTTTCCAAAAAACGAAATTATTGTTTCTCTGTTTCCGAGTTTCCGACCAGATAAACGTCGAAACCAATGCAACAAAATCTGGGAAAGGTAATCTCGATCTGATTCTTCCCATAATTGTTCCAGAAAACACAGAGGGTAGTCCATCGTCCAAGGCCGCAGACTCTGAGAGCAGCAAACACTTGAGAAAGTCGAGGGAAAGAATGCCAGCCAGTCCCCAAGTGCAGAGAAATAAAAAGCGTAGGTTCACAGGATAAACTCTGCAAAATAATGTTCCCTAACCTAGTCTCTGATTATTGCATTTCTCACCCTATTTTTTATAAATCTTGATGATTTTTCCTACAGTGGGCAACGGCAAGGAACGCACACCTTCTCTGGACACCTTGTCAAGCCTGGCCTCTGATGACCTTATGATGATGGACAATGATCTGGCGCAATCCATCACCAGTTTACAGAGCGTAGATGACTATATTGAACGGTAATCATGGTTGACTCTTGTAAATTCCTTGACGTGTATTCCAAACGGAACTCTCTTCCAGAGATGACGTACTGATTCTAAGCTAAATGAACAGTTAGTAACCTTACGAACCCTGCGCAGGTAGCGTCACGGTAGAATGCCTGCCTCACATTCAGGAGATAGTAGGTTCAAATTCTGGCATAAACTAATGACGTTGTCTTCTATCTTACGTACATTTATTGTGTAGTTATAGTAGCAATACCACTCGCTAACTTGCTTGTCAACATGGGCAGTAGAAGCTGAATTACCACGCGGCTGGTATTCGATATTCACCTCATAGTCTCCTCACACACTCTGAGAGAAGGCTTTTTTTTAACTCAAAACCTACGCGTTCCCGAGAAAAAGGGTGTTGATAAACAGACAGACGGACGGACGGACAACGGAAAGGATTCCACATAGCAATTAGGAATCCGCTTTTTTTCCTTTTAAAAATTGATTTGATGAGTTTGACCCTAAAGACGAACTTCCTTCGAAATATTATGCGTGTGTGTGCCTCGGGCGTCTCTGTAGAGACGTATGATCCATTTGTCTATACTTGACATTTTTCTCAGACTTTAAACGACAATAAATCGAAACCCTTTAGCGGTAGAGGGCTCGAAACAGTTTGCAAATTTAGTGCTAGCTAGTACTAAATTTGCAAACGGTATCGAGTTTTCTGACGCTAAAGGTTTTTAATTTATTGTCGTTTAAAGTCTGAGAAAAATGTCAAGTATAGACAAATGGATCATAACATTAAACACAACTCAGCTTCAACCCTCTCCAAGCTACTGACTTCGTTCCCAGGCTGGACAGCTCACTCCGCAGCGGCCTAAACTCCCTGGACGAGCGTCAGCTGCACCAGGAGTTGCACTCGTCGAAGAACGCGATCCGCCAGTGGAGCCAACTACTGGAGCAGAACACGATTCTCGACCGACAGTTGGCAGCCATGGCGCAGGGGAGCGCGCCGCATTCGCTCTCGGCGAGCACCGTCAGTCTTTCCAACATCGGGTGAGTGATTCTATCAAGGTTCTCGGAGCTGATATCGCATAATGCAATGGATTTCTTCAACTTGCTATTGACTGAGTTTTGCCAACACGATGGGCAGTTTAGGTTGCGTTGCCATTAAAGGGGCAATGGTTCTCGGCTATCGCCGTCTTTCCAACATCAGGTGAGTGATCCTTTCAAGGTTTTTGAAGATGAAGTCGCAAAAAAAATGCAATGAATTCCTTCGTCTGCTAACTGATTCAACAGAGCAGAGTTTAGTCAAAACTCTATCAGCAGTTTCAAATTAACTTGCTATCAAAATGACACTTAGCCCGCACCGTAAGTCTTTCCAACATCATGTGAGTGATCCTTTTCTTTTTGAAGCTGAAACCGTAAAACAACATGGATTCCTTCCACAGCTAACTGGTTCTATAATACATACCGAGTTTAGTCAACACGATCAACAGTTTAAGATTGAGTTACGTTTTAAGCAGATGAAACAAGCAAAGGAAAATTAAAGTAAAATATGTGAAAATATCGTTAAAGTTAAATCAATCGCTCTAAGCGATAAGACCGCCAATTGTGTACCATTTAGACATAAGGAAATTACAATAACTCTGTATTATGGTTGAGCAATAAAGTGTTATCTATCTATCTATCTATCTATCTATCAACATTACGTTCAACAACAGCGCCTTTAAATTTGCGAATAGCAATTGTTATTATTATTCAATTGTGCAAGTGGTTCTACTTTTCAAAACCTGCTGACCGACGTTAACAGTTTGAATTGCAACGTTTAAGTGCTCCTTGAGGTAAAAATGAAATAATTTCAACACTTTTCGAACGAAATGTATTTTTTTTTATTTTTAGGTAAGCCAACAACCCTCTTAGTTAATTATAACTTTACGGTTTTAGCCGTGTAAGGTTACCAATTAAAGGCTCAAACAGCATTCTTATTTAATTTTAATGAGTACTAAAATTAATTAAACATAACAGAAACAAAAACAAGTCTAACTTCTAGACTTGTAAAACTTAAAATAATTTCCCTTAAGAAACAAGTTAAATTCTTGAGGAACAGTCCTGCAATCATATGCATACTTTAAAAAAAAACTAGAAAACCTATCACACAGTGGATGTCCAGTGTCCACATCATGTGCTATGTTTGTATATGACAAGTGTTAAAAAGTTTCATCACCTCAGTATTGGTAGAAATTTCCCAAGGTTGGAGTAGATAAAAGTGTTGCAGTATCTGGAGGATATTTCCCTTTGCTGGCTTTCGAGAGTAGTGTTGTTAGTGTTAGCTATGGGCTGGTTTCTGATTTGAGAATTTCGCTAAGTAACTACTGAACTGTAGCGCTGTCTCGTCAAATTTCTTTAGGATAGAGGGCCGATTTCTGAATTGAGAATTTCTCTAAATAACTACTTAACTCTAGTGATGTCTCGTCCAATTTCTCTGAAAAGAGCGTGACAGAACGTTACTTAAGTATTTAGTTACTTCGTGTAAATTCTCAATTCAGAAATCGGGCTCATAGGAGCCGGTTTCTGGATTGATTTTTTCACTAAGTAACGTTCTGTCGCGCTCTCTTCAGAGAAATTGGACGAGACAGCAATACAGTTAGGTATGTAGTTACTTAGCGAAATTCTCAATTCAGAAATTGGGCCTAATTATCTTAACAGTTACTACCAATATGAACCATTTGAATTTAGATCGTCACTGGACCGAAGTGGCTAGCCAACTTCATGAAAACCATAATTATAAGCAGAACCACGTTGTCGTATTTAATTGACAACTCGAAATTCAATCCATGATGGACAATAAAAGATCACGGTAAGCCTATTGTTTAATTAGCCGAATTTATTGTATGTTTATTATCAGACTGTGAATGCAATAAGCTTCAAGCGATAAAACAAAAACAACGATTACGAGGGCTGCTACTTATGTATGCGGAATAGAAAAAATAAACAAATGTATATGGCTAAATATGCTTTTATTGTTTTTCAAAGTATTCTCCACTATGATCGATGCACTTTTGCATTCGATGAAACCAATTTATAAAACACTTTTTCCACACTGATTGAGGTATCTTCAAAACGTGCTGTTTGAACGCATCTACGGCATCTTCACGGGTCGAAAATCGTTGACCACGTAATTTATTCTTTACATTTGGGAATAAATAGAAATCATATTGGGAGCCAAATCAGGGCTGTACGGTGGATGACCCATCAATTCTATTTTTTGACCATCCAAAAATGTAGTTGTTTCCTGAGATGTATGACAGCTGGCATTGTCATGGTGAAGTATGATTCTGCGTCGTTGGTTGTTTTGGCGTATTTCTTCAAATACTTCCGGCAAACAAATGGTCGTGTACCACTCCGAATTAACCGTTCTGCGATTCTCCAGTGGTATTGTAGCCACATGGCCATTAATACCAAAAAAGCAGGCCACCATTTGCTTTACAGTGCTTTTTGCACGAGCCACTTTCGTAGGGTTCGGCTCATTTTGAAACACCCAAACTGTTGATTGTTGTATAGTTTCGGGATCGTACGCGTAGATCCAGGATTCGTCACCTGTGTAGATATTATAAACAGATTTTGAGTCGCCTCCGTTGAATTTTTTTACAGACAAATGTTCATGTAATATCCTATGAATGCTCGTCATACATATGCCCAGAATAGCCTTTATCTCGCGATACGTAACATGGCGGTCTTGCATTATTAGTTTTCGCACAGCTTCAATATTTTGTGGCACAACCACCGATTTCGGGCGACCTTCTTTAACTTTGTCCGTGAGCTTACTGCGCCCGCAATTAAACTCACTAAACCAGTGATACACAGTCGTTTTTGATGGAGCTTCACCACCAAAAGTCGAAGTTAATTGATCTACGCACTGTTGTTGCGTTAAACCACGTCGAAAATCGTAATAAATCATAGCACGAATATTTTCACGAGTGAGTTCCATTTTTTCAGCGATATGACATTTTAAACCCAACAAAAACAAAACACTAACGTATATAAGAGAAAAATATTAGCGGCCAGTATTTAAAAAAAGAACGAATTTGACCATGGAGGTCAGACATTGCGTTTAAAATTATTGGAATGCCAGATTCCGCATACATAAGTAGCAGCCTATGTACGATAGCAATCTGCCGTGTGCATTTCACATACAGGGTGTAACAAAAGGGTTCCGATGAATTAATCGAACATTAATACGATGAATGTAACAGGTAGGTATGAGTAAAAAATGTGGCTTATAAAGTTATAAACTTATAACATAAGGCCCCGTAAAAAGCTAACTGCGCGCAACATCACACAACTACCTACCTCACATTGATTTCGTTAACAAGTAATTTGAAGAAAATTAATACAGATACAAGAGTTCAAGAATACAATATTGACCAGAAACCTATGTCCATCTTTGGATAGTATGATTCCACTAACAACCATTTAGTAGGTATTGAAAAACCTGATAAACCGTAAAACTTTAGGTAGGTATCTAATTTTTTATGTTTTTACTTCATACCCATATCTTGACAGACAGACAGTTTATTTGACAGTGTGAAAAAAAGCAGTATTACTTATACGTATTCGTATAAATTATTTATTTTAAAACCACTTAAATGCATTTTAACTAAAAAAACACAAGATAAAATTTTGATATTTTTATCTGCCGCCATTGTATCGAAAACGGCCTGGATTGGCCGATTCTATGATGACGTCACATACCAGTAAAAATGGCCTCTGTCATTCATTCTTTCTTACGTTCATTGGTTGGTTTACCGGGAAGTGACGTCATAAACCTGTGCGACGCCATATTGCCTAAGATAGCGTTTTGGCGGCTTATTTGAAAAGTAAATTTTCGTTTGCCTTTTATAGAAGAAATACCTACACGAAAGAATTTAAAATAACCACTTCCTGAGGACTCCATGAACACCAACAAACAATATGAGATGGCTTTCAGAAATCGGTCAAAGAGCTTATTGGTTTTTTGCAAGAAAAGTATTTTAGGTATCCTAAATATTGTATCTGTATTAATTTCATTAACATATTTTTTCAAAGAAACCGATTAAGTTCTCTTCAAATTCAAATTTAAGTTCTCCCACTGTAAAATATGTTCGCATTGGTTTGAGTAGAAACCCCCTTTTTCTTTTATACCGTTTTATATCAGTCTGTATACCTACCAGATGTAACTGTAAACTGATTCAACTGACTTATCTTTGATAGGTAGGTGGGTGGGTGTGTGACTTCAACATTATAATGTCCGAGCATTTCCTACCTCGCAAAAAAACAACAGTGCGCTCAGACAATCCGTAAAACATTCGCAATAGTGCAAAGATGTGAGTAATATTGATAGTACCTACACATGACAGCATCTCGATCGAGCAAAATAGAATTGAAAGTGATTACAATAAAACATCTACACAATATAACCCTGGTCCCAAACTAGGTTACCCTGTGCCAGGGCCGGATTTACCATATGGCTTTTTGGGCTTCAGCCCAGGGCCCCGTGGATTCAAGTCAAAGTAAAAAATAGACGATAATGCGAAAAACTCCGTAATTTTATTAAATCAAAAAGATCATAAGGTTCGCAGTCTGCGAATCCTGTGAATAATCAAACCCATTCAATTCATTTAGTTCAAGTCTACGATTATAATAAAAATCAAATATTTTATTGTCCAATTTTTTTACTATACCTTGAGTAATTAGGTGGGCGGCTATGTTCAACTCAGGGTACGGCTTTGCCCTGTGCCATGGTAATCAGACAAAAAAATCATACACAGAAATACTCCTTGACAGAGGACCAACGAGGCAACCGTAATATTATAATTGATTAGAATGCACCTTTACAATGTCAATATTTTTTTCGTAATTTCAAAATTGTCTGCATAGTTAGTACCTACCTACATAGAAGTCGTTCGTATTGTACATACCTATGTGTATTACCTAATTGTTTCGATAATTTATGAGGATTGTTTATTCCGACGTTCGACATCACTAAATTATGCCATGCCACCAACGTGACTGCCTAAATGTTTAAACCATTTGCCAGCGTTAATGTTCGGAACGTATATAACGGCACCAGAACAGTATATCTACCATTATCACTGGCGGTTTCTTCCAAGATATGACTTAAATGTCACGGCATTACATAATTACCTTTTAACTGTAGAGTTGGGTAATTATTTTGGTAGAGACGTAATTCTGGAAGCCTAGAATCCCCATAATTGGTTTTATTTATTTCGCCAAAGAGCAGGATATCAATGCGATCGAACTGCGAATGTTCTGTCGACAAAGTACGACAACGTAATTAATTTTTAATTGCATGTAAATATGTCATATCTGACTAATTATGTACAGTGTAGGTACTCATATTAAGGCAGTTTCATGAAAAGGGGTAAATCCCTAAGGAGGTCGCAGCTGTACGAGTAGAAACAAAGCGAAGAACCGTTTCAATTCAGATTATGCCATTAATTGTGGTGGGTGTTTGTTTGACCTCCATACGTCGTGGAACGATACGACAATAGCGATTTTAAACAACAATAGAAGCAATTCCCCACTGTTGACTGAAGAGGTCAACCTTGCGATGCGAATCTCAGATCTCGCAATTGTGCTCTGTTGCACTTATCTCAGACACGTTTGCTTTTGTTTTACTTACTACCCCACCAAGATTTCAATTATTAAAAGGCATCATCAAAATATGATTGATCATATCCGTTTCCGCAATTGAACTATCGACTGGCTATTTCAAAATATATCTCCAACGGCATTATTCATCTCGTATTGTGTACCTAACCTGTCTTTCAAAACATAATCACAAATTCTTCCACGTGAAACTTGAACAATGTTCATCAACATTTCGGACCACAAAGCACGTGTCAAAAGGTCCTTGCACCTCAAAATAATCAAACAAACCTGCACCAGAGCGTGCTAGCAGCTGACAGAGCTTCACTGCCGTACGGTGGAAAAGTTACATCTAAAACTATTAACATAGGGCCCAGATTTCTTTGGTAGCAAATCAGAAAAAAAACCGCCATCGTACATCTCTACCGCGCGTCGATCCCCATATTTTGCCTTGCCATTTGCCAGTCAGATTCTGAAGCTCGGCGCGCTAACAACGGTGTATCGAATGGTACATTACCCGCACGTGCTTTTAAGTAAAACTTACGTGGAGGTTTTATTTCTTTTCGTGCCGTCTTGGATGAGCTGTTTCGCAATTGTCATCAAAGTGAAGTGTTTTAAAGTGAGCAAGCTTTGTTTTCCATTCGGAGATAAGGTTTTCGGATTCGCTTGTTTATGTTTTGGGTTTGTCTAACGCGACAGACATTTTAAAACAAAGATTTTCTATATATACTGGCTTCTTATGTATTATAAATCAACTGTATTCTCAATGTTCACAAATATGTAGCTAGTGCGATGTAGGCGCTCTAGTAATTTAATTAATGGAAAAATCTATGTCTACTCCAGGGACATACGTGGGTAACATTTATTTCCTTTTGTTGTGTGAACTCGAGCATATCAAATGAAACAGGCACTTGTTAATCGTTGATTGTTAGAGCATTGGCATCAACTTTTAATTTGTCATGCGGGTAATCAAAGTGCCGCCAACTTGCTCATTTGATAAGTATTATTGTTACGTCCGGTATCTACTACTTATTTCCTTTTGTCTCATTCACAATTTTTCTTCACACATGTCATGTCTTTTTCTGCTAATGGTAGGTACATAATGTGATTGACACGATTGAATGTATGGGCACGTTTATTGTAATTGATACCGAGTATCATACGTACGTTACGTACTGATCACTCGTGCAATGTGAGCTGGAAACAATAAAATACCTAGTTCAACAATGTCTTGGTGACTCTCGATTTGTTAGAAATTGTTAGAAAACTGACTTAATTATTCCTAAACTGCAAGCCAACAGCAAATGGCAATACCTACCTGCTTTATTCTCTTTAAAGGGCTGTTATCAGCATCGCAAATTGTATTTGTGTTATCTACGCGTGATATCGTGCATGTGAGTCAAATCAAATAAATACTTGGATAATATTCTTTGCCAAGTATAGCATCGACGAAATCATTTATTACAATATTTGTACTGGAGATCATGAGCACCTTGCATTTAGTAACACTAACTGTGAAGGAATACGTCGTAAGGAGATCACGAGATAAATTATGACATAGTTAGGTTAGCCAGGACACCATTTTATACGTATGTAGATTTGGATTCAAACGCCACAGATTCTCTCTCAATAAAATTTTTGTTGCAAAACTATGCATGAAGATAACTACCTAATCGCTTCTCCTTAACAAACCTCTATAGCAAAGAACATGTCCCACATTTAAAAATAATTAGGACCCGATCTGACACAGTCCTCATTCTCTATTCTCGTTTGCTAACGGATTTATCGGACGCTTGATTGGAGAATAGTGACACAATTTCCGTCCAATACATGTATGATGAGAGCAAAAGGGACGGTATTCGTATCAGCTAAAAGGGTAGAAGGAGAGAAAAAAAGTACTGTCGCAATAGACTTGTTGTTTGCATATGGTTTCCATGGCAACATTGAATTGCTCCATTGGACTTCATAAGCTTTTTGGCTCAATGAAGACCGGTAACCAGCGAAATGTGTGATAAATCAAAACTAAAGTTCTAAAATGGACGAAGAACCAGAGGTTTCTGAAACTGACAGTGATTCGTGAGTGAACACCACTTGGATCCATTCTAAAGTTAACTGTTTTTAGTTTTTTCATCGTATTACCTACTTTTCTTAAGTATTCACTAGATTATCTGCTGAGCAAGTGCCGTTTGTTAAACTTGTGTTCAGCTTCTTAATTAACTAAACCAGTGCACGAACATACTAGTTTAAAAGTCATCCAGTCGATAAAAAAAGAAGACAACTTGGATCAGTTTTTTTGCCCATAATTTGTAACTCGTAAGCAACTTTTGCATACCTACAAAACATGTAGCAGTTCAATAGCATTTTTTTAATAACTATGTAGGAACCCACCAAGCTATTTTATTACATTTTTTTGCTGTTAAGATCGATCTCGCAAGTTATATGCTTCGGCTTTCTGGTAGAATTATAGCGTTTGGTAGACTTTGGGCAAAAGCAATTCAAAAATAACAGCGTACTTAAATCAAGTTTCATTCCATGATTTTTCCGTTCCGATCAATCGAAGAATAATTTCACAGAGTTGCGAAATAGGTCATTTGCTCAATTTTGCATTTGGTCAATTTTCTTCTCGAGATCCTACGAAATTAGTCGTTGTTGCAATCGGCCCTCTGTTGAAACTTAAATCGGCAGAAAATTGGCCGTTTAAACCTGTGGTTAGACTTTTAAACAAAGTCAAAGCATTCGTCAAATTTTAAACTCGCTCTTCTATTCCATTCCCAAGTTTCAGTCGATTCGGTCAGACAAATCTAATGACAGTGAACAGAAACGTTTCAACTTTACACTCACATCAAGCCTTGCATAAGAGCATCAACGAATAAAAAAATGTAACAATAAAAAAATACCAGTTCATCTTTACATCATTAAGTACCTCTCTAACAATGCGTAGGAGTAAAAGCTTGCTCACGTAATCGCGTCTTGATCAGTGCGGTGTCTGCGGGACCAAATTTAGTGATCTGTATTATGGGATTATGAACCTGCTGGGTAGCGCAGAATCGCTAGTGATGAGGATGGAGAAAGCCGCCCTGATGCTGGATCGGGAGGCGCCAGTCAAAGGCATTGTGGCTCAAGTGGTCACCATGCTTAATGGACAAGCGCAGAGGTAAGCTTCATGCCACAGATACTTTTTTTTTCCACGACACAGGGTATCCTAGTGTGAGGCTAGAAGTAAGTACCTATGTGATGTACCTATGTAAATGTTTATGTTCATAAAAAAAAACTGAAGAAATTCATCTCCCAGAAGTTTTTGAACCAAAAAGGTATACAAACATTAATGATAATTTTTCTTACGAAGTTTTAACTAAAACGCTGACACAACCTTTCAGATTCATTTGTTGTCTGTGGATGTGTAAATGCTTTTGTTGCTAAACTATGAGACCGGCGCATGGACCGTAAAAAAATTTTGGGATACTGGTTACTACCTTTCCACCCTTGGACCCTGGGTCCTAAGAGTTACGGTTACGGAGATATGATTTTTAATATTTTTTCTAAAAATACCTATAATGAGCCGTTTTCAAAGGAAAAAGAAACGAATGGCTGTGGTCCAAAATTGCATTCCTTTGACAGCCATTCGTTTTTTTTTTTAGTTCTTCTGAAAACGGCTCATTCAGTATTTAAGCCTCATAATTTTTTTTAGTTGTGTCTGTTTTTTTTATTTTTGTTTTTTTTTAAATTATTTTTTCACGTAGTAAATGACCCCACCAGTGTACTGAAAAATGTTGACAGTCGATGCGCCGAACACCCGGTATAAGCCCCGCAGTCCCGAGGACTGCTTTTTGGTAAATTTCAAATGCTTTCGCATCATAATGAATGATAGATTGCGAGAAACTAAATTTGGAAATAACTACCGCGAAATTATTTTTGAAAGCAAGCTTTTATTTGACATCGTAATATTAGAGCTTTTCAATGACAGCTGTCAGTTGACTTAATAAAAAAATATAGATTGCGCTTTGCGCTCCAAGGAAAACAAAATGTCATCATAACTACGTTTTAAATATTGTAAAGTCGACAGCACTTCACAGCACCTCAACCTTCACATTTTAGTTGCAAAGTCGCCCGTAATCCAACTGAGTTGAGTGCATGGGTGTAAAGGATGATGTGCTGTCGACTGTACGTACATCGTTATTAATCTGTAATAAGCTAAACATCTCTTTGTAGTCTGTGTAAACTAGTCTTTGTTTCGAAACTGTTGAAACTTGAAAGTTATCGAAGTATTTTTACTTTGTTCATTACATACATATGAACGTGAATTGGGTCTTTATTCACGGCTAGCCCATGCATTGTGCACGTTGATTGATTAGAACCATAGATCAAGCCACAGTGTAACCGGTTTTGCGTCGGTGAATATTATTTCTTTGTGTGCGTGAATGTTGCCAGAGTAAAGTGAATTTGCCATAATGTGTGCTAAAATATTTCAGTCGTTCGTAGGAAGTGAATAAAAATGCAATTGTTTTGAACATTATTATTCATACAATAAAACACGTCTAGCAGTAGAGTTGTCAATTAAACGTCCGCTAACATATTCGTATTATTAAATACACTTTTCTCACTGATTTACGGTAGTTTCATTTACATTTTACAGGTTGCATTTTAATAATATTAAGTGTACCACTCGTGAAAACTTCAGAAATTTCTAATCTGTTCATGTGGGTACAAGAAATGGAAAGAAAAGTAATTTTTTTCTTAACATTCGAATTTTCCTATTTAACACCTGAAAATACTATTGTTAAATAACTTTACGTTCTGGTGTCTAATTTGTTTGCCGTGCGTTTACTCCCTAAATGCCGCCTGGCAAAACATAGAATAATTTGTTACTTGAAGAGTTGTAGCAACTTTAGTTGAAATGTACAGAGCATGTTTATCATAACTATATATGTATGTAATTGTTTATGTAGGTGTATTGCTATTTATGTAATTATGTATATTAATATTCATGTTTGCACCGACTACCCGTCTCCTTTTTTCCTTCAGAAATTTTTCCATCATAGGGTTGTCTGGAAGAAATTGCTTTTAGCAATAAGGCCGCCAATTGTACTGTTACCTTGTAAATATTTTATGTTTGTGTTTCTCTTCGTGTACAATAAAGAATATTCTTATCTTATCTTATCTTATCTTATCTTATCTTATCTTATCTTATCTTATCTTATCTTATCTTATCTTATCTTATCTTATCTTATCTTATCTTATCTTATCTTATCTTATCTTATCTTATCTTATCTTATCTTATCTTATCATGTTCGAGCATTTGATGTGGGTGACCAGTTCTCTCTTTCACATGCTAGCACCCATTTATCCAGAACAGGAGTATTTTGAAGAAATCTGGAATGGAAACATTGTAAAATTTCATAAATATTGTAATAGATCAAAATATAATAATATTATTGTAATTGAAAAACTGCTGGCAGATGCTGGATGCGGCAAACTGAAGACAGGGCGCTATGGCGCTCATTAGGGGAGGGCTATCTTCAGCAGTGGACTAATATAGACTGATGATGATGATGATTGTAACTTTTGATTAAAGGCGATTTAAGTATGTAAAAAAGTGAATAGTATATGAAAGTAGTAATCCCAGTAGGTCTCCAAGATGATATTCAGATTTGTTTAGTTAAATCTTACTCGAAAAAATATTGACTCATATGTTTTTTTCTACAAAACAGAGTTCTCAACTGGAATTCATCTATTGTAATGCTTTGCATAACAATTTACGTTCGTATGTATTTGACTGCCTACCAGCTAAACTAACTTTTAAACTCACTAATAAATACATAGTTAAAGTAATGATCGGGATTTTCAACATGCACGAATGGCAACATTTTTTTACTCTTCGTTTGCCCCCAAGAAACGTCAACTTGACACGGGGGCCCGTGTCAAGTTGACGTTTCTTGGGGGCAACCGAACAAAAAAAGCAGACACTTTAACCTTTTATTCTGTCTCTTTTTCACCCATGATCGCTACGTAAGTTTGTTTCATATACATCTTGTAGGTATGTGTGCGTTGTGGCTTGCTCCATGGTTTTACTCCCTCCACGAATTTGCATTAAACAACATCTAACAGCTACACCACGCCAACCGACCACCAAACCACAGAACACAATCATCAACGAAACAAGCAAGCAACGTGACAGAAACCACACAGGAGGTACAGTAATGTCATGTTAATTTTGACATAATATGTGACGTCAGCACCATCTATTGGTAACTTGCGGTACTGTATTTTTTTATAACGCTTTGAAAAGCCCTCATTAAAAATTACGGAAGAAATATAGCAGGAAAATTCGGATTACTAATGGTTGACCAAAAATTATTGACAAATGGTCATTCGACAAACAACGTTTAACCAAATGTTCATTTGGCAAACGAGACATTTGACAAAAGTATCATCTTACAAAAACTCACTTAGCAAATGATCCATTAGCAAACACTACATTTGTTAAATGTTTTGAATATTAAAATGTCAATTGACCTTTTTTAATTTCACCAAATAATATGTTTCGCAAATGAAGCATTTGTCCAAATGTCATTTAACAAAATGTTGAACGCATCAAAGTCGAGTCTGTTTTCGATCTTACATAGAGAACCTAACGCTCCGACGCGCTCCGCTTCGCTACGCGCGTCGTCGCACCTATATTTCTGTTGTCACGTATTCTTTACATCGCCGACCCCCCGTTCGTAAGATTGATTAATAAACGAAACATTTGTCAAATAATACATTTTATCAAACGTTTTTAGACCAATAGTAGTTTTGTCTGATAGCTCAGTTGTTAAATGTTCATTAAGTAAAATAATTATTTGTAAAATGTAAATTTAAGTGTTGATCATTTGGATAAGTGAGTCATTTGTAAAATGATTAGTAGTAAAATGATCAATTGGCGAAAGCATTTTTTGTCAAACATTGTTTGTCAAGTGTAATTTTGCCAAATGACTTTTGGTCAAACAGCAGGACCCCGGAAAATTCACTATAAAGTCATGATTTAGTTAAGTCCTATTATAAACAGGCTTTAACGTCGTCTTAAATGTTGTAGTGGAATCTTCTTTTTATCAACAAGACTGTAAGATTAAAACTTGCTACGCTACCTTCTATATTTTTTACGGTTTAACTTCACAATGTTCGTGGTTTGCATACCTCGACTCGCTAGTCTTAAAGTTTCTAATTAGTAGTATTTTTTCAAACGGCTTCTCAATATCATTGCCAACAATCTGTTAATCTACTGTTAGCAGCTATCAGTTGATTTTTCGTGTTCACTTTGGCCTGCTGCTCTGGGCCTCGATTCTGCTAACTTGCATTATAGTTCAATGACAGATACTCGGTCGGGTCACGTGACATTATTTTCTACACCATTGACGCCTAGAAAGATTGGTATGTGTGCGCGCAAAGATTAAAAGTGGCAATGAAATGAAGTAGTCACGTCGATGCAGTTGTCATTGTACTACAATGCATTAGCAGAATGTAGGTCCTGATGTGCAATTCCTGGTGTAGGTACATACAATAAAGTCAAATAAAATATCTATTTATTAACGGCTAGTTACTATAGAACCAGGAGTTAGATTGCTTGCTACATAAAATATCCAACCTTGCGGTCGCAGTAGTTTTCTTTTTTTGAGAAGTGAATGCGACTTTTGTGATCCAAATAATGCTTCGTAGATTCCGAAATCGTCGTCTCCACGTAAACTTTCCAAACAAAAGCGGAGAGTCTTGCTCTGTAACCTTTTGGTTAATAACAGGTTACTACTGTGCACCGGAAATTACCACACTGTCGGTAGGACTAGACCATTAGTTTCTTGTAGATATCATTTTACTAGTCAACGAATATAAGTAGGTACTTTAACTTCAACACTAATTTCAATCTGCTCGTAATCCTTCATAAATTAAATAGTTCATCCACCAACCAATAAACAAGTACTTAACTACCTACATTTAACATAGTTATAATTACTTTTAATATATAATAATATATCTAACTTCAAGCCCCGATTCCATCATAAAATTAATATACCTACGCAGCTTAGAACTGTCAGGAAATTCGAAACTCCAAAATTCTAAATGGACTAAGCTCGGTTTTGTGACAAGTCGGGATTTAGATTGTAAATACAAACGACAGTACATCGATTTTGCGTTACGGGCGACTTTGCAACTGAAGAACGAGCTGCTGTTAAGAGTATCTACTGTCTGATTGGTTCATTTCCTTATGAACCATAACCAGCCTTTGGAATTTGGGTGCAGCTGTCGGCGCGTGCAAAAAAACAACCGTTACCGAGCTTCTACAACACATCGACTTGTACAAGAAATGAAGCTTATGCTTTATCGGTTTATTACATAATTGGGTAGTCCTACGATGTTGCTTAAACACCAACCAATACGATTGAAAGTATAATTTTTACTCGATACATGAACTATGTATAATTAAAGTCTTAAGGGGAAGCTTTTATACAGCAGTATGTTAGAAATTGTTATAAATTCTGAACGCTGTCTTTCATTGTTCATCGGCATTAATCTGTTCCGGTCATTTTGTATTCTATTGTTTTAAAACCTAGGCATTTATGATATTACGATAAATATAACAGATGATAAAAGCTCAATTTATTCTAAAATGTTTTTAGCTCTTCTAGCATTCACTACAATTTTCGTATGTGTTGAGTTAGAATAATAAGTTCTCAATTGTTTTTAGTCTAAGCCTCGTTTCCTTTGTGACGGCCATGTTGGCATTACGGGAAAAAAAAAGTAGTGTAATATGTTATGGTTGGTTTTTTCTCTCTCTTGAAGGGGTCCGTGTTTACGTTTTATTTTCATATTGTGAATTGGAAAAGAAGAATACAGATCCGACTGGAAAACTAAGCTGTGGTATTGTTTCTTTTATATATCAGAAGCGCGACCGTGATTCTCACGCCCAGAAAAGGTTGAAGGTTGTAAAATACCTAGAAATCTAAGCTGCAACTTGGTAAGTCACAAGTTTACAAGTCGTTTTTGAAATGCTGAGTACCTGTGTTGCATTTGCGGCAGGTGTATGCCGCTTGTAGTAAGTATACCTGTTAATACTACCGTGTAGTAAGGACCCAGCTACAATATATAGGTATATAGATTTAAATAGTACATACTGGCAAAAAGGGAATCAGTAAATGTTTGATGTCCATAATGGGATTTTGCGGGGATCACTTGAAAACCCGTTCCTTTTCGATGGGTTTCACGTAGCCTTTTATTGTGATCTGATAATTTAAATGTTAAAAAGGACCAAATGTATTTAAATCTTATCCTTAGTTTGATACCTATGTTGATTAAAGCTGGGTTGCACCTGCAAAGTGATTGACGACGCTCTTTCGACTATCGATTATTATTATTCGAAACCAGGTTCTGAATGTTTGTGGTGTCGTTGTTTCTGGTTCCCGCTATACAGGGTGGTTTGGTGTGGCCCTGGGGCCGGAGGCAATGTGTGTGCCTGTGTGTGGAGGTTTGCTATGTTATTATTATTACTTATTTATTTTTGTTTTCCTTTTGCGCCCTTTAATATCAACTCTGTAACTTATTTGGAAAAGTAATCGCCCACGTTTTTTTTTTACTGGACACCCGGTATGGGTGAGTAGGTATACCGAGTATCGTAAAGAACGGACTCAATCTCCAGTAGTGTAAAGGAGACGTTAAGAGGAATATGAGTGTGCGAAACTCTGTTTACTTATTAGTATGTGTATGTAATAGACATGTGAGCCGTGGGGCAAATACCTACGGTACGAATGGTGCGCGATTGCTATCTGAGCATAACTAATACGTTGAGACGAAAGTTTATGAATATTGACCGGTTTCTTGGTTTCAGAAAATACAAACTTGAGTTTCGGTTTGCATAGGGTTAAATTGTAATTTTTATTAAAAGTACGTATTTCTTCTTCTTAGTAGTTTCGAGGTTACTGTTAATTTTATAAGTTTTCTTTTTTTTCTTTTTCTTTCTTCTCTGTCTGTTTCTGTGTGTAATATATATTTGTATATTTCTTCGGTGAAGAGGCAATTGAGTAAGCGAGTGTACGTTGTTCGTTGTATAGGTATAGTCCTACCTTGTAACTTTGTAATACTTGTGATCTTAATTGATTTCGCTGCCTGACACTCTAGTTAAATAAGGAAATCATTTTGTTGTTGATATACCTAACGAGTTAACTATTTTGAATTAAAATGTCGAACCGCGGCTACACGCCTATCGATCCTATTCCAAGTCATCGAGAAATAGGTATTGAAAAAGTCACGCCAATTCGACCGAAAACGTCGGCGTAGTGTTTCTACCAGCTCTTCAAATGACTTATCTACTTACTACCCAAGTCGTCATTCAGGACGGAGTACCCGTCGTCATCGCCGTCGCAATCCCGCGTCGAGAGACCGGGCTCGCGTAGCTAAAAATGACCACTCACTGTCAACCAGTAGTTCAGACGACCGTAGATCTCGCATTGATTCTCCGCCACCGAGTCGCATACGCTATCCGCGTTCTCGTGGTCGACATGCACTCCGAACGTCACGTATAGACTCTCCACAATCTAAACGCCATCGTCACTCGAAGCACGCGAGATCACTAACTTGTAAGAGACAGACATCGCGGACTACGAAGCGCCCTGAGTCCCTCAGTACCTCTAGATCCGCAAGTCCGTTTCGAGAAAATGCAAGAATGCGCTATCAGTCTAGGTCCAAATCGGGTGATGCGATTTTGGAAAAATTAGTCGAGGCATTGAAAAGTAGAGATGGTACTCGTGTAAATCTATCATCACATGTTCAGGGATCACATAACATTATAACGGAGTTTAACCCAAGTTCTAAATCTCAAACGATGGCAGATTGGATTAAAAAGATAAATGAATCTGCTGAAATGTATGGCTGGACCGAACGTCAGACCATTTTCTTTGCCTTACCTAAACTTGCAGGCTTAGCAAAAAAATGGTACGATGGACTGACGACGGTCAAGTGCAACTGGACTGAATGGCAACAGAAACTATTGTCAGCCTTTCCGAGCGATCAGAACTATGCGCAGCAATTAACGGAAATGTTAAATCGTAGGAGCAATCGAAATGAAACACTTGTCGAATACTACTATGATAAGATTATGCTTCTGAACCGTTGTCAGCTGAAAGGACGGCAGGCGGTCGACTGTATTAGTCACGGAATTTACGATCATAACATTCGGATGAATGTTCAGGGCGCACATTACGATGAGCCTGAACAGGTTCTGGACTATTTCAGACACATTACACAGAACAAGATTGAAACACCAATGTCCAGACGACCGACCACAGATCAAACAAATTCTGGTGGTTACTTTCGCAACCCTTACGACAAATTTCATAATGGTAAAACGACGAGCCATTTGGATACAGCGAGTAATAAAGGACCAACCGCTAGGCTATGTTTCAATTGCGGAGATGCAGGGCATAGAGTAGCCAGGTGTCCCAAGCCCATTACGAAATGCAGTAAATGCGGCCGACACGGTCATACCAACTCAAACTGCACTTTTTATGTAAATGATAAAACTAATAGGGCAGATGGTGCGCGAACGGCTTCTACCGTTACTTCTCAAAATGTACTAAACATTGGTGTAACAGATAAACATAACGATAAATATTTCAAAACTGTCAAAATCAATGATGAGCCCATGAACGGTTATATAGATTTTGGAAGCGAATGTACGCTTCTCGGTGATGAAAAATCTACGGAATTAAAGTTAAAATTGGATTCGGAAAATTTACCAACGTTGCGTGGATTTGGTAACAGTGCCATTGTGCCGTTGGGCAGGGTTCAGATACGAGTCACGGTAGATCTGGTAGACGTGCCATTGGTAGCCTACGTCGTCTCTTCTTCTCTTTTACCCTCGGACATTTTGATAGGCCAATCTTTGACCGAACAACCGACTGTGAGAATATATAAAACTGATAAAGACCTTGTTTTATTTGAAGTTAAAGCAAATAGGATGAACACTGTTGTGGTGAAAACTGTACAAGATGTCATAATTCAGAGCGACTCTATAATCGAGATCAGATGTTTTCCTGCGTATACCGGTTTTGTGAGGATTTGTTCTGATTTAAGATTAAGTCAGGACTCCGAATATATAATATTGCCAGGCCTTTATTCCGTTACGGACGGTTTAGGGTCTTTAATAGCCATAAGTTTAAATAATATAAAGATATCTATATCGAAAAATAAGATTCTGGCGAGAGGTCTGAGTATCCCTAATGTAGCAATTCCACCAGACACTAACTGTCACTATGTTGTTAACGTAAGACGTATAGCACACGAAGTGTCAAATCTTAAAGCTGAGGAATTAAATGTGGATGATAGTCTAGAACCCGAGACAAAAAGTAACCTGCTAGAGTTGCTCAACGAATACAGAGATTGTTTTGCCTCCTCAATGAGTGAACTGGGGAAAACTACGTATACTGAAATGCAAATCAAACTACATGACACTAATCCGGTAACATATCGTCCGTATAGACTTGCTCTTTCAGAGCGAGAGAAAGTGAATAGGATAGTAAGCGAACTCTTGGAAAATGACATCGTGCGGGAATCTTGCTCCGAGTACGCAAGCCCAATAATTTTGGTGAAGAAAAAAAATGGTGACCTCCGACTCTGCGTCGATTACCGTGCTTTGAATAGGAAAACTATCAAGGACAAGTACCCAATGCCCTTAATCGATGATCAGATAGATAACTTACATGGACAGAAGTTTTTCACCACCCTAGACTTAACTCAGGGATATCATCAAATCCCTGTATCAGAAGATTCGAAACATTTGACCGCGTTTGTCATCCCGGACGGTCACTTTGAGTACAATCGCATGCCATTCGGGCTAACGAACGCGCCTGCAGTATTTCAAAGGATGGTTCATTCATTACTCAGTAAATATAAAATTCCAGGAGTATTGGCCTATATGGATGACATAGTGATTGGCTCCAAAACTGTCCAAGAAGGTATCCGAAAGTTAGAACAGGTATTAGACATGCTACGTGAAGCAAATCTTACATTGAATCTGACTAAGTGCCATTTCTTTAAAACTCACATAGAATACCTAGGATTTGAAGTTTCCGTCGATGGAATTCGTCCTGGTACCCGTAAGACAGACGCGGTGACTGCTTTTCCCACTCCTCGAAACCCTCATGAAGTTAGACAATTCATTGGGTTAGCCAGCTTCTTTAGGCGGTTTGTACGAGATTTTGCTTCCATTGCCAAACCCCTAACGTCACTAACGAAAGCTAACGCTGTGTGGGCTTGGGGTAGTGAGCAGACTAATGCCTTTTCAAAAATTAAAGAAATACTAACTTCTAGACCGGTATTGACGATTTACAATCCGAATCACTTAACTGAATTGCACACCGATGCGTGTAAACTAGGAATAGGTGGGGTATTACTGCAGCGAGAAAATGAGAAAGCACCCCTTAAAGCAGTTGCCTATTACAGTCGTCAAACCTCCGTGGAAGAACAGCATTTGCACTCTTATGAGCTGGAAACACTTGCGGTGGTGATGTCATTAAACCGTTTTCGGGTCTATTTGTTAGGCATTCAATTTAAAGTAGTGACAGATTGCAACGCGCTGCGGACCACGCTAACAAAACGTGACTTGATCCCACGCATCGGACGGTGGTGGCTACTCGTGCAAGACTTTGAATTTTCAATAGAATATCGTCCAGGTACGCAACTACAGCATGCTGACTCATTAAGCCGCAACCCTATACCGGATACCGAAGAAGATATTCACGGACTGAACATAATGAACGTTGTTCAAGATGAACACTCTCTAATGGCGACACAGTTGAGCGATCCAAGGCTTAAGCTCATTAAATGCATTGTGGATAAAAATTGTAGCGAAGCTAAAGACATAATAAAAAACTACGTCATAAAAAACGGGAAAATATATAAGAAAGTAGGAGACGAGTTAAAATGGGCAGTACCAAGAGACGCTAGATGGAAAATTTCCTTATTGTGTCACGATGAATGTGGACATTTTTCTCTAGAAAAGACTCTAGAAAAAATGCGTCGAGATTATTGGTTTCCCCGTATGACTCGGTTTGTGAAAAAGTATGTGCAAGCATGCATACCATGTGCATACGCGAAAGAACCATCAGGAAAGAAGCAAGGATTACTGCATCCAATCCCTAAGCCGAGTACACCATTTGAGTGTATTCACATTGATCACGTCGGACCCTTTGTACGTAGCAAAAATGGTAACACGTATATATTAGGCATTATTGACGCCTTCACAAAATTTATTGTGCTACGCGCCGTGAGAAACACAAAAAGCAAAACATCAATTCGCTTTATGCGCGAATTTATCGGTCTTTTTGGCTCCCCAAAAGCGATAGTTTCACCAGATCGGGGCACTAGCTTTACATCTAAAGAATTTAAACAGTTCGTGGATACTAACTTAATCAAACACGTACAAAACGCCGTGGCTACACCACGAGCTAATGGTCAAATAGAACGCTATAATCGTTCAATTTTGAGCTCACTGACAGCATTAAATGTAGATAAAGACGATCGTAATTGGGACGTGGATCTGAATAAGGTTCAGTGGAGTTTGAACAACACGCTTAATAAAGGCATTGGTAAGACTCCAGTCCAAGTCGTTTTTGGCAAAGACACAGTAAATATGACAGAGACACATCTACATGACGTATCTGAGAAATTAGCCGTAAGTCAAAATATCGACAAAGTTCGCGAGGAGGTTTCCTGCCATATAAGTAAACAGCAGAAGGCGATGAAGGCACGGTTCGACAAGAAAAGATGTACTGCTAAAAGATATGCTGTAGGGGACCTAGTAATGGTGATGAAGAACGTTCGGAATATTGGCAATAGTAATAAACTCGTTACACCATTTAGTGGCCCGTACAAAATATCTGCAGTTTTAGGAAACGACCGATATGAGGTCAGTAGTATACAAGGTTTTTCTTCTAGAAAATATGTAAACGTATATTCCGCTGATAAAATAAAACCGTGGATACGACTGAGCACCAGGTTAGATTCTGACTCAGATAACGATAGCGAGAGCATTTCCTCAGGAAGTAATGATTGATTACAAATAATAATGTGACGATTATACTTACCGTTTAACATGTTTAAATTTATTTTTATTAGTATGAAGAAGAAACACGATAATTTGATTTTATTCTGTGTCATTTATTTGGTTGAACTTAATCGTATTACATAACTGTAAAATGTTTGGCAAACCGAAACCAAGTACGCGAGGATGAGCTGGGATCCTGAGGCCGATACACGCGGTTCGTGTACGCGGTGGACCCTATACTGAGGCCGATACACATGGTTTGTGTACGCGGTGGACCCGATACTGAGGCCGATACACGAGGTTCGTGTATGCGGTGGAACCGATACTGAGGCCGATACACGCGGTTCGTGTACGCGGTGGACCCGATACTACATGTGATCCCAAGGCCGATACACACGGTTCGTGTACGCGGTGGACCCGATAAGATATGTGATCCTGAGGCCGATACACGCGGTTCGTGTACGCGGTGGACCCGATACTACTGTGATCCCGAGGCCGATACACGCGGTTAGTGTACGCGGTGGACCTGATATTACATGTGATCCTGAGGCCGATACACGCGGTTTGTGTACGCGGTGGATCCGATACTACATGTGATCCTGAGGCCGATACACGCGGTTCGTGTACGCGGTGAACCCGATACTACATGTGATCCTGAGGCCGATACACGCGGTTCGTGTACGCGGTGGACCCGATACTACATGTGATCCTGAGATCGATACACGAGGTTCGTGTACGCGGTGGACCTGATACTACATGTCATCCTCAGAGAACGGCAATGAATGAGGGCATTCAGCGGTCATTGGATGGCCGAACGAATCTTAGGTCAACCAACAAAATCAGTTATGCGACTTCTTTACTTTGAAATAAATTATTGATTTATGTGTTTGAATTATGGAAGTATCCGTGATAGATTTAATTAAAATCGCCAACTATGTAAATCTAATTGATGAATAATTGATTATATTGTTACGGTATAATTATATGTAACTCCTAAGTGCCTGAGGACAGGCTTAATTCAGGATGGCCGATTGTTAGAAATTGTTATAAATTCTGAACGCTGTCTTTCATTGTTCATCGGCATTAATCTGTTCCGGTCATTTTGTATTCTATTGTTTTAAAACCTAGGCATTTATGATATTACGATAAATATAACAGATGATAAAAGCTCAATTTATTCTAAAATATTTTTAGCTCTTCTAGCATTCACTACAATTTTCGTATGTGTTGAGTTAGAATAATAAGTTCTCAATTGTTTTTAGTCTAAGCCTCGTTTCCTTTGTGACGGCTATGTTGGCATTACGGGAAAAAAAAAGTAGTGTAATATGTTATGGTTGGTTTTTTCTCTCTCTTGAAGGGGTCCGTGTTTACGTTTTATTTTCATATTGTGAATTGGAAAAGAAGAATACAGATCCGACTGGAAAACTAAGCTGTGGTATTGTTTCTTTTATAAGTAGGACACAGACGTGAAAAAATAACTTTAGTGATGTGAAATAAAAACAAACTCTTTGTAAGAGAAGGTCTATGCCCTGTAGTGGCTGCTTAAGTTAAATAGTATAGTAGATACTGACGGAGCGACACCTCGGTTACTTCTCGATGTTTGCTTCAATCTGGGTGTTTTCTGGTGTTGCAATGTCCTTGCCTAGTTGCCATAGCACAGGGTACCTATTCTGGATTGGGACCAGCCTAGGTAGTACGACGACGCGAGTCGCGCGTCCATTAAAAGTCGCGACTTTCCAGTACATTAACTGTCAAATTTTGATGTTTTAGCGCCACAAAATGCGTGACTCGCGTCATCGTACAGTCGACAGCACGTCAATCTTCACATTTTAGTTGCAAAGTCGCCCGTAACGCACAACGGAGTAGAGTGCATGGGTGTATACCATGATGTGCTGTCGACTGTACTACCCATGTATAATGAAGTGATTGTGTTGTGTCGAAGTTATTACTTATTATGGTTTTTCTTCGCACCTCACTAAAGTTTTCTTTAATCGTCAATCCAGGGTTTGAACGTATGATGATAATGCCTAAATTCTGAGAGGAGGACTATGCTCTGTAGTGGGACCTATGCAGACTGCATATAAAATTATAAATAGTCCAGGAGATACCTCGGTTCAAAATTAAATAAATATGATCGCCTACCAACTTCATTTAAAGTCGACGTCTGTTCTTTCTTAGGTCTAATAACGGTCTTGCTCCTGCACCCACTCAAGAAGCAGATTTAAATACGAGATAAAGAACACTTTCATGTAAGCTCAATGAACCTCAAGCACATTCTTCTGAATAGAAAAAAAAACGGATAAGAGCGTGTCGGGCTTGCGCACCGAGGGCTCCGTACTCTTTTTTTCCGAAATTTTCCCGAACCTCAAAGACAATTTTTTTTATGATTTAATCACAAATTTTTAGTTTTTAGATTTTTGCCTGTATTTGCATAAGACGTTAAGAAAAAATCATCATGATATACAGGGCGTCCCTAAATTATGGGACATGAAGGGAAAGTACCTTAAATATCGTAGATAGGGTATTTTGCTGAAAGAAGACTTTATGTTATTTTTAAAAGTTAGTAATTCTGCATTTAAAGATTTTCTAAAAATTGTGAATCAAATCGACTTAAATGTAAAAAACACCACTACTTTTATGATGCCAATCGAAAGAATGGCCAAAAAATAATAACTCTTCTTAAGTAACATAGTATTTTAAAAGAAAGGAACAGCGTGAAATTAATAATTTGAATCAAATTAAAAACATACATAAAACTGCCGTAGTCGATTAAGTGGGTATTTTTTGAATGCAGAATTACTAACTTTTAAAAATAACATAAAGTCTTGTTTCAGCAAAATACCCTATCTATCTTCTATCTATATGTATATATAAAATTCAAAGTCCTGACTGACTGTATCATTCACTCATCAACGCCCAGCCCAAGCCGTTTGACCTAAGAAGCTGAAATTTTGCACAGAGGATCTGTATATAATGTAGGCAAGGAATAAGAACGGATTTTTTGAAATTCAACCCCTAAGGGGGCGAAAAGGGTTGCCAAAATTTGTATGGGAGGCATAAAAAATGTTGTCTGATTTTCTTGAAACTTCAAATAAATACTCTTCAACACAATTGATTGAACACGTGTTTTACCGTTTTTCTAAATTTAACCCTTAACGGGAGTTACGGGAGTGAACGGGGTTACAAAATTTTGAACTAAAGTCCACGCGGACGGAGTCGCGGGCGAAAGCTAGTATATTATATTTAAGGTACTTTCCCTTCATGTCCCATAACTTTGGGACGCCGCCCTGTATACTATAAATTCAGGGATAAATCTAAAAACTATACATTTTCAATTAAATAATTTAAAAAAATATCTTTGAAGTTCGTGCAAAGGTCGAAAAGAATTGCAAGTACGGAACCATTGGTAGAACACTTCATTATCATTTGAGCTAAGCCACAGGCAGATAGACGGACATGGTTAAACTACAAGGGTTCCTTTTTGACTACTGAATCCTAACAACAAGCTAAACCGCAGTAATGTGATATTCTTCCTTACCAAGTCTGATAATAAAACCAGTTCACGCATAGTGACCTACTGTTGATTGAATATACACTCTACAGATCTACAGAGCATCAGTCTGAATTGGCCATGCATGCTACATTTTTGAACATGAACGGAAATCTCAAAACCATTTCGAGAATTATGCTTTCAGAACAATTTCTATTCATCATATTTGTAAATAAGTCTGTATTTATTTTAAGATATTCAATAAAAAGCCTTGACCCTAAATGACTTTTCTATGACGACAGTATGAGTATTTTATCCTTTGCCTTACTTAAAAAAAACCAAACCAAATCAACTGACGTTAATGACATTTGTTTTTTTATGTAGGCAAATACTGTCTCCTTAATTATCTCCCTGATGACCTCACAAACACTAAAATATTAGAAAAATATTCAAAATAGATGTAACGAATTAAACTCAAAAATACCGAAATTAGTTTCTTAAAATGGCCAATAATTCCAAAATAAATTATAAATAACATAGATATATAAAAAATAAATACCTAATAAATAAATAAATAATGACAAGTCGATGTAATTTGTCAAAAATGGCCAAATTACATTGAATTGGGTTAAACTACGAATCGTATATGAAACTCGGCCCAGGCTATTTGAAATTACGACACGCACGTATTGTGGTTTTGTCTACCTACATAATGTTTGTAAATACCGAATCACCAACCGAACAACCGAATCGCCACCTATATCTACATAGGTTACTTTTGACTTGGTATTTTGCAATATTATTGAGATTAATTTGTTGTGATCGGATGATGGATGGCGTGGTTGACTCTCAATACTGTACCTATCTGGTGCTAGCTTCACACAATGCTGCTACATCTATCAATCAATATCAGAACAACCACACATGTTACAAGTTGTACTTGTAGGTCACATGCATACAGTATGAATAAGATGTATAGTCTACAGTTGACGGTGAAGCTCTGTTTGATATTGGTTGCAAAGTCGCCCGTAAATTAAAAGGCATCCATAGACAAGACAATATTCATAAATCAAACACTTTTGTCGACTGTAAAACTTAATAAACAATCGAGGTGGGTCTAGTCCATGGGCCAGCAAAGATATCGGTATAATTTAGGGGTACCAAATTTCCTTTTCACAGCAGTTAGATTGGTTTATTATGATGTTAAAAAAACATGATTGCCATCTCAAAATGGTAGCTAACAAAAATGGCCGCCAATCCAAGATAGTGGATCTGAGTTTTAAAAAATCAACCATAACTCGATAATTATTCATCCGATTTAGTACTTTGTAAGTTAGGAAGCTGTTCCATTTTGAACTCTACGGTCCAGTTTTTCTCTTCAGGTGTTTTGTGAGATGAACAGTGTTATAATTTAGCTCTTGCTGATTTATGACGAGATTTTATATTGTTTTTTTAGATCATAAGGTGTCAAACCTGGATGTTCTACTTTTATTGTAGTAGACAAATAATAGATTTAAGTTCTAAGTTCTTGTATTGGTCGTTCGTTAACCTTAAAATGTTAAGTCACCTTAAACCATTAAGATCAAAATTAACAACGTCTTGTAATTATAATTTATGGACCTACTAATTATAATTATGGACATACAAGACAGTATTAATTTAGGAATGTTTAGGAAGTTTTGTTCAAGATATAAATTTAGGCTAATAAAATAAAGTGATTGATTAAAATGATTACAATGTTATCGTTTACAGTAAAGGCTAGGTACCTACAGTTTTCTAGAATCAGAGGGGCGAGTTTAATAAATGCATAGTTCTAGAACAGAGAGATATTACCACGGCAATGGTTGTTTCACTGACACTCTTGCGTCTACTAACCAATCGCAATCAGTGTTGCCACTTCAGTTTTTGAAAAGGGGCAGTCGGACAATCTAAAAAGGGCTAGATATAGCAAAAGAGGTGCTAAAAAGGGCTAAAAATAAATACAAATGTAAAAGTTTTTTTATTTATATGAAACGTATTAAGTAGATACTTATAAGTAACTTCAGAAAGCGCATTTTTTTATTAAAATTGAGTTACCTATTTTAAAAATCAGAGTATCCGTGGGAATCTTCTTCCAAAATCGTAGGTATTATCTGCCGAAGAAGTTGATGGCTGATTGACATCTGCGTTCTTAGCCAAATGGAAAGAATATAATACCGTATTAGTGATTGTTTCATAACTTGGTAATCGTGGCGCGAAGTTTTCGTATCGCTTGAAAAGGGCTAGATTGCTCTTTTCGGGCTAAAGAATGAAAAAACGAGTTTACTGACAGTAAAAAGTGCTAGATCTAGCCCGAAAAGGGCTAAGGTGGCAACACTGATCGCAATGCTATTGGAGTTAAGTTTCACGATATATGCCATTGTATAACCCGTGCTACATAAAATAATTATCTCGGCGTCCCAAGCGAACTTCTTCGCGAGAAATGCTTATTTAATTTACACGGATTATACCATTGGAACTGCTTTGGTTGCTTAGTATACTACCAAATAGAAGCAAATATTAGCTGCTATCCTGCTTAAGTCACTATGCTGAAAACTATATGAGACTAGAAAGCGTCAGTACGCACACGCCTTTCGGAAGTTATTTTTATACTCAACGGGTACCAGTGATGCTTTTTTATACAATTAAATAAATAACAATTGAATGTCCGCGAAATCTTTTACAACTTTAATAAGTACCTACCTAGGTAAAGAAAACATTTCTGTCGGAACATAATTATAATAGAATCAGAAATAGTTATTTTTTCGGATCATTCCACTTAGTTCACCTGAGGTAGTTCACCTGGGTGAATTAGGTCTACCGAAAGGTGGACTTAATTCACCCCGTGCCAAAGAACCTGGGTGCATTAAGTAGACTCAATTTTATTTAAATTTTAAGTATACTTTGTTCACCTTCGGATAATGGTGACAGCTAAAAAAAGATAAAAAGTACGTATACAGGTATGTTAAAAACAAAAAAATAAATAAATGAAAAAACCGACTCCCAAAATCTAGCGCACTAAAAAGTTAGAAATAATTTAAAAGAATACCTTTAAATAACAAAGTACCTATACTTAAAATTTAAATAAAATTGAGTCGACTTAATGCACCCAGGTTCTTTGGCACGGGGTAGAACAAGTCTACCGAAAGGTGGAATTAAGTCCACCTTTCGGTAGACCTAATTCACCCAGGTGAACTACCTCAGGTGAACTAAGTGGAATGATCCATTTTTCGCAGGACTCAAAGCTAGCGCGTTGAACCACAGAATAAATAATAGTACAAGTAGTTGAACTCTTTTCTATGCATCAGAGAAACTGTGTAAACCCTGAGGTGTGTACTCCTACATTCGTCACAAAAGTATCAATAATTTATTGACTCGTATTGCTTTATTCTTAAGACATATTTCTGTGTAAAAGTGTGTCTTACTCTAAGTACCGTACTTATACACGGCGCATACACTCATTGCCCTAATAAATGTCGCACTGCCACCCACCGCATAAAGTGGACAGTCTCCTTCGTAGAACTGACTGTATCAACCGAACTGATTGATCTAAATTGCAGTGTCATTGAGATGACTTGGGTCTTCATTGGATTTTAATGTAGGTTCAGGTTTTTTAAAGCTTTCAGTAGTTCCATTACGTTTTTTGTTTCCTTAACATCTAAAATTTATTAGATATGAAGGAAGAACGGATTAGGTATATTATTTTTAGCTGAGGTGCCAATACCATAAAATAGTCGCTGACAATCGCGTTCTATGCCGCTTTCCGCTGAAAGTGTAACTTGGTGCGAGGATACCGACCTCAATTCTTTGCTTCCTCTTTGCCGAGACAACACTACATACATACATACATACATACATAAGCTAACGCCTGTGTCCCAGAGGGGTATCCAAAGATCAGGTACTGACACTTGCCACGATCCTGATAGATCACTTTCGCTTCATCGACATTCATTAGTCGTCGCATGCACGCCCGCCGGTTTCGAGTACCTACTATTTATCTCGCCCCTTGTTAATACAACCTACCCCTATTTCTTTACCTAATCAAACTATTGCGTATCCTGCCATTCAAAGTAACACCACTCATACTCGTATTTTTCAATTCCTACTGCATTAATCCTACTTTACATCTCTCATATTCGGTAAGTAGGTCCTTATTACCCCCAAATGAGGCTTGTAGGTGACCAATTAGCGCTCTAGGGTAATAATGTAGCTAGAAAAGCCCTAGGGCGGTAAGTAATTAAAAAAAACTGTTCACTCTTTCAAAAAGTTCGCGTACATTAACCATCATACTGGCATAGACATCATGCATTCAGCCTAATGACAAAAGAGGTCGCTTCGCTATTCAGCCCTGTCTTCGTATGAGTATAATAGTCGACAATTTTAAATATCGAACGTCGAAGCTCAATTTCGTTCTTGAAAAAAATAATAAAAAAAAGATTAAAAAAGGCGGAAATAGAAAACTTTTACTTAAATATTGTTTGTTTTTGGGATATTTTTTATAATTACGTGCTTAAGGAAAAAAACATGAGTTCTGCCAGTGATGAAGATATAAGCAGCTGCACTCCCGATTCAATGAAAATGGAAGCTGAAGCAGCAATTAACAATATTTTGCCTGAAAGTTCTAAAGAGAGATATTTGAAAACTTACGACGAGTTCATGAAGTGGCGAAAAGAAAAACGAGTACATATGTAAATGTTTTATTCTTGTAATGCCGGTTTTTTTCTACTTACCTCACAATCGAGATGTAAAGCGAGTAGTTAGCTCGGGTGTAAGCATCAATTGCACCCTCGAACTATAGGCGCCCTCGCTGCGCTCGTGCGCCTAAATATTGATGCAATTGCAATTGATGCCTTACAGCCCTCGGCTACTAATCTACTATTAATGATTCCTCTGCCATACCCGAGTCTCGCTACCTTTATAGTGTTGGGACCAGCACCATTATGGATAGCCAATCTTGCTCTTTAGGAGATATTCTGCTAATTAATACGGTAAAACAATGCTTGTCGGGTCAGCTAAAAAATGGCTAATGTAAAAAAATTACCTGCTAGAGGTAAGTAAGAACACAATAATAACACATTAATACAATAATATTAAGTAGGTACTTAAATAATATTATAGTCCTCAAATAAAGAGTCCTTTATCTAAAACATTTTTGCTTCAAGTTTATCGTTCGTTCCCACATTTCTTAAAGAAAGTGAGTGAACTTCATAATACAGGTTTGGAGCCTGATATTAATACCAAGTAACTATTATTTCGCATAAAAATTATAGTAAATCGATGTACTACTGCGGCTCATATATTTTTCTTTGGACGAATATAATTCATATCTAAACTTCCCGGGGAGTTAAATCCCACTTTAGCTATATACGAGTCAATCTTCAGCCGCTTTCAATATCTAGTTTGTCACAAAATACGGCGGAAGAGACAACCTCCTTCCCGTAGACCGTCTACGTTCCCAATTATTATCTATCAGTGAATTACTTGCCGACTGGGTAATTACCATAGTTTGGAACAATGGCGTCGCGCTCCGGTGATGGTTGACACTCCGTGACTACTTGCCGGGCTATTGTCGGTACTAATGTCAACGTTACTTGAGCCGTTATTTTTTTTAGTCTATTTAATATCTAGAGACGGAGCTTACTCCCAACCTTCGCTAGTCGAGAGAGACTATAAGAAGAAGAAGGATCTAGGTGATTGTCAAAAATGAGAACTTTTACACTTATTCTTATAATTTCTTGCGTGTAACAGGCTCACCCTTGGCCTCTGTGTTATTCTCATCTTATAAATAGGTCATCTTGTAAGCGGATACGAGGCCAAGAATATTATCTAAAATTACCAAATGACTACTCCCATTGAATTTGTGTGAAACAAAAATCAAGAAATACACGGCCTTATAAAAACACGATTCCTCTAAAGCATTCCTCAGACAAAGTTGATTAATCATTTCTTTCTAAAATCACCACAGACTTATATAATCGGCGTTTATGACTGAAAGACACGTCGATTTGACCCATTTGTCGTCGGGGTGTAGAATTTGTGTAACAGGTTTGGGCAGTAGGGCTTTTTCGCTCGGAAAACGTCGTCCAATCAGAGGTATCGACATGCTTTCTACTAACCGCCATCTCTTTAAGAATTGGTCTATCTAGCGCAGCTGCGCCAATGTAAGTTTTGAAGAGTTCTTCAGAGGGTTTAACCAACTCGACACAGGTGTGTCCAGTCATGTGTGTCCAGTTGGTGAATAAATATTCAGGTTTCCTCGTGATGCTAATTGTTAAAAATTATCCAAGACTTCAATCAAAGTGATTTATACAGACTGTTCTAAGCTTCAGCTGCTCTTACAGTGTGCCGTTATTTTCTTTTCCAGTTCTTTATCTGCTCCAAACTCATCTTGCACCTTTTTGCCCCATCATCATCATTAACATTGCTAGCGGTTTCCCCTGCCCTGTGAGGTCTCTCGCTCTTCGTGGGCTATGGAGAATTACTTTTGCCAGAGACATAGCACTTAGGTATTTCCTATGTAATGTAGTGAGTAACAAATAACAGTAAGTAATGATAGTAGGCAATTATTATACCGTAAGGCAGACACTGGACAACCAGACGAAGATATCTGTTGAATATGTAGACATAGCTCTATCAAAGAATCGAGGGGGGGATCGATTATACATTATGAGAAGAAAAACGTTCTAAGAGCAACTGTGCGAGCTATCCATTGCAGCGCAAACACGCAGAGTAGGTACAAAGCTAATACCTAAATCAGCTGAGAACGCGGGCCCCATTTTATTGAGCGGCGACACGCATGCGCAGTGCACTCCACCGGGAGACGATAGACGACCCGCAGACACAAACAAACAAAACGCACAACCAGTGACACTGACCCAGAGACACCATGTCTGGCATCACTGTCGGAGGGATCGCAGGCGATTTTCTTAAAGTGGAAAGGCCACAATCTGTGATTATTCTCTCAGTGTGTCATTATTAGCGTGCGCCTGTCAATAACAGGAAAAAAAACAAACAAAATCACGTGCAGAAGAAAGTGTTCATGCCGTCGCATAGTGTCGGCGAGGGGCAGCGGGCGTGACGCTCGATTGTGACGCTTCGAACATTTTGTACTTGTGCTCCGTGCTCTCCCTTTCCGACACACCTGGCTGAACTGTCCGCCACGCCCGCGTTGCCAAACTATTTACATGTCAACAATCTCGAAACGCGACAATTGAGCAGTAAATCGGTCAATGGCCCGCGAGAGCCGACGATGGCGCAGCGGGATCTCAAACAGAGTGCAACTGAGTCTGCGTGATGATCGGCCGTTCGGCCTGAATGGGCCGGGTCGTCGCCACGAGATCTGATTTTCCGGTGGTGCGTCGGTGGTGGCACGGTGGCGATACCGCGCGGCGGGCGGCGGCCGCGCCGGCCTCAGTCGGCCGAGTGTGTGCGCGCCGTGAAAGTCTCGCGCGCGCGATGCGGCCAGCCAGCTCGGGCGCAGCGCAGGCCCCGGCCCCGGAGTTGGGCGCGCGCCGCCAGAAGACCGACCTGCACGTGGCGGAGCCCGCGCACGTCCGCTCCGCCAGCCCCGCCCCCAGCCTCCGCAGCCAGCGCGCCAAACTGTACAGGTGGATTAGAAAACTTGCGATTTTTGCGCGTTGCGTGTTTAACTTCACTTCAATATTATTCTTTGCAATCGTGAACGTTTTCGATTCGGATTGGGTTTCTAGTTTGGCTCTCTGGATGGCCTTGTTTTAGTGCGCTCTATATTAAGTTATCGTGTTACTAAAATTGAGTTGGTGTATCAATGTTTATCGGTGATAGATCTGCGAGTGCGAAGTGTCGATAAGGACAAGTCTGTATGTTTTTGTTTGAACAATGTTATCCAGATTGCTTGTCCAATAAAATTCTCTCTAAAATCTTGGCCCGTTCTACTGAACTACCTACTCTAACGTGAATAAAATACACAACTCAGTAAGTAAGGTATCAAACCACGCAAGCGACGAGTACTACGTTTCCAATATACCTACAAACTTTTGTTTCGTATCGCACAATGGCAAGTAGCAAAGCAACGTAGCACCAACAAGGCCACGCGACGGCAGGTGTGCTAAAATAAAACAACTCTTTTTGGCATTCACGAATAGGTAATATCGTGTTTTGAGTTCTTGACCAAGGCTTTATTCACCTTTAGAATGAAAACACACACTACTTGCCCACAGAAACATATGGACAGTTTAGTGGGAGTGGAGTTATTGGCGCATGAAAACAATGGTAACTGCAAACTTCCTGGGAACGTACTCTGCACCAGCAAACACACATGCTAGTCGTGTTTGCTTTGGCTTCGATTGTTCTTTCAATTAATGTTTTTCTTGATGAGATATTATGTGAGGATGTTTGTGCAAGCAGTCAGTTCAATCAATTCTCATTGTTAACTATTGCGTTTGCATTGAGCGTCGAAGATTTGGCGAGCTGAATTTGATATCAATGTGAATGCCTTTTTGTAGGATTAGTAAAAGAAAAATTTAGAAAAGTACTCGACTTTGTGTTGAGTTATACGATTATTCTGAGGTTATACAGCAATGGCTGCCGCTTTATACCTACGTCATCTCCTAAATCTGAATGTACGAGGCTAATTATTCGTGGGCGGATTATTTAGGGCACGCTCTGAGGTGTTAGTGACAGGTTCGTCGCTCCAATTCCGCTAATTATTAGACTAGTTCATCGCGTACTACATTCGCGATGAACTTGGCGCGGGCTTGGCTATTAGTAGCCTACAGCCTACGTCACTTTTGTGGATTCCCTTTGGATTATAATTCTCTGTTCTTACCTAAGCACTTCAAGTTAGGTCTCACTAATTGGTTTAATACTACTACCTTATACTGTCCTGACAGCTTAGTCGGCCTAGCCCACAGTAAAGACGAGTCATATGTGCGGATCCAACTAAAGCCGCAGGTTTAGATTCTGGCTAGCTTACTCCATGTAAACAATGTACCAGGGCGTAGATTCTGCTGCAGCAGCGTTTGGGAAACTACGTCGAGTCTTCTCGTCATCCATACCGCAATGCTTGAAAACGAAAGTTTTCAATCAGTGTGTCCTACCTGTTATGACCTACGGAGCCGAGACATGGACACTCACGAAAGGGTTGGTCCACCAGTTTAAAGTCGCTCAGCGAGCTATGGAGAGAGCTATGCTCGGAGTTTCTTTGAAGGATAAGATTCGTAACGAATACATCCGACAGAGAACCAAAGTTATCGACATAGCTCAGAGAATTAGCAAGCTGAAGTGGCAGTGGGCTGGCCATATTTCGCGAAGAACCGACAACCGCTGGGGTAAACGTGTTCTTGAGTGGAGACCGCGACTCGGCAAACGTAGTGTAGGACGCCCTCTAACCAGGTGGGATGACGATCTGCGAAGGACTGCAGGCAGATGCTGGATGCGGCAAGCTGAAGACAGGGCGCTATGGCGCTCATTAGGGGAGGGCTACGTCAAGCAGTGGACTAATATAGCCTGATGATGATGATGATGATGTAGATTCTGCTGATGCATTGTAGTACAATGACAACTGCATGAACATGGCGATTTAGTTTCATTGCCGCTTCAAGTCAACGCGAGCACGTGTATCAATAATTCTTGGCGTCAATGGTATGAAAAAATGCGTCACATGACCCGACCGTGTATCTGTCATCACATCACACTAATATTATAAACGTGAATGTTTGTGTGTGTGTTTATATGTTTGTCAGTCTTTAGCGCTGAAACGGCTGGACGGATTTTAATAAAATTTGGTATGGAGTTAGCCGATACCCTGGATTAAAACATAGGCTACGTTTTACCGCGGGGAAATATCTTATTCCTACGGGAAAATCGATGAACCGCGGGTAACACCGCGGGGCACAGCTAGTTGTACTATAATGCACTAAGAGAATAGAGGCCCAGGCGTCCCTTATCATCCATAGTGTGATTATAGGTGCCACTGGACGCCACTGTACAAATAATTTCATTACGTAAATGCAAAGGCCAAAGTTTTTTTACTACCCTTAGTGACTTATACGAGACTTCCATATTTCACGCTAGTTTTATCAGGTGAATTATGAAAAACGTATAAATGTTATCAAGGCAAACGCTTCCGCTTCCAATTGTTTTGGTTTAAAAATTACAACAATTTTTGAGATGATTCATTCATACAGTCAAGAACACGTTAAACTTTAAATAGCTACGTGCATTCTATCCGGCGTAAGTAGATGTAAAGGTTGATCAACTATCGTCTGTACTATTCTGAATTCTTCAGTTAAAAAAAACTCGTTGCCTTACAAGCTGTCCGTTGTCTTAAAACCTTAGGGAGAAATTGGAAAACTAAAAAGTCGTATTCTCCATTAACTCTTAATATCTTAACAATGGTAGAGTCTACGTCTATCCATACCTCCTAACCTAATACTGCGGGTAGGCGTCAGGATGCTGCCATTTCGCAGCTTAAACGAACAAAAAAAAAATATGTTAAAAAAATCTTCTTTTTTTATGTTCTCTATCTATCTATCCCGCTTAAAATACAAATTTTCTGAATTTTTGTCCGATGTGTTCACATAAACACCTACAGGTACGCGTGGTGACCAAATCTTTTTTCTCTCTCTGAATCTTTATCTCTATAATTATGTCTTGGAGAGAAGGCCTGCAGTACTACCTAAACTGTTGTACTGCAGTAAAAACTTTAATCACTTTTACCGTTTTTTTTAATGATAAGTTTTCAATTTAAATTCAATGGTTTTACCTTAAACACACACTCATACAAAACATAGGCTGCTCACTATGCATAGATATGTATGTGAAGTTAGCCTCCTTTACTCAGAGTAAACCCACCCACCAAAATAGTAGCCTCGATGTGGTAACGCCGGCTTCTCAATCGGGAGGTCGTGGGTTCGAATTCCGGCATGTTCTAATGACTATGATTTCTAAGTTACGTATATTTGTGAAGTTACAGTAGCAATAACACTCACGTTATCCATGAAGGAAAACATCGTGAGGTAACCTGAGTGTCTGAACAACGCACAGTAAGCATCGTGGTGATTCCCATAATCTCTCTCAGAGAGATTTGCCTACAATGGGGCATATAATGCTGCACTATTAAAGCATTAACAAGGTCGATGCTTTCAACCCGATGTTTGGACGATCGACGGGCCGAGGTAGGCTGATGATGATGATGAACAGAGTCTCTCTTTCGTTCCCAGGGCGAGCCTGCCCGTGCGCACGGCGCGGCTGCTTCAGCGATCGCGCGCGCAGACGCCTTCCGACCCGGGCGCCAGTGACGGTGCCGCGTCCCCCGCGCCCGCGCCCGCCACCCTGCTCCAAGATGTCGTCGACATCAAGACACTACTTCTGCAGCTCAAGCGAGTACTACAAGAGGTAGGTGCCCATGTTTGTAGTCTGCCTTTGCACTTTGATGTTTTTTTTTATTGATTCGTTTCAAAGGGATTGTGTCCCTCTCAGTGTGATGATTGGGCTTGCTGGAATTATTGGTCTTGCTTGCGTCTCACACACTCAGTCAGCATGTTTCATGTGGATTGTGAAAAAATTGGTACCTGGGCTGAGTTTCATAAAACTACAATTATTAGTAGGTACCCAGGTATTATGATCATTCGTGCTACATTGCGTAGCAGCGTCTACTTATTAATCTGTGATTTAATCGACTCCGCAATGTTAGACATCACATTTTCATAGTAAACCATGAATTGTAATTCTATGAAACAGGCCCCGGTAGATTCCGAACACCACCGCTGTTTCATGAGGGGAGTTTCAGCGTTGACGTTATTTGGTGTTACATGTTTAGGTACCTATGTATTGCTTCATCGAATGAAACTCGCCTTATGTAAATGCTCAAATAGATCTAATGCAGAATTTGCATATTCATCGTATAAAATAACGTTATTGTACAATCAAAATCATGCTATAATATAGTTGCACCTTTAAAGGTAACAAAAACAGTGAGAGTCGTCGATTGCGTAGGCTTGCAGGATTTCTTATAAAACAAAGTGAAGTCATGCGATGTATAAAATGAGCTCATTTGCATGTTGAAAGTTAGCTAAGAGGAAACATACGCCAAAGTACCAATAATTACCAAAGATATTGGCAAGTTATATGACGCATTTCGTCATTCACCTACTTTGGTTTAATTACTATTAGTTACCTACTTGATTGAATTTTAAACCAGTGCCAGAAATTGGCAAGCACTAAGAATTCAACAGTTACGAACACTATACTTGAGCCATTACAAACGTGCGAACCGAGTCTTAAAATTGCGAGCGCGAGTTCCGATATGCCTCCTGTGTGTGAGAGAGAGGTCTGATACAAATGTTTACATTATGACTCAGTTCACACGTTTGTAATGGCTCAAGTATAATGTGTCTCGTCACTGTGACGTCTAATACACTTTAATCCGACCCAAAAAACCGGAAATAGAATGCACTATAGCCTTATTACACAACGTTTTATTGGCTGAAATTGAAAAAAAAATTGCAGATGCCTTTAAATGTGTGTAAAATAAAAAGAAAATGTTTTTCTTCTTAACCAATATTTAATGGTGATCCAATTTGGCCAGAATTTGTTTCTGGCAGCAAAAAGGATTTATTTTATTTCTATGGTGGAGAAAGGGAAAATACTTTTTTATTGTATGTAACTAGGTGAACAGTTAAATAATCAAATTACATAATTCAACTTTTTTTTAAGCGACACTGCAAGCTTGCATTATGTGCATTATTCCCGCGCTGTTTGGCAAATTTAAAATGAATGTCCGTTTTATTGTATTTGCTTGTAGCTAGCACAATTTTTGTTTGCTGTGTTGTAACATTTATTTGTTTGGTTGCATCGCATTGTTCCCGCCATCAGCCGGGGGAGGCGCATCATTCGATGAGTGTAAGTATGGCTTAGCTAAATTATTAAGCACGAACAAACACTATTACTTATCTCTGTAAATATATGCTATCCTTTAGTTTTCCCTAAATTGCGGTCAGTAGCGTCACTGTTTGCACTATTTCAATCAGAGGCCGATATTGATATTTAGTGTAATTTCAGGAAGTCCGAAGTAAATCCCTCATCTGGGCCCTGGGGCATTGCAATTTTTATATGTTCGACTTATTGAATTACTTATTGTTCGAGTTATGAAGCAATTATGACACTTAAAGCAACGGGATTTTCTTAAAAATCCGGTCCAAAAGTATTATAAAAAAATTTATAAAAAAATTATACGGATAGCATCAGATACTTGGGCATCATTATAGATTCCCATCTCACCTTCAAACATCATGTAAATTCTCTTTCAAGTAGGGTACGTAAAATAATGGCAATTCTAAAACGGCTAAGGCATGTGGCAGATCCTAAACTAATAAAAACCGTATATTATGCCCTCTGTCAGTCCCTGTTGACATATTGCATAGACACCTGGGGTGGCGTTGGAAAAACGATCCTTCTGCCACTTGAAATTGCCCAGAGAGCTGTATTAAAGGTTGGGTTTTGCTTGCCACGACGATACCATACTGCATCCTTGTATCAAAACATCAAAGTTTTAACGGTCAGACAATTATTTATTATGAAAATTATTCTCCGTACTCATTCCCTAAAATGTGTTCTCAATCCTGACAGACGTAGACTTGATATAGTTTATAAAAATTCTAAATTTAAAACTTTTTTTGCAAATAGATTCCACTGTTTTCTAGGAACGTTTCTTTATAATAAACTAAATAAAATATTGGTCCTCACGTCACTTAATTCGTTTAAATGTAAACAAACTGTCATTAACTACTTGCAAACGCTTCCTTATCGTGATACTGAAAATCTACTGGAAATTACTCGATAGTTTTAAAGCTATATATTAATATATATTTCTCTATTTATTAATATTGTTATTTATAAACTATGACTTATTTATTTATATAAATTATTATTTATTTAAAATAATATAAATATCTATCTCCTATGCAGCACTCGATATAAATAAACTTTTGCAATTTGCTGTAATTTTAATTTTAGTCCTTTCATTATTTCATGTCTTTTCATTATTTTTCTTGATGAAACAACTAGGTACCTACCTACTCTGTTTGTAACACACAGGACCGCCTTACTTGTATTTTTGTTACAAATGAGAAAAACTGATGTCTGTATCACAGGTTTTTACCTAGCATAGACATCAGAGTTGCACATAGTGTAAGTAAACTAACTCATAATCTTAGGGCTCTGACTAACAGATTATTTACTCTCTCAAGACTTATTTTATTGTTACAAATAAACATTTTCATTTCGTTTCATTTCATTTCATTTCATTTTTTGGGGCAGGGCAACAGGGCCCTGACATAAGAGCTGATTGGACACAGGGTCTTGTTGATATTCTGAGAGCAGTACAAATAACTAAAACAAAAACTTTGTTAAACAAGAAACCTTCATCAGCCTGCTTCGAATATTCCGTAAAACGGCACCAGAAAAACAGTGATTGATACTTACGCTTGATCGATACATGCGTTTTGTCATCGCAAAATTTGAAAATTAGTCTTATTTAAAAGAATGGTAAACAACAACAACAACAACTAAACAACCCAGCCATAACTGAACTATAAAATATATAACGCCAATACCCAATGAATAGGTCACTAACTTCGACAACATTTTCCAGTTAACGCGTTACTTTTTTAGTATCGTAGCAAATCATTCAATTAACCTTTAGTGCGATATTGTTCTGCATTGGAATGTTTAGTTCCGTTTTACATTTCTTTAGAAAATCTTTCAATTCGTAATACTTTAGTTTCACTATGGAGGTAGCATTTATTCCACTTACATTGTCCCGGATTACAGATAGACCGTGAACATCGAGTGAAAAAGCTAATAAAAATGCTTACTTATTATAATGCAACGGCAGACCCGTGGCGATTCGCACGATCGAACGCTGCGAAAACCATTCGTGATTGTAATATGATTTACTCATTATTGTGCTAGCTGCCACCTACTATACCACTGATTTCAAAATGATATAAGGATGGTCTAAGGGCGTTCCGGACTTCATGCACACTTTTTTCCACTTCAAATTTTGTCCGTGCCGCGAGATCGGGCTCAGGCTAGGATTCTAGGCTAGAGCTTTACTAGGTTAGTGCTTTGGAGTAAATATCAAGGTACTAAACGAAGAACAAACATCCTTGTACTAAGCTGGAATGAAACCACGTGTGCTGTAATGGCGGAAACTGTGGAAACCTAAACTAGGATGGTCATCTCGTACTTTAGAAGTATATCCTAGTTTAGTACCTACCAGGATAAGTAACTGTGTTTTATTCTGGTATCTGGTATTTTGAACGCTACATTGAGGGCCAACACTGAGAAGACCTTCTATGTACCTAGCTACCTACTTTCAGCAATTGTATCGTCCATTCAATTCGCCAGCTCGCTAATTGAGCCTTTCATAAAAAAAATCGCATGTGTTACGTAACTCATCGACTTAATAAAAATATTAGTCAATTGTATTTTATGTATTTTTCTCCTTTTTTTAGTCATCTGACTATAGGTAGAATGGCGTTTAGGCAATAAAGCAAGTGCAAGTGTATGTAGGTTGTAGCGATAGCGGTTTGTCTAAAATCTAGCAGTACTTGCAGATGTAGTACCTATTAGCAAAATGTAGACAGTAATAATTGTTATCGCAGAAATAGGAAAGTATATGCCTGTGACATATCAAAACGTTAAGCGTATTTTTTGTACATTTATGCAAGCGTGTAATCCCTATTGAAGTACATCTACTTAGTACCTAGTAGATACTAGGTACTAAGTAGATGTAACTCAATACTACTTTGGAAGTATCTAGGTAGATACCTAGATACTTCCAAAGTAAAATTCTAAATCTAACAAAGTAATCTAAAAACCTGTATCAAATGTTTGCGATCTCTATCTTCTTCCAAAGCCAAAAATGTAGAGATTATTTATATTATCATAACAAATCTTTTCTGGAGATGATATTCGTTAACTATCATCTCGCTACGTAATATTTTTTGCTAACAGTAGGTACATAGTTAAGTAATTCCTCCAGCATGCATTTCTCTACAATCTAACAAAATGTAGATGTTTCGTAAAAAATCTTACTAACCCAACCCAATCTATGGTTGGTAATCGGTGGTATAAAGGTTAGCCCCACTTCTAGATCCTTATCTTATCTAACATGGTTACATTCTCTTTTCCACCAAACTAAGTTATTGATTGGTCTGATTCAACCCTCCTTCTGTTGCTAGTGTAAGTAGTTATTTTATAAAGAGGCTATGTATGGATAATAATTACTGGAATAAATCGATGGTTATTCCACGAGTCCAACCATTACACACGTGCACTCTATTCTGTTACGATACAGGCGACTATGGCAGCTCAGACTGTGTCTAATTGAGTGGATGGTGTCCACAGAGCGAAACTCTCGACCCGTTGCTGGCCGCGTGCGCAGAGAGCCCTGCGCGCGGCAACGGGCGCCGCCCGCCCCCCGCCTCGCCGCTCCACCCCGACGCCTGCGCAGAGATGCGGCGACAGATCGTCTTCCTACAAGTGAGTCCTGCTTCTAGTGCAATATTTATTTAGGACTAGGGTGATTCTCAGAACTGCATAATTTCTTTGACGCATTTTTTTTTGCATATTAACTAAATAACAAGTAGTAGATGCCACCAAAACCTACAAATATGTTACAATACAATCGTCAGGGCCAATAAACCTACAATATACAGTGTGGCCCTGGATAAAGTGCAATCCCGAAAGGGGATGAAACTAGACCATGAATCATTGACTAGAAAAATATTATAAAAAATTAAAAAAAAATATTGTACGATTTATTGGTATTTTAAGATTTTCATGTTTCATTAAGGACTCTATGTACAAAAGCATTGATTTCTTCCAAAATAATGGGTCTATTTCTTTGAAATAAAAAAAAAACAGTATGCCTAATACCTGGCGATGACCATGAAATAATAAATAGTCCGCAAAAAAGTAACTATCTTGGGTAAAAAAAGGTATTTTTATGAAAAAAATGATTTTTTTAGACGTTTATTTTAAAAAACTTCAAATTACTAAAAAAATGTGCCCTATAACTATGTAATTTTATAGCTTACTTTTATTCTTTACCATTTTAGCTTCCAAATAAAAAAAAAAACAATGTTCTAACTAAAAAAATGGCTAGGTAGGAGTTATTTACATTTTAGTAGGTAATAAAAGTCAGACTTTAATCACAATAACTTTATTAATAAAATTATCCGTATTTACAATTTTGCATTTTTATTTAATGCATTAAATGTTCAAAATGGCCTCCTCGATTTTGCAAGCACATTACTGCACGAATATTAATTTGGTTAGTGGCTCTGCGAATCATTCCTGGATCATTTTTAATGTTATTTGCGCACTGAATTATTCGGTCGTGCAACTGTGCCTCGGTATTTATTGGCGTGCTGTATACTCTTTGCTTCATGACACCCCATAAAAAATAATCTAGGGGTGTCAGATCAGGTGAACGCGCTGGCCAGCCTACTGGCCCTCCTCGGCCAATCCACCGGTTCGGGTAATTTTCGTTCAAAAATCGCCGCACCTCCCGCCCATAATGTGCAGGACATCCATCCATTTGGAGATACATACGCCCACGCCGTCTCGTAGCCAGGGGAACATCTTCCATCAACATGGGTAAATTTTGTAGTAATTCTAAAAAACGTTCAGCATTTAGGGTTCTGGGTAAAATGACTGGACCAATTAAAATGTCGTCGATTAAGACTGCCCATACGTTTATTGAAAATTTTACTTGAAAAGTAGATGCCCGCTTCAATCGTGGATTTTCGTGAGACCACTGGTGCAAATTTCTGCAGTTTGTAATGCCGTCTCGGGTAAATGTCGCTTCGTCCATCCAAAAAATGCGTTTGGGAAAATTTGGGTCAGCTCTAATTTTTCTTAGAATCCACGTCGACATTACGCATCTTGGACGATTATCTACATTTTCGTGTAAATGTTGTACTCGTTGGTAATGGAAAGGATGCAATCCCTCCTTTTTCAAAATTCGCCAGACAGACGTCTTCGATATGCCATGACGCAACGCTAATCGTCTTATGCTTGTAGTAGGGTCAGCAAACAGATCGTTTAAAATGGCCTCTTCTATCGCATTGTCAATAACGACAGCTGGTTGCTCACGGCGATCTCGTGCCAAACCAAGTCCAATGTTGGAGAGCCTCCTATGAATCTCTTGAAAATTTCGAGCTGAGGGTATGAGTCTGCCCGGGAAAGCATTTATGTATGCAGTCCGAGCGACTGTTGTGCGACCATGTGACATGCCATAATAATAATGCATGTCGGCTATTTCTCGAGGTGAGAACTCTGTCAATCGCGGCATTTCGTCAACACTTAACAGCAGAACAGGAACAGTCCAAACGTAACGAACAGTAGAAAACGTAACAGTCAACAATGTAACAAAAACTTAATAACAAATCAACGAGAACACAATGCGAGAACGAGAACAGTAGTAGCAGCGGCGAGAATATCGGAGCGACTGTGTAAGTCCTGTTTCGAACCCCCTGCCTCCCCTCCCCTCGCCTTCCCTCTACCTGAGTGTAGAACAAAAGGACTGCGACTGCCGAAGGGCACAGAGTAGGACGGAAACAATGGAAAAAACGATCTCTACCTGCACGGTAACACGATTAGGCTCCACTTTAAAAGTTCGTAGATAGCGTGTTTTTTTAGTTAGAACATTGCTTTTTTTTTTATTTGGAAGCTAAAATGGTAAAGAATAAAAGTAAGCTATAAAATTACATAGTTATAGGGCACATTTTTTTAGTAATTTGAAGTTTTTTAAACTAAACGTCTAAAAAAATCATTTTTTTCATAAAAATACCTTTTTTTACCCAAGATAGTTACTTTTTTGCGGACTATTTATTATTTCATGGTCATCGCCAGGTATTAGGCATACTGTTTTTTTTTATTTCAAAGAAATAGACCCATTATTTTGGAAGAAATCAATACTTTTGTACATAGAGTCCTTAATGAAACATGAAAATCTTAAAATACCAATAAATCCTACAATAATTTTTTTAAATTTTTTTTTATATTTTTCTAGTCAATGATTCATGGTCTAGTTTCATCCCCTTTCGGGATTGCACTTTATCCAGGGCCACACTGTATGTTACTTTTTATTGATTTAATATGAAAAATCAGAAAACCGAATCAGGATCGTGGCCAGTGGCAAACCCTAGTCTCTGTCTACTACTCTGGAATAGACACGCGAGTTTATCTATGTACTTTTATTTCTATGTCTAGTTTCTTGTGTGCAATAAATAATATTCTTATGTAGTTATTCCACATTATACGAAAATGTTTTCTTTGCAATAAAGAATTTCAATAATAATATGTTACTTAATTACTCGTCCTATGTCTTTCATTGCTTTAATTTTTGTTTAAAGTCGCCCTTTAAACGAGTATGTAAAATTTGCCCTGCTGTTGACTCTTAACCGAGTAGTACTGCATCTAAGAAACTGATCCAGAGTTACCCAGTCAATAAATACCTATTGTAGACAAACATCCGCGTTAGACAGTCCGATGCCAATTACGTAGGTACCTAACCATTAGAGATAGGTTATAGCTTCGAGTGGACATGGCTGCCATGCCGTGTGATTCAAAATATGTTGTTAGCTTACATTGTAGGTGCAAGAAAACCTGCGATCATTGTATTGTATAACTCTACAAATTCTCAACATAAATCTCATTTAACAAAGATCTAAGGGCCCTCGCCCACGGCGGCTTTTTGTAGCGCTACGGCCGCGCGACGGTGGATGGCGCGTTCGCCGCGCTACAGCCGCGATGCGGTCGCTAGCTGTGTGCCCTCGCCCACGTAACCACGCTTCTGTCGCGATGCGAACGCGCCACCGTCGCGCGGCCGTAGCGTTTCTGTCGCGATGCGAACGCGCCACCGTCGCGCGGCCGTAGCGCTTCTGTCGCGATGCAGACGCGCCACTACCGTCGCGCGGCCGTAGCGCTTCTGTCGCGATGCAAACGCGCTACCGTCGCGCTTCCAATCGCCACAGTTGCAAGATGGACTCCGTTGAGGCAACATTAGTCACGTTGTCTTTGGTGCTGCTTTTACGTAAGCAGCCGAAGCGCCGACAACGACAGCGACGTCACGTAGCCCCGGCTGCCTGAGTAATCCTAAGGGCCCTCATGCATAACAGCACGGGCCCGGCCGTGCTGCCAATGTGGGACTCGCAGAGTGCGCCTACCCACTAAACACCACCTTGGTGCTGGTTTGGTCCTAAGGACCCCTAAACCTACATCATGAGCGACCCCCCTCGAGGCCGAGGAGGGCGCACAGCGGAGCTCACTAGAGCTACCGCTTAGGGGGATTCGTCACATAGTGACAAAAGGAAAAATTAAGTGAGAGTAGTGTCCCCGGGGACACTGTTGGGAGCGGGGGCTACATCTGACTGGGCCTGGGCCTCCAGGAGGAGGTCATTTAAGGGCCCTCGCCCACGGCTGCTTTTTGTAGCGCTATGGCCGCGCGACGGTGGCGCGTTAGCAGCGCTACAGCCGCGCTACGGTCGCGCGTTGCAAAAGCGACCTACGCGCGTTAGTAGCGATGCCGTCACGCGTTTACGAAACGCGCGACGGCAGCGCTAGAAAAAGCCGCCGTGGGCGAGGGCCCGAAGATGAAAACTTTCACCTCCATGATTGCCTGATAATGATCATTACGAATTCTGTCAGATGTCGAATTGCTGATGCATACATAACATAAGACACAAAAGACACTATGGTCACATCTTAATAGAGTGTGTTTGGTAATTCCTGCTTGCCAAGTATTTTGCTGAGATTTTTAAAAACTTGCAAATGTGGTATTGTATTATTGTTGTAACAATTTGTTATGTAAGTCTTGAAAGATGCCTATTAGTCAAAAATCATGAGCTGCCTCTGTTGACGGATGGCACTCTTCAGCTGCCAACAGTCTGCTATTCTTTTCCCTATAAAGAAATTAGAATGGACATCTTGTCCAGTCTTATTTCTTAAACTGACATCTGTTAAAGTCTTCTGCATTGTACATACACAGTATATAAGAATATTATTCTTTCTCATAACCATTGCGGTTAAAAGATTCGACATGAGTTTTTGACCATTTGGCCATTTCGCGTCAAGACGAGAATTTGCCAGAATTTGTTGACATCGGCTTGTTCCCCTTACGTAAAAACTGGCCAAGTGCGAGTCGGGCTCGCGCGCGAAGGGTTCAACGGCAAAAAACTAATGTCTTGTATGGGAGCCCCTCTTAAATATTTGTTTTATTTTGATTTAATGATATTTATTTTAGGTATTACAGAAATATATCATCTGCGAACATTTAGATAGTCTAGCGATCACTCTTCATGAGAGCCCGGTTACAGACAGACAGAGAGACAGACGGACGGACCTACCGATATAGACCTACCGTTTGGGTACGGAACCCTAACGGGAATCGCTCCTCACCATTGTTAAAAGTCGCGCAACGAATAAAGAGCGATGGCCTTGAGCGCGGCACTATCTTTCTTTCACTCACACTCATATTTGCCTCGAGGCCGCAAATGAGGCCGCTTGCCGCGAGGCAAATATCCCCCTCCATTTTCGCCGAGCGCTCATAAACCGCTGCACCACCTGTAAAGGCTGATTTACACGTATTAAGTTGCCAAGTCTTAACTAAATTTTAACTAAATTTCAAGCGACTTAATTTTAAGTAACCGTTTACACGTAAAAATACTAAATAACTAGTTAAACTCATTTATTCGCTCAAGATGGACGACCACAGAACAAATATACCCCTAGCGGACGACCAACATCAACAGTTAACATTCAAATTCTTTTACACCAAAATTTGCAATCGCCATGGCTGACGCTATAGCGGCAAGACGATGTTGTTTTGCTTGCTTATTTCTGTAATGTAAGCTTTTAATATTCCATAAACAATCGTCCTTTATGTATTCTTCAATGAACTTTATTGTCGTGTCTTCCGTCCACTTCGACATTTTCGAAAGATTTTTATTTATAAATTAAGTAGGAACACTCCGCCAGCTTATGCTTTTCACTTAAATTTAACTAAATTTTGCCTATCCAAACGTGTCAAGTGATTAGCCACGCCCACCAACTAAACCGAAAAATAGACAAAATTCTATTCTACCTTGTTTACTTGCAACTAAATTTTAACTTGCAACTTCTTACTAAATTCACTGTTTACACGGGTTAAGTCACTTAAAATTAAGTTAAAATTTAGTAAATTTTTAGTCAACTTGATACGTGTAAATCAGCCATAAGAGACTTGTCTCCTGGTTCGCAGAGCCAACTGGAGGAGCGTGACCGGCTGGTGCGGGTTTTGCAGCAGCAAATGGTGCGACTGTCGGACGGCGAGCCGCCGCGCGGCGACCACTGCACCGTCGCCACGCAAACTGACAGGGTGAGCCTCCCTTACAGCGTCATTGTACTTCGCGCAACGTGTCAGGGCAAGCGATCAGGGCCCAGATTCTCTTACTAAATAGTACAAACTAGGGTCACGTGACGTGTTTTTGCACACCATTGACGTTGACGCCTAGAAGATTTGATGTGTGCGAGCGTAGACTTGAAGCGGCAATGAAACTAAATCATCACGTTCATCCAGTTGTCATTACAATGCATTAACACAATCAAGGTTCTGGGCCTAGATGCTGCTAATGCATTGTAGCAGAATGACAACTGCTTTAACATGGCGATTTAGTTTCAATGCCGCTTCAAGTCTACGCGCACATATTAAACAATCTAGCCGTCAATGGCATGAAGAAACCTGTCACGTGACCCGACCGTGAATCTGTCACCGTACTATAATGCATTAACACACTCGAGGCTCAGAATGATAAACATCACAACAGCCAATAATAATCAGGGGATCAAACAATAGCTACGAATACCATCAGAAGCAGCCAACAATCACAAAAAACAACGTCAGTAGCCTATACATAGTAATTAGTACAATAGTGTCACATAGACCCACTGCAGCACACAGGCCTTCTCACAGGGAGAGTGTGGGCTCATTCAACATGCATGTCCATCACCGCGGATGGACTATTTCGAGCGCTAAGGTGTGTGTGAACACCTCAGACGTTCGGGTTTCCTCAAGATATTTTCCTTTACGGTTAGCGAGTGGAATAGGGAATGGATGAAAATATCAGAAGTGATTGATATTTTTTTTGGTGATAGGAATAACCTTCCTTAGCGCGAGAAAAAAGTTTCAATTTTTTTGGCCCCGTAGTTAATTTTTAAATATACCTAATATTTTTCCATTCGTAGTTCTGGGCTTAGGACGGCATCTCAGACATATTCCTTAGTCCGCTACGTATGAAAAAAAAAAATCTGGTGACAATGACAGCTTTTCAAGGTAAGAGGGGCTTATTTCATTTCTGCAGCTAATTGTTAACTAATAGGAAAGAAGAGCTCATAAGTTATTCAACATCCACTTCAAATAATAAATCTTCAATCGGTTTTGACTTTATGATCACAACACATTCAATTTAACAGATTTCGATGCAAGGAACTGTTTGGAATATCATAAATCATATTTTCAAATGGTTTCCCACTTAAGCAGTCATACCGTTAAATAGACCATAAAAATGAACGGCATGATCGATTCCATCGAATCTAAATTAAAGACTGTGTTTAAAGAGACTTATTATTATCACATTCCAGTTGCGGCCCCCGATGAGCTCGGCGTTAACAAGTTCTGACAATTCCGGACTCGTGAGGTAATAAATAACACTTTTTTTACTACACACTATTATTATACTTAACAATTTCTACACATTTTACGGTTTACGACTTCACTCCTATATTACTTCACCGATAATTTTTACGCCTTCCTTCATTAATTTTTATACCATGTACCTACTTCTTTTGTTTTCTATTCCTTATCAATTAGTGTTTTGTTTTATTGTTTTAGGTTTATCGTCGCTTCCTATGAGTCGATGAAGTCCATTTTACATACCCTACATGTCGTAATTTCCACTCAGAACTTTACTCTCATATCGATTCCTAGACTCTTTCCAATGTCATGGCACGTCGATGAAAACTACAATACTGTGCAAAGCTCCATTATTTCTGCGAAATTCCAGTACAGTTTTACAAAATGGATTTTACTTTTTAAAGATTATATGAATACAAAGATGACATTCATGCCCACATCAATGTGCAAAGTCAACTTCTATATGACTCCTTACTTCACTGGATGCTTCATCTGAATTGTCTTCTGTAAATACAACTAAATCTACCTCGTACATCTAGTCATTTGGCACTTTATAATAATTTTCATCAACGCCTTTCATGATAGTCATTGGTTTTTCATTATTTTGTAATTCTCCCCCATGCTGCCATGAATTTTCCTATTGGATATGTTTGAACGCGTGTCGATGGCAGTTTCCACTTGGGCGCGAACTCGCGGGTTCGTTCGTCGGATCAGGTAGATTGGTTCGATTGCTTGCTCGCTGTGTGCCTCTTGTGCTCTGTCCATGCGTTATGCTTGCTGCATCTCTTGTACCGCTCCACGAACGACGTCGATGGGATTTACATCAGCGACGATAGGGACATCGACGACTATTGCAATAGATTCCTTGGATTCAAGTGATCGATTGTCTGTTATGCATGTAAGATTAACTGTCGACAGAGCGAGATTTCCCAACGTCAGCATAATTAGCAAATTTTAAAACTGACGTTACTAGTTTTAAATATTTTGTAGTTGTCCTAAAACATTCTAAGAGATTGTGCCTTCTTTCAGATGTTCTTTGTAAAGATTTCGAATGTTATTGATTTTATTAATAACTTTACTCATTATTGTTGGTGCTACTTGTTAAATTGTATTTTATATATCTATCTAATATGTATTTTTAATGCTATCTAAGTTTACTAACCGACAATGAATAGGATTTAGGAATGCAAGAAATATGATACGATATTCTCGCCTGTATTTTTTATTGATGTAGTAGTGTGTTTGGTTTTTGTTAGATTGATGTTTTGGTTTGTGTTTGTGGTGCTGAGAACTAATTTAGTAAAAATACTTTGATTATGAAACGTCTTTCTGTGTTACACGCTGCCAAAGAACATAAAGGTGAGAATCACTAGATCTGCAAAATATAATACGATTGTAGTTTCATCCACAGCATTTAGATCTGATTGAGACATTATTAGAAGTAGTGAATTCGATTCTTGAAGAGAGCTATATCCATGTCACAGTTTGAGTCCAAGGACCTTGCCTGGTAACCACATTATAATGCATACAAAATTGGGACCAATACAAATATGAGTAGTGTGGTTATCACACGATGATATTAAGGTTCATTATAATTGTTATCTTCGCAATCATTAGCATCCTCAAATCTCATAATTTTACTCCGCAGTTGGAATGAACAATCGAGCGGCAGGAGGTTACCGTCGTACAATGAAGCACAAAAGACTAAGAAGCCAGTGACGAACGGGAGTGTCCCCATCAAGTGCACGTGCGGTGCTAGAAAAAACGGAACCATCGACAAAGAAGCGGAGAAAGACCCGGTACAGCTAAAGAATAACAGCCGTGTTGGCTCCAAGTACCTTCAAGCGGTGGCCAACAACTCTGACAACAACCGAAGGTACATCAAACGTGACTCCTCCGTCGGAGAGAAGACAGCCCGGAAGTCCCTACTTTACTCCACACGATCTCGATCGATAGAGAACTTCTCCAACCAAGTGTACTCCACGAAGGAGTCTAATTTACTGACAAGGAATGTAGTCATGGAGGAGTCTACGCAGATGAGACATCATACATCTTACGGAGACCTGTACAATGGACGGATCAGTAGCAAGGAGAGCGTCAATGGGAACAGACACAGTCCGAGTCTGAACGGGCAATCTACTGACACTGACTACAGCTCCGACGGTGGGTACAAATCCTTGCCTTCCAGCATCAACTGTAACGGTACCTCGCCAAAGAAGGTCAGTGGCATACCGAGGCGGTCCATAGAACAGAAATTCCTTTCGGCTAAGCACGTTAAAGCGAGCGCTATTTGACTGAATGGTGTAACAATCGCCTGACGATCTCGGCGAATACCCGATTATGTTCGATTTGTGTTGTGGTTTTGTATATCTGTGGGTGTATCGCAAGTGAGATGCTCTGGTGACTATTTATGCACGAAAATTAAGATTTCCGTACCGATTCCATCTTTACAGAAAAATCGTTTATTTGAAAGTAATATCAGAAAATCACAGCTGTTCTACTGAGTTTCAAATTTAAATTAGCGTTAATATGATTTCTGCCGTCATCGTTTCGTTTTACTTGAGATGCCCTTTGATGCTGTGCGCTCTTGTTTTATGATGAGTTTCAATCGAGTATTCGCCACCATATGGTTGGTATGTTTAAGCAATTGTGCCATCTCAGTGATGCAGTCACAATTTGTTAGAACCGCTTTCGCAACGCTTGTTCGCATTTATGTATAATTTCACTCATTGTAAAGGCTAATCATATTATTAAGCTACGTTCAATTATTGGATGCCAAATTATAAGAATCTATGTATTCGTGTGGAACCAGTGGTATTTAGTGTCATGCTAATGTATCTTCTATGTAAACTACTATATTGTTCAGTACTATTGCTTGAGTGCAAAACTCTATTTTTAAGTTAAAACTTGACCTCTCTGTACAATACAGTTTGTAGCTATACCTAATCAAGAAATATCTTAGTTTTTAATTTACAAAATATACAGGCGATAATTGTTATCTTAGATTTTCTATGATAGACAAACTAGTAGGTTTTAAAGTTGTAATATGTGATAAGAGTGGCTGTAAGACCTTGTGTTTAGTTAAATTGTTATCTTCCTATTAATCGTTATCCATTAACTGTCATTACCCGAATCACTATTTAAACCAATCAGTAAATTAGTTGTCCCCAAATTCTTTGCTACATAATTTAACGTCTAAATGAAAAGTCAAAGGTACAAAGTGTAAAATATTCAATAAGTACATACTTACGTAATTTTGAGTGCAATTATACTGACAAACCGTTGGATGCTGTGTTTTAGAATACAGTGAAATCGTTGGGGTTAGTCGAAGGTTGACGGTTTTATTCTGATTCTGCTGGTGATTCCGTACAACATGTGCAGATATTTTTCAAAATTAATGTAAAATCACTTGGTATTACTCTTATACGAGGTATTACGGTACTTATAGGAGCAATAGGCTCATCAGGAACTTCATAAGAGGTCGGTATACGGCCTATACTACACATATTGGTGGATGAGATCATCCACCAATATGTGGAGATCCAGTTGCAAGAGTTGTACAATAACACCAGTAGAATACCGTAAGTTCCGTTTGGATTATTTTGTCAAGTTTTTCTTTGGGACTACCTACCTAGTATAACAGGAGTGAAATCATAATAAGAATAGAAACTGACGCCTTTAGAACATGAATTCTAATATATTTTCAAGAACTTTTATAATCCGTTGAGTTTCGATTCTTCTTTTGACTATCATAGCCTGACAATATTGCAACCTGTATTATAACTAGACATGAATTAAAATATTAATCAAATTAATGTACTTATGGCTACTTATATCTGTTTGTAGTATGTATTGAGCTTTCCTACATTATTTTTTGTAAGAATAAATCCCGAATAGACATAGGAAGTAAAATTTTATTTAAAAAATTGAAATTGTTTCAATAAATAATTTTAATTTTCATTGATTTTTCATCCTGCCTCTAATTGAAAGAGACCTACATTCGTCTATTGGTAACAGGGGACTACCGATAACAGCAAGAATAAAAGTTTTGGTAGCTTTACGCTTTTATGCCACCGGCACCTTTCAGGTAATTCTCGACATAACTTACATACCTAAGTACTATATACCTAGAACTGTCTTGTAATTGCAGAAAAATCAACATCTCTCATTCTTTTTTCAGACTGCGGTGATATCATTAGCCAGCCAACAGTTTGTAGAGTTTTAACCGAAGTATCTTTTGCATTAGCAAAATTTGTTGCCTAGATGGATACACTTTCCAAATGCTGAACAAGTACAAAATATAAAAAACCAATTTGAACAAATGGGAAGAAGTCCTACCCGTCATGGATTGAATAATATTGTAGCTGCTATGGACTGTACCCATATTAAAAAAGAGGCCAAGAAATATCGAACACTCCGAGGCTTATAGAAATAGGAAAGGTATTTTTCTATAAATACGCAAGTGATAATAGGCCGAAATATGGAGATTTTTGATATTGTTGCACGGTGGCCAGGGAGTTCTCATGACAGCAGAATTTTTAGAAATTCCCGTGCTTTCAGAGGAGTAAATGGAATTATTGTTGGTGTCAGTGGATACCCTTCTCTGCTATTCATTTTAACATCACTTTTGCAAACGGTAACCAGAGCAAAGTAAATTACAACTATGCTCAAATAAGGACAAGAAATATTATTGAAAGATTTTTTGGAGTATGGAAAAGGAAGTTTCCGTATCTACAACTAGGTCTTCGTACGAAGCTGAAGACTACGACAAATGTTATCATAGCCTGTGCAGTTCTTCACAATATTGGTATTGCTTATCCCCGTTTCCGCTTGCTCCTACTCGGTTCTCCTACTGGTAATACTACTACTGGATAAGCATATCCTCGTGCTCCTACTAATGCGCAGTCACGTACAACCAAGATTGCCACTTATTAATTAGGTACTAATATTGTGACGAGGACGCCGGGATATAATTGGTTTAGTGTTAGGGATATTGACGAGTTAAAGATTTTTAAGAAATTGACGAATTTAAGTTAGTGACCAATATTAGTGAAATTGACGAATTAGGGAAAATGACAAAACCCTTCTGTGGGATATAAACATTGCACATGGGTATTGTAGTAAAGACCTACAGGTACCATTGGAACTAATAATCCATGGAACTAGTGGGAATAAATGCCAATCTAAGTGTAAAAGTACCACGACAACATAAATTTGTAAGAGGTAAATAGCTATTTCTTGAATTTTTGGGTCTAACATAAGGAAGCAGCAAGGAATGACCTAAAAGTCCCAGACGTATCTACTTTAATTTAATGGAACTAGTGAGAAGAAAAGTAGAAGTACCAGGAAATTTCACAATCAAATAACATTTTTTAGTTTTATTCTGTACTTAAGTATACTAAGCATATAATGTCACGGTAGGAGAATGAGGACATATTTAGTCCTCGTGCTCCTACCAGCAGGAGCACCGAGTAGGAGCAAGAGGAAACGGGGTTGCTTATGAAGACAATTATGAGGTTAATGAAAATGAAAATCTTATTTCACCAGAGCAAATGGAAATAAGGCCAATGATCCCTTCTTCTGCTCAAGGTCTTGCCATGAGACAAACAGTGATAGCTCAGTTTAACTAATATTTAATTTTGAACAAAATATATAGGTCAGTTTGTTGTTCATTGTAGGTACACTGTTACAAAGTTTCAAGTAATTTGTAAAAGAAAATATAAACAAAGATTAAGAAAGAATTATTAGGTTGGGGAGAAAGTTTCTTCGCATTTTATATGAAAATTCAAAACATTTTTAATATAGTTTATTTACATTTAACTAAAGTATGTGGGTACCATTTTGTTCGATAACTTTTTGCCATCTTGTAGGTAGGGACATAATCCCATTGCTATAGAAATTTTGGGGCTTCTGATCAAAAAACAGCGTAAAGTAGTTTTGCCAGTCCTCTCGTGATGTTAACCTGACACTGCCTAAAGAATTCTGAAGAGACCGAAACAGGTGTAAATCTGAAGGTGCAAAGTCAGGACTATACGGCGGATGCATTAACACCTCCCAGCCAAACACGCTTAATTTTTGCTGAGTGATTAACGATCTAGCGAGAGGTCTAGCGTTATCATGATGAAAAACCACACCCCTTCTGTTGATTAATTCAGGCCGCTTTCTCTCAACTTCTTGCTTTAATCTTATCAGTTGTTCGCAGTAGAGTTCTGAATCGATGGTCCTGCCTGGTTGTAACAGTTTGTAATGAATAATACCCTTCCAATACCACCAAACACACAGCATCACCTTATTGCGAGTTAACCCGGTTTTGCCATAGTCTGTGAAGCCTGACCGGCCTTTGACCACGACATTTTTCGCACGTTCTTGTCGTACATGATCCACTTTTCATCACCAGTTGTAAATTTCTTTAAAAATGGTTGGGGTTCCTTACCGTTAATGGTCAATCGTCAACCGTGTACTTACTCACTTGTGATTCTTTATTACGACATAAAGAATCACAAATTAGTACACGGTTCATTAGGTTTCTTTCAGTGAGCTCGTGAGGTACCCAAAATATCGAGCTTTTTTGTGTATCCATTTTTTTTTTCAAATGCGCCAAAACTGTTTTGAGGTCAATTCCCCGTTCTTCAGCTACGTCATAACTACTGATTTGCCGATCTAGCTCCACTTTTTCAAAAATAGCATCCATTTTATCCGTAACACAGCGACCATAGCGACGTGCATCTTTGACATCAAAATTTCCGGATTGACAATGCTTAAACCTTTGTGCTTCTCTTACCGACACTGTAGGTAACTACTAGGTCCATAAACATCGCAAATTTTTTTCGCGGCTTGCGTTACATTTTTACTTTTGAATTAAAATTTCAAAATTACTTTTTCCCCAACCTTCCCCCACCAAAATGACTTTTTTATTTAACTATTTAGTTCCTGAAGAGCGATTTGTTTTTTTATTTCTAAAATTTCCATTTCCTTATTATGTTTTTCCAGTAATATTTTTTTCTCCATTTCAAATTTTTCCTGCATGTGTTTAAGTTCTAGGATGTATATTTTCCTTTTTAAATCATATATGGAAGGTATTTCTTCATCTCTCACTTTTCTTTTTCGTAAATTATCTGGGGCAGGATTTGGTGGTATAAAATGCGTGGAGGTGGATGGCTGCGGTAGGTATATGTTGCTTGAGATGGACTGCTGGGGTGGGTTGAAAGCATCTGACGTGGATGGTTGTAACAAGTCTCTTGGGTGGGATAGCTGAGGTGGGTAAATTTGTCCCTTAGTTGCTTGAGAGGGTTGTGTCCCATTTATTTTAGACAGCCAGGCTTTACTGTCACTGTCTGCTTCACTTTCTCGGTCTTCTTCATCTGTTAGACAGAAGATATGAAATAATCAGGTATTTTATTTCTAATAACAATCAAATTGTCAATATGAAGATTCTATCTTTTCTTCTATACTAATATTGTAAAGAGGAAAGATTTGTATTTTTGTGTGTAGGTATGTGTGCCGGGGCGGGTATACCCATATATTTGTATAGCAAATTAATGCTCACATGATCCCATGACATACCAAAAATCATCTACGGCTGGACATATGCCACTCCTCTATATAGCATTAATTTTACTTACACATTATGTCACTATCTATATCCACATCTATGGTGGGCATCACGTTGGGCATAACTGCCAGAACTTGGCTCTCCAGTGGGTCTATATCAGGGGGTTGTGGGCCACCTCCAGTTTTGTTGGCCTGCTTGGCCAATGTTTTAGCATCTCGTGCTTTCGATTTTAAATTTTGCCACATCTTTTTAAGTTGCTTTGAGGTCACCTAAAAGATTTAATAGCCATTTTATAACAATGTTTACATACAGGCACATAAATTGCTTCTGGCCCCATACTAGGATACCCTGTGTCGTGGGAAAAAGAAACAGCGACGTCACAAACATGTGAACATCCAAGACATGGATTTGTTTTTTTTTTCTGTCCACAGCCGGGATTTAAACCCGGGGCCTCTCGCATGGTAGGTAGATGCGCTAACCGTTGCGCCATAGAGGTCGTCATTTTTGTGGTGGTAGACACTTTGGCAATTTTAGTCCATATAACCGAGAATTGGGTTTTCATCTAAAAAATTAAAAAATAACAAAGGAATGATAGCATGCCTTTGTTACTGTAAATACCTTAGAATTAGTAAACTAGGTAGGTATTCGGTAGGTACTCACAATCGCTCGTACCCTGGGCTGCCTGAGTGATCTTAAACGATCACTAAGGTTAAGGAACATAGGGCGCGTTCAGTGGATGGTTGGTTGACCGTCTATGACTAACGCTAGTGGCATTTTTCGGAGCGGTTCCGTGCTTCGCAAGGCACGTTAAGCAGTTGGTGCCGGCTGCCGTCGATAGATGGCAGTCGGTAAGCCAAGTCAGAGGCCTTAGGGCGGCTTGAAAACTTCTAACAGTAAGACCAGCCACTAGTCTTACAAGCCTCCACCAATCCGGACTTGGCCCCGTGGTGGAGTATGGCCTATACCTTCCTCAGGGAAGAGACCCGTGCTCCTCGGTGGGGACATAATGGGTTGATGATGATTACTCACAGGATTGGTTATATTTGATGAGTTATTAAAATCTGTGGCTAGCTTTTCCCAAGCCTCCTGCTTCTTCTTTAATGTGACGCCATCAGTCCTTCTACTGTCCAGTACCGAAATATGTGGTTGTAATAACTGGAGGAGTAACTGTTTTTCGTACTCGGTGTGTGGCGGTCTTTTTTTTCCCATTTTACAAGGCCCGTCGGTGTCCGTTTAACAGCCGAGGGTCGTTAATTTGAGCAAGGACGCTGGTGTCCTCTCACACCAAAGGCCAGATCAGCAACCAAGTAGCAAAGCTGACAGAAAATACAACAGAAAATCTTGTGTGCGTGTGGATTGAGTGAGCACCCTTCTAAAAATAGAAAAAGGATGCTGTTCATTTAGTAAATGTTCTAAAAGAATTGTAAAAGTAATATCTGCATTTGTAAAACGATACAAAAAAATTACAGTATTTAACGTGTGCTCACTCAGTTCTCACAAAGTACCATCGAAATCAGTGACTGTATTAATTTAACATAATATTTTTATACACTAGTCTTTAGTAAAACCTATGCTAACTTACCTTTGTAAAGATCACCTGGTAACGTATTTAACATTTTACAATTAATTTCTTATGCTCACTCAATCAACACACTTTCGAAAACACGATTTCTAATGAAGAAACTAAAGAATAATATGGTGAAATCGGACCTAAGGTCCGATTTCACCATACTCTGTTAGTCAGTTAACATCCATGTTAAGTCATTTAACGGACTGTCAAGTCTAGTGAATGTCCTACCACGCCAAAACGGCTGTTAAATATTCCTAATCAGTTGTTAAATTTAACAGCTGCTCTAGAGGTCCCTTAAAAAGGTTAACAGACGATTAGTGCACCCAGCCTCCGACAAAACACATCTGTTCAACACCTTTGTCGAGATGGACCGAGCGTATAGTTTTATTACTGAAAATGGTGATCTTTTGAGAAATCTTGACGATTTAGAAAATATAGTGCGACACCCCAAAGTTTTCAAAGAACGGTGTCATTATTTCAAAATTTAAAGTAAATAAATAAACTAAAATTTCTTGCTCGGTTGTGGAAAAGTTTGGACCGCGTGTTTTCTTCGACATAGGTTAATAAAATTAATAGCACGACTTACGGCAACTATGACAAGAATAATAATAAATTAACAACCACAAGCAAGCAAGAACCAACTAACACGCGGAAAACAACCTCAAATGTGAAAATATTTGACGTATGAACCAGCAAAATGAAATATTGCCCGACTTTCATTAAATTCAACACTAACAACGGCATTTTAAATCGGTCCCCTGTGCAGCATGAGTGAATGGCTGGAGAGTAATTCACTTAACGTTCCGTTTACTAACGGCCTGTTACTTTTTTGCCATAGGACAGAAATAAATGGGTCAATATACGCTATTTGAATTTCTATGGTCCATGGACAAATATTAAGCCGGGTCCGCTGCGCCATGTTACGCGTGTTACAAAAAGCGTAACACCTAAATATAATAAAAATGGGACGTGGTACAACACGTTAAGTGTTACATAACGTTATGTTACGTGTTACGTAACACGTAAAGTGTAAATTCCACTCCCCATTTTTGTTTTAATAACGTGTTACATTTTTTGTAACACGCGTAACATGGCGCAGCGGACCCGGCTTTATGTTAAACTTATTACATTATTGCGTCCTTATGCTTAAGCATTAAATAATATGGTCTTTTAATTGGCCCACATAGTCTATTCACGATAATTGTTTAATTTAAGACATTAATAGTTGAAAATAGTTGTAAATGTATACTCCTCTGGCCTCCCCATTTCTAGATTATAATGATTTTATGGCGAGATATTTTTAAATGCCATTATGTTTTTTTAAATATGATCATATGCTTTTATAAACATCGAAACATATTTCATCAAAATATACAGTAAAAAAAATTATCAATATACCTAAAGAAAAATAACTTACTTTCATGTCACGTTACAAAAAATTCAAAATTCAATATTCAAAAATTTTTATTTCAACGTAAAGAATTTACATTCTGCTTGTTGAATGTCAATGTACATACAGTTATGTATAATGTTAGCCGCTGCCTTAGGGCCGTCTGTAGTGGAGAAAAAGGCAGCGAAAAAAAACTCCACAATAATGTCACTTCATCTGGCGAAACTCAAAGAAGTTAAATTTGACTTAAAACCGCAAAGGTATGTTTTTCTCCATGAACTACGCGCATACAATAGTGTTAAGTTAGAAACAAGCTAATGACGTTGAGCAAAATTCCTATAATATAGCGTCAATTTGCGATTCACTGTAGGAAAGCGTGTTTCTGCCAGTCGTTGGAGTATTTCCTCTGGCAAGTCAATTTTTTTGTATTTTATAGTTACGAAATTGTATATTTGCACAATGCAATGTTTATTGTGTGTAGATGTCATGTATTACGTTAAACGGTGATCAGAAAAGCGAGTGATATGTTTTTGTAGGTTTTGTCCGATTTTGTCACTCCTCTGGCTCCTCTGGCATATTTCATGTTTTATTTAATGCGTGTCCCCTTTCTTAGCTATAATCAATGGCCTGTCACTTCCCTGCTACAATTTGTGACTACTCTGCCAATAGTGTCAGTCTTCTGGTAACACATTTTCCTCTCGTGCTTATGAAATTCGAAATAAAATGGAAAAATCTTCTGGCCCTCATCATTAAACATTTAAAAATTGTGTCAAATAGAGAAATTATCAATATTGAATGGAACAGATTACATTTCCTTCTGGGACACAAAAAAATCAAATACCGTATATTCACCCAAATAACAGGGAGGTTAACATCCTTGTTAACTTTAATCATTCGTTAGCTAATGCCTCTGTTAGGGTGTGACAAACAGAGTATGGTGAAATTGGACCTAAACTGCTAGATGTGTCTATAGTTAAGTAAAATTAATATGGTAATTCGTAAAATAGATAACAAACCATTAACGCGGCAGGTTTTTGGATAATCAATGTTTGTGTGTGCTCACTCAGTCCACACATTATAAGTTAGTTAAAAATGACAATATCTTAAAATTTGTAGTATCACAGAAACTTTAAACTAGTTCAACTTGAAGTAAAATATTTTACTAGAGATCCACCATCTAATATTTTATATACAGGGTGACATTTTCACCGGTACAATAAATCAACATACGTAATACTAAGTCCAAAATACAAATACCAACATTTTTTGTTACTACCCCATTGGTACAAAAAAACAAAAATACCAATGTCTGAACTTATCCGCAAATCTTAGAGAAATATGGACTCATTACGCATGAGTACAACTAAACGCACGAACTGGTAACTGCACGCGGCTTGCGGGAAGGGAAAGAAGCGGCGGCGGCGGCGCAGCCAGTAGGTATGACGTAGCAAAAAAAATCTTACTTGATTTCAATTCTTCCTTCATACTTGCACGGGCTTAGGACCGTCACCGGCGTGGAATGCTTGCACTGGTTGGTAGTGGTATGAATTTCCACACCACGTACTGGCTAACGCCGAAGTGCGCCGTGCGTGCCGCGTCGTTGGTGCTCCTTCTGGGGTCTTCCTCGAAGAACGCGAATATCTGTTCCTCGATCTCCACGGCCAAGGGAGGTCTCCCTCCTCGGCCTTGAGCGTGCGCTGGTGCAGTGAACTGTCCGTAGTCTAGCAAATGCTGCGTCACTCTCATGAACGTCCTGGTGTTGAGTATTTGAGGTTCAATAAAACCGGCATTTATCAGGCGGGGCAAACTTTCTTCAGCGTATACCCGCCGAGCTGCACTGTATTTTCCCCACTGAGAAAGTAACTACGAACCATTTCTTAATACTCGCTGTTTGTAAACATCGTGTTGCGCGCGTAATTTTCGACTGCAAGTGCAGAAACGGCGCACGTGCACTCACCTAGGTCAATGCGCGCGGAATGACCACAGAACACCTATACCCCAGAAGAAGGTCAACACCATAGAAAAAAAAGCGACAGTTTTCGTGTCTAGCAGCGCCATCTCGAATGTAACCCAAACCAACTTTGTAGCAGCGGGAAATTCAAATTTCGAGCTTTGCGTTGGCGGGAAATTCAAATTTGTGGCAGGTTTCAGGGACCGATAAAAATTTTAAAAATCCTTGACCGGTCTTAAGGAATACAAACTTTTGCCAAAAGCCGCTAGCCTTTGGCAAAAGTTTGCATTCCATATGACTGGCCAAGTACTTTTGTTTGTATTCCTATGATCCTATTTTGGGATAATTTTGGATACAAATAAGCGAAACAGAAGCATTTAATTTTAACGATATTTATTTACACAAATAATATCAAACGAGGGCGTAGGAGTGTGTTTATAAATGCTTTGATGCTATGCTGCACAATAGAAGAATTATTCTATAACCTTTCACTTTTCCAAGTCACTTTTATAACCATCACCAAAAGCTCCATGACACTTGCCCAGTCATCTCTTGGAAAATTTGAAAATTCTTTTTAAGTCAATAAATATGTGGACTTCTCTTCAGCGCCTGTAAAATATTAATAAAAAAATTACATAAGCGTAATTCAAATTGGTAGCAAATACTACAGTTATTATTATAAAATACGAACTAAGGAGATTCCTTTACAAAATATAAATTGTTGTAAAACCATCTGCTATCAAATAACATTCGTGTGCAGTATAAAGGGTAATTTTTACATAGCTTTTTAATTTTTATATTGCACTTTTAAAAGCACAAGATTTTTTTTTACATTAACTTATTAACAGGAATAAAAAGATTACCCTGTATCAGAATTTTTTTTATATAGTTATTACCTCTTATAATAGAACTGTCAGTTGATCTGCAGTCACCGCTCCACTTGAAAAGTAATTTTTGATCTGACTGCGTGGAGGACACAAATCTTTCACATATTTTCTGCATTTTTTATAGAGCATATCTTCTTTCTTTGTACGAATCTTCGATTTGGTGAAATCTCTGGGCTGAAATAAATAAGAAATTCACATAAGCATTTCTGATAAAAACTGGCTGCAGCCGACACGAAAAAAAGGAACTTCAGATAGTTACATTTTTTTATTTTTATTAGAAAAAAAAAATTGAAGGGTTGAGGACTGTGAGTGTTAAAATAGACTATCTCTAGACCAATGAGAAAAACTAGTTACTAACTAACCTTGACAGCTGACGGTTTCTCATTACAATTTAGACGGAACAGATATTGGCTCCACCGCTTCCAGTTGGATCTCATTACTTGCATGTCAGTCACCTGAAAATTTTTAAATACATATTGTTTAGGTACAAATACATAGGATAACTATGAAATGAGTGGTTATAATAATATAATGTAGGCAGTTTGTGCAAAAACCAAAAACGGATTACTCAGTGGAATTAAGTACTGGTGTGAACTAATACAAAATGGATATGAGGTATTGTTTCATTTCTTCCAAACAAAAATAACCAGCTTTACTTTATAAATACTACTTTATACTACTACTACTAATAATACTATACTACTATAATACTACTAATACTATACTTTATAAATAGACTTTACTAAATACATACAGCTTAACATAGAACCTCCTTCATTTTAAAGTCAGTACCATAAAGTATCAAGTACAATACAAAGATATTAAGGGCAGAATTCTGAATTGAGAATTTTCACTAAGCAAATACTTAACTAGTGCTGTCTCGTCAAATTTCTCAGAAAAGAGCATGACAGAACGTTACTCAAGTATTTACTTAGTGAAAATTCTCAACTCAGAAACTGGCCATATAAGTACTAACCTTGAGTGGGCTGCTCACATGGATCCGTGGACGTGAGTGTACCTGGCATAGGTTCCAAATAACTCTTCGGTTTTTCACAGTATGAATGGCCAATATTGGATGGTGTGAAAACCTAAAAAAAAATGGCTTTAGTTGGACAGTTTTAATGTACCTACGTAATTACACATTATATTATCTATCATACCAAGTTTGCTTGATTTCCTGGAAAAACATTCTTATGAATTCTCTTATTCGACAAATCCAGGAATGCCTCTTGCCTGTAATGTCTTGAGCACAACATTCTATGACTGTTATACAGCTCTCGCTGGAATTGTGTTGAGGACCAATCCTGTTCAGGGAAACAAGGAATATTTGGCCCATTCTTCACACCTAAAACATATTATAATTCAATTTAATTAGGGTAGGTAGTAAGTACTTCGCTTGGCAAATACCCGCAGCGGGCATGCGGCCAGTGTTTTAGTGTTGTTATGCTAATTAGCGCCATTGGAAGTATTAGGTGAAATAAAGTAAGTTTGAGAAAAAGTATAATTACCGTTGGCGATTTGTTACACCAGGTTTAGGGAAGCTGCTGTACGGCTTCCTCCCACAGTGACAACACTTTCTTTTCTGGTGCATCTTGGATGATCTTTAAATTCAATTCTGTTTTATGGAGGATGATCTTTGGTGAAAATAGTTTTTCAAACAAATGGAGGAGATCACGTGGTGACGCCTACCTACCCATGACGAGCAAAATGCACAGACTACAAAAAAAAAACAGACAGACTTGTATTTTGTTTCTGTGATATTTTGACAACGCTTTAAAAAAAAGTGCAGGCTTCTGATTGGTGATTCCAGTGGCCCTTTTTTCTGACCAATCAGGAACTGTCGCTCACGCTCCATACAAAGACGACCCACCCTGGAACTGACCGGCCAAATCGTGTGCCGGCCAGCCCGCCGCCCGCTCACTCACCCCACCCCGCCGTGGTTTGTTTTAAAAGATATTCAGTTATAATTTTTCTAATGTACATTTATGATGTAGGGTGACCATGGTATTGTTTTTTAAATAATTACCAACCGTACCTACCACTGGGCGGCGGTACGCTGGGTCAGAAATGACCACACTTCATTATATGTGGTTACTAAATTATGTCATATAAAAAAAAACCCACCATGTAAAATGTGCTCGCTTTTTGATAGAATACAAACTGGCTTATACGATACTGGCAGTTACGAATCGATGAAATGGTAGTACCATTTACTGGCTGGCAACTGGTAAACCGAATCCCGAAGGACTTAAGATATTTGATTTAGCTAACCTAGATGGAGTCACCTGTGATTTCGAAGTGTACCAAGGAAACCTTTCCTGACAATAAAGACTCTGGGCTTAAGCTGGCAGAAAAAGCTATTTTGACTTTGTCGACTAGTCTGGTACCTGGGCATATCATTTACTTCGATAGGTTTTTTACCATTGTAAGGCTACTTGAATAACTGCTCGAAAGAGGAATAGGTTTATCGGGCTTATTATCAAAATGTAGATTACCGGCAGCAATTCCATCCATTCTCACGGATGACCGGGAACTCCATGCAAACGAAAGAGGTAGTTCGCAGGTTTTGGTTCTGGTGGTAGAAGACAAAAAATTGCACTGACGAAGTATTTTGACAGTAAACTACTTTCTATGCTGACTTCGGTGGAATCTAATGATGATGTTGATATTATCCAGCATATTACGTACGTAGACCCCAGGTTATCCGAAATTATAACGGGAATATGGTTGACGTAGATCTTGCCGACAGAATGTCCTCATATTTAATTTCTCACATTATTTATAATATTATTGTGTTGTTTTGTACGAAAAGATAGCTTTCTTTTTTTTATGACTGAAATTAATGAATACATTAGAGAGATTTCATGATTTTAATTATTTTGTAAGGAATTAATACTTTTTTTAAGAAAAAAAAAAATTTTACCAGAAGAAAATTTTGTTTTGTTATTGTTTAGATAGGTATTTATGTGGACTGACTTCATAACCTTCACTTTTTCGATTCTCTTGCTTCATCATCATCATCAACCCATTATGTCCCCACCGAGGGGCACGGGTCTCTTCCTTGAAGAAGGGGGCCTAGTCCGGATTGGTGGAGGCTTATAAGACTAGTGGCTGGTCTTACTGTCAAAAGTTTCCGAGCCGCCCTAAGGCTCTGACTTTGCTTAACAAATGACATCTATCTTCGGCAGCCGGCACCAAGGTGTCTTGCGAAGCACGGAACCGCTCGGAAAAATGCCACTGTCGTTAGTCATAGAACGGTCACCCATCCATGCACTGAACGCGCCCTATGATCGGTTTCGAACCCGGGACCTCTCGCATGATAGTCAGATGCGCTAACCGCTGCGCCACAGAGGTCGTCGTATGGGTAGGTAATCATAGGTAATCGTATCTCCATATTACTGTAATACAATGCAGTGTGGTCACCCCAAATGATATATTTCTAAGAGAAAAAATATAATTGAATATCTTTTAAAACAGACAAGGAACATAAAATATTAGATGGTGGATCTGTAGTAAAATATTTTACTTCAAGTTGAACTAATTTAAAGTTTCTGTGATACTACAAATCTTAAGATATTGACATTTTTAACTAACTTATAATGGGTGGACTGAGTGAGCACACACAAACATTTATTATCCAAAAACCTGCCGCGTTAATGGTTTGTTATCTATTTTACGAATTCCCATATTAATTTTACTTAACTATAGACACATCTAGTAGTTTAATTCTTCAGTTTCTTCATTAGAAATCGGGTTTTCGAAAGTGTGTGGATTGAGTGAGCATAAGAAATTAATTGTAAAATCTTAAATACGTTACCAGGTGATCTATAAATTACAAAGGTTTTACTAAAGACTAGTGTATAAATATATTATGTTAAATTAATACAGTCACTGATTTCGATGGTACTTTGTGAGAACTGAATGAGCACACGTTAAATACTGTAATTTTTTTTGTATCGTTTTACAAATGCAGATATTACTTTTACAATTCTTTTAGAACATTTACTAAATGAACAGCATCCTTTTTCTATTTTTAGAAGGGTGCTCACTCAATCCACACGCACACAAAATCTTTACTAAGCAACAAGATGTAAAATTTTCGTGACACGTGACGTTTTTGAAGTATAGCTCAACTTAATAAAATTTGTTTCGGTTTTAGGAAAATATCTTTAGCATGCAGGACTATATTATTTGTACGCATATTAACGCTACTTACGTGCTGTCAAGCTCATTTCTAAAGAAATTTGACGAGACAGCACTAAAGTTAAGTAATTAGCGAAATTCTCAATTCAGAAATCGGCCCTAAGACTCAAAGTGGAGTTTTTGAACCAAGAAACTTTTTGAACACCTTTTTCGAAGAGAGATGTTTCGTAATATAAGGAAAGGTAAAAAAAAAGGTAAATATACACCTTCGTATCGCTCAGTGTGTGGTCTCCTGATGATTTCTATGGAAATAGTGCTATAATATACATATCTACCTTACAGCCGATGCAACTCAATCAACGCAACAGGAGACGAATTATAGGCTAAATTTTGCGCTGTGCCTGCCGGTTAGTACTAATTGATAGCACATTGATCTTTGGACTCTATTCATTCAAAATACGGGCGACTTTGCAACAAAGAATTGTACATTGAGTCGACAACACGAATCTTTACACGAGTGCACTCTACTCTCTTGCAAAAAAACTACTATTTCGCAACAAATGTAGTGGTTGACCTGATGTCGACTGTACTACAAAAGTAGTAATAATAACTGCCTTGTCTGGCTTCTCTGCGGTATGGTAACCAGGTAAGGTGTTTTGAAATACCTAGGCCTAAACGGCGTAGGGCCTAGTCTGGTGCTTGCCTGTTACTTATTATTCTTTATAATGATGGACGCATCCATCTCAGACATAGATGTTATTTTGTAGGTTCTAATTGTCCACTAGTAAGACTGCTGTGACTGGAACGGCTGGGCTGGGTCAAAGAAAATCACTCGTAATTCTGCGAGCTACTGAAAACCCATTCGTTCATCTTCTAACGCGCACTCACATGGCAATAAATCAGTGAACTGTGAAAATTGAGCAGAACCCCGTCCAACGCACGCTTTGTGTCAGGTTCTTCGTGAACCTTGGACAGGGCAGCCCGATAAACGCGGGAATCACGACACTGACTGGCCGAGCGCCCGTCAGTCACTCGCGGATCGGCCGCCTCGCCTGCGCGCGCAACCACTGACACTCCGTTCCGAAAGTTTATTTTTCACTGAAGTTTTTTGTTGTTTTGAAATGTGACGTTTTTGGATTGAAAGGTGGGTATCGATTGGCAGGCAGGTATGTGAAAAGTCGTAGGTAATATGGCATTCATTCTTTGTCTAATACGTAATTCAAAACAATATTTGACATACAATGTGTTTTTGAAAGCTTTTCTTCTGTATTGATTAGAAACGAAACCACTTTAAAAATTATACAAAATTTTTAAAACAAACCTATTTATATTTAAAAAATAAGTGTAATACCAAGATTGCATAAAAATTTTAATTAACGATGTCATTTTACAGGATTCCTCTGAAACACTCCTCAGCAGCAGTTTAAATATATTTGTGGCAAAGGGAAAGACGTAAACCACATAGGTAACTGCCTCTGAGGAGTATTTTATAAAAAACGTGTTTTTATAAATAATTTTATTATTAAGACGCCATAATTTTAACCTTTTAAAATTTGAACTTTTTTAAATTCGTAAAATTTTAAAACGCATTGTATAATTAGTGTAAAATATGGACTTTAATAAATTTTGATGGCATTTTTTTTAACTAAAGCGGATTAGCATTAAAATTGTGTACCTAGTTTTCATAAAATAGACAGGAACTACTACTAACGAAAGTGTCAATTAGGACTATAATATTCCTGACTTCTCTAAGTAGGCAAATAGTTTTACAACAATGTTTTGGAAAAGGTCAGGCGGAAAAATAAAATGTAGACTGAATTCAATACTTCACAGTTTATTCCATCACAAACACGACACTATCAATCACTGATTTTCAGTACTCACAATTGTACAATATCTAGTATTTAGAACCACTGCTGAACTGTTTGTTCCCCAAAACTTAAGCAAAGACTTTCTTTAATCCAACCGCCATGTTTTAAAACCTCTACCATACTGTGGCCATGTGGCGCCTTTCTCAAGCTACTGCCGATAGAGGGCGCCACGCCACAGGAAATAAACAAGTCAGCAGTCCGTATTACAATTATTTAGGAATAATACTTTTAATTGAAACAGTTTAATTAAATATTACATTCATAAATATGATTAGATTTTTAATGCATTAATTTACTTATAAAACGTTACTTATTTACGTACTTATTAAAGAAATACCTTACACAAGCTACTGCCGAAAGAGGGCGCCACGCCACAGGAAATAAACAAGTCAGCAGTCCGTATTACAATTATTTAGGAATAATACTTTTAATTGAAACAGTTTAATTAAATATTACATTCATAAATATGATTAGATTTTTAATGCATTAATTTACTTATAAAACGTTACTTATTTACGTACTTATTAAAGAAATACCTTACAGCTCGGCCATCCTACCATTAGCGAGTCCACTCGCGTAGTAATTATCTGTATAATCATGTGATTAGAATATATATAGGAATTTTACTAAATTAGCGAACTTAAGACTAATCATCTAACCAACATCCAACAACGAATATCTACATAAGGTATTGCAAGATCCTCGAATATGACATGTGGAAAAACAAGAATATTAAAATTTTAGTTTAATGTATCTGTACATATTTCTTCGACATTATGTATTATTTTAGTAATAATAAGACATTTTATGCATCACCTATAAATAAACATCAACAGGAATATACACAGTAGCTAAATACTTTTTTAGTTTACAGTTCATTCATTCATTCTCACTAGAGTTTCCGTTCGTGTCTTCAGTGTCACTTTCATAATTCCTGCTAAAGTTCATCCAAGGTTGTATTTTGTCAATTGCTACTATTGCTTCATATCGTCTATTATTTTTACGTGTTACTGGAGTATCCTCAATTACCAACCTATCATTAGGAAGCACTTTCATCACGCGATAGGGACCTTGGAATTTCGCTACAAGTTTCTGTGATTTACCATCATGCGGGGCCTGTCGCTCCACACGGACAAGATCACCCTCTTTGTACTGCTTAGCGGGTTTTCTATGTTTATTAAAACGCGCTGTATCTTTAGCTTGCTGTTCCCTGATTTTTTCGCTAGCTTCATGTCTTAATTCACCCATTTCATCTGGAAGAATGCGATTGAGGGTTTCATTGATTACTGAGCTAAGAATACCTTCGGTTTTGCCAATAATATTGAAACCAAACAGCAACTCGGATGGACTCTTTTGTGTGGTTTTGTGTTTTGTCGTATTGATACCAACCTGAATGTCGATGATATGATCGTCCCATGAGTTCTCGTCATGTCCATGCCCTGCAGTTGACAACGCATCGAGAATCGTTCTATTGAAACGTTCTACTTGGCCGTTGGCCCTAGGGGTTGCGACAGCATTAATGACATGCTTAATACCGTAGGCAGTGACAAAATCTTTGAACGTTTTGCTGGTAAAACTCGACCCTTTATCGGTAATAAGGCGCGTTGGTACGCCAAAATAGCTAATATGTTCTTTTAGAACTCGGACAGATGTTACCGATTTTGTATTTTTAACAGGTGTTATGTTAATAAATTTGGTGAAACCGTCAATCAGTACCAATAAGTAGCAATTACCCTTCTTACTTTTGACGAATGGTCCCAAATGGTCTGCGTGCACTGTATGAAACGGTGTGCTTACTTTTTCAATCGGGTGGAGTTCTCCCTCACGCATACCTCCAGGTGCTTTATGGTGAGCACACTCTAAGCAAGAGGAGACGTATTTTTTTACAAATCTCCTCAGTTTGGCAAACCAATAATGCTCCTGAATACGGTTGAGTGTTTTCTCAAAGCCATGATGTCCAACATCGTCATGATTCTTTTTAAGTATTTGCCAGCGTACTCCTTTAGGTACCAACCATTTTATCTCCCCGTTCACGATGCGGTAGACGCGTTCATTCTTTAACTTATAATTTTTATGAATATCAACCGCATGTGCCGACTCAGGGTCACTGAGAATGTCTTTAATTTTTCTGACTTCTTCGTCAGCAGACTGAACCGTTGTGATCCAATCTTGATCAGCGTTCTGAACCGGGAGTACATCCAATACATGTAAATCAGTGGTCGTTTGTGGGTCAATGGGATTGCGGCTAAGAGCATCCGCATGAGCCATACGCGTACCCGGTCGATATTCAATTACGAAATCATATTCTTGGAGTTGGACCCACCAACGTGCGATACGTGGAATCAAATCTCGTTTCGTCAAAGTGGCACGAACTGCGTTACAGTCCGTGACAATTGTAAATGGTATACCTACGAGATACACCCTAAACCGGTTTAAAGAAGCTACGATCGCAAGGGTCTCCAACTCGTAAGAATGTAGTTTGCGTTCATCGACACTGGTCTTTCGACTGAAATACGATATTGGTTGTAAGCCACCCTCCGCTGTACGCTGAAGTAAAATGCCAGCTAAGCCCTCTTTGCTGGCATCTGTATGAAGTTGGGTTTCTGCTTTAGGATCGTAAAGCGCCAGCAAAGGACGCTCCACAAGCATACTTTTTAACCTTGAAAAAGACTGTTCCTGGTCTGGGCCCCAGTTCCAGATAGCATCTTTCTTGAGTAAGTCTGTAAGAGGAGCAGCGATTGCCGCATACCCTTTTACAAATCTCCTAAAGAATCCAGTCAATCCCAGATATTGGCGGAGTTCATGTTGATTTACTGGTCTCGGAAATTGGGAAACTGCCTCTGTTTTTCTGCTTCCTGGACGGATTCCGTTAGCACTTACTTCAAATCCTAGAAAATCTAGTGAACTGAGAAAAAAGTGGCACTTGCTCAATTTCAGTGTTAACCCCCCTCTTTTAAGAAGTTGTAGTACCTCTTCAAGCCTCTGCATGCCTTGGATAAAATCCTTTGATGGAATCAAAACGTCGTCCATGTATACGATGGCATATTTTATTTTAGCCTCCATTAAAATTTTGTTAATCGTTCGTTGAAACACAGACGGCGCATTGACCAACCCAAAAGGCATGCGGTTAAACTCAAATTGACCATCTGGAGTTACAAAGGCAGTCTTGTGCTTAGACTTTTCTGAGATAGGGATTTGGTAATAGCCAGATGCTAAATCCAAAGATGTAAACAAAGTATTGCCTGCTAGTAAGTCCAATTGATCCTCTACTCGAGGCAATGGATAATGGTCCTTCTTAGTTTTTCTGTTCAGAGCACGATAGTCGACGCAAAGTCGCTTATCGCCCGTCTTCTTCTGCACCAATACAATTGGGCTTGCGTAAGGAGAGGATGATTCCCGAACAATTCCATTATCAGACATTTCTTGAACCATCTCCCTCACCAAAGATCGCTCAGCAAAAGACATTCGATAAGGACGGTAAACAACAGGTTCGGAATCCTCCAGTTCGATAACCATCTCTGTAGCTGTAGTGTAACCCAGGTCTTTAAGTCCACTGGAGAAACAGTCGCTGTAATTCTTTAACAGCTTCTGCAACTCTAACTGTTCCTCTGTACTTAACTGCCGGTTACAGTGTATAGTGTCATCTATCTCAGATTCACTAAAAGTGACGTTACATGTGTTGAGTACGCAAGCAGGAGGCGAGGTCTCCTTTTTAAAGCCGCGCGTCAAAAGAGTGCCCTTTTCAATATGGATGGTGTTACCTGAGGAGTTGTGAATCAAAAGAGCACCTCGCCCCTGTCGGATCTCATATTCGCCAGGGAAGAGATAGTACTCTTGTCCTTCGATACCACGCAGCGAGCCGGATACGCAAACATTGCAATTTGCTTGCGAGTTGGTGGTGACGGCAACTGGTCGTAATACGTTACTCGGAATATTGGTGTCACACTCTGACAACAAGTGTATTTTACTCTCTGGTATTCTCTGAAAAATTATTTCATTTGGGGTTTTGATTATTAGCATATTTGGTTTCTCAGTAAACGAGTGTCCGAGCAGTACGGGATGACTGAGTACATAGTCTTCGACAACATACATATCTATTGTCTCCTCAAGACCCTGTAACTCAACCAAAACCTTAACCACTCCCAGTGGACGAATAAGACTTGCGCCTATACCCCTAAGGACAGGTAAGTTGTCACGCTTTTCGATTTGGAGACTTAGTGCTTTAGCTTCACTTTCCTTAATCAATGAGCATTGACTTCCCAGGTCAATATGGCAGGCGATGGATTTATCATTAATTTTAATCGATTGCAAGTACTTTTCGTTAGGGTCGAAACAGGATGTGAACTCAGATACACGTTTTTCCGGATGTACGAATGCTACCTTGGATACTTGTTTCTCGCGTGTACCCTCAGTCTGATGTTGGTCTTTATCTGGTCTATTACTTTTTTTTATTTTAAAACAGTGTATTGTTTGGTGGCCCTGCCGATCACAGGAAGTACATTTAACAGGTGGCTTGTCACATCTGAAACTAGGATGCCCGATTTCACTGCAATTATAGCACTGTATGGTGCTATTAACAGGACCCGGCTTTCCTAATGTTTGGGGGCGATTTTGTGAAACATTTATCCTACGGTCGTTCCTGTATCTAGCAGAGGAATCATGGTTTTCCCTGGCTTGTCCTACTTTAACCGTTCTGAAGTATTTAAGAACTTGTTCAGGCTCGGTGAACTGAGCAGCTTGAGCACCCACCTTGACTGCACGATCCTCCACACCATATAGGATGCAGTCTACTGCCTGCTTTCCGTGTATTTTGCATCGATTTAGTAAATTAACCTTCGCGTAATAATAGTGCTCCAGTGACTCGCCATATTTAACTCTTTTAGCTAGCATCTCGGTCAAGAGCTCAGCATAATCTTCGCGACAGGGAAATGACTCGATCAACTTCCTTTTCCACTCGGGCCAAGTATTTAACAAAGAAGGCAACCCCTGATACCAAACTTTGGCAACACCACTTAATTTAGGCAATGCATAGTGTATAGTTTCTCTATCATCCCACCCGTAAATTTCTGCGCACTCCTCAACCTTTGTTAACCAAACAAGGATTGTTTGTTCTTTTGACATAGGGTCAAATTCAGGTATCACATTACTATTGAAATTCAACTTTGGTTTTTCCGAGCTCTTGACCTGGTTAAGGATGCTTAAAACCTTATCTAATATATTGTTAGTATCAAACTCCTTACTTTTAGACTTCACTGTTCGTTTCTTCAACGGCCGCAGCACTTCATCCTCCGATCTTGACCGCGAACGATAGCGCCGCTTTCTGTGCAACTTCGCACGATGGTGTCTACGTCTGGATTCTTCATCAGTACTTTCGTCCGTATCGCTTGACCGATAACGACGTTTCCTGCTCCGACTCCTTCGGTGTCCACCTCTTTGTGACACGATATGATCATACTGCGAACAAGATGCACGCGGCGTCTGGTTTTCTACATGACTTTGCGTCACTTGACCTTGACCACCTAACCTTGGTACTCCTTGGTCGAATACAGCTCCATGACCTTGACCCTCTAACCTGGGTACTCCTTGGTCGATTGCTGTCTAGTAGCCTTGACCCTCAAACCTGGGTGCTCCTTGGCCGTTTGATATTCCCTGACCTTGACCCTCTAACCTGGGTACACCTTGGTCATTACCGGGTTCATAGTCGCTCAACCTCTCCTGGGTTATCCTGCGACGGCGCCCTCCACCTTGGGCAGCTTCATCGTCCATTTGTTTATCTGAAACTCCCTTGAAGCTTAGAATCCGTCCGAAACCCTTGGAAGAATCAGCTATAGTGCTACTAAATATAAGACTACTAAATAAAAAGTGTGTCTGGTTTTTTTTTTTTTTTTAATCACTGGTTCAATGTTACTACATCCATGGGACTTCTGAAGCCGTGAAACATAAAAACCATTGTAACTGCTATAATTCTAGACCACAGATGGTTTCATTTTTATTTGTAGTTTAGTGGGTTTTCATAGAAATATATAATATTTATATATCTGTGCGTATTAAAGAGCCATAAGCCTTCGTCTTTTGGTCTAGCAGCGTTAATTTTAGAAGTTAAATGTACTCTTACTATAATGTCTCGAATATATGTATAGCCTATGATCGTCTTACAGTGCAGTATGCGTAGGCTTCAAATTAGTGTACTTCATTACACACACAAAAGAAATCATAAAACACAATGTACAAAAAAAAAAAAAAAAGAAAACCAAAGCTTACATTGCCTAGTATTAATGTAAAAAAAATGAAAAGAAATAACCTCAAAATAAAGATTAGCATGGTTGCTGCAATAGGTACTTACACTGCAGTGATAGTGTCAACATTTACGTTTTTAATAACTTTTGTTATTATTACATTCAGCAGTCTAAAATATAAAACAAAACTAAGAATGTCCATTTTTGCCCTTTACGAACCTGCCTAATAAGCAATAATAAAATTGAACCAGCAAAAACGTTAGCTTCCGTATGCAAATATTTTCTGAAATCTAATAAAATGGTAACGGAAGAGAAAAAAGAAAGAAGAAAAAAATAATATATATATCTCTCAAAATACTTTTAAATACGTTCTAAAAAAAAAATTTTTGATATAGTATAGCCATAAATATTCCGACCTCAATGCTATTCAAGCTCTGCCTTAGTGGCAGCGAATCATGCTTAATAAAACGATAGTAGTAACACTTACGTTTTACCGAGCCGTGGACGTAGTTGTGCGAGAACTACTCTCTATTTCTCGCCGTCCCGCTTCTGATCTTTTGGAAAAGGTCAGGCGGAAAAATAAAATGTAGACTGAATTCAATACTTCACAGTTTATTCCATCACAAACACGACACTATCAATCACTGATTTTCAGTACTCACAATTGTACAATATCTAGTATTTAGAACCACTGCTGAACTGTTTGTTCCCCAAAACTTAAGCAAAGACTTTCTTTAATCCAACCGCCATGTTTTAAAACCTCTACCATACTGTGGCCATGTGGCGCCTTTCTCAAGCTACTGCCGATAGAGGGCGCCACGCCACAGGAAATAAACAAGTCAGCAGTCCGTATTACAATTATTTAGGAATAATACTTTTAATTGAAACAGTTTAATTAAATATTACATTCATAAATATGATTAGATTTTTAATGCATTAATTTACTTATAAAACGTTACTTATTTACGTACTTATTAAAGAAATACCTTACACAAGCTACTGCCGAAAGAGGGCGCCACGCCACAGGAAATAAACAAGTCAGCAGTCCGTATTACAATTATTTAGGAATAATACTTTTAATTGAAACAGTTTAATTAAATATTACATTCATAAATATGATTAGATTTTTAATGCATTAATTTACTTATAAAACGTTACTTATTTACGTACTTATTAAAGAAATACCTTACAAATGCTAGTCAAGCAACCTAGATATTACCCAGTATTCGATAACAAATTAACTTTACATCGCTATCTCCAGTTTAATTAGCAGATCAAACAAAAAGTTGGTAAGCAATAGGGCCCGGCCAATGAAACTGGCAATGACACTCAAATTCTTGCCTTATCGATCTGTTTATTTATTTTTATATTTCGATGATACCGACATACCGACTCACGGATGTTTCCATATAGATAATTAGTTAAGTATCTACAACACAAAGTATAAGAGAGTGATAGTGATACGCCGCTATCGGTTGCATTGGGGTCACGAGATACAAACTTATCTCAACGCTTACTTACAAGAAACAACCCTAAATGACTGGTAAATAAAGTTGACTGTGCTTTCATGAAAATCAAGCTTTAAAATTGTTTGATCTGTTCAAACATGAATCGTTTGTTGACGTATCACCCTATCCTTTAGTGGATGACGGAAGACACATTATTAACTGACATGAATAAAACTATCAATATATCTTATTACTCACACAGCAACACTAAATGGTACACGTCTCATGGTCCATCGATGAAATGACCAAGTAGATACCTACTTTCACACGACGTCATCCAAGTGAAAGTAAAACTATTAACCACCTCCAATCATTCATAACGAGAGATGACCATCAAGATGACACTTTATAAAAATAACCTGAGATAGTAACACCGATAAAAAGAAACTGTATTGCTAACCTAGACCTAATTACTTTAATAAATAACAAATGAGTTAATTTGTTAATAAATTACAACACGCTCATCATTATTTACCTACATAGAACTGACACAGCTGAAATCAGTCGACCGTTTTTCATTGTGTTGGTCAAATAACAGCATTCACATTTCATAATTAGACTAGGTAATTAGCTAACTAGTTAGCAGTCGCCGAATGCGTCAATAATAGCGAAAATATAAAGTTTAGTAAAAAAGCAAACAGTCAGAAAACGAAACTAGTTATTCGACATTAGGTATGTAACTGCTAAACCTGTCTCTTACACACAGAAAGCTCAAAACAAACTGAAGAAAGTGAAGTGGTCACAGTGAATGTAAGAAACAAACAAGATGAAAATGGAGACTCCACAGAAAAGCTTGCGCGCGCGCATCGCGGAGGAGATTTACACATATTTCGCTTTTTGGATCGCCTTAGCTGCTTTGCCTATCCTAGCTACATCTTATTTGGGTAAGCCTTTTAATCTCTTTAATATAGTGCGTACCCTATAACTCTTGATAAAGATTAGATACAGACATAATGTCGTTAGTGCCCGCAGCCATCATTGAAAACAATTAAAATTATTAAATATTAAATTTTTTTTTATATGGTTGGAAGGGCCTATCTAATAATATTACCTCTCTGTAAGACGATTCGGTATTTGACACGATCAACAATAAATTATTTGATTTGCTCAATTAAAACAAAAATTACAAAATATTTCGGAAAATTATAGACAGATTCATAAGTGTATGTACACCAGAAATTACTAATGTATTTCTTTTAGTCATTTACTAGTTATTACAATATTTAAATAGATGAAACATAAAAAGAGTGCTCTGAACAATGACGTCATAATTCAGTATGTTCATACAAAATTCCGTTGAAAAGGTAACTTAATTGACATTTTGTCAACTACCCAATTGCCTAATAAATAATCAACAGATATAATTACTGTGAATAACTTTTCAAAATACTTGTACACTGTATGCGAACTAATTGAGAATGTAACAAGTTTTAATACCTATTTACTTTAAAAATAAATAATTAAATCAACAAATAGATTATTATACCTATTGTACTACAAAATATTATCTGCACCCTAAAGAGTGAAAAGAATCTTAATTTTAATTTTTTACATCATTATTTATTTTCAACACATATCATTTTCGACATCGACGCATTAGCGTAACAGCTTGTAAAGGTAAGTTTTAAAGGTCTTTTTTCCTCAAGGAATTAAACACTCATAACATTTCGCCTTTCAGTGGTACGTGTCAGCAAGCACCTTTGGCTGAAAATCCTATCAAGCCGGTATCCGCACTTGGAGTTCATTCGAACGAACACAGTTCGTTCTCTTCTAGACACCCATAGAAACCAGGGCATCATCAACGTTTTGCTGCATGTGAAAGGTGAATAGTCTACGTAAATTCAATCCCACCAAACCGGGAATGTAAAAAAACGCTCCTAAATCTAGTATCACATGCAAAGATTGTACAGAGAAAAAATAAAAAGACCTACCTAAGTTGGCAAGTTTTTGGAGGAAGCTGAATACTTATAATGATGCCAAATATTACCTAAAACCTTAAAAGTCCCGCAGTACATTCCACGTTTATCAAAACAAAGACATCCCTAAATTTTCAGTAGAGTAACATAACTCGATTTTAAAGATGGAGGAGAGGATTGATGAAAAGAAGAGCTTGAATCGGTTTGAAAATGCGGAATTAGTGAAACACTCAAATTTGTGATTTACGCGATCTACAAATTTCGCGGACTTCAGTAAATCATTGTTCTACATATAAATTTGAACCTTTTGACTTCCATTAAATTCAACTTTAACAACAGTATTTTAAATCGGTCGCTTGAGCAGCGTGAGTGAATGATTTGAAAGTCGTTCAAATAACGTTACGTTTACTAATGGCCTTTTACATTTTCGTCATAGGACAGAAATAACAGGAATGTTAATATCACTGTTCACTTTAATTATTCGTTAGCTAATGCCTCTGTTATGATTGTCAAACAGAATATGATGACGCTGAGTTCTGTTAATGCCTCAGCTCAGGATTAGTTACTTGTTTTAAATAGTTTCTCTATGACACAGGCTCTACAAGAAGTCCTGTGTAAGAACCTCTAAATTCCAGGCACACTAAACGCAGAAGAAATCAAAGGGCACTTAGCACAACATCTGCTAGAGCGTCGCGACAAGAATGGCGACTTCATGTTCCCGCGCCTGCGTCACCTACTCGTCTCTTGCTGGGGAAACTACGCTTGGGACGTTAACGTGCCGTTTCGTGCTGATAACCACATTGTAACCGCCAAGGCTGTGCACAGGAGGAGGTCTGTTTACAGCGACAATATCCAAGTAAGTAAGGTTGAACTTGTTGTGGCTATCGATGGGCGGGTGAGAATGTACTCAGGGAATGTTCGTGCTTGACGAGAACTTATAATTGGAAAAATGTGTGAATTTGTCATTATTGAAATAATTTACTGTAATTTCAGCATGTTTGTTGATTACAGTGAATAAGTAAACAGTTAACTTTTAGGTCTGATCCTCTCCAGGATCCGGGGTCAGAGCCCATCTCTAGTTATGACACCTATGGCGAATAACGAGTGATTGCAAAATAAATAAGCGTTACCTGCACAACATAATATGCATTGCTAAATGCATTTTCAGCAACATGTAGGTACATATTCTGAAAAAATTGGGTTTTGTAGCCCCATTTTTTTCCCGCAGGATTTCGTCAGCGACATCGTCTCCAAATATTTCCCGAACGACCAACCACCCTGGCAGTATATTATTATACCCTACGTCTCGTCCGAGCCCGAATACTACATCCTAGTCAGAGTCCACCACTTGCTACTCACAGGAAAGAAGTCGATAAACATTGGGGATTTGCTCATGATGGAACAGATGAAGACTTCGGAAATGATGGGCGATTTAAATCTGCAGAGTTCTTTGACCAAACTCATACCAACACCTTCGGCGATTCCCGAGCTATTCGGAAAGATAAATGAAATGTTATCGAACGCGTGGAACGAGTTTGTCTCGGAATACGATCCAGTTGAGAGTCCTCGTGCTCATAAGACTATGCCGGGCGTGTTCCACATCGCTGGACTACTGCTACTGTCTACAGTCAGCGCCTTGAGGGATTTGACAAAGAAACGATATAGTGACAGGGATAAGATTTCTGAAACGGTCTTAACGACCGCAGCTTTGATCGCGGCAGTGCAACGAGAATGCAAGAGGCGAAATCTTACTATACCGAAGGTAAATTCTGTTAGATTGAAAGGTCACGTTTCTGTCACCCTACCTGCATGGTTTATTTCTAACAACTAAACTTGACTGGACAGAAAACTAACTAGACACTCTATTTTGTCACAGGCGATCCTGTCACCTCTCGTAACGGCAGACCCAAGAAAATGGCCAAAAATAGTGATCGGCGGAACAATCACTTCACTCCGGGCTACTCTGAGACTGCCAATCACAATCCGGGATGAGATATCGGCTTTGCGCGAGTTACAGAAATCGGGTCATGTGTCCAGGCCAAATACTTTCACGTGGAAGTATGCAGGTAAGCAAGGTCGCTGACATAATAAGGTTTACAGTGAAGAGGTGAAAAAAATCCTCTATATCAACTTCTTTATAAGTGAGTTGAATATTGTATAGTATAAATTATAATAGTATTGTAGTGCCCTTACAGGGTGTCATGTACCTTAGCAAATTATATTTACCAGCTGTAATATTCTCATGACATAACAATAAATGATTGATTGATTGATGATAACTTCCACACAACACAATCACTTGACCCGGTCCCAAACTATGATACCCTGTGCTATGGCAACCAGGCAAGGACATTAGGTACAATCATCGAAAAATACTACACTACGAGTAGAATAATGCTTCACGCAAATAAATTTTTGAGCACACTGTGGAATTCACAGGCTCTCTGAAGCTATGATTTTTTTTCATATTACTATTGTAAAAGAAAACTCTACAAGGCTGTAATTGCTGTAGGTACACAATTTAAGAGTCAATTGTTCTGCTGTGGTTTCCTACAGCACCCTGGACAAGTGATTTTATTGCTTGGAAATTATTAGTTTATATCTGTCTATTCAATCAGCCCATAAACAGAACCCACTGTTCGGCTTACCCCCAGTTTCTCGAACGCTAACAGTCTGTTAATCTACTGTTAACAGCTGTCAGTTGTTTTTTTTTGTGTTACCACTTTTGACAACTGACAGCTGTTAGCAATAGATTAATAGACTGTTAGTTTTCGAGAAACGGGGGGTTAGCCTCCTTTTCGCCAAATCATCCGGTCCTTGGCTAGTTTCCCCAAAGCCAATGTTTCCCAGCCGCGTTCACTATAATTTCACTTCCGTTTATATATTTGACCCTATGTCCTATAATCATTACAGGTATAACGCAGTTAGCGGTGCGCGCATCGGGTGAGGCGTGGCGCGGAATGATGGCGGCTTACCGAGCTCCTATGAAACTGTGGACAGATACGCTGCGGTCCGACAACGGACAGCGACACGCCTTGCAGACCGTCTCGCTTTGCGGTAGAAAGGTAAGTTACAATACTGCTTTGAGTATCTTCAGGAGCTTAAAATACCTACTGGTAAAAATCAGAATTGGCATGGTAAGCGACTAAATGAAAAGTTTATTTACAAACTCAGTAAGGAAAACTGGATAGTTTAGCTGTGCTAGATGTTTTGGAATAAAATACAGAAAAAAATTATGTAAAAGAAAAAAAATTACAATGTAGAATATTCTATCTATCGTATAAATCAGAATTGGCATGGTAAGCGACTAAATGAAAAGTTTATTTACAAACTCCGTAAGGAAAACTGGATAGTTTAGCTGTGCTAGATGTTTTCGAATAAAATACACGAAAGAATAATGTAAAAGAAAAAAATGATTATAAAGAATATTCCATGTATCTAACTATCTAAAAGCTAAGCGTTTAAAGAATACACAACACGCGAAGAAAAAATGTTAATGGTCAAGTAGGTGTCACAGCGAAGTTACCAATACAAAAAAATATGCTTTGGTGATCGATCTATTGAAACATGGTGGAACAATATGTTTAACTCCAAATGGGAACAATAAAAGCCGAATTTAACTCTATATGCTAGCACAGTGATGGGATGTAGGGATGTAAGACACTGACAGTAGATCGTGATTAGACCCATTTAATATCTATATATATAAAACGAGAAGCTGACTGACTGACTTAGAATCAACGCAGAGCCCAAACTACTGAACCTAGGGGGTTGAAATTTGGCATGGGAGTTCCTTAGGGAGCCTAGGGGAGCACTAAGAAAGGATTTTTGAAAATTCATCCCCTAAATGGGTAAACGGCGGTGTTAAAGTTTGTATGGAGGTATAAAAAAATGTTGTCAGATTTTCTTGAAACTTGAAATAAATACTCTTCAACACAATTGATTGAACACGTGTTTCACGGTTTTTCTAAATTTAACCCTTAACGGGAGTGAACGGGGTTGCAACATTTTGAACTAAAGTCCACGCGGACGGAGTCGCGGGCGAAAGCTAGTATAACTATATATGTACATGTGAGCGTCGCCAGCCAATAAAAATACCATTAAGCGTAAACCAGTGAAAGTTAGAAGAGATCTGTTTGTTTGTCACGCTTAGTTGCGCAAAAGAAAAAAAATTATAAAAACTTAAATAACAGGTGTCGATGTGCAAAGGTAGACTTATCCAGCATTGTCTAATCCAACCCAGCAATCACTAAGAGCCGACCAAATTACAGATCAAACACAGATCTTTCTCCAACTAACACCAAAACAACACTGAAATAACTTCCAGGTAAAGCCTGTTCGTTATCATAGTGTCACTTTGATATTTACCGCCTCGGCACGTGGCGGATTTTAAAAAAAGAAATTCAAGGAAGCCGACGCTGCGCAAACACGCCAGTGAATTTGGCTCGCAGCTCGTCTCATTCTACTATTATGTAGATCACGCAATTAAATAAGTAAATCAATCAGTATTTTAGAATGGATTTATAACGAGACGATCCTGCATCACTTAGGTAGGTACCTATTCTAAATACCGGTGGAGATGAATATTCTGAGGACACTTCAAGTGATGAAGAGTAGTGTTTTATTTTGTGCTTCATTAGGTATATTGCGTACCATGTTTTTTTTTCTATTTAAAGTATTTTTGCAGTCTAAGTTTTATTATTGAAATAAATGTTTTTTACTAAAACCAAGATTGCCTTCGTGTGTACCGACACTATCTAAGCGAACGGACTTTAGTCGAAGTCAAAGACCAAACAACTGGATCTTTCTCCAACTAACACCTTAACAACATGACAACACTAAAATAACTTCCAGGTGGTGGCATGGTCCAAGCCTGTTCCAAGGACGTCCATAGACCGAGTAGCGCGTGCTCTGGGCGTTTCTACGACCGACATATCTCTGTACGCGGCGACCGAAGCCCTGAGAGCTTACTTAGAGCAGACCCACAACACAACGCCCGATACAGTGTTGACCACCGCTCGGGCCGCCCCCGAGGACTTTCTGTTCACCTTCGCGGAGGGGGACGGGAAGAAGTATAAGAAGTCGCAGACTGGAGGTAAGCACGGCTAACATAAATAAACCAATCATAAAAATCAATAATAAAAAATAAATAAATAATAAACTCACGCCCGTTATCCCCGAAGGGGTAGGCAGTCTCTAGAACTGGACCCACGTTTTGCCGAGTTTATTAGGTCCCAAACGTGACAAGTGACAAGCCTGTCGCGTACGTAGTTACGTACATTTGTTTGTACAGCAACACCAATCGCTGATAAATTGTGCCCGGATAAAAAAAAAATCATACATAAATTTGACGACGTCTGTGGCGCAGTGGTTAGCGCATCTGCCTATCATGCGAGAGGTCCAGGGTTCGATTCCCGGCTGGGCACAAAAACAAACCCAGGTCTTGGACGTCGCTGTTTCTGGTTCCCACGACACAGGGTATCCTAGTGTGGGGGCAGAAGTAATGTATGTGCCTGTATGTAAATGTAAAAATGTTAAATCGCTAGGCCACAGCCAGATATAAACAAATCATACAAGGCCTTTTTCATACCATACTTAAACAACCCTGAAATAATGTCAATATAAAACTACATATTTCATGATAACATAACTACTGAACGCGAATAACGTTATATTTGTGTCACTTACATACGAGGATTTCTAGAAAGGTTCGGGATACTCATCAATACTAATAACTTTAATTATGAAAGCAACAGTAACTCCGAAATGTCGCAAAAAGTACCTATCTGGTATCTGGTCATAAAGTACCTATTTCTGGTGTACCTACTACATACAATAAAGAATATTCAATCTATTTATCTATCTATCTATCTATCTATCAGCTGTTGATGCGATTGCTTTAGCAAATATCAAAATTGATCTTGTGATGTCCTTCGCTAATACATTGACTATTTGATCAATGTATGTTCGCCCGAGAAATACCTTATGGGCCCGTTATATATCTCTATATTTTCTAATATATGAAATTCTCATGTCTCATGTCTACTCCTCCGAAACGGCTTCAGCGAAAATTCGGGGTAGTAACACATATGAACACTGAAGACAATCTATCACGGCTAAACAGGCTTTACAAGTTAACGGCGACCAACTAATGAAGAGAAAACTACGTACAAAATCCAAAAAAATACACTTTAATGAAGTTGTTATTTCTGTAGAGCAGAGAGCCCCTCTTTTTACGGAACCCCACACTGCGCGTGGCCCGACGCGTGGCCTGTTCTTACAAATAAGACTATTTGATTTTTCTTCGTTGATTTTGATTACTCTCCCATATATTTCCAGGCACATATTTCCATATATTTCGTGGGTTCGAACCACGCATGTACCAATGACTTTTAGTTACGTACATTTGTTTGCACAGCAACACCATTCGCTGATAAATTGTGCCCGGATAACGGCGACAGGCTTGCCACTTGTCACGTTTGGGACCTAATAAACTCGGCAAAACGTGGGTCCAGTTCTAGAGACTGGTGCCTCTGCCTACCCCTTCGGGGATAACGGGCGTGAGTTTATTATTTATTTATATTTCCAGGCATGGTGTGCCTATCGCTACCGGTCGGCGGAACTCCGCGACGCATAGCCTCGGTCGTAGAACAAGCGTGCAACCATCAGGGCGCTCTGGCCGCCGCCTGGACAGCCCAAGCCCGATACGGAGCCCTGACCAGAGCCGTGCCTTCGCCTTTCGCCCGACTGACCCTAAACCTCCTCTCGAGGAGATACGCTGTGTCCTACGCAGAGATTAACGCGCCGGCGTCGCCTAAGCAAAGGAGGACGCTTTGGGGACAGCCGATTGTGAGCGTGCTCTACTGGAGACCGCCTCAAGCGAATATTAGTGAGTTATAATGTACTATTATACTACACCTGCTTGGAAAGTACCTTGATACTTTATCAAATTTACGGTAGAAAGTACGTCATTGCATATCGAACAAATATGCGGGGATAAAACGCATCGGAGCGGGAGAGAAAAGTGTATGAAAATCCATTTCTTACGTGGTTTTTCTTTTTTAATTTTGGGTAAGACTATGCGCCGGTAACCTTAATATCAAAAGCCAAAAAGTTTTTACAGTGAGTTTTTATCTCCAAGTTCGCAAAATGACACTGGCCACTAGCAACAATTTCAATATAAATTTCAATTAGTAAAGATTTCGTTTTTTATTTTCCTTGTAGGTGTAGTATAAAGCACTATGTATCACTCGAGAGAAACTGCGATTCCCGATCTCAGGTGTTTTAAAGCCCTCGCCTACGGCTCGGGCTTCAAACGACACCCTCGACGTTAATCGGTCACTTTCTCCTCTCGGTGAACAATGTACTATTTTAGTCAGCAGATCGCTGGTAGTAAGTGGATGAGGGTGGCCGTGGACAGAAATAATGACATGGTCTATGTCCAGCATTAGATGAACATAGGGTGATCGACGATGATTACTTATATACGCTAATTTTCGGGTGGTTTGAAAGCCGCGGTAATGTATTCAGTAATTAAAAATGGCATCTATTTATTTTAGATTATTACTTTTAAGTAACAAATTGAGAAAACTTGTTTTGAGTTGAAAAATCTTGTTTAAAAATCAGTACCGTGTCTATCAGAACAATGACCCGTGGACCCGCCGCGGCCCGCTTTAGATGTCTACTTTCAAAAGTGCGTTTTTGAAAAAAGAAAAGTAGCGTAATCCATAACTATTGTCAGGATTGTCTTTTTAATTTTGCTTTTAAAAAATGGTGACTCAAGTAATCAAATCTCTCACAAAGCGATTAGAAGTCATTTCACAACTCCACGGAACACGTAAACATATAACAAATATTCCTAAATTTTCCAGGCATGTCACTAACAGTAATCCAGTACGCATCGACCGTTCGACTGGCCGTCATGACAGACGCTCGCCTGATCCCCGGCCACCACCTCCCGGCTCTAAGATGGCCGACAGCCATAGAACAACTCGTCATGAAAGTCGACCAGGAAATCGCTAGAATATCCGCACAGTCCATACCGAAGATCATTGTGCCGGAGGAGAGATCCGCTGACGAAGAAAGGAGACCGATAACTGCAATCGAGGAGGTCGGAGAGGGGCCCTCGACTGGAACTGATACTGAGATGGTGAGGGAAGGACCGTCCGGTAATCTAAAGCCGCCCCAACAGGAAATCGTCAGTCCGCCGCCGACGAGAAAGCGGATTGTGTAATGAGTCTCAGGTTACACATTAAGGTAGATTGTTGAGCTGAACGAAACGTTTCCAGTTTGGATAAGTCAACATAATGATCTTGTTGGTTACCTGTCAGATTGCTGGAAATTTGCGCTATCGACGCGCATTCTACCTCTATGTAAAAAACAGTCGCTATACTTATCTATCGGCTTTGACTACTACATTATGTTGTTATTTGAGACTGGGTACGAATACGGTTATTATTTAAGAAGAGAGATGTGGTATATTATTTAGTAGATAGGTGCATATTTTCGAATTTTCTATTGTAATTAGACATTAAGAATAATTATTTATACAGATATCTGAATACCAAAGACGTTTGTTGTGTTTCTAAGTTAGGTTAAAACATTATGAACTTTCAATAAAAAATAAAAAAATTGTATAAAAAATTTATTTGTACTAACCGTACATTTATTTTCTCTTAGACTTCTTTTCGCCATCACTCACAACTGGCTCCTTTCGCTTCAGCTCTTTCTTTTCCTCGACTACGTCCATATTGTCTCCCTTTTCCTCTTCAGGCACGTAACTGAAGCCTGGTACTTTGGGCTCGACCAGTTGGAAGACCAGCTTCCTGTGTTGAAGGTTGGTGCTGTCCAGACTTAGCCTGACCGTCAGCTCGTCGAATGTCTTGAGGACGACGTCGCCGCATGTTTGAAGGTGCTCCTGCGAATGTGGAAACCGGTTGAATACCAAAAAAAAAAAAAAAGATATCGACAAAAAAGACAAAGAAAACAAAAAAGAAAAAGACACACCCTGTATACGACAAAAGAACCCATTAGATTAAGAACAATTTATTTTTATACTATAATTATGTAACACTAATAAATTAAAGACGATACAATAAAAGCCTAAAGGTGCCACATCATAAATAGTGGCAGTGCACCTTACTAATTAAAAAAAAATTAAAAATACCAAGACTATTAACCCTTTAACGAGCAGAACTAGTATAGATTTTTCATTAGTTTTGAACTTTAACTCAAAGTGATAAGATTCAATTTATAACATATTTTTTTTTTACATACAGGCACATACATTGCTTCTGGCCCCACACTAGGATACCCTGTGTCGTGGGAACCAGAAACAGAGATGTCACAAACATGTAAACATCCAAGACCTGGCATTTAAGGTGGCAACTATTATGCCACTGCCTGGCAAAGGGTACAGTTTGCTCTGGATAGTGCGATGCTGATTAGTTTTAGTGTATCATTATAACAAACATGATATATCTCAAATGTCCGTAATTTTATTATGTAGGAAAGCCTCAGACCATGCTTATCAAATTTATACTAATCTGTTTACAATAACAAAAAATGTTACAATTTGCGGGCGATTCGGACGTAAGAGCAGCGTGGGGAACAATATAACGTATGAAAAGGATTAAAGGAATGATCTCCACACCGACAAAAATGTTAAGACAAATTTTTGTCCGTTGAGTCAATCTTTGATTTTAGTTCTTATGACCAAGTTTATAAGGCTCACCTCCTCATTGTAGGAGAACATCTCCGCTGGCAGATACAGGGGTCCCTCAAGCCCGTACTTAGGGATCAGCACTTGTAAGGCGTTCCTCTTCACAGCCAAGACTACTGCCGATTCGATCTCGATGCGGTTCTTGAACAGGATCTGTTCAAAATTAAGTTATTTAAGTGAGTTCACAAATTCTTGCCGTAGTAGTCAGAGGGGGCAAATTATCAAATATCTTGCTCTAAAAGGCGGAAGACGTTAGTCCTGTAGGGGAACGTAACATCTTACGTAACACAATTGTTTGTTGACACTGATGTAGAGATCAAACAGCAAAAGGCTATCTGTTTACAGTTACGAGAATAACGTCAGATTTATCCATAAAGCGTTTGTAAGATCACTCTGAAGAGCGACAAAATCTGTGTGGCAAAATCTTTTCTGGTTGTTTTTGAACACAAACTGAAAATGGAAATTTTTAGGTAAGGCAAAAGAAAGTAGGGATTATACTGACATGAGTGTTCAGAGCGACCGAAGCACGGCCCGCGTACTGGGCCTGTCTGTGTCGGTAATTGAGGTTGTCACACACTGCATCCGCCTGTTTAGTATCCAATAGAGTAGCGTGGGTAACGTCGGCGCCTATACTCGCCGCGAGCAAACGGTGAACGATCACGTCTGCGTATCTGGAAAAAGGTTACCGTTCAAATGGTTAGAAGTGGGAGGAAGGGCCGATAAGAGACGCCCCAGGGGCTTATTCTATGATTATGAAGATTCGATGAACATGGCAAAGTCGGTTAATCCACAGAATACAAACAGACCCAGCTAGCTGGACATACTTTGATAGTCAGATTATGCAATTCGAGGTTTAATATTATGATAGTTTAGCAGTGCCTGAAAGTTGCTAATACGGCATTTACGGCATTTGAAAGTAACTTTACACTTGAAAACACAAAATTAATTAAGGCTCTGGTTACGCCCAGAATGCAACATATAAAAACTCACGCCTGTATTGCCGAGGGGTAGGCAAAGATCAGGGACTACCTCTCGCCACGATTCTGACCACTTACGCTTCATCGGCACGATGTTTCATGCAGGGTGCGCGCGTAGACTTAACATAACATTTACATACAGGCACATACATTGCTTCTGGCCCCACACTACGATACCCTGTCTCGTGGGAACCAGAAACAGCGACGTCACAAACATGTAAACATCCAAGACCTGGGTTTTTTTCTTGTCCCCAGCCGGGATTCGAACCCGGGACCTCTCGCATGGTAGTCAGATGCGCTAACCGCTGCGCCACACAGCTCGTCAAGCGTCACTTATGATCATGCATTTGTCGTTGTACTACAATGTATTAACAGTATCTAGGTCCTGTGGGCTCATTATGTAATTTTCGCAGCGGATATTCATATGTACGTCTTAAAAAGTCACGTCAACACAAAAACCGACGTCGTACGGAGTACTGCCTCGCTCTAACATAGGGTCTTAAAAGAAGATAGTGCTATACAGTAGTGGTATACACGACTTTTTAAGACGAATGAATATCCGTTGCGAAAATCACATAACGAGCCCACTGGTCGGACTTTTCCGACAAAAAGTCAAGTTGTTTGTTTGTACAGCAACACCATTCGCTGATAGATTGTGCCCGGATAACGGCGACAGGCTTGCCACTTGTCACGTTTGGGACCTAATAAACTCGGCAAAACGTGGGTCCAGTTCTAGAGACTGGTGCCTCTGCCTACCCCTTCGGGGATAACGGGCGTGAGTTTATTATTTATTTATTTATATAAAGTCAAGTAAGTGTGTCCAGAATAAAGTTACTAATGTCTAGTGCTTGCGAAAGTTCTAGTTCAAAAATCACGATTACCTCCGTATAGGCGACGTGAAGTGCGTATAGATAGGGCAGGCCAGCCCATAGTGGTAATACTCGTCCTGAGTGGTGGTGCCGCTGGAAAAGTAAACCGCTTGCTGCATACAGCGGGTCGCCATTATGCGCAGGAGTGTGTTGAAAAACGGCCGACCAGGGATCACGGCCGTGTCCAGGGACGAAGAGAACGCCTTGTTCGTCGACACGTCTAACTCGAAACCCTGAGAAAAATGACGTCATAATGAGGGTGCGATGTGGGTGAAGGCTCTCTGATTTCGCACGAGAGTAATGAAGGAAGCCAATGTAGTGTGTTGAAAAACGGCCGACCAGGGATCACGGCCGTGTCCAGGGACGAAGAGAACGCCTTGTTCGTCGACACGTCTAACTCGAAACCCTGAGAAAAATGACGTCATAATGAGGGTGCGATGTGGGTGAAGGCTCTCTGATTTCGCACGAGAGTAATGAAGGAAGCCAATGTAGTGTGTTGAAAAACGGCCGACCAGGGATCACGGCCGTGTCCAGGGACGAAGAGAACGCCTTGTTCGTCGACACGTCTAACTCGAAACCCTGAGAAAAATGACGTCATAATGAGGGTGCGATGTGGGTGAAGGCTCTCTGATTTCGCACGAGAGTAATGAAGGAAGCCAATGTAGTGTGTTGAAAAACGGCCGACCAGGGATCACGGCCGTGTCCAGGGACGAAGAGAACGCCTTGTTCGTCGACACGTCTAACTCGAAACCCTGAGAAAAATGACGTCATAATGAGGGTGCGATGTGGGTGAAGGCTCTCTGATTTCGCACGAGAGTAATGAAGGAAGCCAATGTAGTGTGTTGAAAAACGGCCGACCAGGGATCACGGCCGTGTCCAGGGACGAAGAGAACGCCTTGTTCGTCGACACGTCTAACTCGAAACCCTGAGAAAAATGACGTCATAATGAGGGTGCGATGTGGGTGAAGGCTCTCTGATTTCGCACGAGAGTAATGAAGGAAGCCAATGTAGTGTGTTGAAAAACGGCCGACCAGGGATCACGGCCGTGTCCAGGGACGAAGAGAACGCCTTGTTCGTCGACACGTCTAACTCGAAACCCTGAGAAAAATGACGTCATAATGAGGGTGCGATGTAGGTGAAGGCTTTCTGATTTCGCACGAGAGTAATGAAGGAAGCCAATGTATTAAGCCCGCCAATTGTACAATTGATTCTGGTACATGATAAATAAGTCCGCCTGACACGGGGGTTCTTTGTACATTTCTCACGAGGGAAAAAATAAGCCAGTTGGAGAAATATTACGCGTTAGGAACTCATCAAAAAGGAACATTCCGTCGCTAGACGCCTTAATTCGCACAAATACTCACCTGGTGAGAACGGTTAAAGGAAGAGGGATAATGTGAAATATGCCATTAAGCCTACGATAATTAATGAAATAAGAATATTCTGCATCATGATCATCTCAAATCATATTAATCAACCCTGATCATCACACCAACCCTCTCTGCCCTGTTTTTGCCGGTATCGCGTACTGTCTGAAGGCCGCCGCTAGACGGTCCGCTGCCATTGAGCTTTGAGGTTATTTGTGAAGTGTGAAGGAGGATCGTGAAGACTGACGCGGCATGTCTACGCATCAACACGTACTGCGGTAATTTCGCGGCTAGTGACTTCTGATTTGAGCTGGTTCTGATTCGTTGTACGTCCTAAGGCCCAGAGTACTAAAAAAAGTACGAAAACCATTGTTATTTTCAAGGTCGGGCCGCAAGAGGCTATGAAGGGACAGAGTGTGAACACTAACCTGTTGTACCTATTTAGGGACAGAGTGTGAACACTAACCTGTTGTACCTATGAAGGGACAGAGTGTGAACACTAACCTGTTGTACCTATGCAGGGACAGAGTGTGAACACTAACCTGTTGTACCTATGAAGGGACAGAGTGTGAACACTAACCTGTTGTACCTATGCAGGGACAGAGTGTGAACACTAACCTGTTGTACCTATGAAGGGACAGAGTGTGAACACTGACTTGTTGTACCTACGCAGGGACAGAGTGTGAACACTAACCTGTTGTACCTATGAAGGGACAGAGTGTGAACACTAACCTGTTGTACCTATGCAGGGACAGAGTGTGAACACTAACCTGTTGTACCTATGCAGGGACAGAGTGTGAACACTAACCTGTTGTACCTATGCAGGGACAGAGTGTGAACACTAACCTGTTGTACCTATGCAGGGACAGAGTGTGAACACTAACCTGTTGTACCTATGCAGGGACAGAGTGTGAACACTAACCTGTTGTACCTATGCAGGGACAGAGTGTGAACACTAACCTGTTGTACCTATGCAGGGACAGAGTGTGAACACTAACCTGTTGTACCTATGAAGGGACAGAGTGTGAAGTGAACACTGACTTGTTGTACCTATGCAGGGACAGAGTGTGAACACCAACCTGTTGTACCCATGAAGGGACAGAGTGTGAACACCAACCTGTTGTACCTATGAAGGGACAGCCTGAACACTAACCAGTTGTACCTATGAAGGGACAGAGTGTGAATACTAACCTGTTGTACGTACCTATGAAGGGACAAAGTGTGAACACTAACCTGCTGCCTTGCTGCCTTGAGGAAGGCAGTGAAATTGGCGGGTGGCGGCGCGGGATGCCGTCGCAAAAGCGCGCACTGCGGGAACTCCGCTGCTAACCGTTCCGCGACGCTAACGTTGGCAAGCAACATGAACTCTTCAACCATCGAGTTGGTGTCCACTATCTTCTTCGCTTGCACCTCGATTGGGTCGTGCGTTTCAGAGTCCACCTGCGGTCAGAGCTAATACTGAGGGCTGCTAAGGGATCAAAAAGTGTAGAGGACCTGTCTAAAGTCGATGGTGTAAAAAAAAATTGGGCACATCAGATAAAAAACGGATTATGGGGTACATGAGGATGACCGAAAACAGAAATGTGAGCTGGGTGGATGAGTAAGGACAAATGGATCGATGAGGCATTTTTTTTTTTTTGGGAACTGGGCTGGCCCTCAGTTAAATTACATTTACTATAGAATGCAAAAAAAATACAGTTCTTTCGTAAAATCAAGAGATTTATGCCGGTGGCGATGGTGTTATGTATCGATAGACGTTATTAACTTTATGTTGGATTCACTGATCGGACTCTTCCGGCAAAAAAATCAAGTAGTGAATCCGGAATAAAGTTAATAATGTGCACTACACATTACCGAATTTTTAGTTGAAAAATATCGATAGACAGTTAATGAGTCTATAGGAAGGTGCCTTCCAACTATTGCAATTCATATACCTGGAACCGAATCTCCGGCGAGGCCAGCACCAGGGCTCCGTTGTCTATCCGCTTCTTCTTGAGTTTCTTGGCCAAGGCATTGAGCGTCCGCAGAGAGCTGGCAACATCATCGTTACGGTGCGAGTCGTCGATCGCTATCTGAGCTTCCTCATACGTCATCGCAGCGTGGGACTGTAGGGAAATAAAACTTATTTGAAAAGGGTGTGTGTTAGGACTGGTGACTTGTGTCATAAGTTACAATATGAAAGTATCGATTGTAATGAATGATAACGTGTTTTCTTTTTAAATACTTACATTGAAACATGAAATTATTGGCTGGCTGACAGCAGAGAGGTTTTGAACTCTCAGGATAAGTAATACATGTAGTTTTGTCCCATACCAAATTTCGTGAAAATCATTCGTTGTATTAATAATATTTTTTATTATTAAATTTTCACATTTAGCGCGACCTCGCCATATTGCGGAAAATCAGAGGAACTAAGTTACTTTACTGGCAACAATAATTTTAAACATCATTTAGGAAGGTCTTTTCGGTCAATCAATTTAAAATTGTTCAAGCGTGATCTATTTTGAGGCTTTTGTGAATTTCTAGTGCGTTAGCATAAACTATACATAGCCGTGAACGAAAAGCAAATATTTATGAAATTTGGTCACGTACTTTGATAACACTCTTATGGAATTTGGTGGAGAGTACGTTAGCGTTCTCATCGATTTCCCACACGCAGGAAAACGCCAGTCGCTCTTCGCCGCCGCGCAGCGAACACAGGTTGGAGCTGAGCAGATCTGAAAGATGTAATTGCAAGAGTTATCATGATTCTAGATACTACTAGATAGATACGTTAATACTAGGAATAAACATAAATTGTCATTTCCACGATTTAGACTTGCAAAAGTTAATACTTCCTTTATGGGGCACTGTATAAGGTACAACAAGATACCCCAAGATATATTAGAGTTACCCCCAACATGATTTAAGAATTGTGTTAAGCACACTCTTTGCAATAAAGCTTATTATTAAATCAACGATTATTTAGAAGACAAGGACGTATGGCATTAAATAGTAGTTTAATATAAATTAAATCAGAGGATAAATGTGTCTAGTGTTCAACACATCCAAGATATTATTTTGTATGTTTTATTTGTATTAGCTTTAAGGTGATTTGAGAAAAGATGGTCAGAGTGGAGTTTTTTTTTCGCTGCCTTTTTCTCCACTACAGACGGCCCCAAGGCAGCGGCTAACGTTATACATAACTGTATGTACATTGAAATTCAACAAGCAGAATGTAAATTCTTTACGTTGAAATAAATTCTTGATTCTTGATAATTAAAAAGTCTCCAAAACTGGATGGAGGATAGAACAAAAGGTCAAAGAGAAGAAACTATAAACAGTGCCTTAAACAAACTTTAAAAGCTAGCCAAGTCCTAAAGTCGTGCTAAAATAGGCGGGGCGGTGACATACACAGCTACTGTCAACACTACGCCTTGCTCCAATAAAATAACATTATTCCAAATTCTACCAACACAGATGGTAATTTTGGATTTGTTTTCTTTGAACTATTAAACACACTCTTATGCGTAACAAGTGCGTGCGTGACGTGAGCAACATGGACGCCCACCTCGAACCACTTGAGGTGATGGAGCCAACTTATGTCCAGTGATCACTGCTTTGCTTGCTCCTTTTACTATTTCACCGACTTACCTGGAACCACATAAAACGTGGTCGACCGCAGCGGCGCTTCCTTGTCCAGCGCAGTGTTGGAACGCACAAAGTGCGTGACGTCAGCAAAATGACCGCCCACATCGAACCTCTTTAAGCGATGGAGTTAACGTTTGGTGATTCAGGGTCGAATTGAGGGCAAGCGTTCACGCGGTCGATCTCCAACTAGATGGCTTGATCTCATCAAAACTGTGACAAACAGCCCGGTAACCGAATGTTCTAGAAATGCCACAGACCGTGTTAAATGGAGAAACATCGCTAGAGCAGCGGCCATGTGCGGGAGGCCTACTCCATAATCACGACCACTCTGTCAAGAGTGTACGACTAAGAAGAAGCGATGGAGCCAACTTTTGTCCATTACCCCTGCATTGCTAACTCCTTTTGCTAATTCACCGACTTACCTGGCACCATAACCATCCTCAGGTCCACCAGATAGACGGTGGTCGATCGCAGCGCCGCTTCCTTGTTCAGCGCAGTGCTGGGGCGCGCAAAGTGAGTGACGTCAGCAACATGGCCGCCCACTTCAAACCTCTTTAAGCGATGGAGCCAACTTTTGTCCATTACCCCTGCATTGCTAGCACCTTTTGCTAATTCACCGACTTACCTGGCACCATAACCATCCTCAGGTCCACCAGATAGACGGGGGTCGATCGCAGCGCCGCTTCCTTGTTCAGCGCAGTGTTGGGGCGCGCAAAGTGAGTGACGTCAGCAACATGGCCGCCCACTTCAAACCTCTTAAGCGATGGAGCCAACTTTTGTCCATTGCCATTTTGTCCATTCGCCGACTTACCTGGCACCATAACCATCCTCAGGTCCACCAGATAGACGGGAGTCGATCGCAGCGCCGCTTCCTTGTCCAGCGCAGTGTTGGGGCGCACAAAATGAGTGACGTCAGCAACATGGCCGCCCACTTCAAACCTCTTTAAGCGATGGAGCCAACTTTTGTCCATTGCCATTTTGTCCATTCACCGACTTACCTGGCACCATATCAATCCTCCGGTCCACCAGATAGACGGTGGTCGATCGCAGCGCCGCTTCCTTATCCAGCGCAGTGTTGGGGCGCACAAAGTGCGTGACGTCAGCAATATGGACGCCCACCTCGAACCGCTTAAGACCGCCGGCATCAGCGATGGGTCGCGCATGAAGGGCGTCATCGATGTCGGTGCAACCGGGCGGGTCCACCGAGCAAATGCATATGCCGCGAAGGTCTTGGCGCTTTTTTACCTCCTACGAAATGATAATAGCTTTGAAACTGTCGAAAGGACTGCGTTGACATAGTGATATTTCAGAGAGTTCCCGTAATATTGCCCAAATAAAAAACAAACTGTTTATACACTTCATAGCATTTGCGTAAAAAGAAACTTTATATCCAAAAGAAAAAGTGAATAGTGCAGCTTTAGTGTGTACCTCTTCAGTGATATACCAATCGTCAGGTGGAAGACAAGCTAGCACGGACTCGCTGAATCTCGCGTGTGGAACGTCATGTTCCAGTAGTAACACTTCATTCTCCGCATCTTTATCACCTGTAACAAGAAGAGGTAACTCAAGTCAAAGACGCAGAATACACAAAATTACTAAGCAAACGAATAAACTAAGTATAGTCCGATTTCATCGGGTCCGACCAACTGATCTGTTTGTTTTGACCTAACTTGTTTACAAGTACGCATCGGAGAACATTCTTAAAAAATTGCAGAATAGAAAATATTTTTCACCTCTACGATAGGTACTTCCTCAAACTTGGGATTGGTTATTCATAGTTTCTGACTAATTGTGACTGACGCTGCATAAATGACTCAGCGTGAATGGTACGTTAAAATCATATACCTATTGTTTTTCAGAATAGCAGAAAAACAAAAAAAAATCATATCTTTTTTTCAGAATGGGCGGACAATTTATAGACAGCCAAAAAATTCATATCTTTTTTCAGATCATTTTGCAAAAAGGGTCTGTACAATCTCTTAATCATGTTAACAGTGATTTTTAGGATCCATGGCCGTGAACGTAAGACAGAAAACCCAGGACTATGTAGATAGCGTTATCGCTAAAAAGAACCGTTTTTTGCATAAATGCTATCTAGTCCAAGGTAATCCGTGATCCGAGGTACCGAACTTTTATAAGACATGATTTTCAGGGTCCTGTACCACAAAAGAAAAAATCTGAACATAGGTTCAGATCCTATATACTCGTAGATAGGATCACTTTGTTGTCCGTTCGTCCGTCTGTCTGAAAGGGTCTGTGAAGACCCTTTTATCTCGAGAACGCGTGAAAGTATGTATTTGAAATTAAAAGCACATACTCAACTCTACGATCCCATGCAGCTGTGCAAAATTCAAACTTCTAAGTTACCGTAAAAAAAAGATACGGCCGTTTGTGCCGCAAAATCAGAAAACCATACATTTCTACTTTAATTATAAATAAATTTGTCTTTGAAGTTCTGGGAAATTTTGGAAAAAGTGGATTTTTCCAAAATTTCCCCGAATTTTTTTACTAGTGTGAAATAAATAATATTCTAATCTATTCTATTCTTTCAAAGAGGACGGATGCAGCGATGGGCGAGCTTGAATCGTTCTTGTCCTATTTTTTTTTCTGAATTTCACCTACCTATGGGTCCGAGGGCTCTGACGAAGTGTCCAAGCGGATACCGGCTGTTCCTTGGCCAGGAGTCTAGGGCGACGAGGATACGCTGAGAGGCCAAAATATCGCTCTGTCGGGTCTCTATCCGGACGCGCGGGATTCGTTTCTCGGCCGGCACAAATAAATGGCGAGTTGCACCTGCAATGAAAAAAACGTGCAATTGGAAATAGTAGAAATGGAAAAGATTTATTTACAAAATTAAAAATCAGTTCTGAGTGCTTATACTGAGTTTTGTCATTCACTTTCGATAGCGAGAGCGTTTGCGATTTGCATAGGAGTGACAAAGCGCGCCACCTAGTTGTCTCTCTGTCACTCCTATACAAATTGCAAACGCTCTCGCTATCGAAAGTGAATGAAAAAAACCGGCCAAGTGCGAGTCGGACTCGCGCACCGAGGGTTCCGTACAAACCTGCAAGGTTTACAAAGTTCGTTCATTACGACAATCGAGTCATAACTATGGTATTTTTATTGCAAAATGAAAATATTTATTAAAAAATATATATTTTGTAATGTAACTAAAAATTTAAGGTTTTCGGAATTTTTCCTTTATGTGTGCTATAAAACGTTGCTTCATGCCAAATTTCAAGATTCTAGGTCGACTGGAAGTACCCTTTAGGTTTTGATTCCCTTGCGAGTACTTGCGAGTTTCAAAATATGCAGCTTAAATTGCTGTTTCTTTTGATTGCGTTGACATAGAAGTTAGATTTTGTTACAGCTTAAAGGTATTATAGACCTGAGTATTTGGTATGAATTTCAATTTAATACCTCTACGCGTTTATGAGGAAATGGGTAGTAAGTTTAAAATTATTAAAAAAAAAAATATTATGTGATGTAACTAAAAATTTATGGTTTTCGTAATTTTTCCTTTATCTATGCTATAAGACGTTGCTTCGTACCAAATTTCATGATTCTGAGTTCACGGGAAGCACCCTGTAGGTTTTGATTCCCTTGCAAGTGTCGAAAATTTGCGGCATAAACGGCTGTATCTTTTGATTGCGTTGGCTTAGAAGTTTGATTTTTTCACAGCTTCAAGGGACAGTAGACCTGAGTAATTGATATAAATTTCAGCTTCATACCTCCACGCGTTCCTGAGAAAAAGGGTCTTGACACACGGACGGACGGACGGACAGACGGACAACAAAGTGATCCTATAAGGGTTCCGTTTTTTCCTTTTGAGGTACGGAACCCTAAAAACTCGCACTAAGGGCCGAGCTTCAGTTACTGGTGGCATGGTGTCACATTTTTGTTAATATTAGCTTAATTCCAGATTCACTTAATTGATTTTGATTTCATTTGTGTTTGTGAATTTTTTTCTTTTAAAATATTTTTGTGGCAATTTATACTTTTGATAAACGCGGTCTGAAGCTTTGTTTGGGATAGAAAAAAATATCTATAATGTGCTAGACATTCTTTTTAACATTTTTGGTACACCTTATACATAAACATAACATTTACATACAGGCACATACATTGCTTCCGGCCCCACACTAGGATACCCTGTGTCGTGGGAACCAGAAACAGCGACGTCACAAACATGTAAACATCCAAGATCTGGGTTTTTTTTTTGTCCCTAGCCGGGATTCGAACCCGGGACCTCTCGCATGGTAGACAGATGCGCTAATCACTGCGCCACAGAGGTCGCCGAGTCACAGAGTCGGTATAAGATCGTTAGAATGTGCGAACAGTGTGCCTGTTCGCACACAGCGACAAACAAAGACAAACAACAAACATAAAAACCTGCTGGAGAGAGCAATAGGCAGAACAAAAGCTATATGTGAGTGGTTGACCAAAAAGGGACCTGGAGGGATTGGAAATCGTTATTTTTTTATTAAATTTTTTTAATCTGCGGTATTTCAGCTTTGTTTTGGGCTAACCAGAATATTTTTAGGTGCCATTTTTTTATGATTTTTTTTGTGAGCCGAGCACGAGTCGAAACCTATAGAAACACGAAACTTCAAACGCGATTTTCTCCAAATAAATTATTTTCCCTTGAGGTCCCTTTTTGGTCAACCACTCACATATGGTTCTATTTCTGCCATTAATAAGTCGGAAAGCAGTGATAGTGTTAAGTGTTTTGTATATTTACATATTTTCTCATAATAAACTATAGATTGTAGTTTTATGAAACGGGGACCAGTTAAATAATTATTACCAGATCATGCGAAATCGTACGAAAGAGGTAATGATGACGAATGATTTACAGAACTTCATCGAATAAAGCAGATGATAGCAATTTCAAGATGTTAAAGCCACTAAGTTCGGTCAAATTTCTTTAAGTTTTTTTTTCTCACTATCAAAAGGTCACCAAGTGTTATATAATGTATAACGCCGTCATCATCAGAGCAGTTTTATAGCACTGTCTTCAAGCATTTTCAAGCTCATTTATTTAAACAATACCGATGGTTAAATAGATTAGGCCAGACTACGTAATCAGTACAAAAAATAAATGTAAATTCTTACGCGAAAATATTGTCAGCATTCAGACGATCTCAAAAGGAAATGAACTGAACTCAGTCTCTTAGGACACAAGAACAAGGCAAGACAGTACAAAGCACTAGGTATAGCGACACAATTTTTTTGAACTAGGGCCAACGCTGCGTGATTGTGTATTTTAATTTTTGGCAATGCGCAATTGTGCAGCAAAGGTGGTCGTTGCAATTCCTTTTATGCGGATGTAAGCACGTCATCCACAAACCTAAACATTGACAAAAAATCTGTGCAACAAACTTTAATGCGGGGCACTGAATTTACAGAATGTTTCTTTGTTTACTTATGAGGGCATTGAATTCAATGATTCATGCAAACATACTTTTTTACACACGAGAAAGCTTACTTATTTTATTTATCTGCCATTCATTTGGCGTCTTCCGTTTCCGAGTCTGTAAGCATATTATTATCTTATCCCTGCAACACAAGTATAAACACTTGCGTAGATTTATCGATCGCGACCTTGCCATGAACGATGAACGATAATCAGATTTGCCATGCACACGACTGATAAATCTGCGCAAATCGGCTTGTACAGTTTAATCGCTACGATCGTATATTACATGTGTAGCAGACTTTACGCGTGTTTGGGTTACCCATTGCAATTTACCAAGTTTGACTAGAGTTTACCCTCAGTTGGTATAAACACAAGGTATTTGTTTTTACAAATTGTCTTTATTGTGACTATGAATTTGTTTACTTAAAGTTACGTGCATTTGCGAATTTGTAGTAGCAATACGTCACGCTAACTGTGAGGAAAAGCACTCTGAGGAAACCCGCGGCTTGGTTGGCTCCGCACTTATCGAGTTTTCTTTCCTGTAGGCCCACTAAGCTGTCAGGATGGTATAGGTGCTAGGCAAGCTTACGCCACCTAAAATTCTAAACAATGCCCGTGGCACTGCGTCCATATGGTTCCTTCACCCGTCTAGTCGAGTGAAGAGACCACTGGACGCTGTATAAATAAAACATCTCATTAGGTAGATGCTAAGGTCAAAGTTTTTTTATTGTGTCCTAAAGTGGAGTTTCTTTGTTAGCATTTTTAGCTGTGGAATTTCTTTGTCAGTTTCTTCTCAACATAACAGCTTTGATGTTTTTGAGCAAACATTAGTTATTTATTGATTGATACTATTATTATTATTGATGAATATATTATTATTATTATTTTAATTTGAATAAGTGGCGTCCGAACCGATAGATTTCTTAGGAATAATACTCGCAATGACGTCGTGAATACGTGGATTGCAAGTTGCCTTTATAACGGCATAATAGTTACCTCTTCAGTTGGACCTTATCAGCTAAGTCTAAATCCAATAAAAAAAAATATACTAGCCATGCCCATAAGGATCAGAATACTCTTTCATACCTGGAAACTTGCTAGGCATCAGTATGCCGCAGTACTGCCGCCACTTCCTCCTTATAATGCCGACCACTTTCCCCGTGGGCGTCACCTCTTCGTCGCCCCTATCCACCGGAGTGACCGTATTCAGTACTAGACCTTCTTCCTCCAGTAAGTCCCCTGGGTCATCGGCCTTATCTTCCAGTACTATGTCGCTGGGCCGCCGCCATTCGTCCTCAGGAAAGACCTCGATGGCCACCATATCACCGTCCACGGCCCGGTTTATGCCAATGTGGCCTTGGAGAAGGATCTGGAGGTGAAAGGTTCTTCTTTCATAAACGAAAAGCTGGATCACAGAAGTAAGAATTTCCAATACTTTTTATAATTTTTCTTAATTAATATAATTTTCCTATAATTTTTTTATCAATAACTTGACTATTAGGGAGTAAGAATTTCCAATACCCAGTTTCCCGTAAACTAACAATCTGTTAGTTAAACATTTACATTTAAACATTTACATACAGGCATTTACATACATTGCTTCTGGCCACACATTAGGATACCCTGTGTCGTGGGAACCAGAAACAGCGACGTCACAAACATGTAAACATCCAAGACCTGGAGTTTTTTAAAAAAAAATGTTTTGTTGTACACTTACAATAAATAACTCAATGTATTTATTTTTGTGCACTTTACCTAACTGGCAGCCGTTAATAGTAGATTAACAGATAGTTAGGGTAGAGAAAACAGGACGTTTCTACTAATTTTCGTTCTATTTATTCTACAGCGACATCAATAACAGAATACTTTTATTATTAATATATTTTGTTGACAAAAGTATTTTGTTATCATGGCTAACAAGTTTCAATTTCAGAGCTTTCAACTTCAATGCAATCAATAGACAAACGTTTTGTAAAATTGTACTCACCGGCTTATCATACGCATTGACTGAGGCAGTCCCTTCAAGAAAGTTGTCTCGGGAGGCACGGAATGTTCCCTGGTACAATTTGGAGGAGCGGATACCGGCGTGAATCTGAGAGGGGGTCAGGTGAGCTGGATAAAGAGCGTCTTTGGAGAAGCTTTCTGGCATTATGTTTTTGGACAGCTTGTCTGCCAGGCCCACGAAACCGGTCACATTTTCTATGTAGTCTTTTACTGTAAATGATATTGTCTTATTAGAATGTTTGAATACGCATTTAAAAAGAACTGTCTACTAAAAAAAACGTTTACTAAAAAAAAAACGACAAGCAACCGACCGCGAAAGCTCAGTCTCTATTCACCATGCAAATAAGAGTGAAATCTGGTTGGACACTTTCAACAGTGATTCCGGAATTAAGTTACTAAAATAAATTTGATATATTTTTATTTTATTTATTTCTATTACACACTACTACCCGCTGTTGTAAAGAGTACAGTAAAGCAAAAGCAAAAGTTAGAGCGCCTAGAATAATATATGTACCGCGGAGTTTTTAGTTTGCGTGTTATGCCTTTTTACCGCATTTTTACTTACTTGTAAGGTTTATTGAGTGAAACTGATTACTTATGACAGAGTCCAACACATTTTTTTTATAAATTAAACAACCAGCAGACGTATAATGGTGTAGGGCGTTAAAAAAACGATCAATGGCTGAACCATTAATTTTTGAGTCAATGATATATTCAACAAATCATTTGCCACTTACCAGTACAACAGACAATGCCTTCTTCCTGCGCAAGCTTCCTGTTGTTCTCATCGTCAGTTAGCAGCAGAATTTTAGGGAAATTCCCACCCACAGCTCCCTCGGACAGGTGTGAGGCGTACCATGATGAGGCCTTCCTAATAGCCCGGTCATTTCTGTCATTCTGCTTCTCACCTGGCTGCCGCTCTACGTAAGTATCTCTAATGAAAGTAAGATAAGATAAGAATAATCTTTATTGCACACTGGAAAAAACACAAAATAATTAGAAAGGTTCACTGTACAATTGGTGGCCTTGTGGAGCATTATGGAAATAAAACATCTGAATATCCTGCAAGGCTGCAAGTACGCATAACACATCAGTGTTAAGTAAAGTACATCAGTGTTAAGGGGATCCAGTAGTTGTAGGGTAGGGTAGGGTAGTAACAGCGCCACTGAGGAAGAAAAATCATACGTTTTTTACAGATAGAATTTGCAGAATTTACAACATCAATTGTTTTTGGCTTCAATGATATCTAGCCCAATGTATTGATCCAATGTTCTCAGTTGTGGGTCCAAAAAATCACTATCAACATGATTGAGAGATTAAAGTAGGTAAAGTAAAAATTGTTTATTGCCAAATGAATTATGTTACATGCGTGTGGATTAATAATTATTATTGCAAATTCGATCTGCAAAAAGAAATACGATTTTTTCCCTTGTTGGGTAGTGAACCGGATGGAGCCCCTCAATAGTATCTATCTATGTGAGTTGGTGGTGTACTCTTCTTTAGAACGGTCGTATTGGTAGCTTTAGCTTCACTTCATGACCTCTCGCAAGGTCATGAAGTGAAGCTAACACATCATGAGGAAACCTAGTGTTCGAGGTGACACGGTGGTTGCGCGTGGTTATTAAGGCCAAGTACCTCTAATAGAGCACATATGCCCTGCAGTAGGACAAATAGTATATAGGCTGCTTTACTATACCATTTGTCCGCAATCATGCGCAAGGACCGAGACCAGTTGGTGCCGTAAATCTACAGGATGTAAATTTCCATATTGTACATGCGAAAATTAGCCCTAATCATGAATACAGACAAATATCAGTAGGAGGAAATTTCCGAATCATGAATAATTTTTATCAGCTTTCCCATACCAAAGGTACGGCCTCCAGAATTAAAAAGAATGTTTGTGAATTCAAAGTTTTCCTCACAAAGCTATTTGTATTGAGTAAAACTCGCCCAATGGCATTGTCCTAAACTTTGACAATAGTTACAAATAATATAACATTAGAAAGAGCCAGAGAATATAATTCTACAATTATAAATTCATAATATCAACTGATTTATTGTATTTATTAGAATAAGCGTGTGACTAATTTGACTTAAAGTATATTTAATATTTTCGAATGAGTAACGCCAAGATATTGAAATTTCAGTTTACTAACTTGCTAATCTCACAAATTAGGAGTCTTTTTAGTTTTGAATATGTGAGTGGTTGACCAAAAAGAGACCTCAAGGAAAAATAATTGATGTCGAGAAAAACATGTTTAAAGTTTCGTAGACATGTTTACACTCGGCTCGGCTCACAAAAAAAATCATAAAAAAATAACTACGGCACCTAAAAATATTCTGGGTAGACCAAAATAAAGCTAAAATACCAGAGGTTAAAAAAATTAAATAAAAAAATTACGGTTTCCAATCCCTCCAGGTCCCTTTTTGGTCAACCACTCACATTTTTAAAAAGAAGTTTTATCAAGCCATGGCAACACTGAAACTGACAGCTCGTGGGATTTTGTTGATGATGTTTTTCCGTGCATGATATAGGTAATAGCGGTGAAGTAGACCCAGATTATCTTTTTGCTCTTTAAGAATTATTAAAGCACTCTGAAACGAAACCTTCGGCCCAGACTCACAATTTTACCTATTTTCTTGGAAAATTATAAAAATAGAACTAATTTTTTTTTAGGTCAATGCCAATTTCAGATCTACACATAGATTTGTTACACTCTGTATAAGACGTACAAATGAATGGATAAGTTGGTGTACAGGTAGCAATAATGAAAACTCACTTATGATGCTCATTGACGAAAGAATAGAAGTTACGCTTCTTATTCCCAACAATCTCCAATAATCTTTGGAAAATGGCTGTGTTCTGATGCTTCACCTCTTCCAGCACTGTTTGAAGAATTATTACATTCTTCAAAGCATCTTCTTCCAGAACATCGATCTGGTGCAGGACCACATTTGTGTCCAGTACTAGGTAATGAGAGTAGTCAAATAAGCTACAGATGGTCTCAGGCTCGCTGTTGAGAACCAGTTCACTGTCTTTATGAGGGCAAACTTTGCAGGCAGCTGAACCACAGAGCAGGTCATCGCGGAGATAGTGCTCTCTCACAATCTGTAAATTCAAAGGGACACACTTAAAGGCTCTTAATGGAAAAATAATAGCTGTAACTTAAATAATGCTGCTTAACACTGTGCTAGTTTCATACACTGCAATAAATTAAAAGCCCTACAAGTAATGAGAAACATAAACTCAAATCTTTGTACCAGGGGGGCAGGCAGGGACCAGCGTTTGCCACTGGTCACAATCCTGATAAACACCTTACACTACATCAAACTATCAAACAGTTTTGCCTAAATGAGCATAAGTTCGAGATTTTGTTTGCAACTCAAATACTGTACACTTCCAAGACAGGAGGTGGAAAAGGGTGCAAAGGAGGACATCTCCACCTAATCCCTCACCTCTTCACCCCCTGAAACTCAACGTTTATTTCAAATTTTACATTACCACTATTATCGGTGTCCACACTTTCCTCTCTCCTTAAAAATATGTAAACATAACCTCACCTTCAAAATGTTGCCGCGTTTAGTTTTTGTCAGGAAAGTCTTTGTTGTCCACATCATGGACGGCTGATAACAAACACACTATGTTGATTACTTGTTCTATCTACCAAACAGCAGGGAAGTAATTCAAATTACCTACTATTTTCGCAACTTTCTCAACTTTATACAGAAATGGGTGAGTGAGATGTCGCATTGACCTAGTGATTTAAAACATTTCTAAGAAAACCGGTAGTAGTAACCGGTTATTCATGTGCGGGTTTGTTGTTTTTTTATATTAAACTTATTTCCGATGACTAAGAATAAAATTAACGCAATAAAATTTAATTGATACTCTGGGAGCTTATTGGCCTCAAAGACTTTATATTGGCCTATACCATTTTTTTTATAATCTTTATTTTTTCATATAATCTTTAGCAGGCTGTTGATAATTTTATGGATAATGTCTTTGACCTGTTTTATCATCAAACCAAAATTATTTTTTTAAGATTAAACTACGTAGCTGACACAATATACTTTATTTTATAAATGTTTATGTTTATGTCTGTCGGTCACCAGGCTGTATCTCATGACCCGTGATAGCTAGATAGTTGATATCTTCACAGATGTTGTATAGTTACTCCGCTCAACCAAAGATGGTACTGCTCACGTACTGCTCATATTCTAAATGTGGCATGTTTATGACTATCGGCGAGATATATAATATACCTATATTATAATAACAATTGCTTTAGGCAATAATAGATGACAACGTTTACTACCCACATCGTGGTATGTTTTCCACATGCCATACAATACATTATTATTAGAGCAAGTATAATTTCTGTAATGAGCGTTTTCCTTATGTCAAATTTAGTTTTAAAAGGATCCCTAGGTGGCGATGCCTCAACGTAATAATAAACGTCAAAGCAAAAAATAATACTATGGTTCTGTGGAATTTGTGATGGTTGGTTACCTAGAAGAAAAAATGTTGTTGTCGTTTGGTGATAAGTGCGCTTTTGGATACTTTGGAGTCTTTGCTATGGATTGTGGGTTTGAATTTTTATTTGTATTACGAGAAACCTCGTCCGAATAGCAACCCTGGTTCCTTCTCTTGTTTATTGATCTGTGGACTGACTTTGACATTGATTGCTACGAATCACAAATTCGTATGAAGAAACGAATGACGCCATCTAGTGTATCTCAAGGAACAAAGAAAAAAAAAAGAAAGGAAAAACGCCCATTAATAAGGATTAGGTTAGACACTACGCTTACGAATCGAGTCACTTCTAAGCGACGTAGCTTAAATAAGTAACTCGGTTTCACTGTATGGCACGATTACTGCTACTGCTGTTAGAAACTAATAGAAACTTATAAACACTGTTTCAAAGAATAAACTAGAGTTGACTCGACATGTTTTATAGTTATTGGTACGGAACCCTTCGTGCATGAGTCCGACTCGCACATTCCGCTAATTGACTCGTATAAAATTTGACGTGAGAAATGAATATTTCCAGTAGTATTTAACGTAAGAAACCGAAATATATTGACTTTGCAAAGTAGGTAAGTATGCAAGATGGCTGCAAAATTTGCAAATTAACAAAATGTTATCTGCTTTTAATTCGGAACGGTAAAAACGCTACATATCCGCAATCTTGAAAGCATAATTGGTTTGTAAACAAACATCTATCAGCAGCTGTCTGTCAGTCGTACTTTAGTAGGTACATACCTATGTTCCTAATGATTTGGTAGGTAAGTAGATAAACTTAAAAAACAAATTTAGCCATGCATTATTACAGGTAAAAACAGTTTCTGTGGACATTGATTATTATAGGACTTACATCAAAGTGATCTTCTCATAAATACACCCGAGATTCAGTCGATACAGAATCGGGGTCTCTTTTGGCAAGTTGAGCCAAGTTTTTTGTATGTTTTTTTCACTGGGTACACGAGTCCACAACTTCCCGGGGGTCTTTATTGACGTGTTCTTGCATTCTCGAACAATGCAGTAATGATAATTGCTATATTTTGCACGTAAACTCGATGAAATAATGGTTGCATTGTTGTTATTTCACTTTAAAATGTCAAACTTTGTTTAAAACCCCCTTTACAATAGACTTCCAATTATATACAAAAATGGCTGACCGCGTTTTTGGCTGTTAAGCAAACAACGTTTTAAAATAATTTTTTATGTTGCTTTTAGGGCCTCAAAAAATATACTGAAGATAATGTATTAGTTTGTTTTTCTGGTGTGTACAATAAAGAGTTCTAATCTAATCTAATCTAATAATATTATATTTACCATTTAAGACTTACTTGAAAAGAAAGTCATTCCTAAACCAAAAAAAACCTAAAAGTACCTAAAACCAGTTTTGTTCACATCACTAAGGGACATCTGCTACATTAAAAAGTCAGCCAAGGCTGCCATATGAGGGCATTTATCGCCATTCGGGCTATCTTGGAAGGTGTATCGATCAAAACACTGATTCATCGACGCAGCGGCAATGTGGATAACAACATGAAACTATTTACAGCTGGCGCCACTGAGACTTGCCCAAGCATGTTTTTTCTCAAACATGCTTGGGCATGCTTGCAACATAGACGTCAAGTAATACTTTTAACTGAAAAAGGGAGATAGTTTGTATATTGCAGAATAACAGACTTGCAATACAAAGCCAGGCCTGTTTCACTACGCGTGTCGGTATCGAACGCGTAAGTATAATCCATTTATCTATACTTGACATTTTTTTCAGACTTTAAACGACACTAAATCAAAAACCTTTAGCGGTAGAAAACTCGAAACAGTTTACAAATTTAGTGCTAGCTAGTAGATTGAAGTCTGAAAAAATGCCAAGTATAGATAAATGGATTATACATGCGGTGACCACTTCGGAGTGGCAAATAGGTAGGAATTCAGGCGCCAGAAGAGGTAAGAGTTACGCGGTAGAAAGAAAGGCAACATGTAGGTGAATATAACGTAGCTTTTTTAGCGCCATGCGATCTGAATTGCACCTGATTGTATCGCTGCTGGAGTCCCTTTTTCTTTAATTGATTTTCCGGAGTGAATCTGTACCTGTACTATTATGTATTCTGTGACAAAGCTAACCACAAAAATATTTTATTAACATTCCTTGCGAAAAGAATCGTATACATACCTTTTATTGAACACCACTTTATTTGTTGATTAAATAATTTTACATTTATTTATTATTAAATGTTTAATTATATAATAAAGTTACTCTAAAACATCACAAATAGTCATTAAATTATTGATAACTTATAAACTCACTCGAAAATCATACTGTTTCTAGATAAGATAAGATAAGATAGTTATTGAGCTTTCTTGTTGTACATGAGATGTCTTAAATAGTAGAAGTATCAAACAAGAACCCTGCTAGGGCGCTGCCAATATTAATTTGTAAATATAAAATTATGTTAACTTAAATAACTAGTTCATAGTATAATTGCAGCTTTTCTTTTAGAGACTCTTATTATAAAACATAACAATCACTATAATATTCATTTAGTAGGTAAGTACAAGCTATTATTCCATTTCATTAAAGACAAAAAAATAAAAAATATATAAATCTTTTAGTAATTTTATAACTTTAAGTAGTATCGTCATCGAAAAATTCCTTCAGCGAGTAGTAGTTCTTTTGAAATAAAAATTTGTTTAGTGCGTTCTTAAATATGTTTGTTCTTTCGTTTGATTTAATTGAATCAGGTATATGGTTGTATATTTTTGCAGCCATTGAATGGGGGCCAGAATTTACTAACTGTAATTTTGATGTGGGCGTTTGTAATCTTTTATGGGCCTTAAGTTTTTAGGGCGTGTATATTGAGGGAAAAGGTGAATATTATTTTTTACAAAAGTACATATTACTGAAACATATAATGAGGTCAGTGTGAGGATTTCGAATTTAATAAAATAGCTTCTACAACTTGTCATTGCATCGATATTCGCGAGTATTCGTGTACATTTTTTTTGGAGAATGAACAGTTTCTTAGCATCCGTGCTATTTCCCCAGAGGAGGACACCATACATTAGCCAGGCCTGCGCGTAAGCGAAGTAAGCACCCATTGCACTTTTGAGGTCCGTTGTTCTTTTTAAGCATTTACCCTCTTAATTTTATTCCAGTTAGAAGAGGAAAGTCCTAAAGGTGCTTCATCTTCGAACTGCAATAAATAATAAAAATAAAATTGTGCTCTTAGAGCACATTTTGGGACAACTAATTTAATATTCCTATCACCAACACACAAGTTAAACAACAAAGTTCTTCTAACAGTAGTACCTATTGATCTCTATACAGATCTACTCGGTCAAATACCTTCCGTAATTTTGTGCTGCTGCTTACTTATTTTGAGCTGCGGGCTTAAGCTTAGGATCTGCATATATACGGTTGTACGTAACGGTGTATGAGATAATATTATATAAATAATACTAATGTTTACACATACCGAAAAACACTGTTTTACTACACTCTTACAGAAACTCTTCATTCTTTACTTTTTAAATCATTGATATCTGGACTTGCATTACTCGTTAAATAGCATTGACAGGTTTAACAGTCTAGATAAAACATCCAAACACTGCCTTCGCTTTTAATGAGTATGAACGCAAACAATAACGATAAAACATACATAACTTTGGCGTGACGATGAAGAGGCCTATGCCCAACAGTAGGCATCTTTCATGGGCTAAATATATAGATAAATAGATTAATTTTAAATATAATTCTGAATTTACTTAATTGTTATTATGTATTTACCTACACAGAAATATATGTTTGGTTGTAGTTTAATAGAATATTAGGATCACAACCTAGATTTTTTTAAATAATTGATTTACTTCTCCTAATAGCTTTAAGCCACAGTTTTTCCATAGCAATCTGAGCAGTGAATGCGTAGGCACTGATTTGTTTGAACAAAGGCCACTTCACACCTCTGGGGGTTATAAAATATTGTACTTCTTACAACCAATTGAGATGGTTTCTCGAGGGATTGGCAGCTCGAGAAGCAATATTGCTGAATCGGTGGCTAACCTCCGACAGTAGAAGGCACAGTCATGAAGAACAAGAACATCCACTTTGATTGTTTTGACATTGCTGCCCCCATTGAGCTAAGTCAATTTTTTGGTAACTTAGGCTACCTAGGTACCTAATGGCCGAGTTACACGAGGCTAGTTTTTCAAGCTAGGATAGCAAGCTAGTACTGTCCTGGCTTATTGACCTGGCTTGAAACATGCTAGTTCTGATGTTGAAATGAAGGTAGTTTTGTCTACACGAAGTCAGAAGTACTAGCTTTCTAGCTTACTGACACTAGCTTGCTATCCTAGCTTGAAAAACTAGCCTCGTGTAACTCGGGCATAACTACTTGGATATCAAAAAATATTATATGTTTTTGGATAATTCTTTTTCAGTCCTTATTTTTTTGATGTGTTTTGAGTTATAAGTTTATAACGTTGAAAATGGGCGTTTTTCCTTTCTTTTTATTCTTAGTTCCTTGAGATACACTAGATGGCGTCATTCGTTTCTTCATACGAATTTGTGATTTGTAGCAATCAATGTCAAAGTCAGTCCACAGATCACTAAACAAGAGAAGGAACCAGCAAAGGTAGTACGAGGACGCGAGTCGCGCGCGACAACGTCAAAAGTCACGAGAATTTGACAGTTATTGTACTGGAAAGTCGCGACTTTTGACGTCGTCGCGCGCGACTCGCGTCCTCATACTACCTTTGCTGGGTTGCTATTCGGACGAGGTTTCTCGTAATAAAAATAAAAATTCAAACCCACAATCCATAGCAAAGACTCCAAAGTATCCAAAAGTGCACTTATCACCAAACGACAACAGCATTTTTTTTTTTAGGTAACCAACCATCACAAATTCCACAGAACCATAGTATTATTTTTTGCTTTGACGTTTATTATTACGGTACGGCAGCGCCACCTAGGGATCATTTTAAAACTAAATTTGACATAAGGAAAAACCCTCATTAGGTGATTTGGGCTACAAGAACTTAGGTGATTTGTGAGCGACTTTTTGTCTGTATTTTGGCGTCATATTGGCCGCCCAGCATCTGGCAACACTGCTGACAGCTGACATGACACTGACACTAACGAATCGCTTGATAAAATTAAATTTGATCAATTTTTCAAATTAATTGCTGGCCGGCAATAGTGGTTAGTGCTTGTGCAGTGCACGTTCAAGAGATTGCAGTCTCCCCTCATGCCAATATAAATGACAGCAACCCAAGGGATGTGATTCCAAATAATCGTGGCACATTCATTTTATTGTGATTAAAATGCAATGTAATTTGTGGAGCTGAACAAAATACTTATCGTCCTCTGCATAGGCAAGTGGTACGTGATCGTCAGTGATACAAAGTGAAGAGTATGATCCTCAATATTTCCGATAGGCCTGCTGGAACATGTTTCAATTTAGTTCTTTTTATGTCTATTTTTAGCGGTGTTCTACTCATCAGATGATGTGATATCGGCAGCGACATGGCCAAAAAGAAGGCTTGTAAAACACCACAGAAGGTATGGGAAGATATATCCTTACGTTTGGTACACTCTGTGGAAGGTGTCTTCTTCTACTTAGGATTGCTTGTAGCCAGACATCCATGGAAAACCATCATTTTAACATGGCTATTTGTATTGATAAGCTGCATAGGTCTCACAAAATTTGACATAGAAAAGAACCCTATGAAACTATGGGTTCCACCAGAGTCGGACTTTTTCACAGATACAAATTGGTTTATAGAAAAGTTTGGAAGTGGTTTCCGCATGCAAAAAGTGCTTATTACAGCTGATGACGTCCTGGATCCGCGAGTGTTAGCTATCATAAGTAATTTAACAACTAACGTTAATTCTCTCATAGTGTCCTACAACTCTACAGATTATTCCATTAAGGATCTTTGCTTCCAAGTGCCAGTTATAAATTCTGAAAAGTTCTTAGCAGATGTGATGGGCTGGGTCAACTATGAATTTTATTGCCAATTTGTTGAAAACTTCCCCTATCTGTGCCATCAAGAGAATATTGCTGATATCTGGAAGAATAATATAGATGTAATAAGTAACTTAACAAAACATGAGATAGTAGGAAATTTGAGTAATATTAAAGAAAATCCTATCACTGGGCTTCCCACTGATTATAAAAAGTTCTTGGGTGATATTAAGTATGATGAAAATGGCACCATGGTTTCAGCCGGATCTGCTATGTTAATCTGGTACACCCAAGTTAATATATCAGAAGTAGATTTAAATGAAGTGGGAAACTTAGTTGGAACTGAAGATTGGGTAACATTGCCTTTAGCAACATGGGAACAGGCATTCTTGGATATGATGGATAGGATATCTCATAATTTTAGTGATATCAAAGTTTACTATGAAGCTGGGAGGAGTTTTGGTGACATCAGTGGAGAGACTATGTTTAATGAGCTTGATAAGTTATTTATGGGAATATTTCTTATGTTTATTTATATTCAATTGGCCCTATCTAGGTGTAACTGGCTAGAAGTCAGACTGACCCTTGGTGGAGTGGGTCTTATGTGTGTGGGGATGGCATATGTGACTGCAGTCAGTTGGTGTTCTGGTCTAGGTGTATCCTTTGGTCCAGTGCATGCTTCTTTGCCCTTTTTATTGATGGGATTAGGTGTAGATGACATGTTTGTGATGAAAGCTTGCTGGGAGCAGTTAACCCTAGAGGAGATGCAAAAGAGCTTGCCCCATAAAGTAGGTCTCATGTTGAAACATGCAGGAGTCTCAATAGTAATAACGTCTTTTACTGATATAGTTGCTTTATTGATTGGTGCTATAACTATTCTGCCATCACTGAAATCATTCTGCATTTATGCAGCTGCTGGTGTATTCTTCATCTTCTGTTATTCTGTAACATACTATGTGGCAGTGTTTACATTAGATCTGAGGAGGGTAGAAGCCAATAGAAATGGCATTCTTTTCTGCTACAAGCATAAAAATACAGTACAGGTGTCTACCAAAGAAACAATTTTTCAGAGAATATTCTCTGAATTTTATAAGAAAGTAGTGTTTACAACTCCAGTAAAAACTTTAGTTATTCTTTTCACTATCATTATGACAGGATTTAGTATAGATGGAATCCTAAAATTAGAACAGAGATTTGATCCGCGCTGGTTTATTCCCGACGGCACTTACTACAAAGACTTTCTGATCCAGCATGAAACATTTTATCCAGAAGAAGGCCATATGGCTATGGTATTTTTGGGTGGTATGGATTATAATAAAGAATTTCCGACGTTATTTGAAATGTCGCAAGAGCTAGGGCGCAAAAGCTACGTTAAGAATCTAAACAACTGGGTTGATTCTTTTCACACCTATGTTATGAAAAACTACGATCGTGATCTTAGAAATTCCAGTGTTGTGACAGACAAGGAGTTCAAGACGTATCTGTCGCGGTTCTTATTTAGTACTGTGGGAGGACAGTACCAGATAAATTTCAAGTTCACCCAGCCTTTAAAATGCGGCAGTCCGGTATCAAACATTATTGCTTCTTCAATGAGCTTTAGTTTTCCTCGTTTTAAGGGTCCAAGTGAATACTTGCCAGTGATGAACGAAGTGAAGGAGGTCGTCAAGTCGTCTAATATAGAGACGGGTGACGGCTATCGTAGCGTGTGGTCTAAAGTATTTGCGAACTGGGTCACAGATGAGGTGATAGGGCTGGAGGTCGAGAGGAACATCGAATTGGCATTGCTCTGTGTCATGTTGTGCACAGTAATCCTGATAACGAATTTGCAAATGTGTTTTTGGATATTCCTTTGCGTTTTGCTGACCTTAGTGAATGTACTCGGGTGGATGCAGAGATGGGGTATGACCGTGGACATAGTGTGCTGTATTGGCTTGGAGTTGGCTATAGGGTTGTGCGTAGATTACGCAGCTCACGTTGGCCATACTTTTTTGACAGTGTCAGAAGGTAATCGGACGGAGAGAGCGTTTAAAACTGTTACGTCTATAGGCACGGCAGTCTTGCTTGGCGGAGGGTCTACTTTCATATCTCTGTCGCTCCTCAGCATGTCAAAAGCTTACACGTTTCAATCGTTTTTTAAAATTTTCTTCTTAGTCATAATCTTTGGCTTGTTTAATGGCCTCATCTTCTTGCCAACTGTCTTGTCCCTTATCGGCCCAAGTGCCTATAAACAAAAGCTGGAATTGAAAGACAGAGATCGATCTTTCGAGATCGAGGAGTTAAATGGTAAGCCTCAGCTTAAGGAAAAACTCGATTGCGATGACAATATTTTATAGCTATTGGTTTTATTAAAGAGCGCTAAAATTGGCATAAAATTACAGGCATTATTGATGTCAACAATAAATGGTTAGAATTCATTTTAATTAACTGTAATGGTTAAAGCAATACTTTTAGTTAGATTTATGTTATTATGTATGACTGGAATGAACTGTTTGTCGCGTCATTGAAATTATCGCCAGTGGTTTGCTGATTATGAACGTAGGTATATTTATAAAACATGTTTTGGCTCAAACGCATAATAAGTATGTCACCAGCATATCAACCTTTACATGCTTGCACTCTACTGAATAACCTTACTGGTGACTTTGGTACAAGGTTGTTAAGGTTGATGTGCTGTCCTGTCGACTGTACCTACTATCTAAATATACTCAGAGGCACAATTAACCGCCCACTTTAATTTTCCGACGTAACTTGAAATATTCATAAGGGAATGATTCGCACTCGCCATGACCACTTACGTAGTACCTACCTTGATGCCGTGGGTATGCCCTATCAAATACATTTGGGACAATCTTAAAATGCGAGTGGAAATCATTCTCTGATTAATATTTCAAGTTACGTCGGAAAATTAAAGTGGGCGGTTAATTGTGCCTCTGAGTGTATATTTTATGCCTGTGCGAAGATGTGTGGGCATCTAAATGACATTGAAAATTATGTGACAAAAAACTTTTTTATTACGGTCATCATAAAAGCTTTAATTAATTTAGTCGATAGCTGTTAAGTTGTTAAAACACAATATATTAAAACATATATAAAAATAGATAGTCAATTAAATGTTTATGAACCCATATTGTTAACTGGCGCTGGTGTTGTGTTTTGATGTACACGAATCGATTGGTACAAACTAGTTATTGATTAAATCCTTTTTACAACAAATCGCATTCTCATTAATTATACTCTGCAATATTATGGTACCTAATTAATTGGAACGGGCAATATGTTTTGTTAACGGGCTAATTATTCGCTCCAATAGTTAGTTCAATTAGCAATAAATACTCGCTGACTGACACTTGACGAGGAGAAGTGTGGAACTTCCAAATTGAAAGTAGGTACCTTGTTTACACCACAGCCGGCCGATCGAGTTTTGAAAGTAAAAACTGAGTACCTACCTATCTTCCCTGTGACACAGATTTAGCACTCGATCGGTGCGCTGTGCTCTTGGGAATAGTTGAATGGGCTAGTTGCCCTAAAATGTAATTAGTCCGTCTTTTAGATTATTCAAAAATAAGGGACACGTATTTTTTTATTTGTTAATTAGACCAAAAATGACAAAGATATAGCCCATTAAAGTTACGTGTGACGTCCCGCCGTGCTGCATTTTTTAGCACGGAGTGACGTCACACGTAATTTTAATGGGCTATATCTTTGTTATTTTTTGTTTAATCGAAAAAATACGTGTCCAATATTTTTTTATAATCTAAAATACGGACTAAATAGAATTTAATTACCTATTTTGACCCTGGAAACTACCCTATTATCTCGAAGAGCTAAGATTGGAATATCCACACAGTCACATTTCTAGTGCTTAATGCACCAGAAATGAGGTCCTAGTATGCAGGGTCCAAACATCTGGTAGAACGAGTCCCATACGTCGCGTCACACGTATTCAGTGGAGCCCCAACGTGGCCTAAAGAATGAGACAAAACCTTTTTTGGGCACGTTCTCCATTGTACCTATAATTTTCCTTTTAAGTTAGGGGGCGTCCATTAATTACATGAGGCATTTTTGAGGATATTTTGACCCTCCCTTCCCCCTTGGCGAGACGTCATAAGATTTTTCTCGACCCGAAGGGGAGGGGTCCCCTTCCCCAATCTCTTGTGAGATTTTTCAAATATTGTACCTACCTACTTTGAAATTAAAAGTGTTGGATTTACTTAAAAAAAAAACAGAATTTGCTTATTTACTTTTTTTAGGGCCCTCGCCCACGGCGCGGCTTTTTGTAGCGCTGCCGTCGACATCGACATCGCTACTAACGCGCGTAGGTCGCTTTTGCAACGCGCGACCGTAGCGCGGCTGTAGCGCTGCTAACGCGCCACCGTAGCGATGCAAGCGCGCGGCTGTAGCGCTGCTAACGCGCCACCGTCGCGCGGTCGTAGCGCTACAAAAAGCCGCCGTGGGCGAGGGCCCTGGATTACTCAGGCAGCCGGGGCTACGTGACGTCGCTGTCGTTGTCGGCGCTTCGGCTGCTTACGTAAAAGCTGCACCAAAGACAACGTGACTAATGTTGCCTCAACTGAGTCCATCTTGCAACTGTGGCGATTGGCAGGCAGCGTCCTGGGACCAAGCCTTTTTTTAATTTACCTCAACGATGTACTATGCCTACCCTCATTTCAAGGACAAATGATATCTTATGCAGATGATACTGTGCTGCTTTTTGCTGCCAAGACCTATAATGATGTCTTCAAAATGGCACAAATTGGTTTCGATACTGTGGGGGCCTGGCTCCGTAATAACATCTTAACCTTAAATGCCGAAAAAACCAAGTTTTTAATTTTCTCCATACGACAACCACAGGTTAGAGAAGACCTTAAAATTATTTCACATGATTGCGGATTATCTAGAAGTACTGAAGTTTGTAATTGCAAACCTCTAGAATGCGTACAAGCTATAAGGTATTTAGGTGTTATTGTAGATAACAACCTGAACTTTAAAGAACACATAAAACAGTTAAAAAATAGAATTCGAAAACTCATATACTTTTTCAAAAACTTAAGACATGTAGTTGAACCTTATATCCTGAAACAAATATATTTTGCAATTTGCCAGTCACTTGTCACGTACTGTATATCATCCTGGGGTGGTTCCGCTAAAACCTACCTTAAAACTATTGAAGTTGCTCAGCGGGCAGTCCTTAAAGTCAGCACTTTTAAAAATTTCTACTACCCGACCACACTGTTATACCAGTTTTGTGACGTTCTAACAGTACGACAACTTTATATATTAAACACAGTAATTAAACAACACAAACAGATTAAAATCGCTCCTGACCAGCAACAAAAACGACGAAAATATACTATTGATCGAAATGTAACCTTTCACAAAAAATTTATAGGTAGATATTTCACTTTTTTGGGTCCGTTTATTTATAAGACAATAAATAAAAAGTTAAATATTTACAATATGTCTTCAGAAGAATGCAAGAAGGTTACAACTGCCTGGCTCAAAGATCTTAATTATGAAGAGACTGAAGATCTCCTAAAAGTAAAGGAATAATATTTTAGCAAGACTAAACCCAGAGGTTTCCTACTTTTACAACAACAACATTTATCACTCACCCTCTCACATACACTCACACACACACACACACACACACACACATACACACACATAACACTACACACCGAGAGGACATTACACTACCCTATACATTTTCCTTTTTCTTCTTTGTCTACTAGATTTGTAAGATTAAATAATTACTCAGAGGATTTATTTTTTGTAAATCAATAATATGTTTTAAACTTGGAAATTTATATATATATATTTTTGTAGCTAGATCCATTTGTAAACATTTTCCGGTAGGGGGCGCTGTTGGCTGAAATACAGGCTCACGCCTAGTTTAGCAACAGATGCTACTATTTGTAAACAGAAAATATACCTAGCATAATTTATAATGTAAATGGAACACCATGTAACTTATTTTTGAGACAAATAAAATTTATTCTTATTTATTCTTTATTCTTAACTGTGGCGATTGGAAGCGCGACGGTAGCGCGTTTGCATCGTGACAGAAGCGCTACGGCCGCGCGACGGTGGCGCGTTCGAAGCGCTACGGCCGCGCGACGGTGGCGCGTTCGCATCGCGAAAGAAGCGTGGTTACGTGGGCGAGGGCACACAGCTAGCGACCGCATCGCGGCTGTAGCGCGGCGAACGCGCCACCGTCGCGCGGCCGTAGAGCTACAAAAAGCCGCCGTGGGCGAGGGCCCTTACTCAGGCAGCCGGGGCTACGTGACGTCGCTGTCGTTGTCGGCGCTTCGGCTGCTTACGTAAAAGCAGCACCAAAGACAACGTGACTAATGTTGCCTCAACGGAGTCCATCTTGCAACTGTGGCGATTGGAAGCGCGACGGTAGCGCGTTCGCATCGCGACAGAAGCGTGGTTACGTGGGCGAGGGCACACAGCTAGCGACCGCATCGCGGCTGTAGCGCGGCGAACGCGCCACCGTCGCGCGGCCGTAGCGCTACAAAAAGCCGCCGTGGGCGGGGGCCCTTAAGACTCGCAAGAACTAGTATTTGCGAAAACTGTACATAATCTTAAATCACAGTCTTACATAACATCTATATATATAAAAATGAATCCCTATTTCCCTTGGTCACGGCATCACGCCTGAACGGCTGGACCGATTTCGCTAATTCTTTTTTTGTTCTGTTCGTTATTATCAGGAGAAGGTTCTTATGAAAGAAAAACTTAAGGAAATTGCGCGGAAAATTAAAAAATTTAAAATTACTTAACCACCATATAAAATTATTAAACTTTTTTAATGTAACCTTAAGACATTTGACATAGAATTGACTGAATGCGTGCTGCAAATATAGTCAAAGAGGATGAAAAAAAAATGACGTTTAAAACGTATTCTTCTGTCAATCTTATTTTATTGATAAACAATATAAAAAAATCAAAAATCTGCTCATTTATGGCGTCTATATTCTATTTACTGAAGCGAACGAGTAAGTGTCAACATGTCAAAAATTTGGTTTTTCAATATGCCACATTTGTAACACTGCATATTATTTAGCAAAGTTATACAAAACGATATGGCTAATAAATGCCAATAAGCAATAAACACAATAACACTGTTATTACCTGATTTATCCCTCACTCGCAGTTTATTTAACTAAATATTTTATCTTATCATGAAAATACAATTTGCTTAAGAGATCTATGCCCCAAAAAATACCTAAAATTTCAGTGGTCCTCAAATAAAAGCGATCCTGCTGCTGCCAAATGTTCGCAACCAGCAAAGATGTAGGAATTTTGTTTAAAGGCAGATTATGATCGATTATTTTATGCTAATGCGCTACGCGAAATGTAGGAAGAAGTATGGAGAGCTGACTACGAACCTGTGTTTTAATTAAAGGCAAAAAAAAGTAAGATAGCCACCCCGACGCCATATTTACTCACGATTGACTTTGTTGATGGGAGTGCAACTTCTCTAAACTATTTTATTTTCTTTAGTGTTTGTGTTGTCTTGTTTGGTTGTCTGTCTGTTTTCCTTAAACAATACCTACCTAAACCTATGTGGGTATACGATGCAAGCAAAGCTGCGTGCATGAGCTATTTTGAGTGACGATTTTGAGTAAGTTTGAGAGATGCTGTGTCTTTGTTTACCTTTAGTCGTTCGCTTCAGTAAATAGATTGTAAGGCGGAACAAAGTTCGCGGGGTCAGCTAGTAAATAATAAATACTTAAACCAAAATTAACAAACTATTTATTCTATTTCAGTCCATGGATACTCGTGCACGGTCTCAAGAGTGACTATTGGAATCAACAAAGTGATTTTCTTTTTTTATATTTTTGATACACGTTATTTACCTACTTTCATTCAACTTTCACGCAATTTCACAAAATTTTGTACTAAAAAAAAATTACGTGATATTTTGCAAAACCCCCATTCCTTAAAGTGAGATTTAGTAAGATTCGGCTCGACCCCCTCCTCCCCTGAATACCTCACGTAATTAATTAATGGACGCCCCCTTAGATTTGCTACGACCCTGATTTCTTTTAACTTTTATATCTAGGTACACTACAATTAACCGTTTAAACAGGACAGGCGGGACGCCCTACTCGGCCAAATACTTTAAAGCTTAATATTTCGCAAGCGGAAACCTTAATAAAAAATTGGGCTTTACTTATACCTATACCCACAATACTTTTGAACAACCATTGAAACGATAGTTCACACTATCGCCTAGACGGGAAAAAAAGCATACCTAATTTAGGGGTCTACCCTAAACAAAATGTTTTAGATTTTATTCTACCGTATTCTTGGAGTGATTATTAAGTTTATGCAAGAATTCAGCTTTCTAGCACTTTCTCAGCTTTCTAGGATATGGCGAAACTACCTAGCTATAACTCGCCTAGAACTCTAAAATAGGGTGAAATAAAGGGTGAAATGCTGTCGAATGGCGGAGACCTTAAAGAATGTGTCAAACTGTATCCGCTGTAAATCCGAAACGTAAATTCTGTCTGCCAAGCGCCGCGCGCCCGCCCCGGGCCGATTAGCTAATGATGTGAAATTATTGGAATAGCAGTTATCCTGCGCCCGATTGGTTGATTCAAGACTTGTGACGGGAAACTCTTATCACAAGTTACCGCTCGACATGATGACGTTCGCCCACTCGGAATGAATTATGTACTCCGAAAGATGTAGGTACTTGTATGATGTTTTGCTGAATCTGTAACCCGAGGTGGCTGTAAACAGAGTCGAAAGATTAGTCATTTGTCATGTTTTGTTCATGACTCGACACGTCCTTTATTAAACGGTAGTTGGTGCCAAATATAATTATGACAGTAATAAGGAACTAATGTAGCCTCGATGATATTTATTCGATTCCTTTCTTAATCTACGGTATTATAGGTAGGTACGTAAGTCGTGCATGATGTAAATAAGGAATCTGTGTAACAAGCTACATCATTGTTATCATCTAGCACGTGTGCGAGTTGTATGACTCACAAAGAGAACTCTGAATGTAGAACAAAACTAAATACGCATTGCCATTAGCTTTAGGACTTTGTACCTACTTAGGTCATAATTTATATTTTAAGACTCCGGTCATTATACTTACATACTTTACATATAGTATAGGTGTATATTACTATATTACCGTACTATATTACCTAGTAGGTATAGGTTGCAATCTTGCTATATTCTGTAGGTGGCGGTGTTACCCCGGTTTCGGTTGGTTGCCTAACTTTAGAGGGGTTCGAATCCCGGCCTAAAACAATGACATTATTTTCGACGTATGTACTACTTTTATAACTCGTACCTATTAAGGAAAACATCTTCTGGAAACTTGCACGCCTAAGGGCCGGTGTCTGAGTTGAGAATTTTCACTAAGTAAATAGGGAACGTTCTGTCACGCTCTTTTCTGAGAAATTTGACGAGACAGCACTACAATTCTCTACCACTCTCAGAAAACGGCCTTAAGTGTTTTCAAACCTTATCCCTTGAAGTTGCTAACCCACGATGGGAACACGTGATTTTCAAGCTGGATTCTCTCTGAGAGATGGTTAGACGTTTTTTATCGTTGGGTTAGAATGTTTTTGAAGGAGAAATTTACAGTCGTTAACCTTATTATGAATTCCAGTAAGAAAAGCTATATAACATCTAGAATAAAAAAATAACAAAAAACAATGTCGTCCCTTCTATAGCCTGCATATTTTGACGGCCAACCATTAGTTGGGCCACCGTACGTCGACAGCACATCATGGTATACACTCATGCACTATACTCCGTTGCTCCGTTGCGTTACGGGCGACTTTGCAACTAAAATGTGAAGATTGACGTGCTGTCGACTGTACGTAACAAGCGCTACTTAGACAAATACCTCAAGGAATCCTCGCAAAGTTTTCCATCACAAATAGCGAGTTAATTAGTGTCGCGTACACTCGCGATTAAGACGCGTCGTCGTCACGTTGGTAGGTACCTATACGTATGAAATTTTGTTTTTTGTATTGTGGTACTAACACTGTTTGCCTTGCCGCCTTAAGACTTTTTGACAGTTGAATCTTTTTCCGAGCAGATGGTGCTGTTATGTGGCCTCCACACTGCTCGCGAAGTTGACCGAGGTTAGGCTAATACGGTAGGTGTGGAGAGGGACTTCGTCTTACTTCGTCCATACTATTAGTATTCTGTGGTCCAACCTCGAGTGTGTAGCTATACGTACTTTGGTCAACTTTCCCGAGTACTTTGTCGAGGAACTTCGCGAGTAGTCTGGAGGAGGCATTAGATAGAAGGTGGTGCAGAGCAGAAAACCGCATGCAAAAAGGTGAAGTACGAGTGCATCGAGGAGCAGGGCTTCGTGCAGACTGGATTACTGAGTGAGTGTTTTTTGCTTTCCTATATCTGATTTAAATCACATGCTTCATCTTGTGACGGCAAGACAGACAAAACTTATAGCACGTGGGAGCGGGTTTTTTTTGAACCTGTACTCATCACGCAGACAATGTGAAACGGCATACGGGTCAATACATATACGCTATTTGAATTTCTATGGTCCATGGACAAATATTATGTTAAACTTATTATATGGTCTTTATTTGGCCCACATAGTCTATTCACGATAATTGTTTAATTTAAGATATTAATAGTTAAAAATAGTTGTAAATGTATACTCCTCTGGCCTCCCCATTTCTAGATTATAATGATTTTATGGCGAGATATTTTTAAATACGTATGCCATTATGTTTTTTTAAATATGATCATATGCTTTTATAAACATCGAAACATATTTTATCAAATATACAGTAAACATTTTTATTAATATAAAGAAAAATAACTTACTTTCATGTCACGTTACAATAATGTCACTTCATCTGGCGAAACTCAAAGAAGTAAAATTTGACTTAAAACCGCAAAGGTATGTTTTTGTCCATGAACTACGCGCATACAATAGTGTTAAGTTAAAAACAAGCTAATGACGTTGAGCAAAATTCCTATAATACTGGGTGACATTTTCACCGGTACAATAAATTTTACCATATCATTGGTATCGATAATAGATTACAACATTTATCGAATAAAATTACCATATATATTTTTTTATTTTCATTAATTAATCCTTCATCCAATTTGTAACTCATGGGCACCCATTACAAGGTGTCATCGCGGTGCGAGGCAGAGGGCGGCGGGGTGGGGTGAGTGAGCAGGCGGCGGCGGGCAGGCCGGCGCACGATTTGGCCGGTCAGTCCGCGCCATGGGTGTCAAACTCAGATTAGAAAAGTGGGAAGCGAATCAAGTATAAAGATACCCTATTACGAAGTAGTGTAATGACTTTCGATTTCAGCATAAATAATGCCTTTTTAATTTAGTAGTATTATAAAAGCGTAGTTCTGAATAGAGATTCGAGATGGCGCTGTGAAAGCAGTATGGAATTTAATATTTTAGTACAAATAATGATCACAGATGTCGCTAAGTAGTTGAAGGTATTCATTCTCAGGGTTGCCATACGAAGACGTTGTACAATAAACGTGAGAAAAATATAACTTTTTTTTTCAATTATTATTTTCTTAAATCATCATCGTCAACCCATTATGTCCCCACCAACGGGCACGGGTCTCTTCCCTGAAGAAGGTATAGGCCATTCTCCACCACGGGGGCCAAGTCCGGATTGGTGGAGGCTTGTAAGACTAGTAGCTGATCTTACTGTCAGAAGTTTTCAAGCCGCGCTAAGGCCTCTGACTTGGCTTAACGACTGCCATCTATCAACGGCAGCCCGCACCAATTGCTTAACGTGCCTTGCGAAGCACGGAATCGCTCGGAAAAATGCCACTAGCGTTAGTCATAGACGGTGACCCATCCATGGACTGAACGCGCCGTATGTTGCTTAACCTTAGTGATCGTTAAAGATCACTCAGGCAGCCCAGGCTACGAGCGATTCAATCCGTGATATTAATGAATTATTAATAATAATATATTTTTTGTATTTTTGTGAATAAGTGTGTGAGACTAATTCGACCTTCTATATTTCTTAATTTCTTATCACACATCAATGAAAGTATCTATGAAATTTATTAATGAATAAAGAAAAGATATTGACATCTCGGTATTCCGTAAAAAAATCATTCAGTAAACATATCATTTCACTTTTACGTTTGTACAAATGTGGAGGCGTTTCAGTTTTGTTTATATAAAGAGTTATTGTAGATGTGAAAAATGTTAAGAGAAAAATTATTTAATTCTAACCGTTGCCGAGCAGTTTTTTAAAGCTGTTAGTAGTAGGTGCAGCTTTTGCTGATATTTTTTATTAATTGACATGCCTTTTAACTAAATACATTAAAAAAAACACTTTATGAGCTCTATTCTGAGAAAAAAACAATCAAAAAGCCAAAAAAATTTGATATTTTTTAAAATCTTTAACAGTCAATATCTCTATAACGGTTAATTTTCGGACCCTATATAATAGAATAAAATCCATCAGAAATGACCTAAATAATAACCTCCTTTGATATTGTGTACGACTTTCCCTGTAACCCTGTATATATAGGTCGTCGTAACTCTGAATAGCGATAACAGATGGCGCTATTTTGGATTTCCCATTTTTGGGGCGAAGATTGGTCTCTATTACAGTATATAACAATGTACTCTGTGGTCCGCGCGCATTGACCTAGGTGAGTGCACGTGCGCCGTTTCCGCACTTCCTGCAGTCGAAAATTACGCGCGCAACACGATGTTTACAAACCGCGAGTATTACGAAATGGTTCGTAGTTACTTTCTCAGTGGGGAAAATACAGTGCAGCTCGGCGGGTATACGCTGAAGAAAGTTTGCCCCGCCTGATAAATGCCGGTTTTATTGAACCTCAAATACTCAACACCAGGACATTCATGACAGTTCACTGCACCAGCGCACGCTCAAGGCCGAGGAGGGAGACCTCCCTTGGCCGTGGAGGTCGAGGAACAGATATTCGCGTTCTTCGAGGAAGACCCCAGAAGGAGCACCAACGACGCGGCACGCACGGCGCACTTCGGCGTTAGCCAGTACGTGGTGTGGAAATTCATACCACTACCAACCAGTGCAAGCATTCCACGCCGGTGACGGTCCTAAGCCCGTGCAAGTATGAAGGAAGAATTGAAATCAAGTAAGATTTTATTTGCTACGTCATACCTACTGGCTGCGCCGCCGCCGCCGCTTCTTTAGCTTCCCGCAAGCCGCGCGCCAGTTCGTGCGTTTAGTTGTGCTCATGCGTAATGAGTCCATATTTATCTAAGATTTGCGGATAAGTTCAGACATTGGTATTTTTGTTTTTTTGTACCAACGGGGTAGTAACAAAAAATGTTGGTATTTGTATTTTGGACTTACTATTACGTATGTTGATTTATTGTACCGGTGAAAATGTCACCCTGTATAGCGTCAATTTGCGATTCACTGTAGGAAAGCGTGTTTCTGCCAGTCGTTGGAGTATTTCCTCTGGCAAGTCTATGTTTTTGTATTTTATAGTTACGAAATTGTATATTTGCACAATGCAATGTTTATTGTGTGTAGATGTCATGTATTACGTTAAACGGTGATCAGAAAAGCGAGTGATATGTTTTTGTAGGTTTTGTGCGATTTTGTCACTCCTCTGGCGTCACTCCTCTGGCGTCACTCCTCTGGCATATTTCATGTTTTATGTAATTCGTGTCCCCTTTCTTAGCTATAATCAATGGCCTGTCACTTAACTGCTTTAATTTGTGACTACTCTGCCAATAGCGTCAGTCCTCTGGTAACACATTTTCCTCTCGTGCTTATGAAATTCAAAAAAATGGAAAAATCTTCTGGCCCTCATCATTAAACATTTAAAAATTGTGTCAAATAGAGAAATTATCAATATTGAATGGAACAGATTACATTTCCTTCTGGGACACAAAAAAATCAAATACCGTATATTCACCCATACTCCAATGTCTAGTTAGAATACAGATACTTGGTAAATTATAGCACGGCATGAGCTGGTCCTGTTGAGATGATAACTCCGGGACCAGTACTTATGCCGCAGATCCTGTGGAGCTGGTGTGCTCCAGGATCTGATAAGTGTCACAGTAAGTGTCACAGGTAGGATTGGGTTGGCCTGTAGGGGAGCAGGGAGGGCCACCATAGGAACCACTAGGTTCCGCCTGATACTAAGTAACTGGTAAGCTAGAGATAAGCAAGGGGAGTGGTCGTGCGAAGAATAGAGCAGACCCTCCGTCAAGTAAATAGTAGATCAATGTCTGCCGGTCTCTAGCTGTGGCAAGTGAAAGTATATTAAAAAAAATTGAAAGTGTAATATCAATTCAGATCCTATATTTGTCATCATTATTAGCTATCTGTGTTGAATCTAGGCCTTTTGCTATTGACACCCTTAAACTCGATGCCAATGGTATAGGTCTGTTATCTAAAGCTGGCACGTTCACAGTACTCACACTTATGCAATTTCACTATACAGGATGTTTAAAAATATATGATTTTGATTCAAAATGCGACTCTAGTTTAAATGTAGACTAGAGTTAGGTTTTAGTAAGATAGGTGCGTTGTAGATAAATAAATACAAATATATGGGTTACTTGTTATAATATATTTTTAGCAAATTCGAGCGAAAAGTATTAAAAACAAGGTGGAATCAATGGTTACAAAATAGTTTTAAATTTCAATAAATTTTCACATGAACAAAAATAATTTCAACTAAGAAAATCTTTACCAAAACAGAAAATAATTATCCCAGAAATCCTCAACAATTTAATTATAATTTAATTATGTAACAAAGGGTAACGGACGCTCAGTGGTCAGTTACTGGATGAATTACCCTACCTTTTTTTCTAATTGCTTGCCACAGATAAAAACTTTATTACTTTTCTGTAATTTCATCAACTGGAAGGAATCTGTGATCAACTGAGCAACATCATTCGGTTTCTATTGTGGTTACGCGAATGTTCTGGTCTCCTATTCTTCTTCTTTTTCTTCAACGTTTTTTCCATGATTTTAGCACCAGTAGCAGTTGTTCGAAGTTCAATCACAATCAAATGCAAGAGCCAAAAAAAAGAGGAAAGACCACAGAATAAACTGGCAATTCCCATAAGAAAAACAAAAACCCTCTCTTAAAAATGCCATCTACTGACTAATGAGCCGTTTTCAGAAGAAAAAAAAAACGAATGGCTGTCAAAGGAATGCAGTTTTGGACCTCAGCCCAATAGCCATGTGTGATGTATACATGTTATTTTTTTGAAATTAAAAATGTTAGTTTTTTTTTCAATACAATATAACTCCGAAAGGACAAACATTTGGCTGTTGACGTCATAGTAACTTTTATTCAGCTCGCTGAGACCTATTCGATGATGTATCACACATGGCTATTGGACTGAGGTCCAAAATTGCATTCCTTTGACAGCCATTCGTTTTTTTTTAGTTCTTCTGAAAGCGGCTCATTTGGAACTACTTTTCTTAGCTGTCAGAAAAATCCCTCATTGAAACGCACATACGGTTGAATACCAAAAAGATCACGCTGTATATATAAACAGTAGTAAAAGTAAAACTATAACTGTCCCCTTCACACTCATAAGCTAGACCGCGCGCAAGAGAGACGGGCAGACTTTTCATGATGCGCATACAGTACACGTCACGCCGCGCGCTATTCACAGACACTACACAAGCGCAACGTGTAAATGTGTTGAACGGTGCCAGCTTTACTTAACTGACCTATATCGGGTTATTCCACTAATCCCCATTGAAAATCCCCATTACTTAACCTATCAGGTGTTGTATCAGTTGTATTTGCAGAACAAAAACGATCTTTTTTTTATAGTAAGCAGAGTGTAGACACATCTATGAATAAATTTACAAATGTACGTAACTAAGAAAACAAATTTCTTGATAGGTACTACATGCCGGTATCTGAACCCACCTCCCGAATGAGAAACCGGCACTCGACCGCCGCTCTTTTGACTGCAACTAGGTAAGTAGTTACCATAATCTGCGCGTAGGGTAACACGCACACATGCATGGCTACGAGTATACTGATATCTTTACCTCTTTTACCGAAAAACTGATAAATCTCGACAGTTTGATAAATTAATTTAGATTACATTTTATAGTTTATATGCCCTTAGGTACCTACTTGGCTAAAGTACTAAACCAACATGGTGTAGGTATTATAAAAATGTGATATTTCATGGTTTTGGGTATTCATAGGGTTGGATGGAATTCGTTGATGAATTAATGAACTGAATTCATCAACGAAAGTTTTAGAATAAAACAATTTGACAAGCGAATCAAACCGCCTAATAAAAATATCGTAGGTATTCTGAACATGTATTTATACCTACACCAAACAATTTCACCAACCTTACGGTGTCAAATGGATAATTTCTTTTACAGAAAATAATATACCAAGATGGTTTTATGAATTTATGTTTTTTATTATACCCTCCTAACCCGGTCTGGTATAAAATATACCAGAATTTGACGAAACTTGGTATGTTTCCTTAAAAATGTACTAAAACTACTAGAAAAATTATTAAAAAAATACTGGACCTGGAAAAGTAACTTTTCCAGATGTCCCGTGTATAAGACATTCGGTGTCAGTTAAGAAAATATTCAAGTTTTTAAGTCCTATGCATAGTACTTTCGGGGTAAAGTAAGACATAATAACACTTAAAGATATTTATTTGGAAATGAAACTTATTTTTTAACTTATAATTTAAATATTATTAGACACAAACTTAAAAAAAAAACCTTCTCTTATAAAAAAAAACCACAAAACATAATCCGACTTCAGTGAAATCAATATAGAGGGTTACAGGGAAAGTCGTACACAATATTAAAGGTGGTCATTATTTAGGTCATTTCTGATGGATTTTATTCTATTATATAGGGTCCGAAAATTAACCGTTATGGAGATATTGACTGTTAAAAATTAAAAAAAAATATCAAATTTTTTTGGCTTTTTGATAGAATTTTTCTCAGAATAGAGCTCATAAAGTGTTTTTTTTTTTAGTGTAATTAGTTAAAAGGCATGTCAATTGATAAAAAAATATCAGCAAAAGCTGCACCTACTACTAACAGCTTTAAGAAACTGCTCGGCAACGGTTAGAATTAAATATTTTTTCTCTAAATATTTATCACATAGAAGCTCTTAAAAAAAAATTTACGTATGGAACTTATTCTGCAAATAATTTTAAAAACTTCTACGACTCTTTAACTATTCAAAAAGGTATAACATTTAATAGGTATCTGCATGAAATTTTAAAATAATGTTATTTGAGTAGGCTCTAGTGGTAGTACCGACATAACTGAACTTCGATACAAAAAAAAATCTTTTTACTTCCTGGCACCTTTAAACTATGTAAAAAGGTCAGATAGGCTTTTTTGTGCTCTGGAGACATGCTGTCTCAGGTGTTCAGGTACCTACCTATATCACTATTTCTTTTTTAGAATATTCTATCTATCTATTATTTTTGTGTTGGTCTGCTCGTGTGATTCTTCCGTGGTAGATGTGTTAATACGTGCTCTGCAAATGATTTGCGTTTTAGAAACTTCTACGTCTCTTATGTGTGACTTGACTTGGATTTTGAACTGATTCATCTTCATACTGAGACTTGGCTTGGATTTTGGACTGATTCATTTTCATTCTGTGACTTGAATGGAGAGACACATATGAAAACTTTTTGGATGCAATTTGGAGCAAATGTCACTTCCAAGCATTGAATTTATTCAATGCTTGGAAGTGACATACGAGTACAATTTAACGAGTGAATTCAATGTGTCGCGCGACAAGTGCGCGAGCACTGCTGCGCGGGTCGGGCGGGGCGCCCGGGCGTTCGGATAAGCGACGTTCGGATACTAATTATCTACTCTAGGTACTTATCTAATTATCTTCATAATCAAACATTTGACGCGCACTGCAGGACATAAACATAGCTAAGAATAAACATTTAAATAACTACAGGCCATACATTTGTTTCTGGCCCCACACTAAGATACCCTGTATCGTGGGAACTAGAAACAGCGACACCACAAACATGTAAACATCCAAGACTTGGGTTTTTTATTCCCCAACCGAGATTCGAACCCGGGACCTCTGGCGTGATAGGCAGATGCACTGCCGCTGCGCCACAGAGGTTGTAACGAGGTGCAATTCGCCTCGTTGCTTTATATTATTTTTGGCCATTATCAATTCTAAATTTAATCACAATGTCGACATTTGCCACAGTGGTCTGACGTAGCTGGAGGCCCAGATAACCCTCAAATTCCATCATTTATCACGCACGACCCGGATTGTCTTATTCTCCATATTATTATTATCTATAACCATCATAAAATATTTAAAAGGCACATAATGTGTCTTTCTTTTACCACATAAATATAATTATTATCTATTGCCTCTGGATACCCTTTTTATCCCTTTTTTAAAACGCTTATTAGATACTACCTTATTTGAAACAATGAAGGCTACCATTCACAGGCGCGCCCATCCGCCGGATTTGATGCTGGCGACAAGTCCGCAGACAAATCTGCGTGTGAATGTGTTGGTTGGTTCTCGGTTCGGTGCGCGGCTCGCGGCTCGGCGCGCGCTCGTCGTCTGGAGATAAAGTAGTAAGCAACTCGGCGCTCGTGTAGTGTGTGGTGTGGGCCCACACCACACGCGATGATGGATTTGTCCAGGGATTTGGGCTCGGCTCGCGGTGCGTGTAGTGAATGGTGGTCTTAAGTTTGAGTTAGTCAATCTCCTTTTCCGTTTCAATCCGTTTCAGACGGCGCTTGAACCCAAATCCTCGCACTTCGCTAGTCTGTCGCCAGGCTGCCTTGCGAGGTTTAGAGGTACAGTCGACAGCACATCATGGTATACACCCATGAACTCTACTCCGTTGCATTACGGGCGACTTTGCAACTAACATGTGAAGATAGACGTGCTGTCGACTGTACGAACACGCGACGGCTATTGGAAATTAAAAAGTAAGCTTCAAATGGTATGTAAGTATTTAATAAGCGTTTTATTACAGGTAAAAAGCCGCTGTTAAATCCTGTAAGTTGTTGTTGTTGTTGTCGTTGTTACACTTTATTGCACAAAGAAAAAATACATTACCTGAAGCTTAGAGTTTGTGACGTGTTTGTTACCGCTTGATGGTAGAGGACGCCAATGTAAGATGATTCACAGTTAGCTGTGTGTGTGTAATACAAAGCAGTACATAGTTAGGTAGGTATTAATATAAAGTATTCCAATAGATGCTCACAAACCCAATAGTGCGAGTGATTAAGTTTTACCCCAATTCTCTGAAATTAAAATAGTGACATACCTAGTTTGTAGTAGGTACTAGTAAGGATAAATAGGTAAGGTGGCACCCATCAGTCCATAAAATAGGTATATTATGGCATACCTAGTAGGATTCGGAACTTATAGTATTAACAGACGATCGAATTTGGTACGGGCCGGACAGCGGATTTGGTACGCTCCGTACCATATCCGTTCTTCTGGAGAGTTGTCCGCCGAACATTATTATTATTATTTCGTGTCCGCTCGGACCGATGGTGTTCGCGTCGAATTTGGTCCGCTCCGTACAAATCCGCGAGTCTGTAGGTACGCTCGGACCGGACAAACGCACGGCAGTCACGATCGAAATATGTGACTAGCTTTCGCCCGCGACTCCGTCCGCGTGGACTTAAGTTCAAAATTTTACAACCCTGTTCACTCCCTTAAGGGTTAAATTTAGAAAAAACGGCGAAACACGTGTTCAATCAATTGTGTTGAAGAGTATTTACTTTAAGTTTCAAGAAAATCAGACAAAATTTTTTATACCTCCCATACAAATTTTGGCAACCCTTTTCGCCCCTTTAGGGGTTGAATTTAAAAAATCCTTTCTTATTCCTTGCCTACATTATATATAGATCTTCTGTGCAAAATTTCAGCATCCTAGGTCTTGGGCTGGGCGTTGATGAGTGAGTCAGTCAGTCAGGACTTTGAATTTTATATATATGTATAGATAGAGGTTTCGTGATTAGAGATTTAACCAAATTTTTCCAAATTTAACCAAAGAGTTCCTCAAATGTTTCGTGATCTAGTCGCAAGTATATACGGAAGTCTTCGGAATCGAGCGATTTTATTAACTTCATGTGACTAAATTCATCACGATTTTTTGAACATGTTTTTTTAGGCTTTTTTAAGCTTTTTTGCCGCAACAACTATCGCAATTTTAGCGCGCTTGGATAACATCGGAGGCATGACGTCTGAACTGTGTACAGTCGACAGCACATCATGGTGTATACCCATGCACTCTACTCCGTTGCGTTACGGGCGACTTTGCAACTAAAATGTGAAGATTGACGTGCTGTCGACTGTACATTACCAGCGGTTACTGCGAGATCCGGCCGTCTGTTATGACTAGCGGATCTGTACGCCGTACCCAAGTCCGCTGTCCGCTCCGTACAAGTTCGATCGTCTGTTAATACTATTAAGCGATCGATCAGCTACGATAGATCTATTATATCAACAGGGTTGCCCCTCTGATAAAACCTCCCTAGAAATTATATTACTTATCTTATGACTAGACATAACTTGTTGGACAAGTTATTTTGGAAGTTATACCTAGTTCATCCAGACCCTGCAACATTATGCTAGCTGCGGGTAAAATAGTTGCCATTCAACCTGCGTTGTAGTATGATAGCTTTTGATGAGCTTCCCATGCTTACAAACATGATTAGGGTAGGGGCTATGATGTATTGGTGTAGCAATAAAAAAATAGTTTTCCTCTGAAACTGTGAAGAACCTGAGTACCTACCTAAGTTGATATGATTCAGATTTTGGCTTTGACAACAGCATTCAGTTTAAATACTTATATGGGCTATAAGTTGTAAGCTAAATATAATAAAATCAAATCAAATCAAATCGCTTTATTGCTTCATATTGGTACCTACAACAGTTCTCGAACAATAAGGTAACTATAGATAGATCCATGACAAGCAAGGGCATTGCAATTTTATAACAATTTACGTAAAGAATATTACCTTAAAACTAATCTATAATAATAACGGTATTAGTGTCTATAACCTTCTTCCATAGACTCAAAGTAGCGTAGCAGCATCTACGTCTGCTGTGACGTGACAGATTTGGAGAAAGTCAGTTGTATTCTTCCTAATTATTTAGACTGCCACTTAACTAATGACATGCCCCCGGTTTCTCGACAGTCTGTTAATCTATTGTAAACAGCTGTGAGTTGGAAAAAGTCCATACAAAAAAAAACTTAATAAATCAAATCAAATCAAATCAGTTTAGTGCTTCATGTGGTACAACAGTTATTAAACAATAAGGTATAGATCCACGACATGAGCCCTGCAAGGGCACTGCAATTTTAATACAGTTTACTTAAAAAATAATATCTTAACAACTAATCAAACAATTATAAATCTTACGGTCTATAACCATCTTCCATAAAATCTTTTATACTGTAATAGCATTTGCCAACAAGATATTGTTTTAACTTAATAACAAATTTATTAAAGATACTTTCTTCTAAAATATTGTTTTTAAAATACAGCTGTTAACAGTAGAATCAGACTGTTAGCGTTCGACAAACCGGCCGGTTAGACAATTATTTGGTTTATGGAAGAAGAGACTCTGCAGATGGAATTTTTGTTCCCCGATAGAAGATGCTTTAGCAATCGATAGTTTAAGAACTGCACACTATACATAGATGAACGTCCACGAAAGTGTTTAATTACTAGCAAAGGAATGCGACCTTAATAATAATATGTTACGGGTTTATGTAAAACCTGCTTAGGAATATAGCTAGGTAATTAAAGTAGAAAAAGAACCACTTTTTTTAACGGATACAATATTTATCGCTCTTGTCTAAAAGTAGCTAAAGCTCTGCTCAACAAAATACAAAAAGTCAATATGGCCTGCGTGTGGTGGTTCCTAGTTTGCCACTCCGCTCGCGTTGCAATAGGTATTGACTGGTAGGTACCTACCCACTTTTAATAGAAAAGCGTGCCTTAGGCTGGCCGCATACGTATGCGTTTTCGGCACACGTTTTTCCGTAAATGCCGTAAATTTCCGTAAATTTTAGCCGTAAATGCTAGCTGATGCTGCCAGCTACACCCTTGCAGCTACACATATTCGTGAAAAGATAGCCCGTCTAGGAGCCCCATAAGTACAGTGACGGATGACTGATGACTTATAGTTATGGATGTGGGACCTGAACCTCGATTCCGTTAGTGCATTACACCACGCTGACAGTTACACGGTCGGGTCACGTGATGAGTTTTTTCATACCCATTAAGGTTTGATATGTGTGCGCGTCGTTTTGAGGCGGCAATGAAACTAAATCGCGGCGCGTTCATGCAGTTCTCATTACTGCATTAACAGAATCTTTAATAGGTCCTGGTAGCTGACTATGGGCCTCATAAGAAGATTCAAGGTCGCCCAACGAGCAATGGAGAGAGCTAAGGCGTTTCACTTCGTGATCCCGAGTTAATACAGCCCGGAGAATTGCTCAGTTGAAGTCTGCTAATGCATAAATAGTACAATGATAGTTGGATGAACGCTTTGAGATCATTTCATTGCCGCTTGAAGTCAACTCGAGCACGCGTACCAATATTATTCTAGACATCAATAGAATTGAAAAATATGTCACATGGCCCGACCACGCAATTGTTATTGAACTATCATGTTCTAACAGAATCGAAAAAAACCAATGTGATCTATCTATCGACCGATTTATTCCTAATAACGAGTAGATTAATCAGCTATATAGATACTCTATCTGCTCTAGTGATACTTAGTTTAAACCTAAGTCTGCTCAAACAGTCTGGTCAATAGTCCTGAGCTGATCTTCTGGGCCTAGATTCTGACAATGACAGTTGCATGAAGGCGTCGTTTTCTTTTCATTCCCGCTTCAAGTTAATGCGCGCACGCGTATTAATAATTATAGGTGTCATTGGAAATAAAAAAAAATGTCACATTGTATGACCCGACCATGCAATTGTTATTGAACTATCTAATATGTTCTAACAGAATCGAGACCCAGATGGTCTGACGACTGGTTTCGGTGGCAGGGAGTCGCTGGATGCGGACGGCACATGACCGGGAAACTTGGAAAACCATAAAGCGGGGCTATGTCCTGCAGTGGGCATCATTATGGCTGATTTACTCTAGTACAGCGGTTTTCAAACTTTTTTGGTGAACGAACCCTTTTGGAAAGCGAAATACTTCGCGGAACCCTACAATAAAACAATTGTTTTTATAAATGTATTATTTATTAATAAGCGTAATAAAAGTATACGCACAAGTAGATATCGGCGGTGGCGGCATAGTCAAATTGTACTGTTGTGGGTGGCGACTAAGTTTGGCTGCGCCTTTTAGAGTCACGCTGACAGTCGGCTCTGACATATGGCATGCCGATTATGTACTACAGTGCCACCATCTTATCTGTTCAGTTGATAGCGGCGCTAGTAGAGAATTTAGTAGTAACATTGAGGAATTTACCTAGAAAAATGAGAATACTTTAACCCGTCTTTCAATTTTAATGAAAATATATGTATAAATCTTAGTAAGTGAATAAGTAAAACAAAAAATGGGGAACAAGATTTACAATTTATATGTTAGTTACAATTTTGCCCACATGAACAGATAACTTGGTGGCGCTGTACGTCCTAAGGATCGTTTTAGAAAAACGCCGACCGTTCAGCGCTGACCAGCCATATATTTTGTCTATCAGCGCTGACGGTCAGCGCATGGTCAACGTGACTCTAAAACCAGCCTAAAACGTTCGACTAGAGAGAGGTGTTTTGTTTTTTTTTCTTGCGGAATCCCTACAGGGGTATCGCGGAACACACTAGCCCGCTTGGACCACCGACTTATATCTATTTAATCCCGAGTTAAACAGAATTTTGACAGTTCCGCCATACTTTATGTGTCAAAATTATGTTTAACTCGGAGTTAAATGGATAAATAGTCGGTGTTTCAAGCAGGCCGAGCATGGCTGCTCTAGTAAATCATATTTACTCTAGTCTGATGCGACAAGGGTGACAAATTTTTCAAGATTGAATCGCTGTTGACTGTAGATTTATTAAGTACCTACTCGATTTCTGCGAAAACTAAGGATGGTTATATAAAAAATTCCTGCTTTTGGTAGGCATACCTACGAGTATACTTATAAATACGCGCAGCGTAGGACGACCAGCCACAAGATGAACAGACGATCTCATCCAAGTGGCAGGGAGTCGCTGGATGCAAGCCGCTACCAACCGGTCTTTTTGGAAATCCATGGAGGAGGCCTATGTCCAGCAGTGGACTTCTTGTGGCTGGATGATGATGATACTTATAAATGTGTGTTGAGGTCGTGACCTCAAGAGGCCAATTGACTCGACTGATTTGCACGAACGAGGTGTCCGATTGATGGTATCGAAGACGCGGCATCGAGTTTCTGGCTAAATGACTGGCCACGGTCAGCTGTCATTATTGGTAATTTTAGACACATTCCAATATCCTTAAAAATAATGTTGGTAAGGTTGGTAAATTGACTTCCAGATTCCATCTATCTAGGGACTGACTGGCTCAAAATTATATTTTTCTGATCGTAAATATAAATAGAAATTATACGTACGATGTAATGAGAACCTCCCCAGATGAATAAATCATTACCTAGGTGTTGTAAAAGAATGAATGAACTACTTTAGTCAAATGTAAGAAATAAAGGTACTAAAAATTCAAATTGATCGTCTAAAATGCCCATGATTTTATTGATATTGCATTTACTTTTGAAAGTAATAGAAAATACAGTATTTATCACATTGTTCAAAAGTAAAATATATAACTCAATTTCTTAAATCGTGAAGTGAAAGAGCCTGGCGCGTTCGTGGCTAATGGATTCATAACTCGTGGTCCCACTGTCTTTGTCCCACTATGGTAAAAACTGGGCCTCGATTCGCTTAGTGAATTGTATGACAGATACGATGACAGATACACGGTCGGGTCACGTGACGTGTTTTTTCATACCATTGACGCCTAGAAGGTTTGATATCTGTGCGCGCGTAGACTTGAAGCGCCAATGAAACTAAATCGGCACGTTCATGCAGTTGTCATTTCACTACAATGCATTAACAGAATCGAAGTCCTAGTTTCGGCTTACTTCTTCGGGTAAGTGAGCACAAAGCGAAGTAGGGTAAACTATACATTGATTGGCACCTTAAGCAAAACCTTGACTTAATTTGCTTCCTAAGCATTCAATTTCATATTCAATCACTATTAAGCATTTTTATTTGTTAGAATATGAGTATAGGTTGGAAATAAAAAATAATTCTTGCTTGTTGTCATAGTTTTATTTAAGAAAAATAATAATAATTTGAAAATGTCTCCAAAACTACAGTCATTGGCATTACAGGTATAAACATTGTCACTAATAATATCAGTCATTGGCACTTATAATTTGTATGTATGTTTTATACTTAACAATGCTATTTATAAAAAACTACCAAAATGCCCTTTAAGAAGTTTTAATTCTTAATATTTGTGTTTAAAACTCACTGTGCCAATAACTAGGTGGGTGCCAGCAATACTATGGTTTACCCTAAGTGGCGTGAGTTCTGCAGAACCCTCTCCGTGCAAGCAGAACTCTCGCTCGGCATCTTGTTTGCTGTCTCGTCTCGTCTACTAAGACGAGACAGCATTCCGCTGTTTTCTCTGAAGCTTCGATAAGCGGCACAAAAATCTCGACACGTGACTTTGAGGTATTTATTTTATTATACAGTTATGTATAACTAGCTTTCGCCCGCGACTCCGCCCGCGTGGTTTTAGTTCAAAATTTTGCAACCCCGTTCACTCGCATAGGCGTTAAATTTTGAAAAACGGTGAAACACGTGTTCAATCAATTGTGTTGAAGAGTATTTATTTTAAGTTTCATGAAAATTAGACAACATTCTTTATACCTCCTCTACAAAGATTGGCAACCCTTTTCACCCCCTTAGGGATTGAATTTTAAAAAATCCGGTCTTATTCCTGGCCTACATTATATATAGACCCTCTGTGCAAAATTTCAGCTTCCTAGGTCCAACGGCTTGGGCTGGGCGTTGATGAGTGAATGAATCAGTCAGTCAGGGGACTTTGAATTTTATTTATATATATAGAAGATAAAATAAGTTATTATTATATTTTATTACGAAGTGACGTCAACAGCTTTTCAACCTATGCTACAGGAAGGTGAGCGTCTAAATGACTGTCCAAAGTGATAGATAACTGTTAAAGTATAGCATTTAGTACCTATTTGTTACTATTTAATAGTTTACTACCTATGTTAACATATTTGTTGCCTACGTTTAAAAAAAGAAATTTAAATAATAAAGTGGGCAGACATTCTGACGTCAGGATGACTGCCCACATTTATTATCTTGAGGTTGGACGTCATAATTTGTAACTTTCTCTGTACTATGAGTTACTATTGTGCGGCCGCTGGGAGTTTACGATCCTGACACATGTCTGTTTCATATGACTAGTGATGGGAGAAAAGCAACGTTATCATTCCTTAAGTTATTCTTAACTAGCTTTTGCTACTGACTCACGATTAAGTAGTTTTGTTTTTTAGACGACTTTCACTCAGTCATCTCTTGTGCCATTTTTGCAGGCATTTTAGAAGGGTCATCATCTTTTTTGTACTGAATGGCGGTGAAGTGTTGTGGCGAGCTGTGCGACCTTTTATTTGGGCCCAGATCAGCTCAATCGCTTTGTACGGCAGTGGTACTGAGAGATTCTGAGAACGCGATGATCTTTTTCTAAAACCTGTTCATCAACTTCGTATCGTTAAAGGGACTGTTATTATTTTCGTTATTTTTGGTACGTCACTACAAAAAAATACGGTTGACATAACCTTGTGACAGCGTAGTAAGAATTTTACGCACGAACATTAAATATTGATTTCTTCTTATTTCACACTTAAATCACTGTGCAAAATATAACATTGATTGTAAGTTTACACAATGATATAGTTTCAATGACAATTATTTGCTAGTAGGATAAATAGGACATAAAAATATTTTAATCGAAAATTTAACGCCACTTCAAGGTTACGTCGTCCGTTCTAACATGACCTGTCAGGATCGTAAACTCCCAGCGGCCGGACGGTACCTATTTGTTACCTATAGGTACATATATTTTTCCGTACATCATTTTTTTACCTCGGTGGCGCGGTGGTGCTAGTGTACCCCCTGGACCCCCTTAAATAAGCTTTCGAATGACAAACATTGCAGTCGTTGTACCTGAGCGTTGTACGGAAGCCAAAACGCGTCTCATTTGTAAATTTTATCTTTTTTTCTGATTGTCACCTATTGTACCAAGTCACTTAATAAATAAAATAAAATAAAAATGAATAAAATAAAAATAAATAAAATATAATTATTTAGAGGTAGTCGATATAAATGGTAGAAAAATCAATGTAAGCAGTGGTTTGTTTTCCTGACGTAGACATCTCGATAAATTTTGGGAAATTGATAACTTCTCTGATCGGAAAATACCCATAAATATCCCCCTTTTAATCCTTCTTCCCAATAACTTTAGGGGGAAAACCCCCAAGTTGGCACCACTGGTCGTGTCAGTCAACATTTTTTTAACACTTGTGTCAATGATACCATCTCATACAGTCTTACGATTGATATGTTTTAGCTAATTTAAAATAAAATAGTTGTATTTATTATGAAACAAAACATATTAAAGCCTAAGGACTGTTTTATTTCGTTTACATTGATTAAATGCTCTTAGAACTCAGTAATCAAAACAGGTAAATTGAACCAAAATTTCAACATGGTAGTTATAGGTACATAGTTAGTTAGTTAGGTAAAACTGAATTTAACTTAGAGCTGGAAAGTACTTTAGGGGTCACCTAAGAAAAGGGTTACCTAATTATGAGGAGCTAGTTGGGTTGATTGATGAAAACGGGCATTAATGTATCTTAAAAACTGAAGCTGCTGCACAAACCAATAAATGAAATATGAAAAACTGATGATCTTATGAAACTAGTTTAAGTATACCATTCCCCATGCAAAAAACTTATTTTGTTTTAAATGTAATTACATTCGACGCAAACGAAAAAATTTTAAAATTACGGAAATAAACAAATTAAGTAAATAAATAAATTATAATTTATTGTATTTACATTTGGAAAGTAGGTATTTTATTTTTAAAATAAGTGAATATGTTGTGCAGGGTCGAATCTACCGGTCGGCTTTTTGGGCTTTTTCATCAATGAAAAAAAAATTTTTTTTACTGAACCTCCCTTTAGTGTACTTTAATCTGTTACTCTCTTTATTTTCTGAACACAACTGTAAGAGTAATGTTGGATCAATATACTTACAATATAAAAAAAAATACATTACAAACACAATCAAAATTCACACACAGCTTCGTCAAAAATAACAAAAAAAAAAAAAAAGGTCAAAAGTTAATCAAAAATACCGCCCCGGGACACACCCGACCCAAAAGTTCCCATGACGCTAGCAGCGTTCCCCCGCTGCACCGCTAGAGAAATTCTCTGCATCAAGTATGCCCCGGAACGATGATCATACCCACGACTCCTCAGGCGTCGACCGATTTCCCTAACGAAACCTCTTCCGTCTTCCCCCCAAACTCCCATTGTCTCGACAGCCAGTGGAACCTCCCTTTGTATCAAACTTAGCTACTTTTTCACATTCATGTTTTGATAAGATAATCAAACTGTGTTCAATAATAATGAAATCGAACCCTCTTTCCAAGATGAAATTAAACGAAAAAAAGTTTAAGCATATCAGTGCTCTTCTTCTTTTTGTGTCTGTGACGAATCCAAATTTTATTGGCCCAGAACTTGGCCACGCGCACAGCAGCTCTTAAAGATCTTATAAATAACAGTGTTTTATTTGTAGTTGTTTAGTCTTGATTCTGTTCACGGGGCCGAGGTTCGAGGCGGACCCACCATTCCGGTATGGTGGTAATAATACCGGGTATCCTTCTAGCTGGCTTTTTCAGCGGTTTGCCGTCGGCAGTGGAAATCTGGAAGGCCTGCATAAGCGAGGCGAACACCTGGAACATAGCCTGGCGGGCGTACGTCTCTCCCGCGCACAGTCGTTTTCCTGTAAAATAAAACGACTTTTTCAGTCAGGAAGGAAAAAAGTTTCAAATTTTACTTCCAAATAAAATCGCACTTTGCTAAAGATTTAATCTAGTAGATATCTAGAGTCTAGCGAACGAAAGTAACCTGAGAAATTGGCGGGAAACTAAAAATAGTACTAGGAAAAAATATTTGATACTTGTTTATAATGCATTTATATTTTATACTGCGTTTTCAAAAATAAAATGTCATTTATTGCATCATGAAGCCCTATCTACGAACTGAGATCATACGGCCCGGTTTCAGAGTTGAGAATTTTCACTAGTCTCGTCAGATCTCTCAGAAAAAACGCTCTTTTCTGAACGTTACTTAAGTATTTACTTAGTGTAAATTCTCAATACTGTGGCTCTATACAAGAACTCTTTACACAAAGAAAACTAAAAAGATTTAATTAATGCAAACTTAAAAACAACCAACGAAGGAACGCTGGAGCAAAATAATAAATGTTTTTAATATCTACCTTCTGGCGTTTGCGTTAGTACATAAAAAGGAAATAGATACCTATGCATAAGTAGAATACTATAAAATAAAAATTACGTACGTAGATAAAATTAACAGATTTAATCCAGACCGATGTCGATACTATTAACTCCTAACTGATATTGAGACTTATTACCAACTTGCGCTTATTCGAAGGTTGTTTAAAAAATAGATTAATAGTCAGTTAAGGCTGATTTACACGTATTAAGTTGCCAAGTCTTAACTAAATTTTAACTAAATTTCAAGCGACTTAATTTTAAGTAACCGTTTACACGTAAAAATACTAAATATCTAGTTAAACTCATTTATTCGCTTAAGGGCCGGTTTTTCAATAGTCAGATAAAACTTAACTGGAGAATAAAACTGATGTTGTCACTGTCTTGTCGTATGATTTAGACAGTGACAGCATTCAATTTATTCTCCAGTTAAGTTTTATCTGACTATTGAAAAATTGGCCCTAAGATGGACGACCACAGAACAAATATACCCCTAGCGGACGACCAACATCAACGACGAATATGTTGATCTAATACTCTTTATTTTTCAACTTCTTTAACACCAAAATTTGCAATCGCCATGGCTGACGCTATAGCGGCAAGACGATGTTGTTTTGCTTGCTTATTTCTGTCTTATTTAAGCTTTTAATATTCCTTAAACAATCGTCCTTTATGTATTCTTCAATGAACTTTATTGTCGTGTCTTCCGTCCACTTCGACATTTTCGAAAGATTTTTATTTATAAATTAAGTAGGAACTACGTTGCAATCACTCCGCCAGCTTATGCTTTTCACTTAAATTTAACTAAATTTTGCCTGTCCAAACCAGTGTTGCCAACTTTATTTTTCAAAAACCTTAGTGGTTTTTGAAAAATAAAGTTGGCAACACTCAACACGCTAAACCACCAGAAATTCCACTAGATCAATTATATATTTCAAAAAGTACTTATTTGAAATACAATATTATACTTATATACTTTACAAAGTCAAATCAACTAAACCCCGGTTTCTCGAACGCTCTTAGTCAAAAGTACATACAAAAAAGAAGATACAAAATAAAAAAATGAATTTAGGGGGTTCCCCATATTTAGAACGGAAAATAAAAATTTTTTTTGTATACGTGTGGGTGGGATAGGTCTTCAAAAATGATATTGAGGTTTTTAATATAATTTTTTAATAAACTGAATAGTTAGCGTGAGGGACACTTCCAAAGTGGTAAAATGTGCCCCCCCTCCCTGTAACTTGTAAAATAACCGAATGATAAAACTAAAAAAAAAAAACACCGAAACTCAGTTCGAACGAGATCTAATTTAGCTTATTTTCAATTAACTCAAATATAAAAATAAAAAAAAACATTCCCTTCAACCTAAAAGGTGGATGTGTGTGATTGCATTGGTCATCGACTTCAGCCCCAAAATAAGACCTTTTTTGAGGATCAAAAGTAACTCCACTCCTTGTTATGCCATAGTGACTCGCCCACGTGTTTTTTTTTTAATTTGTCTCATAATACCAAGGACTTTATATTATATCAGTCTTGTTTGTGTATTAGGTCCATGCATAAGTCCAGGCATTCTGTTCTTTAATTCATTCGTCAGATTAATAATGAACTGCATGCACCGATGCCGCATTAAGTTTTGTTACTCAAGAGAGATACCGTTTTCTTTCATTTGCAGTTTATTTGTCTCAAAACCACCCAAAAAATAAGTTACAGTGTAACTTTAAATATTAGACTCAAAACCACCAGAAATTCCACTAACCACCAGACACATCTTTTGCCCACTAGACGAAGGTCGAAACCACCAGATCTAGTGGAAATTCCACTAAGTTGGCAACGCTGGTCCAAACGTGTCAAGTGATTAGCCACGCCCACCAACTTAACCGAAAAATAGACAAAATTCTATTCTACCTTGTTTACTTGCAACTACATTTTAACTTGCAACTTCTTACTAAATTCACTGTTTACACGGGTTAAGTCACTTAAAATTAAGTTAAAATTTAGTAAATTTTTAGTCAACTTGATACGTGTAAATCAGCCTTTACTCTCTGTTGCAGAGATTAACTGCTCTTATCGCTATAAGCGATAAGATCCGTTCTTATCGCTTTTAGTGATAAGAGCAGTTACAGGTGTTACACATGTGTTACAGGTACACCTATACATAGTTAGGTACCTATCAATTAGGGTGGAGTGAAATAATTCTTAATCTGTACGCGATGGTGGCATTCTATTACGTGGCATTCCATTACCTGGAGCCTTTTAGCTACAACTAAATGTTTTCTAATGAGTTTACTGTATAGATAGTTGACTAACCGAAAGCTATTTTTAACTAAAATGCTGAGAATTCACCATCCTATATACTTAGTTTGAATTTGCGTATTTCAAGATGGCGAATATATGAGCTGATTTATTTATTTCACACAGGTTTGCTTCCGTAGTGTAACTAGGACATTTGTTTGAAACTGAACTGATTAGGGGATAACATTGATAAAATAGCCACTGTTAGACGATGTCCATTAGATGCAGCCATCTAATGAATGTCCCAGCCTAGGACTCCTAGGCAGTTAATTCGGCGGCTTACTTAACCAGTTACCGGCGACATAGTTGCTGGGTACAGCGTGCTACAGAAAGGTAAAAATATAATTATTGTTGTAAAATCAATCTATCCTTAAAAAAGTTCTGTTTTTATATTTTTTTTCCGAGAAAATAAGTAATTGCATCTGGGCTGAATAGGTGGATATAAACCCCATGTTATTGTTTATAGTAAAAAAAAAAGAAATCAGGCGGTATGGGCTTAAACTCTTAGCCTTTTCCTTAGAGGAAAAAATATTACAAAAAAAAAGAAAGAGAAGAAAAGAAACTAAAACAATGAGCCGTTGAAGAACTAAAAAAAAATCTAACGGCTGTCAAAGGAATGCAATTTTGGACCTCAGCCCAATAGCCATGTGTGAATTGTGTGATACATCATAAAATAGGTCTCAGCGAGCTGAACAAAAGTTACTATGACGCCAACAGCCAAATGATTTTTTTTTTAGTTCTTCTGAAAGCGGCTCATACCAGGTGGTATGGGCTTAAGCTCTTAGCCTTTTTCATAAAGGAAAAAAATATTACAAAAAAAAAGAATCCACGAAACAGGAGGTACGTCATTCACGGAAAAACGTCGTCAAATGATATCCTCCGAGCCGTCAGTATCTAGTGATAGTGATACCATGGCTCGATGACACAAGAACTCTTAAATGAAACAACACTAAAAAGACTCCAGGTTATTAAAATTTGTGCTAACGTAAACAATAAATTATATTTGTTTTATTTTACGGAATACCACGACGTCCATATCTTGACCTTATTATTAAAAATACTAAAAGTACGTTATTCACGTGTGTAACGTACTTTAAGGTCGAATTAGTCACACACTTATTCACAAAAGTACATGAAGTTTATAATTTTATCATTCTATTCAATGACTTTTAAAATATAGTATTATTTTGTAACTAGGACCAATATTTAGGACAGTGCCTATTCGGCAAAAAATAGCAGCTTTGTCATACCTACTCTCAAGAGTAGAATTAAAGAAAGAATAAATAAATACGAAACCCTCGGTGGGCGAGCCCGACTCCCACTTGTCCGAGTTGTGGTTTTTTTTTTCAAAACCCGAAAATAACTGATTTATCGTAAATGATATTTAAGATTCAATGCAGATTCAAAACTGAAATAACAACAAATAAAATTTAGTTTGGAATCTGAGCAAACTTCTGAGCAATTTCAAGCACTGAGGTATGTGAACACCACAGATGATCAGCTTTCCTCACGATGTTTTCCTTCGCAATAAGCGAGTGATATTGCTACTACAACTTGAAAAATATACGTACGTAATATAGAAAACAAAGACATTAGTCGACGGTAAAAAAAAAGTACTGATTTGTACACTTTCAGCGAACCTTTTCGATACACCCTTTAAATAACCTGCCCGAATACATTATAAGCTTGGAACAAGTTGGGAAAGGCGACCAAACCGTACTCTAAAGGATATTGAGTAAAACGCTCATTATATGCTTCCAGCCAGTGATTAGCTAATGGCTAGTAAATAGATACCTAATCATTCACTCAGATTAATAGTCTGGTTGTCAAACTGTGTTTCAGGCTGGCTTCGAATTCATACCCGTTTTAGAAACATATAGCGCTAATTTTGAAAAAAAAAACTATATTTTAATATTTAGGCAGTGATTCAAGAAGGGCCGCTGAAAATCTCACCCGTGAAGAAATGCTATTTACCTGCACCAAAAGGCAGCGACTTGTCTTTGGCCACTTTTAACTCTCCGTTCTCGATGAACCTCTCTGGACGGAAGTTTTCGGGGTCACCCCAGATTTCCTTATCCATGTGCAGCATCACGTAGTTAGCCCCAACCATGCTGCCCTGTAAGAAATACCATTGTTGGAACATCGTGAGGTAGTCGTTGTCCCAAATATTAACAACTAGCATGTTGTCACGTTACCGGGCGTTATGTGGATGCACAAGCCCCTGGTAACGGAACCTAATGAAACAATAGAGAGAAATTTAGAAGTGTAAAAGTATAATCTTCAGAACTAATAGGTATAATCCTAACCTCAAAACAAAACAAAAAGAGTAAAATAGGTAAACTAATAAAAATACAGCAAAATATAATTAATTATACAAAAGAGGACCTTAGAGTCTGAGCTGAGAAAGCAGAACATGTAGCTGTTGCCCGCCTGTAGGGTGTAGGCGAGCAATAGCTACGTAGACAGGCCGTACAGATGAATATATAGGCAGTAGAGACGAGTAGGTAGGCCGCAGAGACGAGTAGACACGACGCAAAGACCACTAGACAGGCCACAGAGATAAGTAGACATACCTCAAAGACGAGTAGACAGGCCGCAGAGATGAGTAGGCACGTTAGGGGAAGACTCCGGGTTCTAGTTGTGAAGATTCAGTATTCGAAGTTGGACGAAGACGAAGACTAAGGATACGAAGTTGTAAGAAGACTCTAGGTTTCGGTTAAGTGTAGACTCAGATTCAAGGTTGGGGAAGCCTGACCCAATGGCCATTTTAGGGGCCTTTAATACTCCAAAAAGCGGTTCCGTTCTATGTTCAAATTCGATCTGTTTCTGTGACAATATTCATTTGGAAGTTTTCCGATGCTCCTTCTATTTTTCTAGACTTAGAAAGACACCAAAAAAATTTAAATTTTATACATTTTATCTATCTCTGTAAATCTTCTTTCTCTTTTGATTTGGAATGCGAATACGTGACGTTCTTTTGAAGCGGTAATAAGTACATGTAGTTGTCGTTGTACATTATCTTCTAAGCCGATCTTGTGTGGGTTAGGTACCCCACGTGCAATAGAAGTGGCGAGATGGCATGTGATGGAATGGCATGAAATAATATAGATAACACCGGATTACTCGATTATGGTAATTAATAATAATGTAAGGAGGACACCGAGTCATGTGCCCGCTGGAGACATCTGAAATCTGTTCCACGCAGCCACCGCAGCGTTGATATGCCTAGTTATTTCACCTGTCTGACCTGTATAAATAAGTAGGTACCTATCTAAAATAGAAAACCTAAGTTGAAATAAATTATTCAAAAAGCGTAAAACAAGTATTACCTACCGCCGCGGCTAGCGCATAATCTTGAACTAACATAATTGCAGTACAAAACTCGTTTGAAATGTTTTGGACTAGGCTCGGGGACGAAAAAAACTGTTTCGTTGTATTGCTGTGCTTTGTACACTTAAGAGCGGGTACGCCCGCTCTAAGGCTGATTCACATTTTCTTTATTTTCATTATATCATTTAAGGCTTTACGAAGAGGTAGAATAGAATAGAGACGCGTCAATTTGTTTTATATGTAAGTAAATAATAATATGCAAACAATAAATCAGTAGTGGTTGGTTATATACTATTTTATTTGGGATCTGTATTTACTACCACATAAGTACTTTTAAAATGTATGGTGCGCAATAGAAACTATAAATCTGTGTACCTAGGTAGGTACGTTTTTCACGTGTCTATTTTATTGTACCTCTGTGGAAAGCATGCTTAAAAAGCATGAAAATAATTCAAATGTAAATCGGGCTATACTTGGAAATAGTACGCCACAGTGGCGATAATATACTAAAATCTAAGAACTAGGTACACGAACTGAAAAAGTTACGAATTTATCGCATCTGATAGATGTGTTTCCGCTGTGCTCCAACTCCAATAGAGTTAATTTAAAGCCGGGTCCGCAGCGCCATGCTACGCGTGTTACAAAAAATGTAACACGTTATTAAAACAAAAATGGGGAGTGGTATTAACACTTTACGTGTTACGTAACACGTAACGTAACGTGATGTAACACGTAATGTGTTATACCACGCCCCATTTTTATTATATTTACGTGTTACGCTTTTTGTAACACGCGTAACATGGCGCAGCGGACCCGGCTTCAAATCCAATGAGGTTACGAATTGTGGGAGTTTTCATAAAATTTGTGGCTGTGGGCTTGTCACATCTCGAAGGCACGAGCATAGATGGCCCTACAGGCTACAACTACGGACATTAGTTCCTGTATTGCGCGCACCAAATCTTGAACGATTCCAATTGGACGTACCTAGTTCCACGAAAACGACTCAATCCACAAAAAGTAACTTCGGAGATTATGAAGGTTTTAAGTTCCTATTGGTATTGTCCAGTGGTCTTACGCTTAAGTATATTTTTATCAATGGTAAAGTAAGGGTAGAATTCTTTTGTTTTTAGGTCTACATTAATGTTTGTATAGTAAAATGGTTCTCGAGTCAAAATTGAATCGTTTCGGATAAACTTCGAAATGTGTCCGCCATACATGTGGGTTGGTCCCATGATGTTAAAAAAGTCATTTCGGCTCCTTTTTCTGCCAGTGCATTTTTTCTATATGAAAGAATCGACCTTAAAGGCCAGTTTGGCATACGTAACTCATTTTCGACCAAGTTGTGGATTGAGTCATTTTCGTGAAACTACGTCCAATTCATCTGTCGAATTTGTAGGTGTATTTGACAGTTAGACGGTTGAAATCAGGATTTGATCCGTCCGTCCTACGGCCGATTTCTGAATTGAGAATTTCGCTAAGTAACTCGAGTGGTTAACTCTAGTGCTGTGTCGTCAATTTTCTCAGAAAAGAGAGTGACGGAACGTTACTTAAGTATTTAGGTACTTATAAATTCTCAATTCAGAAATGGGCCCGTAGTAAGTTAGGCCTCTGTAGCTGATTGCTGGTCGGTCGGTCCATTGATCGATACATCGATTGATTAATTAATTTAAGTACCGGATCTGAGGCCATGCTATTTCTGACAATGTGTTCTTTTAACATACTTAATTGACCTTGACCTCCAGTCAAGGAACACGTGACAAATAGTATACAATCTTATACATAAAATTCTCATGTCAGTGTCTATTATAAACATCCTTAACTCCTCCTAAATGGTGTCATTGATTCCAATGATTTTTTTGTGTATTCAGTTATAAAAGAATTCACCAAACCACCAAATGGTATGTCTGAGAATTAATATGTCGTACAACCACAAGATGGACAGACGATCTCATGCAAGTGGCGGGAAGACGCTGGATGCAAGCCGCTTCCGACCGGTCTCTTTGGAAATCCATGGAGGAGGCCTATGTCCAGCAGTGGACTTCTTGTGGCTGAATGATGATTATGATGATGATGACAACGTTTGCCGAATCAGATAGTAATTAATAAATAAATGATGATCAAATAGAGGCACTTGATCACCACCTATATTGTTACAATTTCCTAGCAAGTCAACATTTTCCTTATAACTCTTGATTCGACGCAATCGATAATCACGGTGCATAATTAATTACCTATTGTATTTCAGCATTACAGATTTCAGGTCATCAAGTGATGACGGATTATCACGATACTACAAGACTACAATATTATCCCAGCTAGTCCATATTTTCCTTAAAGCTCTTAATTTGGCGCAATCAGTGGATTATTACATTCGTCGATCTAAATTTCGCAAAGCACTTGATAAGCTAGTCTAGCTAAGCTAGGTATTACTCGTATAGGTATACATTGAGTCTGGTTTACTTCACCTATTTATGTATGTACCTACTAGTTATACCATGTTTTACTAAGTATTATAAACTAGTCGTGCGTGCTTGATGGGCCCATGGGCGCAGGACAAGCTTGCGCGCGAAGAGATAGCTTGCGCATCTTCATGTTCGTATGCGACAAATTAAAATGACGATGTAGGTATGACAGTTGAGAATAGACAAATCGGCGCCCGTGCTACGCGCGCAGGGTTAGGTACAGTCGACAGCACATCATGCTATACACCCATGCACTCTATTCCGTTGCAATACGGGCGACTTGGCAACTAAAATGTGTAGGTTGACGTGCTGTCGACTGTGCTATCCCACTGTATTTTAGGTATAATCAAGTATAATGTAAATGTAAATGATGGTTTTCTTGCCCCGGAGTTGGGGCAATAATTTACCTACTACATTCCACAAATAAAAAAACCGTGGAAGTATTTCTTCCTACATAATGGACACGCAAAAACGGCCCCAGTAGGTACTGTCGATTGACTAATCTGCAGCACGAATCATTCTGTCAAGCGGCTACTTGTTCGCATATTATTAATACTTATATCGAGCAAAAAACGGCAAAAAATCAGTATGTGAGCCCCCCTTAAATACTTGTTTTATTTCTGTCTAGCCACGGTTCATGAGATACAGGCTGGAGACAGATAGAGAGACACACATACAGAAAGACAGACGCACGGACGGACGGAGAGTGGAGTCCTAGTAATACCCTTACCCTTTGGATACCGAACCCTAAAAATGGATGTATGAATTAGCCGAGGACCGGCGGAGTTATGGCCTGTGCAGTGCCGTTTATAAGTGGGCGTATTTAATGCGCTATAAATAGGTAGTACCTATACTTAGGTTAGATAGACAAAATTTAGCGCATTAGCGATTAAAGGCCTTATTTATATAAAAACACGACCCTGTGTCGATTATAATCGTCTGTGGTGATTTTATAAGGTAAAGACGTAACCACAGCTTAAACAAACTGCCCCTGCGGAGTGCTTTAGAAGACTCGTATATTTATAAATAATGCCGTATAGACTAAATTGTTCAAGATCTTGATATGTAGGTATAGGAACCGGCTATGGTTCTCAGCTTATTTTAAAGTTAACAAAGTTTTTTAAAGTCAACAGTTGATGTGCTTATAGATAGATAAATAAGAAAAAAGGAATTAAAACAGATAGTTGTTACATACTTACCTATAAAATTATAGAGCGAACCATTTATTTTAAAGATCATAAGTTATAGATTGAAAGCCCTATTCTGTTTGAGTTCCCTTCTAAAGCTAAAGCCATGAAGTACTTAACAATATATATGTCGCAGTAAAGTAGTTAAATCAGAGAGTCAATTGAATCTCTAGACAGTCAATCAAAGATCGATATTCAATCAAGTCGCTAGCATTTTGATCTAAATAGAGCAGCGTCGAAAACGTTTAACTATCTAACTGACCGAAAGCCAGCATATTGATTAATAATCTAAAACAAGATGGCGGTCACGCGTCAGCTGATTACTTTTAGAGTCGTTCTTTTGGCAAACGTTGTGTAACGTTGGTTTGTTGTGCGAGTGGTTTTTGTGTCAAATTGTGGTCTTTGGTGAAATTGTAAACATGTTGTCGACTCCGCCACGAATCACGATTATTTCATTTGTTATTGTTATTTCGATTTTTGGTGTCATCGTGAAGAACTGAGTGAACTGAAGAAGAACCCTTTTTTTTTCGTAACTAATGAATTATCTTGGTCCCCTTTAAAAGCTAAATTCTTACCAAGTAACTGGGCACGACGATGCCTAAGATGGACGTGACGTTACATCGATCCGACAAATGCAGGGCAGTTTAGCAAGGTATGTTCTACCCATGCATGTGGCCCTTGTCAGATCGACAAACATCCACACCACCTAAGAGGGCATTACGCCTAATATACTTAAGTATTGGAGTTTTACTATCTATTTTTTTCCAATCAAATATCTGTTTTACCCTACCAATGTTGAAATACCTAGGAACGTTTAGGAAATTCGTTAAACGTTTCGTTCACTCACTTGTCTGACGGAACTTTAGCGACTTGATTGAATATCGATCTTTGATTGACTGTCTAGAGATTCAATTAACTCTCTGATTTAACTACTTTACTGCGACATATACATAGTTCTAAAGATCGATAGTATGGAGCTTCCTTACCTTAGAACAGAACAAACGCATTTCGATTCGCAGTCACGCAGGTAGGGAACCCCATTTATTTTTATCGATTTCCCAGATTTCTGATACCAACGTAATACAATGTTACAAAATATAATCGCGCAGGTATTTGAGATACCAACAAATTAAGTAGTTGATAATTCCCAAGCGCAACAAAGTACGAAACAAGATAAGCCGTAAGTAAACAAAACAGAAATTGCAAGAGGCATGCGACGGATACATAAAAAGTAACATAGTAAAAATATGAAACTGCGCAAAAGCTGAAAACCGTCTGGGAATGCTCCACTGTATCCTTGTACTTAGTTATTGGGAGCCCATAGTAGTTATGATGATCACTGACGATCATCAGTCTAACAAGCGATCCACGCGTAGAGCACAAAGACTTACGGAGCCACTCTACACTTGCGATGATATAGCAAATGTGCTATTTGCTGTATCATGACAGAGTGAAGACCTTTGCTTGTCATTGTTAGCATTTGATACGTAAGTAAGTAGGACTGTTATAAGTACAAAGTCATTGTACAACTTGGCAAACAATAATAATACATTAAATATTTATATTTTGTTAATGTTCATTCTTATGTCACGAGCACATTTTATAAACATAAAAAAATTATAACGTTTGCCATATTTTGAGGTCATATCATTAATATTATAATTTAATAGCATTGTTGTTAAAAATGGTACATAATGAAAAACAGAATTTTAGGAATTTAGAAGCGCTTTGTAGTTTTTTGAACCCTCGTAACTTGGGTTTAGATAAAGATACCAGCTAAACAAAATTCGTGGGATACTATATATCATTGAACTAAACTTTATACTTTACTAGCTGACTCGGCAAACGTTGTTTTGCGAGATAGGGGTATGAAAAATAGATAACAACCTATTCTCAGACCTACCGATTATACATATAAAATTTCATGAAAATCAGCCAAGCCGTTTCGGAGGAGTATGCAACACGGTGACACGAGAATTTTATAAATTAGATATTTTTTTTTAATATAAATACATTATTATTTTAGCCTACATATAAAAAAAAGTTATTGATATCTAAAAAAAACCCGAACCGTCACTAAAGTTCGTAAAATTAGGACTTGTAGAGTTAGTAGAGCTAGAAGCTTGGCTCTACATATAAAATCTGATAATCTTTTGACCTTTGATAGTATGAGGGATGGTTTTATCTTGGCAACATTTTACATGAAAATGTTTTTTGATGCGATTAAAACTTCCAAAATCACTTCCACAGACCACTACCGATTTCTACACTTTTTTTTGCCAAACTGTACCTAGATGTTTTGTCAAGTACCATTTGCCAGATTCTGGTCACAAGTTTTTCACTCACCTCAGGAATGTCGTACCCGGCAAAAGTGGTGTCTTTCATGGCTCTGTGAGGCACGCCCAGCGGCACAAGGGTCTCGAACCTCATAATCTCTCGGATACATGATTCAGTGTAGGGCATACTGAAACAAGAGAAAAGCGTACCGTAATATTGTCATGTGTCACTTCCTTCCTTACAGCGTCACCAAGTTATCTGTTCAGGTGGGCAAAATTGTAACTAACGAATTAATTGTAAATGCTGTTCCCCATTTTTTGTATTATTTATTCAATTACTAAGATTTATTGATATATTTTCATTAAAATTGAAAGACGGGTTAAAATATTCTCATTATTCTATGTAAATTTCTTAAATGTTACTCGTACTACAAAATTCTCCAATAGCTATCAACTAAACAGATAAGATGGTGGCACTGTAATGCCTTTCACGGACTTGCGCAATCGATAGAAGGTCGACATTTATATTTTCCTTTCAGAGTCATCCTTCATTATAGACAACATAACAATAGTAAAAGAAAAACTACTAATCACTACGTTCCTCCGACACGTAAAGATTTTAATAATTAAAAAAACCCACGTACCTATACGATTATTGTACGTTACGCAAAAAATCTATCAATCTAATCAGCCCGTAAATAGAGCCCACGGTGGTAGGCCTCTTCTCTTTCACGCCAACCCATCCGGTCCAGTGCTAGTCTCGTCCAATGTTTCCCAGCCGCTTTCAAAATGTCCTTGGCCCATCGCACTATGGAAAATGGTAGAACAACGGCATATCAAAAATTATTTTTACTAATACGTGGGCCATACTGAAAGTTTCTGGATTCTGGTAAATAAGACTACCTACCTATTATCTTTATAACACATTTATTGTTTTTCAGAGTATTTTTTCTACCCTCACTATTTACGCATTTTTGCATTCGCTGGAACTATTGTGAAAAGCATAGCCCAGCGACGTACAGCGTCGTCGCAGCAACGACGACTTTCGTTCGTCTACGGACCTCATCATTTCTGACTCGGCATTTCCAACTTTAAAATACAGGGTGTTAATTTGTACAGTTAAATCAGACTCATGGGTGGTTATGTACATGATACTGAAGCAAAAATAAAATATATAAAAAATAAAAAGTTTTTTTTAGTGAAATTCACTTAAAATCTCCGGTTTTGCGGCGCCGCCGGCGCGGAACCGCGAAACCCCCGCCGGATCCGTCAAGTGCAAACGATAGAAGCTAAGCCAAGCCATATAACTTTAGTTGGCTAATGAGGTCAACATATCAACATACCGTTCACAACATTATCATTGACATTTTAGGCACGAAACGCGTTGCTGCTGTAAAAGTAGTTAAAATTACCGCTTCGAAGAAAACAAGCAATGGGGCCTACTTTGAAGGTGATATTATAATAAATGTAGATGAATAATTAGTTTTGTTTGTTTTATTGAAAAAATCCCGATACTTAGTACCTACACAGAATAAGTATAAATTTTACAAAATTTGTACTTCTTAACTTTAAATATTTTATGAAATAATTTTAATTATTAATAATAATTTTAATTAATAATAAAAAGTTGTCGATATTTGATATGAAACCGATCTCGATTTTCTATAGTGCATCGGGTTGGTGGTCTGATCACCGGCCGTCGCTCCGTTCTTGGCCACCACTCAGTGGCTACCTTAGTCCACCAGCCATCTTCCCGCCCATCCCACCCATCTCCATTTTAGCTTTGTAATTCGCAAAGAAATACTTAGTATGATTTTACGTGGTGGTTGGCGCGCCGTGGCATGTAAGCCCGGTCCGCTGCGCCATGTTACGCGTGTTACAAAAAATGTAACACGTTATTAAAACAAAAATGGGGAGTGGTATTAGTTTTTTACGTGTTACTTAACACGTAACGTAACGTTATGTAACACGTAACGTGTTATACCACGCCCCATTTTTATTATATTTACGTGTTACGTTTTTTGTAACACGCGTAACATGGCGCAGCGGACCCGGCTTTATAGTCGACAGCACGTCAATCTTCACATTTTGGTTGCAAAGTCGCCCGTAACGCAACGGAGTAGAGTGCATGGGTGTATTGGTATACACCCATGCAATGTGCTGCCGACTGTACCAATTTTTTTTTTGGATTTTTTTTTTAAGGAATTATTTATTACACAACAAAAGCAAATAGATAACTACATACAAATCCAATTTTTAGTTAGAGTTAACTCTATATCACTAAACCAAAAATCTAGATGCAAACGTGAGTTTTCGCATTCACAAAAGCAAATACATAAAAATCCTATTTTTAGTTAGAGTTAGGTAGCTAGTAACTCTATCTCACTAAACAAAAATCTAGCACTCTCAAACGTGAGTTTTCGCATTCACGATGCGAACGAAGTTGCGAGTGCGTATACTGAGTTTTTCATTCACTCTCGATAGTGAGAGCGTTGCGATTTGCATAGGAGTGACAAAGAGACAACTAGATGGCGCGCTTTGTCACTCCTATGCAAATCGCAAACGCTCTCGCTATCGAAAGTGAATGACAAAACTCAGTATACGCACGAGCTATGTGGGCTTAGTGCGAGTTTTTTTAACTACTCGATCGCGTTAACGTAAACTCATATTCTATAGGAGTGACAAAGCGCGCCAGCTAGTTGTCTCTCTGTCACTCCTATACAAATTGCAAACGCTCTCGCTATCGAAAGTGAATGAAAAATCTCGCACTAAGGGCCATGAGCGCTTGACGAGAATGGTGGGGGTGTCTGCGCATGTACGGGAGGGAAACGAATGACGGCTGATCTACCAATCACGAGCTCGCGCTCGCCGTAGATTGACGTCTCTCCGTCGCGCGCGCCTCACGTCCCTCCCGCCAACCAAACGGACCCAAAAAACTAGGTTAGCGCTCAAAACTCGTGACGCGTAAGTGAGGTTAAGCCTATCAAAAATAGATAAACCTATGTAAATGAAGATTAGGATGAGATTGGGTGAGGCCAAAAAAATACACCTGGTACCTATTAAGGCTGGGTTTTTCGACCGTAGGTACTCCCAAAACAATGACCAACATTGTTGTCATTGTTATTGTGATTTTTCGAGCTTTAGGTACTACATTGAAAACAATGACGAACATGAGTCAAATTATTTATAAGAAAATATACAGAACTTTAATACAGATAACACTAATTAAATAATATTAATAATGAACTAACTAACAATAAATAAAAATATAACTTAAATATAAAACTATTCTAGTACCTAGATAAATACATAAGCTTAATATATTTACAATATTTATAACTAAAATGGTTTTATTTCAGCTGTACTGCGTTTTGTACAAAAAAAATACTAAAATGATAGTGAGAAAATATCACTGAATATGTTTATGACCTCGGTCGTCAAATTATATTAATTAAATGTGCATTTCTGTGATTTCCAAATGTGTACAGTTCTCCCAACTCGTTTATTTAAAAACTCGGCCTTAAGTAGGTAGGTACTCGTAGATTATTTATGATTAAACGAACTTACCTGTACGTGAAGTTCTATCATAATTATACGAAGTGCTTCGTTCGAAGTGATTAGTAACCTGAAATAAACTGAATAATATATGTAGTAACACGGAAGTGACACCACTCATGCACTGTAGTTAGGAGAATTTGAATATTTTTCCGATTTTTTTAGAAGATTTCAATGTGGGTACTTTGTCGCCTGTCACTCTGTATTGTCATTAAGTTTAGAGTAAAACCAAATTAATATAACCTGTTACATTTCCGCAGCATCTAGGGCGCATCAGGGGCGGGCGGGTGTTACTAATCTCTTCGAACGAAGCACTTCGTATAATTATATTATAATAGAACTTCACGTACAGGTAAGTTCGTTTAATCATAAATTATACTCGTGCTTCGTTCTCGAGATTAGTAACCTGAAATAAACTGAATAATATATGTAGACCTTGAGAGTCAAGGCTGTGGAAATGTATAGGAAAGAGAGAAAAGAGAAAAAAAAGGAAGTATTTTTCTCCTATTTTAATTATAAGTATCATAATCAGCAAATAATCAATAATCATGTATGATCTACTAAACGTAAAATTTACAATTTATAAACACTATTTAGGATAGAAGATTCCTTAATCATCCTAGTAACACGGATTAATTACTTCTATCTAGCACAGTTGCAGCTAAAGCAGCTTCATTGTTTGATACAATATCTCGATTGTAAAATTTGCCAAATGTTCTGGAGCTATCGCTCCAGCCTGCAGTATTTCGGATCTGATCGACAGTAACGCCCCCTTTGCGAGCTCGAGACGTGGCGGCATGCCGCGTACTATGAGCAGTAAATATCGAGACATCGATTCCGCTGTTCCTTAAAACGGTCTTTATCCAGCGGCTTAGTGATTGAGCTGTAACAGCACGATAAGGTTTTCTGTGACTTATAAAAAGGCTAACTATGTTTCCTCGTAAGGTTTTTGTTTTTTCTAAATAGGCTGTCAGGGCTTTTGAAGGGCATATTTCTGGTTCTGTAAAAAAAGGCAGGATTAGCACTGGTTGTTTGCAACCTGGCCGAGTGGTTTTTAACTGATCGGGAATTTTAATCAATAGTTTCGTGGGTAAAACCTCTATGTTTTTAATGTTAATTTTGGACAGTGTTTGAACCCTATGAGCTGTAGCAAGTGCTAGGAGCATAATACACTTTTTACTTAATATTTCCAAGGACAGACATTCGTTAGGACTCTGTTTTTCTAGATAATTTAATACTAAAGATGTATCCCATGTGACATTATACTTTGGCTGAGGTGGACGCAGCCGGAATATACTCTTAAAAAACCTTGAAATTCGTTCATCTTTAGACTTGTGAGGCCCTAGTATCAGGGCTAGTGCTGATCTATAAGAGTTTAATGTCCCATACTGGCTATCTCGATTAAAAGCCTCGGTAAGAAAACAAAGTACATTCGGAACCGATGCCTCCCCAGATAGCATTTTTTGGTAGCCGTTACGAAACAATGTCGACACTAAAAAGTCGACACCAGTAACATTTTTGGTCGCTGTTACGACTTTGTTTCGGTCGCTGCGACTAAAGTGGGGCACTTCTCGACACAGTAACATTTGGTTTTTAAGTTACGACGCCGTGTGGTAACATTGTGCCGACTATTTCAGAAATCATTCGTTCATTCGTCAATTCCGTTCATTCTTTGCAACCTAGAAACAAATAAAATGTCAAAGAAAACTCAATATGGAGACAAATTGAAGGTTCGCCATATTATTTTGACAGCGTAAGTTTATTTTTGAAGTTAATTAGTTTTATGTGTCTAGTAATATTGTGATAATAGTGGGAAAAGAAATTTGTCGTATTATGTAACCAAATACATTGAAAATCATCAATGGGCCATGACGTAATTGCAATTTAATCAGTTTATTGAAATGTTTAGGTTTTCACTACAAGTTTTGTTCATTCTCCAGACCTTTCAGTTTAATCAAACTGTACTCTTTTTATGCTAATAATGTGATATTTAATCAAAAACCATTAACTTACAAAAACATTTGTTTTCATAGTCAAATTATTCTAGTCGTATTTGGTAACAAAATTACAACGCTGTGTCGACTTGCAGACACAAAGTTACTAAATTTACAATATGTTGTCTCTCACTTTATTGTGTCCAGCGGTTCTGAAACTGTTGACAATGCCATTCTTAATAACTAACCTCACTAAAGAGGGCTAAATTTGCAAAAGTTTGCGTGCTTTCAGTTATACGTTTATAATACGTTTTAAAAATTAATAAGCGTAAAAATATAATATTCTTATAGGTATAGGTATCTACAGTATGTAACAGCCGGACAATAGGGCGCGTTGCGTACGAGTGATGATTTATTATGGAAGAATAAAAAATATGTAATATAAAGTTTAATAACTTAACCACGTCCTTAAAGTGTTTGCCAAGCTGTCTGTTACACCGTTTACAATAGTTTTGTGACTTGTGTGCTTTCGACCAATTTTGCAAAATACAACATAACTATCGTTTTTACAGGTATTGAACACGTGAAATGAATAGGAAACATCCAGATCTACAGTCCATCGAAGGAGATTTAGGAGAAGGATATGCTGAAGACCGTGCATTTGATATATTACCTGAAATTCATTGATATGTTTTTAATTACCTACCTACATGTTTACTTTTACTAGACTTTATATAACCTCAAATAAAATAAAAAAAATCAAATAAAGAAAATGATGATCTTTTATACGTACCGATACTACCTATCTAATAAATAAAATTCTCGCTTCTTTACTCACCGTGTTAGTGCGCATACTCCTCCGAAACGGCTTGGCCGATTTTAATGAAATTATATATATTATAATAATCGGTAGTTCTGAGAATAGCTTGTTATCTATTTTACATAGCCTTTATTGAAAAAAAAATAGCAGATCAACAAGTTTGCCAGGGCAGCTAGTCTAGGTATACTATATTATGAAGAAGAAAGATTTGTATTTTTGTGTGTGTGTATGTTTGTAATGAATAGGCTTTGCAACTACTGGGCCGCTACATAACTACCTAGAAAGCTACATTCGTTGTGAGTAACATAGACTATATTTTATTTTCAAAAAGTTTAGGGTTCCGTATGAAATCTCGAATAATTATTTTTTTACATTAGTAATTTTCCAAAACAATACAATAGTAACTTCTTACACCTTGGGTTAAATTACAATTTAACCCAACTTGTAAAAAAATACTACCCCGGGAATCTTCCACGGAACTAATATAGCTATTTCCACGGAAATGTTTTTGCCACCCGTGCCAAGCCGGGGCGGGTCTTTAGTATATTATAAATTAAGCAATCCCTTACTTGAGGCTTCATTTTGTCTTACTAATAAATCGTTGATTTTCCTGTAGCAAGTAAGCCCAGAAATTAAGTTTTTTTGGCTGTTTACTCATGTTTAGTTGGCAGACAATTCAGAAATATTTGGGAACCAGGTGCAGCTGATTGATATTGCTTAGCTAATTTTGGTAAAATTTTGTTTCGGAATTATGACGTAACATTTACGAAACCTTGTGACCAAATATTATTCTAGTAACAAAGTTACCACACCGTTACGACACAGTGTACCTTTGATCCTTTGCTTGTTGAAAACTCAACGCAAAGTGTATAAAATAAAGTCGACACAAATCCGTACACATTGTGTCGACTCATTGACTACAAAAAGTTAGTGAAACACTTTCTGGTCAAACTGTGTACACACTGTTACAACACATACAAACCGAAACAAACACAGTCGCATTGTTTCGAAACAATAACGGAACTTTGTAAACTTGTTACCGACTTCTTTATTTTGCGACCAAAAAATGCTATCTGGGTTATATATGTCAATATTATTAATTGAGCAAAATTTGAACCATCTCTTGAACGCAACATCGTATTGTTTGTATGAATTCTCTGATAATGAGGCCATCATAATATCTAATGAGGAGGGTGGGATGCCGCGTCGCAGAAGCGCTGACCGCACAACACTCCGGCAACCAGGGTAAGGCTCGCTTGTATACTGCGGTTGCTGGAATGAGAAATTATATTACCCTCATTAGGTAAGAACTCTATGGTATTTGAGATCAATAATCTTTGAAAAATAGGGTACCATGGTTGTTTAGGCCTTTTATTCACAACCACAATACCTTTTGGTCTGATATAACTTTTCTCAATACTTTGAGTAGGTATGATCGCAAAAGGAGGAAATGCGTAGAAATACGCGTTGAACCAATTGATGGTAAATGCATTCACCGCTGTTGCATCTGGGTCTCGATGCCATGATACGTAGTCCTTACATTTTGCATTAATTCGGGTTGCAAATAAATCAATTTTAGGTTGGCCAAACTGGTGAACAATATTTTGAAAATAGCTAGCAGAAAGTTCCCATTCGATATCCGGATGAACGCGCCGAAATTCGGCGTCGGCAATTTCATTTTCTGAATACTTTATGTAGGCAGCGTGTATGAAAATGCGCCGTTGTTCACACCATTGCCAGATGGATTTGGTGATATGTGTGAGGTGGGGGAACTGTACTCCACCCATGCGATTAATATACGCGATAGCTGTGGAATTATCGATACGTAACAGTATTTGGCAATTATAAGAATTTTTCCCGAATATTTTAAGGCCGAAAAAAGCTGCGAGAAGCTCTAGCTCGTTTATATGTTTCTTTTTCTCCTCTTGCGACCACACTCCACTCGCGGTCTAATTCCCACACGCTGCGCCCCACCCTGTAGTTGAGGCGTCAGTAAAAATTTCTCTACTGTAATCGTCTGTTCGTATTTGACGTACAGAATTATCAACTGCTTGTAGCCACCACTGTCTGGTTGCAATGAGGATGGTACTGTCATATACTGTTCATAGTCCTCATGACCTTTCAAACTTAAAAAAATATGTCTCTCTAGTTCTTTAGTATATAGCATGCCATATTCTATTGCGGGACATGCCGATATAAGTAACCCTAGAAGTTGTGCAAATTTTCTAATTTTGCATCGCCTTAGATTCATAGCCTTCAAAAGTTCGTTTTTGATCCTGATCTTTTTATCATTTGGCAAAGAGATGTGAAACGCTGACGAATCTATGACAAAACAAAGAAATTTGCAAACTTTTAATGGTGTAAGGTTACTTTTGTCTTTGTTAATGATGAATCCGAGGGATGTCAGTAACTTAATTTTAATGGCAACATTTTCTTGACACTCTTGATGAGTTTGGCCGATTAAAACTTCCACTAGTTCGAAGCAATTTTATAATGGGCTTTCTATTTTTTGTAAAGACGTATAGTGCTGTGCTTAAACCGAAAGGCAGAACATTAAATTCGAAAAGTTTTTCTTTCCAAGTAAATCGTAGGTATTTTTTGGACTGTTTATGTACTTTTATTAGAAGGTATGCATCTTTTAAATCAATATTAGCCATATGGCATTGTCTGGATATTAGTTTCACTGCTGTACGAAAGTCTTCTAACTTGAAATGGCTTGTTATAAATTTATTTAAGTTTTTAAGATTAAGGATAAACCTCATTTTGCCGTTCGGCTTAGGCCGCAGAAAAACACTACATATAAACTGGTCATTGCATGGTTTACATTCAGATATAGCCCCGATTGTAAGTAAGTTATTGATAGCTTTATGAAAGTGACGCTTTTCTGTTTCAGTGTGTGTAACACTTTTAGGGGGGTATTTCTGGAAAACTGGGCTAGAAAATTCAATTTTATATCCGTCTATCCAGGAAAGCAACGTTAAATCACTAGTAATAAGTGACCACTGGTGGTGAAATTTAGATAATTGACCGGCATACTTTACCGGGTCTAGCGCCGGTGGGTTTGCTTCGGTGGATAGTGCGACGGCTTCGATGAGCTGGCGTGCGTCGTGTTGCGAGGCCATCGTGCTGCTGGGCCCGGCGCCGGCGTCCGCGGGGGTGGCGCTGCGGCTTCGCGGACGCGTGGATTGTTCTGTTGCCTGCGCGCTGGTGCCGGGCTTTTCCAGTTTAAATTGTTTGTCGGACCTCGATACAGCCTTAGCAGATTTCAATGTATCGGCTAAGTTCTCGCCAAACAGCGTTTGATCAATTTTGGTGTTGATTAGATGTTCTTTCAGCTCCTTTTTGGTGTCGCATATCGCATAGTATGCGGCATACGTCCATCAGTTGCTTAAGCCGCGTATTGTCCTTATCTTTGCATTCAAGCTCCTTGTTCAGTAGCTCGGACAGACCCGAGATTGCTGACGCAAGTTGTTTTTGTCGAGTTTCTATACCTTTATCTCGCTTTATTATGGATTCTGTAAGTGCAGCTTTGATTTCCGGATTCAATTTGGGAGCTCCAACCTTTGTACAGTTTTCTGGTACTAAATATTTGCCAACCAGCTCTTTGCGAGACTCTTTAGTCAATGCGGTAGTGCTTATGTGCTCAAGTCTTGACGCGAGTTCTTTGTGGATGCCTTTTCCATATTCAGTGGCTACTGAAGGGTCAGTGCCAAGAATTTCCAAAAGATCGTGATCTATTTCGTCACCTGCAGTTGTGATATTTACAGTTGTGGGTTGATTTGCAGGTTCCGTTTCGATATCTTCAGACATAATGGCAGCAGCAGAATCAATTTCTGGTGGCGGATTATCTCGCTCAGGATCGTTTGGTTCTTCGGCAGTCGCAGCGGAACAAGCTGTTATCTCATCTGGGCTACTAAGTAAATCCCAGTAACTAGTAGGTTCCACTTCGTCTGGAATTAAGATTGGATTTGCTAGATGTGTCTACGTTATAATTTACTTAACTAATAAGCAAATTAGGTGAGTTAATCGTGGTAGTAACTGTGCCGCGAGACAGTCCCAAAAACTGCTCTGAGTGGCCTTTACTCAAAAGTAGGTAATTAATAATTAATTAATTAATTAATTAATTAGTTATTATTAATTAATTATTAAGGTTGACTGGTAGAAAATGCTATTTAGCATTAAGTACGCCTTTGTACGAAACTTATGTTTTTGTGCAATAAAGAATTTAATAATAATAATACCGCGAAGTAGTCCCATAAACTGTTCTGATTGGCGTACAGCGTTAATGCCGCGAGACAGTCCCTCAAACTGCTCTGAGTGGCTTATAGATTTTTTGCCGCGAGACAGTCCCTCAAACTGCTCTGAGTGGCTTATAGAATTATAGCCGCGAGACAGTCCCTCAAACTGATCTGAGTGGCTTATAGAATTATTGCCGCGAGACAGTCCCACAAACTGCTCTGAGTGGCTTTTAGTTGATGCGTCAGGTATCGGTGCCGGTTTAGTTTCCTAAATTGTACTAATGCATCGTCGGGTCGTCTTCGAAGCGAGGTATCGTGGGACCGCTGAGGTTGCGACCGCGATGACGACCGGCTACGGTCGTCTTGTTTACTTTTGCTGCGGCTACGCCGCCGCCGCCGGCTTAACTAGTTCGCGTTCTAACCTTTTCACCTTCCACGATAAAAACTCACGATGTTCTTCATCGTCTTTGTACCTTCGTTTAGGCATTATTCACACACTAATGAACAACAACGAATCCCTCACTAATAACACTATAAAACAATAATATGCGAAAACGCGTGGTGAGTGGTTGCGCACTAAAACGTGAATGACAATGCAGAGTGACAGGCGTACAAAGTACCCACATTGAAATCTTCTAAAAAATCGGAAAAATATTCAAATTCTCCTAACTACAGTGCATGAGTGGTGTCACTTCCGTGTTGCTACATATATTATTCAGTTTATTTCAGGTTACTAATCTCGAGAACGAAGCACGAGTATAATGCAATGTAGATATCAATAATCTTAATTAAATTTTTTTTTAATGCAAAGCCTTTCAAGGCTTGCACGTTATCTTGGTGATGATCTGTTACGTTTATTTTGTACGATACTATACTGGGTGACATTTTCACCGGTACAATACATTTTACCAGATCATTGGCATCGATAATAGATTACATTTATCGAATAAAATTACCATATATTTTTTTTCATTTTCATTAATTTATCCTTCATCCAATTTGTAACTCATGGGCACCCATTACAAGGCGTCATCGCAGTGCGAGGCTGAGGGCGGCGGGGTGGAGTGAGTGAGCGGGCGGCGGGCTGGCCGGCGCACGATTTGGCCGGTCAGTCAGTCCGCGCGCATTGACCTAGGTGAGTGCACGTGCGCCGTTTCCGCACTTCCTGCAGTCGAAAATTACGCGCGCAACACGATGTTTACAAACCGCGAGTATTACGAATTGGTTCATCGTAGTTACTTTCTCAGTGGGGAAAATACAGCTGCAGCTCGGCGGGTATACGCTGAAGAAAGTTTGCCCCGCCTGATAAATGCCGGTTTTATTGAACCTCAAATACTCAACACCAGGACATTCATGAGTGTGACGCAGCATTTGCTAGACTACGGACAGTTCACTGCACCAGCGCACTCTCAAGGCCGAGGAGGGAGACCTCCCTTGGCCGTGGAGATCGAGGAACAGATATTCACGATCGTCGAGGAAGACTCCAGAAGGAGCACCAACGACGCGGCACGCACGGTGCACTTCGGCGTTAGCCAGTACGTGGTGTGGAAATTCATACCACTACCAACGAGTGCAAGCATTCCACGCCGGTGACGGTCCTAAGCCCGTGCAAGTAAGTCATACCTACTGGCTGCGCCGCCCGCCGCCGCCGCTTCTTTTCCTTCCCGCAAGCCGCGCGCAGTTGCCAGTTCGTGCGTTTAGTTGTGCTCATGCGTAATGAGTCCATATTTCTTTAAGATTTGCGGATAAGTTAGACATTGGTATTTTTGTTTTTTTGTACCAACGGGGTAGTAACAAAAAATATTGGTATTTGTATTTTGGACTTATTATCGCAGATAACAAAACATAATTATAATATGCAGAGCAGTGTTTGTAACAAGTTGCGACACCAGGAAAGAGCTACAAACAACCATAGAGACAATTATACGCACCATCTGTTAAATATTGTAGGTTTTTTTAAGGTTTTTTTAAATGTAAGAATGCAGTTTTCCTTGTTACTAAAATCGATGACATGGTTCCTAAGAACAGATCTTCGTATGCGTTATAGTTTCAGACTTTTCCAAATTTTTCGATCTAAATGAGCCACTCTGTATACAGGGTGATATTTTCACCGGTACAATAAATCAACATACGTAATACTAAGCCCAAAATACAAATACCAACATATTTTATTACTACCCCGTCGGTACAACTAGCAGAAGGTTTTCTGTGGCCGTATAGTCCAGGCCGAGAAGATAATTCGTAATATTAATTTTAATTTTAGCTTCCCTGTCAGAACAGTTTAATATAGTGCAAACTCTAATCATCTTGTTAAACAAAAAAAGGCCCAACAAATGACTCAAATCTTTGTGCAAATTTAGTTTTAGCTGCAACCGGGATTCGAACTATGGTTTTGAAGTGTAAATGTTTTTGTTGACATTTTTATATGCATTCCAAACTATTTTCTGAATAAATAGTTGGCGTACTGTTAGTACCTGACATTCTTTGTATAAGACGGTTGTGGGGTGCCTAAAACGCTTCTTGTATAACACCTTTAGAATTGATCGTTGAGCCTTTTCGATCTGGATTAAGTATGTTTTTGCTGCACCACCCCAGCACGACACGCAGTACCCTATTATGGACTGGCATAATGCAATGTACACCATCTTCATGACGTTTTGATCCTTGAGGTCTCTGAGGTTTTTCATTACATGTATAAGCTTTCTGGTTCGCGCAGAGAGAGAGAGAGTTGATGTGTGAGTTAAAGTTTAGTTTCTCGTCGAGTAGTAAGCCTAGATACTTGATGCAATCTGTTCTGGTTATGGTTTCGCAGGAGCAGTTTGCTGGGGCAATTGGTGACCTAGAGCAAGAGTGAACTTTAATGGGAGGTGCATCAGTTGGCGCAGAGGCTTTAGTCTTGTAAAAACAGACATAGCTACTTAGTTTTGCCAGCATTCAAAGTCAGTAAATTTTTCGACAGCCATGAGCCCACCTGGGATATGCCCCTCTCTGCACGTGACAGAACTGCAGGCCAAGATTTATCACTAAACACAATGGCGGTATCGTCGGCATAGCAAAACAGACTATTGTTAGTATGGTTTTCGTTATCTCGGCAGGACCCTATATCATTAATGTACAGCGTGAATAATGTTGGTCCCAGTATACTGCCTTGTGGGATACCAGCTGTAGTTTCCTGTGCATCACTGACATTGTCACCTATCTTGATTAACTGTCGCCTAGGCATACGGAAATTTAAAATAAGATAAATTCATGAATAAAATACACACAATAATATAATCAGCTTTCAGGAAGGGCGTTCCAGAGACTAACAGCTGTTACAGAAAATGAGTTTGAGACAAAATCAGACTGGTGAGAAGGGGTGCTAAGAAGAAGATTCTGAGAAGATCAGAGCGGTCTGCTGTGAGTGCTAGACAGGAAAACAAGTTGGGATTTCAGATATTGAGGTGTATTTGAATGGAAAAGGACGGAATACAGGGTACAGAGAATTTCTTCGTTTTCGTCTTTACATTTCTCTGATCGCGAATGGAAAGCCATCTCAACTTGGCGCGAAAAGCCGGCACATGGTAGTATTTCCGCAAGCCACAGATAAAACGGTTTTTAAAGTTTTTTAGAGGAAGGAAGAGGTGAAGCTAAGCATAGAATTTCTACGACACAGCCTTAATCTGTGCATCCCAGCAGAGCTTCTGATCGATAATGAGGCTGAGATCAGTTACTGTTGGCAAAAATATTGCTAATATCCGGCAGCTAGCCGTTAAAAAGAAGTGGGTTCAGTGAAACAGAATCCACCTTAACAAGCTGCCTCGAGCTCTCAACTATAATCGCTTAGCATTTTGAGGGGTTTACGGCGATGCCGAACGAGGACTGTGTCTAGTGACTCCTCCATGCCGACTCACCTTTAGCAGAGCGGTTGTGTTGCTGTGACCTGCCTGGAAACCGGATTGAAAAGTTTTCAAGAGATCACTTGTGCCTAGGAACTTGGATAACTGTTGGTTGACAAGTGACTCGAGGACTTTGGATAGCAAAGGAAGAATTGAAATAGGGCGGTACTGGGTTAGCGATGGGGGATTAGGTATTTTAGGGAGGGAAAGGACGTAAGCTTTAACGCCATAGGTCAGGAAATTAACCAGAGGTCAGGGAGAATATGAAGGATATTGGAGACCATGGCACAAATAATTTTTTATGTCGTCACTAGCAGCTGGTAGCAAGTCAAAGGGGATCCGTCGATCAATTTGCAAGTCGCAAAATGTACAGGCTATTTAAAATGAGCAAACCGCAAAATGTGCAGATCTCACATTGAGCATATCGCAAAATGTGCAGAACTCACATTGAGCAGATCGCAAAATGTGCAGATCTCACAATGAGCAGATCGTAAAATATGCAGATCTTATATTGAGCAGGTCGCAAAATGTGTCACCCGTAACCCCACACTGAGTGGGGCCGGGGGCCTTCGGGCCGCGAGGAGACAACCTCTATAAAAAACACACGGTGGGGGCCCTCCTCTATGTCCCTCTGTTCAGCAGAGGGCATAGAGGAGGTTGAGGGAGGGTCACAGACGGCAGGTTGGGGGACCTGCCGTCCGACATCGTGACGGGAGAAGGGCGTGGGGGGCCCATGCCCTTTCTCCAGTGAGGGTGGGCCCGACTCCTTGGGAGTCAGGTTGACGTCGCCGGGGCGCCGCTGTAGCATTCGCACTGTGGTCTACCACTTGCGAGATCCGGCGGCGCCCCATTGCACAAGCGACAGGACGGCACCCGGGGTGTTTTAGGAGGTATGCCTCTCCTATTATTAGGAGAGGAGAGTCCGACACACGGCCGTCGCCCTCCCCCAAGGGTGGCGGTTATGGTGCACAAAGCATTTCACCCAGTTAACAAAAAAAAAAAGGTTGCAAAATGTGTAGAGTTTGAAATAGAGCTAATTCAGCCCACTGAAAATACCATTATAGATAGATAGAATATTCTTTATTGTATGTACACCAGGAATTACACATGAAATTTGACAATAGCATAGTACAGTACAATATTATCTAACGGTTTATTTTCATTTTTAAAGATTATTGTGACCTTTGGTTGTATGAGCAAGAATCAAAAGACTTCAGTCCTTTGGCCGCGAGGTCTAGGAGAAACTAGAGATCCTGGTATACGGATTTTTCACGTGGAAACGTGTAGGTACACGTGTCCTTAACACCGGTGGTACTAACAACCCGAAATACACGGAGCCGCCAAGAAACTTTTTCTTTAGAAAACGGTTAAGTTCAACCCGGATAACCCATCGGATTACCTCTACTCGCCGTGGGTCGGACACTGCGTCTACGAGTATAGTGTAAATAAGTTTACATTTTACGATTTGCTCATATGGTGACCTGCACATTTATCGATTTGCATATATTGCGACCTGCGCCTTCTGTGATTTGCACATATTGTGACCTGCACCTTCTATGATTTGTATTAGTGCACATTTTGCGACTTGCACATCGATCGAAGGATCCGTCTAAAGAATTTAAGCAGAGCTTTGGGATTTGATTGATCTCAAGAAGCGAACCAGATTTGATCTGGGGGTGTAACGCGGGGACAAAAGAAATTTGATCTCATAGTTTGTGGGCTCACCCACACCTAAGGATCTCAGAAACATCCACAGATCCGCAGGCGTGGACAGTTTTATCTGCTCAGAAGTATGTATGTATACCGGCGTTTAGGACAGTCTGCTGAGGTCGGACCAGCAGCTGTCTCGCTTGTACTTCCGAAAGGTCCGGTCTCTCTTCCGCATCGCCATACGAACAGTATTCGTAATCCATGGAGTAGGCTTAAGTTTCACCGGCTTTACTGGGGCGTGTTTGTCAAATAAGCTCATGGTCTCAGCACACAAGAAAGAAACCTTGCGATCAACGGTAGGAAGATCCTGGATTTCATGCCAGCAGACTAGAGACGCGTCGCTTATAAGCTTTTCCACATCCATACGCCCGGTTACGGTTCGATCCGGTAATCCATCGATATAGTGTTTTTTAATGTATAAATGCAGTTTGTCTTGTTATTGAAATCGATGACATGGTTCGAAAAAAAAAAACTTTTATTAACAATTGCTTAGATTTAGAAACGCTGCATAAAATTACGATGAAATTAAATAAAGGAACCAACATACCATACTGGTTTGCGCACATTACCCGATCTAAAATTTAGGTAAATACCTGCAATTGCGAAGTTGTTTTCAAAAGCGGTCAGCCCTGAGTCTTTCCTGTTAGGACTACCTTTATGCAGTTACGTGAAGGTGCCCCACTCTCTTAGGTACCTCAGTTTAGATTTGTTTTGCTAAAGTGGTTACCCTTATCACTTAGGGGTATGAAAAATAGATAACAACCTATTCTCAGACCTACCAAATATACACATAAAATTTCATCAAAATCGCTCAAGCGGTTTCGGAGGAGTATGCGCACTAACACGGTGACACGAGAATTTTATGTATTAGATTATTATGCCTTAGGCTCAATTCACACTGGCGCAGAGTCGAAGCGAAGCGAAGCGACGCGACGCGAAATAATGCGCGCGAATGCGCGCGTCTGCGCGCGTCGACGCACACTGGGATCAGAGTGCTTAGTGCGAGTTTTTTCATTCACTTTCGATAGCGAGAGCGTTTGCAATTTGTATAGGAGTGACAAAGAGACAACTAGGTGGCGCGCTTTGTCACTGCTATAGAATATGAGTTTACGTTAACGCGATCGAGTAGTTAAAAAAACTCGCACTAAGCACTCAGATCGGAAAAAAGTGGACTGAGGGTTTTTCGACCCCATTTTTTTTCTAGTGACTCCTTACGTCAATTCAATAGACATTTACGAATTGCTATTTTGTCATAAAACGACCCATTTACGCGCAGACGCGCGTCGCTGAATATTTTCAAATTTTCGCAACACAAATTCGTACCGTATTGATAGAGAAATAGAGATGAATTTAGAACAGTTGAAAAACGTGACGCTTCGCTTCGCGACGCGACGCTTCGACTCTGTGCCAGTTTGAATTGAGCCTTAGTGTTTGTTAAATACAACCGTAAATAAATTGACAAATTGTAAAGCAAACTTTCTGCACTTCCCTTTGGCAAATTCTTTAATTTACTCTAGGTTCTTAGTTAAATCAACACTTAGACTTGAATTAAATGAATTGAATAGGTTTGATTAGTCGCAGGATACGCAGAGCTGCAAATCTTACGATCTGTTTAATTTAATAAAATTAAGCATTTTTTCGCATTATCATCTATTTTTTACTTTGACTTCACTTAGTTGGGGGCCCCTTGAATCCACAGGGCTCTGGGCTGAAGCCCAAAAAGCCATATGGTAGATCCGGCCCAGACCGGGTACCTTCTCAGCCAACATCATCAACCCATTATGTCCCAACCGGTCTCTTCCCTGAGGAAGGTATAGGCCATACTCCACCACGGGGGCCAAGTGAGGATTGGTGGAGGCTTGTAAGACTAGTGGCTGGTCTTACTGTCAGAAGTTTCAAGCCGCCCTAAGGCCTCTGACTTGGCTTAAACAACTGCTTAACGTGCCTTGCGAAGCACGGAACCGCTCGGAAAAATGCAACTAGAGTTAGCCATAGACGGTGACCCATCCATGGACTGAACGTCTACTGCCGTATGTTGCTTAACCTTAGTGATCACTCAGGCAGCCCAGGCTACGAGCGATTAGTTCGCGATTCTCAGCCAACATGCAACTAAAATAATATAAAGGTTGAATCCATTACATAGTACTTAGGTACAAGTCGCCGCATTTCGCAGGAAATATGAGGATAAAGTGTTTAATTAACTTAAATACCCACTAGAGTTGACCGTCAAGTTGTGCTGTGTGATACACTCTAATTACTTTACTGGCTATTACCTAGGTCGGCTCATTTGTACTTTAGTTCATTAGCAATTGGGAAGCCGACGGTAAGTGCTACGATTAAAATAATTGTAGACAGTTTTTATATATGATCAGAGATGATGCTCTACTGCGCAAAGTGCCTCCTTTTCAAATCATTGCTTTGTCATTTACTGCGCGCAAATGTGACTATTTATGGGTACGGCTGAGATTCGTTTAATTAAATATCTGTAATTTTATTATCTATCAGAAAACTTCGGACTACGGCTAGGATAAAAAAGTATACTATAAAATACTAATTTTTGTACAAACATTACTGGTATGTTCTAGCGAGAGGGATGCCAGACATAACATCAAAACCAACCAAAAACACATCACAGAAACAAAATAAACAGGCAAGTAACATCATAATAAACCTTAAACGGCTCAAAGATATTGAACTACAGTTGTCAGAACAACAACCTTCACATTTGAGTTGCAAAGTCGCCCGTAATGCAACGGAGTAGAGTGCATCCAATGGGTGCATAATATGATGTGCTGTCGACTGTAAAGCTCCTACATTACGCGCACCATATTATTCTAAACCATCCCAATCGTCTAACTGCCACATGCTATCGCATATGACTCCGACATGAAGAGTCCATAGTTAGGCCTCTGTCCCTTCGGACAGATAAAATTCGGATAAAACTATCTTCTGTTACTCTTCAGTAACAGAAGATAGTTTATCCGAATGTTATGCGAGTGAAACTGCGGGCATAGCTAATAGACAGAGCTTTTAAGTAGGTTGGTATGTAGTGTAAGACATGTAACCTATAAGTTTAAGCTACTTATATGGTTATGTCAGTCCTACGACATTATTGTCAGTTTTTATTGAACACTACTCTTTCATTCATCTCCCAGAACCCTCCACCCTACATTGGCTACATGGCGACCCTGCCTTGTTTGTTGCATGCGAGCGCGCATCAAATGTGTGTAATGGATAGGGCTCGGATAAATATGTGCTAAAAAATAAAAAAAAATACATATATTAGGGATCTAAGAAACGGAAATATGGAAGAATATGGGCTAAAAAAAAGACAACTAATACCAAACACAAAACAATTTTAAATTCTGAAATAATTGTTTGAAAAATGAAAATGAACGAAATTAAACTGTTTAGTTACAATTTAGTCTACCTCTTTATTCGAGTTGTTGCAGCAATATGTTTCTTCAAATTTTCAAAATTTTCTGCTGTTTGGTCGGAAAAACGCTTTACCTATATTGGCTGAACGACCTTTCTACGTCACAGGAATTAACCAGCGCAAACTTAAGGGTGTAACAAGGGTAAATGTTGCAAAATTGGCTAGCTTTAACTGAAATGTTAGGCAAAAGTACGCACTAAAAAATTCTGAATAAAATATTTGGTAATAAAGGATATATCAGTGACTAATTCGTACGGAAAAAAATTGCATTTAACCTGTCTAGATGGCAAAAAATTTTTTTTTTCAAAAGCTCTATTTTCCACAGAATCTAATTTCGCTGGTAAACGATAGTAGCTTTTCATTTAAATCTTTCATGCAAATATTGGCCACATCAATATCATCAATCCTATCTGCTCATGTATTTTTTAATGTTAATATTAAGCGTGATTAGTACAAAATTGTACGATTTCTTAATTAGCGCAGGGAATAATCGCCATAGAACATCCGCCACATCTCTTATCTGTGTAATCTTTGGATTATGGATTAGCCCTTAAAGTATTCGCCGAAGAAGTACAACAAACATTCAAGAGATTGCGCTAGTTTATTATGTTATAACTCAGAGGTCAAATGCTCAAAGTCATTCGCCCTTGTTACAGCCTTAAATTTGCACAACTCTGTAAAGCCGGGTCCGCTGCGCCAACATGGCGCGTGTTACAAAACGTAACTCGTAAATATATTAAAAATGGGGCGTGGTATAACACATTACGTGTTACATAACGTTACGTTACGTATTACGTAACACGTAAAGTGTTAATACCACTCCCCATTTTTGTTTTAATAACGTGTTACATTTTTTGTAACACGCGTAACATGGCGCAGCGGACCCGGCTTAAGTGAATATGCTTCCTCTGGATTGGCGCTCGATGTTCCACTAAGAATATCGTTGATTTTTTGTAGTGTAGTAAATCCTTTATTTTTTTCGAGGACAAACTTTATTTTCGTTTTTACCACTTCAGCAACAGTGCCTTCTGCCTCCATTATTTTCTTTTCAATGGATGAAATTATTTTATTATTGTCTTTTAATGGAGTTGTCGGATTTTCCAGCGCTTTGATGTGATGGGTTAAAAAACAATAATTCAAACAATAATAAAAAATAAAATAAAAAACAACATTCTGTTTTTTAAAGACAGGAAATACGGAATAATGTAATTAAATTCTAAAAATATGGTTTTAATCATAAAATATGGAAAAATATGGATTATAAAAACCTAATTTTCCAATTCAAACCATCATGTTGGATGTAAAACACTAAATAACTAATGCAAATGATTCAAATAAAAAATATGCGGTTACATATTTTATCCGAGCCCTAGTGATGGATATATAAAATGAGAAAATAGACTTTTAAAATTGTGCCGACAAAAAGCGTGAGGATCGTGGCGTCGACTCCGGCTGCTGCGCCTACAAAAGTTGTGAGGCCCACCCGCTCAGCCCCGGGCTCATCCAGTCCCAGCAGCAGAACCCAGCCTATGGACCAGATTTGTGAAGTGAAGTTACGTCTGTGCAGTGCGGCAATAGTATAATTATGTAGTTAACCGGGCATAAAAAATTGATATAATAGAATAAGGTAAAGAAAAAATATTATGGTAATTTTAAGTAAGAATAATAAATAGTAGAAAATAAAATAGTAACATTATAAAGTGATTTTTATGGCAGAAAATATAAAAAATCTCTATGATAGTTTGTTAAGTATAAGAATCGTATCTTATTAAAATTGGTCCAAGTAGAAGACATGGTGAGATACTCGCGGTTAAATTATTAGAGGCTAAGAAACTCACATCATTATGACATTTTGCGGCCCCTCAATGAGAAGGGCTATTAAAAGATTTGTCGAAGGCCTACGGAATAGTCGTTTAAGTACAATAATCGCTGCCCCAAATTACAGCACCTTGAAAGACGTGATACAAGCTGCGCAAGAAGAGGACATGGCAACGTATTCGGCTGCCCAAATTACCTACCTGTCGCAGAGGGCGCGTGGAGGTTCCACAGGTCTAACAGACGTCAACGACGCGGACAGCGCGGAAACTGAGGTCAATGGAATACCAATAATAATCGACGACCACCTAACGTCGATGTTTTTTTAAATTATTAATTATAACACTACTATTAATTATGATTATACTAACTAAGTAACCACATTTAATAACTATATTTTCACACGGGCTCGTTATAATGAAATTATATTAGGTAGGTACCGTAAAAAAAAGAAATCAACTACTAACTTTCTTACTCCCGAAGTGGGTCCTTTAGTACAACTGCGCGAGTCGCGCGCTGTAACATCAAAAGTCGCTGTCAAATTCTGACATCTTAGGGCCACAAAACGCATGACCCGCGTCATCGGACACGTCACTACCTATGCTAGCCTCTGATACAAGAAGTCGCCACTTGACTCGGTCCTGCGCGGTCTCTTGCAAGTTGCCCACCTGGAGCTGACGCTCAACGTAACTATATACCTTGCCACGTTATCCTTGCAGTGATGTGTAGGGCGGCCAACCGGTCTTTAGACGCTTGCCAGGACCAGGAACTAGATGGTAATGCATTGTACAGGGTTTTCCAATAAGAGGTGTTATTTTGATATTCAAACAAAAATGCCATTTTTTAACATAAATTATCGAATGTTTATTTCATTATGAAGAGGAAGGTATGCCGTTTATTAACTATTCCACTATTGTGGAAAATAACATCAGGCAAATGACCACCATGACCACGCTTACAGGACATGAAATTTTCCATAACCAAATCGCAAAGTGGCTGGGCTGTTGGCGTAGACCTTCTCTTTGGCGTGGCCCCAAAGGAAGAAGTCGCAAGGTCTGCGCCAACAGCCCAGCGTCGATTCAAGTCCTCAAAGATGGAATTCGTGAGGCTATCGAGAATATAGGGCAGCCACTTTGGTATTTGGTTATGGAACATTTATGGTCCTGTAAGCATGGTCATGGTGGTCATTTGTGTGATATTATTTTCCACTATTAACGGCATCCTCCCTCTTCATAATGAAATAAACATCCGACCATTTATATTAAAAAATGGCATTTTTCTTTGAATATCAAAATAACACCTCTTAATGGAAAACCCTTTAGTATAAGGACAACCGCATTAGTTTCATTGCCGCATCAAGTCTACGCGCGCACACATATCAAACCTTCTACGCGTCAATGGTATGAAAAAACAGGTCACGTGATTCGACCGTGTATATGTCATCGTGCTATAATGCACCAACAGAATTGAGGCGCCTGTATGTTGTCTGCACCGCTCGATCCTCTTCTATTCTTTCTATGTGACCGAGCCAACTGATTCGGTGAGATTTTTTTCTCCAAACATGTAAACATTGGGCTTGTAAATCATGTCTTCAATTTCCTGGTTCTTTTTAACTCTACAACTACCATCTTCCCTCCTAATTGGACCCATAATCTTCCTCATCATTTTCCTCTCCGCAACCAGTAACTTATTTTTCTCCTTGAGTGGGAGTGTCCTGTCCATCCAAGCATCGCAGCCGTACCTACATCAAGATCGGCCTGATTGCTTTAAGCGGCCGTATCGACGCGGTCCAACTCATTAATGTTAAGATCAGGGCATAGATTCTGTTAATGAATTGTAGTACAATGCCAACTGCATGAACATGGTGATTTAGTTTCATTGCCGTTTCAAGAATGCCGAATCGCTCATAGCCTGGGCTGCCTGAGTGATCTTAAACGATCACTAAAGTTAAGCAACATACGGCGCGTTCAGTCCATGGATGGGTCACCATCTATGGCTAACGCTAGTGGCATTCTTAAAAAACTCGAAAAGCTCGGAATCAGAGGTACCCAGCTCGATCTTTTTACTAGTTACCTCTCAGATCGTTATCAAAGCGTTCAAGTGTGTTCAAAGAGACGAGAAAACACCATAGTATATTTCATTACGAGTGCGGAAAGCCAGTTGTCATGATTTTATTGAAATATATCTAACTTTATACGTAAATACGTATATTTAAGTAAGTTTTATCATAAGAATAGTCCCATCCGTCACCATTTAATTGGAGAATCGTGAATACTGGGGTATGTGAACATTACATTGACAAGGAAACTGAAACTAAAGAGGGGTTGGCAAATGGTTTCACGTCGCACGCTGGCGGCGGGAGGCCATTGCGTTCCGGAATATGGTGCTGATCCGATCTCCCGGCCAAAGTTTCTATTACTGTCATTGCAAAGAGTCCGTAAATTCTCGAAATACTTTTTTGAAAATTCTCTCCCGCCTTAGTGGGAGAATTTTGAGAATTAAAAGTACACGAGTTTCATGACTTTCAATGAAGAATCTTAATACTGCATTTTTTTTAATAACTTTTAAAATGGAAAAGTTTCATACTAACTTTGCATCCCCCTTTTACCCCATTAGAGGATGATTTAAAAAAAAAAATTTTACACGCTTTACATTTTAAATTACTTTCATTGAAGAACTTTTATACTGAATTTCATTCGAATAACTTCAAAAACGGCAAAGGTTCATACTAATTTTGCAGCCCGGTTGACCCCCTTAGGGGGTGAATTTTCAAAAATCCTTTCTTAGTGCTTTCTAAATCCCCTACGCTTTAAAAGGACCCCTGTGCAAAATTTCAAGTTTCTAACCCATATAGTTTAGGCCCTGCGTTGATATGTCAGTCAGTCAGCTTCTCCTTTTATAATTATACTAGCTGTTGTCCACGACTTCGTCCACGTGGGCTTTAGTTGATAAAAGTATTTGCAAATAAGTCACGTAATATTTTTAGCGCATGTGAAATAATGAAAACAAAAAAAAAAAGTGTGTTCATTAACATTCATATTAATTACTTAAATTTACATTTTATTGAAATCATTTTGAAAGTCATAAAACTTACATACCTATTAACGTTCCACCCACTTTTACCCCCTTAAGGGATCATTATGAAAAAAAATTTTACTCGGGTTTCATGACTTTCAATGAAGAACCTTCATACTGGATTTTATTCAAATAACTTCAATAACGGCAATGTTCATACTAACGTTGCACCCCCGTTTTACTCCTGTAGGGGGGAATTTGCAAAAATCCTGTCTTAGTGCCCCCCTACGTTATAAAAGGAACCCCTGCGCAAAATTTCAAGTTTGTAACCCTTATAGTTTAGACCCTGCGCTGATACTATGTCGGTAATAAAGTTAGTCAGCTTCTCCCTACTAAATTTGCACCCTTTTTTACCCCCTTAGGGATTGATATAAAAAAGGGATGTCGGAATAATCATTATTAGGAACTTTAACCCTAATACAACATTTTATTGAAAATAACCTTGAAAATCAGAGAACTTTCGTACTTACTTTGCACCCTCTTTACCCCCTTAACGGATGATTTTCCGAAAAATATTTTACACGTATTTTATGACTTTCAATGGAGAATCTTCATACTGAGTTTCATTCAAATAACTTCAAAAACGGCAAAATTTCATACTAACTTTGTTCCCCCTTTTTGCCCCCTTAGTGGGTGAATTCACAAAAGGGATATGGGAAACAATCATTATTAGCAACTTGATTGGTGCCTCTCCCTACCCCCTCGGGGATAACGGGCGTGAGTTTATTAATTTTTTAAACTTATAACACAAAGACCACTTTTTACCCTCAAGGGACGATTTTTGGAAAAATATTTTCATGACTTTGAATGAAAAACCTTCAAACTGACTTTCATTCGAATAACTTCAAAAACGGCAAAGTTTCATAGTGACTGCACCCCCTTTTTATCCCCTTTGGGGGTGAATTCACAAAAAGGGATATCGGAAATAATCATTATTATGAACCTTTAACCCAAATACTACTTTTTATCGAAATAACTTTGAAAATCAGAGAAGTTTCATACTAACTTTGCAACCCCCTTATGGGATGATTTTCGAAAAAATATTTTCATGACTTTCAATGAAGAACCTTCATACTGAATTTCATTCAAGTAACTTCAAAAACGGCAAAGTTTCATACTAACTTTGTACCCCATTCAATTCACCCTCTTAGAGGGTGAACTTTAAAAAATGTTGTCATATTTTTTTACTTTGTTTTTCACTTTCTAGGTAACAATAAAAACATACTTACAGCAATAAAGGCTTATTTAAAACTAGCTGAACCGACACCCGTCGTATTTCGTAACAGGCAATGAATTATACAAACTCAGAACCCTACAAACTATGACGTGGGTGGTTCCTGCCCGGTATGAGGAACCAGCCGTCAACAGAACCGAAATCTGAATGACAATGAATTCAAGTCATTGGAGAAAACACACAACGTGACAAAACCTACAAAACTAAAACCCTACAAACCTAATACCCCTAAGAACTCTGCAAACATAATCTAACCCCTATCTTTGCGTAACACCCTGAATAGTACCTACGATGTGTTTTGTCTTTGCTATAGTCGCAGTGATAAGTGCTTTATCTCTGAGATGCTCTCAATGATTGAACATACATACATATTAGCATGAGTCTAATTTTACGTATGAAGTGCGGTCCTTTTCAAAGGTCCGCATTTTATCACATTTTGTACTTATATACACAATGGGGACTGGTGGCGCCACGTGGTGGTACACACCTGAACTACATTTTGGTTTGTGTTAACTTAATATGACAAAAATACCGAATATGAGGTCCTCCCCGAAAATTTGCTCATATTTCACCAGTCGACTAATCAGAACGCGAGAATTCGATAGCTATATTTGAAGCTCCCTCAAAATATTGTGCGGACGTCCGCACAATGGGGTCCGACCGCACAATGAGGATTTTTGACTAACTTAAGACCGCACAATGTTAAAGCCGCGAAGACACACACATACACACACATACACTACACACCGAGAGGACATTACACTACCCTATACATTTTCCTTTTTCTTCTTTGTCTACTAGATTTGTAAGATTAAATAATTACTCAGAGGATTTATTTTTTGTAAATCAATAATATGTTTTAAACTTGGCAATTTATATATATATTTTTGTAGCTAGATCCATTTGTAAACATTTTCCGGTAGGGGGCGCTGTTGGCTGAAATACAGGCTCACGCCTAGTTTAGCAACAGATGCTACTATTTGTAAACAGAAAATATACCTAGCATAATTTATAATGTAAATGGAACACCATGTAACTTATTTTTGAGACAAATAAATTTATTCTTATTCTTATTCTTATTTTTCCGAGCGGTTCCGTGCTTCGCAAGGCACGTTAAGTAGTTGGTGCCGGCTGCCGTCGATAGATGGCAGTCGTTAAGCCAAGTTAGAGGCCCAAGGGCGGCTTGAAAACTTCTGACAGTAAGACCAGCCACTAGTCTTACAAGCCTCCACTAATCCGGACTTGGCCCCCGTGGTGGAGTAGGGCCTATACCTTCCTCAGGGAAGAGCCCCGTGCCCCTTGGTGGGGACATAATGGGTTGATGATGAGCCGTTTTAAGACTACGCGCGCACTCAAATCAAGCAATCTAGGCGTCATTCAGTGGTATGAAAAAACACGTCATGTGACGCGACCGTGTATCTGTCATCGAACCATAATGCACTAACAGAATTGACGCCCAGGATCGTGGCAAATGGCAGACTAACAGACTTTGTCAACTAGTGGTCTCTGCCTACCCCTCAGATATACAGGCGTGCGTTTAATGTTATAGCTGTAACTGTAACAGACGATCGAGCTTGTACGGAGCGGACAGCGGACTTGGGTACGGCGTACAAATCCGCTAGTCACAACAGACGCCCGGATCTCGCTTGAACAGCTGGTAATGTACAGTCGACAGCACGTCAATCTGCACATTTTAGTTGCAACGCAACGGAGTAGAGCATGGGTATACACCATGATGTGCTGTCGACTGTACACAGTTCAGACATCATGCCTCGTGACATATATAAAATTCAAAGTCCTGACTCCTGACTGACTGACTCACTCATCAACACCCAGCCCAAGCCGTTTGACCTAGGAAGCTGAAATTTTGCACAGAGGATCTATATATAATGTAGGCAAGGAATAAGAACGGATTTTTTTAAATTCAACCCCTAAGGGGGCGAAAAGGGTTGCCAAAATTTTTATGGGAGGTCTAAAAGATGTCTGATTTTCTTGAAACTTAAAATAAATACTCTTCAACACAATTGATTGAACACGTGTTTCGCCGTTTTCCTAAATTTAACCCTTAAGGGAGTGAACGGGGTTGAAAAATTTTGAACTAAAGTCCACGCGGACGGAGTCGCGGGCGAAAACTAGTTTGTCCGGTACGGACAAATTCATCCATTTGTACGGAGCGGACCAAATTCGACGCGAACACCATCGGTCCGGAGCGGACACGAAATAATAATAATAATGTTCGGCGGACAACTCTCCAGACGAAGGGATATGGTACGGAACGTACCAAATCCGCTGTCCGGCCCGTACCAAGTTCGATCGTCTGTTAGTATTTACTATTATAGTACTAACAGACGATAGATCAATCGATCGATCACAAGTTCGATCGTCTGTTACAGCTATTAGTGTTTTTTAATCACACGTACTTGTGTCGGTCGTTGAGCGTGGCCGTGTGGTCGTGCGTGAGTCGTGGCTGACCGCGCGGTCCGTTTCAGCTGGATTCTAACTGGGAACTCAGATTTGAAACTGTCATTCGGCCATACTTAGTATGATTGGAACCGATGTTCGATCCCATTCGACTGCCACGTTAGTTAAGCCATTAAGGCGCTTACCTACCAAGTCAGAGGTCGTGGGTTCGAATCCCACTGGTTGCCGCCGTAATTTTGTACTAATAGCGTCATTCTAGGTGCTATTATACTACTAATAATGTCTTTGCCGGGTTACTATAACACAGGGTATCCTAGTTTGGGACCAGGTCGCGGCTGACCGCATGGTCCGGTCTGTTCCAGCTGGGTTCTGGGTACCAACACTTGCTACAGTTATTCTTGTTTGAAACTGGGATTCACATCATCATCATCAACCCATGTCCCCATCGAGGGACACCGGTCTATTCCCGGAAGGTATAGGCTATATACTCTACCACGAGGCCAAGTCCGGATTGGTGGAGGCTTGTAAGACTAGTGGCTGGTCTTACTGTCAGAAGTCGTCACGCCGCCCTAAGGCCTCTGACTTGGCTTAACGACTGCCATATATTGACGGCAGCCGGCACGCACTGCTTAACCTGCACTGCGCAGCACGGAACCGCTCGGAAAAATGCCACTAGCGTTAGTCGTAATTCCGCCTTTGTGCATCGTCATTTGTTATTTAAGTTATTTTTTCTGTATTATTTCTTTTGTGCAATAAAGCGTTACAAACAAACAAACAAACAAACAAACAAACAAACAAACATAAACGGTCACCCAACCATGTACTGAACTCGTCCTATGTTGCTTAACATCCGTGATCGTTTAAGATCACTCAGGCAGGCGGGGCTGCGCGCGATTCTCTTCGTATGAATCCGACACCGGGATGAGTTGTTACTGTTATTAAATACCACGTACTTGCGTCGGTCGTCAAGGTTTGGCGGGCGATCGCGGCCGACGACGCGGTCCAGCTCCTCGTGCACCTTGTCTTGCACCTCCGGATGCAGCAGCAACTGCTCCGTGAGGAAGCCTAGCGTCGTGGTCACCGCCGTGGCTGACGGGAACATGTAGTCCGTGCATACAAGCAGGAGTTGCTCCACTGGAAGAGATTAGCCAACAGTTACTAACTTCTCGATCATGAGGGTCTGGGTTCGAACCACGCATGTACCAATGACTTTTAGTTACGTACATTTGTTTGTACAGCAACACCATTCGCTGATAAATTGTGCCCGGATAACGGCGACAGGCTTGCCACTTGTCACGTTTGGGACCTAATAAACTCGGCAAAACGTGGGTCCAGTTCTAGAGACTGGTGCCTCTGCCTACCCCTTCGGGGATAACGGGCGTGAGTTTATTATTATTTATTATTATTATTTACTAACTTAATACAGAACATAATAACTGTCAATGTCGATGGAGCTAAAGTTTATAGTCAGTATCGTGGCATGTGGCAGTCCCTGGTCTCCGCCTACCCCTCTGGGTACAGGCGTGAGTTTAAGTATGTATGTATTTACAATTCCTTGTTCTGGTCGTGAACTAGGATACCTACCCTTTGCTTCCAGACTTGACAAACAAGACAGGACTACAAACCTAGACTGACGATTTGCACAAATGTAAGTCGATGGTTGGGAGATCCCATCTGATAGAGCAACCAGGCAGCCTGTGAAAGCCACAGGACCGCGTTACATAAAACTACAATTAGTTCACTTCGACGTCCATTGCGTAGCTGAGTCTACCTTGTTAATCGGTGGCTTAATCTACTTTACAATTTATACGGCAATTGTTAAACAACTGTCATAGTAAACCATGAATTACAGTTTTATAGAATAGGCCCCTGGGCCTCTTATTCCGATGAACTCTCCAAACATGAGACGTAAATCATAGGTTCACGAAACAACATTGGAATAGCCGGTGGGGACTCGTGAAATGTATACGATCATATAAGACCACGAAATCTTTAAAACAAAAAAATAAAATCTCGCCTTTTACCACAGGCTATCTAAACTGTACTTAGGGTGTGTTTATGTTAAAAACTTTTCAATAGTAGATAAGCAATTCCTAGAAATAAAATCGGACAAGTGCGAGTAGCGCACCGTGAAGGGTTCCGTAAAAAATTGTAGGTAGGTACTTATATAATTATTACACTTAAAGTTCAGGAGTCTCATAATATTATCCGAGCTTTTTCCGAACTTCAAAGACTAGGTACTAATATTATGATTTAATGACCAATGTATAGTTTCAGATTTTTCCTGCATTTGTAGTAAGTATAAGACGATATTAAATGACAGTTCAAGTTCAACGGAAAGTACCCTATTAATTTTGATTCCCATGAATGCCGAAACATAGGTTTTTTGCGGCATAAACGGTCGTAACTATTTTTAAGTTAATTAAGAGCTTTCATATTTTCACAACCTCAAGGGATTGTAGTCTTGAATATGATATATGGTTTTAATTTCAACTCGATTCGTCCACGCGTTCTCCAAATAAAGCATCTTGACAGACGGACGGTCGGACGGATGGTCGGACGGACGGACAACAAAGTGGTCCTAAGTGCCCTGCCTCACTAGGACGCCATGGCAACGTCGCCAGCTACGTATCCAAGCAGTTTATATGAATGGCGACGGCGACGTAGCCAGACAGTCGCCAAGTGAGTTAGGCACAATACATTTCAATATTAACTGCTTGGATACGGTCGCTGGCGACATGGTCATGGCGTCCCGGTGCGGCAGGGACCTAAAAGGGTTTCGTTTTTCTCTTTTTGAGGTATGGAACCCCAAAAAGGCGAGTTATTGTGTGTTGTGAAAGGGAGCAATATACCCGTGAACGTGGTCCGCCCTCCTTTCTTCGCTTCCTCCTTCATCTTCGTGATGTACATGTCAAGGAAGTGGCGGTCGTGCCTTTCGTCGTGCGTCGCCATCACGTCGTCCACGAATTTCTGTAACCAAAATTTGTCTATTAAATGAAAAACCGGCCAAGTGCATGTCCGGCCACGCGCAGTCTAGGGTTCCGCAGAAAGACGGGATTTCATCTGCTTTACAAAACTAACAACTACATCATCGTAATTTTCGATGGATTGTAAGAAGTTTTTGTATAAGTTGGTCGCCTATTACTCATTAACTCCTAAAGCATACTTAGCCATGATAGTTTAAGTTCATTTTAAGTTTATTAGATTATGTGTATTACCTTGAATCATTTCACGTTTCCAAAATCTACGGTTTAGCCTGACGTGCTACTCTGACAAAAATTTGCGCTTTAAAGCGAAATATTTCTCAAACGGAACCCTAATAAAAAATTATATCTTCTTACACAAACAACATTTTTAAAATGTTAAACTGTTGTTTAGGCGAGAAAAATATCATCTCTGTCTAGGTGTAGGGGAACGGGTTATTCACCAACTGGACACACATGACTGGACACACCTGTGTCGAGTTGGTTAAACTCAAATTAGTATCATTTATTCTTTCGTCATCTGGACACACAAAGATTTTTATGTGTGTCCAGATGGTGAAACGTATTTAAATCGTTTTAATGTTTTCGTCAACTGGACACAAATTCGAATTTTACCCGAATTTATGACGAAGTGCAGTCATGCGCGGAATGTTTTCTGTCACAATCATCATCCTCCATCAAACAATCCACCGCTGGAAACGGGTAATTTTACAATACTTTTACAATAATTTTACAGTAAATAGTACAAAAATACTAGGGTAGCAGAAGTATGTAAGAGATTGCGGCTAAAATAAAATCTCATGAAAATCAAGCGGATTAGTTCGTGGTGTTGCTTAATACTGCGCATTATTAAACAGCGTTGTTTACTACTACTACCTACTAGCTTTTGTTACCGTAGTACTTTTAACCGCTCTGGACTATACCATAAGTGCGACGGGGCGTATTGGAAACCACTGTGAAGCAAGGAGCGAAGTACTGGGAATTAAAGTAACTCGCAAAGCGACATTATGGGAATCGAGATTCAGGGAATAAAACTTATGATGAAGGTCCTATAACACGAAAAAAAATTGAAACTATCAACATGAACACTAGGATCGCGACCATTGTTAGTGGTCAATAATTCCATGAGCGAGACGATTGTTAACCTGACTGTACCCTTTTCTGCAAAAAAACAGAGTGTGTCCAGTTGGTGAAAACATAAAAATTATTATTTTAGCTTTCACCATCTGGACACACATAAAAATATTTGCGTGTCCAGATGACGAAAGAATAAATGATACTAATTTGAGTTTAACCAACTCGACACAGGTGTGTCCAGTCATGTGTGTCCAGTTGGTGAATAACCCGGAGGAACCCCCTATAAACATAACATAACATAAATGTTTACATACATACACATACATTGCTACACATTTATATTTATACATACATTTGCATGTGTTTATGTCTACTTTAAAAAAACCTAAATACATAGTATACAACCAACCATCACAGATTTTATTATTTGCTTATGTACCTACATACAATCCATTTATCTATAGGATACTTGTAATTTTTTTCAGACTTTAAACGACACTAAATCAAAAACCTTTAGCGGTAGAAAACTCGAAACAGTTTACAAATTTAGTGCTAAAATTAAATAAATTAAATGTACAATGGGTACAAAGTTACTCTAACAAGAAAAAAAATATTGTTATTTTTTTATTTTCCTGAAGTTTCGAAAAGTCTCTGTGTGGTATAAAATCTATGTTAGGTACTCCAATTTAAGTCGGACGCAAGTTCCCCATTATGCATGAGAGTTAGTGCATCAGACCACCTTCATTCACCAAAAGTTTACTCATATTATTACAATAATAAAAAAAATTAAGTTGAGACAGCATGGTCCACTTAAGAAAATCCTTAATTGAATCGGTTATTTTAGAAGTGGAACAAGTCACGGAACCACAATTTTTCATGTGACGAAAAAAACTAAATAATTTTAAGATTAATAATAAATTAAGATTTTTTTTACAGTATTATATTTAATTACAATTTATTATGTTATTTTCCAATTTTTAATTTTTTTCTATAGTCGTGGGTATGATTTGAAAAATCATACTTACGTCAAAATCGCCATTTGCAAAAAAACCTGACTTGTTCCCTGTCTTAAATAACCGATTCTATTAGTTATGTCACTTTTGCCCAAACCTTTATCCTATTGTCAACCTATTGTTGATTGTTTACTGCAGATGAGAGTATAACCCCGATGTTGCCTGCCTATCTTTAATTAATAATTATAATAATTATAAGCACTAGTGTCCCGGGCCCCGGCCAACGCCGTTTTGTCAGATAAAATATTTCCAGTGTCATTTAGAGATATTCTATACTGGGTGTTGATTTGTATATTTTCGTTCGACTCAGGGGTGGTTATTTACATGATACTGTAGCAAAAAAAATATCAAAAAAATATTTACAATGGTTTAAACCATAAAATTGGAAACAGTGAAATGACGCACTCGAGAGCTACTAATACTCATGATCATCATCAACCTATTATGTCCCCACCGAGGGGCACGGGGCTCTTCCCTGAGGTAGGTATAGGCCATACTCCACCACGGGGGCCAAGTCCGGATTGGTGGAGGCTTGTAAGACCAGTGGCTGGTCTGGCTGGTCTTACTGTCAGAAGTTTTCAAGCCGCCCTAAGGCATCTGATTTGCCTTAACGACTGCCATCTATCGACGGCAGCCGACACCAACTGCTTAGCGTGTCTTGCAAAGCACGGAACCGCTCGCATAAATGCCACTAGCGTTAGTCATAGACAGTCTTCCATCAATGCACTGAACGCGCCCTATGTTGCTTAACCTTCATGATCCTTAGGATCTACTAATTTTAATACTGGTAATACTCATTTTAATAAAATCTAATTCAAATATTTTATTCACAATAAAAACAAAATGTTTACTCATGAACGTCAAAGATGTTAGTTTCACAATTAATAGATTACGTGGCGAAGAAACTAACAAAGAAACTCCACATTTTATTCTTTTCAAAACTATCACTGGGCGTCGATACTGGGACAAATGTATTTTTATGACTCTCAATGCTCATACATAATTTTACAATTTTCCGGGTGTTAACTGCGACTGTTTATTATGTAAAGTAATTAGGATACAGTATAGAACACTTTATTGTACATAAAAAAGGTAATTACACAGATATAATTCCATAATTCTTGACGTTTCAATCGCGATTAGAGCCAGTTTACCGGCTTTACCGTGCATAATTATGTGATTACAATGTTGCAGTATGATCCACTAAGGAAAACTAATGGAAAACAGGCAAAATTAGACATATTCATGAAATTGCAGAGATGAATAATAAAGATTACGAGATGGATGAGACAACAAAACGTAGAGTACCTAACAACGAAGAGGAAAAACTGCACAGCAACTTCCTCTTATCTTAGTGACCCCAGTACATAATTAAGTCAGTTAGACATTCTGCCAATTAGATAGGTTCAAAATAAGGATGTTCTAACTTTGCGCTATCAGTCGGTAAAGACATCGTTTGCACAACGTTTTAGATTCTACCTTTTTCCGTGGGCGTATAACAACTTTAAGCACACACACACACACTTCTTCTTCTTCTTCATTTTGTTGATCTGTGTTAGAAAATGTAATTTGTGTTATTGATCCTCATAGACTATCTACTTTTGTTTGCCTAAATTTAATTTAGCTCTTAATTATAATTAAATTTTATTGGTACGAGTATTAGTTAAATATTTTGTAGCCGGATTCAAAATGTTAAATTATTATTTCTATTCCCCACGGGACAGGCATGAGGGTGTGTCATCATGTAATTAATTGATGTAATAATTTAAATGGCAATAAACGATTTTTTTTATCGCCTGCACATTGTGCTGTGCACAACTTCGCAAAAATCTCCAGAGTAATATTTAGAATAATATAGATAACGAGCTGCCCTTTGTCCCGCCGGCATTAGGTACTAACGATACAAATGAGCACACGAGATAGAGAGGCTATTCACCTTAAAGAAGTCAAGGAAGAACTGGTTTCCATACGTCAGGTCGCTGTAGCCACTCCAGTAGGGCATGACGTCCTTCAGCCAAGGTGTTAAGGAGAGCGCTCGTCCCAAATCATCAGAGCTCCTTTGGAAGATTAGACCCCCTTTGGTCAGATTCCAAATGGCGCTATACTCAGATCTTGGGAGAGTCATGCCCCCGAGGACTTGCAGTAGGCCGTTTATAAATGGAACTGAGAAGAAGTATGGCATGTACACCAAATTTCCCTTCACGATTTCCTGAAACAAATGGAGTGGGGTGGTGGTATTACTATAGCTGTCTTATTTGTTTATAGTGTTTTTGAGAAAGTGCCAAATTCCCCTAAAATTCAATTTAGATGGAGTAGTGTTCAAGGGAAAAACTTAATCACAGAGTAAATAAACTGCATTTGAGGAGTAATAATAATATAATAATAAACTCACGCCCGTTATCCCCGAAGGGGTAGGCAGAGGCACCAGTCTCTAGAACTGAACCCACGTTTTGCCGAGTTTATTAGGTCCCAAACGTGACAAGTGGCAAGTCTGTCGCCGTTATCCGGGCACAATTTATCAGCGAATGGTGTTGCTGTGCAAACAAATGTACGTAACTAAAAGTCATTGGTACATGCGTGGTTCGAACCCAGACCCTCATGATCGAGAAGCAAAGGTCAACCCCACTACGCCACCACCGCTAATTTGAGGAGTGTTTTAGACGAATTGTGTTTTTAGAAATAACGATAGATGGTTAAATAACGTTCTCTCTACCTACAACACTAATCTCACATAAGTTGTGTCGAATTAAACATTGCGATGCCAGTGTATGATACCAAAAGCTGTTTATAGTTCATCTTTTTGATATGCCTAATTTAATCGCGTGACTGCATGCTTAACTCAATGAGGCACACTGCATGACTGCACGTGCTGATGCACATACATGCATATACGAGTATGTAGTGTAGAATATTCCATTTAAGAATTGAAAATATTTTTCCACTAGGCATAGATATACACATACAAGCAATTTCAATACATTTCGATTAAAAAAATATCAAAATATATTGATACAGATGCAAGGAAATAGTAAACAGTAGGTAATATTAACTAAATAGTAATTCTGGTTACATCACATTAAACATTTACACACAGGCACATACATTGCTTCTGGCCCCACACTAGGATACCCTTTGTCGTGTGTGTGTTCACAGAATTCTTTTCCTTCCGTGTTATGATTATTTCTAGAATGCGTAAATACCTAATTCCTGAGACTTGCCAGAGTTCAAACAATTTTTGTTCTTCACATAAATTTCTGTTTTCTGAAATTTCTGATTTCTGACACTATGCTGGCGGGTAGAAAGCCGCCGGCAATGCCGCACAAGCCGAGCCGCCGGCAGGCCGGCGGGTCGTGCCGGCGGGTTACGCGGCAAGCCGGCGGCAGTTCGTTCCCGGCATTCGATTGAAAGTGTTGTGCAGTGCACCGGTCTATCCGGCTGACAACTACAAAATGATGCCAATGATGCTCTGCGGCAGCCAGCGGCAAGTGCCGGCGGCCTAAACATGCCGGCGGCATACCCGCGTGGCAAAAAGCCGCCGGCCGGCATAGTGTGTAGGTAGTAGCTATTTTTTTTTTTTGCAGTCGCCTGCTTTGGCGCTGTTTGATAGTGTCATGATTTTGACAATTTTTTGTAAAATCAGAGATGTGTTTGACTATTCCACCATTAGTTGACATTGATAATAGTGTCATGCATGACATAAAAAGTATTCAATTAAATAGTGTCATGATCATGGACGTGTATAGAAGAAAAGTTTTTTCCAAACATGCACTCCATTGGGATGTTTTTGGAACTGAGAATTTTATAAATAGCCCAAGGGCCTATTCCACAAAACTACAATTCATAGTTTATAGTGACGAGCCGATGTACATTGCTTAGCCCATTATTCTACAGATAAAAAAGTAGCAATATTTTGCTACGCAATGTAACATGTGAATTGCTCGTAGCCCCGGCTGCCTGAGTGATCCTAAATGATCACGAAGGTTAAGCAACATAGAGCGCGTTCAGTGGGGGGATGGATGGCTGACCGTCTATGACTAACGCTAGTGGCATTTTCCCGAACAGTTTCGTGCTTTGCAAGGCACGTTAAGCAGTTGGTGCCGGCTGCCGTCAATAGATGGCAGTCGTGAAGCCAAGTCAGAGGCCTTAGGGCGGTTTGAAAACTTCTGACAGTAAGACCAACCACTAGTCTGACAAGGCTCCACCAATCTGGACTTGGCCCCCATGGTCGAGTATCCGTGCCCCTCGGTGGGGACATAATGGGTTGATAATGAATGTAAATCGAATTGTCACAATAAACTATGAATTGAACTTTTATAAAACGCTGCCCTGTCAGTACATCCCCTAATCAAAAGGTTACTTTTGCGTTTTTGTTACCCGGGCTACTGTGAGTGGGGTGAAGGCATTACTTACGTGCTCAGCAGGGTACTTTGGCCCATTTAGGCCCATGTCGATCATTTCTTTAATTTCGCCGGCGATAACGGACTCCAAATTCTCGTCCCTTCGCCCGAAACCGTAGTCCCTCATGTAGCGAAGCGAAAAACGCCTCTGAACGTGCCAGTAGTATCCGTCGGTGAAGAAAATGCCTGAAACAATAAAAAAAATCATATCTACCGACTATGTTCTTCCTGCAATTCTCTCCATCCAAAGGTAGTCTGGAAGAGATCGCTCTAAGCGATAAGACCGCCAATTGTATACCATTACTTAGACATAAGAAAATTATAATAACTCTGTATCCTGGCTGAGCAATAAAGTGTTATCTATCTATCTATCTATCTCCCGACTCAGCAAGCTGTAGGTGAATTTTAATAACAGTGGCTGCAAAGGAAAAGTCGCCTTGTATTGTTAGTCGAAAGAGATAAAACCAACCATTTGTGTGTGGAGCCACTCGCTCTACTTTTTACAAGTAACAACTTCATTACAGTTGTTGGCATCCCCAACAAATTATTGTGCCACAGTTTTTGATATGGCAACACAAAAATACTTCTGTCACTCAGAAATCTTGCAACGTGTATGTCTGTGCGTGAAAATACAATAAAAGTGTCTCCAACTGCGAGCGAGCTTTTCTTCACCTCCAATAACCACCAGCGAACAAGGGCAGCTGCCCACAACAGTAATTTTCAATGGATTTTGTACGAAGTTTTCCGTAGTTGGTCGCGTACTACCTACGCGTTAACTTGTAAAGCGTACCTATGCCTATTTTTTTTTCTAATTTCTACAATTATACCGATTAGCCAGGAGACCGGGAGGGGACGCCCTACTTTGACAAAAAAATATATTATCAAAGCATAATATTTTGCAAATAAAACAAACCCTATATCGAAAAATCGTTTTCCTACACCCACTATATTTTTAAACTACCAATACAAAGATACCCCTATGGTGTATAAAAACTCGCTAATTTACTTGTAAGCGGTGATCGAAAAAAACATTTTGTTTCGAGTTTTTATTGTATCGCTTTGTCGCCGTAATAAATATGTATATCTATGCCAAATTTCAGCTCTCTACTCGGGGTTATTCACCAACTGGACACACATGACTGGACACACCTGTGTCGAGTTGGTTAAACTCAAATTAGTATCATTTATTCTTTCGTCATCTGGACACATAAAGATTTTTATGTGTGTCCAGATGGTGAAACGTATTTAAATCGTTTCAATTTTTTCGTCAACTGGACACACATTCAAATTTAACCCGAATTTATGACGAAGTACAGTCATGCGCAGAATGTTTTCTGTCACAATCATCATCCTCCATCAAACGTTCCACCGGTGGAAACGGGTAATTTTACAATACTTTTACAATAATTTTACAGTAAATAGTACAAAAGTACTAGGGTAGCAGAAGTATGTAAGAGATTGCGGCTAAAATAAAATCTCATGAAAAACATGCGGCTTAGTTCATGGTGTTGCTTAATACTGCGCAGTATTAAACAGGGTTGTTTACTACTACTACTACTACCTACTAACTTTTGTTACCCTAGTCAGGGCTGTTTCACTTTGCGTGGCGGTATCGAACGAGTAAGTACATGCGGCGACCGCGTCGACGGGGAAAATAGGAAGGAATTCAGGCGCCAGAAGAGGTAGGAGTTACGCGGTAGAAAGAGAGGCAACGTGTAGGTGAATATAGCTTTTTTAGCGCCGTGCGATCTGAATTGCACCTAATTGTATCGCTGCTAGAGTCCCTTTTTCTTTAATTGATTTTGCGGAGTGAATCTTCTGTACCTGTACTATTATGTATTCTGTGCCCTAGTACTTTTAACCGCTCTGGACTATACCATAAGTGCGACGGGGCGTACTGGAAACCACTGTGAAGCAAGGAGCGAAGTACTGGGAATTAAAGTAACTCGCAAAGCGACATTATAGGAATCGAGATTCAGGGAATAAAACTTATGATGAAGGTCCTATAACAAGAAAAAAATTGAAACTATCAACATGAACACTAGGATCGCGACCATTGTTAGTGGTCAATAATTCCATGAGCGAGACGATTGTTAACCTGACTGTACCCTTTTCTGCAAAAAACAGAGTGTGTCCAGTTGGTGAAAATGAAAACATAAAAATTATTATTTTAGCTTTCACCATCTGGACACACATAAAAATCTGTGTGTCCAGATGACGAAAGAATAAATGATACTAATTTGAGTTTAACCAACTCGACACAGGTGTGTCCAGTCATGTGTGTCCAGTTGGTGAATAACCCTCTACTTGTAGTACTCATCGTCTCTGTACACGCCGGGGACAGACATAACATAACATAATATTGACATACCGGCACATACATTGCTTTTGGCCCCACACTAGGATACCCTGTGTCGTGGGAACCAGAAACAGCGACGTCACAAATATGTAAACGTCCAAGACCTGGGTTTCTTTTTTTTTGTCCCCAGCCGGGATTCGAACCCGGGACTTCTCGCATACTGGCATACATACTGACGGACATCCTTGTTGACTGCAGAACCTTGAAAATAGGGCTGAGGCTAAGAGGATACAAATTGCGAACTAAATAATTGTTACAAATTATACGTCATTTAAATAGGTGGGAGGAGGATAAAGTGTTGCATATCTTGGTAATTACAGTCTTGATAGCCGCGACGCGAGTAACAAGACCTCAGTCCAAATCAAAAGGTCACTAAGATAAGACAAGAATATTCTTTATTCCTTTATAAAAGTCAAAAGCCACTAAAGCCATTTTCCAATGCGCATTAAAAAAAAATTGTAATTTACGTAATGCTCTTTAAAAAACATACAAATTGATGTAAAAATTAAATGTACCTAACACATTAATAATGCTACTTTGCACCGTAAGAACCATGGTTACGCTACAAATGTAACCTATAATAAAATACATACATAAACTCACTCGCTGTATCCTGGAAGGGTAATGTAGAGAGCAGGGACTGCCACTTGCTACTAAAAATACGTCTGACCAAATAATTCAAGTCGACGTAAATTAATAAACAGGACAAACGGGACACCGATCTGGGGCAAGTTTTTTATTTGTAAATATATAATTAGATATTAGTTTATATTAGTTTTATTAGTTAAATATTATTTATATAATTTAGTTTATAGTAGATTAGTTTCATATATTGTTAATTAAGTTTTTATGTTAAGTTATTCAAGTTATATTATGTAATTTTTATTGAATAAACATAAACAGCTCGAAAATAAGTAGATTCCACTTTAAAATACCATTCGCTGACAGTGAAGTTGTTCCTGTCGTGTCCTGTGCTTACATCGTGGGGAAACCTCAGTGTCCGGAGTGTTCACATAGACCACAGACATCTGAAGATATCTATGACATAGACACAGCAACCATCCGCGCTAGGTTAGGTTAGGTATCACGTGGTGGTAAGCACAAACGATCTTATGCGCCTGGGCCGCACACATCGCGATAACCCGAAGATTCGTTACACGCCAAATATTCGCGTATTAAATAACTACATACTTTGAACTTCGCGTTGCTATTTAAAGACATGATGCCTTAAAACACGCGATAAACTCCGGTTAGTATAGTCTTTGGTGGAGATTTTACAAGGAAAATACGTAACCACGGATGAAAAGCCTGCCTTTGAGGAGGGGATTTTTTATAATGAAACCGATTATTGTATGCAGGCACGATCCTAAGGCATTTTAACTAAAAAAGCAAATATTATTTGTAAAACAACACAAGATAAAATTTGATAATTTTATCTGCCGCCATTGTATCGAAAACGGCCTGGATTGGCCGATTCTATGATGACGTCACATGCTAGTAAAAGTGGCGTCTGTCATTCATTCGTTCTTATAGCTGCTACACACTATGCCGGCTGCACGGCTGGGTGGCTTTGCCGCCGGCACTTGCCGCAGAGCATCATTGGCATCATCTTCTAGCACAACACTTTCGATCGAGTGCCGGGAGCGAATTGCCGCCGGCTTGCCGCGTAACCCGCCGGCTTGCCGGCGGCTCGGCTTGTGCGGCATTGCCGGCGGCTTTTTACCCTCCTGCCGCTGGCCATGCCGCCGGCATACTGTGTAGGAGCCATTACGTTCATTAGTTGGTTTAATGGCAAGTGACGTTATAATTCCGATAGCGTTTTGGTGGCTTATTTCAAAAGTAAAATTTCGTTTGCCTTTTTGGAACAAATACACGGAAGAATTTAAAATGACCACTTTCTTAGGACTCCATGGACACCAACAATAATATGAGATGGTTTTCAGAAATCGGTCAAATAGCATAATTGGTATAGCATTCCATTGGTCCCATTTTAATTTGGTGAACATGTAATGTAAACTTTCAGATATAGAGAAAGAAAATCTTCAATGTTCAACAGAAAATAAGGCTTATTGTAGGCAATCTTTCAGTAATATTATATAATATTTCATAAAATGTATTCTAAGGAGTCCAAGGGTAATTTTTTGAACAGATATCAAGGAGAATATTCTCCTTGCAGGTATTCACAAAAAGTGTTTTTTTTTTAATAGAAATAAAACCGCCTCCAGTGCACTACAGCAGTTAAAATGCAAATATATTTTAAAGGAATATGGCCTTGAAATATGTTTGGTAAGTTTTTATAATAATATGAAATAAAATTAAATATTTATTACTAAAAACTTTTTGGAAGAGTACAATCGACGAATTTTAATATTTGGCGTGTACTTACATGTAAAGTTTTGTGATATACTGAGGCCATTTGCATCATGTATAAATCAGTGCAGGTACGGTATTCGATATTGTGAATCAACCCACTATCTCTGCCATGGTAATAAACAGCGTCACCTCCTGACCAACGCCTTCCTTTCTTCCACATCCTGCTTCAGAAACAGCATGACTTCATATGTAGTGCAATAATGAACTGATAAATTCTCTATAGTTCCATCGATCGAACCATCAGGAACCAAATAAATGTGTGGTCGGATGACGGGGATTTTAAATGTCTCATGGTTCGATCACTTGGACAGCGTAAACTTTGAAATTCACATAAGTTCGATTAGTAGGACTAGGTATAAGATTTTAAGAAATCCTCATTATCCGATCAATCGAACCAACATTTAAAAAAATATTTGTCGTCCGATTGATCGCACAAGCCAATCGGACCACGTGGCGTAATGGCGCGTCTTTATTTCCCTTCCATCTCCAGTCCGTGTAGTTTACGTACCAAGTTTCTTCCAGAAGGAGCGCGCTCTCGCCAGCACTATATCCATGCGCCCGTCGAACTCTTCTTTGTTCAGCATCTCTTTGATCATCGCCGATTCATTGACGATCACCACCGGGATGTCCGCCAGGTGGAAGCCCAGGATCCCGGTCTTGTACTTTCTCCCGAGCTTCTCGAACGCCGCGGCCAAGTTGTATAAGCCGTGGGCGAGGATTATCCAGTAGGAGCCGTAGACTGGAAGCCGAGGTGGACCTGAGTACCAAAGGTTGTAGCTTAGAGACGGCTGGTGGAATGGCCATACGTTTGTTTATATAAGAAAATGTATGACAGAGAATTAATTCAGTCTTAGGAGCGTTTGCTACTAACTGTGTAGTAGGCGCGCCAAAAAAGGTACGAAGATTATCTTAGGAACTACCCAGAAAACATGTCGTTTCATAAATAATAATGTTGACAGACCATATGAAAAGGTATCAAAATTCAAAATCAAAAGATTTATTCAAAATTCAAACAAAATGACTTTATGAACGTCAAAGTTGTTAGTTTCACAATATAATTAATAGAGTACGTCGAGGAGAAACTAACAAAGAAACTCCACTTATTCTTTTCAAAACAGTCCTAGTTACCTTGTGGACTGTTTTAGTTTCTGAGATATTCCGGGATAGCTAGGTACCTATTTTATGTTTCGTAAAATGGGTCAAAAAATTGTTTCGTTTTTCTGGCATATTAGATACAATATAATATAAAGTATGCATTATAACTTCACACAAGATCGTTTCTGCCATGTTGACATATTTTCCTTTTATTTTTCATATAAATTATGGACCTAAAAAATGTTCTCGAAAATGTTGTAGAACTGTTTCTCGAGAGTGCATTATTACAAAGTGCATAATTAACATTTGTTACACGATAAAAACTTAAGTAACACTATTAAAATAGTCTACTATAAACTAAATCATAATAAATTAATGCTTACAGCGCCACCAAGTTATCTGTTCAGGTGGGCAAAATTGTTACTAGTTAAGTAATTAATGTAAATCCTGTTCCCCATTTTTTGTTTTATTTATTCACTTACTAAGATTTATAGATATATTTTCAGTAAAATTGAAAGACGGGTTAAAGTATTCGCATTCTTCTAGGTAAATTTATTAAATATTACTACTAAATTCTCCACTAGCGCCCCAATCAACTGAACAGATAAGATGGTGGCGCTGTAAAATAAGTGCATTAGATATTCTTTTTTGACATTGTAATAAATTATGTACACTTATCGTTTTTTTCATCTGGTAACTATTTATCCGTTGCAGATAACAGGAATATGCATAACTGCATACCCGCAATGGACTATCACATATTGATAAGTAGAAACATGCCAAGTTCATTATCTTCGCGGAATTACGAGTAGCAGTGTTTTGCTAAATACAGAAAAATATTGTGAGACTTTATAGAGACCAAACTTGGCAAGTTTTTAGAGGACGAGAAGTTGATCAGTCTTTTTATCTTTATCTTTCTTTCTCTAATATACAAGCTGTTAATTTGCAAGCGTGCCATATTTTAGGACGTGATTATACTGCTGATTATAAACAAAAATCAATCATAAAAGAAGAGTCGATTTTTTTTCTTTTGTTCTCTGACGTCACATTTTTTATCGATAAAGAGAACGCCCAGCTCTAATATCGAATTATCTCGCACATCCCTAAACTTTCGTGTACTCGCAGAAGAATAAAAGGACGGCGGTTTGGCAACCACGCGCATCCACACAAACCGACGGAGACAACTTTGTCTTCATTGAAATAAGAACGAAAATGTCTTAACTCATCGGCATTCAGTGGTGGCGCGGACTTTAGAACAAACACGCCGCGCGAGCGCACCCCCACCCCCAATTAGCCTAGCCACTCAGTGACCGGACATCCTTTGTGACGTGCGCACGTGCCGATATCGCACGCTCTTTCATTAGTACCTAATGTGCGCGTGCCGCCACCGCCGTGCGCCGTTTCGTAAAGACAATGACGGATAACTACACAAATATTGAGTTAGTGGAAATGGTGCGACTGTACGCCGTGAGTGGCGATAGTTTGCGGCAAGCTGTCGAAATGTTCGCGGAAATGTTCCCGAATCGGCCGAGACCATCTCGCCAAGTAATGCTAGCCGCTACTCAACGGCTCCGAGATTACCGCCAGTTCGACGTGCCCAACCATGCCCAAGGTCGAGGCGGAGTAGGACTCAGAGTGGAGCTGCAAGAACAAATTCTTGCCTACTTTGAAAACGAACCCCGTGCCAGCACTCGGGAGGCAGGGAGACTTTTATTTGTGGGGAGAAGTTAAAAGACTAGTGTATGCTGAAGAAGTAAACAATGCGGCTGTGTTGCGTGAAAGGATTATTTCTGCCTTCCAAACTGTTAGGCAAAATGTGTTTGTGTTGCAAAATTTAAAAAGTAATTTGTGTCGTCGTGCGAGACTTTGCATAGCGCTGAACGGTGGCCACTTCGAACAATTGCTCCGTACAACTTAATCATTGTTAGTACCCTGTAAATAACGTCTCAATTAGTGTAAATAATGGTGATTTCAGACTTTTAACTACGCCGGATCAACGATTTATTTGAAGGTAGGTTAGTACTTGAGTAAGTTATCTACGTCGTACTTTTTTTATACTAACTTGTAAATAAACTAATTTGCGCAATATTTTAATACCTACTAACCTCCTAGCAAAGAAATTGGTTGTTTTGTCGGTCCTAAGCCCGTGAGAGTAGGAAGGGAAATCTGAAATCATATGTTTCTTGTTGTTATTGCTGTTTCTTTCACTCGGTGCCAACTTGGCAACGGGGCGGGGTCTCGGTCTTTTCCCATTACGTGCATGTCGCAGCACCTTCCATCTTAGGTTATTCCTATTCAAACCCTAAAAATAAGTATTATTTTTATCGACGGCTTCCTTGAATATGGGAGACTGTTAGTAGACTGCATTAACTGGTAACATTAATTACTATTTTTTCTTTAAATATGGCACGCTTGCAAATTAACACCCTGTATAAAATTCTCGTGTCACAATGTTAGTGCGCATACTCCTCCGAAATGGCTGGACCGATTTTGATGAAATTTTGTGTGTATATTCGGTAGGTCTGAGAATAGGTTGTTATCTATTTTTCATAGCCCTGTCTGGCAAAACAACGTTTGCGGGGTCATCTAGTATTTATATAATAGTCTGGTGGTATTTCACGACTTTTTGGTGCTGCCCAGTCAACACAGAACCCTTACCTAAGTTTCTCCATGTTGTTTCTTCCGTCAGTACCTATAGCTTTACTTTCTGAATACCTGTTCGCGGCTTGGCTCAAGAGACGATCAGTATCGACTTTGGTGACTTTGCATTCATTCACCGAATTTTAGGAGGCGTTCTAACCAACTGTTCTGACTTCGAAACATAATATGGTGCTAGCAAGGTCCTGACCTGACTTTGATAATCACAAATATCAATAACTTGATCCAGGATAGAAATCAGAAATTTATTTCAACGTAAACAATTTATATTCTGTTGAATATCAACAATAATGTTAGGCGCTGCCTTGGGGCCGAAGTGTTCTCGAATGGAGACCACAATATCGGCAAGCGCAGCGTAGGACGACCAGCCACAAGATGGACAGACGATCTCATCCAAGTGGCTGGATGCAAGCCGCTTCCGACCGGTCTTTTTGGAAATCCATGGAGGAGGCCTATGTCCAGCAGTGGACTTCTTGTGGCTGAATGATGATGATGGGGCCGAATTTTCGCTGCCTTTTTCTCCACTATACGTTCGGCCGCCGAACGTATAGTGGAGAAAAAGGCAGCGAAAAAAAACTCCACCTAACTTATCTACACTTACTGGAACGGAAAAGTCCGACCAGATTTCGCTCTGATTCGCAGAGCTTAATCATGGTGAGCAGAGACCACCGACGACGACCGAGGATCCGTCCTGAACTTCCGACAAAAAGTCAAGTACCTACCTAAGTGTATCCGGAATAATAAAGTTAATATTGTCTATACTTCATAATAATTTTAGGTACTTAACTAAAGGTAAACAATCTTGATACGTCTTTTTATTGAAAGGTAGGTACACTTATTAAACCAAATCTTTACACATTACCAATTCAATGTGAAATTTTAAGACTTTATTCATGAACAATGTTAGATAACAATAATTAAATAATATTAATATTCAACTACCTAACTATAAATAAATAAAAATATAACTTAAATATAAAACTATGCTAGAACCTAAATAAATATATTAACTAAGATATTTACAAATAATATATTTACAAATAAAATACCTGCCCCAGGTCTCTGTCCCGCGGCAATGAGCCCAGAATACTGGCGACGTTGCCTCTTTGGATGGCCAGGCTTATCCTTTGGCCGAGGTACGCGCCAGATCTCTGGTCTCCGGATGCGTCGATTGTGAAATTAAATGTAATTTCATAAAAACACATTTGATTTGTCAAAATTTTGATTCAAAAAGTGTTTATTTCAATATAAAGACTTAATATCCAGATTGTTTACCTTTAGTTAAGCTCATATGGAGGTGTTCGATAGCCTATATTCAAAGTCAGGTCAGGACCGAGAAGCTTTCCGTGCGGAGTTTCTGGTCTTCCATCGGACGCGTCCCCCGGGTGGCGGATAGGGGTACGCCCTCCAGATATGGGGGGTACCGGCTTCGGAAGGCGCGGACCAAAACCAGAGGGAGGGGGACGTCCAGTGGCAGGTGCTGCTGGATGTCCCGCGGGGTTCACCATGGGCCCCGCACCCGTAACCCCACATTGAGCGGGGCCGGGGGCCTTCGGGCCGCGAGGAGACAACCTCTATAAAAAACACACGGTGGGGGCCCTCTCTATGTCCCTCTGTCCAGCAGAGGGCATGGAAGAGGGCTGGAGGGGCGGGGAGGGGCGCGGGCTCCGCAAGCCGGGCTCGGGAGGGAGGGATTTTGAGGGAGGTAAGGCAGGGACCAGGGACTGGGCACCCCATATGGTCTCTGGCCGAGGGGTGTTTTTATGGGAGGGAATTTAGATGGGCCGAGGATCCGGGCAGAGGGCCACAACGGGTCCTCGGTAGTTGGAGACTTGTGAAGCTCGCGCCTCTCCGCCGGGAGAGCCGGTGGCGCGGGGGACGCTGCGCGGAAAGCTGCCGTCACAGACGGCAGGTTGGGGGACCTGCCGTCCGACATCGTGACGGGAGAAGGGGGTGGGCCCATGCCCCTTCTCCAGTGAGGGTGGGCCCGACTCCTTGCGAGTCGGGTCGACGTCGCCGGGGCGCCGCTGTCGCATTCGCGTTGTGGTTTACCACTTGCGAGATCCGGCGGCGCCCCATTGCACGAGCGACAGGACGGCCCCCGGGGTGTTTTAGGAGGTATGCCTCTCCTATTATTAGGAGAGGAGAGTCCGACACACGGCCGTCACCCTCCCCCAAGGGTGGCGGTTATGGTGCACAAAGCATTTCGCCCCGTTAACAAAAAAAAAAAAAGGACCGAGAAGCTTAAAGGTAATACAGCTGAAAGACCGGACGCCCTGGGCTCTGTGTGCTTAGTGCGAGTTTTTTTAACTACTCGATCGCGTTAACGTAAACTCATATTCTATAGGAGTGACAAAGCGCGCCACCTAGTTGTCTCTCTGTCACTCCTATACAAATTGCAAACGCTCTCGCTATCGAAAGTGAATGAAAAAACTCGCACTAAGGGCCCTGTGTGCTTATACTGAGTTTTTTCATTCACTCTCGATAGTGAGAGCGTTTGCGTTTTGCATAGGAGTGACAAAGAGACAACTAGATGGCGCGCTTTGTCACTCCTATGCAAATCGCAAACGCTCTCGCTATCGAAAGTGAAAGACAAAACTCAGAGTGCTTATACTGAGTTTTTTCATTCACTCTCGATAGTGAGAGCGTTTGCGATTTGCATAGGAGTAACAAAGAGACAAATAGATGGCGCGCTTTGTCACTCCTATGCAAAACGCAAACGCTCTCGCTATCGAAAGTGAACGACAAAACTCAGTATACGCACTTATACGCACTCAGATCGATATCGAGACTCTTCGTGCCACGGAACCTCGGAACCCTAAAAACTGGATGTGGCTTGGGTGAGCTATTGAGGTCACCAGATAATGTTATAATCGAGAGCAGGCGTCATGCTTTTATGTAATTTTAATAATTAAGCGGTATTATTGTTATTGTTAATCACGTCTTCTTATTTAATAGGTACCTACTCAACTTTTTTTAAGTAGATATCTCGTGCATAACAACGTTCTAGTGTTTATTTCGTACACAAAAATAAACTTTGTACAGTCGACAGCATATCAACGTATAGGTACACCCATGCACTCTACCCGGTTGCATTACGGGCAAATTTATGACTAAAATGTGAAGGTTGACGTGCAGTCGACTGTACCTACTAGGTTTTCTACAGGTTGTCTACACAGCCGCATTGCCCTACAAATCACGGTGTTAATTAGTTATTACAGTTTTTTGTTTATTATTTTAAACATAACATATTTATTGTAATTCTTAACCTAGTCTACAGTCTGTAAGCTTTTAGAATATACCTCGGGTCCTATCGGATAGAATCAATTATATTGCAATAGGGTAAGGTTTATTTTGTATTATTATTTATAACTTTACATAACTTTTCAAAATAGTGAACAAAAGTTTTATACAGAGCAGGAAGTAGTATTACACTCGTGCTTTCGGCGAAAACCGAAGACTACTCTAGAGCCCGAGGTACCTATATAGGTATTCTAAAAGCTAACAGACTGTAATTTATGTTACCTACTCGTTAATTGTTTTAGTTTTTTTAATCTCTATTTGTATTTGTATAAAACATAACATAACAACATAACATTTACATAGAGGCACATACATTGCTTCTGGCCCCACACTAGGATACCCTGTGTCGTGGAAACCAGAAACAGCGACGTCACAAACATGTAAACATCCAAGATCTGGAGTTTTTTTTTTCTTCCCCAGCCGGGGATCGAACCCGGGACCTCTAGGATGGTAAGCAGATGCGCTAACCGTTACGCCACAGAGGTCGTCGGGGTCAGTGTATGTGGGTCTGTTTAGTATTTTTTATTACTAAGTATCAAAGACTAATAATCGTTAATATTGCAATTTTAGCATATACCTATATATTAAAAACAATGTAATAAGGAGCAATCGAACCCCTTCTAGTGTCCAACTTTGCTTCTAAAAGTTTAATGCCTTAATTCTCGCTTCTAAAAGCTAGAGGGGCAAAGATATTATAATCTTGGGTTTGAATAATACGTCTAACCTTAGCCAATTTCAACATTCTACAACGATATTATTATACAAAAAATAATAAGTATTCAGTGTTACCAACAACACTCATCAGATATTTCGGGTACCTAATGTAATAGAAATAGGCCAGTAACGCAGTGAAACTTCAATTTTCTTGGAGCATTGCCTGTAGGAGCAAAGAAGATCCATTTTACGGTACCGTTTCTTCTATGTGCTGTGCTCCCATTTCATGCACGTCTAGCATTTTTAAGTGAAAACTTCTTTAAAGGGTGACGGAACAATTTTAGCACCTCCTAATTTATTCTACAATTCGAGAGCGGGTATTGCCGCTAAAAATTACAATAATTTTGGAGCAATAAAATAGTCCAATGTTCTTGACTCCATCAGTTTCTAGCCTATAGGTAGGTTCTAAATACAGCTCTCACTCTTGTTATGTGATTTGTTATGTTAACTTTTCGCAAACTGTATTATAAAAGAAACATGTTTCATCAGTGACACTAGTGTTACCCTGAGGGTCAATTTTTTTTTTTTTTATTTATTTTAGAATCACCAAACAGAAAGTTACACTGTGACACGTCAGTTGAGAATTTATGTGTTACAAAAACATGATTGTAGTGTACTATCTAGGAGCAGGTGATCACAACACGCATTATTATGTATTGTTAGGGTAGTATGTAGTACGGAATCTAACACAGGTACAAACAAAGTCTAAAAAACAATAGATAAAACAATAAACAAATTCCTTATCTAACTAGTGTCGAAAGAAGTGTATTTAATTGAGTTGACCGAGGAAAAGAAAACATCTAGTTGGTCTTTATGTTTGTTGTAAAGTCCCATCATGCGAAAGAGAGGGGCATGCAAACCAATATTAGTGCGGCATTGTGGTAAAGAAAACGGCAACCGGTTGTGCATTCTGCTAATTGGACGGGGAATTTTCAGGTGCACCTGACTCAAAAGTTCAGTACAGTCAATAATACCGTTAATTAGTTTATATAGAAAAAATAGGTCTGAACGATCACGCCTTGTGTGGAGTGCTTCCATATTGTAATGTTCTAGACGGTCGGAGTAGGATGGATGAGATCGACTCAGCTGATCAGCAAAAGATAGATAATACAAAAAACGCTTCTGAACTCTTCCAATTCTGTTACCGTGACTTTTATATACTGGATTCCATGCTGTTCTGCAGTATTCCAGGATACTGCGCACATAAGCATTGTACAAGATTAGTAAAGTACTGGATTTTTTGAATACTCTTGTTTTTCGGACAACGAACCCTAGAGCTCTGTTAGCTATTTTAACTGTTTTATCAATATGACTAGAAAATTTTGCCGATCTTTCCATCTCCACTCCAACATCACGTATTGACTCTACCTCCCTGCGTGTTAGACCGTTAATTGTGTAATTACCGATAGTAGGGATCCGTTTTCGACTGAAATTCAGGTAAAAACACTTTGACACATTTAGGGACATTTTGTTTGATGTACACCATTGATGTATGCGATCGACATCACTTTGAAGTAGGAGACAGTCCGCTGGGCTATGGATCGTTTTATAAATTTTTAGGTCATCTGCATAGAAAAGTGCTTCAGAGTGAGTAATATTCTGCAACGCATCATTGATGAATATTACAAAGAGAAGTGGGCCCATGTGAGATTGCTGTGCTATTCCCGACGGTACGTGTAATTTATTGGACTTATATCCGCTCGCCACAACTATTTGGGAGCGATTTGAAAGGTAGCTCTCAAACCAACGCAAAAGAGATCCATGAATTCCCAGTGATGAAAGCTTTTCTAATAAAATAATATGATCGACGACGTCAAAAGCCTTGCTAAAGTCCGTATAAATGGTATGCACTTCGAGTCCTTTATCTAAATCATTCATTATACTTTGGGCGAACAGGGTAAGGTTAGTCGCGGTCGATTTTTTAGGTAAAAATCCATGTTGTTCTGCTATCAAAAAAGATTTCACGTGCCAATAGACTTTATGTACTAGAATAGATTCAAGGAGCTTGCTTATTGCACTTAGAAGAGATATAGGTCGGTACATTTCGACATTTGTCAGGCTGCTAGTTTTAGGAATAGGGACGACATGAGCCACCTTCCTGTTGTTCATGATAAAAACAAATGTTTACTTTATGAACATCAAAGTTATTAGTTTTACAAGTATTAGATTATGTGGAGAGGAAGCTAACAAAGAAACTCCACATTTTTCATTTCAAAACAGTTTTGGCTTAATTAACAAACTTTCGAACTTCAAAATTATTACTCATGGATTGTGTTGAACACTAGGTAGAATTCCCCTCTGAATACATTTAATATTAATCTAAGGTTAAACACCAGACATCACATTTCTTAAGCCGTGTCGGAGGTAACCCTAACATCTAACATCTTGGTAGGTAACATGGTAACATCTTGGGGAATCTTGTTGTAGAACCTTAGACAGAGACCTTAGGCATATTGATAGACAATTTTTGCAAAAACGATCTGTAAATAAAGATAACCTATAGGTATAATGTTTTTTCCTTGGTGTCGAGAGTGTTTGTTACTCAGAAGCCAAGGAATAGGGGACGGCCTGACATTAGGGGCGGCAAACTCGCGAGCTATTATTCGAATATACTTTCGTAAAACGACAAACAATAGGACGTCCCTGACAACGGAACGGAATAATAAGTGAATAAGTGAACTGATAAGGCAGCCAATTAATACTGCTAGCTTGCCTTTATACATTAGAGAATACATCGTGATTTTAAAACCTTTATTTCCTTGATAAAAATATACTCACCTGGCGGGAAATTCTTCGGCCTTTTATACGCATTCTTGACCAAGTGCACGACAAGAAATGGTATGACCACCGCTAACACAACAACCCCTATCATGTTCAAGCCTCGAGTCGGCTTTAACACTTTAATTTGCAAAGGCCTTCTGTTGATTGTGGAGCGACCGTTTACGAAAGCATCTCAAAAACAATAGCGCTCCGTTATCGAATACAGGCCAATATAAATAGCTCTTATTGTTGATAAATATGTAATATATTTAATTAATTACTCATACTTACTATGCCACTGATAATGCAGCCCAGGCGCGATTCTTGCCGCGGTCCGTCGGTTTCTTTAAAGCAGCGGCTTCTTCGTCTATTGAATTTCTGGTGCAAAAACCGTAGAATTCGGAATGTTCTATGGGTCAATATACGCTATTTGAATTTCTATGGTCCATGGAGAAATATTATGTTAAAGTTATTATATTATTGCGTCCGTATGCTTAAGCATTAAAGTATATGGTCTTGTATTTGGCCCACATAGTCTACTCACGATAATTGTTTAATTTAAGACATTAATCGTTAAAAATGGTTGTAAATGTATACTCCTCTGGCCTCCCCGGTCGTTGGAGTATTTCCTCTGGCAAGTTTATGTTTTTGTATTTTATAGTTACGAAATTGTATATTTGCACAATGCAATGTTTATTGTGTGTAGATGTCATGTATTACGTTAAACGGTGATCAGAAAAGCGAGTGATATGTTTTTGTAGGTTTTGTGCGATTTTGTCACTCCTCTGGCGTCACTCCTCTGGCATATTTCGTGTTTTATTTTAATACGTGTCCCCTTTCTTAGCTATAATCAATGGCCTCTCACTTCCCTGCTTAAATTTGTGACTACTCTGCCAATAGTGTCAGTCCTCTGGTAACACATTTTCCTCTCGTGCTTATGAAATTAAAAAAATGGAAAAATCTTCTGGCCCTCATCATTAAACATTTAAAAATTGTGTCAAATAGAGAAATTATCAATATTGAATGGAACAGATTACATTTCCTTCTGGGACACAAAAAAAATCAAATACCGTATATTCACCCCTATCTTGATAAAAAAAAAATGTATATTTTAAATTAACAACCAAAAACTCTGTATAAACAATATTAGATAAACAGTGAATACTTTATTAGGCTTCCCTAGCCAACGCGGAATTCTGCCCCCGATAGTTTAAAAGGCGCATGTAACAAGAATCTAAAACTGAGAAAAAAAGTTCAATCAATTAAACTTTAAATTGTTTGCTGTCTGTTAGTTAAACGAAGAAATATATTTCTTAAGGTCGATTAATGGTTATACAATTTTAAATATTTTACTTGAAAAAAAGGCGCATTTAAGTAGATGCGACCTTTGGCACAAATATAGAGTATCTATCAATCTAATAGCCATTGTCTAAGTTGAAAAGTACCTATGATCGTCTATTTTAGGTTTTATCTTTACCTGTGAGAGAAAAAAACAATAACTTAAACTTTTTATTTATTTAAAAAACATAACATACGGAAATAAAAAAATACAACAATAAGTCTTTATGTGACATAAACAAAAAACAGCAAACATTACAAACTTAAATCAACGTTTGAATAAGAAGGAAATTTAAGATCAATTATTCACTTTACTTACCTATAATAGTTAGAAAAAGACAAATTTAATTTCCTATACATATATTGTAATGAAATGTAAGCAAATAAAAATGTAACAAAAAGTTTTTACCCATGGGGCATAACCAAAAATCAGCGAACATTTTAAATAGGATTGGAATTCGACATCAATTAGCACCTTACCTATGTATACTACTAAGAAAAACACCATCATCATCATCACCATCAATGAACCTTTCATTACTCTTTGTTGATACGAAAATTCGTCACCTTTCACTACTCTTTGTGGATTGGTGAAGGCTTGGTAAGACTAGTGGCTGATCTCACTATTAGAAATTTTCAAGCCGCCCCACATACGGTAAAATAACCACTTTAGGAGGCCAGAAATAGCTTTACTTAGATATTATTTTCAATCCATATTATGTCCATTTTGTAAGCAATGTGCAATAAATATTCTAAACATCTGAGATAGGAATGCAGTATTGAAATTCCGAATTTGTAGGTGGCTACGGAACATGGTTTCTTTATTACAATATCTAATTGGTTCATCTCTTTTGGTGTGGCATGACAGACATTGCATGCCTGTGGAGAGGCAGTATCAGTCAAAACATTACAGGTTTTTCCGTACATCATCAAGTGGTACAAACAGCAGTATGCATGACAGTGTATTGTTGGTCACCTAGTGTAACTATGGTCGGTTGTAAATTCACAATTTCTTCTTCAATTGCCTGGCATAGAGATTTTACTGAGTCTTTTGTTTCTCTTGCTATGAGAAGTCTGATAAGTCTGCTATACTTAGGCGAGGAAGGACTGGGGTTTCTCCAATATATTATTATTCCAACACAATTTTTGTTCGACATCTCAAGCGGAACAATAGTGCACAATAATATATTGGAGTCCGCATACTGCGAGTTGTTGGCGAAGTTTTGTTTATAAATGCTATGTCCTCCACTGCCATCAATAATGCCCCATTTGTATGTGACTTCAATTGTTTGCTCCATGTTATGGTACAGTAATGCCTCCTGTTGGACATGGGCTAACTTTGTGATTGTCAGATCGAAAATATCCTGAAGAGGCACCCGAACTTCGGTCTCCGAGTAATAGGCATATTTGGGGGGTAGCAAAGCTTTTTAGCATCAGCAATTACGTTGTATGGAGGATAAATATTGGCTCATTTTGCCTTTGCCCCTGTTTGTATTTGAATGTAGTCATCTTTGCCTATGCCCGTGTCTACAATAAGAGCCAACGCTTCTTCAGGAGAATAGGGTTTGATCATTGAGGAAGTTGGTGAATCGTGAATACGTTTTATTCTCTTAAATCTTCGTTAGCGCAAGCTTGACCATTTGTGCGGCTGTTCTCTTTCCAGTTTTAACCAAGCTTGTTCTTGTGGCAGAACATAATTCCTCGGGACTTATTTTCGTCACAGTCGATCGTACATTTCTTCGTTTCGTTCTTTGGGCACATTCTGAGAAAGGCTTTTTTGGTCTACCTTTCGGTTTTTGAGTTTCGAGACGGGTGCTAGGTGCAGCAGCAGGTTCAGCATCCGGGAAGGGTCCGGGTAAATTTAACTCACTTTCCAGCCAAGCAGAGTTCTTCTTACAAAACCTCTGTTGGTTTTGTTTCGCATTCTTCCACTAATTGTTCAACAGTTTTGATACAAACACTTTTATCACAATCTTTAATTTTAATTTCAATGTCTTTTTAATAACTAAACTTATCTAATATAGAACTAATTAATCGTTCATTGCACTTTGACGATGTCAGTTTATATAAGTCCCGTCGTTGTTGGCTCCTTAGCACTACCTGTGAATAAAGGGGTCTCAATTAGAAATGGATTAACTTGGGGTGCTAGATTTGGCAATGTTAATAGTAATTAAACGAATAAATATTTTACATATGAAATTATCGAGGTACTCGGTGGAACTTTTTTTGTACGTCTCGTAAAAGGGAAAAAGTTATAGAAAAATATAGTCCGTTTTTTAATTCGATGCAAGAAAAAAAATGACGCGGTGTTACCGCTATAAAAGCTATAGGTTAACTCGGTAGATTTTTTTTACCGTGAATAGAAGACTCATGTGACCAAAATCATTATCACATCAAAGACATTAAAATTGAATTACTCGTAAGAGCAAAGTCTAAAAAAAAACACCTGCGTAGCATACACAATTTAACTTGGAAGTAAAATGGGGTTATTTGGTTTTCACGTACTAGCAACATTCAGACATTGACAGCCTAAGAATTGTATGGAGATGTCAACGTGACAATATATTTTTTTTGCATTGAATGAAAAAACAGACGTTAAACGTTTTAACAAACATGCATATATATCTCTTAAATAGTTATGATAAAAGAAAATGTAAACTAAATATTCAAGTACGTACTTGTCTCTCCACAATCCATATTTTTATTTGCAACAGTTGTTTATCATCACCACAAAAACACGCGTTGAAATGCTTCCAATTTCTTGGAACAACTAACGGTCGCTCGGACCTTTTTACCTGCGCTTTCTCGGATTCTTTTGTTATCGCCAATACAATAAAAACGTATTCAGTGGGGGGTACATCGGTTAATGTACTACCAATATCCAAATGATTTTAAACTTAAAGACACTATGAATAAAGTCCTTTTGGCCTCCTAAAGTTGCTATTTGCCGTATGCGCCCTATAGAAATGAAGGCCTCTGATTGTAAAAAATTATGATGATGGATATTCTTTCATCATTTTTTACAGTAAAGTTATTCTGCGACGTGAAGTGCAATCTCGCTGTATAGTTTTGGTGCTGGTTCTGCGGGAGGTGGTGTAGCCTTTATTAGTGATAATAGTACAACAATATTATGTAATAACTTTTATTTGGTCTCTCGTTTCTTGTGTGCAATAATAGTACATTACTGCAGCGGCCAGCAAAAGAGGCATTGATGGACGAACGTGGAAAAGTGTGCCTCGACTGAGAACCACCTGATGTACCTACATGAAACACTTATAATGGAAGACAAAGCTTTGTTAACTAAGTTTAAACTTCGATCACGATTAATTTTCTTTTGTCTGAAATAAGGAATAGTATATCGAATGGTTTAAATGTATATTAGGTATATGTTACAATAACATATCTTCGTTTCATTGAAATCACGATGTCCAGACCAATAAGTGGCTTTACCTACCTGTTTGACAGATAACTTTTGCAATGTCAACAGTATTAAATCCGCAGCATTATACAACTGTCATTATATGAATAACTAGTCCTAATTCTAACAAAAACGCTAGTAGTATAAGCCCGCTCCTATAGTTTAAACATTAAGTTCAAGCTATCAGCAACACACGATAGGTACCTAAGCAAATTATTAGCAGAGTATGAATTTACCAATACCATTATAAATAATAAACGGCTTAAGTGTGTCCTTATAGCTGATATATGTGTTATAAATTGATAAACCAATTTAATAGTTATTGAATAATATGAGTAGTAAATGAAAGAAAACTGTAAAAATCTTACCTTAGACATTGTGCGAGGTCGCTAAATTCGCCTTGTCTGCCACTTGGTCGCAAGTCCCAACTGATTAGTCACCGTACATCTTCCCCTCCCGCAACCTCCGCGTCGTCATAAGGAAGCGGTACCTAGTTGAAAGGGCGTTTTAGTACACTTGCGACTTTTCAATTAAGTAACATCCATACTTTACTAAGCTAAGTCATTACTAAGCTCAAAGGCGTATCCAATCGGTGCAAATGCGGCTATTCTACTAAGTTTATGTTAATTTCGACTTTTCATCTTCCATTTAGTAGAAAAAATGGATGCGCGCCTAATTTTACGTAAATCGCTAAAGGGAGATAGCGTCAAATAAAAAACACTAGCTGATACGCCTTTTTTTGCCGATGATACCAACAATGTATACAGGGTGGCCAATCGGGTGACTTTTTTTTTTTTAGATAGCCTGTACCGAGACCTAAACATCCCCAAGTATGTTCAGCGATTATTGATAGATTTCGAGTTATGTTTTTTTTTAAAATTAAGACATTTTCCAAGAAATCGTCAAAAAAAAATGTTTTTTGGCTTTTATTTTTTCTGTAATTATAATCAGTATACCTACTATTTTCATATCCAATAAAGAAAACCTGTACGTCCGAACAATAACACTGCTATAGTCATTTTGCGGCAGGGGTACGACGTACGTGAAGTCGATTCTGTATAAGACGAGTGTGCTGATAACGGGAAAAATAATAAAACTGTCAAATTGACTCCAGTTTTTGATATAAACGCTTCTATAATTTTTCCTAAAAGTTTCCCCAATAAGTTGACAAAGAAATATTTAAAAAAATATTTTTATTGTTTATCTTTCCAAAAAATACACAGAAATAATAGTTAGAGGATGCTCTTAACTAGAATAATAAATGAAGATCATGGAAAACTTTTTCTTTGCTATTCAGGACAATCTCTTTTCAAGGTCCAGCAATAGTCAGCCATCACATGGCTGTCCCATCGACCTTTATATCTTTTTTCCATTATCCTGATATCCCGATGGAACCTTTCTCCTTGTTCCTCACTGTAATCACCCAGGTTATCCGGGAATCGGTCCAAATGGCTTTGTAAGAAATGAATTTTTGTGCTCATGTCAACTCCTAGTTACTCTGTTAAAATTTTGTAGCATTTTTGCAACTAGTTCTTGATATTCCGGCGCTTTGTGATTCCCCGAAAAGTGTTTTACTACCAAAACAAAGCTTAACCATGCTTCAAACTCGATCTGTGTCTTGTGGGTTACAAACTCAGTGTCTTTTATCGTCGTAAGTATTTGCGGTCCATCAAAGATGCCTGCTTTTATTTTTTCCATGCTAAGGGCTAATGACACAAAAGTAACAGTCATTTAAATGATTACTTGGCTCATTCCACATCATCAGCACTCCAAATCGTAACCCTTTACGTCCTCCTTGGCTCCAGTAACGCAAAGATTCTACGCACGGCTTGCACACAATGTTTGGCACCCAATATTTATTCTTTTGCACTAGTGGTGTTCCGAAATATTCCCTGTAGGCCTTTTTTACGAACTCTGTGATCTCTTTTCTTTGCTTTTGTAAACTAAACTTGCCACAAATAAAGCAAAAACTATTCGGTTCGTTGATACAAGGTTTACGTGGAAAACTCATGTTTTTGCAAGTAAAAATGCACTTTAACACAACAAAATCGGTAAGAACTGATAAATTCGGGGTCTGATAGCTATTAAGTGAAACTGTTGTAGCTAAATTCGTAAAAACATCACAAACATAAGCAACAAAACATCACTAAGCCACAATTTCGGTAGGGTAGTTTGATTTTTTTCAATTATTTCTATCATTCCGTTTATCTCAATAACTAGAGTGAATCAAAAATAAATTAAGCATGCAGCGTGTTGTCTTATATGAGTATTAACAAAAACCATTAACAAAATCCCTGCCGCAGATTTTTTTATTTTTTCTGTATAGTAGTGTAATCAAGTACATTTTGGGCCCAATGTTTGAAATCACTGTTGTTAGTCGGGAGACCAAAAATTTCATAACAAAATTAAAAATACTTAAACCTGGTTCTGGATCTCCAAACTAATCTTTATAACTTTGCAAGACATGAGACTTTCGAAATAATAAAGTAAAATAGCACTTAGATCAAAAATTTCAAAAGAAAATTAAAAATACTTATACCTGGTTCTGGATCTCCAAACCAATCTTTAAAACTTTGCAAGACATTAGACTTTCGAAATAATAAAATGAAATAGCACTTATGGGGACATTTTGCGCCGTGCGTGACTATTAAAGGTAAAAAGGTGATGATTCACGAATTTCCAAAAGATTTAAAAAACTATTATTTTACTGTATTATGACAAATTTAAGAAAAAGAACTCTCCCACACCCCTAAATTAGGGATGATTTTTTTTTCTCGCGTAGCTACAACATAATATTAGTTCGCTTAGAGAATAATCCAAACGTCGGTGTAGAGAGCGTGAGCGTTAAACTAAGAAATTTCTTCAGAAATGTGTTCAGGCTGCCCAGAGGGTAAACAATAAAAATCCCCGCCTCTAGGGGGGCTCCAGGGTGGGGGAGGTAGTTAATGTTCCCATTTTTCCATTTTTCACATTTTCCGTCGTAGAGCAAAAGTGTCTTCTGCGTAATGAAAGCTAATAAAATTTACTACAACTTTTGTATTGTACACTTTTTCGAATTCTTAACTATTTTTGAAGTACACGTTCTGGAAAAGTGAAATTTTCGAAAAAAAAAACAAACGACTTAACAAACATTACCTCTTGCGTGCTACTTTAATCGTATTATTTCAGGATTAAAAATAGCCGGCATGTTAATCCCGGTCCTATTTTACCTACATACCAATTTTCATACAAATCTGTTCAGCCCTACATCTATCGAAACATTTTTCCTTTTTTTAATTTATCTATGTATATCTTAACCCGTTTAGGTCGTTAACGCCCTGACAAGATTCCTTCTTCCAAAGCACCCTCATCTTCAGTAGGCTGGTTCTTGCTGGATGAACTCTTCACCATGTTCACCATTGTCTTCATCTTCACCATCGTCTTCGTTAAGAGACACGCCGTTGAGACATTTGCCTTGGCAGTGGAGGATGCTGCAGAACATTTGATCACTGCTTTGCGACATCCACATTTGCCACTACCACAACCCTTAGCGCATGGGCAAAATATTGTTTTTAATATAATTTCTGGTGCGGGCAAATCATCAGTTGTTTTTGGCACCAGGCTGCCTCCTACATGTTTCCATCCCCACTCTTGGGGAGGCAGCTCATACCCCAGCCACATTTGCACTTGGTGGTAGTTGCGCCGCGAATGCCGTTTAGCTGCATACTCAGTTGGTGTGGGAGGGAGCTGAGGTCAGGCTTAATCTTTACCAATGATCTCATGAACATTGGCCTTTGGCCTTGTTTTTGTACCATGCTTGGTTGATAATTTTATACCCGGTGTCTCTAAAGCAAAGTACGGGTGATTTAAATCTGTTTACCCCTGGAGTGATCAATACTCGATCCCCATATTTTCTTTCTAACTCAGCCTTGATGGTTCGCCACTGATTCGAGGCTTAACCCCTGTTACGACACCCAGTATCTCGTCTTGAGAGTACTGACAATCGATGCTACTTTCCATGTACCTAGTCAAAAATCACTTGTATAACCTCTGTGACATGGCTGTCTCTGGGGATCTCATCTTTTGAACTTGGGAAATTAATAGGCTTTACAAAGGTGTATAGCAGTCTTTGTGGTATACTGCTCCCTCAGCCACAAGATCGTTGATCGAGGACAAGCGACCAAGAACAGCGTCACCCCAGCAATCCTTCCTCATAGAACATACCTCCCTGATACGATATTGAAGAGTAAGACAAGTGTTTCAACTTTATGTAGGTACTACCTATTCTCCTTTTGCTATAAGGCGTTTTACTCTTACTCTTGAAATCGAATTGGGGAGCTGAAGACCTAAGTTTAGATGGCAATGCTTCTTCTTGAGGTGTGGATGCATTCCTTACATCCTTATAAATTGTTTTAGCTCGGGTGTAAATTTTACGACAATTCGACTTGAAATGGATTTCAAACCACGAAAAACTTTGTGCTTTTCAGCTTTCCGTTCTTGACTAGCTTTTATAAGGCCCAGTATTCCCTTTTCTTTCATCTCAATGACGTCCATAATCCCTTTAACGACTTCCTCGTCACACACAGGAAACGTAATATTACTCATTGCGGATAAACCGATTCGTAACTAATAACGTTTATAGATCAAATAATCTTTTCGGCCTTGTGGCTGCTCCCCTGCGTTACCGGGTACCTAGGCTACTTCCAAACAGGTCAAAATAAGATGAGAGACGATGACAACATAAGCCCAAAGGTATGGATGATAATGAGAATGGGAGTTTTAGCCAGCAAGATCGCGTTATATGTGAAATCGGGCATCGGAGATATGGAAAGAAAAGTGGTGACCCATCTTCGTTCTATTACCCGCTTTAGGTCGAAAACGTGATCTCAAACTGTTACCGCCTTCACCGCTTGAGGTACTTCCAGCTAATGACATCAATAAAAAATCTAATTTATAGTTTTCAACATGAGGTAATGCCCGTCACGCTGAAAAACATTCATTTTCACTATTTCGGAGCGTGATACTCGAAAGCTTGTTAGAATTTCGAAATTAAAGTTAAAAGTTGTAGGAATTTATTTTAGCTTCCATTACGTAGAAGACACTTTTTTTCTACGACGCACCGTTTAGATATTAGCGAAAAACTCAAAAATGGCATAAAAATTGCGTTTTTGAAGCTATTCGAATGAAATTCAGTATGAAGGTTTTTCATTGAAAGTCATAAATAATAATAATAATAATAAACTTGTGTAAAATATTTTTTTCAAAAATCATCCATTAAGGGGGTAAAGGAGGGTGCGAAGTTAGTTTGAATGTTCTCTGATTTTCAAAGTTATTTCAATATTATGTTGTATTTGGCTTATAAGTTCCTAATAATGATTATTGCCGACATCTTTTTTTTGTGAATTCAATCCCTAAGGACCCCCTTAGGGATTGAATTTACTTTTACCCAATTGAGAGGTGCAAATTTGGTAAGTTTAAAAGTTTAACAAAATAAAGTATGTGTGTGATCCATTTATCTATACTTGGAATTATTTTCAGACTTTAAACGACACTAAATCAAAATTCTTTAGCGGTAGAAAATTCGATACCGTTTGAAAATTTGTGAACTGTTTCGAGTTTTCTACCGCTAAAGGTTTTTGATTTAGTGTCTTTTAAAGTCTGAAAAAAATGCCAAGTATAGATAAATCGATTATAAATGAATACACTTTTTTTTTATTATTTCACATGGGTTGAAAATATCAGTAACTTATATGCAAACATTTTTCTCAACTAAAAACCACGCGAACGAAGTCGCGAGCAACAGCTAGTACATATATACATACCTACATGTACACGAGCAATTCTTGTAGAATTGCTCGTTTAAAGAGATTACATTTGGGCATTTTTCCAGAAGAGGCAAAAATGGCTGACTTCGGTGGTCTTTTTTTTTTTCGTCTTTCAGGAATTTAATCGATTTTTTTGGATAAAGGGCTAAAAACTGTAAAACATTATATATTTTGGGTGGTCAGATTCTCGGTTATAAAAAGAAATATTTAAATCACCGAAATCAGACTACACCGAAATCAGAAAACTGTACACTGGAATCAGACTACCAGCACCAAAATCAGAAAAACTAACACCGAAATCTGACTACCTGCACCGAAATCAGATTGTAAATGTTTTTTTACTAAAAGCAAGATTGCCTTCGTGTGTACCGACACTATCTAAGCGAACGGACTTTACACACCGACTGACCACAAACTATAAGAAAAGGTACTTTAAACTTGCCATTGTTGAAACATTCACATAATTCACAAACACAGACATAATAAATACACGCACACACATGAAAAAATGTACACACGAATAGGAACACATGTTTCACATTTTCGAGTTAACGTATACATGTACGTAGTTGCTGCTGCAGCAGTTTTTAATCTAACTGAAATCAATTATGACAGAAAGAACATATTTTTGTCGTTATTATTAACAATACAAAAAATCTACACGTGTAAAACTATTCTTAGGTGTCCGCACGACGTTTTTTTTCACAGTTAGCGATTAGTTTTCAAAAAAAAAATGCACATATCCTACTTGAAACTTACATGTAAGGAATCTGACCTCGGTTCTTTAAAGTCGAACGAAATACACTGAAATCAGGCAAATGTGTCTTCGGTGAAAGTTTTTCTGACTTCAGTGCTCAAAAAGCCACCGAAATCAGAAAAGATATGATTTTTCAAGTTCACTCTTATACAAGACCACGTATCAACCCCAGCTCGAGGCACTAGAAATTAGTCACTGAGTTAAATTATACAGTAAGCACTAGATTTTACAGTCAATAAGTATTCTTTCCAACACCTCCACCGAAGTCAAAGTCTGCCCTGGACCAAATCTGAAGAATCAATTACTTACGCTGATATTTCCCAAGGCTTTCATTCAATCACCCGTCCGTTGTCCTGCGGCGTGACTGACAAAATGGCTCGTCCACACTGCGAATTCCTAGAGTAATCTATGACCGAAGAAACGCTTGGTTCATAAGTGCCACCGGATTCAGGCAGAAACAAGGGACACTCAAACATCTTGCTATTGTAGGCGAACTATTGTTTAGATTCTTAAGGTATTTAAATGATATTTAAATGAAAACAGTCTGAGTTTTATAGAAATAATTATAAATAAGTTTTGGGTTAGGCACAAGCCACCGAAGGTCATTTTCAGGTTTGTAACGCTCAGCCCAGTCCAGTGCCATGTCAAGCCAGCCATAGCCAAGCCAGCCATAGCCAAGCCAGCCATAGCCAAGCCAGCCATAGCCAAGCCAGCCATAGCCAAGCCAGCCATAGCCAAGCCAGCCATAGCCAAGCCAGCCATAGCCAAGCCAGCCATGGCCAAGCCAGCCATAGCCAAGCCAGCCATAGCCAAGCCAGCCATAGCCAAGCCAGCCATAGCCAAGCCAGCCATAGCCAAGCCAGCCATAGCCAAGCCAGCCATAGCCAAGCCAGCCATAGCCAAGCCAGCCATAGCCAAGCCAGCCATAGGCAAGCCAGTGTAGCCGTGACGTCAGCATACGTCACCGCCGCGCGCCGCGCCTCGCACCACGCCATGCCTCGCGCCGCGCCACGCGCCGCGCCGCGCGCCGCCCGTTTGCCCCACCTCGCTCGCACCGGCCACCGCCGCCAGGCGCATCGGTGAAGCGATCCAGTCCGCCCAGGAGGCGGCGAAGATTCCTCTTCCGTCCACTACCAACCGGAGGGAGGAGCTGCCCGCACACCTTCGAGCAGCCCTTCGACGGAAGAGAGAACTCCAACGCCCCTGGGCCCACACGCGCTGCCCGCGCGTCAAGAGAGACCTCAACCGCTGCGCGCAGGACCTCACGGCTGCGATGCGGGAGCACCGTGGCCAAACCTGGGACCTCAAGATCGACGAGGCCACGGACAGCGACACCCGCCTACGCAGCCTGTGCAAGCAGTTGTCCAGCGCGCCGACCCCAGTCTGTCCTCTCTTTGACAGCGCGGGCGCACGCCGCTACGCAGCCTCTGACCGGGCGGAGATTCTGGCAGACTACCTAGAACTTCAGTTCACGCCGCACCCAGCCGCCTCCCATGTCGCCGACCACCATGCACATGTGGAGGAGAGTGTACGGGGCTACCTCGGCAGGCCAGAGTCTCCACTTCCGGGCGACTACTTCATCTCGCCCACCGAGACCCGGAAGACGGTCATGAGGCTGCCGAAGAAGAAAGCGCCAGGCCCAGATGGCGTGCCTATCGCCGCCCTCCAGCACCTTCCCCATCGGGTGCTGGTGGCGCTCACCCGGCTATACAACGGCATCCTACGCACCTCCCACTTCCCGACGGAGTGGAAGACGGGGAGAGTCATCGTCCTCCCGAAGCCCGGCAAGGACCGCCGCTACCCCGCGAGCTACCGACCGATCACGCTGCTGTCTCACACCGCGAAGCTGTTCGAGCGTCTGCTGCTGCGGAGGCTGAGGCCGCATCTCCCGCTCAGGGATGAGCAGTTCGGCTTCCGCAGCGCCCACTCCACGACGCTCCAGCTGACGAGAGTCCTGCACCACATGGCCTTCGAGCTCAACCGGGATCGCCACACCGTCAGTGTCTTTCTTGACATAGAAAAGGCATTCGACCGAGTGTGGCATCCCGGTCTCCTCTACAAGCTCCAGAACACCACCGCGCCGCAGGCTCTCGTGAAGACAGTGGCGTCGTTCCTCGCGGACCGGCGGTTCCACGTGGCCGTCGAGGGCGTCCTAGAGTGCGTACTCTCCCCGGACCATCCCATCTGCGCCGGAGTCCCTCAGGGCAGCTGCCTGTCGCCGTGTCTCTACGCGCTCTACACGGACGACATCCCGACGCTCGCCGGCACACTTGCCGACGGGGAGGCGGACGTTGTGTTGGCACTCTTTGCCGATGACAGCGCCTTCTTCGCCTCCTCGCGCAAAGTGTCTGCCGCCGTCGGGAAGATGCAGCGCCTGCTGGACAGGCTCCCGGAGTGGCTGGACAAGTGGCGCATGGCCGTCAACGTGGGGAAGACGGCCGCCATGCTGACCAGCCGCCACCGAGCCTCGTCCGCGCGCCTGCAGCTTCGCGGCCAGGACGTCGCGTGGAGCTCCTCAGTGAAGTACCTGGGGTGCACCATCGACCGCAGCCTACGCATGGGAGCGCAGGTCGACCACGTCGTCCGCCAAGCCCGGACGGCGAGGGCACTCCTGCGCCCCGTGCTCTCATCAAGACTGCCCCCCAGGACCAAGCTGGGGATATACAGGACGTACGTGCGCTCGCGACTCACCTACGCGGCGCCCGCATGGTACGTCCTGTGCTCCGCGACCAACCGCAAGAAGCTGCAGGCCCAGCAGAGCATCGCCCTGAGGGCCATCGTGGGGGCCGGGCGATACGTAAGGAACGACGTGATCGCCCGGGACTTACTGGTGGAGAGTGTAGAGGAGTTCGTGGTCCGTTTGTCGCGCCGCATGTTTGCCTGCGCTGACAACGGGCCGCACCCGCACCTCCACCAGATCGCCCCCAACTTCGACCGGCCAGAAGATGGAAGACCTTACCCACGGGAGCTCCTCGAGCGGCAGAACTCCGCCAGCTCGGAGCTCCCCACAACCCGGACATGACACACACGCCAAGATGGCACAAGTCCCGGGGGTTGAAACCCCCGGAGAAGCCGCCCGGGACAAGAGGCCCAGCCTCAGAACCCGTACCTGCAGCTGCGAGCTCCGCTCGCAGCTGCAGATGACCTCATCGTCGTCGCTCGCACCGGCCGGTTGCGAGGGTGGGAGAAACAACGCCTGCCTATTTAAGCCGTTGCAAATGTTGGATCGGCTCTTTTTTCCTGTTGTAATTATTTTATAGGGCGAAGCTCTGCCCAAATAAATTTCTATTTGATTAACTTTGTTGTTTGAGTCCCTGCCCTTCTTTACATTCAGAAGTGGTATTACTCACGAAGAGTGCTCGCGCTACAAACAAGACGAAAAAGGCCTCAGTCTCCTGAAATCGAGTAATCTACATCTTCGTGTCCGCCACGTGGATCCAAGTCTCGCTCTCCGAAATCGAAGAAGATCCTTCACCGCCTGCTAGAAAACTACTGAAAAATGTTCTGGTTCAAGAACTTATCAAGAATGCTTGCCGCCCGGAACATCTATTACAAAAGTCGAAATACTAGGAAACAAGGACAATAACGACGTGATCACACCTGTGCGCCATCACGAGATGCAAGAGTTGGCCTACTCGCTGCCTGCAACCATCCTACGAGGCAATCGAGGCTGCATGAAGGTGATCAACATCGGGACCACTGACATCGTGTCGGAGCCGGCCGGGCGAGCTGCTAGTACGCGCCGAGACCTGCGAGAACACGCCGCTTCATACGCAGGTCAGCCCATTTGCCATTACTAGCCATTCCGATTGCTTGTGCTCAGCCAAAAGTGTACTAACAACTTGCCTTGATAAAAACTCTGCCATTTTGGGTAGATATAGAAAATGTTTCTGTAGGACTCTTAGATGAAATTCAGAAAAAAAAACCTGGATTGAAATTTTGTTTGCGTTTAGGAACTGTTTTGTCAGCGATACTAAAGAAGTAATGAGTTAGGATGCACATATTTACTACAGATGAAAATAAATGTCACTAGCAATGAGCCTGTATATCATCGCACCCATAGATTACCGCATAGCGAACAGGCTACAGTGAAATCACAAGTCCAAGATTAAATTTACTAGCTGCGGGTATCATAATAAAATAATTTGAGTCCAGCTGCTTCCCCAGTCATTCAAGTTAAAAATAAAAACGGTGACAATCGGTTATGCATCGATTACAGTGCGAGATAGGTACCCATTAACAAACATTGATGACAAAGTGTCTAAATTGGCAGGTAAAAAGCGTTTTACTAGTCTAGATATGGCGCAGGGTTAACACCAAGCAAAAATCTGTCCTAGTGATACACACAAGACCACATTAATTACTCCACAAGGTCATTATGATTTTTTTACGCGTACCATTCGGTCTAGCAAATGCACCGGCGGTTTTCATGAGATTGATAAATACAATTGTTGGCAGCTTACACAACCCTGAAATACTTGCATTTCTAGACGATATACTCCTTCCCTCGTACGATGTACAGGGTGGCTTACCTACTATTGTTAGCAAAGGTTCTACAAAAATTTAACACAGAAAACTTAAGACTAAACATGTTCGGTTCTGCAAGAAAACATTTCGTATTTACCTAGGTCATGAAATATCAGCGGAGGGCATACAGCCGGGTGAATCTAAGTGGGCAGCTGTTTCTAAATTTCCAGTTCCACAAAATGTACATGAAGTACGCCAGTTTATCGGACTATGCAGCTATTTCAGAAAGTTTATCTTTAATTTTGCAGTAATAGCTCGCCCACTCACAGATTTGACAAAAAAATGCTAGTTGGGTATGGAGCGATGAACAATAGCTCAGTTTGAGGAATTAAAAAAAAATACAATCGTGTAGTAAGCCCCGTGTAAGCATTTTACGATCACTCGTTGCCCACTGAGATTCACACGGATGCGTGCAAGTTAGGTATAGCCGGAATTTTATTGCAAAAACAACCTGACGGTACATCGAGACCCGTAATGTACTTTAGCCGGGTTACCAGTAGAGAGGAAAGTGTCTATCAAAGCTACGAGTTTAAAAACACCTGCCGTTGTAAAGTCGCTGCGCAGGTTCCGTGTTTACTTACATTGTAGGTATAAATGTGAAGGTAGTTACAGATTGCACCGCGGTACGTGCGACTTTGATTAAACCGCGACTTAGTACCACGTATAGCAAGATGGTGGATGTTAATTCAAGATTATGGCATAAGTATAGAATACAGATCCGGTGAGCGCATGAAGCATGTGGATGCTTTAAGTAGAAACACAATAGACGCTGTAGACGTAAATCGACTAGAAATTTCAGATTGGTTTTATACGATTCAGAGTCAGGACGAGAAATTCAATAAACACTTTCTTTCTTTCTTTCAAACGTAATTTCGACAAACGGCGTAAAGACAGCACAGTATATAAGAGGGATTATGTACTGTGGAGACAAGCCCCTACTAGTAGCGCAGGTAAAGTGAACACAAAGTTGGACGATATTTACTCAGGACCTTACGTAATAACTATGGTACTACCTAATGACAGGTATCAGATTTGTAGCATTAAAGGTATTCGTGGTTATAAATAAGAGCTTTCAGGGATTAATTTCATCTGATGCAATTTGACAGTACAGAGGTATTGCCCCGATGACAGATAGTGCCTGTAGTTCAGACGAACATGTAGAAACTGAAGACCTAATAGACTTACTAGAGTGCTAATATTTTTCTCTGTTCCCATTGCGGGAGCAATTGTTACAGGATGGCCGACTGTAACGCTCAGCCCAGTCCAGTGCCATGTCAAGCCAGCCATAGCCAAGCCAGCCATAGCCAAGCCAGCCATAGCCAAGCCAGCCATAGCCAAGCCAGCCATAGCCAAGCCATCCATAGCCAAGCCTGCCATAGCCAAGCCAGCCATAGCCAAGCCAGCCATAGCCAAGCCAGCCATAGCCAAGCCAGCCATAGGCAAGCCAGTGTAGCCGTGACGTCAGCATACGTCACCGCCGCGCGCCGCGCCTCGCACCACGCCATGCCTCGCGCCGCGCCACGCGCCGCGCCGCGCGCCGCCCGTTTGCCCCACCTCGCTCGCACCGGCCGGTTGCGAGGGTGGGAGAAACAACGCCTGCCTATTTAAGCCGTTGCAAATGTTGGATCGGCTCTTTTTTCCTGTTGTAATTATTTTATAGGGCGAAGCTCTGCCCAAATAAATTTCTATTTGATTAACTTTGTTGTTTGAGTCCCTGCCCTTCTTTACAGGTTTCAGCCATTTCAGATTTTTTTTCTGTGAATTGCAAACGGTTTTCGCAAAGTTTGCATGCTCTCCAGGTAGACGAGGACCTAGAGGATACTGTAGTATTTTTTGCAGGGGTATATTTTGATAATCTGGACATGTTATGCGCCGGGCCGTCAAGTTCGGACCCCGTGGAGAAATGCCCATTAGATAGATAGATTAATAAAGAATCCGCTACTTGACTCTTTTTTCAAGGATGTCTTAAATGCTAAATATCTCTTCCATTAGACCAAAAAATATTTTAGTATATTTTTTGAGGACCTAAAAGCAACAAAAACATTATTTTAAAACGTTGCTTTGCTAAACAGCCAAAACGCGGTCCGCCATTTTTGTCTATGGTTTGAAGTTCTCTACGTTTGTAAACAAAGTTTGAGTAATAAAAAAAGAAAAAGATGCTGTTTGCCTTATAAAATGTTTATTGTTTGAAAAAATATAGTACGTACGTATAGGTAGCAAATAGGTAGTGAATCATAGTATACAGATAAAGTTACAAATTATGAAGTCCAACACCGACGTAATAAATATGGGCATCCTAACATCAGACTTTCTGCCCACTTTATTATTTACACAAATAAATTATTCATAAAAAATGGCGTTTTGGAGGATTTCAATAACAAACACTGACACGAGATATGCATAATATATATTAAATAGATGTCCCTTTAAATCAAGATTGTTATGTGCAAAAAGACCAAACCAAAAAAACAATTATTTTTTCTGCACTTCCTTGTATCAAACTTGGCTACTTTTTACATTCATAAGTTCATCCAACTGTGTTCAATAATAATGCAATCGAACCCTCTTTTCAAGATAAAATGAAACAAAAAAAAATATATATTACAAACTCTCTCGATCTCTTCTTTTTTTCGTATGTGTGACGAATTCAAATTTTATTGGGCAATAACTATTAAGAATTATAGATAAGTGTTGTAAGTTGGGGTCGTTTAGTCTTGTTTGTTGAGCCGGGGTTCGAGGCGGACCCACCAATCCGGTATGGAGGTAATGACGCCGGGTATCCTCGTAGCCGGCTTCTTCAGCGGTTTGCCGTCGGCAGTTGAAACCTTGAACGCGTGCATAAACGAGGCGAACACCTGGAACATAGACTGGCGGGCGTACGTCTCTCCCGCGCATAGTCGTTTGCCTGTAAAATTAAACAACCTTTTCAGTCAGGAAGTAAAGAAGTATGTTTCAAATTTTAAACATACTAATCGATATCTAGAGTCTAGCAAACGAAAGTAACCAGAGAAATTGGCGGGAAATTAAAAATAGTACCTACTAGGAAAAAAAATTATACTTGTTTATAATGTATTTGTATTCTTATACTGAGTTTTCAAAAATAAAAAATCACTTGTTGCATCATGGCGCTCTATCTAAGAACATAAAAAAATCTCATAATAATAAACTGACAGTATTAAGTATTTAGTTGGTTTCTGGACTAATCTGTTATCAAACAAAGTAAGTCTATACATTTGTCTATGTTATTAGAATCAGGAATGAGATCCGTCCGCAGAAGAGCTCGTATAGCTCGGAGAACTGATGGGCGTTGGGGAGGAGAAGTTCTAATCTGCGACTGGGAACCACACGCGTCGTGGGCAGGCCCCCCACTACATGGCCTCACCATGGCCAAGGCCATGTAGCCTCACCTCGTAACCAGGTGGTTACGGCGGCGGGGAGTCACTGGATGCAGGCGGCACAAGGCAATTTCAAACATTGAGGTATGTGAACACCACAGACGATCAGCTTTCCTCAAGATGTTTTCCCTCGCGTTAAGCGTGTGACATTGCTACCACAACTTCAAAAATATACGTACCTTATTTGGAAAACTAAGTCATAGTCAACGGTAAAAAAGTATTGTAAAAGTACAAAAAATTAGTAGTAGTACACTTTCAGCGAACTTTTTCGAAACACCTAAGTAACTATCTAGGTATTGTACATCCTGCCCCGAATAGGTACATTAAAAGCTTGGAACAAGTTCGGATAAGGCGACCAGTACAAACTCTAAAGGATATTGAGTAAAACGCTCCTTATATTACTGTGTTCCAGGGAGTCATTACCTAATATCTAGTAAATAAATACCTACCTAATCATTCACTCATGCTTTTCAAACTGTGTCTCAGGGTGGCTTCGAATTCATACTCATTCTACAAATAAATAGCGCTAATTTTGAAAAAAAAAAAATTGAAATATTTAGGCAGGCTCAAGAGGGGCCGCTGAAAATCTCACCCGTGAAGAAATGCTATTTACCTGCACCAAAAGGCAGTGACTTGTCTTTGGCTACTTTTAGCTCTCCGTTCTCGATGAACCTCTCTGGACGGAAGTTTTCGGGGTCACCCCAGATGTCCTTATCCATGTGCAGGCCCACGAAGTTAGCTGCAACCATGGTGTTCTGTAAGAAAGACCACTGTTGGAGCATCGTGAGGTAGGCGTTGTCCCAAATATTAACAACTAGCACGTTCTCACGATACTGGGCGTTATGTGGAGGCACAATCCCTGGTAGAGGAAGCTAAAGAAACAAAAGAGAGAAATTCAGAAGTGTAAAAGTACCTATAATCGTCAGGAGTACCCATGGATGTAATAATCAAAGAGGATTGAGTACTCTGACAAAAAATGTCCTGACAAGGAGGCTCGAACTAGTGAATGTCATCTCTTTCTAAGTAGGGTGACCTTGATGTCAATGAAAACCGGACGAAACATAAGGGAAGCCAGCCGGAAGGAACGAGCTAAGTTCTCTCTTTAGGAGTAACTTGGACATTTACTTCCATAATGGGCGACACAGTACCTAGTGGTAGGTATATTCATTGACTGAAGAACTTTAATTTATACTTATATTTGCATTAAACGAAGTTTTAACATTATAAAATGAAAGCCAAAATCAAGTCATAAAATTAGCTTTAATCCAAAAATAAACACAAAGAAATAACTCATTTAAATGCATAGAATTTACAACTTGCTTATCGAGTGTTAATTATTATTATTATTATTATTTATTTATTTCAGGCAAAGCCCATATAGTGTTAGTAACAATTTGACTTATGCTATGTTAGTAAACAATTTACAATGTACATATTATTATTACACCACGCAAGTTGAAAGGCCTAGTCCCAGCCAGCCCCACTGCTTGTCAGCATGAGGTGCATTGACACCCAGTGGCGCTGTATGGGGCTATCCATCCGATCAGCCAACACCCTCAGGAGGCTGCTGGTACTGACCCTCACCCTGCACATCAGGGATGCTATGCGTTTGCGGATTATTGCGTGGAAATCATCCGTTCGCGCGTCGGCAAACATCCCCGATGCACTACAGTATCGAGGCAGCCCCAGCAGCAACCTGAAGGCGTTGTTATATTGGACACGCAGGGCGCTGTAGGCTTTCTGCGTATAGCTGGTCCACAGACTGCAAGTGTAAAAGGATTGGCAAAAGGCCTTGAATAAGGTTATCTTTACTTCCCCCGTACAGCGAGCAAATCTGCGGGCCAACATATTGCACCTCACCGACAGCGCCCTACGCTCCCTCTCAATATCCACATCATCAGACAAATCATCGGTGACCCAGTGACCCAGGTACTTAAATTTGCTAACTTTGGCAAGGGGATCGCCACAAAGCAGAACAGATGGTATGTCGTAGGTCTTTTTTCCCGCCTTAAAAACCATTATTTCGCTTTTTGTAGCATTGTACCTGAGACCATAATGTACAGTACATTACATACTGCCCTCAAATAAGGTTTGTAGTGGAAAAGAAGAGTAGAGAGAAGAGCAAAGATAAAACTCAACTTCGACCATGTTAAAATACGTTTTTAAAACCTTGAGTGGTATTGCTACAAAAATTACTTAGCATACATTCATGGCTCGATTCGAGTCTGGGCCTTTAATTTGAGAATAAGTAAAGTTCACTATCTAGCATGGATACATGGATACATGCAAGATAGTGAACTTTACTTATATTCACAGTTATTAATAGTGAACTTTTCTTACATTTCTTATCATCAGTTACAGTAGGCTACTTTTTATCGCGGAAATCGCACTCATTCTGCGGAATTAACTTAATCATATTTTGATCTACATAAGTTTACAAATTATTTTCAGTGAACCAATTTAGAACTTTATATCATGATGGTACTCTTGGTCTCGACAAGGGTTAAATTAAAAATTAAAAATGTTGTTGCAGACAAATTTTAGTGTACAAATTGTAAATTCAGATAATAAAATCTAACTTGCCAATACGAATATAACTCATGTATGTAGCTAGCTAGATTGATGACAAACATTTGAAAGTTTTTTTTTTACATTTAAAATATGCATAAAAGCTAATATACATTACAAAATAGAATATAATTATTAAGTATAAAATTAAATATTCTATTATACCTCCTGTCAATTTTTCTATTCAAACATAATATTCAAAGCTTCTTCTTTTGGGGAATGCATTCAGTCAGTTTGGGCACCTGCATCGAGCTGTGGTTGCTTCGTTGGTAGTTCTTCCAGTTCAACATTTTCTTCCGTCGCTTAGTACCATTACTTTTTTCGCCACAGGCTGTAAATATTTATTTATTATTTACTTTCTAATAAACTTCTTAGCACAAAACACAAAGGTAACAGAAAAGTCCTGTGCAACGTACCTAAAGGGGTTGGTAAGCACGTCAATAAAAAGTAAACTAAGTGATACTTTCTGAGTTATTCCCGTTTGAAAATATAAAATATAAAAAAAAACCAATTTAATTCATTCAATTGTCCATTATCATCATTTTAAAGTATTTTGCACTACAACTAGTAATAAATTGGGGACATTTTGTCAAAGAGTATTTGTTGTTGGTGATAATTATTTTTTCTATCGATAATGTACAACTTTTCATGTACGAACGTACAAACTTTAGGTATGCTACAGAGGTTTGAAGCCTTTTACTCACCACTACAAATGGTACAGGATCTTCCTTCAACCTAGGTAAGACCGTAGGTTTAAAATCTTATTTTCTAAAATACCGGCTTTTGCAAGCTTCACAAAATGCAGGATTTTGTGATGTCGAACCAGAGCCTCATATAGCATCCATCCATTTTAAACGTAAGCTTTCGTTTTTAGTAAAACTGAAAAGAGACCATTGGGTAATCAAACAAATGGCCTACATTTTACAACATCATGGTCATAGTATTCCACATAAATGAGTAAGAGTACCTAAGACACACTCCTTCAGTTTGTGGCTCTCGCTCTGGACACTTTACTCTAGTTGCTTACTTATACGATTTTATGTTTTATTTGAGAAGACAAAGAGTTTAGTTTTCTATGGAAGGTTTTTCGTAGTGCTCTATCCTCTTTGATTATAACATCCTTAATATAATCCTAACCTCAAAAGTAACAAAAAGAGTAAAATGCAATGTAAAGGAGCCGGGGATCTCTGGGCCCAATTGTAATAAGCTGAAATATGGTTTAAAAAAAGCGGTATTTTTTTCTGTTTCAAAATATAAAAAATCTGCTCAATTCACAATCTGGGAGACGAGAAATCTTAAAAGCAAGTTTATTGCACTGATGAAATAGAGTTTCGATTACTGTGAATGATTTCAAGAATTATTATTGAACATAAAATCACTCTCATCGAATGATGGATTCAATCAAAGTGAACAAAATCTACGGAATAAATTATTATACTGTCAATTGTTTACAATAAAACAGAATATTAACTTTAAAATCGATTCTCGTAGATTCTCGTTTACAGATCGATTTATTACTTTTTATGTTTGTCAAATGTATTTAATCTGTGCTGACAGTGACAGCTCCCGGACTTTCAATCTATGATCATGATGGGTCACTATATTGCACGGACTGAGAATTTACGGCACGAGAATGTACAACCCGGGAATTCGTGCCCAAATGACCATCTATAACACATATATCCTCTGGTCCGCCAACCAGATCTGGCAGAGTCCCGAAGCCTGCAAAGAAGTAATATATTGTTAGGAGAAACATTTAGCTGATTATTTCAATAATAACTGACCACTTAGGTCACTTTTACTTACTCAAAGTGTTCGCTTATATTTGCATCCTGGTGGTACAAAAGACGATCGTATCCTTCCTTGTTTTATATAACGATCCTTCTTTTCTTTTCCTAACTTTACTTTTTACTATTCTCTCTCTGTGTCAATTTGTCAAAACAAATCTCGATCTCGACAAGCACAAGCGAACCTTTTTTTTCTCAAACTGACACCACAGAGTGTTCCGAAATCTGATTTTTGCGTCCGGCTCTTTTACTCATTCCAAACTGTTATTGTTGTAGAATATCTTCTTATTGTTGTAATTTTCTCTCTTGTCTACAGTTAGCCGGCAGTTGATGTGTGCTTTTCATTTGGTAGTAGCCTTCTTTTAATTTAATTTAATTTTTGTTTATTTTAGTACATCTATAGGCGGGTGAGTGCGTAGTGTCAGCAGAAATAGGTACGAAATGCAAACACTTACAGTTCAGTCCAGGTTTGTATATTGAACAAGCAAAGCACACACAAAGTCTATAGAAAATTAGAAGGAGAATGCACAAGCCAACAACACAGCAGAGATATTATTACACGATAGCACTTAGGTATTAAGCGTAAGCTGGTAATTAAGCAAGCTAGGTATAGATCGCGTAAACATGAGCAGTAGCATAAAGCGTCACAGGTTTCGCGTCGGAGTTGAGATTTCGACTGGCGGCGCACGGGCCGCGGAGGGCGCCCGAGGTTGCGCGGGCGCGCGGGGCAGGGAACTTGCCTCCGGACCGGTATCGGGCGCTCGACTTGACCAACAAATAACCTACGGATAAAATGTTGTGCGTTCGCGATGTATCACGACAATTCGACCGTCGGGCACGATACGTTTGGGATTGTATGAATGTGTGATGTATATGAACTTAGTATTAATGTTAGTAGGTATTGTTAGTGTAAATAGTATTGTATTTAATAATAACAACTATACTAAATTAAACTTATATAAATATTAACTAGGTAGTGTGTAAGATATACTTGTTGTAAATATTATACGTAATACAATGTAGGTATAAGTGTAAGTATATACGATACAATGTAAATAGATAAGAATAAGTGAAATACAATATGTAACTAAACAATGCATGAAAGTACAATTCAGTTCAACTGAAATACACTGAATGTATAAATGTAGGTAATTGAATCGGGAAGATACCTACATCACTCCCCTCCAGAGGCCGTCACTACGGACGATAAAAATCTGGAAAATGGACGTGACGACCAGAGCGAGTTGTCCGAACAGGATTTACTATTTTCTCTGGTGGTGCGTCAATAGTAGTGGGCAAGTTAGTTTTGTCAGTGAGTATGTAGGCCGGCTTAAGACGGTCTACTGATACTGTGACATGTTTGCCCTTGACGAGTAATTTATAAACCTTGTCTCCTCTTTCGATAACTTCATGGGGTCCCGTGTATGCAGGTTGCAGTGAGCCTCGCAATGCATCGTCTCTAAGGAAAACATGAGTCGAAGTGGCGAGATCCTTGTACACAAAAATCTTACCATGACCGTGACGTGAAGTTGGTACAGGTTGCAGCTTCTCGGCAAAAGAGCGTAGGCGGGCTAATAATTCTGTCATATCAGTACTACTGTCTACGCTATGACCAAAGAACTGACCTGGTAGTCTTAATGGCTCGCCGTAAAGAAGTTCGGCGGAGGAGGCTTGCAGATCTTCTTTAAAAGCACTCCTTATACCTAGTAAGACTAGTGGAAGAGATTCGGACCAGTGAGAGTTGCTGTGACACATTATGGCGGCTTTAAGTTGTCGGTGGAATCTTTCCACTAGACCGTTGCACGCCGGGTGATAGGCAGTCGTCCTCCGATGTTTGAAACCAGCTAGAATGGACAAATGGTGGAACAGGGACGATTCAAACTGCCGGCCGCGGTCGGTAACTATATCTGTCGGACAACCAAATCGCGCTATCCAGCCAGATAATAAAGCCTTGGCCACCGTTTCTGCAGTAATATCCTCAATAGGAATGACCTCTGGCCAACGTGTGAACCGGTCAACAGCTGTCAAGCAGTAACGGTAACCACTAGACATTGGTAAGGGTCCAATCAGGTCGATATGCACGAACTTGAAACGTGCAGGAGGTAAGTTGTACGTACCTAACGGGGAGTACACGTGTCGATTTACTTTAGCGCGCTGACAAGATTGACAAGCTTGTGACCAATCTCGACAGTCTTTGCGCATGCCTGGCCAAACATAGCGTTGTGCCACTAACTTGGCACTAGCGTTTGCACCAGGATGGCTAAGAGAATGAAGACTGTCGAAGATTTGCTTACGCAAAGGCTCGGGTATGAATGGTCGTGGCGTCGGAGTACTGACATCGCAGTACAACTCCAAACGACTGCCAGGTACGTTCATTTTCCGTAGACGAAGTGATGATGATGCATCGTCCAGGAAGAGAGCTAGCTGTTGGTCAGAAGCTTGAGCTTTTGCTATAGCTTCGTCATCGACGGTGGTAGCCTGCAATTCACTAACACGAGACAGTGTGTCGGCCACAACATTGTCCTTGCCGGCAATATACTGTATGTCCGTTGTGAATTGCGAGATGTATTCAAGGTGCCTGTACTGACGGGGCGAACAGTTAGTTTTCCTCTCACGGAATGCGTAACAAATCGGTTTGTGGTCAGTAAACACGGTGAAATGGCGAGCCTCGAGCATGTGACGAAAGTATTTAATGCCTTCGTATATAGCTAAAAGCTCACGATCGTACGGTGAGTACTTTTGCTGCGAAGAACTAAATTTCCGTGAGAAGAAAGCCAACGGCTGCCATGTGTCATCCTTGAATTGCTGTAACACAGCTCCCATGGCCAGGTCAGATGCATCGGTGATCAATGCGAGTTTGGCCTGACAATCTGGATGAGCCAGCAATGTCGCACTGCAGAGGTTGGACTTGCAGTCCTCGAATGCTTGCAGTGAATCTCCTGTCAAATTAACAGGGTGGGAAGCTTTGACTGAGCCAGTGAGCAAGGCATTCAGAGGAGCTTGTGTTGCAGCAGCTTGGGGCATAAATCTGCGGTAAAAATTGATCATGCCTAAGAATCTCCGGAGCTCTCGAACTGTGGTGGGCACGGGGAAGTTTTTGATGGCCTCTACCTTGGAATCCAACGGCTTTGTTCCTGCTGTGGAGATTTGGTAGCCAAGAAAAGTAACCTCAGGCTTACCAAAAACACATTTGGACGTGTTGACAAGGATGCCGTATTCCTTCATTCTCGTGAAGAGTTGTCGGAGATGACTCTCGTGCTCTACCTCGTCTCTAGAAAACACCAGGAAATCATCAAGGTAACAGTAGCAGAAGTCGAGTCCGCGAGTCATCTCATCCACGAAACGTTGGAAGGTTTGGCTGGCATTCCTTAGACCGAACGTCATAAAAGGAAATTCGAACATTCCGAACGGGGTGGTAATGGCTGTTTTCGGAATGTCGTCCACGCTGACAGGGATCTGGTTATAAGCCTTGACCAAATCAATGGTAGAGAAGACTCTACAACCAGATATGCTGTGGGAAAAATCGTGAATATGCCTTACCGGGTATTTGTCGGGTATAGTTCGAGCGTTGAGAGCTCGGTAATCACCGCATGGCCTCCAACAGTTGTCCTTCTTAGGCGCCAGATGTAGAGGTGACGACCAAGAACTCTCCGATGGCCGGGCAGTACCGCTGGCCAACATCTCCTCGAACTCCTTCTTAGCAATTTTCAGCTTGTCTGGAGCTAACCTGCGAGGGGATGAAGAAACAGGGGGACCAGGTGTAGTACGAAGGTGGTGTACAGTGTTGTGTAGAGTCGTACGTGTCGTGCCAGATGGACGAGTAATTTCCGGGAATTCAGCGAGAAGTTTGTGGAAACGCGTGTCACCAGTCGAGACCTTAACTGAAGTTATACTATTACATTGCAAGTCTACAGAACCAACAGTTGACAAAGAAGTGGTGTTGTCAATAAGGCGCTGATTGCGACAATCTACAATTAAGTTATAGAAGGACAGAAAGTCTACACCAATAATTGGTTTAGTCACATCAGCCACTATAAAACGCCACGGATAGTCTCTACGTAGTCCTAGGTTCAGGTTCAGTTGAGCAAACCCATAGGTATCGATGGTGGTACCGTTAGCTGCGCACAACTGGTAGTTGGTCTTCGCACGCCGTTCACGCAGGGCAGATCGAGGGAAAACGCATAGGTCGCTTCCGGTGTCCACAAGAAATTGGGCTTTCGATCTGCGATCTGTAACGAACAGGCGACCGGTGGAGCTGGGACAATCGTTCGTCGCCATCACTGATTGCCCAGGGAGTTTTCCGCCTTGTAGTCGCATGGGCGGATGCAGGTCTTCGCCCTGCTGCCGAACTTGCCGTGGTACCAGCAAAGGGGATGCTTCCGGTAGCTGGATTGTGACCTCTCCCTTGACCGAGCAGAATGACGAGTCTGTGCATGATTGTTCCTTGATCTGGAACGCGATCTGTGCGATTGCATGCTAAGTGCTCTTACTTGCTGCGTCAGTTCGGCTATTTGCTTAGCCATTTGGTCCATGGAGCTGCCAGGTGAAGTGTGGTGGGAAGTCGAAGCTACTTGCGGTGACGGTGGAACAACTTCATGGATCCTGTCCGCCAGGTCAGCAAGCGTCTCGAGCGAAGCGTTGGGTTGAGAAGCGAGGATGGTCTGGATGCTACTCGGCAGTCGGCTCGTCCAGATGCCAGACAGGAACTCTTCGGGTAAGCCGGGTCCAGCTAAGTTACGAAGGTGCCGTAGAAAATGAGATGGCTTTCTGTCACCGATCTCCTCTCTATCCAGAAGTCTCTGCAGCTTCTTGGCCTTGGACTGAGACAAGGTACGTATGAGCTCAGTCTTCAGCCGCTCATACTTATCAGTAGCCGGTGGGTTCAAGACGAGCTCCTCCACAAGATCTGCGTACTGAGGTTCAAGGTTGTTGAGGATGTGGTAAAATTTGGTCTCGTCGCTGGTGATCCTCGACAAATTGAATTGAGCCTCCATAAGCGCAAACCATATTGCAGGCTTCTCCGGTGAAAACTGAGGCGATTTTACGCCGACTCGAAAAATATCGTGACGTGCGTCAGTGGAAACGCGATTTTTCGAACCGCCTTCTCGAACGTCGCCGAATTCTGCGTCATCATTGGACATTGTGCTTGGTGTGTTTTCCTCGGGGTCACCAGTTATAGGCGGGTGAGTGCGTAGTGTCAGCAGAAATAGGTACGAAATGCAAACACTTACAGTTCAGTCCAGGTTTGTATATTGAACAAGCAAAGCACACACAAAGTCTATAGAAAATTAGAAGGAGAATGCACAAGCCAACAACACAGCAGAGATATTATTACACGATAGCACTTAGGTATTAAGCGTAAGCTGGTAATTAAGCAAGCTAGGTATAGATCGCGTAAACATGAGCAGTAGCATAAAGCGTCACAGGTTTCGCGTCGGAGTTGAGATTTCGACTGGCGGCGCACGGGCCGCGGAGGGCGCCCGAGGTTGCGCGGGCGCGCGGGGCAGGGAACTTGCCTCCGGACCGGTATCGGGCGCTCGACTTGACCAACAAATAACCTACGGATAAAATGTTGTGCGTTCGCGATGTATCACGACAATTCGACCGTCGGGCACGATACGTTTGGGATTGTATGAATGTGTGATGTATATGAACTTAGTATTAATGTTAGTAGGTATTGTTAGTGTAAATAGTATTGTATTTAATAATAACAACTATACTAAATTAAACTTATATAAATATTAACTAGGTAGTGTGTAAGATATACTTGTTGTAAATATTATACGTAATACAATGTAGGTATAAGTGTAAGTATATACGATACAATGTAAATAGATAAGAATAAGTGAAATACAATATGTAACTAAACAATGCATGAAAGTACAATTCAGTTCAACTGAAATACACTGAATGTATAAATGTAGGTAATTGAATCGGGAAGATACCTACACATCTATATTATAACATAATATATTATATTTTTATATTGTTTATGTATATATTTATTATTTTATCTATACTTAAGAAATGGATTTATCTATAGACTCTGAAATATTTGACTCTTTCAACACGACCGACTCTTTTACGGATGCCCTGGATGTGTCTGAGACGCCTGTTTCGCTTGGCGACCTGCTACACAACACTCTCTCACCATATCACAGGAATTTGAATGTCTGCCATATTAATGCCCAGAGCATTCCTGCATACTATCCCGATCTTCTGGCAACCTTCACCAGCAATTGTATCCACGCGTGCCTGGTCTCTGAGTCATGGCTAAAACCCACACTTCCATCACTAAGTTATTGTTTACCCGGCTACGTTCTCATTAGAAATGACCGGACCGTGAAACGCGGTGGCGGGGTTGCCATTTATCTAAAATCAAACATAAAATTCAAAATAATCTCCCAGTCATCCTCGATAGCTACCGGGTCAATGGAGTATCTGTTCCTTGAACTAAATTTCAATACTGTGAAATTTCTACTCGGAACAGTGTATGCTCCACCTGGCATAGATTACTTCGGCGCGCTGGAGACATTGCTGGTCACACATCTGCCTAATTACGACCATGTTACCATCATGGGTGACTTTAATACAAATCTTCTGTGCGATAACTCCCGTTCCCGTCAACTTCAGTCGTTGATTACATCCTTTAATTTAAACTCCCTCGGAATTGGGCCCACTTACCACATAAATGTCTCGCACACACTCCTCGACTTGATTCTCACTTCTAAGCCCGAACGCGTCTCCACCCACGGCCAGTTTACTGCGCCAGGTTTTTCCCATCATGACCTCTTATAAACTCAAAATCCCTAAATTCAAACCCAAAATTATTTTCCAACGTAACTTTGCTCGGATGGACGTGGATAAGCTTAAGGTTAGTGCCGAAAGCTTAGACTGGTCACGGTTGGAACAGCTGACTACGGTGGATGAGAAGGTTGACATTTTCAACAGCCACATTACTGGGCTTTACGACACCCACGCTCCTATTCGCGCGGTAAGAATGAAGCGTCCCCCAGTTATCTGGATGACAGATGAAATCCGTGGGTTGATGGCTAGGCGAGATAGTCTCCGCCGAAGGCACATCAGAAACCCCACTGATGACAATTGGATCTTGTTTAAAACGGCCAGAAATCGGTGCAACCAGGTGATTAGGAACGCCAAACGTCGCCACATTTACATGTCGATCAAACAGTGCTCTCCCAACAATATTTGGAAATTCCTACGCTCCTTGGGATTTGGGAAGTGTCGGCAGGACCTGAACTCATCTCTTGATGTCAATGGACTAAACCGATATTTCTCAAGTCCCCCACACTCCATTGATCCTCTGCTGAAGGCTTTAACTATAAAGTGTATCTCAGCCTCTCCCTTAGCTTCACCCCTCCGATTTAATTTCACCCCGGTCACTGGCTCCGATATCGAGAAAATCATCCGCTCCGTCCACACTAAGGCAGTAGGCCCCGACTCTATTGGTCGTGACTTACTTTTGCCTATCCTAAGCACAATCCTCCCCGCCATTACCCATATCATAAATTCCTCTCTTTCCTCTGGTGCCTTTCCCTCACAATGGAAAAAGGCATATATGGTACCTATTGCCAAAATTGCAACTCCTGTTGAATTCAAACATTATCGACCTATTTCCATTCTACCCTTCCTATCCAAAATCCTAGAACGTGTGGTGAATCGTCAACTAATGGCTTTTCTCCACACCAACCAAATCCTGAACCCCTTCCAGTCCGGTTTCCGTCCATCTCATAGCACATCCTCAGCTCTCATCAAAATAACGGACGATTTCCGCCACGCTATGGATGATCGCCAACTCACTCTCCTTACCCTGCTAGATTTCAGTAGTGCATTCAATTGCGTAGACTACGAAATCCTCCTTGCCATCCTCCGATCCCTCAACATATCGGAGTTAGCTGCTGTGTGGTTTTACTCTTATCTCCACGGTCGCCAGCAGCGCATTCGTGCGGATGACGTTCTCTCCGATCGGTGTGACGTCACTGTTGGTGTACCGCAAGGAGGAGTGCTTCAGTTCCTATCACCTGTACGCAGACGATCTCCAACTCTATTTGCCGTTCAAGCAAGATCTTCTCTCAATTGCAATCCAAAAAATGAACGCAGATCTTGTCTCAATAAGTGCATGGACTGAGCAGTACGGTCTGTTAGTTAACCCGAGCAAGACACAAGTCATGATTTTGGGCGGTAGGGCTTTGCTATCTAAGATCGATAGGGATACCCTCCCGCCTGTCTGCTACAATGGTACCGCCTTACCTTACTGCAGGGAGGTGAAAAATCTGGGTCTACACATACAAGACAATCTCTCATGGGAAAAACATGTTGCTGAGATAAGTAGGAAAATCTTCGCATCCATGCATTCGCTTAAACGTATGCAGAAGTTCCTGCCGTACTCCGCCAAGGTTGCGTTGGTCAACGCTCTACTTCTTCCAGTTATTGACTATGCAGATGTGTGTTATCCCGACGTCACTGAGCAACTGCTGGACAAATTGGAACGTCTTCTCAACGTTTGCATCCGTTACATCTTCGGCCTCCGTAAATATGACCACATTTCTCAATCTCGCACTCAGCTTAATTGGCTAAATATCCGCTCCCGCAGGAATGCTCACATCGTAACGCTTCTGTATGGCATCTTACATGACCCTTCCTCCCCCCAGTACCTCCGAGAACGTTTCGCTCCCCGTGGCGCGCATGGACGTCTTCAGCGCCCATGCAAAGATCTTCTCCTAGACACTCCCGTGCATGATACGGCGGGCTATTCAAATTCCTTCACAGTGACAGCGGTTCGCTTGTGGAATGCGCTACCTCTATACATACGCCAGGCACCGTCAGTCCAAGTGTTTAAAGATAGAATTCATATGCACTACTTTGGTCTTCAGAAAAACCCAGTTTGATTTTATTTTATTATGTGGTTTGTATTATATTGTATTTCTATTATATTATCTATATATTTGCTATCAAGTAATAGTTTAAGTAGTATGGTAAATTATTTTGTATCCTTAGTATCTATAGTATTTATTATAGGTATATTATGTATATTTTATGTTGTTTAATATGTGTAGGTATCATGTTTATATAATTTACAACCTATTTCTAATAAATATCTTCCGGCACTACCCCATCAATTATCCTCATCAACAAAGGTTAGCTGGAAGAAAATACTTTTTAGTGTTAAGCTCGCCTATGTACATAATTTTTATAGTGCAATAAAGAATTTTCATTCATTCATTCATTCATTCATAACTAACGCTAGTGGGATTTTTCCGAGCGGTTCCGTGCTTCGCAAGGCAAGTTAAGCAGTTGGTGCCGGCTGCCGTCAATAGATGGAAGTCGTGAAGCCAAGTCAGAGGCCTTAGGGCAGCTTGAAAACTTCCGACAGTAAGACCAGCCACTAGTCTTACAAGGCTCCACCTATCCGGACTAGGCCCCCGTGGTGGAGTATGCCCTATAGGTATAGGACCGAGGGGCACGGGCTTTTCACTGAGAAAGGTTCCTCAGGGAAAAGCCCCGTGCCCCTCAGTGGGTTTATAATGGGTTGATGTATCGCTCCTCTACATCTAAACTCTGATCATTTGGATTGACTTGTCTAGTGTAAGATCCAGCCAGATCAGGACGTCAATCTATTGCGACTCATTATCATCATCAACCCATCATGTCCCCAACGAGGGGCACGGGTCTCTTCCCTGAGGAAGGTAGAGGCCATACTCCACCACGGGGGCCAAGGCCGGATTGGTGGAGGCTTGTAAGACTAGTGGCTGGTCTTACTGTCAGAAGTTTTCAAGCCACCCTAAGGCCTCTGACTTGGCTTAACGACTGCCATCTATCGACGGCAGCCGGCACCAACTGCTTAACGTGCCTTGCGAAGCACGGAATCGCTCGGAAAAATGCCACTAGCGTTAGTCATAGACGGTAACCCATCCATGGACTGAACGCGCCGTATGTTGCTTAACCTTAGTGATCGTTTAAGATCACTCAGGCAGCCCAGGCTACGAGCGATTCATTGCGACTCATAGCCTCGATAATGTCACGCTCTAGATCGAGCGTGTAATGGCTGCGAAGTGAATGATTTACGCTTCATGGAAACGAGGCACCACTCTGTCGTGTCTATGGCTGTACACGGATTCTCGCCCGTACCAATTTTATACAGCCTGATATGATACCGCACGACCCGAGAACGTACGGACGGGAATCCGTGTACATGTGCACGGATTCCGTGGCTGTACATTACCGGGGCGTACGTTCTCAGGATGTGCATTCGCGGTACGTACATTATCGTCTCCCATCATGATCACCGGACTACCTACCTAGTCGTCTTGTATCGGTTATCGTTTGCGTATTTTAATTATATTCCTCGACCAGTGCTTTCGCTCTACGGACTTCTAGTATATTGTTTAACTTGTACGACTGTGGCATACTGACTTATCGATGTAACCAGTGTATTACATCGATAAGTCAGTATGCCACAGTCGTACAAGCCGACGAGTGTTAGAGGATGAAATGACACAAATCCTTGTCTTCCCTGTCTTTTAATCTATTTGTGAGTTTCGTTACATTTTCCCACTCAATACAATAAGAACTACAATTAATGTAATAAATAACTGTCGATCATATGATCATAGTTATAAAATCAGCTGTTAAGTACCTATAGGTTATTGTCAATTTGTTGCATAGCCTCACTTTTACTAAATCTCTTTTAACTTTGCTCTCAGATTGCTAAAATCCGCAAAATTTTCAAAGATGGTTTGATAATATTTATGCTGTTTATTGACACCACTCTCGTCTTTTTACATCTGGGCCCAAGAATGTATGGAAGCGTTTCCGTCTCCTTTGAAAACTCTTAGAATTAAACAAAACAATTTAATCTAACAAGTTTTTTATCATTAGACTTACTTTATTTTTCGCTCTTTTTGTGATTCTTAAACCCCCGGATACAGTAAAGTAAGTATTGTATTTGTTTTGTAATTTTTGATCGATGGGAGTGACATGACATCATTGAACTAAATTCTGTACCTACTTTATATATTATTGTTATTTTAGCCTACATACATTCTGTGTACTAAGTATCGGGAATTTTTCAATAAAACAAAAAAATACTAATTATTCATCTAAATTTATTTTATCGCCTTCAAAGTAGGCCCCATTGCTTGCTCAGCCAGTCTTTCATACATTTTTCGTATGCTACTTGCGGTATGGCCTTTAGCTCATTCAGCGAATTTTATTTTATGACTTCTATCGACTCAAAACGTTTTCCTCGAAGCGGTAATTTTAACTTACTCATAAACCCATGTTTCGTTGCCAGTTATGATGCGTTTCCTAAAGGTAGAGTCCGTGGAAACTCGGGAAACCACGTCTTTAGCGATATACTTTCGCTGCGTTTTTTGAACGAAATTGAGCTCTTTGGGAACTAGTCGAGCAGCGACGCGTTTCATGCCCAAAATGTCAATGATAATGTAGTGCCTTAAAAGATATGTTCACCTCATTAGCCAACTCTCTGAGACTCAATACAACGATTTTTGAGCACTAGATTCTCGATTTTGTCGATGTTTTATTTGTTCGTAGCCGTCGAAGGACTGCCAGAACGAGGGAAGTCCACTACTTCTCGGCCTTATTTAAAAGCTTTATATCACTCATATGCCCTTGTTTTTGATATGCACGATTCGCCGTAGGCTTTTTGTAACATTTTTAGCGATTCACTACATGAAATTTTATTCGAAACACAAAATTTAGGGTACACTCTTTGTTCAACAATATTTTCCATTGTAAAAATCGCCAAGGACTCAAACAAAACTACGACCAACAAAAAGTGCAATTTAGAAAAAACTAAATGACTGACAGATCAGATCAGATCAGATCCCGGTTTCCATTCCGCTCAAATTTTGCGCGGTAAATCAGTACAGTCCTTCCAACATCCAGTAAATAAATTAAAATAACCACTTTAACGCGGGTCTTTTTACTGACTTATTTCCGATACTTTTTACACAGAGTATATACATTTTTTTTATCAATATCTAAAAAAACCCAAACCGTCGCTGAAGTTTGTAAAACTAGGGCTTGTAGAGTTAGAAGCTTGGCTCTACATAAAATCTGATAACCTTTCGACAGTATCTGATATGATTTTACCTTGGCAATATTTTACATGAAAATGTTTTTGAAGCGATTAAAATTTCCAGAATCGCTTCCACAGACCACTACCGTTGTCTACACTTTTTTGCCAAACTGTAGATGTTTTGTACAGTCGACAGCACGTCAATCTTCCCATTTTAGTTGCAAAGTCGCCCGTAACGCAACGGAGTAGAGTGCATGGGTGTATACCATGATGTGCTCTCGACTGTACCTACTTTTTGCCAGATTCTTGCCACACGTTTCTCACTCACCTCAGGAATGTCGTACCCGCCCAAAGTGCCGTCTTTCATGGCTCTGTGAGGCACGCCCAGCTGCAGGGGGGTCTCGAACCTCATAATCTCTCGGATACATGCTTCAGTGTAGGGCATACTGAAACAAGAGAAAAGCGTACTGTAATATTATCATATGTCACTTACTTCCTTAATGCCTTTCACGGACTTGCGCAGTCGATACAAGGTCCACATTTATAGTTTAAAACAAATCCAATAAACCGCAACACGTGAGCCACGGAACGGATAAAGGTCATAGCTCATGAGAGCCACCCAGCACCCACTCAGCACCGCCTCGCCTCGTACGGTTAGTATTCTTTATATGGACTTGTATGGGCATGCGCTCACTACATCAACTCCGTAGCATCACCGGATCGCCTCGGTCGTAAGCTTTTCGCGCGCGACCGGCGAGTGGACCACTCGGTGACCAATCTCTGCTCGCGTGCTGGCCTCGCGTTGAACACACGTGCCGACCTAGTCCCAATTATTAACAGACTTGTCGAAAAATCGTGGAACAAGCGACCGAAACCAGTGGACGCCGTGCGACAAGGCGGTGCGGAGTGGGTGCCGGGTGGCTCTAATGAGCTATGAGCTTTATTCGTAAGTAATTTGAGAAACGACTAAAATCGATGAACTCATCGGTGCTAGGCTCACTGACTACTGCATTTAGTGAAACATAAGGGTGAGTCTCAAGGCAGCTATTCCACAAAATTAGGCTGAGAAAGCCATTCTGACGGGTTCTGCTTTGGTTGTTAATCTACGCTCCAACAAAAGCAAGCAATGCCTAGCTTTTTGAAATGACTCCCCTAATACAGCATGATCTTGCTTGAATGGCAAACGGACGCAAAAGCGCCGCTCAGCCAGACGGGTCAGGTACCTACATTTCATGAAGTGATCCTCACACATTTTCTCCTCGGGAGAGTAAAAAATAGATAACTTCGAACTTACGTTTTCCTCTATTTCCCTAAAACGCGTATGATCGATTCGAATGTCGTCCGTATCGATATAGGTAGACATTCGGTTTTGTTTGAGTGAAAATGCATTCAATGTCATTTAACAGTGATGCACCATTACTGCTTGCTTGAAATAGGACCAGAGATTATCCATCCTAACCGAGTTATCTGCAATATCGACATAAGATTGCCTTTATTTTCTGTGTTCCCAACAGATCCCAAAAGAGATCAGCCCCGATTAATAAATCAATTTCGGCAGGCTTATAAAATGTGGGGTCAGCCAAGCATATAATAGGTCTTTACCTATGAAATTGCCGTTCTGCAATACTGGCCATTTCCGATTTCAAATTAATTTTATTTTAAGAACATGGAATTCTTTTTCCAAAAGTAGTCATTTGTTTATTGATTAGTGTTACATTTCCATCGCATTTCAATCTTTTTCGTCATCATGGATACGTCAAAAATTCGACTAATTATGGAATATTAGTACCGTTGTAGCAGCAACGCGGCACAAGCGGCACGCAACATCAACGACGTTTACGGAGCTAACACTACAAGCTAACACACCACCTGTTATTGGTTTGCTCGCTTCCGTTCTGGAAATTTCGACCTGAAAAATGAACCTCGACGTCGTCCAAAGACTTTGGTCGACAATGACGAATTAAAGGCGATTGTGGAAGCTGATAATACACAATCTACGGCTGAATTAGCAGCAGCTTTCGACGTTAGCTACAAAACAATATTGGTCCATTTGTGTCAAATTGGCAAGGTGAAAAAGCTTGACAAATGGGTGCCCCACAAACTCAATGATCGCCAGCGCGAAGTACGCGTCGAGACATGCCTTGCACTGCTCAACAGATACACAAATGAAGGAATTTTGAACCGCATTGTTACCTGCGATGAAAAATTGATTCTGTTTGATAACCGCAAGTGCTCAGCCAGTTGGTTGGATCCTGGTTCAACACCTAAACAATGCCCTAAATGAAAACTCACCCCTAGAAAATTGATGGTCACTTTTTGGTGGTCTAACGCCAGTGCGATTCATCACAGTTTCTTACCAAACGGGGTAAGCATTACTGCAGATGTGTACTGTGAAAAACTGAACACAATGATGGAGAAGCTGGCACATCTCCAACCAGCATTGGTCAATCGCTCGTCTCCGCTGCTCCTGCACGACAACGCGCCACCTCATACTGCACAGCAGACGGTCTCCAAGTTGCAAGAACTGGGGTTGGAATCTCTCCGTCATCCGCCCTACTCACCAGACCTTGCGCCTAAAGACTACTACTTTTTTCAGAATTTGGATAACTTCTTGGCGGAAAAAAAATTCAATACCCGAGAGGCAGTACAAAATGCCTTTGAAGAATTTGTTGCCTCCCGTCCAGCTGATTTCTTTAAGAAGGGCATCAATAAACTGCCACTGCGTTGGCAAAGATTACTTCGATTAATACAGTAAAAAATACATGAAAAAAATTCGTTTAAATTTTTTCATACAAAATGGCAATTTCATAGGTAAAGACCTAATATGAGAAGGAAGCTCAAGTTCAGATAGGTTCACCTCGCGACTTGGGACATTGCTGGTTATTGACGGCAAAATAAAATAATGAAAGTCAGTATTAAAACTGTCATCTAATGCTTTTGAGTGTACTCGACATCTTTTGCCTACGTGAGTAACGCTATTAATGCCCAAAATGGACCGCCTAATTTCATACTAATTGCTATCGCAAACGACTCCGACATGAAGAGCCCATAGTTAGGCCTCTGTCCGAAGAGTAACAGAAGATAATTTTATGCAAATGTCATGCGAGTGAAACTGCGGGCATATAGCTAATAGAGAGAGCTATTATATACGTTGGTAGGTAGAGCCTGGCAAAGGTATGCTAAGCTTTTTCAGACTCTATAAACTAGTGTTAGCAATTATTGAATGTGGCAATACTGGAACAATCCGTCATTGTGACAGTCGAGATTTTTAGCGGCAATCGATTTTTATTCCACAATGATGAGTACTTAATAAGTACTACTTACATATTATACTTATTATTATCTCCTTTTTTATGTACATTATAGTGTTCTCTATCTATCTATCTATCTATCTATCTATCTATCTATTTGTTCTGGATTGGTAATGTTCCAGATTTGTCGTACTCTAGATCTGTCGTATTCCAGATTCGCCGTAATATGTACAGTTGAGCAGGCAGATTTATTAATTTTTCTAATTTTATACATTTAGTAAGTTACAAATTGTTTTGGTTCTATCGAAGTAGAGTTTTTTTAATCCATTGCTTTTATTTTTGTTAATAAAAATAAGTTAAAATTTGTATATTGTTTTTATTTTATAACTAGTATGCTTCTTTACTGGACTGTATTACGGCGAATCTGGAGTACGACAGATCTGGAATACGACAAATCTCGAGTACGACAGATCCGGAACACGACAAGTCCGGAACAAATCTTATTTGATTGTGTTGTGAATATATTATTAATACTGTGAACCTAATCCCCTAGTTTGATTCTTTTATACCTGCTAGGTATTGGAAAGTTGCGTATGATTGGGTAGGGTTAGGTTTTGTATACAATACAAATGGGTGTTATTTAAATGGTTAGCATAGTATTGGTATTTTTGTGAGCAGAAATAGCTAATTGATCAGCAACTCATGGCCAGCAAACATTTGAAAATCAATCTGCAGGAGGGCCCGTAAAGCAGCGCCGGGAGGGTCTTAGGCGGCACGGCAGGGGGCCGTGCCCCCGTGTCCCAGACCCTACAAGGAGTCGACCATATTACGCCGATGGTCGCAAGGAGGTAGGAAGGGTGCGTCCAACGCATCCTTCTGAGGAGGTCTGCCCCTTTACCACCCCAGGGGCGGACGTTGGCCGCGGGCGAGGTTGTGGGCTGACACCCAGGGACCACTCCTCACTCTATCCAGCAAAAGCGGCGGGCGTCGTCGGAAGTTTTTTAGTGGGTATTCCGCTACAGCGGCGAGTCCCACACACCCTCCTGGTCCCCCACTGGCCAGGAGGTAGTGCGCAAATGCATTTTGTTACCGACGTTAATAAAAAAAAAAAAAAAAGGGTTAGGTTTTGTATACAATACAAATGGGTGTTATTTAAATGGTTAGCATAGTATTGGTATTTTTGTGAGCAGTAATAGCTAATTGATCAGCAACTCATGGCCAGCAAACATTTGAAAATCAATCTGCAATTTATGTCATTCTGGATAGCTGTAATTATTTTAATATACTGTACTCCACCAATCCCGACTTGGCCCCCGTGGTGGAGTATGGCCTAGACCTTCCTCAGGGAAGAGACTCGTGCTCCTCGGTGGGGACATAATGGATTGATGATGATGATTAATTTTATAAGCTGCTCCTGTTTAATTGGTAAGCACTAACATTTAGGTCCTGTTGCTGCCAAGCGTCTAAAGACCGGTTGGCCGCCCCATTTATCGCTAAAAGGATAACATTTAACATTTTTTTTAACATTTACATACAGGCAAATACATTGCTTCTGGCCCCACACTAGGATGCCCTGTGTCGTGGGAACCTGAAACAGCGACGCCACAAACATCTAAACATCCAAGACCAAAATAAAGTGGGAAAGTTACGTTGAGCGTGAGCTCAATGCATTGTAGTACAAAAAAACTGCATGAACGTGGCGTTTTAGTTTCCTTGCCACTTCAAGTCTATGCGCGCACACATATCAAACCTTCTAGGCATCAATTGGTATGAAAAAACAGGTCACGTGATTCGACTTTGTTTAAGTCAATGTCATCGTACTATAATGCACCAACAGAATTGAGGCACCTGTATGCAGCTGTCTTCACCGCTCGATTTTCTCCCACCATTTCTATGTGACTGAGCCAACGGATTCGGTGGGATTTTAGTCTCCAATCATGTTGCGTTTAGAAATCATGTCTTCAATTTCCTGGCTCTTTTTAACTCTACAACTACCATCTTCCCTCCTCCTACTTTTGTGCAAATAGCGTAATTCTAGGTGTTTTTCTATGTTTGTAATCTCTTTGCCTGGTTGCCTTAGCACAGGGTATCCCAGTTTGGAACCAGGTCGCAGCTGACCGCGTGGTCGGGTCTGTCCCATCTGGGTTCTGGGTACCAACACTTGCTGTTATTCTTGTTTGAAACTGGGATTCGCCCATCATCGTCATCATCATGATCGGCCTATGCTTGTCCACTGCTAGACGTAGGCCTCTCCCATTGCACGCCACTGAGCACGGTCCTCGGCTATTCTCATCCAGTTCTTGCTAGCGGCCTCGCCCATACTTCGTATGAATCCGTCACTTACAGTAATACAGTAATACCACGTACTTGCATCGGTCGTTAAGGTTCGGCATACGATCGCGGCCGACGACGCGGTCCAGCTCCTCGTGCACCTTGTCCTGCACCTCTGGCTGCAGCAGCAACCGCTCCGTGAGGATGCCCATCGTCGAGACCACCACCGTGGCAGGCGGGAACATGTAGTCCGTGCATATTAGTACGAGTTGGTCCACTGGAAGAGTAAAAATAAATAAACTCAAGCCCGTTATCCGCGAGGGAGTAATAGAGGCACCAATCGCTAGAACTGGGCCCACGTTTTGCCGAGTTAATTAGGAACTGAAGAGATTAGCCAATAATAATACTAACTTCCACAGAACACAATAACTTGTCAATGTCGATGGAGCTAAAGTGTATAGTCAGGATCGTGCCAAGTGGCAGAAAGAATACATATTTGCATTTCATTTAATGATACGCATGGTGATGGGGCCTCATACTCTATCTCTGAGAAAAGGTCTGTGATATGTAGTGGGACATTGTATTATTGGCTGGTTATTTAATGACACTGTAAATTACGAGTATTGATTGGATTAAGTCATCGTAACTAATGGATAAATACCAATGGTAGGTAACGAAAGTCGTATTTTTTAAATATCGATAAGTATGTAGCAGACAGGAATAGTGTGCGAGTGAGAGAGCGCTACACCATACTCGCGCAATACACTTCTAAGTGCGAACCTTTCTTGCTGTATTATAATTAGGAACTTTGTAAATAAATTCATTCTTAATTTCTTCGGCCATTCGAGTTTGTTTTTACCTCTGCATCCTACGATCCCACTAAACCTTACAGTGGTGACCCCTACTTAGGCACGCAACCATGTCTGACTCAGAAGGAGAAAGCGCCCAGGCTACTCCAGTACCCTCGCCGAGAGCATCAGCCAACCCGAAGGCTGGACCAGCGGCGTATCTATCGCCGCCATCTACAACTAACAAGGAAGTCGCGGGCGTCTCCATATCCTTGACCATACCATCATTCTGGCGGGAGCGCGTGCGAGTTTGGTTCTCACACTTCGAATCAGTCGTTGCCCCTCAGAAGAAAGGTGACAAAGCCATGTATCAACTGGTGCTCGCCCAAATGGATCGACAGGACATCGACCACATCACGGATATCATCGTGAATCCACCGGAGACGAATAAGTACAAGGCACTAAAGGAGCGGCTAATACAAGTCTACGAAGAATCCGACGATAAACAATTCCAGAAACTTCTATCGGAAATGGAACTAGGCGATCAAAAACCCTCCCACCTACTTCGAAGAATGCAAAATCTCGCTGGCAACAACCTATCTGAAGCCACCTTACGTATGATGTGGATTAATCTTCTACCCCAGTCGGCACGAGCAGTACTCGCTGTTAGCGAAACCATATCAAGAAAAATGGATATTAACGAGCTGGCACTGATGGCGGACAAAATACTCGAGCACTCGCAACCCGTATCCAGCATACATACCTCGTCATACGGCAATCAAAAGTCAACTTACCATCACCAGCAAGCGCATTCGATTAATCTCCAATCACAACAGTCGCCGCATTCCACTGAAAATCATCAAACACTCAGCGATAAAATCGACATTCTTATGCAAGAAGTAGCCGAGCTGAAAATCAATCAGCGATACGACCAACGCCGCTCTCAGCGAAGCCACGACTGGCGCGGGCGCAGGAGACAGCGGTCTTTATCCCGGCCGCGACGTCACTCCTCCCGCAATTCAAGACCCCGCACCTACCCCGGCGATGTCTGTTACTACCATTACAAGTTCGGCGCGAAGGCATATAAATGCGTTGGATCATGCAGCGCGAATAAAACAAATAATAACGATCCGGAAAACTAGATACAGCGTTAGCTGAGACGGAAGCCAGCGCTTATGGAAACTCACACCGTCTTTTTATCACCGACCATAAGTCTGGATTATCCTTTCTCGTCGATACGGGCGCCAATGTTTCTGTAATACCCCGCAGAGGCAAGATGCATACAGAGCCTACGCTTTTCAATCTATACGCAGCAAACAACACAATGATACCTACCTACGGCGAGAGAACTATGGAACTAGATTTCAAGCTACGTCGGCCGTACAAATGGAAATTCATAGTCGCTGCTGTTAACAAGCCTATACTTGGAGCGGATTTCTTGAGACATCACAATCTCGTCGTCGACCTAAAAGGCCGCTGTTTAATTGACCAGATAACAAACCTCTCCGTTCATGCGAAGCTGCAATTGTCATCTGTTCCTACTGTCAGATCAATCGATGCCCACGCAGACTACCACGACATTCTGGCTGAGTTTCCTGACATCATGAGACCAACATCAATGAGAGAGAGCCCAAAACACAATGTGAAGCATATCATAGAAACAACTGGCCAACCACTGTACGCCAGAGCCCGCCCATTGCCACCACATCGATACAATAGCGTCATGAAAGAATTCCAAGAAATGATGCAGCAGGGTTTATGCCGTCCAAGCAAAAGTCCATGGGCCAGTCCTCTCCATGTAGTCTCCAAGAAGAACGGCGATCTTCGTATCTGCGGTGACTACAGACGTCTGAACACGGTCACCAAACCTGACAGATACCCGATACCACGACTAAGAGATTTCACCTATCAACTACAAGGCAAGGTTATCTTTTCAACCTTGGACCTTAATCGTGCCTACCAACAACTGTGTGTCGCCGACCAAGATGTTGAGAAAACAGCCATAGTAACCCCTTTTGGCTTGTATGAATTCCCGCGGATGCCGCCCGGACTACGCAACGCAGGACAAACGTTTCAACGTTTTATACACGAAGTTTTACGAGATCTTGACTTCGTGTTTCCCTTCATCGACGACTTGCTCCTTGCTTCATCCAACGAAGAAGAGCACCGTCATCACCTTCGCATCGTGTTACAGCGACTGGACAAGTACGGAATTACTATCAATCCATCAAAATGCGTACTTGGGAAGCCAGAAGTGATATTTCTCGGTTACTCAGTATCACAACACGGCATCAAACCGCCACAAGCAAAAGTTCAAGCCATCATCGAGTTTCCCATGCCAACCTGCATAGAAGAACTTCGAAGATTCCTCGGCATGATGAACTTCTACAGAGAGCACATACCTACAGCTGCGGACTTACAAGCACCGTTAAATGCATACTTACATAATGCAAAGAAGCGCGACAAAACAAAAATCCAGTGGAACCAAGAAGCCAAGACGGCATTCGAGGCTTGTAAAGTTAGCATACAAAACGCTGCTTTACTCGCACACCCCTCCCTCTCCGCGCCACTGTCTCTCCTCTGTGACGCCTCTGATAAATGTGCGGGAGCAGTGCTACAACAGCGAATAAGAAATGCGTGGCAACCACTTGGGTATTTTTCGAAGAAATTCTCGGACACACAACAGCGCTACAGTACCTACGATCGTGAGCTTTTATCTATCTACATGGCAGTAAAACACTTCAGAAAAATGTTCGAAGGCAGGGAGTTGATTATCTATACAGACCACAAGCCGCTTACTTTTGCCATCGCCAAACCACCATCTGACAACGATACGCCACGAAGGATACGTCAACTACTGTTCATCAGCGAGTTTACTACGGATTTCCGGCACATCAGTGGCAAAGACAACATTGTAGCCGATACATTGTCTCGCATAGAAACAATAACATGCCCGTCATCGCTCGACTACGCACAACTCGCGGCAGCGCAAGACAGAGATGCAAATATACCTCTCTTGCTCACGCAAACAAACCTGCAACTTAAGAGGATGGCGATACCTAACTCCGATGCAAAAGTTTACTGCGAGTTTTCAACGCAAAACATACGGCCCTACCTGCCCGAAGACTTTCGTCGCATCGCATTCAACGCCGTGCACAACTTAAGCCATCCAGGGACGAGAACAACGCGTAAGCTCATGCAACAAAGATATTTCTGGCCGTCAATGAACCACGACCTCGGCAACTGGACTCGAACCTGCATACCTTGTCAACAATCGAAGATCCAGCGTCATACTAAGAGCGAAATTGCATGTTTTCCGTCGAGCGACCGTTTCGACCATGTCCACGTTGACATCGTTGGACCACTACCTACTACGAGTCAAGGTCAACGATACCTACTAACGGTAATTGACCGAGCAACACGATGGCCGGAAGCATTTGCCATCGAAGATATAACAGCAGTAACAATCGCGAGAACGCTGTACGAAGGCTGGATTGCCAGATACGGATGCCCGTCGAAGCTAACCACTGACCAGGGCCGTCAGTTTGAAAGTCACATATTTCATGCTTTGACTAAGCTCATGGGTGTGGAGAGGATGCGAACTACGCCATACCACCCACAGAGCAACGGCGTAATCGAACGATGGCACAGAACGCTGAAAAATGCACTAAAAGCTCGACTCCAAAACAGTCGAAACTGGAACGACGAGTTGTCAACTGTGCTCCTGGGACTCCGCGCCGCAGTAAGAAGCGACACGGGTGTGAGCCCTGCTGAGCTTACGTTCGGCCGGCCGCTGCGCCTTCCCGGTGATTTTTTTGCCCAGTCAAAACAAAACAGTATGTGCGATTTTACCTACGTCGATCAGCTGCGCCGTAAAATCAGCGAGTATAGGCCAGTCCCTACCAAATGCAATACTGCTGGTAGCTCACCGTTCGTGCACCCAGATTTGGCGACATGCAACCAAGTTTTCCTCCGTGTTGACGCCGTGCGAAGACCTCTGCAAACACCATACGAAGGCCCTTACTCTGTGCTGAAGAGACATGCTAAGACTTTCGTCATTAAGATGCCTGGCAGAGAAGCAACCGTTTCGGTCGACCGCCTCAAGCCTGCCTACGTACTGCGTGAAGAGAGCGACATCACTAAGCAGCCGAGCAACGCTGGCACACCACGAAATGAAGTCCACCAGCCAGCCTCAAGGCAGAGCCGCAGTGGTAGGATCATCAAAGCGCCAGTACGCTTTGCTTGAGGGGGAGCACTGTAGCAGACAGGAATAGTGTGCGAGTGAGAGAGCGCTACACCATACTCGCGCAATACACTTCTAAGTGCGAACCTTTCTTGCTGTATTATAATTAGGAACTTTGTAAATAAATTCATTCTTAATTTCTTCGGCCATTCGAGTTTGTTTTTACCTCTGCATCCTACGATCCCACTAAACCTTACAAGTATGTATGCTGCACTAGCCTGACTATTACAACACTTGTGTATAATGAACTGTCAAAGTAGTTTCTCGAATTATGGTTTTTACAGCAAGTCATCCGTTCAGGTGGGTAAAATTGTAACTAACTAATTAATTGTAAATTTTGTTCCCCATTTTTTGTTTTACTTATTCACTTACTAAGATTTATAGATATATTTTCATTAAAATTGAAAGACGGGTTTTAAAATATTCGCATTCTTCTAGGTAAATTTATTAAATGTTACTACTGAATTCTCCACTACCGCCGCTATCAACTGAACAGATAAGATGGTGGCACTGTACTTTAATTGTCCTAGTAAACCATGAATTGTAGTTTTTTTAAATAGGCCCCTGGGCCTCCTTATTCCCATGAACTCGCCGTATGATATGAGACGTAAATCATAGGTTCACAAAACAACATTGAAATAGTCGGTGGGGGCTCGTGAAAAGTTTACGGTCATTTAAGACCACCAAATCTTTAAAACACTCCTAGAATGCAGTATAAGTGGTCCGTGATCGTGATGAAATCTCGCCCTTTACCACAGGCTATCAAAACTATATTTGAGGTGTGATTATGTTAAAAACTTTTCAATAGAAATAAATTCGGACAAGTGAGAGTAGCGCACCGAGGACGGTTCCGTAATAGTACATTATGATATAAGTGCGGTTAGTTGAAAATTACAGCCGAGGCGATATTACTAGCCCGAGCCATCGGCGAGGGCTATAAGGAAGCAGAGGCTGTAATTTTCAAAGCGCACGTATGTCATACGACGTTTTATAACATATTTACGAGGAAATTAATAAAACTCTGACTTGTGAGCTTACTTACCGTGGAGCTCCCTTTTGATAGGCTTGTAAGTATCTATCGGTCTATTTTTCAGGCAAGAGGCTTAGAGTAGCCTTTTTCGCCGCGTTTAAGACTTGTGGCGGTGTCAAATTAATAAATTAATCACTACTTGACGACATTTTCAAATAAAAACAATACAGCGAAAAGAAAATTTTTGAAAGAAAAGCGCGCGGATTTATTTTTACTTGTCCGCAATTAAGCGATGCGCGCGCATCAACTTTTTTTTTTTTTAGGCAAAGGTACAAAAACAGCCAGTATTACTAATAAAGTAAATTAATATTTTTGTGTTTTTGTTACAGATAAATGGTTGTAATTTATTGTCAAAATTAATTAAATTAAAGAATTAAATGTTTATTTGTTATATTTTATTTGCCAAAGTTAATTTTATTCATAAAATATTGACCACTTTCTTGACATAAAACCTCTTTGCCAAGATTTTTAAAAGTATATCGTTCATTTTTAGACGGAGTATCTTAAAACTTTATTAAAAAAAAACACGTGCCTTTTACATTACATTATCGCACAAGTACGTAATGAGATACATTACGATATTGAAATTGGTATAATTACAACTACTTTACGAGCAAATATGTTATAAAAAAATTTAGGTACCTACTTAAATAATTTATTGCACTTATAGTTCAGGAATCGAGTCCCACAATATTTTCCGAGCATTTCCCCAACTCCAAAGACTACTTCTATTATGATTTAATTACCACTGTATAGTTCCAGTTTTTTCCTTTATTTGTAAGTATTAAATGACAGTTCTAGTTCAACGGAAACTACCCTATTAATTTTGATTCCCATGAATGCCGAAACATACGTTTTTTTGCGACATAAGCGGGCGTAACTATTCTTAACACATTTCCGGACAGTGGCTGATATAGCATCCGTTAACAATAAAATAACAATAGATCACATATGACTGTCCGGGAAAGTGTTAAGTTAATTAAGAGCCTAACTAAGTAATATACGAAATATACCCAGCTGATGTCGGACGGACGGACAAAAAAGTGATCATAAGTGGTTTCGTTTTTTTTCTTCTGAGGTATGCAACCCCAAAAAGGCGGGTTCTTGTGTGTTGTGTAAGGGGGCAACTTACCCGTGAAGGTGCTCCGCCCTGATTTCTTTGCTTCCTGCTTCATCTTCGTGATGTACATGTCGAGGAAGTTGCGGTCGTGCCTTTCATCGTGCGTCGCCATCACGTCGTCCACGAATTTCTGTAACCAAAGTCTATTAAATAAAAAACCAGCCAAGTGCATGTCCAGCCACGCGCAGTCTCGGGTTCCGCAGAAAGACGGGATTTTATCTGCTTTACAGAACTAACAAGCCCTGGTAATGCTGCCAGTGTTATGGGTACCTTTGGGTCGGATGTGTCTCGGGGTATTTTATTCGATTGACTGGCATTATTGTGACATTGTTTTTAATTTAATTTTTATTATACATTTTGATTTGACATTATGTAACAACCTTATAATACTCATGTTTGATTTGATTTTTAATTAGATATTATTTAGGATTATACTAACAACTACATCAACGTAATTTTCGATAGATTTTAAGAGGTTTTCCTCGTAGAAGTTGGTCGCCTATGGGCCGTTTTCTGAATTGAGAATATTTACTAAGTAAATACTTAACGTGAAAGAACGTTACTTAAGTATTTACTTAGCGAAAATTCTCAACTCTGAAACCGGCCCGGCCCTATTACTCGTTAACTCGTGAAGCATACTTAGCGGTGACTTGATAGCTTAAGTTCATTTTAAGATTATTATTGTATTGACTTGAAATTTTTCACGTTTCTAAAATCTACGATTTAGCCTGACGCCCTACTCTGACAAAAATTTGCGCTTTAAAGCTAAATATTTCGTCAACGGAACACTAACACAAAAATTATATCTACCTATACAAACAATATTTTAATTTAAATACTGTTGTTTGGGCGCGAAAAAAGGGGACCCCCCTATAAACATAACAGAAACATTTACATACAGGAACATTCATTGCTACACATTTACATTTATACATACATTTGCATGTGTTTATGGTAAGCGTCAGGACCCCTGGACCAAATGCGATATTTGAAAAACATTACATTTTAGTACCTATTTGGTACTATTTAGAACCTCAATTGAAATATTTAGTACCTCGATAAACAGCGAAAAAACGTGTAAAGAAAGTGGCCAGACATTCTGACGTCAGGATGTCTGGACCACATTTGTTTAACGTAGTTCCAAACAATATAGCTAATTTATCTCTTTGGATGTATTTAGTACCTATTTAGTACCTCAACATATATTTTTTTCGAATTTTTTTGGTGTAACACAAAAAAGTTACGCGTGAAAGAAATTTTGCCAGGTACAGTAGTAGGTAGGTGGTGGTAGGGCAGTCTCCTTAATGAATGTTATCAATTCTATGCCATAGTACTACTAACAACACTGAATACTAAGTAAACAGATAGATTGATACTTATAGGAACCGTGAAACTATCGATATCGGGTTGAGTCAATAAATGGCAAATGTTGACATTCAATCATAGATGTCCATTTGTTTACATTTATTACCCCGTCTCGTTGGCCTTAGGGGGCGTCCATTAATTACGGGAGGCATTTTTGAGGATTTTTTTTCTGTAATGTTTTATGTAGTGTAACTTTTTTTTGTTAAACCTATTATTTACAGAGATATTGGAGATTTCTTAGGTTTTTTGTATAGAACTGAACAATTTTTTTTGAGTTCTTCTTTATTCTCAAGATTTCTCAAGAAATTGTTTCCTGTGTCACAATTTGGATCATTTAAGCTATATTATGGCTAAAGCCTGAATCTCAGAAACCCTCGGAACATCGCCATTTTGAACTTCAAAAATGATGAAATCTATTTAATGGATTTGCGTAGTTTAACATGGATACTAGCTGCAATCTTATGTCCTTTCGTCATCACCTAATGAGAAAAATAATAAGATTAGCTTTTTTGCATTAGCCCCCCAATATGACCTTATCGAACCTGACCTTGCCGAAATATTTTTTTTTAAAGTTATTTTCATTTTCAAGATTTCTCAAGAAATTGTTTCCTATGTCACAATTTGGATCATATAAGCTATATTATGGCTAAAGCCTGAATCTCGGAAACCCTCGGAACATCGCCATTTTGAACTTCAAAAATGATGAAATCTATTTTATGGATTTGCGTAGTTTAACATGGATACTAGCTGCCATCTTATGTCCTTTCGTCATCACCTAATGAGAAAAATAATAAGATTAGCTTTTTTTGCATTAGTCCCCCAATATGACCTAATCCAACCTGACCTTGCCGAAATAAAAAAAAGGCAGAGATTTTTTTTATCATAATTACTTTCGTTTTCTGGTTAATAAAATGCAACACAAACAATGCAGTACAAATCTTACAAATGCAATGAATTTGTTGCGTCTATTTCTCGGAAAAATGTTTGTTTGCATCTATTTCTCAAAAAAATCTTTGTTGCGTGCAGTGCTTAGTGTAATCGAAATATACAGATAATTCTTTATTCTCAAGAAATTGTTTCATGTATCATAATTTAGATCATATAAGCTATATTGTCACTAAAGCCTGAATGTCGGAAACCCTCGGAACATTGCCATTTTGAACTTTAAAAATTAAAAAACATATTATTTTATTTATACCTACGTCATTTAAAATAGTAACTAAATGCAATGTCATGTCCTTTCTTCCACTCCACTTAGCAGGTAACGAAATGTCACAATGACCTTGAACTCTTTCGTAACAATTAGTTTCAGCCAGTGAAATTCGTTGCATTTGTAAGATTTTTACCGTACTTTATAGTTTGTGTTGCATTTTATTAACCAGAAAACGAAAGTAATAATAATGAAAAAAATCTCCGCCTTTTTTTTATTTCAGCAAGGTCAGGTTGGATTAGGTCATATTGGGGGACTAATGCAAAAAAAGCTAATCTTATTATTTTTCTCATTAGGTGATGACGAAAGACATAAGATGGCAGCTAGTATCCATGTTAAACTACGCAAATTCATAAAATAGATTTCATCATTTTTGAAGTTCAAAATGGCGATGTTTCGAGGGTTTCCGAGATTCAGGCTTTAGCCATAATATAGCTTAAATGATCCAAATTGTGACACAGGAAACAATTACTTGAGAAATCTTGAGAATAAAGAATAACATAAAAAAAACGGTTCAGTTCCATACAAAAAACCTAAGAAATCTCCAATATTTCTGTAAATAATAGGTTTAACAAAAAAAGTTACACTACATAAAACACTGCATTCTAGTAGAGGAACATGCTGGCATGTTTTATTTTTCAAAATTCGACACTTGATTTTGAAGCTGCGCTAAGTCTATGGAGCTTCATTTTCGGTCCACCGTGCGACAGTCAGCCTGTGCGATGGATAGCTTGTCGTCGCGACTCCGCGACTCTGACGCCAAGCGTAGCCTGTGTCGTCGCGTCTAGTCGCTGAGCTGTCGCCGGGTGTTACCCGCGACTGTGTATTAAGTAATAACGTTATTAGGGTACAGTAGAGAACACTTTATTGTATATAGCCCGTAAAGAAACCTATCCAAAACACCCCCATATATGATCAGCGATTATTGATAGTTTTCGAGTTTTTTTTTTTGAAGATTTAGAGATTCTCCAAGAAAAAAAAAAAAAACCAAACATGCTTTTTGGCTTTTATTTTTTATGTAACTAAGCCTATTTTCATATCCAATAAAGAATACCTGTACAACATGAAGGTACATAATTAAGTACATTTTGGGCCCAAAGTTTGAAATCACTATTTTTAGTCGGGAGACCGAAAATTTCTAAATATAATTAAAGATACTTATACCTGGTTCTGGAGCTCTAAACTAATCTTAAAAACTTTGCAAGGCATTCGAACTTTCGAACATTCGACTTTCGAAATAATAAAGAAAAAATAGCACTTATGGGGGAATTTTGCGCCGTACGTGACTGTTTCAATTCACACCATTGTGGTTACAATTTTGCAGCATGTTCCACTAAATAAAACTAACGGAAAACAGGTAAAATTTAGTAGGCATACTCATAAAATTGCAGATATAAATAATAACGATTTCGAGATGACGAGACAAAAAATAGAGTGACAAGAGGAGGACAAACAGAGGATAAATTGCACAACAACTTCCTCCTAGCTTAGTGACCGCAGTCACCGTGCATAAGGCTGCCCGCCCACGTCAGAAAATCGGTGACCGACTTTTTGTAGGAGGAAAATAGAACGAAGGTACTGATTACAATAGTATAACGCACACGTCCTACAAAAAGTCGGTCTGAAATAAAATCTGTGCATCCCGACCGATCCATTGTCGGTGAGAAATGGAACGTCCGGAAATAACGCACACTGCTCACCGATCGTCGGCCGACATACATTTTTATCTATGGCTTGCACTTGCCAGGGATGGACGTTGTGTGTGTCAATGATTATAATATATCCACCTTCCTCCTAATATACATGACACGGTATACGATATCTCTGCCCATGACGTGCTACTCCCTCGAAAGCTACAGACAAAAAGTCGGTCGTGTGCGTTGAGTCGGTCACATAATCGGTCATAAGAGTCGGAGGAAAAATCGGCCCGATTATCGGTCTTACAAAAAATATGAAGAGTGCGCGGGCAGCCTAAGTCAGTTATTTCGCCAACTATGAAGATATGCTCAAAAAAGAGTGTCCCAACTTTGTACCGTCGTCGGGATAGAGATCGGTTCAGATTCTACCTTTTTCCGCAGGTGTATAACAATGTTCAACCCAAGTTCAACCTCAGAAACTAAGAGCCATTTTCCGAATTGAGAATTTCGCCAAGTAACTACTTAACTGTAGTGCTGTCTCGTCAAATTTCTCAGAAAAGAGCGCGACAAAACGTTACTTAAGTATTTAGTCAGTGAAATTCTCAATTCAAAAACCACCCTTAAATTAATAATTGGACTTACGACGAATCAGAAAATGTAGTACATTGTTCAAATATGTACCTAACTAAATTACCAGAAAATTTAATAGCAAGCTGTTCAAAAAAATTAATACACAATTAAAACACATAATACACTCACTCCGACACACATACACTCACGGTGACACACACACACACACATTAAGAACAAATACATACACAAATACTCACACAAATACTTGCGAACCCATTTACATTTTGTTGGCCGCCGGCATTCGGTCCTTACGATACAAATGAGCACACGAGATCGAGAGGCTATTTACCTTAAAAAAGTCAAGGAAGTACTGGATTCCATACGTCAGATTGTTGTAGCCACTCCAGTTGGGCATGACGTCCTTCAGCCAAGGTGTTAAGGTGAGCGCTCTTCCCAAATCATCAGAGCTCCTTTGGAAGATTAGACCACGTTTGGACAGCTTCCAAAGGGCGTGGTACTCAGATCTAGGGAGAGTCATGCCCCCAAAGACTTGCAGTAGGCCGTTTATGAACGGACCTGAGAAGAAGTATGGCAAGTGTACCAAATTTCCCTTCACGATTTCCTGAAACAAATATATAGGGTGTTGGCATATTTATAGTTGCCTTATTTGTATTTCTATTTGTTTATTTTTTACTCCTTAAATTCAGTTTAGATAAAGCGGTGTTCAACCACATCTACGGCCTATACCTTCCTCAGGGAAGAGACCCCTGCCCCTCACGGGTCTCTTCCCTGAGGAAGGTATAGGCCATACTCCACCACGGGGGGCAAGTACTGATGTGGTGGGTGGAGGCTTGGCTGGTCTTATTGTCAGAAGTTTTCAAGCCACAGTTCCTGACTTGGCTTAACGACTGCCATCTATCGACGACAGCCGGCACTAATTGCTTAATGTGCCTTGCGAAGCATGGAACCGCTCGGAAAAATGCCACTGTAGTCTAATTTTTAATTTCGTAGAATTCTGACAGTTATCATTTTGATTAGAAACCTTTTTTGACCGTGCACATTTTTCAATTTCAATACGAGTGTGAACATCTGAGTCTACACATTTAATTCCTTAGTGAATTTATCTATTTTATAAAATGCGGAGCTCCAAATTAAAAAAAGAATTTAAAGCGAATGGACAATATTTCTATGGTCACGAATCAAGAAAGTTTCTTCTAGGATATAGATATGAGCGGTCACTAAATAAGAATATATTTTTTGTTCATTTTTAGGTGCTGTAGTTTTCGAGAAAATGATTTCTTTATTTAATTTTGCTCAGTGATACAGATCATTACGCCATCACAGATTAATACAAAGTCAGAAAGTATCATTCATTCGAATCTGTCATAAGTAAGTAGTCTGTTGCCTTTAAAAAATAAATACTGAAGTAGGTACAGCGCCACCAAACTATATGTTCAAATGGGAAAAATTGTTACTAACTAATGAATTGTAAATTATGTACCCCATTTTTTGTTTTATTTATTCACTTACTAAGATTTATAGATATATGTTCACTAAAATTTAAAGACGGATTAAAATATTCTCATTTTCCTAGGTAAATTTCTTAAATGTTACTACTAAATTCTCCACTAGCGCCGCTATCAACTGAACAGATAAGATGGTGGCACTCTCAGAAGAAGGAGTACCATAGAAGGAGCGTTAAAAAATGAAAACGTGCCACATAGTCTGTTTCGTCAATCTAAATAGCCGCAAGCTACGTGTTAGAAAGAGAAAAATATAGTCGTGTCTTTGTTGCTTTTTTCGAGCGTACAACCCTTAAACGTCAGTTGGTTACCTTTGGTTACCATTACGCGACCAAATTAGAACGGCTCAGAAAATGACGGCATGCAATGTGCCGCCCAATGACATTGATTTGGCAGAGGGTGTTCTGTGTTTGGCAGTGTGTTTGACAAGAGGTTTGGGAGTGCGCCGTTTTCAAGAAGCTTGTGTATTTTATATTTACTAAAGCACCATTTGAAGTGAATTATAGTGGATTCTCATGGTATATAGTATAAGTAACCATCGGCATGGCGTGTGTTGTGTTAGAATGTATATCTCATTCTTCCCGAGAAGATAATGAAACAACATTCATCAGCTTCCACCGGTGAGTCTCAATTTTGTGTACCTAAAAGGGTATTTTCTCCAAGATTTCAACTATGGGCTACTAGAATTGCAAATTAGCTATTAGAGAATGGTGTTTTCATCATGATTATTGTGATATTTTCGATATAAATCATAATACAAGTTTGTTGTTTGTTGTAGGGGAATAGGGATGGGACTTTCCCACTTTCTCAGTGAAAAAAAAGTATCGATAGTTCGTAGAGCATATTTAGTTATTTCTTGCGTTCGTATAGTTGTCTTAATTGTTAATTATCTATTGCAGGTTACCCGAAGACAGCACAAAATAACAAATGTCGATGACGCAGTATCACGTACAAAGTAGTCTTGGAAAAATTTACACCGCATTTGCAGCAAGCGACTGTTTCATAAACAATAGCAAGTGGCGTAGGTTGGAAACAAGTGCCGTACCTACTTAACGCTTTTCCTTAGCCCGCAGATCATTGGTAAAGTTATAATTATACATTATAATGATACTTAAAACAAAATAAAGTCTACATACTGCACAATTATGTCGACTGAGGTGCACGTTTTGCTGTATGTATGTACATCAGGAATTTCACATGAGACCCGACTGTCTCGTTGGTCTAGTGGTTACTCCACTTGGATAATAAAACAGGTTGTCAGTTCCAACCTGCAAGGCGCCGTATATCACTTGTAGAATTTTTCCCTGATTATTGCCTGACTGGGTGTTTTTTTCTATCCTGGACAACGTTTAGCAGTTAAAGGTCATAACTTGTTTAATACTATCATAGTCTGATTCTGGTGCAAGTGATTTTTATAATTTTTTATGTGGAAGTTATCAACGTGAAGTACTTAAATAAAAACAATTTTCAGGTTGCGCCCTCCGCGGAAATGGACAACGTTCGTGAGCTGCAACCAAGCTGATTTCATTTGAATTTCATAAAATATTATATTATCTTTTACATTATGGCTGACACATTTTTGTGAAAAAAAAACGTTAATAGGTACTTGTAAAACAGAAGTCAGGGATAAAAAACATATACATTATAGTAATACGTGTTGGTTTCTTCTCTATTGAGCTGCAGCCTGCCACTTTTTATGTGAAAAGTTTGAAACTACGTACTTTATTTGATGCCAAATAATCTTGTACCAATAAATCGTTTGATTTTTTTTTATTCTATTAAATTAATATTTAATATTAGAATAATTTTTATTTTATTCCATCGAACCTGGACTGATGATGTTATTACAACGGGTGCCTTGAGTAACTATGCTAGGTGGTAGGTATTTATTGGAAACAAATACGTAATCTATTAACACGACACAGGGTATCCTAGTGTGGGGCCAGAAGCAATCTATGTGCCTGTGTGTAAATGTTATGTTATGTTATTAAATAGAAGAAAGAAAGAAAACACTTTTATTAGTAGTTTTAATAGTTTTTCCTATTTTGGTCTTGTTTTATTCATTATACTTTCTTACAGTGCCACCATCTCATCTGTTCAGTTGATAGCGGCGCTAGTGGAGAATTTAGTAGTAACATTTGAGAAATTTACCTAGAAAAATGAGAATATTTTGACCCATCTTTAAATTTTAATGAACTTATATCTATAAATCTTAGTAAATGAATAAATAAAACAAAAAATGGGAACAGGATTTACAATTAATTACTTAGTTACAATTTTACCCACCTGAACAGATAACTTGGTGGCGCTGTATATGGTGATTATTGATGATTTGCAAACATATAAAAAAAAAAGGTTCTATATTCGCCGTACATATACATTTTGCCATGTTACCACATAACTCGGTAAAATCTTTCTTCGATTCGCTATAGCCCTATTAGTCCCATTTATATTATTGAAAACCTGATGTAGAATTACTTACTGTTACTTATGAATATTTATTGTAACTTATATGGTATGTACCACACTTAGCACATAATAACATAACCGTAAGGGGTTCCAGCTGGTTCACTAGCACCACCAAGGGAAAAATGATATTTTTTTAGAGATAAATACATTGATAATTAGATAGACAGATAATGGTGATAATAGTGATTATCATGGGCCCATGACTGTAATTTAAATTAATTGGAATTGGAATAATGGAATTTAGTCGTAGGTTTTTTGGTACACAGCCATGGGTCCGAAAAATCACTATTAAACATGGTGATGGGATTGAAAAGATACTTTTTGCAAATTGTGTAAAAGAGCTATGATTTTTTTATCATTTAATATTAATACTTAATTACCAACATTGATTTTAAAAAATACACAGATCATGTAGATCGGAATAAATAATATCGACATCTTTATGGTGTTTGTCCCAGCCCTATCGATTTTGGCTTTGTTCAGTAATCTGTGGCAACCGTGTACGATTGTAACATTTTTAGTGCATGAGTACACTACAGCTGTCTCTTTCTGGCGCAGAGATTTATCGTAAGAGTAACATGGACAGCTATACAACTGTTACTTTTTATTTTATTCCTCCTTCTATGGTACTCCTTCTTCTGAGGTGGCAGAGAACCTATGGAACCTACATAAACGAAATCACTGACAGAGCAGTGATAGTTTTTTTTTAAATGCTTCAACGTTGGGTGGCGTGGATATATGACTATGATTCCGTTCCGTTTTGCTTATACGCCCTTTTAGAATGAGAAGGTTTCAAAACGAAAATCATGAATGAAAATCTCATCTGAGGTAAAAACTAAGAACGTAGGGCTATCCAGTTTAGCTTCCTTTTCATATACAGCAAAGGAAAAAAATCCCGAATTATTGTCCATTGTGTCCCTTCTCATCACACAAACAGTAAAAAAGTACAAGTAAACAAAAAATATTTTTATTCAAATATCTAATTATCGTTAATACTAATATCATCTAATATCACTATCTTCATCATCATCATCATTATCGTCGCGGACATAAATGATTAAGGGAGCTAACAGCTGCATACTTTACTTTCCTAAGGCCCGGTTCGACCAAAATAAGAGTAAATTTTTACTCTAGAGTAAACTACATCTTAGGCTGACTTGCACCACCGACAAAAATCCATTTATCTTTAAGTTAAACAGAATTTTGACAGATAGTGCATAGCGGAACTGTTAAAATTCGGTTTAACTTAAAGTTAAATGGATTTTAGTCGGTGGTGCAAGTCGGCCTATGTGTCTTAATTTTATTTTATTTAATGCTAAATGGATTTTAGTCGGTGGTGAAAGTCGGCCTTATTCTAATTATCTGATTTTTCATTTCCTGTACATGGCAACATTGAAAAAAAGAAGGAAGGATAAGGCGATAATATAATACGCTAGTGAATATTTATACGGTGGATTTTGGTGGAGTAAAAGCTTAAACTGAGAGTAATTCTAGTGCCAAAAATATCAACGCAACGACCAAACAAAATTTTAGAGACGCCACTAGCGTTTTTTGAGCGTCGTCGTCGTGCCAAGCGTCCGCACAACGTCGACGCAACGTCGACGCCGCGGCGACGCGACGCCGTCGCTGGCCGTCTAATTTCGGCCATCTTTTTATTGGCAATTTTTTCCAACTCTAATTTGTACACTGATAACAGTAAAGCATGCTGATTCCCAATTTGCTCTATTTACCTATTATCCAAAATGCATGATTATGCATCTTGACTGACACATGTTTTAGCAAATGAATAAATCTTTATCTTATCTTATCTTCATTGAAAAATACTGTTTGTAGTTAAAATAATGCGAGCTGCTATCACATGGTGTTATTATTCTGTTTTCCGTCGATAGCTCCAATACAGTTGGGAAAATTTGCCAAAAAAAAAAAACGTTACGCTGGGGCGCCGCGGTAATGCGACGACTCTCGACGCGAGCGCGACTACGGCGCTCGAAAAACGCTAGTGTGAGAAAAAGGCTCTAGTTAAATCTTGTTAACCGGGCAACTGTGAGTGGGGTGACGGCATTACTTACATGCTCAGCAGGGTACTTAGGCCCATTCAGGCCCATGTCAATCATTTCTCTAATTTCATTGTCGACAACCGACTCCAAATTGTCGTCCCTTCGCCCGAAACCGTAGTCCCTCATGTAGCGAAGCGAGAAGCGCCTCTGAATGTGCCAGAAATACCCATCGGTGAAGAAAATGCCTGAAACAGTGAACAATTTTGCAAGCTGTAGGTGAAATTAAATAACAGTGGATGCAAGGGAAAAGTCGCCAGTGTTGTTAGTCGGACGAAATAAAACCAGCCATACGCGTGTTGGGCCACTCGCATTGCAGGGTTCCGTAGAAAGAAGGGGTTTTGTCTACTTTACGGAACTACCAACTTCATTGCCGTAATTTAATTGGAGTTTGTACGAAGTTTTACTTCTATTAGTTGGTCGCGTATTACGCGTTAACTTGTAAGGCGTACTTAGCCGTGATAGTTTTCCTTTTAAGTATTATACATAATGCTACTATAATACTATATGTAGTATTATACATAATGCTACCACCTTAATTTTTTTCAAGTTTCTACAATCAAACGTTTAGGCAGGAGAGCGAGAGGGGACGCCCTACTCTGTCAAAAATTTGCGCTTTAAAGCATATTTTTTTGCAAATAAAACCCTATATCTAAAAATCGTTTTCTTACACCCATTTATATTTTTAAACTTCCAATACAACGATACACCTATGGTGTATAAACATTCTCTAATTTATTTGTAGGGGAAGTACCACAAAAGTTTTTTTTCGAGTTATTATTGTACCGTTTTGTCGCAGTAATAAACAGGTCTGGTATATCTGTCTCATTCTCTTTATTACTTATCGTCTCTGTGCCACGCCACGGACAGACAGACGAACGGACATCCTTATTGACTGCAGAGCCCAAAAAAAAGGCTCAGGCTAAGCAGATGTCTGAATGAATTTGACCTACTCGTATTAGATTATAGGTAATAAAAATATTTGTAGCAGAATATAGAGTCTATAAATGTATTTACCAACACCCTGTTATCAATAAATAAACGCAAACAAATCAATTACGTAGTTCAACTTTAGCAACAAACATAGATAGAGGTTTTCTATTTCCTGACTATTATCGTAATTTTCGCGATAACTTCCGAAACCGCGTGTATTTTGATACGCCGTTGTTCTACCATTTTCCATAGTGCGATGGGCCGAGGACATTGTGAAAGCGGCTGGGAAACATTGGACGAGACTAGCACCGGACCGGATGGGTTGGCGTGAAAGAGAAGAGGCCTACCCGTGGCCTCTATACTATTTACAGGCTGATGGCTGAAGGAATAATGGTAGGTACCTACATGGGTTTTGACCCACCTTGACGTGTCGGAGGAACGTAGTGATTAGTAGTTTTTCTTTTATTGTTGTTATGTTGTGTGCTCCTCGACTCTCGTTTATTGTTGTTATGTTTATTGACCAGCAGGACAGGTTACATTTTATTTCGTTCAATTACTAAAATAATACTATTCGTTACCAATTTAATAGATCAGTCTATAAACTTAATGAAAAAAATGTTGAAAGGGACGAGCGGAGCCAAATTGACCCGCTATGAAAATTTACCAATGGTCTCAACGATGAGTCGATTGACGTTAATTCCTGTTCCTTGTTATGGATGCATTTTTCGATTTTGTTATTTCTGATGATTTCTCAACAGTTATTATGGCATCAAGTAGTCGTGAAGATGATAATTAATTTAAAGTTTGTCATCGTTCGTTGAGCAATCATTCGTGGAGAAAGTGCCGATATTGGAGTATGATGAGGAAATTTCAGGAACCGAAGAAATGTTTATCATTTACTATTCTCCTAGAAATCATTAATTAAATTATTTAGATATTAATATATACTACCCGAGAAAATTAATATAACAATTATTATTGGGGAGGCCTATGTCCAGCAGTAGACGTTTTTTCGGTGAAACGATAGTGACGATGATATTTTTTTAATGACATCTTTCATTAGTTTGACTTGTATAGTCAAACTAATGAATGAAAGATCAGAACAAACCTACTGCAATAAATACATAAACATTTATTTGGCACTTGATCATATATCCCGATGATTTTAGGTGATTTATTGTGGAATTGATTGTATCATGTTTGATGACTACATTTTGGCAACAGATCTACTATCTTGCGGATTAACTCTATTATTTAAAAAACACATAATCTGATAATCTGATATGTTACATAAATGATCTAAAACTTACGGCTTATTTGTTGCGCTCGGGAATTAACAACTGACTAATTTGTTGGTATCTCAAATAGGTACGTGCGCGATTATATTTTGTTGCTATACCTACCTAATATTACGTTTCAGAAATCTGGGAAATCGATGAAAATAAATGGGGTTCCCTACCAGCGTGACTGCGGATCGAAATGCGTTTGTTCTGTTCTAAGGTAAGGAAGCTCCACACTATCAATCTTTAGAACTATGTATGTATATATTGTTAAGTACTTCATGACTTTAGCTTTAGAAGGGAACTCAAACTGAATAGGGATTTCAAGCTTACCTATGATCTTTAAAATAAATGGTTCTTTTAATAATTATATAACTATCTATTTTCTCTTTTTTTATTATTTATCTATCTATAGGCATCAACTTTTGCCTTAAGCTGGTAGGTCCTGACCTTGAAAATAACAATATAAAACCATTGTTATTTTCAAGGTCAAGACTCCAGAGGTTAGGAAAACTTCTGTTAACTTTAAAATAAGCTGAGACCCAAAGCCGGTTCTTTCATATCAAGATCTTGAACAATGTAGTCCTCGTAAAGGCCCAAGATTTATTTAGCCTTCTGAAATGAAACCCCAATTGCCTTTTTATAGTAACAATTTTTTATAGTCCGTCAGACCTAAACTTTGTCAACCTGATTTTTTTACTTAGAGTAATGGGATAAGGACTTGCAGAAGACATTTATAAGGACTTCATTCCAGCAGTCTAAAATGCGTAATTACTATTCGCATAAACAGGTAGGCATTCGGGCTCATACAACGATATTAAACATCGTTGGGCTCATATTACAAAAGAACATGTTTTAATTTGTGATATTATAATGCCCTGGACGGTATGTAGTATGAATATTTTATCCATAAACTGGAATACTAACCTAATATAATTTTGGGAACAAAAGTAACAAATAAAACTTACGAATATTCGGGATAATTTTTGGAACAAGGTATTAAAGGGTACTACATATCGTTAGTAGTCAAAATAAACAATTTTAGTAGGAAATAACGTTTGGTTTATATCTTTTTATAGATTTTTAATTTATTTGTCGTATTAATGCTGATTTTATGAAGCCTAATAAGAAGAAGTATTTGAAGAGTGATGTTCTCGACCAAGAGAGCTCTCGAGTTCTTCTGGGACGTAATAGACGTCATCGACTTGGCTGCTTTCAGCATGTGGATTCATTCTAAGTCCAATTCATTTAATTGCTGCTCAATATCATCGTAATTTAAACCTGTAAATCGACATTTCTTTATCTAAAAACCACATAATAGGGACTGTCTAAATACCCGGTATCCTTTTTACGCGATCAAAAAAATCTATGATATTTTCATCAAGAAATACAATAGTTAGTTAAAAAAATCATTATCTTGGGTTATGCTATGTTTATAAAAGACTAGCTTTCGCCCGCGACTCCGTCCGCGTGGACTTTAGTTCAAAATTTTGCAACCCCCGTTCACTCGCATAGGGGTTAAATTTAGAAAAACGGCGAAACACGTGTTCAATCAATTGTGTTGAAGAGTATTTATTTTAAGTTTCATGAAAATTAGACAACATTCTTTATACCTACCATACAAATTTTGGCAACCCTTTTCACCCCCTAAGGCCCGGTTTTTTGATCCGTAGTTAACGCAACTAATGGTTAAAAAATGCTACCAATGGTTAAATATCAGCAAAACGTGTTTTTTGACAAATGGTCAACAAGACCAATAGTTAGATTCGTAACCATTGGTTGAAATATCTAATCACCCGATTCTGAGCGGTTAAACAATATGGAGGATAGTTAACCGGTGAGTCCTGTCAGTTGATATTGCAAAATAATTTCGTTGTGGCTATAATTTTCAAAATAAATATGGATTTGCACGTGGCAAGACACTTTGACGAGTCAGAAAGTTCGTCAGATGAAGATGTTGTTATCCAGTACGTGCTGATGAGAAGACCGAAAACATTCAGATCACGCAACCCACCCCTAGAAATATAGGATGATGAAGACTTTTGCCAACGCTATCGTCTTTCAAAGGAAACGGTATTGTGAATAGACAGGGAAATTGGAATTCGTCTAAAAAGCCCTACCACTAGGTATGTTACATGGAAGTTGCATTTATCTCGGAATGTTACAAACCTACTCTCTCCCTACTGTTTAAAAATGACCTAGGTAATTTCGTTTCAGAAATCATGCGGTCACATCGCTGGAGCAAGTATTGCTCACATTACGTTTCTACGCCACAGGAACACTGCAGCAATGCTCTGGAGATCTCTTTGGACTGACAAAATCTACTGCCTGCAAAATAATCCACTCAGTCTCGAGAACAATTTGCATTCATTTGAAACATTTCATTGCTTTGCCACATACAGAAGAGGAGTTAAAAAATGTTGTAAGAACATTTTATTCAATAGCAAAGTTCCCAAGTGTAGTTGGTGCAATTGATTGCACTCATATACGCATCTTAAGCCCTGGAGGCGATAATGCTGAACTTTATCGTAATTGGAAAGATGTTTTTTCTATAAATACTCAAGTAGTACCAGATGCAAACCTAAAAATTATGGATATTGTTGCAAGATGGCCTGGTTCTGTACATGATAGCACTATATTCAGCAACAGTAGGGTTAAGCACTAAATAGAGACTGAACAGCTGGGTAAGTGCTGCCTTTTAGGAGATCGGGGATATGCTTTAAAAAAGTATTTATTAGTACCACTGGCAGATCCACAAACACCGGCTGAAAAATTATACAACGAAAGCCAAATAAGAACAAGAAATGTAGTTGAAAGAACATTTGGTGTGTGGAAAAGGAGATTTCCCTGTATAGGCTCTCAACTGAGGGTAAAATTAGAAAATGTGCAGCCTATTATTGTAAGCCAAGCAATCCTCCATAATATTTGCAGAGACAAAAATGAGTGTTTGCCCGGTGGAGGTGATGTCACAATGGACAATAATAACGAGACTCTACCAATCCCTGCCAATGTCACTGATGAACAATATAGAGGAGAACTTATAAGAATATACTTCTCTTCGCTGTTAGAGCAACATGCGAAGGTGTAAATTAATATTTTCAAATAAAATTTATTTGAATACGATCCCTTTGTTATGGTTGTAACCTTTATTTTCATAAATAAATAAAATAATACTTTCTAACATTCTCATTATTTTCTGAAAAAAATCTTGATCACAAACCAATCTCAAACAAACAAACCACAGATCAGAGAGAGTAAACCAAGTAAACAAACAACAAGAAGATGTCAATGTCATACCAAATTTAACGTAACATTCATGGTGTTGCTACTCGAAAAAAAATTACCCACGCTGAATTCGGAAATCTGGGTCATAATTTCACTGGCAACAAAATATCTAACGGTTACCATTGACTATGGTTAGGATATGAATAAAAAAATGCAATTTCGGTTTAACCATTAGTTAGCCTGTAACTAGTAGTTGAGATAACAAAAGGTTAGAGAGTATTTAACTACACAGTTAAATACACTTAATACACAAATACACAGCATTTTTTATTCATATCCTAACCATAGTCAATGGTAACCATTAGTTATTTTGTTGCCAGTGATTTCCGAATTCAGCGTGGGTAATTTTTTTTCAAGTAGCAACACCATGAATGTTACGTTAAATTTCGTATGACATTGACATCTTGTTGTTTGTTTACTTGGTTTACTCTCTTTCACCTCACCTACTTAAATGGAGGTGAAATACAGGACAAATATGTATAGTTTAATATTAGAAAAATGTAAATATGAATGTGAAAAAGCGAAATTAGAAATAAATAAGATGTCTGAATAAAATTTTAGTTATGTAGGTACTTTGTAGTGTAAGTGTTACTGTGAGTATTACCTAAAGTTGGTATCTAGTAAGGACCCTTCGTTGTATTCTAAGTAACGAGGTAAGGATCTTTTCAGAAAATAATGATAATGTTAGAAAGTATTATTTTATTTATTTATGAAAAGAAAGGTTACAACCATAACAAATGGATCGTATTTAAATAAATTTTATTTCAATACTAACAAACACATTAAAATATTAATTTACACATTCGCATGTTGCTCTAACAGCGAAGAGAGTATGTTCTTATAAGTTCTCCTCTATATTGTTCATCAGTGACATTGGCAGGGATTGGCAGAGTCTCATTCATCATCAACCCATTATGTCCCCACCAAGGGGCACGGGTCTCTTCCCTGAGGAAGGTATAGGCCATACTCCACCACGGGGGCCAATTCCGGATTGGTGGAGGTTTGTAAGACTAGTGGCTGGTCTTACTGTCAGAAGTTTTCAGGCCGCCCTAAGGCCTCTGACTTGGCTTAACCACTGCCATCTATCGACGGCAGTCAGCACCAACTGCTTAACGTGCTTTGCGAAGTACGGAACCGCTCGGAAAAATGCCACTAGCGTTAGTCATAGACGGTGACCCATACATGGACTGAACGCCCCGTATGTTGCTTAACCTTAGTGATCGTTTAAGATCACTCAGGCAGCCCAGGCTACGAGCGATTTTGTCAGTCCAAAGAGATCTCCAGAGCATTGCTGCAGTGTTCCTGTGGCGTAGAAACGTAATGTGAGCAATACTTGCTCCAGCGATGTGACCGCATGATTTCTGAAACGACATTAACTAGGTCATTTTTAAACAGTAGGGAGGGAGTAGGTTTGTAGCATTCAGAGATAAATGCAACTTCCATGTAACATACCTAGTGGTAGGGCTTTATCCACAATACAGTTTCTTTTGAAAGACGATAGCGTTGGCAAAAGTCTTCATCATCCCATATTTCTAGGGGTGGGTTGCGTGATCTGAATGTTTTCGGTCTTCTCATCAGCACGTACAGGATAACAACATCTTCATCTGACGAACTTTCTGACTCGTCAAAGTGTCTTGCCACGTTCAAATCCATATTTATTTTGAAAATTATAGCCACAACGAATTTATTTTGCAATATCAACTGACAGGACTCGCCGATTAACTATCCGCCATATTGTTTAACCGCTCAGAATCGGGTGGTTAGATATTTCAACCAATGGTTACGAATCTAACTATTGGTCTTGTTGACCATATGTAAAAAAAACACGTTTTGCTGATATTTAACCATTGGTAGCATTTTTTAAGCATTAGTTGCGTTAACTACGGATAAAAAAACCGGGCCTAGGGGTTGAATTTCAAAAAATCCGGTCATACTCCTTGCCTACATTATACAGGGCTACAGGGAAAGTCGTACACAATATTAAAGGAGGTTATTACTTAGGTCATTTCTGATGGATTTTATCCTATTATATAGGGTCCGAAAGTTAACCGTTATGGAGAAATTGACTGTTAAAGATTTTAAAAAAATATCAATTTATTTTTGCTTTTTGATTGATTTTTTATCAGAATAGGTTTTTTTAATGTATTTAGTTAAAAGGCATGTCAATTGATAAAAAATATTAGCAAAAGCTGCACCTCCTACTAACAGCTTTAAAAAACTGCTCGGCAACGGTCATAATTAAATAATTTTTCTGTAAATATTTTTCACATTGAAGCACTTAAAAAAAATTACGTATGGAACTTATTCTGCAAATAAGTTTAAAAACTTCTACGACTCTTTAACTGTTCAAAAAGGTATAACATTTAATAGGTATGTGCATGAAATTTTAAAATAATGTTAATTGAGTAGGCTCTAGTGGTAGTACCGTCATAACTGAACTTCGATACAAAAAAAAATCTTTTTAGTTCCTGGCACCTTTAAACTATGTAAAAAGGTCAGATAGGCTTTTTTGTGGTCTGGAGACATACTTTCTCAGGTGTTCAGGTACCTATTTCAGTATTTCTTTTTTAGAATATGCTATCTATCTATTATTTTTGTGTTAGTCTGCTCGTGTTATTCTTCCGTGGTAGATGCGTTAATACGTGCTCTGCAAATGATATGCGTTTTAGAAACTTCTACGTCTCTTTAGGTATTAAAAACGTATATCACTTGCTATTACATCGGAAAAACGTTAGCCAAGTGTCACTTAAGATGGCAAACGGTAAATTTTTAGTTGAGGTAAAAATATCTAAAATATGTAAAGAAAACAAAAATTATATTTTAGTAATAGCAGTAAGATGACAAAACTACCCTCCGCGCTAGTTAATACTGTGTGGCGGCAAGGTAGTATTCGCCGTCCTCTACGTGACGAGTACTTATTAAGGTACAGACAAGTTTCGACTCCCACTACACAATGAAACGTGCAAACATGGTGGAAAATCGTTTGCAGTTGGCAAATGCGATAGCAAAAACAAGACATAGTGTATGGTAAAAACAGAGGAATGTTACACAATAATTAATATGAAGATACAAAAAGTAATTTGGTATATACAGAAACACAACGTACCAATTTAGGCATAATTCAGGTAACCGTTACTTTATAATAATCAATCAATGTGGCAAAATTTGGGTAATATTTCTTCGCCATAGTGTTAGCGAGGAATTTAATTAAATTAAAAAAAATAGAAGGTACAATAATCTTTTTCATTTAAATTAGTATATACAGTTGCATATCATATGAATATATACATACCTACACACACAAATACATAGACACACATATACATACATACGTACACAGATATAATAAATACTTATTTATGTCTTATATAAGTATTAAAACTATGATAATTATTTTTATATTACACCTTTAGTAATTGCTCAGTCATATTGTAGTCAAGACTTTTTAAGTAATTTTCGATGACCTTTTTACATTTAAATTTGTTGTGATTCCTTATTGAGAAGGCTTTACTGATTTTGTTATACAAGTATGGCCCAAGATGTGATGGGAAACAGCGCGCAAAAGCAGTTCTAAAACGAGGTATTTTACAAACGATATTTTTACGTCTCTCATTTATTGTCCTTGTAATAAAAGCCAGGGAATGTTGTCTTAGAATTAAGAATTTCACAAATAACTGACGTACAGATAAAACATCAAATTCACTATATAATTTTGTCGTAGGAAAACGAAAATGTTTAAAAGTTGAGACTTTGATAACAGCACGCTGAGCGCGTTCCAACTTTATTAGGTACGTCTTTTTGGCTCCCCCCCATGAAACTATTCCGTAGTATATTAATGATTGACACAGCGAGTAGTATACCATCTTAATAACAGAAATATCCCGAATATGTCTCAGTTTCTTGAAAATGCAGATCAGTTTACGTATTCTACCACTCAACATATCAATATGTGGTTTCCACCCAAGGTTGCAATCTACTGTAATACCGAGATATCTGATGGATGAAGCAGAAAAGAGAGAATCACAAGTACACCTCGCCTCTGATACATCGCAATTATGAGCCTTGATATCAAAACCCATCGGTTGACCAGCATTGTTAATTGAGAATGTAATATATTTTGTTTTACTTAGGTTTAGTGTAAGTATATTGTTCTGAAGCCACTTCATGATCGTTCTGAAACCATCCTCACTAATCTGCTTAGCCTCTGCCCAGGTGTTAGCATCAAACAGTAGCACTGTATCGTCCACAAAGGTAATAATTTTTGCCTGTTTCAATACAGTTTCACAGTTCGTTAATATATACCAAGAACAAGCTAGGTTCTAGCACAGAGCCCTGCGGCACACCAAAATATATTGTTTCGACATTACTACGCACCCCTTCAACTTCAACACATTGTGTTCTGTCAGTTAGATAGTCCTTGAAAATTTCAAGTGCCTGGCCACGCACACCGGCCAGTTCTAGTTTACGTAAGAGGATAGGAACAGAGACAGTGTCAAATGCTTTTGCCAAATCAAGAATAATACCAACACATTTACGATTTTTATCTAGATTGTTAGACAAGTGCGTGACTAAGTCTTCCAGTGGATCAATAGTAGAGAGGTACTTCCGAAAACCATATTGATGTGGTGAAAAAAAGTTATTTTCAGTAAAGAAACCGAGTAGTCTGCGATTTATTGTCTTCTCTAGGATTTTAGCAAGTGTTGGTAAAAGAGAAATGGGTCTGTAGTTCGAGACACTGCCTCTGTCCCCAGCCTTAAACACTGGCAATACAATCGATTTCTTCAACAATTTTGGAAACTTTCCGGTCACGAAGCATAAATTGCATAGATGGGATATTGGTTTTGTCAGATATTTAACAGCTCGCTTAGTAAACCGGGAAGATATCCCATCCCAGCCAGCAGATAAAGAATTTCGCAGAGACATAATAATTTGATAGATTTCTAGTTCGGTAGTGGGATATAACTCCAAAGAATTAAGTGGGGACTTAGTTGATTTTGTTTTGGTGGCAAGTTCATCTTCATTAGTACCTGTCTTACACGATACCTCATCCGCCAGACTACGACCTACATTGGCAAAGTATTGATTTATATGATCAACAGAATCCTTGGGCGTGCTCTTTATGTTAATTAGTTCTAGGGGAGGTCTACTAGAGCCATTTAAGTTGCAAATTTTTCTAATTGTATCCCAGGTATTTTTTATATTGTTTTTGTTCTTGGCTAGCTCAGTCTTTAGGTAAGAAACTTTTAAACTATTTAATATACGATTGCAATAATTGCGATATCTTGTGTAAGTCACTCTAAGGATCAGATTATCTGGGTTTTTTTGAGCTTCCAATGTAATTTGTCACGCCACCTAATGCACCTGATTAGTCCTGGGGTTAACCAAGGCTTCACGTTAGCTTTACGATTAGATATCTTATGTCTAGTTGTGTGCTTTTGTAGGATTGCCGTTACTTTATTTAGGAAGAAGTAAGTAACATCTTCAGGATTTTCGTTTGATAGTACGGTTGACTAGTCTACCTCGTCTAGTTCTTTTAGGGATTTGATATAGTCTATTTTAGTAATAGCTTTTGTACATTTATTATTAATTTTATTGGTTTCAATACAGGTAATAACACTAGTGGTCAGTGACTGTTGAATTACATACCACGGTAGTCGCTTTTGTATTAGTTTTTATAAAGCAGTGGTCCAAACAGTTTGATCCTCGGGTAGGAAAAGTATGACTTGGCAAAAATCCATGCATCGCTAACAGGTTTAGGTACTCCTGGGATCTTGTATCAGTGTTACCATCTTTTATGTCTATGTTTAAGTCGCCTAGCACAACAACGTTTTTAATACATTTCAACTCATTTAGCGTTTTACAAAGTGAGTTTAAGAACGAGTCAATATTATTTATAGAGGGTGACCTGTAAATTGCTAGGAATGCATAACCCTGCCCTACCTTCACAATTAAAGCATCTGCATCCGTCAGCTGAGGCTCGAAGGTAGTGCAAGCCAGGGAGTTCCGAGTATATACTACTACGCCACCATTTCGGTTAAAGTGTTCCTTAGTATAGTGATACTGGTATTCAGCTAAACTTGGCAACGTACTAAGATTTTGAAGCCAGCACTCAGTTAAAAATATCACATCCAAGTCCATGCGAAGCCTTTCTAAAAGAATTGAAAAGTCATCGAAGTTACGGTTTATGCTCCGAATATTTTGCACTATAAACTTTAGATCAGTGCTAGTATTACTCATAAGCGATTTGCATCTCTCAATATCATCAATAAAGTGAGCGTCACCAATATTGACATCATTGTCAATATCGGTGCCGATCTGATCTGCTAAAGTATTAGCCATATTTATAATCATTAGAGATAAACAGAGATTTTGTTGCTGGCTGACATTGAGAGTAGCATGAGCAATAGAATGTCTTACAGAAATAACATTTCGTCAAGCTTAACTTCATACCCGAGCAATCAAGTAAGGTGCATTGAATATTACATACATAATATATAAATAAATTCGAAAAATGTAATAAAAATGGATAAAGTATATATATGCTGCATATTATAAATATTATTGTATAATATAGAATTGTACCACAGATAATTACCACATGATCTGATTCAGAGTTCCTTAAAATTAATAGAAAAACGTAATGGAAATACATGCACGAACACAATGATAGTCAATCAATGTTAGTTTTAGTACGGAAGGTTTCTAGTTGATCCAGGGAGTTTATGCGAATAGATTGGTCATTATCGTCCTTTTTAAGCATAACAGTGCCACGGGAAACCCAGCAATACTTGTAATAGCCTTCTCGAACAAGTTTCTTTGCTGAGAACAATATTGCCTTATTTTTGGATGTCATAATTTCTGAGACATATACAATGTTCTTCGCATCCGCGAGGCCTAGATGGCCACAGCTCAGTTTATGAGAGGCTCAGTTGATGAAACACGTGTAAAATGGTTTTCTAAAAATCATCCCTTAAGGGGGTGAGGGGGGGGGTGCAAACTTAGTATGAAACTTTGCCGTTTTTTAAGTTATTCGAATGAGATTCAATATGAAAGTCCTTCATTAAAAGTTATGAAAAACATGTAAAATAGCTTTTCGAAAATTATCCCTTAAGGGGGTAAATAGGGGGGTGCAAAGTTAGTATGAAACTTTGCCATTTTTTAAGTTATTCGAATGAACTTAGTATGGATGTTCCTCATTGGATGTCATGAAACACGTTTAAAATATTTTTCCGTAAGTCATCCCTAAAGGTTTCAAATGGGGGTGCAAAGTTAGTATGAAAGTTCTGTGATTTTCAAAGTTATCTCAATAAAAAGTGGTATTTGGGTTGTAAGTTCCTAATAATAATTATTTCCGATATCTTTTTTTTATGAATTCACCGACTAAGGGGGTAAAAAGGGGGTGCAAAGTTAGTATGAAACTTTGCCGTTTGTGAAGTTATTCGAATGAACGGTATGAATGTTTCTCATTGAAAGTCGTGAAACACATGTAAAATATTTTTCCGAAAGTCATACCTTAAGGGGGTAAAAGGGGGGTGCTAAGTTAGTATGAGAGATCTGTGATTTTCAAAGTTATCTCAATAAAAAGTGGTATTTGGGTTAAAAGTTCCTAATAATAATTATTGCCGATTTTTTTTATGAATTCACCCACTAAGGGGGTAAAAAGGGGGGTGCAAAGTTAGTATGAAAGTTCTGTGATTTTCAAAGTTATCTCAATAAAAAGTGGTATTTGGGTTATAAGTTCCTAATAATGATTATTTACGATAACTTTTTTTTATGGATTCACCCACTAAGGGGAATTTGCCGTTTGTGAAGTTATTCGAATGAAATTCGGTATGAATGTTTTTCATTGAAAGTCATGAACCACCTGTAAAATATTTTTCCATAAATCATCCCTTAAAGGGGTAAATTGGGGGGTGCAAAGTTAGTATGAAACTTTGCCGTTTGTGAAATTATTCTCAATGAAACTCTGTATGAATGTTCCTCATTGAAAGTCATGAAACGTGTAAAATATTTTTCCGAAAATCATCCCATAAGGGGGTAAAAGGGGGGTGCAAAGTTAGTATGAAAGTTCTGTGATTTTCAAAGATATCTCAATAAAAAGTGGTATTTGGGTTACAAGTTCTTAATAATGATTATTTGTGATTTCTCTTTTTGTGCAAATTTAGGGAGAAGCCGACTAACTTAATTACGCACATAGCAGCGCAGGGTCTAAGCTATAAGGGTTAGAAACTTGAAATTTTGCACAGGGGTTCCTTTTATAACGTAAGGGGGCACAGAGAAAGGATTTTCGCAAATTCACCCCCTATGGGGGTAGAACGGGGGTGCAACGTTAGTATGAATGTTTGCCGTTATTGCAGTTATTCGAATGAAATCCAGTACGAAGGTCCCTTATTGAAAGTCACGAAACTCGAGTATTTTTTTATAATCATCCCCTAAGGGGGTAAAAGGGGGTGCAACGTTAATATGTAAGTTCTCTGATTTTCTAAATTATTTCAATAAAATGTAAATTACTGTAACTTACTAAAATTAAATGTATGTAATAAATATGAATGTTAACGATTACTCTTTTTTTTTATTATTTCACATGCGCTAAAAGTATACGTGACTTATTTGCAAATACTTTTTCCAACTAAAGCCCACGCGGACGAAGTCGCGGGCAACAGCTAGTTATCTAATACAGAGCTAATCGCTTTTAGCGATAAAAGCTGTTAATCTCTGTAACAGAGATAGCGTGGAGTAGACGGATGTAATCCTTGGTGACCTTGGCGGAAGTCATCCGTCTAGTAGACGATAGCGGGCGCGTGTTTCCATCCGCGGATAGAGCGCTTGGATGACATCCGCCTAGCCGGCGGATTACATCCAACCAAGGACAGTAGGCTATTTGACAGTGTGAAAAAAACAGTATTACCCTATTAGTCGTATAAGTTGTGTGTCTTTAAAGCGCTTTAAGGCATTTTAACTAAAAAGACAATTATGATTTGTAAAAAAACACAAGATTTGATTGATTAATTTGATAATTTGTATCTGCGGCCATTGTATTGAAAACGGCCTGGATTGGCCGATTCTATGATGACGTCACATGGCAGTGAAAATGGCGTCTGTCATTCATTCTTTCTTAAGTTCATTGGTTGGTTTACCGGATAGTGACGTCATAATTCCTGTGCGACGCCATATTGCCTAAGATAAGGCTATCTTAGGCAATATGGCGGCTTATTTGCAAAGTTTTCATTTGCCTTTTTTAGAAGAAATACACGAAAGAATTCTTCTATTAAGGTAGGGATTACCTTAAAAGCAATAAACGGAACATTCATAGGATCACTTTGTTCTCCGTCGGGCCGCCCGTCCGTTTGAAATTAAAACCACATTTTCAAGTCTACGGTCTCTCGAAACTCCGTATTAAACAAACTCACATGAATCACAATTCATATGGTAGGTACTTCCCGTTGATCTATAAATTATCATAACTATGAAATTCGGCAAATAATTTCTAGATGTAGGGAAAATGTAGGGAAAAATCTGAAAACTATATATTTTTAATTAAAGTCCTTTTTGTTTGATTTGGTATATCGTCCCATTGTTTTTTTATAAAAAATATAAACCGCCTTCAGAGCACTGCAGCACTAGTTAAATAAGCAGAAATATTTAAAAAAAATCTCTTGAAATATATTTAGGTACATGTAAGTTTTTTCAAGTCATTCTTACAATTTTTTTTTTAATCATCGATTTTAAGACACACATGTTTAACCGACGAATTTTAATAATTGTCGTGTAAGTACTGTGACAGACTGAGGCCATTATGTATCAATATAAATCAGAGTACAAAGGAATCGAACCCACTACCTCTGCCACGGTAATCAACCGTGTCACCGCCAGGCCTTTATTTTCTTCCACATCCTACTTGAGTGACAGTGTCATCGCGTTTTTATTTCGCATCCATCTCCATCATCCATATGCAAAAACAAAGTGAGGAGGGTCCAACTATCCCTGTCGATTCAATCTTCTAAATGATGAGTACACTCAAGGGCAAGACATATGTAACGCGTTCAATCGATACTTTGGGGGCGTATTTGCGACTGAATCAACTGATAAAGTCAACATGCAGAACCTTTATGCTCCAAACAATGAAGTGCAATCCAGGATTGAAATATCGACCGATAGGGTCGAAAAAATGTTACATCTCCTTGACAAATCAAAGGGTGCTGGATGTGATGGCATCCCCCCTATATTTTGGTCTAACTGTTCCTGAAGTCTTGCTATTCCGGTTACTATCCTATTTAGGCGTTCCTTGCAGGAGGGTATATTTCCCGACATCTGGAAAAGAGCTCTAATTGTACCTGTACATAAAAAAGGAACGAGGTCACAAATAGATAATTATCGCCCAATTTCAATATTAAATGTATTAGGAAAGTTATTTGAAAAACTTGTTTATGATCAAATGTATCCATTAATACAGGGATTTTCTCAATCACAGCATGGTTTTCTGAAGGGGCGTTCCACGGTTTCCAACTTGTCTCTTCTTACTGATTTTGTCATTAATAATATGGAGGGTGGTGGTCAGGTCGACGTGATCTACACGGACTTCGAAAAAGCCTTCAACCGCGTGGATCACGTCGTCTTGCTCAACAAACTTCAATCTTTGGGGATACATGGAGATCTTTTGAGATGGGTCAAATCATATCTATCAAAGCGATCTCAAGCTGTAGTACTTGGTGGCTATAAGTCAGATTATATCACTATTTCCTCCGGGGATCTCTTCTGGGGCCTTTATTCTACAATGTATACATATATGATATTACTAACACTATTAAAGATACCCAACATCTGTTGTACGCAGACGATAAAAAAATATTTAAGCATATAAAAACTGTGGCAGACTGTGTAGCTTTGCAAAATACTCTAGATGCATTAACAGAATACTATGCTGCTAACAAAATTACGCTGAGTATAGCGAAATGTCATTGTATAACTTTCACTCGTAAAAATAATCCAATAAAATTTGACTATAAGTTTAATAACATAAATATTGACAGAGTTCAAGCAGTAAGAGACTTAGGCGTAACACTAGACTGTAAAATGCTTATGAGTAATCACATTGATGAGATTGTCAACAAAGCCTACCGTAGTCTAGGTTTTGTAATGCGTACTTGTGAACCATTTACATTAATTACGAGCATAAAAGCAGTTTATTACGCGTATGTCCGAAGTATATTAGAATATGCTAGTCCCGTGTGGAACCCTCATTATGCTAAGTATACAAAACAAATAGAGCGTATCCAAAAAAAGTTTATAGAGCATCTTAATTACAAATTTAAAAAAACATCAAACACTTATGTAGAAAGCTGTCGTTATTTCAGATTACTTACTTTGGAGGAAAGACGTGTTATGCTTGATATGGGTTTTCTCTATGACATCGTAAGGGGTGGGTTGGACTGTCCTGCACTACTTAAACAAATTGGTATACATGTACCCGCTAGAAAATCTAGAAACAAACCATCACTGTTTCACGTACCTTTTCACTCCTCAAATTATGGTCAAAACGCAGTTCTCACTCGTTTGCCACGCACATTTAACAATAATTTTAACGATTTAGACCTATTTGACCTACACGAAACATTCATTTAAAAATGACATTCGTCTAAAATTATCTGAAGCCAATAATAATAGCTAATTTCGATAACCAAATCCACTATATTCAAGGACCTAGTTAGATAGATTCTTTGTTCTTTTATTTTGGTATCGCTTATCGCATCTAATATTATATTAATTATGCTTAGTGGTTCTCCGATTCCAAGACCTAATAGTCGTAGGGCTAAGTACGATGCTTTTCATGTACCTATTAATAATATTTTCTTAAATACATGTATATTCACAAAAAATATAATCTTAAAATACGCTCTGCTGGTGGTAATAGTGCTTAGTGGTTTTCCGATCCCAAGATTTATAATCGTAGGGCTAAGCACATATCTATCTTGCATAATTATTTTGTAAATATTATTCTGATATTTGTATGTATTATATTATATATTTATTTTATAGCACATCACAGACTTACATTAGCTATGGAACATACTATCATATTATTATATTTATAATTATATATTTTTTGTCACCTCATTTGCTAACAATTTCAAAGTGCTTAACTTTGAAATTGTTTGCACTTTCGGACCCACCTGTCTAAAATTTGTTTAGAGTTTACTTTTTGTTTCTTTTTTTTCACTTCTCAGCAATCTGTGTGCATTTAAAACAGTCGAGGAAAACTTTTATTGGCTTTACTATGTGTAAGAAACCATTATGTAATAATAGATTAAGAAGCTGTTGTTTTCCCTAATATACAAAAATAAAAAATAAAATCATCATCATCATCAACCCATCATGTCCCCACCGAGGGGCACGGGTCTCTTCCCTGAGGAAGGTATAGGCCATACTTCACCACGGGGGCCAAGTCCGGATTGGTGGAGGCTTGTAAGACTAGTGGCTGGTCTTATTGTCAGAAGTTTTCAAGCCGCCCTGAGGCCTCTGACTTGGCTTCATCCATCCATGTCCATAGTCCGTTTAATTTACGTACCAAGTTTTTTCCAGAAGGAGCGCAGCCTGGCCACTATTATATCCAAGCGGCCGTCGAACTCTTCTTTGAAAAGCATCTCTTTGATCAGCGCCGCATCATTGACGACCACCGCCTGGAAGTCCGCCAGGTAGAAGCCCACTATCCCAGTCTTGTACTTTTTGCCGAGCTTCTCGAACGCCACGGACAAGTTGTTGAAGCTATTGGCGAGGATTATCCAGTAGGAGCCGTAGACCGGAAGCCGAGGTGGACCTGAGTACCAAAGGAGGTAGATTAGAGACGGCTGGTGGAATGGCCATACGTTTGTTTATAAGAAAATATATGATAGAATTAATTCAGCCTTTTGGAAGCGTTTGCTACTAACTGTGTAGTAGGCGCGCCAAAAAAACATAAAAATTACCTTAGGAACTAGGTACCCAGAAAACATAATTTTTTATGTCGTTTTATATACAGGGTGGAATTTTGTAATGCCACCTGAAGGGGAAGTACCCTTAATACTGTAGATAGAAAATTTTACTCAAAGAAAACATTCCTTTATTTTTGAAAAGAAAGAACACTGCATTCAAAGATTTTTAAAAATTCCCTTGCCGCATCCGGTAATCGAACCGACTAAAATCTTTAAAAGTTGCACCCTGTACTTTTATTGCATCGATCGTTAGGGTCAATTATAAGAATGAGATCTCTCTAACAAACTTCATAAATTAAATGAAAGGAAAACAATGAAATCTTTAATTATTAATTCAATGGGTCAAGTTAAAGCACTTTTACTCAAAGCTCCGTTTCTTTATGTTTACTTAAGTTATTATTTAATAATTATCATTGACGTCATTTATCCATTAAAATGAAGAATTACTATTTAGATAAGACGATTGCAATTTGCACGATCACCAGATCTCATCCCTTTAGATTTTTTTGTGGGGATATGTAAAAAATAAAATTTACAATAAATCTTATGAGAATGTAAACGAGTTGAGAGTTGAAGTTCAGAATACGATTTATAACATTCACCACAACACGTTATTAAAGGTTCCTAGAAATGAATTCGTTAGAAGAATAAATTTGTGTATCCAAGAAAATGGAGACCATTTCGAGCAATTAATTAGGTAGTTTACCATTTTTTGTAAATAATTAAAACAATTTAAGATTTCATTGTTTTCATTTCGTTTAATTTATGAAGTTTGTTAGAGAGATCTTATCCTTATAATTGACAATAACAGCATTCATACATTTTAAAAAACATCTGTACTCCGTTCGGGAATCGAACCCGGTTGTTTTGAAAAAAAAAACTTCTATTAATCAAGCACTAACAATCAATTGAAAACACTTATTTGGAGCTTTATTTTGTCTTACAAATAAATCGTTGATTTTCCTTTTTTTTTTGGATGCTTACTCTTGTTTAGTTGGCAGACAATTCAGAAATATTTAAGAACCAGGTGCAGGGTGCAGCTGGTTGATATTTGTATGCTAATTTTGGTAAAATTTTGTTTTGGAACAATGACGTACGAAACTTTGTATACACAGATATTATTCTAGTAACAAAGTTGCTACACCCAGTTTACTTTGATCGTTGGCTTGTTGAAAACTCAACGCAAAGTGTATAAAATAAAGTCTACACAAATCCGAACATATCGTGTTGGCTCATAGACTACAAAAAGTTACTGAAACACTTTCTGGTCAAACTGTGCACTGTTAGAGTTACAACACATGTAAATTAAACTGAAGTCGTCACAAATGCATACAATATTTTGTCCACGCTACGACTACAAAGAGTTTCTGAAACACCTTCCGGTCAAACTGTATAAAAACTGATGCCACACGTACCTACAAACCGAAACGCACACAGTCGCATTGTTTCGAAACAATAACGGAACTTTGTAAATTTGTTCATCATCATTATCATCTTCACCCCACCATGTCCCCACCGAGGGGCACGGGTCTCTTCCATGAGGAAGGTGTAGGCCATACTCCACCACGGGGGCCAAGTCCGGATTGGTGGAGGCTTGTAAGACTAGTGGCTGGTCTTACTGTCAGAAGTTTTTAAGCCGCCCTAAGGCCTCTGACTTGGCTTAACGTCTGCCATCTATCGACGGCAGCCGGCACCAACTGTTTAACGTGTATTGCGAAGCACGGAGCCGCTCGGAAAAATGCCACTAGCGTTAGTCATAGACGGTGACCCATCCATGGACTGAACGAGCCGTATGTTGCTTAACCTTAGTGATCGTTTTAAATTCACTCAGGCAGCCCGGCTACGAGCGATTCAACTTTTGTTACTGACTATATTTTGCGACCAAAAAATGCTATCTGAACTCTTCTTGCCATGGAACCTCTGAACCCTAAAACATGATGGATGGGGCTTGGGCTACAGAGGTCAACAGATAATGTTGTAATCTTTTAATGTTGAGTCTGTAATATTGTTATTGTTAATCACGTTTTATTATTTAATAGGTAGGTACTCAACTTTTTTTTATTTAGGTAAGTAACAACGTTCAAAACAACCTTCTAGAGATTATTTCGCATCGTACACAAATTAAACTTTGTATTAGGTTTTCTAGAGGTTGTCCACACAGCCGCATTATCCTACAATTCAAGGTGTTAATTCCGCAAAATAGTTATTACAGTCTTTTTGTTTATTATTTTAAACATACTTTTACCAAATAGGGCATGTACTGGCAAAGGGCAAGACAATAACTATAGCGTGCGTGCATGCTTCGACTAATGAATGTTGCGAACGACTAATGCGAAAGAGGTCTATCAGATCGTGGCGAAAGGAAAACCTTGGTCTTGGCCTACTAATCACTTTAAGAGTCATTCTTCAGTGCCTAAGTGCATATGAGTAATTGAATTTTATGCATTGAATTTTAGGCAAATCTTTTATTTAAGTATAATAAAAGTAATTATATAATTAAACCACTTCTAATATACATAGGTATAAGCCTGCCATACTCTAAGCAAAAGAGGTCAAGTCGATCGGCACTAGCTGGCCTGAATTGGAAGCTGCCGCGAACGGCCGTCAGAAGTGGAAATCTGTGGTTAAGGCCCTATGCTCCTCTAGGAGTTAAAGGACCGAAGAAGAAGAATAAGATACTCTAAGGCCGACTTGCACCACCGACTAAAATCCATTTAGCGTTAAATTAAATATAATTTTGACAGATAGTGTATGGCGGAAGTGTCGAAATTCTGTTTAACTTAAAGTTAAATGGATTTTAGTCGGTGGTGCAAGTCAGCCTAAGTGTGTTCCGCGGGTCCCGCGAAGCGCAGCCGAACATTGTCGCCACCCATAACAGAACAGTTATTAGTAGTAGGTAACGTTACATTGTACTTAGTAAAGATGTACCAAATAATACGTTTTTAAAAACAACTGTTTTATTGTAGGGTTCCGTCAAGTATTTCGCTTTCCAAAAGGGTCCCGTCACCAAAAAAGTTTGAGAACCGCTGATGTAAGCAAATATTTTTCAATCAAATATTAAGTTTCTAGACTGTATCAAAAATAAAATTAAGAACTAATGGATAGTTGTTTAATTTCAACGATACTAAAAGAACGGTTTTAAAGGTTTTGCTCTGATTCAATAACAAATTGTGTAGCCCTGATCCTACCAGTGATGGACTGGGTCATATCAGAGGATGAAATCCATGAACATTTTAATAGAGGAGAAGGTGGTAAGTCTGGTGGTGGTCCTCTAACATGTTTATTTAGGTCTTATGTATAAAAACGCAATTCCTTAAAATCACTCCGCAGGTGCAGTTTAAGTAAGAAAGGAAAAACGGTGGTGAAGGGAAACACTTAACCGCAGATCATTTAAACTGGCTCTGAGGAGTGTTTTTGAAGAATCGTATTTTTATAAATAACCCCGTTTGTATCATCATAATTTTTGCATCATCACATATTATTTCATATTATTAATTTATTAGGTTAAAATAACCTGGGAAGAAATACCAGAGCAATGGCAGCGTTCAAACTTGGGGCTTATTGATTAGGGCCGAATTTCATTCAGGAACTACAATTCGTAGTTCATTGTTGTTGTTGTTGCTTTAACCCTTTGCTGCACAATACGGTATTTGACACTATCAACAATAAATTATTTGAGATGCTCGGTTAAAACAAAAATTACAAAATGATTCGGAAAATGTATTTCTTTTAATCAATTACTAGTTATTACCATTTTTAAATAGATGAAACATAAAAAGAGTGCTCTAAAATGTGACGTCACAAGCAAGTATTTTCATACAAAATTCCGTTTTAAAAGTAACTCATTTGACATCCTGTCAAATACCCAATTTAAAAAAATACGGTAGGTAGCTATATAGTTAACTTAAACAAACTGTTTGTGATAAAAATTACGTGCGACGACTTCTGTGGCGTAGCGGTTAGCGCATCTGCTTACCATGCGGAAGGTCCCGGGTTCGATCCCCGGGTTGGGGAGAAAAAAAAAACTCCAGGTCTTGGATGTTTACATGTTTGTGACGTCGCTGTTTCTGGTTCCCACGCCACAGGGTATCCTAGTGTGGGACCAGAAGCAATGTATGTGCCTGTATGTAAATGTTTATGTTTAAATACGGACGTTTATAATGACCATTTGAGACACATTGCTTGGAGGAGTCTACTTTTTAATCGACGTTGCAATTTACTTTCATAGAATTTTCATAGTGAACGATTAAAAATCAGTTCCATGAAACAGGCCCGCCGTGCCGTGCGTGCCGCCGGCAAGGTGAAGAAGAGCTGGTTGGAATCCTGCGCCACATCCTGTCCGAATATTAGCTATTCTAGTAGAGGACCAAGGGTCAATGACTGGGGACTTTAATAGATTCCCGCTAAAAATGGCAATTTCTTTGGGCAAAAATGCTAGTCCCTGTGTTATTAACTCTAGTTTCTAAAGGGGTTTTCACCAAGAATTTTGTTTTCTCAAACGAAATAAAAGAAAGAATTTAGATGAAGATAATTCAAATTTGAATTGTATTACTTCTTAGTAATTTGGCAATTATGAATGAAAAATTATATCTGGCAAATGTCCACCACGAGCACGCTGACAGATGTCGATTCTTTCATAAACGTTTTTAATCACTTTTTGGCAAAATGGCGGGTCTATTAATCACATCATGGATTTTGAGTTTCAAGGCTGCAATCGATTCGATTGGCTCCGTGTGGACTCTGTCCTTAACTTAGCCCCACAAAAAATAATCCAGTGGTGTTAAATCACACACGGTAACGGTCAATGCATCATGCTCGCGAGATGTTAACAACTCAGTTTTTGCGTATTATTGACGACGTGGATATTACTGACATGTGATTTCAACAGAACGGAGCCACGTGTCACACAGCCAATGAAATAATCAATTTATTAGAATATAATTTTTCATTCATAATCGCCAAAACTTTCTCTTCGTAGTTAATACAATAAAAATTTGAATCATGGTCATCTAAATCTTTGTTTTATTTTATTTTAGAAAACAAAGTTCTTGTTGAAAAACCCTGTAGCTTGTACGTTCTAATATATGTGATTTGTTATGTTAACTTTTTGCAAACCTATACGTATCATAAAAGAAAGATTTTTTTCATCGGTGGCGCATGGCGCTAGTGTTACGCTGAGGAGTTCATTAAAAAAAATCCGCCGATTGTATAAACACTTTTGAAAAACGTTTTGTAAAAAAGATATAACTTTTTCCTTGGTAGCGCGAGTGTTAGGTACTCAGAAACCCAGGCCTACCTAAGGGCGGGCGGCCCGACATTAGAGGCACCAAATTCGGGAGCGATTTTTCTCGAATAATGTAAGAACGAAAAAAAATAAGACGATCCGGACAGCGGGAGAATAAATAAATCAGTGATAACTGATAAGGCGGCCAATGCTGCTGCCTGTCTCTTTATATTAGAGAATACACAGCATATAGCGAGATTTGAAAATTATTTACATATTTCCTTAACAAAAATGAACTCACCCGGCGGGAAATTCTTCGGCCTCTTATACGCATTCTTGACCAAGTAAACTACAAGAAATGGTATGAGCAGCGCCAACACAAGAGCACCTATCATGTTTGAGCCTCGAGTCGGCTAACACTTTTATTTGCAAAGACCTTCTGTTGATTCTGGAACGACCGTTTACGAAAGTATCTCAAAAATATTAGCGCTCCGTTATCTCATACATGCCAATATAAAGAGCGCTTATTGTTGATATGTGTAACCTAATGTGATTAATTACTTATACTCTTATTATGCCACTGATAGAGCAGCCCAGGCGCGATTCTTGCCCCGGTCGGGCGGTTCCCGTGACGCCGGCTTTCTTCTTCCATTGAATTTGGAAGAAGAAACCGTAGAATTCGGAATGTTCTATCTTGATAAAAAAAAATATTTATATATACTTATAAGTATATAGATTTATATAATTAACATATCACACTATCACATCACACTAATATTATAGAGGCGAAAGTTTGTGAGTGTGTATGTTTGTTACTTCTTCACGCCTAAACGGCTGGAGTGATTTTAATAAAATTTGGTATGGAGTTAGCTGATACCCTGGATTAACACATGGGCTACGTTTTACTGCGGGAAAATATCTTACTCCCCCATGGGACTAAGATATTTTAAATAAAAAAAAAACTATTCATATTTCTAGGGAATTCCCCATGGAAATCCCTAGAAATATGAATAGTTATTATTTTTACAGCTAATACAGAATTTATTTTCCCTAATAAACCGCGAGTAACACCGCGGGGCACAGCTAGTAAATTATAATTAACAATCAAAAACTCACTTTGTACCATATTAGATAAAGAATACTTTATTAGGGTTCCGTAGCGAACGCAGAATCCTTATATTTTCGCCAAGTTTCGTCCGTCTGGCCGCGGCTTAGAACAGAGACGAGAGTCTCTAACAGAAAAATGAGGGTACCTCACCTACACCCCTAATGAGAGGTTTTCATTTTCAGTTTAAAAAAAAATTGCATTTTTTTCTCGCATGCACCATGTGAGCGTAGGAAGATCGATATTTTTTTAGATTTAGCGAAACGTTAAGGTTTAAAGCGAAATTTTTTGTCATCGTAGGGCGTCTCCCTCCCTCTTCCGGCTAAAAGTTGATTGTAGAAACGTGACTCGCTCGCAGCCCCGGCTGCCAGAGTGATGTTAAACGATCACATAGGTGAAGCAACATAGGGTGCGTTTAGTGCACGCATGGGTAACCGTTCTATAGCTAACGTAGAGTTAGTTGCATTTGTGGCATTTTGTAATTTTTCCGAGACCCGTGCCCCTCGGTGGGGACATAGTGGGTTGATGATGAGAAACGTGAAATAAATCCGGTCAGTAGCTCATTATAATGAACTTAAAAGGAAAACTGTCACTGCCAAATAGGTTTTACTAAGGTACCTGGGTCGAATATTATATATATTAATACAAAACCCACAACAATTTTTTTTATAATAATAAAGCTAAAACAAAGAAGTTTTGGCACTGTTTCATAAAGAGATACTATGCTATTGTCAAAATTCATGTGTGTTTCCTGGTGTACATACAATAAAGAATATTCTATCTATCTATCTATGTTTACAACAAAGGCAAAAAACTACAAAGACATTAACGATAAATAGTATTTTAACAGTTAGAAAAAAATGGAAATTGGCCATATTTCCGATATATGTGGCCATATTTACTGTAAGAATTTACTAGTTTGAAAACACAAATTCTGAATAAACTGAATTAAAAATGGATATTATGTTTTAATTTAATAAAACATTCATTGAGAAGATACTTTTTGGGCGACATTCAGAACAAATAAAGAAGTATCTTTACAATTATATCAAAATTAACAATCAGATTTAAAGTGTTTCTTAATTTAAACTTAAAATACTACCCATAGTTAGATTAGGTATAGAAAATCAACAAAATTATCAAAAGGAAAACGTAACGTTTGAGATCCTTCATAAGTCTGCAAGTAAATCACAATAATATTACAAACTAGAAAAAAATGTAGGTAACCCTAATGAAGTAAGTATTTATAATTAGTCGTGACTGCCTCTGACCAATTACCCCGAAGCCCTTTCGCTTTATAGCGTGCCATGGTCTAAAACAAAAGAAAGTGTCAGTAATTTAGCATCGTAAATAAGGCCAATAAGTGGCCATATTTGCAGTCAAAGCCATGCTTTTCATATTCATCAGTTTTCATATTCATGAATGAAAAACACACACTAGGGATAATTTGTGATCGCGTTGTTAGGAATAATTTGGTATGAGGCCATATTTTCAGACTGCCTATTCGACCCAGGTGCCTTAATTAACGAGTAATGAAAAATTCGTACAAAATCCACTGAAAATTACTTCGATGAAGAAGTAGTTAGTCTAATAAAGCACATAAAAAGACCCTCTTTCAACGGAACCCTACACTCCATTTATTTTCGACGACATTTATTTTCACACTTTAAACGACACTAGAGTCTGACAAGCGAGTCCTGGGACGCGATTTATTTCGAATTCTTCATATGGCCACACTCTGACTGTCAAACTTAGGTATTTCAGCTGGAAGTAGTACAGCCCAAACAGTTTGATACTCGTCCTAGATTTAAACAAGAAAAAAACTTTTGTTTCTATTCAAAATAATTTTACCTATGTTTTAGTAGCTATGTACATACGAGTAATAATGTTTTAAAGCAAACATGAATTATTTCTTGTTGTAAGGTCTGTCGGATGACGAAAACAGATCGAAGACTTAGTCAAAGAACTCAAAGATGTTGAGAAAAAAGATATGAATCTGATTTTTATTATGGTTCAGCATTAATAAATGTTTATAAGTTTATGTGGTGCATTGCATCTTTATTATCCCTGTTTTTGGTGGAGTGGAAATGTTGGTTTCGATGTAGTTAATGTTTTCGTTTTGTTTATATTTATTTATGTTTGGACAAAATTCATTGGAGACTCCAAACTAATTAAAAAATTAATTAATAAAATAATTAAGTTAAGCAAAAGTATCAAGATGATTTATTCAGACGATATGCAGGGTTATCTAAACTAACTTATTTAAGTCAATTAATTTTAATAATTAAGTTAATTAAACTAACTTAGATAAGTTAACTAAAATATTTTTAAATTTCCCGCCAAAGGCTTGAGCCACGCACGACTCGCACTATAAATCAAAAACCTTTAGCGGTAGAAAACTCGAAACAGTTTGCAAATTTAGTACTAGCTAGCACTAAATTTTAATTTGTAAACTGTTTTGAGTTTTCTACCGCTAAAGGTTTTTGATTTAGTGTCATTTAAAGTTTGGAAAAAAAGTCAAGTATAGATAAATGAACTATACATTGCACAGGCACAGTGTTCTTCCGAACAAAATTAAATATCAATTATTATAAAGATTAAATGATTAAAAAGATTTAATGTCACTAAGGGCTATGAAAAATAGATAACAACCTATTCTCATGCCTACCGAATGCACATTTTGGACAGGACAAAATGGTCCTTGGGTGATTGTCAGAAAATGGCTCAAATTGCATAATTTCTTCGGCGCACTTTTTTCATATTAACTCAATAAAAAGTAACATTTATATTGTAGGAATCGCTCGTAGCCTGGGCTGCCTGAGTGATCTTAAACGATCACTAAGGTTAAGCAACATACGGCGCGTTCAGTCCATGGATGGGTCACCGTCTATGACTAACGCTAGTGGCATTTTTTCCGAGCGATTCCGTGCTTCGCAAGGTACGTTAAGCAGTTGGTGCCGGCTGCCGTCGATAGATGGCAGTCGTTAAGCCAAGTCAGAGGCCTTTAGGGGCGGCTTGAAAACTTCTGACAGTAAGACCAGCCACTAGTCTTACAAGCCTCCACCAATCCGGACTTGGCCCCCGTGGTGGAATATGGCCTATACCTTCCTCAGGGAAGAGACCCGTGCCCCTCGGTGGGGACATAATGGGTTGATGATGATGATATTGTAGGTTTATTGGCACCTTTTTTTATTTTGTTAACGGGGTGAAATGCTTTGTGCACCATAACCGCCACCCTTGGGGGAGGGTGACGGCCGTGTGTCGGACTCTCCTCTCCTAATAATAGGAGAGGCATACCTCCTAAGACACCCCGGGGGCCGTCCTGTCGCTCGTGCAATGGGGCGCCGCCGGATCTCGCAAGTGGTAGACCACAGTGCGAATGCTACAGCGGCGCCCCGGCGACGTCGACCCGACTCGCAAGGAGTCGGGCCCACCCTCACTGGAGAAGGGGCATGGGCCCCCCACCCCCTTCTCCCGTCACGTTGTCGGACGGCAGGTCCCCCAATCTGCCGTCTGTGACCCTCCCTCAACCTCCTCTATGCCCTCTGCTGAACAGAGGGACATAGAGGAGGGCCCCCACCGTGTGTTTTTTATAGAGGTTGTCTCCTCGCGGCCCGAAGGCCCCCGGCCCCACTCAGTGTGGGGTTACGGGTGCGGGGCTCATAGTGGACCCCGCGGGACATCCAGCAGCGCAAGCCACTGGACGTCCCCCTCCCTCTGGTTTTGGTCCGCGCCGGCCGAAGCCGGTACCCCCCATGTCTTTAGGGCGTTCCCCTATCCGCCACCCGGGGGACGCGTCCGATGGAAGACCAGAAACTCCACACGGAGGTTTATTGGCACCTGAAGGTTGTATTGTAACAACGTATTTGTAGGTTCTGGTGGCAACTACTACAATAAGTATAATACAGTCTGTTAGCTTTTAGAATATAGGTACCTCGGCTACTATCGGATAGAATCGGATATATTCGTGTAATAGAAATATCGGAACTATTATGACCTTAATTTCTTAATTACAGAACAGGAAGTAGTATTACACTCGTGTGCTTTCGGCGAAAACCGAAGTCTACTCTAGAGCCCAGGTATATTCTAAAAGCTAACAGACTGTATGTTACTTTTTATTGAGTTAATATTTAAAAAAAATGCGCCAAAGAAATTATGCACTTCTGATAATCACCCCCTTGATACCAATAACGACATAACATATATCATTAGAAAGGTACTTATTTCTATACACTACAACAGTTACGAGCACTATGGTAGCTCCTTTCAAAAAGGTGTGTGAAAAAAGTTATAGCGATATAAAACCATTTTTATATCGCCATAAAACAATTTTCGAAGACGATTTTAAAGAATAATATTTTTTTTAGGATTCCGTTACCAAATGGCAAAAAACGGCCGTATGTCACAGCCACTTTTTTCCGAAACTATAAGAACCATACTAGTGAAACTTGGTAAGTAGATGTATTCTGAACCGCATTAATATTTTCACACAAAAATAGAAAAAAACAATAAATTTTGGGTATTCCCCATACTTAGAACTGAATCTCAAAAATTTTTTTCATCAAACCCATACGTACGGGGTATCTATGGATAGGTCTTCAAAAATGATATTGAGGTTTTTAATACACTTCCAAAGTGGTAATTGTTCAAACAAATCTTCCACCGAAGATTGGTTTGAACGAGATCTAGTAAGTAGTTTTTTTTTAATACGTCACGAATCGTAAACCGCATTTTGGTTTACTTGGAGTCTTGGGCGTATTATGAAACGCCCCATTTCTATTTTATTAAATATGATTTTTACTGTTCCCTATCCAAAGGGTAAAACTCCGCTATTACTGAGACTTCGCTGTCGTCCGTCTGTCAACAGGCATGAACCGTGATAGTTAGACAGTAGAAATTTTCACAAAGGATGTACAATAAAACACTACTACTACTAATACTAAAAAACCGAATGAAATAAATATTTAATCCATACAACAAACGAGATTTTTTTACTCGTTTTTGCCCGATATTGATAACGGCAACAGGTAGACGCTTGAAATATTCACAGAATATTTAGTTATATTATTCACTTTAAGAATAAATAATTAGTTAAATTAAAATAAATTTTTTTCCCGTTTTTATAAATAATGTTACGGAACCCTTCGTATGCAAGTCCGACTCGCACTTGGCCGGTTTTTTTTACTTTTTGACGTCATTGCCATTTGCTTTGTGACCCCGTGTTTTTTGGCCCGCCTTTGATATTATACTTATATGCCTACTAAGAGGACGCATCCAGTTGAGACATAGGTATAAGAGAAAGAACTTAGGTATTACAGTCATATTTTTCAACTGAGATCGAGAAAGAGACAGATAAAAGATGTAAATATTATTGCAGTTGTTTATTTGGGCGACGCACAGTCGGCACTTGCGAACACACTTAACATTAGGTTTTGGCTGTCATCAGCCCTTCAAGGCACCTACATGCAATCTTCTCAGTGGTGGATTTACCAATAGGCTGAGTAGGCTGGAGCCTAGGGCGGCAGATTTTAGGGGGCGGCAAATTTGTCTCAACATTTTTTTTGTCTAACAGAAATAATAAAAAAAACCTGAATGTCAAACCTGATTTCACCATTTAACTTAACCTGATAAGTGGGTGACGTTTGCAATCTGCTAATACATACTTTTATGTTACATATTTGCGTAGGCAGTTATTTTGATGTCGGCGGTGCGGAAACAAATGGCATGGCCATTCGCTAAAAGTATCTGGCCGGAATGAAAGCTGCGACATCAGTTTATCCAAACTTGGATAAATTTGGGTAATTTTTTTCTTAACTTAAGCGATAAAGCTTTTTGTGGAGGTACAATCTACCTACTAATTATTCACAAAAAAAAAATTAAAACGTGATCACAAATAATTTGACTTAGAGCGGTTTTATTAATTGAGATTGAAACCGTATTAATGATAATAGAGAGATTTATTTTGTAATTTACACAATTTTACTATTTGCACTAGCACTAGTAAAATTCTCTTTACACATAAGCCCTCGTTGGTTGGAATAAAAGCATTAGTTGTTTAGTTCCTGGAACGGTGATAGCGGACGCGAAACGGACTCGTAGAAAATCTCGCTCTTGTTGAATATTTTCTTTCAAACATTAGTAAAGAAGTCTCAGTCAATGATGACTTGGCCCATTCATATAATGTTACAGGTGTAGTGATAGCGTTATTCGTATACTGTAAACTTGCACGGGTTGCCAAACGTTTCATGTTTCCCGCAAGACCATGGACCTTATCCATGACCGGTGGCATGGAAGTGTAACTGTGCGTCTTTCCTAAAATCTTATGTGTAGTAAAATAGGTTCACAGAACCTATTCTTAAAATGTTAGGGAGCCCCGTCTGTGATGTTTTCATGACAAAAACCTCAATTTTATGCTCATCAAGGTGATGCTGCAGTTTTTTTTAAAAGCGTAGAGTCTGGTAGTATCATGCTTTAATTAATCATTTGAAACCATGATGATGCTACAATACGATTAAAATCAGTTAACGATTCGGCAAACCTAGGTAATTGGGTATTTGACAGGATGTCAAATGAGTTACTTTTAAAACGGAATTTTGTATGAAAATACTTGCTTGTGGCGTCACATTTCAGACACTCTTTTTATGTTTATAATATATTATTCTATTTAAAAATTGTAATAATTAGTAAATGATTAAAATAAATACATTATCCGAATCATTTTGTAATTCTTGTTTTAATCGAGCATCCCAAATAATTTACAATTTATTTATTTATTAAATACATAATTATTTATTTAAATAATAATTTAGTGTCAAATGCCGTACTGTCGTGAATCCCTCATCTCTCACATAGATTTATCAATTTACAGAGATGACCTTTAATTATATTACTCGTGGTCTTATTGAATACATTACAAGAATGATGAGAGCAACAAAACCTCCTATGTAGCTCAAAACTAACACAACCTATACCTAAACAGTATGTCTTCTTAGTGTCATTATGTGTCATTATTGTGTCATCTCGTGAAATTGTAAATCATTTTATAACTATATTAGAAAAGAAGCTACTTTATTGAAAAAAGAGACAAGTAAATATTATCAAAAAAAATTGGGCAGGATTTGTGAAGTAACCGGAGTTTCGAAAAGTAGCGTGTTAAAAATTCTGAAGGAAAAAGACAAGCTCTCAGATCAGTCAAATTCATGTCATTCATGCATAATAAATTTCTTTAGATCTACCGGTTAGTAATGAAATCTTGGCAGGTGCTATAGATACATTGCGTTTATGACGACAAAATTATTAAACTCTTGTAGGATAAAGCTATAATTTCTTAGAAACTGTACAGTTATTTATGATATCCCATGGTGTTACATATCAGTGTCTTGCTTACCAGAAATTCATATGCTGCTGTACTTACGCATTTATTGATTTCATGGCTAAAATTATTTAGAAGCTCAGGAAATTTACTAAACTGGTTTACAATAAATATTATTAGTTTAGAAAATTTAATAATAATCAATATAAGTAATCAGTTCTTAATTTTTCATAAGATATTAGATTATTTTAAAGACAATGAATAATTTTAATCTTTTAATTATAAACTATTTTTTTTCATCTTCTTTTGTCGAAATGCAGAGGTCAGAAGGGGCGGCAAAATTTGAATAGCCTACTGGCGGCAAATGTGTTAATCCGCCACTGAATCTTCTCATTGAAAAACATTATTTAATCAATAGGTAGGTACCTACTGCAAACTGCATGCAAACTTCCACCAAAATTGATTTGAACGAGATCTAGTAAGTAAGGGGCCGTCCATTAATCACGTGATCTTTTTTTAAGCATTTTTCAACCCCCCCTCCCCCTTGGTGATACATGGTGAGGTTTAAGACTACCCCCCACCCATACCTAACATCACGAGTATTTTTCGTATCTACAAATCTTAAATTTTTTAGAACTAGAATTGTCTTGCGCGCGTAAGCGCGCGTGTTGAACGCGTGCGCGTTAGAAAAAATAATGAAAAAATAAATACACGTGATATTTTACTACACCCCCCTCCCCCCTTGTGACATTTCGTGATTTTTGTCAAACCCCTCCCCCCCCTTTCAAGCCTCACGTGATTAATGGACGGCCCCTAAGCTGTTTTTTTTAATGTCATTAATCGTACACCTCTATTTACCTTTATTGATTTTTGTATATTTTATTTATTACGTAGGACTTGTGTCTAAGTACATCGTGTTTCTGTGACAACTCTAATAAAAGTCTTCTTTCTTTCTTACTTTTAATTGTTTACCATTACTGACATTTAGGGAATCTACAATAATTCTATATCCTGGGTGAGCAGTGAAGTGTTATTTATCTATGTAAATACCTCAGATACTAGGGTTTCCTTACGATGTTTTCCTTCACCGTTAGCGAGTGCTATCGCTACTACAACTTCACAAATGTACGTAAATTAGAAAACAAAGTCATTGCACGTGCCGGGATTTCAACCCGCTCCGCTACCACCGCTCTCTATGTGGCCCTCAAATCAAAGTCAAAGTTGAAAATATTTACTACATTTATTCTTACCTAAAGTACATCTAATTTCTGAAAAAAAATGTACTAATTAAACATAAATATCTATTTGACACATAAATTACCCTTTAGTAGGCACTGTTTAACTATTTTAATTCTTCAATGCAGAGAACCTTTATGCTCCGGCAAGAGAAAGTATATTGTGACAGGACCCTTAGAGGTGTAAACAATTTCTCTATGTCTGATTAATTGGGTTGCCGCAAGTCCATACAGCAAGCAAGGTATTCCTGAAAAACAAGAAATAAGGGACACAGATAACACAGACTATAATACCAACCACATCGAATTCTTAGACCAATGTGCACCACTCTCTTAAATGTGGCTTAAAAATAGAATTTAACTAAAATTCTTCATACAGAAGTCGGGTCAAATGGCGAGTGACGGAGAAGTGACATTTAATTAAGTAGTGGTGCACGCCGACCATGGAGGCTTAGCTGTACTTTTACTTAATTTTACATTATGGTGGGTTTGTATTGTACATAACGATGGCTTAGAGTGAATACCTCGGATGTGCAATTTTAGGTGATTTTAGGTAAAAACATTGAAATTACATTATGTTAAAGGTCAAGTTTGGTTTTATATGTGGGAACAATTTTTTTCAGTGTGCTGTTTTTGTGTCTTCTGCAGTAGTTACGTATTTTACGATGTATTCAATATAAGCCAACGATATGGAAAAGATGACGAAAGATTGATAAAAGAAATCAAATGACGGAGGAAGGGTGGTTCGGACTACCATGTGCCAAAACGTTGCATACTCCTTGGATCGCGATGATTTTGTTTCTCAAAATATAGAGCATAGTGATCATTTTGGTATATTTAACTAAAAAAATGACCACATTGTGGATTGGAACCTTTTCCTAAACTACGTACAAATAACAGGTAATTTATGTTAAGTCTTCTAATGGCGGTATAATTTCTGAGGATCCGTCGCAAGTGGCAGACTCTGGCCTGTGCCTAACCCTGCGGGATATTGGTGTGAGTTTATGTTATTTTACATTGTGGTAGTTATATTGATAACATGAGTTCAAAACTATTTCGAGGCTTTTATTATTAAAGAATGAGAAAAAAAAGTTAAAATATATTTTTAGTGATATTACAAAACAATAGTTAATAAGCTTGAGGCACTGAAGGAAATTACTAAGAGATTATAAGACACTTTGCAAAATCAATCCGTAAAAAAGACATTCCTTCTTAGTGGCGCTAGTATTACTCCCTGGAGCCCCATAAGTAATCTGCATTACGGGATTAGTTAATAATATTTACATTTACAAATTTTCCCAGCACCTACTGTACTGTATAATGCAGTATCAGACTATATTTATTAATTACCGAATTTCAAAGTTGTAGATCATCGGTAGCCTATAAATTTTAATTTCCTTGAGAGTGTCAAATTATTCGTTTTTTGCGGCATAAATGGCCAACTTTTTCTATGTTATCTGGTGCCGGTGATTAGGACCCAATTCTTATTTTTCGATGTGTGTAATTTTCCAAATGATTATCAGGGTGAACTCTTCTTTAAGAAAATTCTTTATTTTATTAATTCTTAATTTTCCGAATTTTTCATACCTAATCAAGCTTAGGACGACTGTTGTTTTTTTTTTCAATAAAAAGTACAGTAATAATGTCATGTGCTCTAGTGTACAATAAACATAAAAACATAAAAAACAAAACATAAACATAAGAATATTCTTATCTTATTCTTGTCCAGCCACCCAAACATGCGTTTGAAAAATCATCTTTCATACACACGTACAGCAGAATTATATATATAAAGATATCGCTATGTCGTTACAGTAGGTAATTGCATTAAAATAATAAACTTCGCGTTTCCATGTTTATTTTAAATTTTGTTTCCTTTAATTTAATTAATTGGGATTTGGATGATATCCAAAAAGTGCATTTTGCTTGACTGTACAGTCACCAGCATAAATATATGACGGTGGGCAGTAGTGCCAAAATATCTGATTCACCATTGAGATCATAAGAATATGATGACACTTTGCCGGTAAAAATATGTGATGCTTTGTGGGCGGTATAAATATCGTATCTCACTAATTGCATAAATATCGGACCATGTCGCTTAAAAATATGTGATCACTGCTAAAATCAAAATGATGTGACTGCTCTGGCTGGAATATTTATCTATTCATTAGGAAGGAATAAATATCGAATAATGGCAGGCATTTCGTATTAGTGCGTGTCGGTGCGTGTAGTTCAGTGTCCGTGTAGGTACCGATATCTTTTTTTTTAATCGGGGTTAATTACTGAGATGATATTTATGTTAACCTCCTTGCACGCAAAACTTTACTGACATCGTAAAAAAAAACATTTTATCCGTCAAGTTTGTCACAATAAAATGAACATAATATTTTATTTCATAATTCGAGTCAGTAAAATGATAATTAGAACTGTCATGTTTTGAACCCATGTCTTGGTCTCATACCGACCAAGTGCGAGTCGGACTCGCGCACGGAGGGTTCCATACCATTATACAATAGGAAAAAAATCACGTTTGTTGTATGGTAGCCCCCATTCAATATTTTGTATTTTTTTGTGTAATATTTTATAAAAAATATAATTACTCAGTATCTGCAGAGTTTAATTACAATACAATTGTAATATCTTGCAGCATGTAGGACCACTCAGTACAGAAGAGAAACTGACCAACTTTTTAGTTAGTCATATTTTCTTATCCAGAAGAAAAATAGGTATTATTGGGAGTCAAGGTTTTAAATAGAGACGTGATTTGGGATGAGCAAGAATTCTGATAGGTATATTTTCCAAGACAGGACAGAAACCAGCCGGGTAGCTCGTTTTTGTGACAAAGTCACATATTTTTGCTTGTGTTTAAGTTATACATATTTTTTATGCCTGCCATCATTCGATATTTATTCCTTCACAGTGAATAGATATATATTCCACCAAGAGCAGTCACATTATTTTGATTTTAGCAGTGATCAAATATTTTTAAGCGACCTGGTCCGATATTTATGCAAATTAGTGAAATACGATATTTATACCGCCCACAAAGCATCACATATTTTTACCGGCAAAGTGTCATTATATTCTTACGATCTCAATGGCGAATCAGATATTTTTGCACTACTGCCCACCGTCATATATTTATGCTGGTGACTGTACTTATTTCGGGAAATGCGAATTCGTCCTAACCATAATTAGGAATATGAATAATTCGGAAAATTAAGATGTAGTAAAATTAAGAATTTTCGTAAAGAACAGTTCGTCCTGATATTTATTCGGAAAATTACACACATCGAAAAATAAGAATTGGGTCCTAATCGCCGGTTTCCGTTAACTTAGCAGTTTGATATTTTTAAAGCTTTAACTTGTATACTCAGTGCTACAGGACTGTTATGTACAAGTGTACAATTAAGTATTTAATTTTAATTTCAACTTGATTCCCGAGGTAAAGGGCCTTTACAGACAACAAAGTCGTCATAATTATTTTTATACAAGGTTTCCTTTTTTTTTATGTTAGACCCCTAATAATTCTATTACTTAAAAGTCAGTTGAGGTAAATTCTTACCTAAATTAACAACCTTGATGACTCTCATGAATTTGTCTGATGTTCCTAAATCCTCTGCCATTTTCTTGGAGCAGTGGTATTTGATGTAGGGAAAGCAACCGGTTCTTAATATTTGGTAGTTTGAACTGCCGACGTGCCAGTTAAAGTTGGACATACCGTGCTGATCATTCTTTATGCTGCTATACTGAAACAAGTCACAATCACTCTTTCTTCTGGTTTTTCTCTTTATTGGTGTTTTTCACCTAGTTTAGGAGACAGAATTCAATGACAAGGGTATCCTAGTGTGGGGCCAGAAGCAATGTATGTGCCTGCATGTAAATGTTTATGTTTTATGTTTATGTTTTACAATAATATTGTACAATAGATTTAGCACCGAAGGATTTTCGTAATTTTCACATGTAATTTTAGGTTTTTAAAATAATTTATTTTTTATTTTAATTTGAATGTTAATTCTGTAATGTAACTTAGTAAAAACCATTCCTGTGGAATGTAAAATTAACATTTTCCACATATTAGGAACTGTCTAAAGAGGTGAACAGAAACTGGAGTATGAGTAGAAAAAAGGGGATGTTTTTTTACCACTTAATTCCTACTAAATTCGGGCCACTGTGGAATACGTATTTCCACAACATGGAACTAACCAACAGCCCACTATGCCGGGTCTGCCTCCAAGAGGAAACACCCACCTACATGACCATTTACTGTGAAGGTGTGGAAAAGCAATAGACATCCATCATTGGGAAGCTGGAATCCCTTCAGGAGGCCTGCAGTGACATAAGAGCACTGCTGGCTTTCTGGAAAGAGAGATACGCTGGCTGGAGTAAACTTACAGCCTTGGTACATACAATGGCTCAACTATGGGACTAAGTAGGGAAATCTCAGGTCTAACTCCTATTGGACTTACAACTACAGCAACGTCTATCAACAGAGATTTCTGACCAATCCTGTGACGTCACTGAAGCAAACTTTAGATAGATAGATAGATAGAAAACACTTTATTGTATATAAAAAAGGAAATTACACAGGTATTTCTTAATCTAAGAGTACAATCTAAGAGCCTTATCACTAAAAGTGATCTTTTCCAGACAACTTTTGGATGGACTGGAGCAAAAGTTAGGTACTAATTAATTATAGCATTGACAAAAAAAGGTTTTGACACTTTTTTCTATGTAAACTGCAGTTTCTAATCACCGTGGGTACGATTGTCAGCAGATACTAAATAACGATCAATAACTACTTAAGTATGATCGATCAGTCCGTAAGTGCAGGTCTTGCAATAGGTCTTTCGCTCTACGCAAGGCTATAGAACTGCATTTGAAAAATGTTCTAAAGAACTTTTTCACATGTTTAAAGATAATACCGCAGCACTAATCAGCAATTACAGTCGCAATATCACGTTATATTTTTTTCAAGCTAACATTACCTTTACAAAATACGAAGTCCAGGGTGGTTCTTTGCATTGCCTAAGATACGCTGTTAACACCTCCGATGCGGCGGGTTTTGACAAGAACAGACCAAAATTCATGGAAATAAACTTTTTCACTAAATCGCTTGCACCCTTTACCATTTTATTTTACAAAAAATAAGATTTCAATATAATCACAAAACAATAACAACAGTACAGCTGCTTTTGACACTTGTTCGACATTTTTTTTTTTTTATTTATAGTAGGCAGCAGAGACTGACTCACAATGCCATGTCGGTAAATCAACTTTGATAGATTTATCCTTGAGCAAAGGTGCGTCGTCGGTCGTAGGATTACATTTTAGTACATTCCGGACCCAATACTACCTAAGGGTGTCTTCTAGGGGTGTCTTGGGTCCGGAATGCATTAGCAGAATTGTGCTTACGTATAGCTCCACAAAGATCTTTAGAAAAGTGGATATACGTTATCTGTGAAGTGGATGACGTTAGCACGAGAGCGGTGTTTACAGTGCCACCATCTTATCTGTTCAGTTGATAGCGGCGCTAGAGTCTGACAAGCGAGTCCTGGCACGCGATTTATTTCGAATTCTTCATATGGCCACATTCTGACTGTCAAACTTACTGCAAGTAGTACAGCCCAAACAGTTTGATACTCGTCCTAGATTTAAACAAGAAAAAAACTTTTGTTTCTATTCAACATAATTTTACCTATGTTTTAGTATGTACATACGAGTAATAATGTTTTAAAGCAAACATGAATTATTTCTTGTTGTAAGGTCTGTCGGATGACGAAAATGGTAAACGTCAGATCGAAGACTTAGTCAAAGAACTCAAAGATAATGAGAAAAAGATATGAATCAGATTTTGATTATGGTTCAGCATTAATAAATGTTTATAAGTTTATGTGTTGCATCTTTATTACCCCTGTTTTTGTTGGAGTGGAAATGTTGGTTTTGATGTAGTTAATGTTTTCGTTTTGCTTGTATTTATTTATGTTTGGACAAAATTCATTGGAGACTCCAAACTAATTAAACAAATAATCAAGTTAAGCAAAAGTATAAAGATGGTTTGTTCAGACGATATGCAGGGTTATCAACTAAAAGATTTTTAAATTTCCCGCCAAAGGCTTAAGCCACGACTCACTTGTCGCACTCTAGTGGAGAATTTAGTAGTAACATTTAAGAAATTTACCTAGAAAAATAAGAATAGTTTAACCCTTCTTTCAATTTTAATGAAAATATATCTGTAAATCTTAGTAATTGAATAAATAAAACAAAAATGAGGAACGGGATTTACAATTAATTAGTTAGTTACAATTTTGTCCACCTGAACAGATAACTTGGTGGCGCTGTAGGTACTCAGTGCGTCCCATTTTCGGTCACGTTCTATTCTCTGTCTACGTTCATGGTGGATGAAGACGAAGTGTGTGTACCCACAAAAAAGTCTAAACCGGCCAAGCCTTTCGTATCTTTATCGTTGTATAGGTGTATAGGTGTATATCGTTGTTTAAGGTCGGGGTCTAAAAATGTTTACCAGTTTTCAAAATTGATTCTTTGTCGCAAGATGTGCATTATAGTCTGTAATGCTTTAACAATGTACTTATTACCTTTCAAAGTTCCGAAGCCTCGATTCTAACAAGCACAGAACAGAAAAAAAAAATCTGTTCTGTGCTAACAAGTATCTAAATTCATTTCTTATTTTAAAATTATTGCATTGATTAAAATGACACAGATCAAAACTCTGTCAAAATAGAAAGAACAATGTGCAAAACTGTATGAACCTTGGGCCCACCGGTGTAGCATTATAGCAGGTATGTGGATCGATAAGTCATGACATAAGCTATTGAAAAAGTTCTATAGAAAAGATCAAATCGATGTATGAGGGAAAAAAAAAACATTTTATTTCAGAGCAAGTCACGTGCATAGATGAGCGATTTTTCAGCAAAGAGTGGTCTGTTACGCCATGACAAATAATGTTAAGATACTACAACCCACATATATACCCCGCCCCTGCCCCAACCCCTCCGGAGAGCGAACTCACGACCTCTGGAACTATAGCTAGGTGCTCCACTATCCTTTTTTTTATGGCACATCACCACGAATACGGTATGAACCTACGTTAATATGGAAGTGAGAGTTAGGTGTTAACTTGCTACTATATAAACACACATCTCTCGCTTCTTCGACTGTTTACTCTCTTCATACGTAAATATCATATCTGTGTTATTACATATTATTATAGATACATAACATAAGAAAATATGTTGAATGAATTGCATAGAACATATTATATGTACTTAATGCCTCCACTTCATCATCATCGTCAGGCCATACTAGTCCACTACTGGACTTAGCCCTCCCCTAATGAGCGCCATAGCGCCCTGTGTTCAGCTTGCCGCATCCAGCAACTGCCTGCAGTTTTTCGTAGATCGTCATCCCACCTGGTCGGAGGGCGTCCTACACCACGTTTGCCGAGTCGCGGTCTCCACTTGAGAACACGTTTACCCGAGCGGATGTCGGTTCTTCGCGAAATAAGACTAGCCCATTGCCACTTCAGCTTGCTAATTATCTGACTTATATCGATAACTTTGGTTCTCCGTCGGATTTATTCCTTACGAATCGTATCCTTCAGAGTAACTCCGAGTATAGCTCTTTCCATAGATCGCTGAGCGGAACTCCGAGCATAGCTCTTTCCATAGCTCGCTGAGCGAAACTCCGAGCATAGCTCTTTCCATAGCTCGCTGAGTGAAACTCCGAGCATAGCTCTTTCCATAGCTCGCTGAGCGAAACTCCAAGCATAGCTCTTTCCATAGCTCGCCAAGCGAAACTCCGAGCATAGGTCTTTCTATAGCTCGCTGAGCGAAACTCCGAGCATAGCTCTTTCCATAGCTCGCTGAGCGAAACTCCGAGCATAGCTCTTTCCATAGCTCGCTGAGCGGAGCTCCGAGCATAGCTCTTTCCATAGCTCGCTGAGCGAAACTCCGAGCTTAACTCTTTCCATATCTCGCTGAGCGAAACTCCGAGCATAGCTCTTTCCATAGCTCACTGAGCGAAACTCCGAGCATAGGTCTTTCCATAGCTCGCTGGGCGAAACTCCGAGCATAGCTCTTTCCATAGCTCGCTGAGCGACTTTAAACTGGTGGACCAACCCTTTCGTGAGTGTCCATGTCTCGGCTCCGTAGGTCATGACAGGTAGGACACACTGATTGAAAACTTTCAACCTCAAAATGTCTCCGTTTGATTATGCTCTACTCTCCTCTATGTTGACTTGCTCTTCTCTGTTTAGTCGCTCCAACACATAATTGCCTCACATAGTGAAGCCTCGCCGGGGTTCTATGTATTCTCTAGTTAAAACATATCTGTTTCGGTCTCAAACTACAGAACGAGAACACATTACACATCATAGTCGTTGTTCCGGTTCCATGTTTTGTCACAGAGCTACTGAAAGCGACAAAAAACACACCATCATCATCATCAACCCATTAGGTCCCCACCGAGGGGCACGGGTCTCTTCCCTGAGGAAACAATAGGCAACCAGGGGGTCAAGTCCGGATTGGTGGAGGCTTGTAAGACTAGTGGCTGGTCTTACTGTCAGAAGTTTTCAAGCTTCTTGGCTTGGCTTAACGACTACCATCTATTGGCGGCGGCTGGCACCAACTGCTTAGCGCTCGAAAAAATCTCACTAGCGTTAGTTATAGACGGTGACCCATCCATGAACTGAACGCGCCGTATGTTGCTTCACATTAGTGATCGTTTAAGATCACTCAGGCAGCCCAGACTACGAGCGATTCTAAATTGAATAAAAATAATAATAAATAATTATAACAAACTCACGCCCGTTATCCCCGAGGGGGTAGGCAGAGGCACCAATCACTAGAACTGGGCCCACGTTTTGCCGAGTTTATTAGGTCCCAAACGTGACAAGTGGCAAGCCTGTCGCCGTTATCCGGGCACAATTTATCAGCGAATAGTGTTGCTGTACAAACAAACAAATGTACGTAACTAAAAGTCATTGGTACATGCGTGGTTCGAACCCAGACCCTCATGATCGAGAAGCAAGGGTCAACCCCACTACGCCACCACCGCTTTAAATTGATTTAAATTATTAAAATCTAAATTGAAATCACTCGAAATCTCGAGAAAACACACCATAGTGTCTTCATTATAACATCTTTGATGTTGATATAAATGCTGATATATTGCTTTTCTGTGAATACATACAGCAATGTCGCCATACAAAAAAATGTTGTTATTGACTAGTTCATAATGTTACAGTTGGTATAAAAATGCTACAAAGGTGGGCCCAAGTTGCACATTATTCTTTGAAAATATATTGAATACAATTTTTCTATTATTTCTAAATACTAGACGAAAACCCGGCTTCGCTCGGGTAAAATGTAGACGCAAAATAATATTCCACTATGTTTTTTTTATATGGTGACGCCTCTGTATTTATCAACCACCAGTAGATATAAATCTCTTAATACATTCAGATACATAAGCTCACTTCTGTATCCCAGAGGGGTAGGCAGACACCACGGACTGTCACCTGCCACTATCCTGACAAATCACTTGTCGCGGAGGACGCGATTCTCGAGCATTCGGTGAGCATAGACTACAGTTTTTTTATGTTGGCAACACAGAGAGAATGTTTTTTTCTGCCCCGCCCTTTATGACATGCGTTTTTTGAATAAAAACGGTGGGAACTGGTGATGGCTAAACCGGAGGTAAGAAAGCGGGCGAAGATCGAATGATGGAGCATGAGAGGTGAGCTCCCGGTGGCCGCTGTCCACCGTGATCCTGGTGAGTTGCTTTTGCTTACCTTCTTACTTTCTTTGCTTACTACTGTGCCGTAATGAATGATGTGTGATTTGCCCTCTCTGTAATGCATGGCGACCTCGAGATAGGCAATCCGTAAAGTAATAGTTCAAAGCAATGGTGTAATGTAAAGTAATAGTGCAAAGCAATGATGTAAAGTGATAATGCAAAGTAATGTACAAGAGTTCATAGTGCAAGAGTTAAAAGTGCAATAAGAGCTGGTAATAATTTGACATTGAGTTTTGGAAGGGTCTGAAAAATAATTGAAAAAGGAAATCAAAGTCATAAATTGATCTTTATTGTTTTGCTTAGTTAGGTACCAATAAACTTATTGAAATGAAAAAGCCACTAGATAAGAAAAATACCAAAAATTAAAATGATGAAGAAAAACATGTGGTCAATACAAAACTATAAGCTGTAAAGCCAAAGAGAGGGAGCTGTTTTTAGTTGATTAGCCAAGTGGATTCTACGTCTCATACGTCATTAGATTCACTAGCTGTTAACTAAATTCAATGCTGTTAAGTTAATGAAGGAAGCTCATTTAGTAATTTGTGATGAGGTACCCTCATGGGTACCCTCATGGGTACCTCATCATCATCATCAACTTTGTCATCAAAGTTATGATAAGTATCCGATTTTCGCCTTGCATTCCTTCGTGAGTAGCCAGAACATGTCCAAAAGAGCAAGATTGGCTATCCGTAATAGTGTGCTGGTTCCAATACTGATGTAAGCATGGTAGCGAGATTTGGGTATGGCAGAAGTCAGAAGAATCATGAAAGTAGGATTAGTGCAGTACAAATGAGATCCTTAAGAAATATGTGTGGTGTTACTTTGAATGACAGAATACGCAATAGTGTGATCAGAGACCGAGGATGTAGAGAAAGAGGTTGTAGTGAGTGACTAGAATTGATAAAAGGAATGTTGCGTTGGTTTAGAGATGTGGAGAGGATGAACGAAGAAAGACTGACAAAGCAAATATATCGGGCGAATGTGAGTGGAAGGGCCGGTAAGGGACGCCCCAGTTGGACATACTTCGACCAAATAGGGGATGTATTAGCAAAGGGCAAGATGAAAAGTACCCGAAACCGATGTGGGTACATGCAACGACTAATGGATGTCGATGAAGCGAAAGTGATTTGTCAGGATAGTGGCAGGTGACAGTCCGTGGTCTCTGCCTACCCCTCTGGGTATTAAGATATTTATATCTACTGGTGGTTAATAAATACAGAGGCGTCACCATATAAAAAAACATAGTGGAATATTATTTTGCGTCTACATTTTACCCGAGCGAAGCCGGGTTTTCGTCTGGTTTTTAAATAATCTTAATATTTTTCCATTCGTAGTTCTGGGCTCAGTACGGCATATCAGACATATTCCTTGGCCCGCTACGTATGAAAAAAAAAATCTGTGGTGACGATGACATTGACAGCTTTTCAAGGTGGATTTTTTTTTCATACGTCTGATATGCCGTACTAAGCCCAGAACTACGAATGGAAAAATATTAAGTATATTTAAAAATTAACTACTGGGCCAAAAAAATTTAAACTTTTTTCCCGCGTTAAGGAAGGTTATTCCTATAAAATCAGGCAGCAATAAAAAAAAATCAGGCAGCAATCCTTGTTCGGCAACTAATTTTGATAATGGTAAAAAAATAAATCAAAAATAGGCAGCTTACAATAATAAGAATCAGCATTTAAAACATGGTGAGCAAAATAACTAATTAGATTGCGATTTTGTTGAAAAATCGGCAATGTTCGTTATTTAGGCATGCGGTATCTATCTGTAATTGGAGGCACATTAAGCAAGGATGAAATTAATAAAAATATACCTAGTATAATAATATACGATTTAATGTAACTTCTCTTCATGGATCAAATAAATAAATAAAAAATAACAATAAAATAAAAGTAGGCGGAGCAAGTGCAGATAATTTTTAATTAAATGATAATTAAAGTTAACGGGGTCGCAACATTTTGAACTAAATTCCACGCGGATGGAGTCGCGGGCGAAACCTAGTTTTTTGTAAGAATAAAAAAAATATTAATTTACACTTCTATAAATAATAAAACATACCCAAACAAACACATCCACTCTGTGAGTAAATAAATTAAATAATCTTTGTATGAAATGCATCCATTTTGCGCATGACAAGTAAACCTTTATATATGCAGCACAAAATGATTTTTTTGCTTACACTCCGAGTGCTTACCAAAATTTTATTAAACAGGAGCAGCTCATTGCGGCTTCTGTAGTTAATTAATATTCTGTACAAAAATAATTACAGCCATCCAGTGACATAAATTGCTGATTGATTTTGAAATGTTTGCGGGCCATGAGTTGCTGATCAATTAGCTATTTCTGCTCACAGATTATATTTTTCTGCTCACAAAAATACCAATACTATGCTTACCATTTAAAGAACACCCTAATTAAAATGCCCCTGAAAAGCCCCGATCTTAACCCCATAGAAAATCTATGGGGTTAGATGGTGCAAGATTGCGATGCTACAAAATCACTCGTAGCCTGGCCTGCCTAAGTGATCTTAAACGATCACTAAGGTTAAGCAACATACGGCGCGTTCAGTCCATGGATGAGTCACCATCTATGACTAATGCTAGTGGCATTTTTCCGTGCGGTTCCGTGCTTCATAAGGCACGTTAAGCAGTTGGTGCCGGCTGCCGACGATAGATGGCAGTCGTTAAGCCAAGTCAAAGGCCTTAGGGCGGCTTGAAAACTTCTGACAGTTAGACCAGCCACTAGTCTTACAAGCCTCCACCAATCCGGACTAGGCCCATGTGGTGGAGTATGGCCTATACCTTCCTCAGGGACGAGACCCATGCCCCTTGCTGGGGACATAATGGGTTGATGATGATACTTAGTAGTTACTTTGTTTTTTTTATTCATATACTATATCTACTGCATTACCTATAGGTTTGTTGTAGTTCTGGGATAACAGGATAAAAAATAGCAAACTCATAGTATGTGAGGCAGATTTAAAAATATCAAAATGTACTGAAATGTACGTTTCAACCGAGATAAAGGGTAAACGCACCCAAATGTTTGACTATATACCTCCCAATCTAGCCATGTCATTTGTATTCACAGAACAAATAAAAAAGAGTAGAAATCGTAAGTGGGCGGTGCCCGCGTGCCTCAAATTAGCAATGTATTGCCTAAGCGTAGTCTATGACAGTTTTTCTTACCTCAGTTGCCGTGCGCTTCTAGTAAAGAAAACAATTGTGAAAACTCTACTAAAATGCCTTATTGTGCTGTGTTAGAGTGCAAAAATAAAAGTTGGGGACCAAAATGTACCGATCATGCCGTAACATTCCATCGGTAAGTAGTATTTCCATCGTATTTAATTTAATAGAAATTAAATTTGCAATGACATGAACAAGGAAAGCAATCCGAAAGTGAGAAAGTAAAACCACCTTTATTTACTGGAATATAATGTTCAATTTTCGTCGAAGTCTGTGTACTTTTTCTACAAATTTCTGTCAACATTTGAATGCTACTCAAATGCTACTCAATTCAGCTGGGACACAACATTATAAAAATCTATCGATAATATTTTGTCTATGACTTAGCAGTAATAAATAATTATCGGTACTTTAGGTAGAGTACCTGCGTCTTATTAGGTACTTTGGGAAAATAATTGTCGTTATTTTATTTTAATTCAAGACCTCTGTGGCGCAGTGGTTAGTGCATCTGACTACCATGCGAGAGATCCCGGGTTCGAATCCCGGCTGGGGACAAAAAACAATCCCAGGTCTTGTATGTTTACATGTTTGTGACGTCGTTGTTTCTGGTGCCCACGACACAGGGTATCCCAGGGTGGGGCCAGGGGCAATGTATGTGCCTGTATGTAAGTGTTTATTATCATCTTTTATTATTGTTTAACACATTTTTAGTTGCATATATTTTTGATACTGCGCAAAATTTATTGATCATGTTCCTTGACGCTGTTTAGTTCCTTTGCGAGAATGTGGTCTTGACTGCAGTATCATGTCATTTTTGTAAACTTTTAATCCGGATCAACTTACCCATCCCATTTTGAGACGAGCAACCGAACGACGCAAGCTCCGTCTCTGCTCACCACCCACTCACTGCTCTGCGTATCGGGGCGAAACCTAGTCGGACTCGTCCGATAAAACAACACCCGTAAGTAGATCCGGACTAAATGTTTACAATGTGTTGTGCCGAAAGATTTAGTTCAATAAACATGTCACTTTTATTAGTATAGATTGGCGTATTGTCATCAAAACAAAACCAGCATGCATAATTTCAAAGTTAGATGATTTTATGTGCTCGTGTAGTAAAATCATCTGGGGGGGTCTAGATAATTTAATCAACGCTTACTCCATAATTCTATGGGGAAGTCTCGTGACTTTCGTTGGCAAATGTCATCTCCATAATATAAGTGAAGCACAAGCGTTGATGGTTAACGACATTTTAAATAAATAAATAAAAAAATAAACAAACTATACATACGATAAGTTTGCTGGGCCTCGTTTCAAAAGCGACTATGTTTAGTTTCATATGAGAATTCCATATACGTTGCGTAGCCGATCATCCAGAAGGTAGGTCAATATACTAACAGGCTGCGTAATTTACATCGAATTATTATTGTAATTAAATTAAATATCAACTGTCGCTTTACGAAACAATTCTATAATTTGTCGATAGGCCATCCATAGCTGAGAAGCACCGTTGCACATACTTGTTTTTTAATTTTTGACTCTAAGGTCTATCACATAAAACTTCTCGACGGTCAGACGCGGCGGGATTTCCAGCTAGTGTAGAGTAGCGGTACTACGAACAAAGATCTAATGTCAAACTTAATTTCATCATTATCATTCGATTTTGATCGTTGTTTATATCACCAAAAGGTTCATATGTTACGTGGAACTTTTATGATGTAGACCTTTTCGGCATTGCCTTTATTTACCAATGGCAGCTTGGCATTCATAGTGTGGGTTTTGGCTTATGTGTGAGTTTGGTCACACTGGTTTTCCTGCTAATAGGTCATGTCACTCCTTCTACTCTTTTTTTCTGTTCTGTGGACACAATCGAGGCTACGTAAAAAAAAAGAATATTCCTTATTGCACACAAGAAGCAAGAAACAAATAAAAGTTACAGTTAAAAAAAATATATACAATAGGCTTTCTTATTCTCTATAAATTGTACACGATAAGTTTGCTCGGCTTCGTTTCATGAAGCGACTATGGTTAGATTATGAGAATTCCATTATAGATACATTGCGTAGCCAATCATCCAGAAGGACAGTTAATATGGTAGCCGGCTGCGTAATTTACATCGAACTGTGGTACAGTTTGGCAGAAGGGAATACATTATGTTACTTTGTCAATGTAGGTACTAAAAAAATAAATGATTAAGAAACATTGACATAACAAATTCATTTTCAACTGTCGCTTTATGAAACAGTTCTATAATTTGTCGATATGGCAATATGTCCCATCCTTAGCCTGAGTAGCAGCATAGCAGATAGTTATTTTTCAATATTCGACTTTATGGCATAAAACTTAAAGCTTCTCGACGATCACACGCGGCGGTAGTTCCATCTAATGTAGAGTAGCGGTACTACTAAGCACAGATCGTATGTCAAACTTAATTTCATAATTATCATTTGATTTTGATCATTGTTTATATGATTGAAAAGGTTCATATTTTACTTGGAACTTTTGTGATGTAGACCTTTTCAGATTTGCCTTTATTTGCCAATGGCAGCTTGGCATTCACAGTGTGCTTTTGATTTGTGTGTGTGAGTTTGGTCACACTGGTTTTCCTACTGATAGGTCATGTCACTATTTCTACTCTTTTTTTTTGTTCTGTTTTTGTATTAGACTAGACCAGGATTCCCATCCTCTATTGTAGGTAAGTATGTTCTTTTTGCGATTGAAAAACTAGCGATGTAAAAATTGCAAAAAAGCGTAGTTAGTTGGAACTCAGGCCACCACTAAACAGAAGTTGCGTACCTACAGATACCCCTAGGCCACTGCGTCTAGTTACTACTAAGTTCTAAAATAGTCAACGGATAAAACAAAATAGCACTGTCTTTTGTCCTCGCTCTGTTTTCCCGTATTCTTCATAAAATGAAAAAATTTGCGAGCGATGACGACGTTGCCATGTGGTGCATAAGAAGTTTGTATCGCATACACAGTGATTATATTCTCTGTGGAATACAGATACAGAAAAGAGACAGACATATGCACTGACAAGTCTGCACTGTTTTCGTGAATTGTCAAATTACATGTTCACATAAATATGGCGGACATTTGTGTAGATATATTTGTAGGTCAGCTTGTCCTCATAGAAATGACCAACTAATGTATAGATATTTATGTAACTATAGTTGTTGACATATGTACATATGACAGTATTTTATGCATATATTTATAAAATTTCAGTTGTTTGTGTTGATTTGTGGAGCCTTGTGTTGATATTTATGACCAGCAAAACGTTGATATATTTTTGATTGCTTAACATGCTAGATATTTTTGTAATCTTATTTGCACACATATTTTTGAAGCCGCGGAAGTGTTCATATATTTATGAACTCGACTGTACCAATGTGTACGTATGTATACCATGGAGCTCAGTATGTGTACCAAAGTACAAATATATGAAAGTGAAATTATTGCTGGAACAGGGTGTCCGTATAGTTGGCTTTCACATGGTCGATTTCAGTAATTTCGAATATAGCCCAGATAGCATTTAAGTTTGCTGCAACTTTGTTTTTTATTTGATATTTAGTTGTCACGTCAAACTTGACGTGACAAATTTATTTCAAATTAGCTATAAGCTTGTGATGGCAAAAATGATAAGACAAGTTTCTTTCAATACTGTTGCAATCTTGTTATGATAAGCATGATCTGTCAAGTTTGATCCAATACTACTTTAAAGTTGTCACGACAGCGTGACATGTTTTCGTTCAACCATCAAATTACAAATGACAGATGAACCATGATGATGATGATGATGATGATGATGAAATCCGGCCTAGTAAGAGTTCTGCCTTCAGGAACCTATAAAATCTACTTAAAATTCATAGTATCGTCCATTTAACACTACCATCCACAGAGAAATGGTTGCATTATTACACAAATAATTTTTCAATTTGGGTAAAATGGAAAGCACCACTAGTTATTTTAAGTTACAACTTACTTTGTTTTAAATAAAACTTATTTTGTTTTAAATAAATACCTTTCTCTATTTAAATTATTATCATTTACCTAAACACTGCGTTAATCGGAACGCAAATCCTTTGTAAAGTTCATCGCAAAGCTCTCACCTCGCTCACTACGCCATACAACAAGATTTGTAAAACGGAACGCTCCGTACGACCCTACAGTGTGGCCGACTAAGTGGTAGTTTCCTGCCATTTTGACATAATTGGATTCCTACTTTAACCACTTGCAGATTTTGTGGCACTTTAATATATAGATATACAGGGTGGAATTTTGTAAGGCCACTTGAAGGGGATGTACTCTTAATACTGTAGATAGAAAATTTTACTCTAAGAAAACATTCCTTTATTTTTGAAAAGAAAGAAAACTGCATTAAAGATTTTTAAAATTTCGCTTGCCTCACCCGGTAATCGAATCTACTAAAATCTGTAAAAGTTGCACCATGTACTTTTATTGCATCGATCGTTAGGGTCAATTATAAGGATGAAATCTCTCTAGCAAACTTCATAAATTAAATGAAAGGAAAACAATGAAATCTTAAATAATTAATTCAATGGGTCAAGTTAAAGCACTTTTATTCAAAGATCCGTTTCTTTATGTTTACTTATGTTATTAATTAATAATTATCATTGACGTCATTTATGCATTAAAATGACGAATTACTATTTAGATAAGACGATTGCAATTTGCACGTGTTTGTAATTGACAAGTTTGCATTGGCAAATATTATAAAAGTTTGATGGGCGAGTATTTTGACAAAATTGTAGGTAATTTGTAATGACAAAGAATTGACAAGTTTGCATTGGCAAACATTATACAAGTTTGATTGGCGGAAACTAGACATTTGATACAAGTTTGATATAAACTTGCCGCAAGTTTGTCATTTGCCTCGTCAAACTTGATGCAAGTTTTCACGTTTGATATTTCAAATTTGCTGCAAGCCTGAAACAAGTTTAAATTGCTATCTGGGAGATAGATAGATAGATAGATAGAATATTCTTTATTGTACTCATAAATAACTTTTACAAATTATAACTGTGTAAAATATACCACATAACTGTGTATTAATAGTGCCTAATAGTGCTACAAGGCACAATTAGCTAGGAAAAATATTTCAGGAGATATTAAGGCGACTCACTGAGGCAGCCAACTAGACGTCTACTTAGCAGACACATCACGAATGGCTGTATATAGAGTTATGATTTGTATGCCAGATAATTGTGCGCTAATAGTGCTCCCTACATGCCAAGTTTCCAGAATAGTGCTTCAATACAAGCTGAGAAAACATACCCTATTGTTGAGGCAGCCAACTAGACGCTTTTTCTTACCATGATTTCTTCGTAACGGCGTAGAGTTTTAAAACAAAACCTATACCAAAAAACTGTGCGTTAATAGTGCCTCTTAATGAAACACAAATGCCCCCGAATCACCTATGCGTTAAGCCAAGAAATTAATGTGACCTTTTACATACATTGAGGTTTTGGTACATGTAAGAACAAAAGTGAAAAAATAATATCAATCAGCAAATATGGCACGGCCTAAAGTAACCGGAGTTGGTATATTAATTTAACTACTAAAGTAAACTACTATTAAACCTTTCCGAATACTAGTTACCGAATCACTATTAATACTCTGTACTATTTCTTTTTTTATCTTTCCCACTTCCAAAAATATGGAATTAATCACTATTATTAATCTATTGGTGAAATTAATAATGTACTATTAAGCAGCACTGTACCGTTATTCGAGGCCTACAAAATAATATGAGAGTAGCGTTTCCCTTTCCTATTGTACTAGTTGAGTACTTCCGGTATCCTCGCGACCGCTGCAACTTCGCATCGCTTGTGACGTCACGTCCCCTCCCCAGCGCCACCTGACAGTTGAGTTCTTTAACTCGATTCTCTGCTCATTGGCGTTTTCATTCCCGCCCGAGGCGGTCATCTGTGCAAACTACGTTCCAAGGGCCGTCTTTTCTTCTATTAGTTGAGTAAATTTATCGACAAGTTAGTCGAAAAGGTACAGGATACCCGACTGCAAAACTGTAAGTACATTTCCAACGGTTTTTTCCGTAAGCAGAAATAACTTCCTACCTTATTTTTCACAAAAACGAAAGTTACTACTTTGAAAAATTTGTTTAACGGTTTTACCGTTCGGTATAGCTTTATTTTAAAGAAACTATCCGTTAAAGTGATAAAAGTTTGCTAAAATTGTTTTAAAAAGTTAAGACGTTCTTAATTTATCTTAGAACTATTTTTAATTTACCCTACGTTCTAACGGTTTTCCGTTAGGCGTGTGTGTTTTAGATGGAGGCTGAACGAGTGTCCACGCAGATCGAGGAAGGTGATGACACGAGAAGTGAACGCCGAGACCCAATTAAGAAAAAAGTTATCCGGTCTAAAAAGAGAAAGCGACCAAGATCTTCGAGTTCGGAGTCCGATAGTAGCTCCTCCTCGGAGTCTAGTTCGTCGTCTTCCGATGACAATAGTAAAAACCGGCGCCGCCGGCGCAAAAAGGCTAGACATGATAAGAAAAACCGTAAGTTTAACCAACTGCTAAATGTGGTCAGCAAATTGCAACAACAAATTACCGACGGTAACTTCAATAAACAAGTACGCAGCCCATCGGTTCATGGTGACTATGTTGTTCGTGACATTAGCCCAGGCTATTTCGAAGAGGATAACGAGGAGTCAGAACACGAAGATCCGCCTCCAGGCGGAAATAAACCGGACCCGGTTCTGTGTCTTGCTGTTAACACTAAAATCAAGGAACCCGCTATTCCGCCGGCATCAGCGGAGATGCTTACACAATTAAAGAGTTTACAGCACTTTGACCAACCCGATTGGAACAACGTCCGCTACGCGGAGATCCAAAAACTGTGCCTGCATTCGCCTGGTTTCACCTGTTTGGAACCCAACGAGGAGATAAAACGATATGACAGCTCTAAGACGACTGCCAATATGGAGAAAGCATTTGCAAGTATAACTTTCGCCTTATTAAAGCAACGCGAAGCTTTGCAATCGGAAATGAGAACTTTCCTAAGCTGGGCGCAGCGGAATGACCCTGTATGTTACGAAGCCATATATACGAAGATATCCGACGTCTTTTCGTCGGGCGAGTACTGCAAGTCGCTAAGCGACACTTTTCAGCTTGTTTGTGGCCATAGAGCAGAGCTTATTCAGCACAGGAGAGAAGGTGTGTTAGCATCCGTAAAAGACCCCTTTTACAAAAACCTTCTTAGAAAAATACCACCGTCATGCGAAACGCTGTTCAACGCAGACCAATTCAGTTCAACACTTGAAAAAGCAGGTGGCATGAAGAAGGTATTTTGGTCTAAAAATATGGATCGCTACTCTGCACCGCAGAACGATCCTGGGACGTCTTCACATGCTCCGTCTCAGACAAAGGTCGGAAAATCAGTTCCACCGCATAAAAACACCTACCGTCAGTCGCACGCAAAGCCAAATCCGAACCAAAGCACTTCCTTTCGAGGTCGAGGGGGTAAGTTCTCAAGCAGGCACGGAGCAACTGCATACAAAGGAAAGACCAGAGCATTATCTCCTCCATCCCTCCGGGATAAGAGAGACCAGACCAAAAGAAGGAGCTGACTCGACGAGTCAACCTTTCCGTGCCGGTCGGTTGCGCAAGTTTCACGACAACTGGAAGCAGCTTGGGGCGCCGCCCTACATTCTAAAAATGCTAAGGGGATATCGAATCCCATTCAAATCGAGACCGCCGCTACACGTGCCAAATTTTCAACACCAGATACCGCAGTCGGAGGAAGTTGCGCAGGCAATAAACAAAATGTTGAGTCAGGGCGTGCTTCAGAGGGCACCTACGTCACCCAGTTTCACGTCGACAATTTTCCTTCGACCAAAGGGTGACGGCACACTAAGACCAATATTCAATCTCAAAAACCTGAATTATTTTGTATACCCAGACAAATTTCGGTTGGTGAACGTACAACGTGTACCAGACTTCCTGCAATCAGAGGACTGGATGGCAAAAATAGATTTTCACCAAGCATATTTCCACATGCCAGTTGCCGTGAGCCACAGACGCTTCCTAAGGCTCATCTACGCCGACAAATTGTTAGAAATGACCTGCCTGCCCTTCGGGCTCAGTTCAGCACCAAAAGCATTTGCATCCCTAACCAACTGGATGGCACAATGCCTGAGGAATCGCGGGTTACGCATTTTGGTTTACCTGGACGACTTCTTCTTGGTAAATCAAAGCCCAGCCGTGTTGCGCAATCATATAGCCATCGCACTCGAGCTCTTCGCATACCTGGGCTGGAAAATAAACACGGAGAAGTCAGTCCTAACGTCGCAGAGGACACTAGAATTTCTCGGCGTAATCTGGGATCCCTGGTGGAATCTAAAATACCTACCAGAAAGGTTGTCCGAAAAAATTTACATTCATGTCACTGCACTATTGCAAAAAAGAAAGACAAACCTAAAAGACCTGCAAAGTCTTATAGGCACGATGAACTTTGCAAGTTTTGTCGTGCCAAGAGGACGTCTCCATTACCGTGCCTTGCAAACCCAGGCCAACAAGTTGTTAAAACTAAAAACGACAAGAAATCAACCACTATCGGCACAGAGTATAGTAGATCTGAACTGGTGGCTACAGAACTGCAGAGCGAACTCAAAAATCCACCGTCGTTGTCCATTTCACTACCTTACTACAGACGCAAGCGACATAGGCTGGGGAGCCAAGCTCGACAACCTGAGCGTACAGGGCTCCTGGTCGTTTGCAGAAAAAGATCTTCACTGCAATCAAAAGGAGATGATCGCTATTATAAATGTCCTAAAAGATCACGCTCAGCGCCTGAGCTCGAGTACTATTTTAATACAGAGCGACAGCAAATCCGTGGTGGCATACCTCCAGCAGGAAGGGGGCACGAAGTCTCAGATCCTGGATCAGTTCAACATCGACATTCTGATATATCACATACCAGGAACTTACAATCCCGAAGCCGACCACTTATCGCGCCAGAAAGCGATGCCGGAATGGCATCTCCTACCTCGAGTAACTCGAAAATTGTTCAGAAAATGGGGAACTCCGACGGTGGATCTGTTTGCTTCGCAGAGAGCTCACGTCGTTCCAACATACTGCACAATGGACAGAACGGACGAAGGAGCGACTTACTACGACGCTCTGAGCATACCCTGGAAATTTCCTCTTGCATGGGTGTTTCCACCCCCGCATCTTGTCCCAAGAGTACTTCATCAGCTGAACAGCTCCGCAGGGGTGTTTCTAATAGTAGTGCGGAGATGGAAAAACGTCTACTGGAGGCCGGACATAAAGAGCAGGGCTCTAGCGCCCCCGTTCGAGATCAAGAACCTACCCCTGGTTCTAGTAGATATCTCAACCGGGCTTCCACCTCCCAAGGCGTCAGAGATGACTCTGGAAGTATGGAGATGTGGGGGTGGAATAAGTACCTAGAAGATTGGACCGAAGACCAAAAGGCGTTGATACGCTCTAGTTGGCGCAAATCCACACTGAATACGTATAGACCGGCTTGGAAGAGATGGTTAGCGTGGTCAGAAAACAAGAGGACAGATCCATACAACCCAAGTGGATCTGACTTGGCGAGGTTTCTAGCTGACCTACATCAGAAAGAAGGACTATCACTAAGCACCATTCTATTGCACAAATCGGTTGTAGCTACATTCTCTAGTCCTAATAACCAAAACCAGCTAAGCTCGCACAGTCTGGTTAAACATGTTTTGAAGTCTATTGCATTAGCCAAGCCTAAACTTACAAAACCACCTATCTGGGATACAGACGATCTAACAAATCACCTGAGTAATAAAAACCCCGAAAATGCTGGCTTTTATGAGACATCCCAGCGCACAGCTGCAATCCTTCTGCTGTGCTCAGGCAGACGTGTGCACGATCTCACACTTTTAAAAATCTCAGAGGGATATTTAGTGACCAGAGAAGATTTTGTCATTCTGTACCCATCTTTTGGATCAAAAACGGACTCAAGTGACCATCGCCAATCTGGGTGGAAATTGACCAAATATGTCGAGAACAAAGCGTTGTGTCCAGTTTACTGGATTAATCGCTTACTGAGTTTATCTCGCGACAGAAGGAATGTAGCAAATTCAGATAATCTGTTCCTAACCATAACAGGAGCCCCAAGGCCTGCCACTCGCACTATAATAGGGGGATGGATCAAGAAACTCCTCAGAGAAGCTAATATAGAAGCATCTGCTGGAAGCATCCGATCGGCAGTGGCATCGAAAAACTGGATAGACAATTTTCAACTGGACGACATTTTAGCTAGTGGAAATTGGAAGTCTGCGAACACCTTCAGGCGATTCTATAGAAAAGAAATAGTAACCACTTCCAGAAACAGTGCTTCCTTAGCATCATCCTTTGCACCTATCGATGATTAATGCTTACATGACTGATCAAGTTATTATTTTGATTTGCATAGCAATTAATGCATTTTTGTTCAACATCATTATACCTATTTAGGAGGTTGATATTACTGCACCTCTGTATTTTCGTAAATTTGGCGCACACATAAATAAAAGTTATGACCTCATTTACAAATGAATTTTATTGAATATCACTAGGACAGCTGTTTTCCCCACAATCACCTTGGCTGTTTTCAGTCCCTGCGCCACCTGACGATAATAAACAAATCTCTCATATTATTTATAGGCCTCGAATAACGGTACAGTGCTGCTTAATAGTGACGTTTTCCCTGAAATTAAAACGTTTATTAAGCATACTTACCTTATTCGAGGCCTTCAACTTTCCATTCTGCCTGGTGGCATAAAAACGCAATGAGCAGAGAATCGAGTTAAAGAACTCAACTGTCAGGTGGCGCTGGGGAGGGGACGTGACGTCACAAGCGATGCGAAGTTGCAGCGGACGCGTGGATACCGGAAGTACTCAACTAGTACAATAGGAAAGGGAAACGCTACTCTCATATTATTTTGTAGGCCTCGAATAAGGTAAGTATGCTTAATAAACGTTTTAATTTCAGGTAAAACGTCACTATTTTTTATAATTTAAGATAGTAAGACGCTGTGGGTAGACTCTTCTCTCAGAAAGCGGTGAGATAATTAGAGAAATGACGAACGAAGCCTTCGACATTAAAACTAGTACAATATTTTTTTCTATGAACATGAATTTAGTTAGCGCTAACCAGGGATCAGTTTTTTTTCGGTCATGTGACAACATGGCTAACTGATTTGACTCTTCCAGCGCACATCGGCAAGGGTTTTCGTCCTGCGTCGATTTATTATGAGTAAGTATGTACTGTGTGCAGTAATATACATCAAAATTATCTTTCCAAAAAATATAAAAATATATATATATGTATATCTCAGAAACTATACTTTTAGCAAATTCGGGCGAAAGGTTTTAAAAACAAGGTGGAATCAATAGTCACAAAATAGTTTTAATTCTCAATAAATTTTCACATGAGCAAAAATAATTTCATACGGAAATCTTTAGCAAAACAGAAAATAATTAGCACAGAAATCTTCAACAATTTAGCAAACAATTAGCAAAAATAAACAAAGTAACGCAAAATAATAATATCGGATGGATGTTACACCGACGGCGGTTCGGAGCGGAATGAGAGGCGGGTGGATCTCCTCGAATTGTCGCTAATTCGTCATTGTTGTCATTAATCTCTCACAGTTCTCAGCACAAAAGAAATGTGCTAAGTATACAGTTATTGTCGTTACAGTATGTAAGATTGTCAGTCAACTCCAACTAATATAGAAATAAAAATATCTCTAATAAGTGTGACACTCCCGTTACAATGACGCCGTCAATTTTAGGAGATTCACCCGCGCGCGCCAGCGCGCGATGCCTTTTATACCGTCCAACCACGTGCAGGTCCAATCTCCATTTACGAAAATGAATTTTCTCCTACAATACGATATAAGAAAATCTTCATCTTCAAATCAAAAATCTCTGTTTTAATTTTTTTAGGTAATCTGCCTTAGCATAGCATATTCTGTGAAAATTTCGACTGGTTACTGCTAAGACACAGCCCTTAGAAGGTTGAACAGGGAAGGACAGATAGTGAACGCAGAGTAGGTAAAAGAGTCTCGTTTGGCACCCTGGGTGCGATACCCTAAAACGGGAACATCCCACTAAAGCGGGGCATCTGGACATACGGTACTTACATTTGAAATTTAATCCTCTTTTTGGGCTTCGCCGCCGCATTCGTACTCAACATCACCAGCCCACTATTGACCAACAATGCCCAAGACGCACAGTGTACTAAACCAACTAGCCATTAGATGACCGTGAGTGACACTCACCGAGTGTTATAATCACTTCTCTGCTTGTCGGTATCAAATAATTGTTGCAAACAATTTTCACCCTAATTGCGTTTCATAAGAGTTCATTTTAATTTATTGCAAAATTATTGTTTAGTACGTAGAAGTTTGCATACATTTCTTAGCTAAACGCATAGGTGATTCGGGGGCATTTGTGTTTCATTAAGAGGCACTATTAACGCACAGTTTTTTGGTATAGGTTTTGTTTTAAAACTCTACGCCGTTACGAAGAAATCATGGTAAGAAAAAGCGTCTAGTTGGCTGCCTTAACAATAGGGTATGTTTTCTCAGCTTGTATTGAAGCACTATTCTGGAAACTTGGCATGTAGGGAGCACTATTAGCGCACAATTATCTGGCATACAAATCATAACTCTATATACAGCCGTTCGTGATGTGTCTGCTAAGTAGACGTCTAGTTGGCTGCCTCAGTGAGTCCCCTTAATATCTCCTGAAATATTTTTCGTAGCTAATTGTGCCTTGTAGCACTATTAGGCACTAATACACAGTTATGTGGCATAGTTGAAATTACTGAAATCGACCACGTGAAAGCCAACTATACGGACACGGAACAGGGGGTCGGACTGATTAAATTAGAAGACAAAATAAAATATTTTTACTTTTAATCAATAAAATTATTCAAAACTATGTCAATCCCGAAATACTCATTCAACGATATTATCAATGGCCTCTATAGCGTTCAGTACAGCCACTAACAGAAAGAAAATATTAACACTCTTTTTGGAAAAAAAGTTTCTTACAATTCTCGCTAGAATGTAAATAGTGATTTTTACGATGCATGACGAAATTATGTTAAGGCACAGGTCGTCGAACAAAGGTTTCGTATCCTAAAAATCACTTCTATAACTATCACTATAATTTAGTTGCAACGAAGTTTATTTAACCCCTCACGTCTAGAACAATTTATCTTTCACAGCTAAGTTAGTTATTCACAGAGTCGTCGTCATCATCTTCATCATCATCATACGGGGCCTGATGGAATGCGCTGTAGTTTTACATCGGACCCGCTGGCGGGTCCTCAGGCCTTGAGGGGTTAAGTGGGTTAACAAACTCACTTACATAAACCTGGTAGCATTGGCTAAGAAATTGATCTTACCCATATCAAGGAGGATACTTAAAAAAACTTACACTAATGCATATTCGGGTGGCTATTACAACAAGCAGAGTTTGACTTAAAATTACAAACAATTTAATACAATATTCGACGATACCACTTAACTGTTCGTCTTTGGTAATAGCAGCCCTAAAACACATTTATAACACATCCTTCGTATAAATTTTGAATAAATCGCTAATCTATCACAGATTTGTTTCAACAATAAAAATAATAAACTTACATTATTAATCTGACAAAACAAACTGTGAATTACGTAGCTGTTAATTCCTAATTAAATCGTAAGTTACATGTTTCGTCATGATCACAGGTAAACTTTACTTCAAGAAAAACGAGAAGCCTAAGAACAAGAAAGCCTTCTACAAGCTTTTCTTGCTAGTGTTTATGGAATTACAGTTTTTTTCTTATAATAACACATAACCCGGTTATGTTATGGTTATATGACATATTCATATTCTACATTATTTCGAACTGTTTTGGCTAAATGTCAAATGTTAAAAATGTGTGTTGAAATGTTATGTTAACAATAAATTTTATTTTTTCGTGTTATGTGTTATCATAAGCAAAAAACTGTAATACTAATGACTCGCATTATCGTATTATTTATGAATATGTGAAATATAAATAATGTAAAAATGTCTAGACATACACTTTAAACGAATTTTGTTGTGTTTATGTGTTACGACTGAGAATAGGTCGTAGGCTAATTAATATGGCAAAACAACGGATGCCGGGTCAGCTAGTAAAAGATACCTAAATGACTATTGAATGACAATCACGCATCTTATGTATGTAGGTACATATGTGCGCTAAGATTATTTTCTGTTTAATATAAAAATAGATTCACCTTTTCCTGGGGTGACTAGTTTTTTTGTATTTACCTCTTAAATCACTAGTCTAATATAAAAATGTAAAACAAAATTGATATATTTTTCGTCATAGAATTAAAAATGATCACTAAATTCTTAAACTTAACATACTTACTCGCCAAATGGAAACAACACAATAAGAAAGATACGATTAAGATTGATTAACATCAATCCTCACTACCACAGTTACAGATAGCATCAGATAGTATCGTCGCGTTAGATTCAACTTCGCATCAACCATACCAATGTAGGTGCACGTCACTCAAGTCGTAGATCTATCATCATCAACCCATTATGTCCCCACCGAAGGGCACGGGTCTCTTCCCTGAGGAAGGTATAGGTCTTACTCCACCACGGGAGCCAAGTCCGGATTCGTGAAGGCTTGTAAGACTAGTGGCTGGTCTTACTGTCAGAAGTTTTCAAGCCGCCCTAAGGCCTCTGACTTGGCTTAACGACTGCCATCTATCGACGGGAGCCGGCACAAACTGCTTAACGTGCCTTGCGAAGCACGGAACCGCTCGGAAAAATGCCACTAGCGTTAGTCATAGAGAGTCACCCATCCATGCACTGAACGCACCCAACATTGCTTAACCTTCGTGATCGTTTAATATCACTCAGGCAGCCGGGGCTACGAGCGATTCACCATATTCCAGGTCATTTAAGGTAAACCATTACCTGTAGCTTCTAGATGTAAAAATATTGACCAGACCTGCCCTTATATTAAGTAACTTTCCACTCTACCGGGTTAACCATTTAGGCAACTCGAGAGAGTAAAAATAAGAATGAATATGACAGTTCGGAGTGGGAGTATGCGATACCTATCTACCTGGGAAAAAAGTCCCAGAATGTAACAGTGTAGCATAAGGTGGTGTGACATACCGGGAGCAAAAGGGCTAAATCAGACATCTTCATACAGTGGAGTCTTACGTAATTGCACCCCTGAATACAGTTTCTCTAACTACACTCAGAGGCACAATTAACCGCCCACTTTAATTTTCCGACGTAACTTGAAATATTAATCCGAGAATGATTCGCACTCGCCATGACCACTCACGTAGTACCTTGATGCCGTGGGTATACCCTATCGAACACGTTTGGGTCAATTTTAAAAGGCGAGTGGAAATCATTCCTTAATTAATATTTCAAGTTACGTCGGAAAATTAAAGTGGGCGGTTAATTGTGCCTCTGAGTATATTTGCGCCCCCGCGACCCGTTACTTAGCTGTTAGCTTCAACTTTATCGTCAATATATGACTCCTATAGGACGAGCGGCATATGATTCAGACTAATATAGAGTCAATTTGTTGCTGTCTATCAGACGTTCAGCTGAGAATTCCCGGTACTAAGATCACAACGAAACCAAGTGCAATAAAAAGTCGAGATTGCACGGTACTAAGAAATCCCTAAAGTAATCTCTTACAGAGATAAGCTTGCCTTTGTACATGTTACGTAACGTTCTGTTCAATGTTTCGTGTGCAATAAAGTATTGTTATTACTAAGATCACATCGAGACAGTAAGGAACAAAAACTCGAAAGTCCACGGTAACAAGACCAAAACAGTGAAAAATCTAGCACTTACAGTACTAAGAACTCAATTAAACAATGCATTGCAATGCATTAAAGTCGAGTTGACGGTACTAAGACCACAACAAAACAATGCGCAGCAAAAGTAGAAAACCACGGTAATTAACTAATAACATTTCAACGACAAATGTCCAACAAATAGTCAAGAATTCACGGTAGCACGAATAGCACAAAACAACAATGTTCAACAAAAAGTCGAGAGTTTACGATACTAAGACGACAACAAACCAATGTGCAATCAAAAGTCCACAAGACCACGACAGAACCATTTGCAAAAGTCGAGACTTTAAAGTACTAAAGCTTCAGCAAAAACACTGTGCAACAAAAATCAATATGTTGCCAAATAACTCTCGGTAGCACGTGGCGTTAATTCGTACAGGACTTCCGCGGGTATAGTATGATCATTCATATAACTATGTTGTCGTTGATAAGAGTATGACAGACTACATCCAGCCTTGTTATATTAAAAATGCGTGGTCATATCGGCATCTCTTCAATTACAATATCATGTACATAGGAAAAATAAATCTTATTTCTGGCACTGTGCTCACAGACAGGCGATGAAAAGCGATATGATAGGCATTGTCACATGTTCTGCGTTGTACAATTAGAATATTATTTTATTATTAATATTATTTCATATTAATATCTTATCTTACAAACAAGGCCACCAGTATCGTTTAATGTTTATCTACAGGCGGAAACCTGCGACTTATTAACCAAGCTTAACTAGATTGGGCTTAACTATACACAAAATACACTTAACACCTTTACAGTCCCCATACGAAAGTCTGAAAGTCACTGGTAAGTCCAAAATAGTTGAAGTCGAAGTTTTCATACCACCGTGAGCCCAATGTGTGGAACATTGGGCTCACGGTGGTATGAAAGCTTGGGCCCAATGTTCCACACATTGGGCTCACGGTGGTATGAAAGCTTCGACTTCAACTATTTTGGACTTGCCAGGGACTTGACAGTAAAGTCAGACGTGACGCCACGTTGGGCCCACCGGACTGTGAACGTGTTAAACTCAAAAAAGAATTTAATAAGTAAATTCTACTTTCCGACGCACCGAGTATATCGTACATGCGTTGAATAAACATTTTATGCTTGTGGGCTACACAATCACGGTAGGTAGTTTCAAGGATAAGAAAATATTTACTCTAATCACCTTAAGCATATACGTTGCAGTCTCAGGTTATACAGTTTTCATTCAAGTTGAATTTGTAGACCCTTAGAACAATCGATCGAAAACATCTTGGCGCGTGTCAAACGTGTGAGGACCAATAACTGAACCAGAGTAAATATGCCTAAAGAGATAAGTTCCGTACGTTGATTCAACATGCACTGAGTGCTTAATGCGAGTTTTTTCATTCACTTTCGATAGCGAGAGCGTTTGCAATTTGTATAGGAGTGACAAAGAGACAACTAGGTGGCGCGCTTTGTCACTCCTATAGAATATGAGTTTACGTTAACGCGATCGAGTAGTTAAAAAAACTCGCACTCTGAGCACTTTCACGGTATCTTAGGTTAAGGGCCCTATTTATGCGCACTAAAACTGTCTGAATCCCGACGTTTAGGCGAGAAATTTGTATGGAATTTGGTGCGCGTAATATAGGAGCAGGACAAGTGATTGTGCTGTGTGTAAGAAATTAATATTACGTCATCGTATCCATTATGTTTATCTAGTGATTGATGCGAAGTCTCGTTGATGCTACGCTACAAATCGACGTACCTAAGTATAACATTAGCCGCTTCAAACTCGCCCATGTCGCGTAGTATTTTTGCAAGACCTACGGATGTGACTTCCTCCTGGCATTCCTGGAACAAAGTCGTACCATTGAAACATAGTTACATATTGCTAATTAAAGCTTTTTGCGAATGGATTTAAGTTATTAAACTGATTGGTCCCTGCGTCAAGTGGCTGATGATAATTATATTTTATGAGTAATTATGTCATAATTATTTACTAATTGCTTTTAATTGTGCCGCAGTTTTAAACACAATAAGATTGAGAGTATAGGGGGGCCGTGTGGTTCAATACACAAATTATACTACAAATACTAAGACGCAATTACCTTGACTTGACTCAGCAGTGTCCTGGTCGGGCTTGGCGTCTTCTCGTACCAATTGAGGAGCGAATCGCACTGCAAGCGAGCAGCCAACTGCCGCCACGTTCCCGCGCGGTCCAATATATCCGACAGCTCGTGGATGTAGGCTGACATGGCTTCAAGACCAGCGTCGGGCGAATCCTGGAAGAGTCATCATCATCATCATCAACCCATTATGTCCCCACCGAGGGGCACGGGTCTCTTTCCTGAGGAAGGTCTAGGCCATACTCCACCACGGAGGCCAAGCCCGGATTGGTGGAAGGGTATCGGATGCTAATTAAGAATAATAAAAATAAATTAAGATGAGATTGAGAGTATTCTACCGATCCGTTTTGTAGCAGTCAAACTTTTTATTCTTTTTGTTCTATTTTTAACTGGAAAGCCTTGCGGAAGACGGTCGACGGACGATATATTACGTGTCTACTAATGTTGGCTTCCTCTGTCATAATAAATTATTTCTTAATAATAAAAAATATTTCTTTATTGTCTACTAATTATTTACCATTTGAAACATCGTGTAAGTATTTCGCCGATACGTGTCACGACTTTTTTAAATTTATTTATGAAGTGTGGTGACATAGTTCATAGACAGTAGGTAATCTAAATAATATTCGTCGAGTGAAAGGCTATTAACTATTTGTGTTAATCGACATTTTGGGCTAAATTGAGATATTTATAAATTTGGAATCTGCAGATTTTTCTGCGTCTTTTGGGGTGCGGACTCGCTGTCACACTATTTTGTCATACGAGTGTGACACAGAAGATTTTTTTCCTCACAGTCACACCAGTGTGACACAAAGGATTTTTTTTTTCTCACAGTCACACCAGTGTGACACAAAGGATTTTTTTTCCTCACAGTCACACCAGTGTGACACAAAGGATTTTTTTCCTCACAGTCACACCAGTGTGACACAGAAGAATTTTTTTCCTCACAGTCACACTACAAAATTTTCACAAAATTCAAAAATTGTCGCTTATACAAAATAGCCTTTCACCCGATTATAAGGCTTTCCTGGATGACAGACACGCTACAGCCCACACCGTTAGAGCTACAGATTTGAAATTTGGAACCAACGTTGTTTGTATATCCTGGACGAGCACTAAGAATGGATTTTTTGAAATTTTAACATTAGGGTTAAAAATGGTCAAAGCGGCCAAAAAAGGTGTAAGTCTGTATGAAAATGATTTTTTTTGTTCAAATATTTTTTTTAACTTAAGGATTTTGTTTTAAGTAAAATAGGATAAAGACACGTTTCATAATTTTTTCAAAATTTAACCCTTAAACGGGCAAAATCAGGTGTCAAAGTTTGTATGGAAAATTATTTATTTATGGTCGCATGTACAAGAAACAGCAGACATAGACATGTTTGTTTTTGCAATTAATCAGATACGTTTTTCAAAATTTAACTCTTTAACGGACAAAATTAGGAGTCAAAGTTTGTTTGCAAAATTATGTGTTTGGTCACATGGACAATGTAACTTTACAGAAATATTTTTCGTTGCCATTAATTAGACACGTATTTGAGCATTTCAAAGAAAAATAACCCTTTAACGATCAAAATGTAGCATCAAAGTTTGTATTTAAAATTATTTGTATTGATACCTGCTTTAGCGTTTTTTTTTTATTTAACCCTTTAACTGTCACCACGTTTACTAATTCTGCGAAACCTGAAGCCATCAAAGTTTTGTAACGGAGCTCGGTTACAAGTTAAAACACTTCATAGAAATTTAATAGAAGCTGTTATTTTGACCGGAAGTTCTGAAGGTGAAACAGAGTTTGTGCCGCGTACTGTATACCTTTAATTCCCAGCGATCTCCCTTTTACTTAAGGCTTCAATTTCCCATAAAATTATGTTTTGCCATGACGATAAATAAATCACAGGATCAAACTTTAAAATACGCGGGCATTGATTTGCGGGTAGATTGATTCTCCCACGGAATATTTTACGTGGCTTGCTCGCGTGTTAGCTTGCATAAAAGGCCGGTTATTTTGTCACCGCCGAATAAACAAACAAGGAAAGTAGTGTATAAGGAATTTTTATAACCTTCGACTATAATCTTAAATTCAACATCACTCATCTTAAATGTAATGTAACAGCTGGCACTAATTTCTCCAATTTCATTTCGGTACTCTTTACGTGAAAAGGACATGCCCATTGCCAATACAAGCTGGGGCACGTTACAGCTCTGAAAATTACCCAGCACTTCAACCAATATGATGTATTTTTGTGAAATTTCTTGAATAAATAATTTAATAAAAAAAAACATTTATTAAAACTTTTAGATTCCAAGCTTCAAGTCACTCAGCAATGGCCAAATGGGAAAAAACATTTGTCTAACTAAATGAAGTCGTTTTTGTGTTACTTCGCCGTCGAAAAGCTCTTCAGAGTTCCGAGTAGATCGCTGCTCGTTTGCTAAATAGTCCAGTCATTATTGACATTCGAAATCGAAAATTTAATTATAATTCCAAAAGTTTTCAAACTTCGGTCAAGTGAATGGTCCATTGGGACGACAATAAATCTCATTTTGCAACCTTGTCTGCAGTCCGGAACATTGTTAAAATTGCAATTAAATTAATTTTTGCTGTATGGTCGTGAAAAAAATTCCAAAAGTTCTGCAAACTTGGGGAAGTTTTCGGTATAATATTTCATATCACGTATTAAATTTGCAACCAATCTAAGTGTACGGAACATTTTTTGTTATTGAAAATTAATGTTTTTTTTATTAGACTGAATGAAAACGTTCCAAAAGCTCTGCAAACTTGACACATATATCGGAAAAATATACCGAACGGTAGTATAAATTTGCAACCTTTTTCGTTGACCGGAACATGTTTATTTATAATTCTTTTTAATTCGTGGTCATTTTTTCGAGTAAGGTGGTCTCGGAATAATTACAAAAGTTTTGAAACTTGGTTGCAAACTTCGAAAACATCTATTCTGATGCATTTACAAATTTGCAACCTCATACGCGATCCGGAACTTTATGCAATTTGCAAAAATGTAATTTTTTTATTTTTTCACCTTCAAGAAAATTTCAAAAGTTCTGCAAATCGAGGGGACTGTTTAATTTTGGGATTAATGTTAGTATTAAAATTTGCAACCTCTCACGCAATCCTGAATCTTGTGTGATGTCGGAAATTTAACTTTATGGCATTTATCATTTTCGAAAAAATTGCAAAAGTTTTGCAAATTGAGCCAATGATAATTTCTTTGAGGTGCATAACAGTATTAAAATTTGCAACCCCGCATGAGATCCGCAACTTTGTGTTCTTTGCAAAAATCGATATTTCGCATTTTGCTATCCTTGAAAGTATTGCAAAAGTTTTGCAAATCGAGCGGATGGTCTTATTTTGGGATCGATACCACTATTCAAATTTGCAACTTCGCACAAGACCCGGAACCTTGTGTTATTTGCAAAAATCGACTTTTTTAATTTTATTACCGTCGATAAAATAAATAGACATAATAAGAATTTCAAAAGTATAGAAAAAAAGTATGAGGATATCAAATATTCGTAAAAAAGGTAAGTAAACATTAATGGACGACAATGCGTAGGTGAGTAACAGTGTATTTAATCCCCAGATTCGTTTTATTAATCAAAAAATACGTACCGGCAAAATCCTACGTCCGGTTTAAATAAGCCCAACGGAATTTATTTTTGGCATAATCACCTGTCATGTAAAAATAGTACTATACCAACATCTGTTAGAAACAAATTGTGTTACAAACAATTTCAAACCCGGGCCGAAACCGAATGCACTTAAGACGGCATATGCAGATGGTCGTAGATGGGCGTCAGTAGTAACTGAACCAAAGCTGGAACTGCAGCGTCCCCTCACACACACAGTTCAACTGAAAAAACCCGCGAACAAAATTCTCCTTGATGGGGGCCTCGTTTCTAGTTCCAACACAAATTCAACTCCAGATGTTGACCCAACTTCTTCAGAAATTCTGCAAATTGTAACTGTTGTTAAGGCCCTGAAAGATCAATTTAAATCCTGCACTACGCTTATGGATAAAGTCATACTATTTTAGTAAATAAGATAACATATTTTAGTAAATATGTCTAACAATTCAAAACTGAATATATTGTATTGGAATGCTGACGGCATTCGTGACAAACTGCAGGAGCTGCTTCAACTAGCGGTGAGTGATTTATCAGTCGATGTAATTTCCCTTTGCGAGACCAGATTATCAGAAAAAACTAAGATTCGAACTCCAGGGTACATATGCTACCGACAAGACAAACACCCAGCTGGACATGGCCAAGGCGTGGCCTTGCTTGTCAGATCGGATCTAAAACACACAAGAGTCACTATGCCTATAACAAAAAATTTGGAAGCAGTTGGTGTTCAGTTAGATATCTCGGGTACAAAATATTTAATAATTTCTGTTTATCAATCCCCCAATTCACGCCTGATAGAAAATGATATCAATCTTATGTTAAGTTTAGGCCAACGGGTAATAGTTATGGGTGATTATAATGCTAAGCACACTCTTTGGCACTGCGATACCATCAACGATCGTGGTAAAGTGTTGTTTCATCATATGATGAACCACGAGTACATTATCCATGCTCCACGCACTCCAACCTTGACGCATTATAGACCAGATTTTAAGCCATCCACCCCTGATCTCTGCATTGCTAAAAACGTACCTAACATAACAGATCTATACACTATACCTGCTCTTGCTTCTAATCACCTACCAGTAAAATTATCTTTTTTGGGTTCAATCATAAGAAACCCAACTACCCGATACGAATATAGCAAGGCTAACTGGAGCAAATACCGAAACTATCTTAATACAAGCATTCAACTATCTACGAGCATATATAAATCATCTTCAGAAATAGATAATGCAGTTATGACCTTGACAAATGAACTTGCTAAAGCCAGAGACCTAAGTATACCGAAAAAATCTTGCAACAACGGTCCAAAACCCCTCCCAAATTTTTTGGTGAAACTCATAAAGGCAAAAAATAAACTTAGGCGATATGAGCAACGTGAAACATGCACGCAGCGTCGTCAACTGTTGAGAGCCTCAATTAATAACATACAAAGTAGGATCAACAACAGCATAAGGAACTTTAACGACAAAACCTGGAATGATAAGTTGTCAAAAGTAAACAATCCAACCTGTGATATTTGGACATTAACAAAATCCCTCAACAACAAAGAAACTAGTATCCCTCCCTTAAAAAAATCAAACGATACATTAGCAACTACCACTCTTGAGCAATGTAATACCCTAGCATTGGCTTTCCAGAGCAACATGTTGCTGACAGCTGACTGGTCTGACGAAGAAACCCAGAGCGCAGTTGACGAGTCTCTTAAAACACTAAACAACTATCATAATCCTGGTATTACTATAGCTGTTAGACCTTTGGAAGTTTGTAAATTTATTAGAAAGTTAAAAACAAAAAAAACACCCGGGGTAGACAGGATAGAGAATATCTTACTTAAATATATGCCACAAAAATGCATAATCATGCTTGTCAAAATTTTTAACGCCTGCCTTCTACTAAATTACTTTCCTGCTACATGGAAAATTGCCAAAGTAATCCCGATCCAGAAGCCTGGGAAGGATTGTAGTATACCAACCAGCTACCGTCCAATTAGCCTGCTTCCATCGCTAGGCAAAGTATTTGAAAAAATAATCTCCCTACGACTTGATCGTTTTGCGGGCCATGCTGTGATTAATGAACAGTTTGGTTTTCGCGAAAGGCATTCAACTATACAGCAATTAGCACGAGTTAGTGAACATGTAGCTCATAACCTAAACTTGCGTAAGTCGACCGGTTTGGTGCTCCTTGATATTGAAAAAGCATTTGACACCGTCTGGCACGCTGGATTACTGCATAAATTGGTAGCAAATAATGTCCCTCTTAATATTATCAAATTGATACAATCATACCTTTTTAATCGTAGCTTTTCAGTACACATTGGAGACGTTTGCTCTGACATGCAGAGTGTTCCAGCTGGAGTGCCACAAGGCTCGGTCCTTGGCCCAAAGCTTTTTATAATGTACCTAAACGATATACCCAAGCAGCCCCACACACATTTGGCATGTTTCGCTGACGACACAGCTACCTACACAACCTCTGAAGACACTGAATTGATTATTGGTCGGCTTAATCTGTCTATCGAACTACTAACCAGATTCTTCATTAAATGGAAACTGAAAGTCAATGAATCCAAGACCGAAGCAATACTCTTTACCCGAAAACGTTTACCGCCATCCAGACAGGTTTCTATAGGAGACCACAAAATTCCTTGGAGCAAAAGTGTGAAATACTTAGGTGTCCATATGGACAATAAGCTAAATTGGTCAATTCATATCAACAGCATACGGGACAAAGGTATTAGAGCAATGGGTGCATTAAGTCCTGTTTTCAGTAGAAAATCGAACCTTAGTCCAGGGACTAAACTACGTATATACTCCACCTTAGTCCGGCCCGTGATCACATACGCGGCTCCTGTTTGGTCCGGCACTTGTAATACCAATTTGTCTAAATTGCAAGTTGTTCAAAATAAAGCTTTAAAGATTTCATTCAACACACCATTTAAATTTAATTTGGTTAAACTCCATGAAAATATAAATTTTCCTACTATAGTAAAATATATTCATAAACAAGTACATAACTTCTATATAAATAAAAACCCCCATCATTTTAACACTCTGGTCTCAGCAATAGGAGTGTCGCGTTATCGCAACCTTCCATACATCGATAGTTACAAAACCTATCGCTTACCCCATCACTGTGTGCTGGACGCCGGCTGACTAGTTTTACTATCGCCCGGATACCGCCTGCATACGGATAGAACTTTGTTACGAATGCCGTAGGCCCCATTTTGCTTCGCACATTCTAGTCGGCCAACCGACGAATTTATTTTTGTATTACTACCTGATCACAATGAAAAATTGTGCGATCTCGAATTAAATTAGCCTTTACATATGGAAATTCGACTAAAATTCCCATAAACTTGAGTTTATAATTGTGTATTCTAAATTATTTAAGTGTACCATGTAAAATTTGTGTTTTGTGAATGTTTTAAGAGGTGAGTCTAGCCTGTAAACGTTACGATCTTATTTTTCTTGTATACCTATACTGTGTTGTGGTGTTACAAAATTGTTAAATTAATGCTTAATAAAGAACTTTAAAAACAAACAAAAACAACAATCCCCAGATTCGTTTTATTAATCAAAAAATACGTACCGGCAAAATCCTACGTCCGGTTTAAATAAGCCCAACGGAATTTATTTTTGGCATAATCACCTGTCATGTAAAAATAGTACTATACCAACATCTGTTAGAAACAAATTGTGTTACAAACAATTTCAATAGTCAGTTTTCAATCAATAAATCAATTTCAATCAATAGAAAGATGAACTAGGAGGATCCATAATACCTTTAAAAGATAATGAAAAAATTGAATAGTAGAAAAATTTGTTGATGAGACATGCTGAAAAATACTAAAGAAACTACCTGAAATAATTTCTGTATTACGTTTATGGTACGGCCACACTATCGCGATAACGCGAAGATTTGCGTTGTCGCGACATGTCTGGCCAAAAAATTCCGCGAATCATCAACGCGAATATAAACACCCTTCGCGTTGCTGTCGGTAAAATACCGCACATCAAAGGGCAAAATGAATTTAGCAACGTTCTAGATTGTCGCGACGTAGCGAAGGTTTATTTGATGTGGCCAAGCTCTTCGCCGTAGAGCAAACACGAAATTTTGTCGCGTCTACGCGAACACGAATCTTCGCCTTCAAGTGTGGCCGCAGCATGATAATTTCTCATATAAAACAAGTAAATGTCGACACTGACGATTGTTACATTCAAGCATTTAAGGAAAAACATTTCGAATAGATTGTCCTTAAATATCTTTTTTCAATGTATGAGGTCAGTTAATAAGTGTTAAAACCTTACAAGTTAGCGATAAAACTTTGAATGCATGTTGAATGTAACAATCTGTAATACGCTACTTGCCTCGTATCAAATTTGACGCGATGAATGGATATTTCCTGTAGTATCTAACGTAAGAATAGTCCAGTCATTATTGACATTCGAAATCGAAAATTTAATAATAATTCCAAAAGTTTTCAAACTTCGGTCAAGTGAATGGTACATTGGGACGACAATAAATCTCATTTTGCAACCTTGTCCGCTGTCCGGAACATTGTTGAAATTGCAATTAAATTAATTTTTGCTGTATTGCTATGGTAACGTCGTGAAAAAAAACCCAAAAGTTCTGCGAACTTGGGGAAGTTTTCGATATAATATTTCATATCACGTATTAAATTTGCAACCAATCTAAGTGTACGGAACATTTTTTGTTATTGAAAATTAATGTTTTTTTTTATTAAACTGAATGAAAACGTTCCAAAAGTTCTGCAAACTTGACACATATATCGGAAAAATATACCGAACGGTTGTATAAATTTGCAACCTTTTTCGTTGACCGGAACATGTTTATTTATAATTATTTTTAATTCGTGGTCATTTTTTCGAGTAAGGTGGTCTCGGAATAATTACAAAAGTTTTGAAACTTGGTTGCAAACTTCGAAAACATCTATTCTGATGCATTTACAAATTTGCAACCTCATACGCGATCCGGAACTTTATGCAATTTGCAAAAATGTAATTTTTTTATTTTTTCACCTTCAAGAAAATTTCAAAAGTTCTGCAAATCGAGGGGACTGTTTAATTTTGGGATTAATGTCAGTATTTGAATTTGCAACCTCTCACGCAATCCGGAATCTTGTGTGATGTCGGAAATTTAACTTCATGGCATTTTTAATTTCTGAAAAAATTTCAAAAGTTCTGCAAATCGAGGGGACTGTTTAATTTTGGGATTAATGTTAGTATTAAAATTTGCAACCTCTCATCACGCAATCCGGAATCTTATGTGATGCCGGAAATTTAAATTTATGGCATTTTTCATTTTCGAAAAAATTGCAAATATTTGCAAATCGAGCCAATGATTGTTTCTTTGAGGTGCATGTCAGTATTAAAATTTGCAACCCCGCATGAGATCCGCAACTTTGTGTTCTTTGCAAAAATCGATTTTTCGCATTTTGTTATCCTTGAAAGAATTTCAAAATCAAGGAACGTATCCAGCGGTTGACGCGACCATTGGTCGCGTTACCATAGCAACGCAGGTATACGACGTCGCGGCGGCTTCGTATAGCACAAAGTTTAGGCCCTGAATATATAACAGCGATGTGTACGGAAATAATATTTTGCGTGAAAGTGATTAAAAAATATTTCCGTATTCCGGATATGGTTGCAAATTCAAATACTGACATTAATCCCAAAATTAAACAGTCCCCTCGATTTGCAGAACTTTTGAAATTTTCTTGAAGGTGAAAAAATAAATAAATTACATTTTTGCAAACTGCATAAAGTTCCGGATCGCGTATGAGGTTGCAAATTTGTAAATGCATCAGAATAGATGTTTTCGAAGTTTGCAACCAAGTTTCAAAACTTTTGTAATTATTCCGAGACCACCTTACTCGAAAAAATGACCACGAATTAAAAAGAATTATAAATAAACATGTTCCGGTCAACGAAAAAGGTTGCAAATTTATACAACCGTTCGGTATATTTTTCCGATATATGTGTCAAGTTTGCAGAACTTTTGGAACGTTTTCCTTCAGTTTAATAAAGAAAAACATTAATTGTTAATAACAAAAAATGTTCCGTACACTTAAATTGGTTGCAAATTTGACACGTGATGTAAAATAATATATTTAACACCACTCCAACTTTGCAGAACTTTTGGAATTTTAGTCTCAAGAACTGAGCAAATTATCATTTATTGCATTTTTAACAATGTTCCGGACCGCAGAACAGGTTGCAAAATTTTATAGTTTGTTTTAATACCATTCCCGACCTTACATCAAAATTTGAAAACTTTTGGAATTATTATGAATTAATTGTCTTGACTGACTGGACTAGAAACCGAAATATATTGACTTTGCTAAGTAAATATGCAGGATGGCTGCAAAATTTGCAAATAAAAAAAATATTTTTCGCTTTTAAATCGGAACGGTGAAAACACTATCCGCCACCTTGAAAGCACCTTTGGTTGTAAACAAACATCTGTCAGTCGTGCGTGCGTAGGTTCTATTGTGACTCATACTTCTTTCGTGGCACGAACTCTACCTATGTTGAATGTCAAACTTTGTTTACGACAAACGTAGAGGACTCTCAGAAGAATCTGAGAGAGGACTTCAAACCATAGACAAAAATGGCGGACCGCGTTTTTGGCTGTTTAGCAAAGCAACGTTTTAAAATAATGTTTTTGTTGCTTTTAGGTCCTCAAAAAATATACTAAAATATTTTTTGACCTAATGGAAAAGATATTTAGCATTTAAGACATACTTGAAAAAAGAGTCAAGTAGCGAATTGAAGATACTGAAAATCTGATTTATTTGAATTTCGTAGAAATACATATCCGAAAAGAAATAATTATGAGCATTTGAATTTTTTTGTGTGGGAGGGTCCTGGATCACCATAATGTTCTTCCAGTTCTGTGGTACATTCCGATGACATATCACATTCCACAATTGTATTATCCGGTGCACCATCTTCTGCATCTGATCTTACGTCACTGCTTTCATAATCAAGGAACGTATCCAGCGGTTGACGCGACCATTGGCCGCGTTACCATAGCAACGCAGGTATACGACGTCGCGGCGGCTTCGTATAGCACAAAGTTTAGGCCCTGAATATATAACAGCGATGTGTACGGAAATAATATTTTGCGTGAATGTGATTAAAAAATATTTCCGTATTCCGGATATGGTTGCAAATTCAAATACTGACATTAATCCCAAAATTAAACAGTCCCCTCGATTTGCAGAACTTTTGAAATTTTCTTGAAGGTGAAAAAATAAAAAAATTACATTTTTGCAAATTGCATAAAGTTCCGGATCGCGTATGAGGTTGCAGTAAATGCATCAGAATAGATGTTTTCGAAGTTTGCAACCAAGTTTCAAAACTTTTGTAATTATTCCGAGACCACCTTACTCGAAAAAATTACCACGAATTAAAAAGAATTATAAATAAACATGTTCCGGTCAACGTAAAAGGTTGCAAATTTATACAATCGTTCGGTATATTTTTCCGATATATCTGTCAAATTTGCAGAACTTTTGGAACGTTTTCCTTCAGTTTAATAAAGAAAAACATTAATTTTTAATAACAAAAATGTTCCGTACACTTAAATTGGTTGCAAATTTGACACGTGATGTAAAATAATATATTTAACACCACTCCAACTTTGCAGAACTTTTGGAATTTTGGTCTCAAGAACTGAGCAAATCATCATTTATTGCATTTTTAACAATGTCCCGGACCGCAGAACAGGTTGCAAAATTTTATAGTTTGTTTTAATACCATTCCCGACCTTACATCAAAATTTGAAAACTTTTGGAATTATAATGAATTAATTGTCTTGACTGACTGGACTAAAAGAATTATTTGCTCGGAAGGAATATGTAAAGTTATCTTTTTGATTGTTGCTGTACACCAGTTTGGAGAGAAAGTTTGGCGCTTTACGCCTGTGAAAACTATTTTAAAATCCATCAGCGGGTTGTGGATATCTTCATTTATTTATCGTCAACGGCTATTTTGCGTGGGGCCCAAATACATATCGGCCGGCAGCGGTGACTCATCTCGCCGCACTTCAACTGCGCGCACTCAGGGTGCGTATACTGAGTTTTTTCATTCACTCTCGATAGTGAGAGCGTTTGCGATTTGCATAGGAGTGACAGAGAGACAACTAGATGGCGCGCTTTGTCACTCCTATGCAAATCGCAAACGCTCTCGCCATCGAAAGTGAATGCAAAAACTCAGTATACGCACTCTGGTTGTTCCGCGCGTGGAGGCCACGGTCGTCGAGCGCCGCCGACGCCGCCGCTGCCCATCCGTGGCTGTGTCCAATGTCCATATGGCAAAACTTAGTTATATAAGTCTTATAATGTATTTGTTTGTTTTTCTGGTGTGTACAATAAAGAGTTCTAATCTAATCTAATCCATGCGCTAGCTGCGTGCGCTCCGAGTCATCACAGTAACTCTACTTAGCGCTGACAGCGCTGCATTGGTGAAGATTTTTCAGTGGTTTGGAAATAATTAATATACTTGATTTTGCTTACGAACTCTTGATGCGGTCCCGTGACTTTGCTGTTTTATTATTTTGTTTAATTGACTAAATGCATGTGTTGGGAGCTTCCTTTTGAGTTTATATCAGCTGTAACATGACTACTTTAAGTAAATAGTTCAGCTACATTCTTTTAGCTGTTAGTTTGACTTTTGTTTTATAATAATTTATTGACACAGGTGTAAATGTAGGAGGACCAAATTTGAACTACTTCTGTTTTAGTTGTAAGTTTGACTTTCGCTTTATAATAATTTATTATTCATCTAGTGCTTACCAATAAGATACGGACCTTGTTGGCAACTAAGCCACATCTAAAGCAACTTTCTGCCCACGTTGCGTTAACGATCCTGCGAGCCTGTCATTCCCCAGGTGAACTTACTCAGTTCGCACTACTCCTGTGTGGTTGGTTATGCGGCGTTGAAACGTCGGGGTATGATGAGGCTTTAATAGTATATTTCATTACAAGTGCGGAAAGCCTGTCATTGCAAAGAGTTCCGACAAATGTCTACCCGAGCCGAGGCGCAGCCGAAGCCGAAGGCTTACTACCAGTGGGTCTACCAAATGGTAGACCCACTGGTAGTAAGCCTTCGGCTGGAAGGGATCATTTGATAGACTTCTCAAATAAAATTAAAACAAAATCAACTCCTCTTTGGTTCCTTAAAAAAACTTCTTAGGAAAAGTAAATATTATTAAAGTCATTGAAAGAGAAATTTGTTAATATTGATTCCCTACACATCTCGGGAAACCCTATAGAAATCGGTCAAGCCATTATTGATTCAAAGAACAACATGTACACTGACTGAATAAAAGTTCACTTTAATAATAAGCTATTAAGATAACTTGCAAAAAATAACATTATCTTCAGCAATTATCGTATGACCATTATGAATGAGGCCTTAAAAACTTTTCTGTGACGTAACACAAAATATTGTGATATTGTAACACAAAAGCAACACAAAAGTACCACAAGCATAACACAAAATCAACACAAAACTATTTTTTTCTGGACAATTTTACCTTATATTATCTTTGCTATTTACTCGAATTAGGTGATAATAATGCTTTAATTAACACTACTTATGTCTCTACCTCTAGATATTATGATTCAGACGTATTAAAATATCTATTGTACTCCTCTTCAAATCAAGTTTTCTATTTTGTTCACATTTTTGAATCACGTGCCATTTTAAAACCTCCATCTGACAATACAAAATGGCCGATTTCATTTTTTGTAATGCCTTCATGGTATGGTGTATGGTGCGTCATACTCAAACTTTGTTTTTCCTTTTGGCTCTTTAACTAGTTGAAATAGGGTAAACGTACGTCACACAAAAAAAGGTGACACAAAAATAAAAGCAGTTTTTTACTTTACCTATTCATAAAACAAATTAGATTGAGTGTTTATGCACAAATTAACCTTTCAAACACGTGCGAGTTATCAAAGTTAAGTGAGGACTGCATCAGGCTAATTGCATTTTACGTAGTAAATCGTATCTATTTCCATTTGGCCATTGCTTTTCGGGATACCGTTTTTTTAGTTACGCATAAAAAATTGAGGTTTTTTTTATTCAACCTTGTATCAAGCCCAAAATGGGCGATGTCCTTTTAGGTTTCTTCGGGTTTTGCAAAGTAATGACTTTCGTAAAAGTGTACAATTACGAGGACTCACTCAATTCTATCAATTTGTAGCTCAAATTCAACGCAAACGAAGTTGCGGGCGAAAGCTAGTTAATTACATATTGTTATAATACCAAACATAAAATACGGATTAGGAAAATCTACATGAAATGTAAATCTGTTTCGAGAGTAGAAGTAGTCCTATTATCCTCGTAAGCCCCGACCTTTAAAAGAACAATTGATTTTGTGATCACTTGAAGACATTGAGCCTCACGAGGATATAATTGAGGCGTGGAATTTACAAATGGGTTAAGTGCCAAATCACAATTATTTTCAAATTAAATAAAAATGGATTAGATTCTGAATCACCATTTATTAGGATATTTTGTCACAAGCTTACAAGCTTAGTAATTTAAAAAGCTTAGTTTTTAGGCACTTAGCACTTTTGAAATGAAAAGGCAACCGAACTTAGCACCATTCAAACCAAAAAGTAGATTTGGATGTTTTTGGCATTTAGCCCATTTTTAAATTACACGCCTCAAGTTTGTATAGCCAAGGCGTGCCAACCATAATCATCTATAAATTACGACACAGGTTAAGGGGGAGAGTGGGGGTCAATAAAGTTTGAGATTGTGTGACAAAGGCCAAGCGTCAAGTGGTTAAGTAAGCAAATAGATAAGCACGGACTTATTGAAGAATAAACGAATAAATAGCCAATTGAAATTGTTGTCACTCATGCAACTTATTAGTAACATGATACCAGATAGCTCTAGAAATGTCATGGTGCAAGACAGAACGTATCCATTGGATGGAGCTGACCATGGATGGATAATAAGCGAAAGTACTGTTAGATAGCGTTGGCGCAAGCCAGCCAGCCCAATATATAAAAATATATAAAATTCTGGTGTTAGTGCACATACTCCTCCGAAACGGCTTCGCCGATTTAGCTGAAATTTTATATGTATATTCGGTGGGTCTGGGAATAGGTTGTTATTTATTTTTCGTACCCTATCTGGCAAAACACCGTTTGCCGGGTCAGCTACAAATACAAACAAAAGAAAGAAACCTGGTCGGACTGTTGCGACAAAAAGTCAAGTAAGTGTATCTGGAATAAAGTTAATACTGTGTAGTGCTTAGGAAAGAAAAGTTTTAGTTCAAAAAAGAAAGAATGTCCGACAGAAAGACGTGGCGTGCCTTGGGGAAGTACTATGTCCAGCAGTGCACGAGTATGTGCTGATTGATTGAAATCAAAGAATGACCGAATAAACGAACGAATGAATCGATGAACAAATAGATAATTTATCCTCACCCCTTCGTCAGCAGACTCGAACTCGTCTTCAGGCTCGGACTTGATATCATCGTCGGTGAGCAAGCGCGTCGAAGGCACATACTTCTGCATCAGCTCTCTTATCTGGAGACAAGCGTCAATCATCAACAGTTCATATGGCTATAAAAAAACTTGTTAATTTATTTACTTAGGTATTTCATTTTCAGACAACATTATTTGTTAGTAGCAATAAACATCGAACTTAGCCTATGGTTAGTGTTTAATATCTAAAGTCCGTTTTTTAATTCGTGCAAAAAAAATGACGCGGTGTTACCGCTATAAAATATAGGGTAATTTTTACCCGTTCACCAAAAATCTATAGGTACAGCTGTGTACGCCTGTCTAAAATATTACTCTAAAACCCGTTATATTATTTTGCTGCAATTAAACTAATCGGCCAACAAAATATGTTACACCAAACAAATTCAAAATTATCTCCAAGACATACCACTTTTTTATTCTACTGCACAGCAAGTATTCTCTAATAACAGTAATTATATTATTATTTCACAAAAAATACTGATTGTGCACCAAATATTCCTAATTGTTACACAAAATATCTAATATGAATCTTAGTACCGGACCCCATTTAAAACGGTTTCGTACAAGTTTTATGTTACTCAAATGATTAACATGGAAGAACAAATAATGCATTTCGCACAACATTACTTCTAAAAAAGCGAAGCTGGCGACGCGCGTGTGGTTCGTTGAGATGTGAAATATTGCAGCAACAAGGAGCAAGCTGTTAGTACACGTTGTGGACATTATACAATAGGCAAAATTGAACAAAAAAGTGAAAACTCTATTGCAACAATTGTTTATTGCCAAATGAATTATTTTACATGCATGTGGATTAATAATTATTAATCTTAGTTACATTACTTATAATGTTAATGTAAGTTTATGTAACATTGTAGGAGTAAAGACTTTGTTTAATAGTTTGAATTAGCTTGGCTTAACACTGACAAGTACAAAAACATTTTTAGGTAAGCATTACATTTTATAATGTATAACTTTTGATTAATAAAACTACATTAGTCATTAATTGGTGTTTGATTAAAATACATTTTGCAGTACGCTATCTGAAGTAAATCTAGAAAAATAAATGCTCCTTTAATAATTAGGTGTATTTATTATGTTTACAATTTGCAACAGTTATTAAATAGGTGCTCATTATGAAATATTTTAATGAACATATTTTGGTGCACAATCAGTATATTTGGAGGAACAAAGGCAAAATTTGTTGAAGAAAGCGGGAATAAATTGAGGTACAGTTAAATACCATCCTAAAATATATAGGTTTACTCGGTAGATTTTTTTTTACCGTGAATAGAAGACTCGTGTGACCAAAATCCTTATAACATCAAAGACATTAAAATTTGATTCCTCATAAGAGCAAAGTCTAAAAACACCTACGTAGCACCAAGCACAAACAATTTTTACTTGGAAGTAAAATGGGGTTATTTGGTTTTTGCATACTAGCAACATTCAGACATTGACAGCCTTTGGATTGTATTGAGATGTCAACGTGACAGTTTTATTTTTTTGCATTAAATTAAAAAACAGACTTTAGCAGTGACTTAGTGCGTTCAATTAGAATCCATATCAGTGGATTATCCAGACGTGATGCAATCGCGTTCAGAATGATATTGCCGTTTCCGCATAATTTGCTCAGTAATGACGCTGGCTTTTTTCGTCAGATGGCGTCAAAACCATCTTCTCGTGCCTCGGCAAACATTGTCGAGGCGCTGCAGAAGCGCGGCAATCGCAACTAAATCCTGAACGCATTTTTAAATTGAACCCAGAGAGCATTGTAGGCTTTTTGGGTGTACGTAAACCACAACCCCTCAGAGTAGAGTGACGAGTGTAATCACTTCCTGTTACTATTACTGTACTATTACTGTAAACCCGGTACCATGGGGTGTGTTTACAGTTTACAGCGAACCTAAATGTCTTTATGCAACACTGCAATGTTTCCAACTAAACTGTATTAATAAACATGTATCTACATAGGTACCAGTACCAACTTAGGTTAAATTATTGAATGATAAAAAAACCAGAGGCATAAAATAAAACAAACTCTTACGGAATGAAAAAAACATCGGACCAAAGTGAGATTCCAACACACGCTGGATAGTACATTTAGTTAAGAAAAACTCTACTGTAAAAACTGTACTGTATAAGCTTTGTAATCTTAAAACCGGCTCTGCCTCTGAGCACATACATAAATAAGCTCACGCTTGTAACCCAGAGGGGTAGGCAGAGACCAAGGACTGCCACCTGCCACGATCATGACAAATCACTTTCGCTACATCGACATTCGTCAACGACATTAGTCGTTGCATGCACGCACGTGTTCGCTAAATGTAGTCACAGTTATTATGCAGTATTTGTTGGAACAAAGCTTACCTGAGCATTCCCACGGGCTAAGTTCCATGCAGATTTGTTTCTTGAGTGTGGCTCGTTTCGTAGGGGGTCAGCCTGTGGAGACAAATAGGTTTTTTGTATTAAATTCACTCCGTCCCTCCCAGAGGTGGTTCAAAATAAGGCTATGTTCTTGTTTGAGGGTGCTGAACAAAAATATCAATAGCTAAAATTCTAAGCCATTTCAGAACAAGATGAATCGTTGAACTATAGAGTAAGAACACCTTATGACACACCAATACTCGATTAGTTGATCGAATCAATCGATCAGTCAATCAATCAATGTAGCTTCTTACTAAATCTATTTAATCTCAATTCTAAGCACGACAAAAACCCAATTTGTGTTCTTTTATATAGTGGTCTCTTTGCTAACCAATCAAACTGTGTATCATCGTATGTGCTGTGGTACGAAAAAAAACAATAACCACAACACAAGATAAACATTTACACAAGCACATACATTACTTCTGGTCCCACACTAGGATACCCTGTGTCATGGGAACCAGAAACGGAGACATCACAAACATGTGAACATCCAAGAGCTGGGGTTTTTTGTCTCCAGCCGGGATTCGAACCCGGGACCTCTCGCTTGGTAGACAGATACGCTAACCGTTCCGCTACAGAGGTCGTCATTTGACCTGGTCCCAAACTAGGATACCCTGTGATATGGTAACCGTAACGAAATCACAAACATGAATATACCCTCGGACTGTGGCCGACTGCTATGTACAAATCGAGAACGGCGACCTCCAATAGAAATCGATTCACGACCTTTGATGGTTTTGGTAGTCAAGCATGGTTAACTTAACTTTTTATGAAAAATGCTCTGCGAGTTCGTCCCAAGGCTGATTATACATTGGGCATGATGTTCGCTCGCTCTAATATGTTTTTGTGATTTTAATGAAATTCGTTTTCCACAAATGTGGTCCGATAGATAATAAAATTACAGACTGTTTAAGTAGATGTTTGTTTTCCTATGTTAGTTTTTAAGAAAATTAGGTTTTCAAATTTAATAAACGTACTATCAATAAAAAAACTGAATGTCCATAGTCTCCGTCCGTTTTTAATCCCCCAATATCTCCGACCACAAGAAACATCAAAAGTAGACACATATTATTATCATAATCTCTCTCTCTCTCTCTCTCTCTCTCTCTCTCTCTATCTATTTCTCTCTCTGTCTCTGAGAAATCACCTGAGCCCAATACTGGGACGAATACGCATGACGCAAAGGCTAAAAATTTTAAATTTTAGATATATTTTTTTATGGTTCAATGGGCGCCCGAGATTTCACTTGTAACAGCAACATAATTAGAGACATAGATAAATAATTTAATTAAACTTCTAACACACACACTCACACACACGTTCTGAAACATAAAACAATTCATGATACATACCCCGTTCCTGAGGAGGAGTTCGACAAAAGCTTCAGTGTGCTCATTGGGCTGGCTTCCGCAAACGATCTGCAGCGCCGTATTGCCTTGCCCGTCTAGCGCGTCCACTTCACTCTGGGGAGAGACAATAGTCCACTTCAGCTTATTTCACCTTCATCATCCCATTATGTCCCCACCGAGGGGCACGGGTCTCTTCCCTGAGGACGGTGTAGGCCATACTCCACCACGGGGGGATCAGGAATCTGTGACTGTGCGTGTATCTGTGACTGGCCGTATATAGGTGACTGGCCGTGTATCTGTGACTGGCCGTGTATCTGTGACTGGCCGTGTATCTGTGACTGTGCGTGTATCTGTGACTGTGCGTGGTATCTGTGACTGTGCGTGTATCTGTGACTGGCCGTATATAGGTGACTGGCCGTGTATCTGTGACTGTTCATGTATCTGTGACTGGCCGTGTATCTGTGACTGGCCGTGTATCTGTGACTGTGCGTGTATCTGTGACTGTGCGTGGTATCTGTGACTGTGCGTGTATCTGTGACTGGCCGTATATAGGTGACTGGCCGTGTATCTGTGACTGTTCATGTATCTGTGACTGTGCGTGTATCTGTGACTGGCCGTGTATCTGTGACTGGCCGTATATAGGTGACTGGCCGTGTATCTGTGACTGTTCATGTATCTGTGACTGGCCGTGTATCTGTGACTGTACGACTGCGTGAATCTGTGACTGTGCGTGTGTCTGTGACTGGCCGTGTATCTGTGACTGGCCGTATATAGGTGACTGGCCGTGTATCTGTGACTGTTCATGTATCTGTGACTGTGCATGTATCTGTGACTGGCCGTGTATCTGTGACTGTTCATGTATCTGTGACTGTGCGTGTATCTGTGACTGGCCGTGTATCTGTGACTGGCCGTATATAGGTGACTGGCCGTATATCTGTGACTGTGCGACTGCGTGAATCTGTGACTGTGCGTGTGTCTGTGACTGGCCGTGTATCTGTGACTGTGCGACTGTGTGTATCTGTGACTGTGCGTGTGTCTGTGACTGGCCGTGTATCTGTGACTGGCCGTGTATCTGTGACTGGCCGTGTATCTGTGACTGGCCGTATATAGGTGACTGGCCGTGTATCTGTGACTGGCCGTGTATCTGTGACTGGCCGTGTATCTGTGACTGGCCGTATATAGGTGACTGGCCGTGTATCTGTGACTGGCCGTGTATCTGTGACTGGCCGTATATAGGTGACTGGCCGTGTATCTGTGACTGGCCGTGTATCTGTGACCGTGCGACTGCGTGTATCTGTGACTGCGCGTGTATCTGTGTCTGGGCGTGTATGTGTGTTTGTGGTGTCTCTGTGTGTACTGACCGGGGTGTGCGCCAGTATGGCCCGCGCGGGGGCGAGGCTGCCGTCGTAGGCGGCGACGTGCAACGGCGTGCAGCCGGCCGCGTCGCGCGCGCCCGCCGCCGCGCCGCCCGCCGCCAGCAGCCCGGCCGCGCGCTCCGACCGGTACGTCACGGCCAGGTGGAGCGGCGTCTGCTTGTCTACGGACAATACCACTATTGTCAAATGTTTAATTACTTAATTACTGAAAACTGATGTCAAATTGATACTGTACTATTATATTATGATGTAATGTAATTGTGAATTAATCTTATTATCAATAAACCAATTTCAATTTCAATTTCAATACCGTATTTCCCCGCTTACACTTCAACAGCGCGAATATGCCTTTTACCATTAGCAGATACTTAGTTATAGAGTTGAGGATAGAGAGTCGTCCCGCGCATGTTTTGCGCCAGTCAAATTCAAAATTTTCGGCTTATTCATTTCACTGTCATTTATTTATTATAAAATAAAAATAATAAAATAAACCCGTTATCCCCGAAGGGGTAGGCAGAGGCACCAGTCTCTAGAACTGGACCCACGTTTTGCCGAGTTTATTAGGTCCCAAACGTGACAAGTGGCAAGCCTGTCGCCGTTATCCGGGCACAATTTATCAGCGAATGGTGTTGCTGTACAAACAAATGTACGTAACTAAAAGTCATTGGTACATGCGTGGTTCGAACGCAGACCCTCGATTTATTTATTATTATTATTATTATTAATACGTTTATTGCACATAAGTAAAAATTACAATGGCAACGCGGCGGACTTAATGTTACAAGCATTTTCTACCAGTCAACCGCAGGTTTTCATTCTAGAAAAGAGATCATTAAGTTTATGCGTCTCCGGCAAAGTTGTCTAAATGCATGTTCGCGGTGTTGAAGTATAAGCGACGATTTGACACTATCAACACAGAAATACATAATAGTACGGGGTAAAGTCTGTTCGCTGTCATAGTGTCACTTTGATATTTACCGCCTTGGCACGTGACGGCTTTTCACAAAAGAAACTAAAGGAAACCGACGCGGCCGCAAACACGCCAGTGAATTTAGCTCGCAGCTCGTCGACTTAGTATTTTGTATTGAGTGTTGATCGCTGCGTGTAGAAAAATCTTTTTTATGTGGGATATGTGGAAAAGATTTGTAGATCACGCAATTAAAAAAGAAAATCAGTATTTTTGAATGGATTTATAACGTGACGATCTTGTATAGGCTATTCTAAATACCGGTGGAGATGAATCTGAGGGCACTTCTAGTGATGAAGAGTAGTGTTTCATTATATTATTATGTATTTTTGCCGTCAAAATTGTATTATTGAAAGAAATGTTTTTTTACTAAAAGCAAACTTGCCTTCGTGTGTGCCGACACTATCTAAGCGAACGGACTTTACAGAAGATTCACTCCGCAAAATCAATTAAAGAAAAAGGGACTCTAGCAGCGATACAATCAGGTGCAATTCAGATCGCACGGCGCTAAAAAAGCTACGTTTTATCACCTACATGTTGCCTCTCTTTCTACCGCGTAGCTCTTACCACTTCTGGCGCCTGAATTCCTACCTATTTGCCACTCCGGCGTGGTCGCCGCATGTACTTACGCGGCCGATACCGACACGTGGTGAAACAGGCCTGCTATCAACAATAAATTACTTGAGATGCTCGATTAAAACAAAAATTACAAAATTATTCGGAAAATGTATTTTTTTAATCATTTACTAGTTATTACAATTTTTAAATATGATAGATGAAACATAGAGAAAGAGTGCTCTGAAATGTGACGTCACAAGCAAGTATTTTCATACAAAATTCCGTTCTAAAAGTAACTCATTTGACATCCTGTCAAATACCCAATTGGCTGTTTGACAAAATGTCAAATGAGTTAAAAGGAAAAAAAGGGAACCCTTCGATCATTTTGTTGTCCGTCCGTCTGACTGTCTGTCAAGACCCTTTAAAACGTGGAGGTATCAACTTAAAATATATACTCAGGCTTACTATGTAAAAAAAAACTTCTAAGATAAACGTAAAAAGAAAATACGGGCGCTTATATTGCAAAAACGTATATATTACGACTCTCAAAATAATCAAAATTATAGAATACTTTCTGTTCTAAACTATGAAAATTGGCAAGTATGTAATATCATCTTACACTACATACCATCAAAATGGAAATATCCGAAATATATACATTCGTAATTATTTGTAAAGTTCGGGGAAATTAATAATGACAATGTGTAAACAACATACCCTTGTTAACGGCATTCAAATCGCACGGTACATTGTACTGCTTGATAGAGGCGAGAAGGGGAGCAAGGCACGACTGGCAAATGACGGCGTAGTGGACGACGTTGTTTTCGTCTATATCCTGCGCCATGGGGTCGCAACCTGCAAATAAAGTTATTTTACATCTGTCATATTCGGTAAGTAGGTATTATTACCCCCAAATGGGGCTTGTAGGTGACCAATTAGCGCTCTAAAGCCCTAGGGCGGTAAGTAATTTAAAAAAAAACTCTTCACTCTTTCAAAAAGTTCGCGTACATCTAACCATCATACTAGCATAGACATCATGCATTCAGCCCAAAGACAAAAGAGGTCGCTTCGCTATTCAGCCTTGTCTTCGTATGAGTATAATAGTCAACAATTTTAAATATCGAACGTTGAAGCTCAATTTTGTTTTTGAAAAAAATAATAAAAAAAAAGATGAAAAAAGGCGGGAATATAAAACTTTTACTTTAAATATTGTTTGTTTTTGGGATTTTTTTATAATTACGTGCTTTAGGAAAAAAACATGAGTTCTGCCAGTGATGAAGATATAAGCTGCACTCCCGATTCAATGAAAATGGAAGCTGAAGCAGCAATTAACAATATTTTGCCTGAAAGTTCTAAAGAGAGATATTTGAAAACTCACGACGAGTTCATGAAGTGGCGAAACGAAAAACGAGTATGTAAATGTTTTATTCTTGTAATGCCGGTTTTTTTCTACTTACCTCACAATCGAGATGTAAAGCAGAGTAGTTAGCTCAGGTGTAAGCATCAATTGAACCCTCGAACTATAGGCGCCCTCGCTGCGCTCGTGCGCCTAAATATCTCGGGCTGCAATTGATGCCCTTGGCTACTAATCTACTATTAACCGACTTCAAAAAAGGAGGAGGTTTTTGGATTATTTTTTTTTTGTTGTAAAGGTGAACACCACATGTCCAATTGTCCACATGTAACACCGCGTCATATTTTTTTTGCATTGAATTAAAAAACGGACTGTAGGTACGAAATATTGTTGCCTAGCGGTTGCATTAATGTTGCATGACAACCAAAACAGAGTTCATGGGTTCGGTTCCCATTGAAGGCCATTTGATTTGCACAAATATGGCCTCAATCTGGATGTGTTTCCATGTTTGTTTATGTCCTTGTCTGGTTACCACAGCAGAGAGTATCCTAGTTTGGCCTCAGGACAAGTGATCAGGTCATGTTGAAGTTATTATTATTATTAAACAGTATTGATACGGAATAAAACGTTTTCACGTTTAGATTGATAGAGAAAACTTTAAGGCACGAACAGGAAAAATATAACTGTATAATAATACAGAGTTTTATTTCAATAATGTTATATTACAGTGAACTAATGTTCACTTAAGTGCACACATAATATTAATTTTATTTACCTTTAGAAATGAGGAAGATGACAGTGGTAGGCAAATCATTGATGACAGCCTGGTGCAATATGGTTTGCAAGCGATTATTCTTCTCGTTCAAGAGGTGAGTCATGTTGAGCGAGTGTATAAGCTTCACGATGTACTCCATACTCGGAAGCATATTGTTGTGAAGCGTCAAATGTAGGAACCTGCGGAGAAATAAGTGTTCAGTGATTCATGACGAGGAAAAGGTTTGCCAGCATCGTATGCCAATATATGTTTACGGATTTAAGGAAACATTTAAGGAAAACAGACTTTGTGTTCCTACACGACTTCTTTCGGTCAATAGTGTTCTGGCGTTAGTGGCTCGGCGTTTTGGTTTTCGGTCTTATGAACCATCGGGATTTGAAGTTATAGGGCTTTGGATGCGTCGGTAAATTAACAAATCGGGCATGTGATTTTCGGCATATGTTATTCGGCTATTGGTCTTTTGATGTTAGGTGGGAGACCCATTATCGTTTTATTGGTGGTATGCATTCCTCGCTGCGCGAGTCTGACTCGCACTTGGACGGTTTATTATTTAGAGGTACGGAACCCCAAAGATTTTAATAGTATATAGTTAAAAAGTTTTATACATACGTGTCTCCATTCGAAAGACGCAGCTCGAAAAGCCTCTCGAGCTTATTCCTGGCGTCTTGCTTACGGAACTGGGCTTTGTGACGTATCATATCGCATAGTTCTTTGACGAGCTGAAAATTATTTAATCCCCCAGTTAGTTCGGCGCCCACGACCCCATCGGTTGCTAAGGCTGCAGATGTTTATTAAAACTGTACAAACGACGACATATTTTAATATTATCACTACAGAGATGACCTCGAAGGTAATTTACTTTTTAAATTATTGGAAGAATGGATGGTTGAACGGAATGAATGGAGGTAACTCGTTGATCGCGGCAAGTAGTACCTTTGAACGTTAAAATAAGAATACCAATAACAATGTAACCACAGCGTTCCACAACCGGGGGGGTTTGCAAACACAATTAATATTATAATGATGTGTAGTACAGGATATACCTTAAAAATAAAGTGTCCGAGCACCTAACTAATTTTGTAAAGCAGATACAGACATGTCTACAATGTGACACTGACATGTCAGCTAACCGACCAATTCGGGCCCCAAACGGCACCCGAAACCTTTGTTATGCAACGCGGCAGAAACAAACTTCTCTACCATAGCACTTAACTAACATAAACTCTTAATTTAAAGGCGGAGTGCGGAAACGAAATATAGTGCAGGTAAATAAGTTTCGATCTGCATAAAATTAAAACGAGTAGAGATAATCTGCCATAGTGACTCGAGTACGAAAGTACCCCAGGTCAAATGCAGACACAAAGCATGCGAGTATGAAGGAATGCGTGTCACCACACACGTCTCCAAGCCCGCACACAGTGGGTCTACAAGCCACCCAGAATAATTGGCGTCCTTCAGTTATAGGTCATTTACTCGAAGCCGTTTACTAAGGGGTTGAACCAACACATTTAGAAACATGTGCTCAGAGAAACTAAAATGTACGTTTTGGAGAATTGATAAAACAGTTTCAAACATTTACAGTTCCAGTAGCAGATTCGATCTCGTGTAAGTGACCTAAGCATCCGCCACACCGCAGCTGAAAATTATGTTACGTTAATTAAAAGAGAAAAACCAATTTAATATTTACAGTGGGCAAGCCAAAGGATCAGGTCAGGTGTGGGGAGGCCCGGGATATGGCAGATTTACTCTATTGCCTCGGAGCAACGACAACTTGTGCCGTTTGGGGCCAAAACAGATCGGTTAGATGACACATCAATATCACCTTGAAGATATGCCGGTATCATACTTACAAAATTACCTTTTTTACTTCCTCGCCGTCTTCTTTACTATAGTAAGCTTTATAATCAGTTTCTATAGATTTAGGTTCGTCGTGGTAGTTTGTGAGCGGTTCAGTTTTTATTTGGTGTCCTTGGATATGATCTGGGTCCTCTCGGGTGCCCGATGGATTTGCTGTACCCTGTGAAAAATAAGGCTACAGAAATAGCTATATAAAAAACAGGCAAAAGTAATAAATATAGATAGATATAGAAATTGACGAGGCGGCAGGTATAGGCTACTTGTGTATAAGTTTTAACGCTTAAGAGTCTATAGTCCGTTTTTTAATTCTATGCAAAAAAAAATGATGCGGTGTTACCGCTATAAAATCTATAGGTTAACTCGGTAGATTTTTTTTACCGTGAATAGAAGACTCATGTGACCAAAATCGTTATCACATCAAAGACATTAAAATTTAATTACTCGTAAGAGCAAAGTCTAAAAAAAAACACCTGCGTAGCATACACAATTTAACTTGGAAGTAAAATGGGGTTATTTGGTTTTTACGTACTAGCAACATTCAGACATTGACAGCCTAAAAATTGTATGGAGATGTCAACGTGACAATTTTTTTTTTGCATTGAATAACAAAACAGACTGTAGAGGTCTAAGGAAGTCTAAGAGTCTAAGGAACCCACTGTGGTGATTCGGTGATGCTTTATCGGTACCTCAAATGTACGTAACGTACCTTTCCTCTTCCGGAATCTGCTTTGAGATTGATCGAATAATTTAGGAAACCCATGTCGGAACCCTGAAACCAAATAAACGAAAGATTATGAGAAATTGAAAAACAAATCCATCAATAAGCCCGAATTCGTCCACTGCTAGATATAGGCTACCCATCAAGACACGAAGACGAGTCTTATGAAATTTTATGTAGATATTAGGTGCTTACATATGAAATTGGCGTTTTTCGTACTGGCCACTTTAATCACGATTTTCTCCTCTTTGGTAAGGAATTCCAAATTCAAATTTTCACAGCTATTTACTAATGTATTTGTCCTTCGATGACCGTCATTCATTTGTTTTTTTTCTTCTGTTTTTTTCTGTTTGCGTCACTCATTTTACAAAATGGAAAACTTAAAATATCGCATTGTTTACGAGTACGAGTTCCGCCGTGGCACTAGTGCTGCGGAAACGACTCGAAGGGTGAATGATGTGTATGGCGGTCATGTTGCAAAAGAAAACACAGTTCGTTTTTGGTTCCAACGTTTTCGTTCTGTAAATTTCGACCTGCAGAACAAGCCCCGTGGACGGCCTGAGACCCAAGTTGGTAATGAAGTATTGAAGGCTATTGTGGAAGCGGATCCATCGCAAACCACGTCCGAGTTAGCTGCAGGCTGCGGTGTTAGTGATAAAACTGTTTTAATTCACTTGAAGCAAATTGGGAAGATTAAAAAGCTTGAAAGGTGGGTACCTCACGAATTGACTGAAGCAAACCGGCAAACGCGCGTCGACTGCTGCGTTGCATTACTGAACCGGCACAATAATTAAAGTATTTTAAACCGAATCATTACCTGTGATGAAAAATGGATTCTTTACGATAATCGGAAGCGCTCAGCGCAATGGTTGGATCCTGGCCAGCCAGCCAAATCCTGCCCCAAGCGAAAATTAACCCCAAAAAAGTTACTTGTAAGCGTTTGGTGGATTAGTGCCGGTATTGTTCATTACAGTTTTCTCAAATCTGGCCAGACTATTACGGCTGATGTCTATTGTCAGCAATTGCAAACCATGATGGAAAAGCTAGCGGCTAAACAACCTAAGCTGGTCAATCGCTCCACGCCACTGCTGCTTCACGACAACGCTAGACCACACACTGAACAACAGACGGCTACCAAATTAGAAGAGCTTCAATTGGAATGTCTAAGACATCCTCCGTACTCCCCGGACCTTGCTCCAACAGATTACCATTTTTTTCGAAATTTGGACAACTTCTTGCAAGGGAAAAAATTGAACTCTGATGGGGCAGTCCAAATCGCCTTCACAGATTTTATTGATTCCCGACCGACTGGTTTTTTTAGTAAAGGGATCAATGAACTACCTATGAGATGGCTAAAGTGCATAGAAAACAATGGTCCATACTTTGATTAATTAAATATATTATATTTAAAAATATTCGACTTTTTGTTCCTCCCATACAAAACGCCAATTTCATATGTAAGCACCTAATATTTGGTATGTCAGAGAAAAGGTTGTTATCTTTTTTCATAGCCCTAAAAAAAATCAATCAATAGTCAGCTAGTTTTAGTATAAAAGTGTACAATTTAATCCTTACCATGTCAGACATGACCGGCTTGAAGTACTCTGTAACAGATAAAGGAAATCAGCAAAAATAATAACAAACAGCTTAATAATTTACCTCTACAGCAAGGCAAATATCTTACCATTACTGACTATCTTCACTTCGTTGAAGAACGACTCCATTTCAACTTCGGGTATGCTCGCATTAATGCCGGCACTCATGTTAGCCTCAAGTAATTTCTCAATGTCACCCGATATGAACTGATCATCCGGCGGCACGGGTACGTTGGGCTGGCCCAGCATTGGGCTCAGCTCCTGCATCTGTGGGCTCTCGAACCCGACGTCTTGGGCATCCTGCGTCAGATTGCTGAGCAATGCCGCTGATAGGTCATTGGTTCCCTCCATTTTAAAGGGGAGTTGAGGTATCTGGAACGAAACGGGGGTGAGATTTGTAAAAACAAAAACAATACATTTACTAAGATCAAGGCAGTATTATATAAATGATGTTGATTTGGGAAGTAAAATAATCAAAGGGGCTGTAGTACGATTAAATTGATTTTTCTCTTGTATACTAAATTAGGTTACTTTTTGTCAATCCACGAAGGGAAAAAAGTGCGAAAAATTTATGATAATGCTTAAGGTAGCAATAAAATGAGTATAAACTTAATAAATATAGCCTGTGGGTTTGATACACAATTTAATCACGGAAGCTCTAAATATAGTTTTGATTTCCTACAGTGCTTCATAGGAAAATTATTTCCAAAATTATTAATTATGGAATCAGATTTTCTCAACAATCAAAGGCTTCGATAAGCAAAATATGGCTTGAATAACCGCAATTTCTGTTATTAACTCAGGCCACATTCATCAAAAGTATAGTCAATTTATTGCAATGACTACAAAAATAGTTAACGGTGCGAGCGCGACCGCGTGCTCCACGTAAGAACAGCCTTCTGTCTGTGTTTTCAATAGGAAGGAAATTTTTATATGTATTACAATTATTTATTATTGTTTCTGGAATTGCATGTTTTTTTCCGAAATAGCCCCGTATATAAAAATAATCACATAACATGGTTACAAAGGCGCACTCGTCTCAAAGAAAAATCTCTTCCAGCTAACCTTAGCAAAACATTTTGGGTTGAAAGACATTTATTTGTCATAAAAAAACTTACGGTTTTAATACATTTATAATTAAGATAAATCTTACTTTAATGCATGCCATGTAATTTAAACAAATTTTTAAAAGTTCTTTATGTATGACAAATAAATGTCCTTGAAACCAAACATTTTTATTTTTTAAATAAAATAAAATTATAAGCTTTTAGTCCGGATCAACTTACGGGTGTTCGTAAGTTCATCCGGACTAAAAGTTTATAATGTGTTTTGCTTATGCCGGCGCCAGACCTAGCTTCACATATTTGAACACATCTTTGAATACTTTGCAAAGACTTGAAAACATATTTGAACACATATTGGCGCAACCAGCCAGACATGCTTCGCAAACACTTCTCTCCACAGTATGAAACTTTGAACGCTTTGATGTGCGCTAAAAAACCGACATCGCATGGCAAAGCGCAAATGTTTCTTCAAACTTTGCAAAAGTCTTCAAAGATGTGTTCAAATATGTGAAACTAGGTCTGGCGCCGGCATTACAAAAGTTTTAGTCAAAATAAAATTATCAGAATATCGCTCAACTTGGCGGCTTCTTAGGTAATCTATACCAAGACTCCCAAGGATAAATATATTTATATTTGTAAAAGGTTCACTAATGTTTTGTGTGTAACTTACATTGGGTATGGGATTCAGGTTGATTATTATGTTGTGCATGGGTACATTCTCCGGCTGAACGTTGAATTGCTGTAACAAAATACAGCACCTTGAATATTTACACGATTATAAAATATACCAAATTCCTCAGACTTCCAAAATAGTGCTTCAACAGTAGAATCGCTCGTAGCCTGGGCTGCCTGAGTGATCTTAAGCGATCACTAAGGTTAAGCAACATACGGCGCGTTCAGTCCATGGATGGGTCACCGTCTACGACTAACGCTAGTGGCATTTTTCCGAGCGATTCCGTGCTTCGCAAGGTACGTTAAGCAGTTGGTGCCGGCTGCCGTCGATAGATGGCAGTCGTTAAGCCAAGTCAGAGGCCTTAGGGCGTCTTGAAAACTTCTGACAGTAAGACCAGCCACTAGTCTTACAAGCCTCCACCAATCCGGACTTGGCCCCCGTGGTGGAGTATGGCCTATACCTTCCTCAGGGAAGAGACCCGTGCCCCTCGGTGGGGACATAATGGGTTGATGATGATGATGATGATGATGAACAGTAGAAGAGAGTTAGGTATTGCCGTAATAATTGAGTACTCACATCCAAGACCACAGTTTTAGGAATCTGGTCCTGTTCAATGCTCCTTAGTGAACCTGTAAAGATTAGACCCAGTTAAATATATTTCTTTCTTTCTTTCTTTCGTCAAACTATGTTTATTGTTTCCATTAGAAACAAACCTAAATAAAGAATAGGCTATTTGACAGATTTCTGAAAACCATTTCATATTTTTTGTTAGTGTCCATGGAGTCCTCAGAAAGTGGTCATTTTAAATTATTTCGTGTATTTCTTCTAAGAAAGGCAAACGAAAATTTACTTTTGAAATAAGCCGCCAAAACGCTATCTCGGGTAATAATTATGGCGTCGCACGGTATTTGGAGAGCAAACGGACGTGTAAGAATGTTTCGAAGAAAAATTTGTATGGAGCTGACATGAAAAGTGGCTATAACTCCGGAATCGCTAGTTTGGCCGTAATATCCTTCCAGATGTGAGTAGTGCTATTGATTTGTGATTTTTTGGCATAGTTTTAAAACTTTTGATCACATTATTTACTTATTTTACATTTATACTGATACAAACAATGCATTTCTAGTTTTGACTAGAACCTGTGACATGGACATGATATGGACGGTTTTATCCAAAAATAATAAAATTTGTGTAAAAATAATGACAATAACTTCCACACAACACCATCACTTGTCCTCGTCCGAAACTAGGATACCCTGTGGTATGGTAACCTGGCAAGAACGAGGCATTCATCCATCATCTATAAATTTACCGTCATCTCATATTTTTTGTTGGTGTTCATGGAGTCCTCAGAAAGTGGTAATTTTAAATGCTTTCGTTTATTTCTTCGAAAAAAGGCAAACAAAAATGTATTTTTGAATTGAACGCTATCTTGGGCAATATGGCGTCGCACAGGAATTATGACGTCACTTGCCAGTAAACCAACCAATGAACGTAAGAACGAATGAATAACAGACGCCATTTTTACTGGCATGTGACGTCATCATAGAATCGGCCAATCCAGGCCGTTTTCGATACAATGGCTGCAGATACATTATTATTAAATATTACCTTGTGCTTTTTTTACAAATAATAATTGTTTTTTTAGTTAAAATGCCTTAAAGCGGTCTTAAGACTCATAATTTATACGAATACGTATAAATGATACTGTTTTTGTCACACTGTCAAATAGCCTATTACAGTATAATGTAATAATTATATTATAGATGGTGCCTAATTATGCTTACTAGATGAGCTCCCAAAAGAGTTGAAGGAGTTATTCTTCCTTTTCTTGCACTGCCTGAAGACCTCGTCCGGTGTATAAGTAAACTCCAGTCTGTCACTAGTTCGGCCATCCGTGGGTCGGAACAGTTCCACGTAGACCTTCACGTTAGATGTGATCTCAGGATTTCTGTAGCGCGGGGTCCTGCGAAGCGAAACATTGTAGATGCTAATACTACTTTTTTAGCTATATTATAAAAAATCGCCTAAAGATCCGCTCGTAGCCCCGGCCGCATGAGTGATCTTAACCGATCACAAAGGTTAAGCAACAGTGGGCGCGTTCTGTGCATGGATGGGTGCATGGACTGTTCTATGACTAACGCTAATGGCATTTTTCCGAGCGGTTCCGTGCTTCGCAAAGCACGTTAAGCAGTTGGTGCCGGCTACCGTCGATAGATGGCAGTCGTTAAGCCAAGTCAGAGGCCTCAGGGCGGCATGAAAACTTCTGACAGTTAGACCAGCCAAGTCTTAAAAGCCTCCACCAATCCGAACTTGGTCCCCGTGGTGGAGTATGGCCTATACCTTCCTCAGGGAAGATACCCGTGTCCCTCGGTGGAGACATAAATGGGTTGATGATGAATATTATAAATGTGCAAGTTTGTGAAGATGTTTGGCAGTTTGTTAGTCAATCACGAACTAATCGGTATCTACACCAAACTTTCCATACAGATGGACAAAGATCTGAATTGAGACATAGTGTACTTGACATCCCGGTAATCCCTTCCCGTGGGATAACACTTTATTTTGGGTATCATTTAAGCTATCACCAATTTAATTAGTTTTGTGTTTCTTAAATAATAGGGTTTGTCCTCAAAATAGTAGATCTGTCACCAAAATGTAGTCACCAAACAATGCAAAATCAGTTCCACAATAAATCACCTAAAATCCTGAGATATAAGGTCTAGTACCAAATAAATGTTTTTGTATGTATTATAATAGGTGTGTCCTAATAAGTATTTGGTGACAGATCTACCATTCTGAGCACAGAGCTATTATTTAAGTAACAAAACTGTTATTATAAGAACGAAGTTTATATTCATGTAATGCAATATAATTTTATTGGTTATCGATCTCTTATTTTACACATATATTAACATTAATTTGATAATTCATACCTGGGAACAATTTTTGTTTATCTGAGAACGAAAATATTTCGTGGCGATAGATCTATTTATTAGGTGATACAACTTGATGACAAATATAAATTTTGGTGATAGAAAATATAGATGCCCTTTATTTTTACCGTATCATCATTTCAATCCAAACTCTAAAATAGTTTATTTATTGCGTTGCCATGTTTTTAAGAATCGTATTAACGGACTTTGTGGCAGAACGTAGTTACAAAGTACCTACTTTTCCGGGACAGCTAGTACAACATAGTAAGTACATAAAATAGTCCAATCACTGAGATCCTCAGATAGATGAACTAAAACATTATTTTTTTAACTAAAAGATTATTTGGCATTTAACCATAAAAAAAATTAATCATCTATGTTTTGTAGGAGCGAGTCCTGAAATCTCGCAATCCTTACTTTGATTTAAAGTCACACCTGTATCCCAGAGGGGTAAAGGCAGCGAGGGGCTAATATATTAAGAACTACTGGCAAAAACGCTGATGTTTTTTTGTTTTTAATTTTCACAATTTGCACGCCTACCACACTTTCATTTACCTCCTGCGGTTGACTGGTAGAAAATGCTAATAGCATTAAGTCCACCGCATTGTACTATATTTTAATTTTTTCAATGTAAGTGCCATAAAAGTATTAATAAATAAATAAAGATTAAAGTGACATTACTTTAATCTTTAGTGACCACTTATTTGAAAAACCTAAGTAAACACTTTTACTATATTAAATAGTTTAATTTTTCTTCCCTAGAACTCCATACATATAACAATATGTGTCACATCTCGGTCGTGCCGGTTGGTCGCTTGATATATCAACTCCCGTTCCCCTCTACACAATCTGGAGGTCGACATAAGAGTGCATGAATGAGTTGTATGACTGTTATTTACCTGAAAACAATGGCGTACTGGTGGTGCACATCACTTTGTAGAAACCTTCCCTTTTCTGTCCAGACTGTTTCGCCGAATTGGTTCAGCTCCACGAATCTGATCTCTATATTTTCTGCGAAAGAAACTTTTGATCAGCATAGATTCAGATCCGAGCGCGTCGTTCGCATAGGTTTGGGGTAAACTAATGCTACAAAAACAATCAACAAATTCCACACAACTCAATGCTATCAAAAAGCCAAAACCCGATGTGGTTTTTTTATTTAAACAGGGTTACCTCAACAATTCACTTTTACTTTAAGCACTACAGATTTTATAACTGAATTATTATTTGTTTCAATATTTTTTATGCACATATTTGCTACTTTTCTGCGTCTTACTTTGTACGGTTTTTCACACACTTAAAAATCTATGTTCTTGAAAGCAAAAAGTTGTGTATAAAATCCGTCTGTTTTGGGTGTAGGGCAGTCAACGTATAGGAAACAAAATAGTAGGTTAGTAGCCAAGGGCTGTAAGACATCAATTGCACCTATAGTTCTAGGGTGCAATTGATGCCTTACACCCGAGCTAACTACTCTGCTTTACATCTCGATTGTGAGGTAAGTAGAAAAAAATTACTCGTTTTTCTTTTCGCCACTTCATGAACTCGTCGTAAGTTTTCAAATATCTCTCTTTAGAACATTCAGGCAAAATATTGTTAATTGCTGCTTCAGCTTCCATTTTCCTTGAATCGGGAGTGCAGCTTCTTCATCACTTGCAGAACTCATGTTTTTTTTCCTAATTAGCACGTAATTATAAAAAAAAATCCAAAAACAAACAATATTTAATCTTTTTTTTTTAATTATTTTTTTCAAGAACGAAATTGAGCTTCGCCGTTCGATATTTAAAATTGATGACTATTATACTCATACGAAGACAAGGCTGAATAGCGAAGCGACCTCTTTTGTCATTGGGCTGAATGCCTGATGTCTATTGCCAGTATGATGGTTAGATGTACGCGAACTTTTTGAAAGAGTGAAGAGTTTTTTTTAAATTACTTACCGCCCTAGGGCTTTTCTAGAACGCTAATTGGTCACCTACAAGCCCCATTTGGGTATAATAAGGACCTACTTACCGAATATGAGAGATGTAAATGTATGTAAAGGTCGATATGCTGTTGACTGTACACTACTATCTATTCTAAGGTTCAAGACCCAAGATCACCGATCAGCAATACTATTTAATGTAAATAATATAGAGGTTAAGCATCTAAATTTGTCTAACAGCTCAGTGTCGGCAACAAAGCTTCGTTTGCTACTTTTGCGATCAGACCAATCAAAACAAGATCGGTACAATTTTGTGTATTCCCTATTGTCCATGCCTTGGGTGTTTTTACTAATCCATACAAACAAAAAAACTTATGCTTATTATGAGAGAACATTGGAGTCTTAATACTATTTCGCTCGTTGGTATTAAAGTAGAACTTATATTAAATTTTTATGGAGAAATCGAATGTGTCCCATAGGAAAATATATGAAAAGTCGTTCTGCTAATGTGTAAAGTCCGTTTTTTAATTCAATGCAAAAAAAATGACGCGGTGTTACCGTTATAAAATATAATTATAGGTTTACGGTAGTTTATTTTTTACCGTGAATAGAAGACTCGTGTAACCAAAATCTTTATCACATCAAAGACATTAAAGTTTAATTCCTCATAACAGAAAAGTCTAAAAAAAAATATCTGCGCAGCACAAACAATTTTTACTTGGAAGTAAAATGGGGTAATTTGGTTTGGATTGTATTGAGATGTAAACGTGACTGTTTTATTTTTTTGCATTGAACTAAAAAACAAACTTTAGAGGATATGTACATACTTTTATTGACTTTTTCTGTCAGTATAAAGATGTCTTCGTTGCCTCGCGGTTTTCCCGAGCTGCGACTCATGCGGCATATCTTGAGATCATTTGTTGCGGCGCTCTCTGTTGACGAAACATTCAGGTAGTATAACATTTTTTTACATACAGGCACATACATTGCTTCTGGCCCCACACTAGGATACCCTGTGTCGTGGGAACCAGAAACAGCGACGTCACAAACATTTAAACATCCAAGACCTGGAGGTTTTTTTCTCCAGCCGGGGATCGAACCCGGGACCTCTCGCATGGTAAGCAGATGCGCTAGCCACTATGCCACAGAGGTCGTATAAAAGGTCTTCTAAACGCACTTTCGTATTGCGCCTGAATAACGGTAGTAATTGAACTTTTCAATGACTATTTGTTTTCTTCATTGCCAAGCTGTACCGAGGTAGTAGAGGTAGTTGTTGAGTAGAGGTCATAGGTTTTAGTTAGGTACTTAAGTTAATGTAGTCTATTGCACGTTTTAAAACTGTTTAGGTACTTTAAAATAGTGTACTCGGTTTTCGAGAAGTGGAAACCAGGAGATCCATAGCACGGGGAAAACCTATTTTGGACTCCTGTCTCCTACTACATAGTGTACAGTCTGTTAGCTTTTAGAATATACCTCGGCTACTATTGGATAAACCGATTATTTTGTAATAAGGTAAGGTTTATTTTGTATTGTTATTTATAACTTTACATAAGCTGGTACCTATACAATTTTATTACGAGGCGTATATTAAAGGAACCGGGCATAAGTTAATGACTACTTTAGAGCATATGACGTACTTCCGAATGCATGGACTCTGGTTCATGTTTATGCTTTAAAAAATAATATTCAGCCCAGGGTCTCAACATTACCTACTCGTATTTCTCGGAAAAAAAACATAGCTTCATTTAATTAGGATGCAAATTATTATTAGCGTACGAGAAATAGTGGGACAGTTTGACCCCGCAGCTACGATCACATTGGTGCGGGCATCCAAAATAAACCTGCCGAAGAATAATACGAATAATACGTAATATGAATAATACGTCCATACGCATGTATCTTTCACAACCGAGGACGGACGTTACTAATAACCGCCAACTTATCGCCAAATCCGCCCCATACCTAACAATAGTGCATTGTTCATCCCACCAAAGTTGATTCTAGACGTAGGTACATTCGACACCATATCAACCTTTACGTTTTAGTAGCAAAGTCGCCCCTAACGTAACAGAGTTGAGTGCACGGATGTAAGAAAAAACGGCTGGGGAGGAAAAAAAAACTCCAGGTCTTGGATGTTTACATGTTTGTGACGTCGCTGTTTCTGGTTCCCACGACACAGGGTATTCTAGTGTGGGGCCAGAAGCAATGTATGTGCCTGTATGTAAATGTTTATGTTTATGTTTAAAGGTTGATGTGCTGTCGACTGGACAACGATGCCCGTTGGCACTGAGGTTGGTTGAAATAAGCTTGATGATAGCTGCGACCACACAGGAACGCGAGTCTAGCATCCATCGTTGTTCAATAATGTCATATTACCTAGTACGATAATGGTTGTTTCTTTGACATTATTAGTAGTATAGTAACCAATAGTATTCCAATGGTACAACTCATCCAACTTCTCGGCGCCCCCTGCGAGCCGAACTTCTTTGCGAGAGGCGCGGGCTCTACCATTGAAAAGACATTGCACTGCTATTGCTTTGATGAACAACGAATGGAGGCAAATAACAACTATTGTGGAGCTTCAATCATTGAATTGAAAAAAAATGTTTGTATTAGACTACGGTATTTTGTGTGATGTTGCAGCCATCTTCAAACTTACCCCCCTGATTGTTAGTAGACGAGAAACTTAATAGGGCGAGTCTAATGTAATAGAATGGTAGATTACGATACGGCTAGATGGGCTTAGTTATTAATATTGTAACGAGTTGGGTACAAATGTACATTCTCCTGAAGGGCTCAGGCATAAACTAAAACTATGTTATTCGAACCAGAGGCATTTAGATTTTGTGCGTGTGGTTTTGCTTGCCGAAATAACCTAAATATATGTTAGTACCTCATTAAATTTAGCATGGAGCACCACGAGTATGAGATACGCACTTGAGATGTTCCTGAACCCCAGAGGGACAAAAAGATAATAGGGCTACTTATAGACTGTCCATAAAGTCTAGAAAACGAAAGTGAAGTGTAACTAAATATTGGACGGACTTTTCAGGCCATCTTCTATTCTAATATAAGCAAAATTATTGTAACTGAGACCAAGGTTAATTCTCCTTGCTGAGACTATGTCTTTTAGTATTATAAGTTTGGGTATGGAAAATAAGAGTATTAGCAAAATCGCACTCTTTAATTTCTACTCTTTCTGGTCAAACTATACCACGGTCCTGAGTTCTTGAAAGGTCTACGCTTCACTGACATCTCGTCGCGTATTAATCATTGCTTGCAAAATGAAGGGGGAAGGAAATTAATGTTGCCTTGGTTTGCACATAAGGAGAGGATGAAGGAAGAAATATTGACAAAAGAAATACATATAGCGAGCGGATGTGGTTGAAGGGCCGGGAAGGGACGTCCCATGAGGACATGCTTCGACCAAATAGTGGTCATGTTAGAAAGGGCAAGGTGCACACAACGATGAATGAATCTTGATGAAGCGATTGAGGTTCGTGAAGGTCGTGGTAAGTGGGAAATCCTGGTCAGTGTATACCTCTTCGGGATACAGGCGTGACTGTATGTTAGTACTTACTCATATTGTGAATGGGCTCCGAGAAGACCGGCTGACAAATTTCTTCGTCGGTGTCAATATTGTGCGCACTGAACTTCAGCCGAACTATATTGAGATTTATCTTCTTGGCCATAACCTCACATTCGTGCTTCAGCTAGAAAAATACGAAAATTTAAATCTACGTACCAGAACAACTGCAGTAGAACATTTTGGGGAGGTGGTTCTCAAACTAGTATGAAAAATTCGAGTTTTTAAAGTGATATAATTTTTTTTACACTGAATAATATCTTCAGTTGTTAAAACTATTGTTACTTATAATAATACTGGGTTCAGTATAAACCCCACCCACACGTCCAAACCGCTCAAACACATATTGATAACAAGCAAAACAGCAGGGACTTAATTTTGCTACACAGCACGTCTATGGGTACAAGGCACACGCTTTGTTTTTATCACATCTGGTAAACATTGTAAGTAGCAAAAAAAAGGTGCTTTGTTAAGTGGTTACAATAAATTTGTGACAAAAAAAGCTTAATTGCTCAGCGTAACTTTCTAATGAACGATAATGGCGATTGATTTATTGTAAAACAGAAAAAGGTTTTCACTGAGTATTGTTGACAGTATTAATATTCTTTTACACGTGTACTTTTTTGATTTAAGACATAAATTTTATTAGATAGGCTCTACAGATAAATTTAGTGAATATACAACGAATCTAATCTAATCGCTAAGCTGATAAGCTGAGATTGAAGCGAGAAATTGCATTATTTGTTCTAAATTTGCGAATGCAAACTATTTAGTTCACGAACACTTATCTTAATCAATAGTAACATATCCTTGAAAGTTATCTCTACTGAGAATTTTGCTGTGTAAACCTGCGTTACGACCGTTATATAGCAATCAGCCGACACTTCATGGCATGCCCCTGTAATGATATTATTTCGACGCTTTTCTAGCTCATGTATTGTCACATACTGATTCAGCAATGGCGTTTCTGCTGTTATCACTGTTTTTGTATGTGAAAGCAATGTATGTGCCTGTATGTAAATGTGTATGTTGATGTTTTATGTTTTCTAATGCATGATGATATTGAGGATCGACCCATAGCACGGGTGGAAGAAGCATGTAATCTCGATTTACTCTTCGATTCAGAGTTGCGCCTTGAGAAGCATACTACTAAGAGTTGTGACTAACTGGTTCTACCGCCTCAAGTTACTGTATATTATATAACATACGTGATTACCTGAGTGTGGATTTGCGTGTCCATCTTTGCGAATCGCTTGTTTTATGTAGGGTAAACTACTGTGATGTTGTCATCCATGGTTGTATACTTGGTCGAAAAGGCTTCTACAGCGTGTGCAAAACGCATGTCCACGCTACTGTTTCAGTGTCCCACCCCGTTCCCATACTACCCCGTACCTATGTGACGCAAATCTGCTGAGCATGGAGGCGCGCCGGCAACTGCACCTTGCCCCGTTGGTGTTCGGTGGTGTACGTTATGAGAGCCCCTTTTATTTATTTAGAAAGCTCACTTGGTCAAGTCAGGCTAGGTACCACAAAGTGAGGGCGATCTTACCGCTGACTGAACGGCAGCGTTCCGAGGCAGTTTCAGGTTTGCGGCATATAAGTGCTGGAACGATATTCCTCCTCTTATCCAAGTGGAAATTCAGAAAACCTATCCATAATCCAGCACTTCCTTTATATATATGTTAATATGTGCAAATATGTGTGCCACTATATTAATATGTGCAAATTTATAATAATTAGGTGTATAATTATTATGTGTTGAAGGATTATTTAATATTGTCTGTTATCTTTACCCGTGTGTGTGTTCATATTAGTATTTATACATTTATATTATTGTATTGTAACCCCAGGTTTCTCGTACACTAACAATCTGTTAATCTACTGTTAACAGCTGTCAAATGTTTTTTCTGTATGCACTTTGCCCATCTGACACCTGTCAACAGTAGATTAACAGCCTGTTACGTGAAACTGGGGGTAAGTATTATGTGTTGTATTTTATCATAATATATTTTCCCGGGTGCCAAAACAAAAAAGTCCAACTGAAAATCAGTTTTGTTGGTGTTCTGCTATTAGCAGCACGCACCAGCAATGCAGTGGCAGGGCACATAGCACGCAGTACTGATGGCCGATGGGGCCGAAAAGTTCTCGAATGGAGACCACATATCGGCAAGCGCAGCGTAGGACGACCAGCCACAAGATGGACAGACGATCTCATCCAAGTGGCGGGAAGACGCTGGATGCAAGCCGCTTCCGACCGGTCTTTTTGGAAATCCATGGAGGAGGCCTATGTCCAGCAGTGGACTTCTTGTGGCTGAATGATGATGATGATGACCAGCAATGCATGCTGAGCTGGTGACCCTTTTTCTTGCCACGGAGGCACAATGTCGTTTTTGTTTGTTGCTGTGTTGTGTTGAATGTTGTGTCTTTCGTGGCAATGAAATTAAATGCTTTCTTTCTTTCATAATTTCGCGTTTATAATATTAGCAAGGAAGTAAGGACTTCACCCGTTTTCAGTAATAGAGTTCCACTCTCAACAATCAGTACATTTTTCCTTTAAACTTCTCTACATTTAACACGAGCTTTACCTGTTATTGTCAGCTAAGATTTTTTTTTAACATAAGCAGAGGGCAGTTGAAATTTGATGAAAGTAGAACTGCGGCTAATGATTGTTCTTAATTAAGTCAACAATGCCAGCTTCCTTATGTTTTGAAATATGACGCTAACCTGCTGCGGCCGACAAGCTCAACATAAAACAGCCCTCGTAGCATCTCAAATAAACAACCCAAATATGCCTGCCACTTGAAACTCTCGTTGGAATGCGAGGTCAATTTTATATTTCCTGGAACCCATAACCTTTATTAGGTGAGGATAGTTCTCAGAAACCTTTCAGTATGTTAAATATCAGACGTATCGTAAGACTATAAGGATCGAAATTAATGCGAGAAGATTGCCAATTCATTACCATTTACCTGTTTAGTAATTCATTACCATTTACCATTACCATTAGTAAGATATAAGGAATCATTTGTAATGCTGCAATAAAATGTTCTAAAGTCTGATTTTTAATTCCGTAGAATTCTGACAGTTATCATTTTTTGACATTTCAGATATTAGAAACCTTTTTTTGGCCGGGCACTTTTTTCAATTTCAATACGAGTGTGAACATCGGAGTCTACACATTTAATTTGTTAGTGAATGCATCCATTTTATAATGTGTGGAGCCTCAATTTAAAAGATAATTTACGGCGAGTGACAATTGTGTCCTTTTTCATCACACAAACAGCAAAAAAGTACAAATAAAGAAAACCTATTTTTATTAAAATATCTAATCATCATGAATCAAATATCATCAAATATCACTATATTCATCATAATCAACATCGCTGACATGAATTATTAAGAGAGCTAACCGCGGCATACTTCACTTTTCTAAAAAGGTTTACACAACCTTGAATTAGTAGGCAGTGACGCCAGCTAAAGAATAAAATAAAGTAATTAAAGTTAATACGCTATATTGTCCGTGATATTGAAATATTTGTTATTTTTGTGTTAGGTTACTTGAGTAAGTAAATATTTAGATTAACCTTTTTGTAGGTAAAACATAAAAAATACGTAGCATTTTATTTTTTGTTGTCCTCAAATGGGTCAAATTTGTCCCTTTTTCGGAGGAGATCTTTTTCAGTAGCAACACATGAAATGTCAGAATTCTACGGAATAAAAAATCAGACTTTAGTGGCAAATCTTTGTAACCTAATTTGTAATCTTTGCCGAACCCTATGGGACACAGGCGTGAGTTTATGTATGCATGCATATGCCGTGCAAATAATAAGCGCCCATCCGAGACGAGCTAAAGAAAATTATTCAGTGCCTACCTAAGAAATAATTATTTGATAGTTGTATTATCCAAGAATATTATTGCTCATAAATCATAATGCTAATAATAATTACTTACTACTTCATCATCATCAACACCCATTTTGTCCCCACCGAGGGGCACGGATCTCTTCCCTGAGGAAGGTATAGGCCATACTCCACCAAGGGGGCCAAGTCCGGATTGGTGGAGGCTTGTAAGACTAGTGGCTGGTCTTACTGTCAGAAGTTTTCATGCCGCCCTATTAAGGCCTCTGACTTGGCTTAACGACTGCCATCTATCGACGGCAGCCGGCACCAACTGCTTAACGTGCCTTGCGAAGCACGGAACCGCTCGGAATAATGCCACTAGCGTTAGTCATAGACGGACACCCATCCATAGACTGAACGCGCCCAATGTTGCTTAACCTTCGTGATCGTTTAAGATCACTCAGGCAACCGGGGCTACGAGCGATTCCTACTTATTACATAGTAATTACTACTCACCTGTTTTTCGGTTAACGTTTTGCGCGATTCCCTCAGCTTCTTGTACAGTAACACTGGGACATCCTTCTTTGCCATGTGGATGATGCCCATGCCTTGAAAGCTGGCAACAAAATACCAGCTCATTGACCATTTTCACCTTATAAGCTTAAGCACCACACAATAGGAGGATACTATAAATAATAGTAGGTTACATATAAAGCGAAAAATGAGATAACTAGCTCCGGTATAGCTGCCTGTATTAGTGCTAGTAATTAATCAGGATACAATTGCCCAAGGGGGCGCTGAACGTAGAATCAACACTGTGGGACATTATTTGATGCGGTAATATGTATGTGTCCTGAATAGTAGTAATTAAGGTGCCTCTCGTGATAGAATCCAGGTCTGGACAGTTCAGAGGAAGGCCTTTTTAGGGAATAATATGGTCCAAGTAAAATATTATTGTTATTATTATTATTAAAATTCTTTATTGCACCAATTTTTGTACAAGGGCGTGCTTAATGCAGGAATTTATTTTGAAAATATTGACCATTTTAAGGAACTAATGTCGGTATTTTCGAATTTTATTCATATATCTAGAAGTAAGTGATTAATATTTCAAATGGTCAATATTTTCAAAATAAATTTAAAAAAAGACATACCTATATCAAAAAGAAGTAGCATACAAATAAGAATATTTGTATGTTTAAATCACTTACATCTAGATTGTAGAGTCCTATAAATCGGAAAGCGAAATTATAGGTCGATTTGATTTTTAATAAGTATGTAATGTAAGCATCATTATAAATGATCAAGAATCGAGTCTCCCGGGTTTTCCCGAACTTGAGACAATCTTTTACGGTTTAGTTACACAAGTATAGTTTCCTGAGTTTTCGCTGTATTTGTTACAAAACGATATCACTTGCCTTTTCATACTTCTAGGTCATCGGGAAGTCCCCTATAAAATGTTGATTCACTTAGTCGAAGATAACATAAGAATATTCTTTATTACACACAAGAAATATTAGGTTAGCTGATAGATAATGCTAGGTAGCATTAAGCACGCCTATGTGCAAAACTATGTGTTTTTATGTAAAAAATAATTTAAATAATAATAATAATAAATATTCGTAATTTGTGGCATAATCGGCCGTATCTTTTGATGTTTGATTTTTTTACAGCTTCCAGGGACTGAAGTCTTTACTTAAATATAGTTTCAAATTCAATAAATACAGACAGACAGATGGACAGCAAAACTATCCGTTATGTTCCTTTTAGGTACGGAAGACTAAAAATATAGTTTAATTCTTTTTTAAGTATTTCATAAATATCTGTGTTAATATCAAAGGGAAACTAGAAAGGATGTACAAAAAAAAAAGTCTGTGGTGTTATCCGTGCATACCTTACTCGGTAGCCCTTCTCAGCGCTGACCTCGGTCCTCACGTCGCTCTCATGCTCGTCCTCCACGAGCTTGTGAGGGTGGTCCATGGGGTTATTGAACTGCGCCAGCCGGCACTTGATTATGGCCTTGCCGGTATAGTTCATCAGCTGCAATGAAGATTTAAGGGTTAGCTGAGTCTGCTTTCACCGACAACCCTTTGTACATTCGCACGCGTAATGGAACATTGACCCATTAGTAGATAGGTCATTTGAGTTACTTACGGATTTTTTCAACTCAGATCAGATCTCATCAATAGTTAATTATACGTTCAAAATACAAGCATTCATGATTAATTAATAAATCAGTTTTAATTTTATGCGTCAACAAGTAGGATAATTCCTAGTCCTTGCTTTAAGCAATAATGCCGCCAATTGTACTGTATCTTTGTAAATGTTTTGTATTTGATTTTCCTGGCACTATAAAGAATATCCTTATCTTATTTTATCTTATAAGTCCATCGTAGCAAGTGAGTGCGTAACTCAAATGACCTATCTACTAATGGGTCAATGTTCCATCAAGCACGCGATGTATTTCTTATGTAACGTCCATGTCGCATCGCAGGATTTCCTACAGTTGGCGCTATTTTGTTTTTGCGATTTTTATGTTATGCCCAAACAAATCCAATCTTGATCCACTTTTAGCTATCCCAGATTGAGAATTCAATCTAATTTTTAGTAATCGTGTGTCAATAACCTATCGAAGCATTGAAATTATAAAATAAAAATAATCGGTAAAAGCGATCTATCGCTAGGCCTTCTGTGCAGTTTGACGCATGCTAGTCAGCGCGATCCGAGTGAAAAGAAAGGCAGTTTTCATCAGAGTGGCATTTTTTTAAATAAGTGAGTAAGTGTATACGATACGAGTAGCTTCAGAGTGCCAACAAATTAAGAGAAAAAATGTTTCATATCGAGAATTGGACAAACAACAAACCGCGAGAAACCATTGAACTAGTTATAACTCAATGCGAGAAACAGACATGAACTGAGGTCACTCATTTCAGGTGGAATAGAATGTACTCTTTTTGCCGTTTATTTAGACAAATGAAATTTTCCTGTTTATTTGGTTGTGAATAACTAGAAAAATTTATCAAATTGAAAATTAGACAAACAAGAAATTGAAAAGAAAAACAGATGGACAGGCCTGGACTAGACCAAAATAGTAAGATTACTTTATTGGAAGCCCACGCGAACGGAGTCACGGCTTCCAGGTATACTCTGGACTCAATAGAGCACAATCTATAAACTCAATACAAATCCGATAATTGTTTCATGATTTGTTAATAAGGTATGTATGGAGGTATGTATTTTGTTACCTACTAAATTGTGACAGGAATAGAAATGAGAACCATTGTTTGATAATAATATGAAGAAAATAAAGCAATAAACTATGGTAAGCACCTATATCCTGTTAACTATTTATAGTAGCTAGAACAAATTAAATACGACCTAATACGTGGATAGAATAAAGCAGTCTTTGGGTTGGTTGCCGGTACAGAAACATCCATAATAAAATATGCTGTGCTAACATTTTAACAAGGATTGTAATTTGACTCCACACATTAGGAATAGGAAGTTAGTTTAAAATGTTCTTGTGTAAACAAATACAACAAAAAGTTGCATGTTTTACATTGTAAGCGAGGCGAACTTTAACATAACACGATAAGCAAACTACTTTCAGGTTGCTTTGACCTCTTGTGTGCTATTGGTTTCCAGAGTAATTTTTCCGCTATGTACTGTAGCGATTCCTCTTTTAAAATATAAAATAAAAGTTAATATTTGCCGAAAAGCATATTTCAGTCAAATAGCTGCGCTACAGTACCTACAGTATGTATAATAAAAACCGGCCAAGTGCGAGTAGGACTCGCACACGAAGGGTTCCGTACCGTTATAAATTTTCTAATTTTTCTAACTACCACGGTTCATGAGATACAGCATGTGTGACAGACACACAGACAGACGAACGGACGGACGGACGGACGGACGGACGGACAGCAGTCTCAGTATAGCGTCCGTTTCAACCATTGGGTACGGAACCCTCAAAAGTATGTACAGCACTGCGCTCACAAGTCAACGGCTTATCGTACATAGACAGGCTTTAACTTACTATGGAAATGGTTTCTCGTATGAAGTAAAGGAAAATTAAAAGCAAAAATAAAGTTACAAAAATAAAACATTACTCAGAATCTAGTACGTTTATTTATAACACTAAAACACAACATCAGATTTAAATTTACTAATATACCTACACATTCAGTTAACAAATGTCTTGGATTATAACCTATCATTAGATATTTGCTGTAGATTAATTATTTTTTAATCATTTATTAAATACATACGACACAGGGGATCCTAGTGTGGGGCCAGAAGCAATGTATGTGCATGTATGTAAATGTTATGTTATGTTACATACAGGCACATACATTGCTTCTGGCCCCACAATAAGATGTTCCCTAGCTATATCTATCTAAGATACCCTGTATCGTGGGAACCAGAAACAGCGACATCCATCCTATTTAAGCATCCAAGATGGGGGTTTTTTCTGTGGTTTTTCTTTGTTCCCAGCTGAGATTCGAACCCGGGACTTGGGCATGGTAGGCAGATGCCATACCGCTGCGCCACAGAGGTCTTCAACTAGGTTGACGACGTTAATAGGTTAAACATGAACGTAGTAGTTTATCTGATCTGCTGGCAGCGCTTTATAAACTGGTCCCACATCAGGACGGGCCATTAAGAACACGGAGTGTTTCGGACGGACACAGTTTCGGAGGAATTCGATAAACACGTCACACGAAATTTTCATAATTATGTCGAGAACCGGATAAGTGCATGATTTGTCAAAATGAGAAAAAGGGATTTGAAAATTTGAAACGTATTAGTTACATCTTGTAACATTATAATGAAAAAGATATTAACTTCTGTAAGTAACTATGTCATTTGACAATATTTTAGCCCTATTAAAAGTTCATAAAATGGTATTAAAGTCATAAAAAAACGGGAAATGAGGTACCAGGGTGGTGAAGATATCTGGTTTTGCCTGTATATTCTCAATACGCTATAACTCTTCTAGAAACCCTAATTTAGTATACTGGAATACTAATTTTGGTGCATAGCGAATTATTAAATATATTTGTCATGAAAAAAATCAAATTATCTAAATATTAAGAGGGAAATTAGCTCAATTTCCCACAGTTAATCGTTTTTACCTGTATACGTTTTTTCAAAGTATGTCATAATAAAACGATATAACCGCTTTAGTGTGTCAATTATATTTTATTCAGCACAAAAAACGAAACAAAGCAATAAGTGCAGCATGAATACCAAACAAGAAAACAAAATTAGCAAAAAAAAATAAATTTTCATCAGAAGACAAAGCTTCCTCCTCAACTTCTTCTGTATCATTTACAGTCTTCATTCATTCTTCATTTACAGTCCAAATTATGTACATTCAAGGAAAAACGACGACATCTGAACTAGTGGTAAGTACTGTATTTCAGATGTCAACGCCAACTACCGCTAGCTTTCAATTGTACACTTGTATGCATTATTTAAATAATTAATGTAACATAAATTGGATAAATAAAAATACAAATTAAATTATGCACTTATACAATTTGGTAAGTGTTGTGAGATGTAGGTATAGAAACACAAACACTCCCGGTGTTTGTGTTATGCTTGTTTGTGTAAGGAAGAAAGGAAAGAATGGGAATGACAGGAATGGGGTAGGATATTTTCATTTGTGAGGCTTTTACTGTATAGTTTTCAGTGGATCCTTCCGTTTTTGGGTAGTCAAGACTAAGGAGCCAGTAACTAACAGTAAGGAAACCGCAGTATTGTTATAGTAGTATGGTCGGAGATCTGTATGGCCTACTAAGCATTCCTTTTATCTATATAACTAAGAAAATTTCTGAGGAATTTCCAGTTTCTTGGTTTCATGAGGTGCATGAAACCAAGCCCACTGCTGAACGTAGGCCTTATTCATGTCACGCCATAGCATTGGATCCTATAATCATCGTACTAAAATGCGTCTAAGTACCTATTATACTTATTTTTATTATCACATAGGTACTACATACCCAACAGTGAACGCTTCGAAGGTGCACGTTTTGTGATATCATGCACTTCAGCAAAGGCAGTGATTTTGTGTCCAGGTGGCTCCTCATAATTTTCAGAAGACGAAGCACATTTGTAATTATAATTAAGTGCTAAGATCCACTATTCACTCACTTCGAAATAGCAAAAAAGTCAAATCTTAAAAAGCTATAAAATGATAACGTAAAAAGTAGTAAATGGTGCATAACTACCTGGTTTGTCACTATTATTAGTTATTAATGACACTATCTTCTTTCCTCTAGACGACTACGACGACAATGCGTCGTTGAATATCACTTTTCTTCTTTTTCGAATGAATCACAGGTATTAGAAACATAAAATCGCTTTAAAACAGAACATAGTATGGGACCTTAGCCGCTTTTGACATTGACGGGTAGCATCGAATTTCATAATTTCGGAGACTCTCAAAACAAAACAAAGCACTGTTATTCTGTTTTACCTGTCAATGATAACGGAAAATTTGGCATCTGTTGACAGGTAAAACCAAATAAAAGCATATGCACTGATCTACCTGCTACGTATACGGCATTCCGTAATGATTGTTTTTCAACGATAAAATAATATATTTCCTTACTTTGTTCTCCTTGTAGACTAGTTCGTTAGTTTCCAATTTAAAGGACGATAACACAGTTTGCCAGTAACTTTATACAAAAGGTTGTCAAATAGCCGTTTCTCAACAAGAAAATAACAGTCAAACTGCTCCTAAAGACATGTAGTTTTGCCAGATAAAAAAGCATAAAAAATTATGTATGCCTGTGTAATTAACTATTTTTTTCTAATTTTTGCACTTATTCGGTTCTCGCGGTATACCCTCGATGTATTAGATCTGGTGTGTACAGTCGAGTTCATAAATATATGAACACTTCCGCGGCTTCAAAAATATGTGTGCAAATAAGAGTACAAAAATATCTAGCATGTTATGCAATCAAAAATATATCAACGTTTTACTGGTCATAAATATCAACACAAGGCTTCACAAATATATAAACAACTGAAAATTTATAAATATCTGCACAAAATATTGCATATGTATGTCAACAACTACAGAGTTACACAAATATCTATACATTAATTGGTCATTTTTATGAGGACAAGCTGACCTACAAATATATCTATACAAATGTCAGCCATATTTATGTGAACAACTTATAGAGAGAGAGAGAGAGAGAGAGAAATAATTTATTCAACGGCACTATACTCAAAACATAACAAAACAACAAATACATAAAATTTACAAAAAACAAAACGAATGGAACGAACGGAATGGAAACGAAAAAATGGTACGAACTCCATGGTAATCTTTTAAAGAGGTTGTATTATATTTATGACTTCTTGATGGCCACTTATTTATCTAAATTAAAAGATTTACGAAAGATAACTTCATGATGTCACTGTCATAAACATAACAACCGTCATCGTGCCTTGTAAGAATTGCATGTAAAGTTTGTGTATTGCACAGGTACATACGTGCTGCAAACAAAAATGTATAGAGAGAGACTCATTTTTGCTTACTGCAAATTTTTTTTACCCAGACAACCACCAAATTGAATTTGTACAAGGCAATTGTAGCATTCACAATGCTTACTTAGTACAATTGTGGATATCCGAGATGGAAAATCGAGAGGTACTAAAATTAATTAAAAAGCCCCCGAAAAGCAAAAAAAAAAATCAAAAAATCAAAATTTTTTTTTATTTCAACGTAAAGAATTTACATTCTGCTTGTTGAATGTCAATGTACATACAGTTATGTATAATGTTAGCCGCTGCCTTAGGGCCGTCTGTAGTGGAGAAAAAGGCAGCGAAAAAAAACTCCACTCTGACCATCTTTTCTCAAATCAACTTAAAGCTAATACAAATTAGGTATGAGTGTTCGTATACCAAGAATCTCAAGATCCATGAGTGCAATAAATACTTGCAAAGTCAAACATCATTTAATATTCTTAAAAGGTAATAAAACACCAATGCTGCGGCCAGACACACGGACGGCACCCGTTCACGAGCGTAACGCAGAGGTCAGCTATCACCAGTCTCAACCATATTAGAGGGAGATAGGCGACCCGGCCACCGCGCCACCATTCGCATGGCCTTTGGCAAACTTGTGTGATAAAGTTCTTGTCAGTTATCTATAATAATAGCATAGTTTTGATATGCAATCACAGCGTCTGTACATATGTATGAAATTTATTAAACCCTATATATTATTAGAATACCAATAACTAGCTCGTTGTGGAATTGGTTTACTGCCAAGGGTTTTTATCATCTATAAAGTCATCTATTCTGTAGTATGCCTTTTTACACAGCGCAGTTTTAATAACAAATTTAAATTTATTTCCTGGCAGGGATAGAATACTTTCAGGAATTTTGTTATAAAAACGTACACTATATCCTACAAATGATGTATTTACCTTGGCTAATCTGAATCTAGATGAGGCAATTTTGTTTCGATTTCTGGTGTTAACGTTATGTATATCCCTGTTTAGCTTAAATGTAGTTATGTTTTTACGTACATACATTATGTTATCGTTAACCCCATAGAAAATCTATGGGGTTAGATGGTGCAAAATTGCGATGCGACAAAATCGCTCGTAGCCTGGGCTGCCTAAGTGATCTTAAACGATCACTAAGGTTAAGCAACATACGGCGCGTTCAGTCCATGGATGGGTCACCATCTATGACTAACGCTAGTGGCATTTTTCCGAGCGGTTCCGTGCTTCGTAAGGCACGTTTAGCAGTTGGTGCCGGCTGCCGACGATAGATGGCAGTCGTTAAGCCAAGTCAGAGGCCTTAGGGCGGCTTGAAAACTTCTGACAGTAAGACCAGCCACTAGTCTTACAAGCCTCCACCAATCCGGACTTGGCCCATGTGGTGGAGTATGGCCTATACCTTCCTCAGGGAAGAGACCTATGCCCCTTGGTGGGGACATAATGGGTTGATGATGATATTTAATTAATAGTTTATTTACTTTTTTTTTTTATTCATAAACTATATCTACTGCATTACCTATAAGTAGTAGTTCTGGGATAACAGGATAAAAAATAGCAAACTCATTGTATGTAAGGAAGATATAAAAATATCAAAATGTACTGAAATGTACGTTTCAACCGTGATAAAGGGTAAACTCATCCAAATGTTTGACTATATACCTCCCAATCCAGCCATGTCATTTGTATTAGACTAGACTGCCCATCCTCTATTCTTTTTGCGATTGAAAAACTAGCGATGTAAAAATTGCAAAAAAGCGTAGATGGAACACCAAACAGAAGTAGCGTACAGATACCCCTAGGCCACTGCGTCATTACTACTAAGTTCTAAAATAGTCAACGGATAAAACAAAATAGCACTGTCTTTTGTCCTCGCTGTTTTCCCGTATTCTTCATAAAATGAAAAATTTTGCGAGCGATGACGACGTTGCCGTGTGGTGCATAAGAAGTTTGTATCGCATACAGATACAGAAAAGAGACAGACATATGCACTGACAAGTCTGCACTGTTTTCGTGAATTGTCAAATCACATGTTCACATAAATATGGCTGACATTTGTGTAGATATATTTGTAGGTCAGCTTGTCCTCATAGAAATGACCAACTAATGTATAGATATTTATGTAACTATAGTTGTTGACATACATAATTTTCGTGCATATATTTATAAATTTTCAGTTGTTTATATATTTGTGAAGCCTTGTGTTGATATTTATGACCAGTAAAACGTTAATATATTTTTGATTGCATAACATGCTAGATATTTTTGTAACCTTATTTGCACACATATTTTTGAAGCCGCGGAAGTGTTCATATATTTATGAACTCGACTGTAGGTACATACAATAAAGAATATTCTATCTATCTATCTATTTTATAATAGATCCTTTTCAATGGCTCAAAAATTTGTATTTTGGCTATTTTATGTGCTTTAGTCCGCCAACCCTAATCCTATTCCCCTTTTGTATACATTGTAACTTTTGTATACTTTTGTGACAAGTCCTGTTCAACACATGAAAATGGAATGGGGATGAGTATGACCATGAAAACAGTACTCAATTCACTTACTTCAACTGATGGGTAGGTCTTAACCCGATTGCTGTTGCTGGACTTGCCGATGATGCAGCCGTGGGTGCCCACCAGCTCACTGACATATCGGAACCTAAAGTGATCATTTGGCTGCTCTGTTATAATCAGAGATGGACCTGTGACAAAAGGAGGCATTGTTTAATGTTGAGTTTTTCTGAGATCCTATATTGCTATTACTAGCTTTTGCCCGCGACTCCGTCCGCGTGGACTTTAGTTATTCAGCATGCTTCAATAATAAAATATAATGTTCTTTATACCTCCCATACAAATTTTGGCAACCCTTTTCGCCCTCTTAGGGGTTGAATTTCAAGAAGTCTGCCTACATTGTATATGGACCCTCTGTGCAAAATTTCAGCTTCCTAGGTCCAACGGCTTGGGCTGGGCGTTGATGAGTGAGTCAGTCAGTCAGGACTTTGAATTTTATTTATATAGATAATAATATATAATAATATATATTATTATCTATATAAATAAAATTCTCATCAAAAAGTCATTTTGCCAAAAAACGTGACTCATGGGGTTTCTCAAATACACGATTCATATAAGAAGATAGATAGATAATAGCACAGGGCAGGAGGATCAGGCTCTGCCGATAATGTATCTTGACCAAATGGACGTTTTCGGACAGTATATTGGCGGGGGACGCGGGAAGTGTGTGACCGAGTTCTTTGGACTATAGTCGAATTAGCGATTAATTTAAAAAAATTACATGTCCGTCACACTCATCTCCACTGCGCGGATTTTTGGCAAGTTGGTAAGCTGGACACTATACAGGGTGAATTTCTGATACGGGACAGTAAAGGCAGGTACCTTAACTGCTGACCACATACATACGGAATCCCGAAAAGGAATCTCGTTTCGAAATATCGATTCGCGATTCCGTACGTACATCACACACATACCTACGTTTATTTCCGTTCGAAATAACAAGGCTTAGTGGACAGACGCTAGACATTGAGTGCAGACATTCTAGTAGCTTTCAGCAATATGGAATTCGACGACGATTTTTTAATAGCGATTGCATTTTTGCTATATTTTGTAAAAAAAAAAGTGGAAAACAAATCCCAGTTACTGGGTGCATCCCTTAAATATACCGTACTAGATAAAATGTACTGTATTAAATGTACTAGATAAAAAAAATTGCTTAAATTCGAGGGGCCATATTAATTAATAAATAAAATAAATAAACTCACGCCCGTTATCCCCGAAGGGGTAGGCAGAGGCACCAGTCTCTAGAACTGGACCCACGTTTTGCCGAGTTTATTAGGTCCCAAACGACATATTAATTGTCACTGATAAAAACGCATTATGATGGTTTGAAGCATTAGGAAGGCTGTAGCCTATTACAAAAACGCTACATAAAAGTCAGCCACAAACGACAATATCACAACTTACGAGTGGTTTTATTATTACTGGAGATGTGCCTTATTTATTTAATGGATGTCTATTAACGCCGGTGTCCCACAGAGGTCTGTCCTTTCTGCGACTCTTTTCCTGCTTCACATCAACGACCTGCTTCAGCGAGGGATCGTTGGGTACGCAGACGACAGTACGGTCACAGAGAGGTTTGTGTCCGGTGCACGAGCCGGAGGGGAAGAAATACGCTTTCTTAGAGAGGCCATGACAGAGCGGACAGACTTGACCTTAAGTTTTGTCTCCCAATGGGGTGACGACAATCTGGTCAGTTTTAATGCCTTGAAAACACAAGCGTGTCTATTCAGCGCCAAAAGGAGTCCGTTCCAACTGACTCCTACTTTCCGTGACCACCTAGAGCTTCTTGGCATGGAATTGACTGCTGACCTCAACTTCGGCGCTTCTATCGAGTCCAAAGCTCAGACTGCAGCCAAAAAGGTAGGCATCCTGAACAAGGTGCAGCGATATTTTACACCAGGACAGCTTCTTGCCCTATATAAAGCTCAAGTCCGATCGTGTATGGAATATTGCAGTCACCTTTGGGACGGCTCAGCCAAATACCAGCTAGCAGCCCTCGACTCGATTGAACGCAGAGCCAAAAGACTGATTGGTGATAAGGAGCTGGTGGAGGCCAAACTTGATAGCCTTGCTCACCGGCGCAGCGTCGCCAGTCTATGCATCTTTTACAGGCTGTACCACGGGGAGTGTACGAGTGAGCTCTTTGAGCTTATCCCGCCATCACCGTTCTATAACTGGACTTCCAGACGCTCGAAGGGATACCACCCACACATGGTAGATATACCTAAGTGCCGTACCAAGCACTTTTCATCATCCTTCATCATGCGCACTGCTAAGGTGTGGAACTCTTTGCCTGTGTCAGTTTTCCCAGCCACATATAACCTCGACTCCTTCAAAACGAGAGTAAATAGGCACCTAATGAGTAAGCTCGCTCCACCGTCGACCTCAACTACGCTTACCATCAGGCGAGTTTGAAGTCAAGAGCTTACTCATCACACATAAAAAAAAAAAAAAAATGGAAAATCTAAATCTAACAAAATTGTTATAATGATAGTAACATGATTGATCAAATCTTTGAAATTGTATAATAATTTACCTACATGAAAAAATATTTTTGTGTACTCTATGATACAAATACAGTAAAAGTAAAATTTTATCACAGTCTTATTTTGAGTTGACTAGAGCGGGCAGGAGCATGTACGACTCACGTTCTGCCGCACAGTAGAGATGATGGACAGTGATGGAAAGATAGTTCTGCTAGTAGACATATACTTCTGGACGTTTCTACCACATTTATGGATGGTAGTGCGTCACTGATGATTGGTTTTGAGCCTATTAACTTTACAATGTACTTGCCGCGGGAACTGAGCATTGCTTAAAGATATGTCAGGACCTACGAAGAGAAGACGTATGTTGCTCGCTTGTACAACTACAATATTCAGCCTTAATAATAATGACGTTATATATCTGGCGTAATCTTATCTCGGATTGAGCCATTTCTACGAAAACTAGGGTTTGGAGTATGCACATTGATTATAATCCAACTTCAATGCCTTAACTCACAAATTATGAAAACTAACCAATCAGTTTGTGATCTCTTTGCCTGGTTACACAGCATAGGCTATCCTCGTTTAGGACCAGGACAAGTGATTGTGTTTTGTGGAAGTTATTAATATCACTATTGTATAAATATGTATTTTCTCTCATTCAGATTGGTACCCATTGAGTCAGACTTCCTGATTTGAACTTGGCCTGTTGTAATCCATTGTTTTGTTATTCGGCAGTAAGCTTAAAAATATTTTGGCCATTTTATTTTTGGCCATAATATTGGCCACAAAGCCAGCAGTGGACTAATATAGCCTGATGATGGTGATGATGATGATGATGATTGGCCACAAAATTGCTTTGCAAAAATTTAATAGGGTAATTAATAACTCTGCTGGGATTGTGAAAATATGTCAATTTATTCATCCAAGATTTTATCTTATAGACTTTCTAGAACAAGTGAAAAGTGAAACATAGCACCACCGCAGGAATCTGGAGTGAATAAATAAAATCTGAACATTATAATTATTAGTGTTTCCATAGGACTGAAGGTTGGATTATTAACCCGTCGCGCGCTTTATGGACCCACGGGTGTCCGGAACAAATTTTCTCCCAACGCGTCTTATGGACACACGGGTGTCCACAAGAATTCTCTCCTATTGGCCGACGAATTAGTTCCGATTTTGATTCGGAGGCCACCTAGATTGTAACTAATTTTGTTCCTTTGGTTTATAATCTATGCTCAATTGTCATCAACAAGCCCCAATTCGGAACGAAAAATTAAAAAAATCGAAAACTAAAACTTGTGTCGGTCCAATCCGCCATAATGGATTTCGCAAAGTTTTTTGTGCTGGAGTGCTGTGACAAAAAATGAGTTCCCGAAGGAAACGGTGAGTATTCCAATAAGATTCTTATATAGAATTACTGAGTATAACATGTAGAAGGTGCTAAAAGTAATATTATGGCAAAAAGTGGTAAAACAATTAGTAGAAAGTCAACGAAGTTTTGAAGTACCCAAATTGTCGGCGTTTCACCACACGGATTGTGTTATTTTTTATCCATTGTGATTCCATTTGTGATTAGCAATACTTATTAGATCGACTATTGTTTATTTAGATACTGATTACGACAAATAGTTCATGATTTTACACAGCTAGTAAAGTTTTATATCACTCGAAAGGGAAAAAGCCGGTGCCGTGTGCCAAAAGTAACGTTAGCAAACAACATTTTTTTGACTCGTTTAGGTTGGGGTGTAGATCTATCTATATAGGGCGCCAAGGAAAGAAAAAGCTAGGCTGGTAGAGGTGTAGATAAAAAGCCTGTTTCGAAAAAAAAAATGAAAAATTTTGACTCATAAAATTTCTCATACTTATAAAATTTTTGTGAACATATTTTTTCGAAATTTTTTTTTTCGGAATCGTGTAGTGCTGCTCATTGCCATCACTTTTGGTCAGATACCTTTTTCTCGGGCACCTCACCGATTTCGAGATATACGTCTAAACGATGTTTTTTCGACAACTTTTTTTTTATTCAGAATCGTGTAGTACTGCTCATTGCCATCACTTTTGTTCAGATACCTTTTTCTCGTGCACCCCACCGATTTCGAGATATACGTCAAAACGATGTTTTTTCGACAATTTTTTTTTAGTTCGGAATCGTGTAGTTCTCCTTGTTGTCATCACTTTTGGTCAGATATTTTTTCTTCGCGCACCTCACCGATTTCAAGTTAAAACGATTTTTTTCAACTATTTTAATTTTGTATTTATTTTTAGATTGAGTGCGCTGAGACTAGGGTCGGGGTCGCGATCGCGATCGCGGTCGGTGACGCCTACGCCCGGGGGTCAGCGGCCCTCCGCTGCCCGACGGGCACTGCTAATGGGCCTGGCCCTAGAAGGCCCAGTTCGTGAGCCCAGGGAGCAATCCCTCCCAAGACCTTCGTGAGTTTAATATAAGCATACTTTTTAACCAACTTAAGAAAAGGAGGATGTTGTTGATTCGCCGGATCCTATTCTATTTTTTATGTACCTTCCCCGATTACTCGAAGGCGCCTAAACCAATTTGGAAAATTCTTTTCATGTTTGAAAGGATATACTTTCAGATTACCTACTTCCGTAGAGAATTTTATTGAAACCGGTTCAGTAGTTGAATTTTTAAATCAAAATTATTATACATAATTTAAAAATAACTCAACTTAAAAAAAAAGGAAAACCGCTAAATACTGACTATTCCAAATGAATCCGTATCTTTGAGGCAACAAGATGTCTTTCATTATCTTTGAGCTGTTTTCTTTTTCAAGACTGTTCTACTTTTTTTGTCACTAAACACTATTTAATTTTTGTTGTTGCTAAATTTACAATTATACCGTTTTCTATTTTCAGCTCTCCTAAAGCCCTTTGTGTGCAGCAAACACCAGGGGGCTCTTTTCGTGTGAGTGACCCGGTAAGGTCTATTGGTATCCACCAAACGCCAGGGGGTACGTTGAAGCTGAACGAGCCCAGCTTGTGAGTATTTTTTTGGAGTTTTATCATAGAATTTGTCATTTTCATAGCGACGAAGGAAAATCTTATAAGGAAACAAACATCAGAAATAAAGGGCATCTAAAATTAGCGACGGGTTTGCTCATGCTAATCATATCGAAGGCAAAATAAGTGTTTATCCTTCTGTTACTTCTTGGGAAAGAGCATAAAATCTGTGGCTTGGTGCTAATAGTGCCAATGTCAGTAATCCCCATCCTCACTGCAGCCCGTTTAAAACTAACAAATTTTACTATACCGGTAGAAAGTCATACACCTTACCATTGGCCTCTTTACATCTTATCTTTGAAAATATTGTCGTTACACTTACGCCCTTTCAGCATAAATAAATATATACATTTTTCAATACTTTGGCATCAAAAGCAGATTTTGGGCAAAATCTGACTTTGGCCCTTTTAGCACCAGGCCACAGAAATAAAGTTTTGTGTTGTTGTTTTATACCTTTTTATTACTTGTGACAGATGAATCGTTATAAGTTTCAGTCTACAATTATGTCTTTGTTTGCAGCCCCGAAGCCGTCGTCGAGATTGTCGAGGCGATGGATCTCGACGACGAAGAGGCCGAGGAAGCTCTGGAAGCTACTCCTTGGCACTTGAAGCGGTGGATCCAAGACTTAAACCAACAGACTCAGCTATGCACCTCGTCTAAGCCCCTCACGCCGAGTACTTCTGCGGAGGCAATCGTTGTGAATGTTCCAGGTATTGTTAATGTTCCCACGCAGAATCCTAGCAATACTGCGAGCAGACCCAACGATGACTCTGCTCAAGACATTCGTCCGTCAGTGTCGGGAATGACGGGTTCTGGTAGAATAAATACTAGGCGTGAGGACAGCGAAGGTAGCGCATTAGATAGCGACTTCGACGACGAGTTCGACGAAGCCGGTATAGAATCCGCTGCTTTAGCACGACTCGGAGTAGAGAGGGGCATACCTGACAGTGACGATGAATTAGAAGAGCCTATTCGAAATATAATAGAAGCTGTTGAGGAGGGAATGGATGATGAAGCTGACCGTCTTCTTGGCGTGTCTAATAGTTATTCCTGGGAAGAGGACTTTGATTTATTCAGGGGTGTTCCTGAGATATTCTCGGGGCCTACTCCTGGGCCAATCAAGGACTACGATATGCCTTATGATGCTTTTACTGACATCTGGAGTAACAACATCATGGAGCATATCGTCCGGGAGACTAATAGATACGCGAAGATGACCATAGATTCGAAAAAAGCCGCAGGAACATTGAAATCATCATCTCGTCTACATCAGTGGGTTGACACTAATGTAGAAGAAATGATGATTTTATTTGCGGTTTTTATGTATATGGGCATAGATTCAAGGTCATCACAAAATGAGTATTGGAGGGCAAATGATTACTTAGAAATGCCCAAGTTCAGGCAATTGTTGACTTACAGTCGGTACATTCTTTTAAACAAATTCCTCCATTTTGTTGATAACGCTGATGTAAGTCAGAGTTCTCAACAAAGTGGAGGAAACTTTTCAAAGAAATTGGCGAAATTGCAGCCTGTGATCTCCCATCTTGGAGAAAAATTTTCTTCTCTCTACAATTTGTCAAAGGAGATTGCGATTGACGAGTCCTTGACTCTATTTAAAGGCCGCTTGTCATGGGTACAGTCAATTAGAACAAAAGCCGCACGTTTCGGCATAAAATCGTACGAGCTTTGCGAGTCTCGAACGGGCTACCTCTATAAGTTCGAGATTTATACGGGCAAAAACACTGAGCATGAACCCAGTGTACCTGCACTCAGTGTTGATTTGGCCGGGAAGAGTACTCAGGTGGTACTCGATTTATTGAAAGACTTGCAAGGTCTGGGGCACTGCGTTACGATGGACAATTTTTATAATAGTCCAGCGTTAGCGCGGTACCTAAAGACCTTGCAGTTTGATTGTTTGGGAACTTTGCGTACAAACCGAAGGAACGTGCCTGAATCCATTAGTAAGATTCGTAAGAACGTGGCTAAAGGTACGATCATAGCTCGCCACTGTGGAGATGTTTCCATAATTGCGTGGAAGGACTCCAAAGTGGTGACTATGATCTCCACCTACCATAACGACGAAACTTACACTGGTTCAAAGGCAGGTCAACCGTTAGTGAAACCTGTATGCGTGAGAGACTATAACAATACAATGGGAGGGGTTGACCTGAAAGATCAAAAACTTTCCATGTATTTGTTGGAGCGAAAGCGATGCCTGAAATGGTATGTTAAGATTTTTAAGAGGCTGCTGAACGTAAGCGTTCACAACGCTTACATAATGTACGCGAGTTCTTTGAAACGGCGCGACAAACTTCCAATGACGCATCGTGAGTTTCGCTATGACCTCGCGAAATCTCTGGTTGACAGACACCGTCCTCTTCAACCGCAGGTTAGGGAGCAGGTTGACGAACTCACGAGGCTGAGGAGAGATGTCCTGCATGAGCCAAAGTATATCTCTGGTAGGAATTTTCGTAAGCGCTGTGTTGTTTGCTTTCGGCAGGGAATCGAAAAAAAGGTTCACTCACAGTGCGCCACTTGTGAACAGTTCATGTGCTTTGAGAACTGTTGGAGAGAGTGGCATTCTCTAACAGAGCTCAAAGGACAAGAACGTGGACGGAAACGGAGGCGCACTTGAGCGTACTTTTTTATTGAGTAAGAATGGCGAGTGAAAGCGAGATTTGAATGTCCTACGGTTTGTATTCATATTGTTAAATAATCTTTTCAATAAACGGGCCAGTTCTTGGTTGTACCATATTGTAATAAATTATGTATAGTTTGTGTATATTTGTTTTCTCCAATCGTCGTTTTGATATGACGAATCCAACCCATGTACAGATTGACAGCCTTTGTGCCTGCGGCTTTTCATTTTTTGCCTGCTCGGCGGTTCTCGACTTTTATTGTATTTCGGTAGGTTTGGCTAGTTTTTCTAGGTTATTTGTAATTTTTTTTTAAATATGTCTGTTTATTTTTAAAATGTAATCTTCGTTTTGATATGACCAATCCAACCCACATACAAGATTTACAGCCTTTGTGACTGGGGCTTTTCATTTGGTGCCTACTTGGTTCACGACTATTATTGTATTTCGGTTGGTTTGGATTTTTATGTGTAAACTTTTTAAAATAGATGTGTTTTTTGTAAATAGCAGCAGGAAGTTAATGTAAATATATCTGTTTGTTTTTAAAATGTAATCCTCGTTTTGATATGACCAATCCAACCCACATGCAGATTTACAGCCTTGGTGACTGGGGTTTTTAATTTGGTGCCTGCTAGATTCACGACTGTTATTGTATTTCGGCTGGTTTGGCTTTTTTTGTGTAAACTTTTCAAAATCTATTTTTTTTTTGTAAATAGCAGCAGGAAGTTGTTGTAAATATATGAGTTTGTTTTTAAAATGTAATCCTCGTTTTGATATGACCAATCCAACCCACATACAGATTTACAGCCTTTGTGACTGGGGCTTTTCATTTGGTGCCTACTTGATTTACGACTATTATTGTATTTCGGTTGGTTTGGCTTTTTTTGTGTAAACTTTTCAAAATCTATGTGTTTTTTGTAAATAGCAGCAGGAAGTTGTTGTAAATATATGAGTTTGTTTTTAAAATGTAATCCTCGTTTTGATATGACCAATCCAATCCACACACAGATTTACAGCCTTTGCGACTGGGGCTTTTAATTTGGTGCCTACTTGGTTCTGGACTAGTATTATATTTTGGTTGGTTTGGCTAACTTTTCTAGGTTATTTTTAATATTTTTGTGCAACATTTTTAAAATGTACGTGATAAAATTGATTAAAAATTTGTAGTTTTTTTTCCCCTGTAGTTGTCCCTGTTGTTTTCTTTCTTTTAAAATCCTGCACCAGAAATTTTCAGAGTTCGCTCAATAGACGTCTGAGCGTTCAGTCATATTAGTACAGTGGGCCACACGTTAGGATACCCCTTTTTGTTCAATTGACGCCTTTATGCCGCGCGTGGTTAGAGCTGCCATGGGGTATCTGTGACTGTGGCCCACCGTACCTAATATAAAAACCTCGCCCAGTACACATCTACACCCATCTATCTATATACCAAAATTCAATACAATCGATTCAGCTGTCTAGGCATGAAAGCGTCATAAACAAATTTACTTTCGCATTTATATTAGGTTAGGATAACTCTGTTAGTACGACAGATGACCAAAATGTTTGTATCTTAGCAATCTGAAATCGTGTAAAAAAGTTTTCAGACATATTTGTCATATTACTATGATGCATGGTTTTGGTCGTCATCTTTCGAACTAAGTAATAAATTTACGTTTATTTATTCAAATGCAAAACATTTAGAAACAGTGAATAGTTGGCAGTGATTCATAATTTCAATATAAAATTAATTAGTGATGATAAATGATTAGAAAACCAATTTCCTATATCGTTGATTTTAATTTTTTTTGGCAACGGTACACATTCTCAGTCACGGGCCGCGAACAAAATGGCGCGCGTCTTTTGTTTTGTTTTGTCGCGGAGAAATGTTGATTACGGATCTAGTATTGCATTTGAATGTGTGATTATCACTGTGATCGGTAGTTTACATTGTGGTCTCCAAACTTACAGTGCAAGTTTTAGCTAAAGTGAATTACAAAATGGGCAATGTGTGTATAAGTGAATGTGCGCAAACAAAAAATGTGAAAAACAAAACTAAATCGTGGTGAAACAGGGACATGTAAGTATTTACAGCACACAAAACCTTCATAAAAGGATAGGAAATTTTATAAGGAAAACAGTGATATATGAATCGTAACATATAATTACATTATTTTAACAAAATTAACTAAATTTCGGAGGGCCTCTGAAAGTCTTTTTAGTTTTGCAAAATGGCCCGACACTTCGAGCAAAATCTAGCCTGGGGGGCCCATCGTTCGACGGGTTAAAGTTTAATAAATTGTATGAAGTCTTGCATCAAAATTAAGTAAACATCTGTTATTCGAAAGCTTTTATCATAAAATATATTTATAATATCATGTTGAATATAATTACTACAGAAATGAAATAATGGTTGATTAATTTGATAAAAAAGAACAAGTATTCAAACATAACTCCTAGGTAGAATGTACAACCTGTTCAACAAATACTTATGGAAGATGAATTTTATGGATAACTTGATATTGACTAATATAAGATACCTATTTAATTTGTAGGACTGATTGACTCACCATAATGGTGGTTTTTAATTGTTGTTTTGGTTGGTGGGTGAAGTTGAGGGGTTTCAAGGTCATAACACAACTGATTAATCATTAAAACCTTGTTTTCATTATAGTGAATAAAAAAAACTAAGGGGTGTATAGTGAAGCTTGAGGCGAATAGAAAATTCAGAAGAAACCAAACTAAAAATCCTGCCTATGTGAAGACCACAGGCAGAATTTGTTGCATTCGGCTTGTGTCATTAAGGCATTGAACTTAGAGGCAATTAATGTTGATAAACAAAGGGCGGCTGGGCGACTTACCGCATCCTGTATCCATGTTATTATCACCGCACGAAAGGCCCATGATGAAATTGCTCAGATAAGGGACCTGCTGCGACGGGGAGCTGTATGGAGAGTCGCCCCCCTGACTTGAAGAGTCCCCAGTTTCTTCGCTGGACATAGTTTCTGTAATTTCTAGCTGACGACTCACAAAGTTTTTCTAATTATGTTTTTATGAATCTTTCACTGGTTTAGCACTGTACTAATCAACTACTGCTAATATTGTCGGCAATTTGAATATATTTATTTATTTTAACAAAAGAAACTTCACAAGTGCAGCACTCTCTCTCGGGCATTCTGTCTGACTTTTCTTATTAAAGTGTTGCCAAAGCTAAATCTTTTTTTCCGCGACTGGTCAAACAAAAAATAAATTCGCTTTTCAACCGACTTACACCACTTCTTACCAATTATTTTTGTATGTATAGCTGCCCGGCATTTTTTTTTCACTTAGGGCTATGAAAAATAGATAACAACCTATTCTCAAGCCTACCGAATATACATGTAAAATTTCATTAAGATCTGTCAAGCAGTTTCGGAGGAGTATGCGCACTACATTGTGATACGAGAATTTTATGTATTAGATTATTATTTTACTTAGATGCTGTTTAAGTTACGTACAATGGCCCAACTATGGAGCTGGGTACGGAAATTTCATGTCTAAGGGCCGATTTCTCGGAATGAGGGCTTTTCAGAGCGTCATTAAAAAAATAGTACCGCAAACTACTGATAGATGGTGCTGACGTCATGACATCACTGTCCCTTATCTGTGGTTCCTGTCCTATGTTTTTACAAAAATGCACAATGCATGGGCTAGTCATAGTAGTCATGAGTAAATTTATTTCACGTACGTATGTAGGTACTAAACAAAGTAAAAATACTTCGATAGCTCTCAAGATTCAACCGCTTCGAAACAAAGTCTAGTTTAGATCACAGACTACAAAGAGATGTTTAGACTATCACAGATTAATAACGATTAAAACCACAGACCTAAAAATATTATGACATTTTGGTCTTCTTGCAGCGCCATCTAGTTTTCTTTTAATGAACTCAACTGACAGCTGTCATTGAAAAGCCCTCATTTCGCTAAATAACTACTTAACTAATGCTGTCTCGTCAAATTTCTCAGAAAAGAGAGTGACAAAACGTGACTTAAGTACTTATTTACTTAATGAATAATCTCAATTCAGAAACCGGCCCTGACTAAACTACTGTTTAAGTTTTTATTGTTTTAATTAAATAATGTTTTTAAGTTATGCGATGTAAAAAATGGGAATGTAGCGCCTTTTATTAAGTACTATATTTTCAGTAAATACTTTAAGGCCCTTTCTGCACTGCTCCGGTTCGGCGTCGGAACCGGAATCATCATCATCAACCCATTATGTCCCCACCGAGAGGCACGGGTCTCTTCCCTGAGGAAGGTATAGGCCATACTCCACCACGGGGGCCACGTCCGGATTGGTGGAGGTCGGAGGAACCGGAATCAGTCATGAGAAAAATATCGGATGCCGGATTATGCTTCTCCACTTCATCCGACTATTATCGGCAATGGACGAGACGCAGTGCTTCATTAAAATTCCTCGGTTTTGCTATTCGAGGCAGGGGACGTTTTCCACACATTTTATTAATCTAATTAAATAGTATGGGAACATTTTCGGGTTGTATGCGCGATGCAAAAAACTTGTATTGTTTTTGTACGTTGATCGCTTCGGCCCGGTAAAATACCGTTCCGATCTAGCAAATTATCGGACCGTTAAAAACCGGATGCCGGAGTAGTGGAGAAGCTTATCGGACCGGTAATCAACGTTTGTCGGACCGGAGAAGTAGAGAAAGGCCCTAACGCTGCAATTACGAGAAAATCAATATTGAATTGTCTGTGATCAAGTCACAAATACGATTTTTGAGTTAAGTATGTAGACTGGTGTAAATGTTGAAGATGTTTCTGAATCACTAACTGTACAAATCAAATGATGTTTTTATCCGGCACAAAATATTGTTCCTGTAAAGTAACAATGATTTTACTATAACCACAGAATACATAATAGTACAGGTACAGACGATTCACTCTGCAAAATCAATTAGTGAAAAAGGGACTCTAGCAGCAATACAATTAGGTGCCATTCAGATCGCACAGCGCTAAAACAGGTACAGTTATATTCACCTACATGTTGCCTCTCTTTCTACCGCATGCGTCACTGCTCGCTCTTATGTGAGTCCCTCCTTTCAGCCACTCTGTAGTTGCCGCCGCATGTACTTACACGTTCAATAGTCTACACGCGGAGTGCGACAGGCCTGCTATAACATTGACAATTTTGAAATCTTTAAACGTCAATTACTCAAAACAGAATATTTTAAAATGTACCATCAATGAATCCGACCGACGATATTCTAAATTGCAGGAAAATAAAGGGCCACTACAAAATTTCCCACACATGCAAACAATAAGAAATTTGACGGTCTAATCTGTACTATAGTATGTATTAACTAATCGACCAGTCAAAGGTTAGAATTTTGGTGGGCCGATCGGCTTACCAAAACAATGCTTTTAAATTGTTCTTTTGAAGGTCATAACGCAACTGATTAGGAGTGTTTCAGTGGGTTCAACATCTTTTAAATTCCCAAATCAAATAAACATAAACATTTACATACAGGCACATACATTTCTTCTGGCCCCACACTAGGATACCCTGTGTCGTGGGAACCAGAAACAGTGACGTCACAAACATGTAAACATTCTGGACCTGGGGTTGTTTTTATCTCCCCAGCCGGGGTTCGAACCCGGGAGCTCTCGCATGGTAGGCAGATGCGCTCACCGCTGCGCCACAGAGGTCGTCATTAATATTATGATTCAAATATTTTGAGTCATAATAAAAACAACATGTTTACTTTATGAAAGTTAAAGTTATTAGTTTTACAATTAGAAGATTATATACAGAAAAGCAAATAAAGAAACTCCCGACTTTTTACTTTTTCAAAACATTTTTAGCTCAATTAAAAAAATTAAATTTAAACTACTCATTGTGTTGAACGTTAGGCACAATTTTGCTCTAAAAAACTTTCAATATTAATCTACCATTTAGCACTAGACACCCTTTGTCCGGACTTGGTCCCAGTGGTGGAGTATGCCTATACCTTCCTCAGGGAAAAGACCCGTGCCCCTCGGTGGGGACGTAATGAGTTGATGATGTATACCTAATAAGCTTTTTTGCAGTAGATTATTTTTAGTATGCTTAGCACATTTCGCTTGCCCCGGGGAATAAAGTCGTAAAGCACTATTACGACTGTTTTGGTGTTTTTACATTTTTGACGTCCCTGAATGGTGTACTATTCTTGTAATTTTTTTCAGATTATTTTGAGAAACGTTTTATTTAAAAAAAACACCTGGATGTCTTTAGTCCACGGAAATTATTTTGTATACAGTGGCAGTACTAAGTTAATAAGACAGTTTTGATACAAAACCCTAGGACTCAGTAAGACGTAAGTTGCTATTAACGATCAGAGAAGTTCATAATATTTCCGCTAAAAGAGTGGTAATAACTTATTAAGTTCAATATTATCGCAATGTGCGGATACTGTATCGTCGAGGTGAAACAGTGAAACAGAGTGCGTATACTGAGTTTTGTCGTTCACTCTCGATAGTGAGAGCGTTTACGATATGCATAGGAGTGACAAAGAGACAACTAGATGGCGCGCTCTGTCACTCCTATGCAAATCGCAAACGCTCTCGCTATCGAAAGTGAATGACAAAACTCAGTATACGCACTCTGTCGTAAAATGCTGTTGCTCTTCAGTTTAATTAAATAAATTAATGTAAAGTACATTTTGTTATTTTTTACCTATTCACACTTAATTATATAAAAATAATTATATTTTTATAAATAAGAACAAAAAATGGCTTTCATTTGACATTTAATGTGTTTATGTAGTGTATCTAGGAGTCTAGAAAAAATCGAATTATGTACCTTCTTTTATTTTTCCTGACAAAAGTTGATTTTACTATTACGACTTTATTCCCCGGGGCAAGCGATTTCTAAAACGTCGTTGGAGGTAACTCTACATAACCAATCTTGTTGTAAAATACAGTGCCCCATAAAGGATGTATTAACTTTTGCTGGCCTAAATCATGGAAATTACTAGTATTAACATTATGATGGCTGCCAATATTTTCGAAGTCCTTAATATTTTTTCTAACGTTTCATAAAATGTATTGGCTTGCAAGTGTTAAGATGTTAGTTTCTTTAAACAAACCTCATAGCGGATTCCTACTTGTAAATAAATCGGATCGCCTTCTTTTCTAACATAAAGATAGTTTCAATGTCTGTTGCCCGGTCCTTGTAGTATACCAACCTATCTCTGAAATTAAAAGTGAAAAGGGTGTTATCGTCGTAGTGTTAGTATTTTTGTGAGCAGAAATAGCTAATTAATCAGCAACTGTTTAAAAATCAATCAGCAATTTATGTCATTCTGGATGGTTGTAGTTATTTTTGTACAGCATATTAATTATATGAGCTCCTGTTTGATAAAATTTTGGTAAGCACTTAGAAAGATTATTTAATTTATTTACTTTCTGAGTAGATGTGTTTGTTTGGGTATGTAGGTATTATTTATAGAAGTGTAAATTAATAAAATGTTTTATAGAGATTGAGATAAATAAAAAAATATAAAACAATTAAGAGGTCTTATTATTATCTGCTCTTGCTCCGCCCACTTTTAACTTTTATTGCCGATTTTTCAGCAAAAATGCAATCCAATTATTTATTTTGCTCGCCATGTTTTAAATATGCATACCAATCAAATACACAGCTATAAATATTATGTTTTCTCTGCTGATCAAATCTTGCTGATCAAGTAGTATTTTCGCGGACTGAATGTTTATTAAGCAAACTCAGTTATTGTATGTTGCCTATTTTTGATTTAATTTTTAACCATTATCAAAATTATTTGCGGGACAAAGATTGCTGTCAGTTTTTTTTTTATTGCAAACCAAATTTTTGTTTGTTGACCAAAATATTTAAATACTGTTTTTTTATGGCTCACCAAATTTTATGATTGCTAAATAATTCACTTACTTCTCACTAAAAAAGTATCATGGAGAAGAAACAAGAACATGTATTTTCCCCGGTTTCAGGTTTTTCTCATTCACATGGTATACTAATTTTTAAACTGCGTCATACAGGTTGTCGAGCCCGGGGGGAAGAACCAAATACGGTGAGTCACTAAAAGAACCGAGGGCCGGATAGGTACCGATTATTCATTTTTTTAACGCCGATAAGAATGTAATGAAGCAGTAAAGTCCACAGATGGCAGTGTGGTTATCAATTCAGTGTTTTTGAACCAAAACACGTTTCTATTGAAACAATCAACTTACACGAAGCTAAAACAAGTTGATCAATAGTAGTCCGACCAGGCCTGTTTCACTACGCGTGTCGGTATCGAACGCGTAAGTACATGCGGCGACCACTCCGGAGTGGCAAATAGGTACGCATAGCCAAATGTAAAAAAAAAAAGTTTTATTATGACACAGGTCTTGTATGGACACCCTGTATCATAATATAGCTTTTTAATCACGGTACACCTATCCAACCTCCAGCTGGACCAAGAAGGTTGAACCTCTACTTTAAAAAAAAAGGTTTCAAAACGAGTTCGGGGCGACTTGGGGGCGACGCAACACGCAACACGAATGCGCAATCAGGGTTGGATTTCGTACTATTATTACAGTATTTATACTCTAATTTCATGCTTCGTACTATATACTATCCTTAACTGGGGAGAGTACAACAAATTACTATAATATTGGAACAGTCTATAATTACCTGGTTTTCCATCATTTTTCGTACAAAACGCCTCTTGTTTTTTTTCTTTCCATACTTTTCTTGTTCGAACAACAACAGTAACTTTACATTTTAACTGTTACACAATAGAGTCCATAGTACTGCGACTGATTGCGAGTTATTTATTATTTTGTTCGTACGATTGTGCATAAAGTAGCCTCGTCGTGTGTGCATTTTTTTGTGTGAGTGCATTCATTTTTTCATGTTCATTCGAATCGAAATTGAAACGAATGGTTGGTAGGTAAAGTTGGAGGTGGTGATGAAAATGACGAAATACCGGGAGTATCCACGCTAAAGATAACGTCAGAATAGCGGCGATATGGTCGAAAAACCAAAATACTATAATTTTGTACAAAATACTATCTTTTTTGTTTTTTTGTGCTCTCCCTTTCGACGTACCTAAATCCAACCCTGTGCGCAATCGATGTTTGCGCCTTTGGCGCCGCCCAAAAACTTTTCAATTTAATCAAAGTTTGGTTCTGCTTGTAAAAGAAAATAGTTTTTGTGTAAAAACATGTCTGAAAGCGAGGATAGTGTACACCACCATCCTCTAATTGTACACCACCAGCCATTCTGGAAGCTACGTCAAACATGACTATGAACCTGTTACCGGCGAAATCTAGGAGCAACTGTAATGAATTTTACCATGAGTTCATGAAATGGAAAAATAAATTTGTTGATATTCAGCGTTTTATTAGCAATGTTATTTTATGTATATAGTATGAGAGTAGACAAAGTATATAGTGTACATGACACTGTACATAACTTGTTCTTATAGCACTCATGTGATACTATCGTTTTTTTAAACCACACTCGTGTTTTATGAACCCTTATTATGCAACAGTATCACTACTATTGTAGCGCGGTGAACAGGTTTTACAATACAATAAAAGAAGAATATTAATTTTATATTTTTTAATATCATATAAATCTTAAAAAGGCACTATTTTTAAAATCTAGGTAAACATTCTTGGAATGATTGTTGTAAAAATAAAGTACTTAACTGATCCACTTACATCCTTGCTAAAATACAAGAAATTGAAGTCTTGCAAGACTTTATTATTTTATTTACTTTACCATAGTGAGATAGTTGATGATCTTTTCTTATCCTCATCGATCAATCTTATAACGTATGACTTAAGTGCTAATTTTAAGCAAAAGCGTAGTATGTATTACGTTACCATTCATACATGTAGCGGCTCTCTACAGAGCATTTTATTTATTTTAAAATGCGGACGCAGCGGCCCGCATAATACACTTATATGAATAGGAGTTCATAGTACATACAAAATTTTGAATTTGTAGGTACTTTCGTAAAATTTCGTGCACTTTTGACATACTTTCTTAACCATAGTTTTTGATAAGGACACTTGGAGAGAAAAATTACGAATTCTCAATCCACATCCAGACAACAAGTAAAATCTTCGAAACACAGATTTGCGCACGGGAGGTAACAAAAAGGAAAGTAAGTATAGGTAGATAAGTCAAACAGAGATTCAGTGATGGAAAAGGCGAAGATTCGTATGCGCCAGCGCGATTTTGTGTTCATTGCAAGCCTCGATCACCTCTTGGTCGTTGTTGGAGCCGGACGGACTGCCGATGTATTCCACTCCGCACTGAAATGAATAAGACACGATATCATCATCATCAACCCACCATGTCCCCACTGAGGGGCACGGGTCTCTTCCCTGAGGAAGGGATAGGCCATACTCCATCACGGGGGCCAAGTCCGGATTGGTGGAGGCTTGTAAGACTAGTGGCTGGTCTTAATGTCAGAAGTTTTCAAGCCGCCCTAAGGCCTCTGACTTGGCTTAACGACTGCCATCTATTGACGGCAGCCGGCACCAACTGCTTAACGTGCCTTGCGAAGCACGGAATCGCTCGGAAAAAAGCCACTAGCGTTAGTCATAAACGGTGACCCATCCATAGACTGAACGCGCCGTATGTTGCTTAACCTTAGTGATCGTTTAAGATCACTCAGGCAGCCCAGGCTACGAGCGAGACACGATATAAGAGTTTGAAATTATTATGTTTGCGCCTACCAAAAAGTATGGAACCTATTTTTTTTTCTGCGACTAATAAATTCATCTGTTGTTTCAATTTGATGGAAAAAATATCTCCCCACATGACTTAGGTAGATACAATACGATTAAAATCAGTTAACACTTCGGCTTTTCTCGGATATCATCGCCTAAATCCGGAGACGGAAATGACACGAAATACATTACCGCATTTCTTTTCGGTAGCATTCAATTTGAAGTATCATAAACGCAATGTATAGCACCTGCTAAGATGACATTACTAACCGGTAGACTTAGGAAATTTATTATGCAGAAGAGACATGAATTTGAATGATCTGAGAGCTTGTCGTTTTCCTTCAAAATTTTTAACAGGCTGCTTTTCGAAACTCCGGTTGCTTCAGAAATCCTGTCCAAAATGTTTTTATGATATTTACTTTCTTTTTTTTAAATATATTAACTTCTTTTCTAAAATAGTTATATACATTATTTACAATTTCACGAGATTGAGCAACAATTTTTTTACCACGATTTGTTGAAGCCATGATACATAACTATTGTAAGTTAATTGTTATAAAATTTGATAGAATCGAATATTTTCACGAATGAAATTAGCGTTCATAAACATAAATGTATCAGATACGTCAAACTGTTTTTATTGACACTAAGAAGGCAGACTGTCAAAATAGTCAATTATTTTTCTAATTTCAATAAAAAGGTTGGTGTTCGTTTTGAGCTACATAGATTTTGTTGCTCATATCGTTCTTGTATTGTATTCAATGAGACAACGAGTTATATAATTAAAGTTCATGTCTGTGAATTGATAACTCTATGTGAAAGACGACGGATTCACGACAATTACCGAGGTTGGCCGAAGTGTTAACTGATTTTAACGTATTGTAAAGTAACAACTTCGACTTTCATAAAGTGAACATTTTGCTTTGATACAATATTGAAGTCCTCATAAACAGCTTCACCGATTTTTGAATTAAATAAAACTTTCGTAAGCACTAAACATTATTAACTTTATGCCGGATACACTTATGTACTTTAGTTTTTGTCGTAGGAGTCCGAACAGGTACCCCGAATAAAATTATGACTTCACCGATTTTTATGATTTTTTTTCGTGTACCTATATTCGATAGGTCCGATAGTAATACATAAAACATGAACCTACATAAACATTTACATACAGGCACATACATTGCTTCTGGCCCCACACTAGGTTACCCTGTGTCGTGGGAACCAGAAAGAGCGACGTCACAAACATGTAAACATCCAAGACCTTGATTTTATCTTAAGTTTATTTTAAAAGTGGCGACTGACATTGAATATTCGCTCGATGTGAATATTCACATGAATATTTGTTCGTTGTGAGCAAATGCTTACAACACCTGAATGTTCGCGACGAATATTCGCTTGCCTGTGCTCCATCCCATCCAGCAGCAAGACACGTGCTGTGCTCGTGCGGGCAGCGACTGACTTGTAATGTAACATTCGAAGGGATTCGCCAAAAAACCGACAGCCGAGTGGAGCGCGCTCGAACGCTGCTCAGCTCGTTGTACTGACATGCCGAATATTCGACTTGTAACGTGCTCAAATCGAGCGAATATTACATGTCAGTTGGCAACTGACCTTAAGAATAAAATTTTTATTTCAAACTGAATTTAATAAGTCCATACTCTCTTTTTAGGAGAAGGAAGGAGAAGTACTATACTCTGGTGCAGCCGATGTTGAAAATGTTAGTTAAACATTCAACTACCTACCTACTTCACTGTCCAATGACTCATAGGTGAGCACTGATTTATTTTTAACATCAGCGCAGTGATAATGTATTTATGTACGATGTTTTACAAATTATATTACATTACTCTCAAGTTCACTGTCGAAACTCGGACTCAGTTTATGACTAAGGTTAGTTTGAAAAGTTTTACGTTGAACTGCGTTAGATCGCTTATTGCGAAATGAAAGTACCATTGCGAAAACGTCGTCATGACGTCAACACTGCTTTCGTGGCGAAGATTTAAAAAAAGAGCTCTACCTGATTTCATCTCGAATACAGTTTCTAATCGTCGCACGAAAATTACTTACTTGTCAAAACGTTTCAACTTTAGGCGGGCGCGAGCTGGAATTGCGCGACATGAATAATATATTATACGTCTTATTGAACCATACAGCACAATGTGTAAAGTAAATGTGCAAATGTGAAGCTTTGGGCGCCCGAACTTTTTATTTTTTAACACATAAATCTGGGCTGCGTTTCATTAAAACTCCCATAGTTTACTATTACAATTTGACAAAATAAAAAATGAGCGCTGGCACGCCGGCTTCTCATTCGGAAGGTCGTAGGTTCAAATCCCAGCACCTACCAATGACTTTGTTTTCTAAGTGACGTGTATTTGTGAAGTTACAATAGCAATACAACTCGTTCGGAAAACATCTGGACCTAGATTCTAATAAAAGAAATAAAAAAAAAAATAGTTCTGTTAATGCATTGTAGTACAATGACAACTGCTTGATTTCGTTACATTACCGATTCAAATATTAAACCTTCTAGGCGTCAATGGTATGAAAAAACTCGTCACATGACCCGACCGTGCATCTGTCATCTATCTATATAAATAAAACGAGAAGCTGACTGACTGACTTAGAATCAACGCAGAGCCCAAACTACTGAACCTAGGGGGTTGAAATTTGGCATGGGAGTTCCTTAGGGAGTCTAGGGGAGCACTAAGAAAGGATTTTTTGAAACTCACCCTCTAAAGGGGTAAACGGCGGTGTTAAAGTTTGTATGGAGGTATAAAAAAATGTTGTCAGATTTTCTTGAAACTTGAAATAAATACTCTTCAACACAATTGATTGAACACGTGTTTCACGGTTTTTCTAAATTTAACCCTTAACGGGAGTGAACGGGGTTGCAACATTTTGAACTAAAGTCCACGCGGACGGAGTCGCGGGCGAAAGCTAGTCGTCCTATAATGCACTAGTAGAACCAAGGCCCAGGTATGGGACATGAGGAAACTGTGGTGTTCACAGCGCTTGAAATTGCCAATCCGCGGTGGGCACGGGTGTTGATTAAGCCCATAAGCCTCTCTGAGAGATCTGTGCCCTACAGTGGGTCGTGTAGGCTGCTCCCCGTAAAATGGTTGAGAGTGATGATGGTTGACCTCTGCGTTATGCTCGTGAACGGGTTTTGTTTGTATGCCCGCAGCAATATTTTTTCCTCCTTATGTAAGAACATTTATAATACTTTGGCATTTAAAAAAAAAACTCACGCCCGTTCTCCCCGATGGGGGTAGGGTTACCTGTGTCGGTGACGAGCTGGCCTTATATTACGTAACTTTCCACTCTATCGGGTTAAGCATTTAGACAACTCGAAAGAGTCAAAATAAGAATGTATATGACAGTTCGGAGAAGGAGAATGATACCTACTGGGACAAAAAGTCCCAGTAGGTATCATAAAATGTAACAATGTAACAAGGTGGTGCGACGTGCCGGGAACGAAGGGGCTAAATCAGACAACTCCACACAGTGGAGCAGTTACGTAATTGCACCCCTGGTCACGGTGGCGAGGAGTCGTTGGGTGCTGGCAAAACAAGATCCTGCAGTGGGAGTCAAATGGCTGATAATTTCTCACCTGTACAGCGCGATCAATGTTATCCCTGAAGGGGAAGAAAGCGTCGGACGCCAACGCCACTCGGTCCATCTTCTTGACCCACTCATCCCGTTGAGCTTCGGTGAGGAGTGCTGGCGGCGCCGCCTCGAATAACGTATTCCACTGCTCCAAAGGCAGGTCCGAACCGACGGTACCGTTCACGTAGTTGTCTGTGGGACGAGACAGAATGACTAAATTAAGAGGCATCACAGAGTAGGAGAAGGAAGTGTCGCCTATGTCCAGCAGTGCACGAGTACAGGCTAATTGATTGATTGCCAGAGAAGAGATTGTAGGAACCTCTCTTCTGGAACCCTCAACGTCTGTGTTAACACGCTTGACTACCAACGACAGAGCACAACCTCTGGCTTCGATTACCGATACAGTACAATCTTGCACAGGGTTTCTTTTCATTCAGTTACAATAGTCGTGGTTTAATATGACCTTTTGATGCACACTGCGTAGCCGAGTCTTCTTACATTTTAATTGGCATAGTAAACTGTGAATTGTTATTGAACTGAATTGTCACGCTCACCAAATCCAGTTGTCGATCTATAAAAATTCCCAACTAATTGCTATAACTAAATAGAAAAACTCGGAATCTTGACGTCTAGCCATGTCTCCTAAAAATAATGTCTCTCAATCTAAGTTTGAGGCCATTTAACCCTACAAATGTTGCCCTGGACGCTTATGACCTACTCTACGACAATGTTCTAACCGATCGCGTTGGACTGGATGGCGCGAGTTACCCCAGCTCTGAACTTCATAGCCACCAGTTATGCGTCTTTCCGCTCGCCAACCGCGTGCAATGAATTGACTTGACTAATCATCAAATGGGACGCCGGGCGTTTGATAATGACACTGTGCTTACCAATGGCGTTGGACTACACGGCGGCGCGAGTAACCCCGGCTTATGTTAAGCTTTCGAAGTGAAGGGATAGTATTCCATGTACTACTTAACATGCATTTTTTTTTTGCTGTACAGACGTCCGTGACAGAATAAAACTTCTTATTTCTTATGTTGAGCACACTGCAGTGTCTTTGCAGGCACCACCGGCCGGCCGCCTGGAGTGTATTGATTTTGACCACGAAGAAAGGTATTTGGCAAGAGTCCAATACCTTTTTTCATGGTCAAGCAACTAATCGCACCTCAGGAACTAAAGTGACCTAACTCAAAATTTGCAACTTTTGGGAAATGAAGAAAATGTATTCGGCGCTCTGAGCGAGTTGCTCAAGAAAAAACAGACCGAAATATTCCTCTATCTCTCTCTGACCAAATAAAGTCGGCTTTTTAATATAGGCCTGATAGAGTATGCCTTTTTGAGTCATTCTGAGTGCTTAACTCATTTTACCCAAATTTTGAGTTAGGTCACTTTAGTTCTGGAGGCGCGTAATCTCCTCAATCATGACCTTGAAAATGCCAACTGGCAAGGTCAGGGCTGAGGAGGTTAAGACACTGTGCTTACCAATGGCGTTGGACTGCACGGCGCGAGTGACTCCAGCTTTGAACTTCATGCCTAGAACGCTGGGGTGTCGTCGCAGCCACCACAGATGCGCCTTACCGCCCGCCAGTCGCGTGCAATGGATGCGTGACTGCTGGCCGGCGCCGATGCCGATAACCTGTGAGAAATAGTACATTGTTCACCGAGAGGAGAAAGTGACCGATTACCGTCGAGGGTGTCGTTTGAAGCCCGAGCCGCAGGCGAGGGCTTTAAAACACCTGAGATCGGGAATCGCAGTTTCTCTCGAGTGATGCATAGTGCTTTATACTACACCTACAAGGAAAATAAAAAACGAAATCTTTACTAATTGAAATTTATATTGAAATTGTTGCTAGTGGCCAGTGTCATTTTGCGAACTTGGAGATAAAAACTCACTGTAAAAACTTTTTGGCTTTTGATATTTAGGTTACCGGCGCATAGTCTTACCCAAAATTAAAAAAGAAAAACCACGTAAGAAATGGATTTTCATACACTTTTCTCTCCCGCACAGATGCGTTTTCTCCCCGCATATTTGTTCGATATGTAATGACGTACTTTCTACCGTAAATTTGATAAAGTATCAAGGTACTTTCCAAGCAGGTGTAGTTTAATAGTACATTACTGCAGCGGCCAGCAAAAGAGGCATTGAAGGACGGTTTTTCTCAAATAACGCGCGGAAATAAAAACTATGAACTCATTCTCTTAAATTCAATAAACTTTCAAAATCAGACGAACCACGAACGAACAACAATAATTTTTGCCGCGTTAGTGTTCTTTTTTTTTTCAATATGTATATCCAGCTTTCTATCGGAAGCCATTTCGAAATTTAAATAAAACCTCTGATAAGTTACCTCCTTGGTTGTCATTGTTCGGAGTAAAAGATCGTTCCATTTTTAAATTACACGACAGATATGAGTTTAGTATGTAATTTATTTGGCCGGAAAACACGACAGTTATGAATTTTCATGGAACTTTTTCCGGCCGCTGCTCGCGTGTATTTGGTCAGTGCAGCGATTTCGATTTATCTCGAAGAAGGTTGTCGAAATAATGCTTAAATTTCCGAGCATGTTTGAGAAAAATATTATACGCCATGTGTTTTGGGTGGTTTGAGAGCTATAATAAACGTATCTTAAACCCTCGCGCCCTGAGGACACGCCAGCGGCTCCAATGTATACTACGGGCCATTCCGTCAGACCCCGTAGACCCGCCGGCGTCGGGTCGGTCTTGCAACGGCACTTAGAATCGAATTTTGTTGATGATACATACGTATCATCGTACATTCGTACATCATGATACATTGTATCAATAAGTTGGTTGGTATCAACCGTTTTATGAGCATGTTTCATTCTTTGAAAACTGTGATAAATTTCATATATTACTCTGTGAATGACTAATTTAGCTGTGAAAGAAAAACATTCTAAGCCCGAGGGGTTAAGATAAGCTCAGATAAGTACTTTGTTTTTGTTGACAAAAACGGCACTTGATATGTATTTTCCGAAAATAAGTCTACTAAAACTCGAATCAGTGAGACCATTAACAGCCAGCCAGAGCGATGCGTATGCGTTTCGCTAAGGTACGGAAACTCCACTTTCCTCACGATGTTTTCATTCCAGCGAGTGGTATTGCAATTGCAAATACACTATAGTATGCAGATAAGGAAACAAAGTCACTGACACTGTTTGTGCCTATTATATAGCTCTCTTACCTGTCCGTCCCTGGCATAGCACACGGAGTTACTCTGCGTGTATTTGAGCGCAATAGTGGCCACGATCAGATCCCGCACGGCGTTTTCTGGCAGCGACTTTTTGTTCGTCACGACGGTCTTGAACAGGGCTGGGTCGATCACGGCGTCGTTTCGTTTCTGTTCCAGGGTAAGGCCGAAAATAGTCTTCTGCTCCAACAGGGCTGGGTCGTAGGTCGGGTCCATCTATACAAGAACCAAAAGGTTAAATCTTAAGTTAAAGCCTTGAAAATAACAATGGAAAACCACTGTTGTTTTCAAGAGCAGCTCCTATATTATGCGCACCAAATTCTGGACGGTACAAATAAGTGTGGAATTTGACAGTTAGATGATTGGAATTGCTCAGGATTTGGTGCGCGTAATTAGGCCGCAGTACTTAGGAGGTTAAGACTGTGAAGGTCACAGGTAACTACGGAAGTTGTTAGCTATAGATTTCTAGACTAAGCTGGCTGTGACTTCGTCGCATTCGTCAAAAAGCGGCCAATATAAATTTCTAGCTCTTAACAAACTGCACCTTACACATTATTATTGCCTGATAATTTACCTATATATTTAATCTGATAATATAGATATTTATTAGATAAAATATTAATTTCAATCAAATTTTTTTTCAACAAACTTTTATCTGACCTTCTATCCAGTTAGTATCGCCCAAAACGGGACTTTTTTATCACGCTGATACTAATCTAGTTCGGGGTTGAGTTTGAGAGGTTTGTCAGAAATTTTAAATCTGTCAATTGGAAAGGCGTGGAATAAAGAAAACTAACCAATCTAAACCTAAACCAACCAAATCTACATTATATAAAACGAGAAGCTGACTGACTGACTGACATTTCAACGCAGGGCCTAAACTATAAGAGTTAGAAACTTGAAATTTTGCACAGGGGTAACTTTTGTAACGTAGGGGAGCACTAAGAAAGGATTTTTCGAAATTCATCCCCTAAGGGGGTAAAATGGGGGTTCAAAGTTAGTATGAAACTTCGTGGTTTTTGAAGTTATTTGAATGAGATTTAATATGAAGGTCCTTCTTTAAAAGTTACCAAAAAAAAGTAAAATTGTTTTTCGAAAATCATCCCTTAAGGGGGTAAAAAGGGGGGTGTAAAGTTAGTATGAATCTCTGCCGTTTTTGAAGTTATTCAAATTAAATTTGGTACGAAGGTTCTTCATTTAAAATTATGAAATACGTGTAAAATAGTTTTTTGAAAATCATCCCTTAAGGGGAATAAAGGGGGGTGCAAACTTAGTATGAAACTTTGCCGTTTTTGAAGTTATTCGAATGAGATTCAATATGAAGATCCTTCATTAAAAGTTATGAAAAACATGTAAAATAGTTTTTCGAAAATCATCCCTTAAGGGGATAAAAAGGGGGGTGCAAAGTTAGTATGGAACGTTGCCGTTTTTGAAGTTATTCGAATAAAATTCAGCATGACGGTCCTTCATTGAAAGACATGAAAGACGTGTAAAGTAGTTTTTCAAAAATCATCCCTTAAGGGGGTAAGAGGGGGTTGCGAAGTTAGTATGAAAGCTCTTTCGCATGCGCTAAAAGTATCCCTATCTTCTTTGCAAACACTTTACTCAACTAAAGCCCACGCGGACGTAGTCGCGGGCAACAGCTAGTACATAATAAGGGCCGCTCTTCTTGTTCAGCATCATAAGCGCTTGGGTATCCGGGCGCGAACATCCCGTCCGACACTTCGCGTTGCCTAATTTGATTACAAGAGCGGCGCAAAGAGAACTAACCTGAAGCACGCAATAAGCGCCGCCCTTCTTTTTCTTCAAGATCTCCAGCGCTTGGGCGCTGTATCCGGGCGCGACCACTCCGTCCGACACTTCCCGGGAGATGATCCGGGCTGTGACTTCGTCACACTCGTCTGAGAGCGCTATGAAGTCACCGAAGGAACTCATGCGGTCGGCACCGCGCGCCCGGGCGTAAGCGCAGGCGAGGGGGCTGAGTTGTGGCAGCAGGTCTTTCACCATGCAAACAGAAGCCTAGTGGAGGAACGGTTTACTTAGATTAGATTAGAGCTCTTTGGAACGCTGGGTTCTTTTCACAAACGCAGTACCATTGGAAAGAAACAAGAAAGAAAATAGGTTTATTTTTCGCCACATGGACATACATAATTATTCAAGAAAAGTAGATACAGAAAATAAGGCAAATATTAGACAAAATTAGAAGAAATTTGAAGCTACAGTGAAAAAAAAAACAAAGACAAAGCGTGTTTAAAGTATATTTGCGCTGTATGTCGATGCAGCGTCTATCAAAGGTCTCTAGCTCAGTATTTTTGGCAAAACATTTCATTGTGTAAAATATTTCGATCTTACTATTGTTTTTTAGCTCGTAAGTACAGTCTGTTAGCTTTTAGAATATACCTCGGGCTCTAGAGTAGGCTTCGGTTTTCGCCGAAAGCACACGAGTGTAATATTACTGATCGAGTTCTGATTTCGAAATTAAGTGTCATATTAGTTCCGATATTTCTATTACACGAATATATCCGATTCTATCCGATAGTAGCCGAGGTATATTCTAAAAGCTAACAGACTGTATCATTGTACCGTGTAATTTAATATGTGAATAATACTTTTTCTATTCTATTATAGATAAAAAGAAAGAATAAAAATATAAACGTTTATTTAAAAATAAACATCATTTAATCATACAGCAATTTCACAAGAAGTTTTGTCCACAATGTCAGATTAAAATTGATAAGAATTATTATTATTATTAAAAAACTTTATTGCACAAAACAAATGTTTGGTACAAAGGCGTACTTAATGCTAAATAGCATTTTCTACCAGTCAACCTTTGGTTTGTGGATCGTAATAATAATAACTATTGCTAGGCGACACAATTGCCTTTTTTTTACATAATAATAATAAATAAAACCGAATAAACCGCCCCGAGACACATCCGAGCCAAAGGTACCCATGACACAGCCAGCATTACCGCGCTGCACAGCGAGGGATATCCTTTGCATCAGAAATGCCCCCGAGTGACAACCACGGTTCTTGAGACGTCGCCCTCTTCTTCTTCGTCGTCGATCTCTTTAACGAATACTTTCCCCTGGGCATCCCAAACTCCAGTAGTTTCCAAAGCGAGTGGCACAGTTGGCTATATTTTGCACTGTTAAGTGTATATGTGCATACTTAATGAAACATTGACCCATTAGTAGATAGTTCATTTGAGTTATCCTACTTGACGCATAAAATTAAAACTGATTTGTTAATTAATCATGAATGCTTGTATTTTGAACGTAATGATTAACTATTGATGAGATCTGAGTAAAAAAAATCCCTACGTAACTCAAATTACCTATCTACTAATGGGTCAATCTTCCATTAAGCGTTTTGTTTTCAAACAAACATACACAATAATCACTTATATTGTAGAGCTATAATGAGAGTTTAGATAGTGCACTGGCAAGGATGCTCAGTAACGGAAAGTTACCAACCATTATGTGGATACTGCGCTGCCTTTTGATCTCATAGTAGACAGAACATGACTAATAAAATAATACTAAAACAACTTTATTAACTTTGCATCACTTTTGCAAATTTATTGTTGAATTTTTTGCATTTTCTTCTAAGTGGCGCTGTAACATGATTTGTCTAACACTGCAACATTAGCGAATTGAATAAAATTACGTGGAGATGATTTATGAGAAAATAAAACTTGTAGAGCAAAATTTTTTTAAGACCCAAACTAATGAGTGTGTCTCAAGTTTAGTATTGCACATTTCATATAGTACGCGTGTGTGCTCTGCCCTCGTAAGGACGAACGCAGTAATAGCCATTGCTGCGTTTTTACTTTGGATGCAAAATTGAGCTCCCTGGTGGTACATCTATAGTAGGTCTACTAGAAAAATGAAATTTCAGTAAGAAAATATGCAGTTATGTCATGAAATGATATGTTTGTGATTTGTTTATCGCTATTTACTCAAAACTGCGTTTTTACGATTACTGCATTCTTCCTTACGAGGGCAGTGCTGCACTCGAATATGATAGCTAATAGGAACTATTGTTACCTCTTCCTCATTCAGTGGCAATCCGATGGCGGCCCCAGCAGGGGACACGTGCTTGAAACTGGTCGCCGCAGGTAACCCCAGGGCCTGACGGAGTTCCCGTACTAGTTGCCACGCGTTCAGGGCGTCGCAGAGGTTGATGAAGCCGGGGGAACCGTTCAGGGTAGTCAGGGGAAGACGATCGCGAGTCGTAAACACCTGAGCTGGCTTCTGGTGGGGGTTCATGCCTGGAATAGTGCTTTAAATGTAAGGGCCGGGACACGTAAACACGATACGACGCCGTGTCGTACCACGATGCGACGTCGTTTCACGATGCGATGTCGCGTCGTGGAAACGTACAGTCGACAGCACATCATCCTATCATATATATTTTTTTTAATCTACATAGGGCACTGACGCCTGTATCACAGATTTTTATCTACCACAGGCTTCAGAGTCTAATCAATTATTTAAATTCACTATTGTCAAATGTTTAATTACTTAATTACTGAAAACTGATGTCAAATTGATACTGTACTATTATATTATGATGTAATGTAATTGTGAATTAATCTTATTATCAATAAACCAATTTCAATTTCAATCCTATACACCCATGCACTCTACCCTGTTGCATTACGGGCGATTTTGCAACTAAAATGTGCAGGTTGACGTGCTGTCGACTGTACACTTCCACGACGCGACGTCGCATCGTGGTACGACACGACGTCGTATCGTGTTTATGTGTCCCGGCCCTAAGACTTGCAAAATACTTAGATTCTTGGAGAGGCCAAGTTAAAATATTAATAATACTAGGTGGTGCACGCGACTTCGTCTGCGCAGGATTAGTATTTCGAGTAGTAAGCTACTCTAAGTGTTAGTGTGGCGTAGAAAGAAAATTACTAACATATCATACATAATATGCTTAACTCTAGCGGTTTTGGCAGCGCACGCCAGAATAGCTCGCAGACGGTAGATTTTTTCCTACTTACTTGACACTTATCGTCATTATTTTGGACTATTCACACAATAGCTTTATAAATTGTAGCCTATGTGTTATTCTGATGTATAAGCTATATTATTGTAAACTTCCATTAAAATCCATTCAGTAGTTTTACGTGAAAGAGTAACAAACATCCATCCATCCATCCATACTTACAAACTTTCGCGTTTATAATATTAGTAGGATATTAGTAGGATAATAGGAGCGAAACCTGGTCGGACTCGTCCGATAAAAAGCCTATGTAGTGAGTTGATCCGGACCAAAAATTTACAATACAGTGTGGCCCTGGATAAAGTGCAATCCCGAAAGGGGATGAAACTAGACCATGAATCATTGACTAGAAAAATATAAAAAAAAATTATAAAAAATTATTGTAGGATTTATTGGTATTTTAAGATTTTCATGTTTCATTAAGGACTCTATGTACAAAAGTATTGATTTCTTCCAAAATAATGGGTCTATTTCTTTGAAATAAAAAAAAACAGTATGCCTAATACCTGGCGATGACCATGAAATAATAAATAGTCCGCAAAAAAGTAACTATCTTGGGTAAAAAAATGTATTTTTATGAAAAAAATTATTTTCTTAGACGTTTATTTTAAAAAACTTCAAATTACTAAAAAAATGTGCCCTATAACTATGTAATTTTATAGCTTACTTTTATTCTTTACTGTTAAGATTGCTCTTAACATACGCACGGGAGGAGACGCGCGGGCGGCGGATACGCCACGACGTGACGTCACGGACACGAGCGGCGCGACGATACGAGGACTCCGTCTCGATACTCCACCGGCAACGGACGCTACCGAATTCAATTAACATCTGTTTGACGGGATTTCTGTAATTTTGACGGCTAATACACCAGCCCTATCCCTTTATACAGTCCACGTTTTATTTCACGTCCCATAGGACCCTTGACATTGGTCCTTTAGGATTCTCACCGTCTTAATTTGCGGGAAATCGGTCAACGCCTCTCCAAATCTCGAAGCTCTTCAGTTGTGGTCTTCAGCTGCAAAAGAAACCTCGAACACTCTTCAATATCATCGTGTCACCGAGGAAACTTCGCCTAGCAACCGCACGCGCTCGAGAACAAAAGCGATCGGGAGTCGTCTATGCAACGGACTTTGGACCCATCGAACGTTTTTGCGAGTCACCTTCAAGACAAAGGAAATCACTTCATCACTGGTTGACGGTCTGGTTATTCGTGAGTCGTTCCAATTACTCCTTTCTTCTTCCTTTGTCTCTTATAGAATTCAAACAGCTTAATTTTGTGAGAATTGCCACATTTCCTTCATAAGTAAAATCATCATTTCTTTAATATTTAGCAAGTTATTAGCCTTATAATCTTTTTCATTCGTTCTTGAAGATTAATTTTGCTAAAATAAATCACTCATCAACACCCATTATATCACTTGCACTGTTGCTAGCCGCTCATCTATTACCTACCGGCTGCCCATCTGTTCCTTTGTTACCGGCCACGCCTAAAGTTTTTTTTTGCGCCGCACTATCGCCCACTTATTTAATTAACCTTGCATTTCTGTTACTATGGCTAGTGAAAATCTTAAACAACTTACTAAAAAGCGTAGTTGTATGAAGGGCAAGATGACTATTTTCAATAAATATCTCGACGAATTTAAGTCAATCGAGACGCCCAGTAGCGTGCAATTACTAGATTTAGAAAGCCGCTTCAATAAATTCGATGCCTTGTACTCCGCTTTCGATAAATTGCAGGACGAGATCGACTTGCTCGCGGACGAATCCGATGACGAACGAGAGGAATTCGAATCGCAGTACCACGAGCTGGTGGCAGAGGCGCGCAGCCTTCTCGGCGCTCAACCGATGCATTTACGCGATGCCCAGCGGGCTTCGGCCGTGGCGAGCTTCCAAGACGGACAGGCAGGTGGTCTTGTTTCTAAATCTAATTGCGTTAGATTGCCTAAAATTGATTTACCCGTCTTTCACGGTCACTATCAACACTGGCTGGAGTTTAGGGATACATTTATTTCATTAATTCACTCAAGACAAGATATGGATAATATAAATAAATTACATTATCTTCGTGCATCTTTAAAAGGCAGTGCACTTCTGGTTATTGATAACTTGGATTTTAAAGCCGAAAACTATGAGACCGCGTTTAAATTATTGTGCAGTAGGTACGATAATAAGAGATTGCTCGTAAATAATCACGTCAGAGAACTTTTCAATGTTGAGCACATGCGTAATGAGTCATGTTTAGGAATTCGACGACTTATAGATGTTACGAATAAAAATCTTCGTGCGTTGTCGACTTTAGACCAACCTACTCAGTATTGGGACACATTAATTATTCATATGATGTCAGAGAAGTTGGATAGCGTCACTCACAGAGTATGGGAGGAGCATAGGAATTCGCTCACTAATCCACCTACTTTAGATATTTTTATCACTTTTCTTAGCAACAGGGCAGACCTATTGGAGACTTTGCAAGAAAGTAAAGGTAAAAATAACAAATTTGAAACTTATAAGACCAACACTAACCTACTTATATCTACCAATAACAGTAACTTAAATTCTAATAAAAGTGTAAACAAACCCTTCACAAAACAACATAAAAAATCATTTTCTTGTCCGATGTGTAATCAAACTCATTATCTTTTTAACTGTGAAACATTCAGAGCCCTCCCCGTAGAAAATCGTATTCAAAAAGCCAAAGAATCAAAGGTGTGTCTTAATTGTTTACGTCCGGGGCACTTAGAAATTAATTGCAACCTAGTCTCATGTAAATATTGTAAAAAAAGGCACAACACACTTTTGCATTTACATGAACCCGTGGTAGCCCCTGAGCCTGCGATGCCTTCCATTAGCCACTTTGCTAATTCAAACACTTCAAATCATGCACAGCAGCATACTACTCCGGCGCACGTTTTACTGTCCACAGCGCTCGTGAAGGTGCTCGACAGCGCGGGTGACGTGCACTCCGCGCGGCTGCTACTTGATAATGGCAGTACCAGCAATCTCGTTACGCAATCACTCTGCGGTAAACTGGGTTTGTCGCGACGTAGTGTGAGCTCCACGGTGACAGGTATAAATAATAATACATCTAACATCACACAGTCTTGCAGCCTTACTATACAGTCGTATCACAGCGACTATAGCCTTACTGTAAACTGCTTCATATTGCCGCACATAACAAAATCGTTGCCGTCTACATTTATAAATATAGACCATATTCATCTTCCTATGGGAATAAGTCTAGCTGACCCTTCCTTTAATGTACCTTCAGCAATCGACATCTTAGTAGGGGCCGAAGTATTTTGGTCCGTCTTATGCAATAATTCGATTGACTTAGGTAAAAACCAACCTAAGTTATATGAAACGAAACTGGGTTGGCTGGTGTCTGGGTACGTAGCCCGCCTTAAGTCACCGTCTTCAGCTCCGGTTTGTCATTTTGTGTGCGAGGAGCCCAATCCAGATTTAACTCGTTTCTGGGAATTAGATACCGTCGCAGCCAAGCATTCTTTATCTCCAGAGGAACGTGCCTGTGAGCAGAGCTTCGTGGAAAACACTTATCGCAAAGAAGATGGTCGATTCGTTGTGACCATGCCGTTGAAGGAGGATCCTTGGGTCTTAGGCGATTCTTTTCAAAGGGCAAAATGCCGCTTTTTGTCTTTAGAGCGTAAGTTTTTGCGAGAGCCTATCTTCAAGGATAGGTACATGGAGTTCATGCGGGAATACGAGCAGCTAGGCCACATGAGTGAAAACACCGGATCTTCACCTAGCTGTCTTCAGCCGCAGGATCACCGGGTCGAATATTTTCTTCCTCATCATGGGGTCCTGCGGGAATCCAGTCCCACGACGAAGCTTCGCACAGTCTTCGATGCTTCCGCCGCTTCCAGTACAGGGGTGTCACTTAATGACATTCAAATGGTCGGACCCACTGTACAGGAAGATCTTTATTCAGTCTTGCTTCGTTTCCGGCAACATAAATATATAATAACCGGGGACGTCGAGAAGATGTATAGGGCCATCGAACTTAACCCTTCTCAGCGCCCTCTTCAGCAGATCATCTTCCGTTATGACTCATCGCAGCCACTAAAAACATACACGCTCAACACTTTAAGCTTCGGCACAGCTTCGGCTCCATACTTAGCTACCAAGTGTCTGGTTTCATTGGCATCCAGTGCCCTCGACAGTGACGTCAAGCAGTCTATAGAAAGAGATTTTTATGTCGACGATTTTATAAGCGGTTCGTCGACTGTCGAGGACACAATCAAACTTTGTGAAGGAGTTAAAACTATCTTAAAATCAGCTCAATTCAACTTAAGAAAATTTCAATCAAATAATAAATTCATTCTTGAACAAATTGCACCTTCTTCAGAATCAAACAATATTATGAATATTTCAAAAACAGACAATAATGTCTCTTCAAAGACTTTAGGTTTAAATTGGATTTGTGACTCAGACATGTTATCGTTCTCCATAAATATTGAACATCGTGCTAAAGTAACTAAACGTCACATTTTATCGGTCATCAGTCAAATTTTCGACCCCTTAGGCCTTGTCAATCCATGCATCGTGGAAGCAAAAAGTGTGATGCAGAGGTTGTGGATCGAAAAATGTTCCTGGGATGAAGAGGTCTCGCAGGAGATAAAAAACATGTGGAGATCATTTGTTGACACCTTACCTCTCCTTAACCACCTACAGGTTCCTCGCTGGGTACTTGCTGATGACGCGGTGGTGCATGAAATTCATGTCTTTTCAGACGCTTCAGGGCGGGCTTACGGAGCTTGTCTATACATACGCTCGATCGATACGTCAGGATCAATACAGGTTCGACTTTTAACTTCAAAAAGTAAAATCGTTCCCATCAAACCAACAACGACTCCGCGTCTTGAACTATGTGGAGCGTTGATGGCTGCAAGGCTGTGTACGAAAGTGTTAGGCTCTTTAACCTTACAAATCAAATCATGTAGATTCTGGTGTGACTCCACCATTGTTCTGGGGTGGTTAAATACACCACCAAGTAATCTTAAGAATTTTGCTCGTAACAGGGTTCACGAAAGTCAAGAGAGCACCTGTGGTCACACGTGGAGCTACGTACCGTCGAAAGACAATCCGGCGGATCTTGTTTCTCGCGGGCTGAAGGCTGAGCTCATCAGCAGTTCATCTCTTTGGTGGTCAGGGCCGTCTTTCTTATCAGAAATCGAATCTGAGTGGCCGAAAATGCCCAACGTGAGCGTGAAACAGGATCTACCAGAGTTGATTACTTGTTCATTCGCGCTTGATAATAATTCTAACGCAGATCATATAACTAACTTAATCAACAATAATTCTAGATTAATTAATTTACAAAACACAATAGCATATTTACAAAGATTTATTTACAACTGTCGTCATCCGACCAATAAATTAACTGGTCATCTTTCAGTTCAAGAACTTCAAAGTTCATTAAATTTAATAACGCGTAAGGCGCAAATGGAAATGTTTCCTGACGAATATGCTCTTCTTAAGGCCGATAAGGCACTACCTAACAAAAATCGATTGAATTCATTAACCCCATTCTTAGACGCTGATAATCTCATGCGAGTTGGTGGCAGGCTTGATAATTCACCTTATGCTTATAATACAAAGCACCCTATCATACTATGTAGTAAACATCATTTTACTAAAGTTCTTTTTAGATATTTTCATCTTAGACATTTACATGCCCCACCTCAGCTTCTTTTAAGTATTATTAAACAAACTTATTGGCCATTAGGTGGCACAAGCCTTTCTAAATTCACTGTTCGCAAATGTGTGCGCTGTTTCAGGCACAAACCTGAAACTGTGCAGCCGATCATGGGACAGCTTCCTGAATCGCGAACCAATTTAGAATATCCATTCTTACATTGCTCAGTTGACTATGCCGGGCCAGTGATGATTGCAGATCGTAAAGGTAGAGGTTGTAAACTGATCAAGTCCTTTTTAGCAATCTTTGTCTGCAATTCGACCAAGGCCTGTCACATCGAGCTCGTCACGGCTCTGTCCAGCGAAGCATATATAGCCGCGTTGACGCGATTCACTGCACGGCGCGGGCCAGTTTTGTCCATGACGTCGGACAATGGCACTAATTTTGTTGGCGCTTCTAATGAGCTGGCTCGGTTTCTTGTAGAGTCAGACCTTGAAGGTTGCGTGGCTCAAGAAGGCATCGAATTTAAGTTCGTTCCGGCTTACACCCCCCACTTCAACGGACTCGCAGAAGCGGCCGTACGTTCCACCAAGCACCATCTTAAACGCCTTTTACAATTAACTCATTTTACTTATGAGGAAATGGTTACTTGTCTCTATCAAATCGAGGCTGTATTGAATTCTCGTCCTCTTACTCCTTTCTCCACAAATCCTTCCGACTATACTGCTCTTACCCCTGGCCACTTCTTAATTGGACGCTCACTGATGGCTATTCCACAATCACCAGTTCCTGAGGTCGACATCACTCGTCTGGACCGTTACAAGCGGATCCAACTCATCAAGCAGCATTTCTGGACGCGTTTCTCTACGGAATACGTTGGGCTGCTTCAAAAGAAAGTCAAGTGGCAAACGTCCAGCAATAATGAGCTGAAGCTCGGATCTCTTGTCCTGATCAAGGACAAAGCTCTCCCACCATTACTTTGGTCTCTGGGACGCGTCATCCAGCTCTATCCAGGAAGCGACGGTGTCACTAGAGTCGCAGAATTGAAAACAAAGAGAGGCACCATTCGTAGAGCATTTAATAACATCTGCCCACTTCCAGATCTTTGAAGTCTTCTTCACACTTCAACCCGGGGAGCATGTTAAGATTGCTCTTAACATACGCACGGGAGGAGACGCGCGGGCGGCGGATACGCCACGACGTGACGTCACGGACACGAGCGGCGCGACGATACGAGGACTCCGTCTCGATACTCCACCGGCAACGGACGCTACCGAATTCAATTAACATCTGTTTGACGGGATTTCTGTAATTTTGACGGCTAATACACCAGCCCTATCCCTTTATACAGTCCACGTTTTATTTCACGTCCCATAGGACCCTTGACATTTACCATTTTAGCTTCCAAATAAAAAAAATCAATGTTCTAACTAAAAAAACACGCTATCTACGAACTTTTAAAGTGGAGCCTAATCGTGTTACCGTGCAGGTAGAGACCGTTTTTTCCATTGTTTCCGTCCTACTCTGTGCCCTTCGGCAGTCGCAGTCCTTTTGTTCTACACTCAGGTAGAGGGAAGGCGAGGGGAGGGGAGGCAGGGGGTTCGAAACAGGACTTACACAGTCGCTCCGATATTCTCGCCGCTGCTACTACTGTTCTCGTTCTCGCATTGTGTTCTCGTTGATTTGTTATTAAGTTTTTGTTACATTGTTGACTGTTACGTTTTCTACTGTTCGTTACGTTTGGACTGTTCCTGTTCTGCTGTTAAGTGTTGACGAAATGCCGCGATTGACAGAGTTCTCACCTCGAGAAATAGCCGACATGCATTATTATTATGGCATGTCACATGGTCGCACAACAGTCGCTCGGACTGCATACATAAATGCTTTCCCGGGCAGACTCATACCCTCAGCTCGAAATTTTCAAGAGATTCATAGGAGGCTCTCCAACATTGGACTTGGTTTGGCACGAGATCGCCGTGAGCAACCAGCTGTCGTTATTGACAATGCGATAGAAGAGGCCATTTTAAACGATCTGTTTGCTGACCCTACAACAAGCATAAGACGATTAGCGTTGCGTCATGGCATATCGAAGACGTCTGTCTGGCGAATTTTGAAAAAGGAGGGATTGCATCCTTTCCATTACCAACGAGTACAACATTTACACGAAAATGTAGATAATCGTCCAAGATGCGTAATGTCGACGTGGATTCTAAGAAAAATTAGAGCTGACCCAAATTTTCCCAAACGCATTTTTTGGATGGACGAAGCGACATTTACCCGAGACGGCATTACAAACTGCAGAAATTTGCACCAGTGGTCTCACGAAAATCCACGATTGAAGCGGGCATCTACTTTTCAAGTAAAATTTTCAATAAACGTATGGGCAGTCTTAATCGACGACATTTTAATTGGTCCAGTCATTTTACCCAGAACCCTAAATGCTGAACGTTTTTTAGAATTACTACAAAATTTACCCATGTTGATGGAAGATGTTCCCCTGGCTACGAGACGGCGTGGGCGTATGTATCTCCAAATGGATGGATGTCCTGCACATTATGGGCGGGAGGTGCGGCGATTTTTGAACGAAAATTACCCGGTGGATTGGCCGAGGAGGGCCAGTAGGCTGGCCAGCGCGTTCACCTGATCTGACACCCCTAGATTATTTTTTATGGGGTGTCATGAAGCAAAGAGTATACAGCACGCCAATAAATACCGAGGCACAGTTGCACGACCGAATAATTCAGTGCGCAAATGACATTAAAAATGATCCAGGAATGATTCGCAGAGCCACTAAGCAAATTAATATTCGTGCAGTAATGTGCTTGCAAAATCGAGGAGGCCATTTTGAACATTTAATGCATTAAATAAAAATGCAAAATTGTAAATTACGGATAATTTTATTAATAAAGTTATTGTGATTAAAGTCTGACTTTTATTACCTACTAAAATGTAAATAACTCCTACCTAGCCAATTTTTTAGTTAGAACATTGATTTTTTTTTATTTGGAAGCTAAAATGGTAAAGAATAAAAGTAAGCTATAAAATTACATAGTTATAGGGCACATTTTTTTAGTAATTTGAAGTTTTTTAAAATAAACGTCTAAGAAAATCATTTTTTTCATAAAAATACATTTTTTTACCCAAGATAGTTACTTTTTTGCGGACTATTTATTATTTCATGGTCATCGCCAGGTATTAGGCATACTGTTTTTTTTTATTTCAAAGAAATAGACCCATTATTTTGGAAGAAATCAATACTTTTGTACATAGAGTCCTTAATGAAACATGAAAATCTTAAAATACCAATAAATCCTACAATAATTTTTTATAAATTTTTTTTATATATTTTTCTAGTCAATGATTCATGGTCTAGTTTCATCCCCTTTCGGGATTGCACTTTATCCAGGGCCACACTGTATAATAGTCTTTAAAGTGTTCGTTACTGTAAGCAGCCTATACAGGGTGTCCCAAAACTCAACATCAAGCCGGAACCGGGTGAAAAGGCAAGTCATACTGGTTATCAGAAAAATATAAAAAAAAACGTTAATTTTTTATTTTCAGTACATATTTTTTAAAATTATTTATTTAAGAAATTTCACAAACATAATTAAAACAAAAATTAAAATTAAAAATGGGCAATTTTTCAGGTTATTTTTTAAGTCTCCTTTCCTTCCTTCACCCGGTTCTGGCTTGACGTTGAGTTTTGGGACACCCTATATACGTCCCACTATAGGGCACAGCTTAGCAAACCAAGTGATAGACACATGCCCGCAGTGGGAATCGAACTTGGGTGTCCCCCTTCAGAGGCCATTGTTCTACCCACTGGGCTACCACTTTTTTGGCCAGAATTGACCAAATTGGCATTTTTTTTAAATTACTCGTTCAGGGTAAGTTTAATTAAGTTTAATTGACCTTCCCGTCACAAGGTTGTCTGGAAGAAATTGCTGTTAGCAATAAGACCGCCTATTGTATACCTATATTTCTATAATTGTAACTTTTATTTGTCTCTTGTTTCTTATGTGCAATAAAGAATATTCTTATCTTATTTTATCTTATCTTAGCTTATCTTAATTGGTGATATGGAGCACAAGGGGTCATCTAGTACTTATACTTCAGTACTTAAGAGGTGTAGAATTGTAGATAGATAGAGAACACTTACGTATACTTATGCTAGTATAGAAAGCTCTGCGTCGTTTTGTTACCACTTTTATTGTTTTGGTACAAATTATCATTTTGAAATATGAAAAGCATTTTTGCGGAAGACATTTTTAACTCCAACAATTTACTACCTAATTAAGATGTTTGACAATTTAGTGAGTGGGAACTATTAACTCTTACGAAGTAATTATATTTGCGTAAATGTTATCTAGGTCAGAGAATCAAACAATTTTGAAGAAAAAAAGAGTACTTGTCTATGGTTTTTTTCGTTCTTCAGAACGACCGTTTAGATAACGTAACCCGGGTGGTTTGATTCACGTACCATAGCGCAGAGTCATCTGCGACTTTCCAGAGGAATACTGTTTGCGGAAGTAGTCCGATATCGCAGTGTCGTATTCGGCGGTATGCGTGAACGCTTTCAGGGCCAATCTTTGACTGCAAAAGAAAATGAACTGCGTTACTAATCTGTTTATTTTGTTTCTGTGATTATGTCTTGTTGCTACAAAAATATCTTTCTTAATTTTTGCTCAATACATTGTCATACACTCTCAGAATTAGCCAAAGTATAGACGTAGCCACTACAGTAAACTTCCTTTGAATAAGTAATAAAAGATTCGAAAATTCATCCATCCTTTGGTTCAAACTCAATTACCAATTAGATGGTATTATTTATCGCGTAAGTTATGAGCGTCAAACAGAAACAGGCATTTTGAACTGTATCGACATTAACGGGGTCTCCGAAGAAGTCTGGTGTTATTTAGTAGATAAACTTAAGGTCTTAAATCACATTATCGTAGTAACCCGCTTTCGCAATGTCGTCGGCCCATCGACCCGTTCTTGGCCACCACTCAGTGGCTGCCTTAGTCCACCGGCCGTATTCCTGCCTTACCAAATGTCCCGGACATTAGACGAGACTAGCACTGGATGGGTTTGCGTGAAAGAGAAGAGATTTACGGGCTGATTAGATAGATACATAGATCGTAGTCAGCAGAGTAGCAGATGAGAATATTTCCCTTTTGATTGCAATTCAGTTACCCACATCAGTCAGCAACATTCGGTGCTAATCTACAGTAGCATTTATCACGCGCGTTATGAGTGTCAAACAGAAACAGGCGTCTCGAACTGTATCAACACTTACCGAGTCTCTGAAGAAGTCTGGTGGTCTTTAGTCGACTTCAGCTCTTCGACGACCTTATCGTAGTCAGTAGGGTCGCAGATGATCGTCACTCTGTCGTGGTTCTTGGCCGCAGCCCGGAGAAGGGTGACGCCGCCGATGTCGATGTTCTCCACAGCATCAGCGATGGTCACACCGGCCTTCGAGATGGTCTCCACGAAGGGGTACAGGTTGCACACGACGAAGCTTATCATGTCGAACTTCTGACGCTTCATGTCGGCCTGATCAGAGTCCGTTAATCTGTTGTAAACAGGCAAGGACGTCACAAACATATTATTACACCCAAAACGTGAAGTCATGGGAATGATACGAGTATATCGCACACTTGCAAGAACAACGTGTTATTTCAAAATCACTTACGTTACATGAGAGCATTTTTTAAGGTTTGCAAAGTAATGGCCGAAAGAGATAAGACTATAACGTGATGCAGTGTCTCTTTTGCTAATTATTCCGGCGTTTTTGGAGTAAATCAAATCGCATTAAAAAAAAATATCTATGAGTAAAAAATGGTTTTCTTCGAAATATTAAAAACTCGTAATGTTCATACATATTTGCCTACTCTTGCAGTGTTTCTTACCTGGCTAGGATGCCAGCGTGCACAGCCGGATGCAGTGACTTCACCCGCCCTCCGAGCATCTCCGGGGCCCCAGTGATGTCCGACACGTCCAAGACTTTGAGTCCGGCATTCCTCAGCGCGGTGGCCGTGCCACCTGTGCTGACCAGCCCGAGGCCGATGTCCGAGAGGCATTTGGCCAGCGGCACGAGGCCTGTCTTGTCCGAGACGCTGAGAAGGGCTGAAAGGGCAGTGGACTTTATTGGTGGTATAATTGAATGGATTTAGTTCATCTGTAAATTTGGTCGCCTATTACTCGTTAGCTTGTGAGGTCTACTTAGTTGTGACAGCTTTCGTTTTCCAAGTTAATTTATTGGTGCTACTACCCTTCACGTTTAGCAACTGTTTTAGAGTGATCGTGTTTTTATAAAAGAGATCGTTTTTGTTTATGGAAAACTATTGCGATCAGAGAAAGCACAAAAAAAAACAGACCGTACCTACACACTGTTTTTGCTTTTTATCGTTTAAAATTTTAATTTTATAAAAAAAAATATCGTACTAAGTGGTTTTTGTGCCATTATATTTTTTTTCTAATATTAGCACTTACGCCATACACGTTAAGAGCTAGGTCTGACATAAATTTTAGAACAGTACACATCTATCGAACTTCTACAGGATACAGCTCATTGAGTGGCTTTAAATTCCTTACCTAATTTTCCGTTGGCGGCCATGTCTGCTTGGCAACACTACTTGTGATTGACTGATGTAGTGTAGGGGCGTGTTTAAAATTGGAAGATCTTATATCAGCTGACCTTCCACAGGGGTTCCTGATAAGAACAACAAACACATTGTTTATCTATGTTGTTTATTATCTGTGGACACATTTGCAGGGTTATGCTAAAGAATTACTTAGGGCAAGGGGTAATATGGAATTATTATTATTCCGTATTACCCTTTCAGTTTCAAAGTCATAATGATTTAATTTTGTGGAATCAACAATGGTTACCATAACACTGTATGTTGCCACAACGCTGACTTAGGGATACTAGTTGTTCGCAATAAGCTTGTGATCTATGCTTGTGATGTGAAATTATAATTGTAAGACTCTGTAAGGGGCGCCATCTATTTCCTAGTTTGACAATTTCTATTGTCAAGCAAATGCTATGGTTGCTAATATAAGATAAGCATTCGAAAATGTAAATAATAATATTAGTACTAATAATAAAGTGAACAATACCTATCACAATTTAGCTCCTTGGTTTTTGAACTTAGGAGTTAATAACTTTAGATACCTAATAAAAGTATTTTTGTGAGATGATAACCCTTGTAACTTGCGTCAATGTTTATAATGCAAATACAATCAATGTTGCTAATGTCACATAGTTATAACAAAAGTATTATTCCACATTGTGCTGAGCAGAGCAGAGGTATCACTCTGCTTTCAACTTATTATAATTATGTAATTCAATAGAGAAAATAACATAGGTTTAGGTCTAGCCCAAATGTATGATGTATTCTTTATTGTACTTATCTAGGATTGACCTAAAGAAGTACATACAATAACTTTAGTAGCATAATAAATGTGAAGAAAACCCACTATTTCTTTTTCAACTTTCTGCACTCTACAGGGTTGCAAAAACGTGAAAAACTATGTTACATACTTTAATAATAAAAATCTTCTTAGAATTAGGTTTTCTATGTAATTCCAATTGTACTTTTTACTAAATATACATATGTAAAGAAATGAAAACATTATGTTACTTGATAGGTTCAACATTGATAAAAGTTTTGGACATTTTAAGGCCCCACTCGTAAGTTGCGAACTTACAGCACCCGATTTTTAAGAAGTGTGTTTCTATAAGATACATAGATACATATTTATGCTTATTGTATTATCTATATTTATATGGAGGGGATATAAAATATAGATAATACAATAAACACAACTACATAATTATGAAGTTTTGATGTGAAGTAACTAATGCGAAATAAATATGACTCAGTCCTGATAAATGTTGAGAGATATAAGATCGGGAGACTAAAGAACTTAAGCACAAAACAAAAATGTTTGAGGCAGTGGAAAAAAAAAACCTGCTCTCAATTTACCCATTCTACAGCATCTTTATTACATTAACGAAAAGCTGCCATAAAACAATGAATTGAACATAGTTAGTCGTTTTTTTAACAAAAATTGACAAAACCTCTATTGATCATAACATAACATAACATAACATTTACACACAGGCACATACATTGCTTCTGGCCCCACACTAGGATACCCTGTCTCGTGGGAACCAGAAACAGCGACGTCACAAACATGTAAAACATGTTTTTTTTTCTTTCTCTCCAGCCGGGGATCGAACCCGGGACCTCTCGCATGGTAAGCAGATGCGCTAACCACTACACCACAGAGGTCGTCAACGTCATCAATGTTGTAAAGAACAATATTTTTATGTCAATTTGACTTATGTGCTTTGATTCGATTATTCCACTATCACAGTTTAAATATCCCTCTATGTAATGCTCTTAGGTCCCTGCCATGTAACCAATTCGATTTTTCAACTGGGATGGGTGGTCCCAAGACCACCCATCCCAGTTGAAAAATCGAATAGACACAATATTTAGCATCATTTTCAAAATTTGCATTCAGTTGAGTCAAGGAATTAAGGGCCTACACGCTGTATAGTGGAGTTCAATAGAATCCGGCAATCATAGACAAGATAATTATTTGACAATGGTCTATGATCGATAGACAGTGATAGTGTTGTACCTATACTGATGTCAAAGTGAGTGATTGAGCATTGATCGATGAGATATGGGATATGGTTCACTGTTCGTTGGTTTATCCTAAGTATTTGAATAAATCCAAAATGATTATGAAGTAATTCAAATCAAGATACGCTTTTTGTGTACCTATCGATTTTTTTCTATAAAATCAGAATTCACTTTTGTTCAAATGTTTAATGGGAATATTTAACTAAGTGACTATCCCACAAACATGATAAACGATCACCATGCATTAATATATCAATTATAACGACCTAATATGCATTAAAATACGTTGTTATGTTTTAGGCTTTCAATATATAATTTAAATTTGTAAAAGGGCTTTTGCAATATTGCAAAACTTAGGGCAAGGCTGTTTAGAAAATTTTGTAGAATATGCGGCTCACTCATTATAATCTAAAAATACTGTTCACAGGGTGTCCCAAAACTCGACGTCAACCCGGAGCCGGGTGAAAAGGCAAGTCAAGCTGGTTGTCAGAAAAATAAAAAAAAAATCTAAGTTGTATGATTTCAAAATTATAGGCATTTTTTTAAAAATCGCAAAGTTACACACCCTGTGACAGTCTTTTTACTCCTGTTGCCACAAATCTTTACTTTTTCCAATTATTTTTTTTGCTGTGTAACCCTGAATAATGCTTCTCTAAACTGTAATCAAAATTTTGAAACCAGCTGCTCTAGCTTGCATAAAAAATAGGACTAATTTCCTAGAAAACTTTCAAAATAAAAAATTGCCTAGTTTTAACTGACTGTATTGAAAAAAAAATGTACTACGCGAGTTTGGCAAGTTATGTCAAAAGTTGGCGCATTTAGTAAAGATTCCAAAATGGTATAATACTTGGTAAATTGTAGCTGATAACATGGATAAAAAAAAATTTTTCCTGTAAAACCCAGTTTTTAACAAATTTTTCTTACTTGGTGAAAATGGCAAAACTTATTGCTTTTTACCTTGGAGCCGATTCCAATGCACACACTGATTAAATTTAACTTAATTGTACCTGTGCTTGTCTATCATAAACCGATTGAAAAAACAGTTTGTCCACTAAATTTAGTTTAGTTCTCTTTGTGTGTGGTATGAAATAGGCACCATTTTTTTGTAAAAGTTTAAATTTTAATTGACACAAAATTTTTAATACTAAGGTTTATTTATTAAATTTACAATAATTTTTAAAATTTTTCATGAATGTACCAATACAACTATTTTTACTACAACAAATGTTCAAAATGTCTTCCTTCGACGGCAATACAAGCCCGACATCTCTTTAAAAATGATCGAGCTATCTTTCGAGCGAATCGTCCATTATTTACGAATTCAGCTGCTTCTGCTATTCTTTGCCGTAGTTCAAATTCACTTTCAATTGGCTTTGAATACACTTTTTCTTTGACTGCTCCCCAGTAAAAAAAGTCTAATGGATTCAAGTCCGGTGAACGGGCCGGCCACGAGATTGGGCCAGACCGTCCGATCCATCTCCCGGGAAACTCTTCATCGAGATATTGTCGAACGGAGCGAGCATAGTGTGCTGGGCACCCATCTTGCTGGAACCACATTTCTCTGTAAATTTTTAACGGCACGTCTTCTAGTAAACTTGGTAGATGGTTCTGTAGAAAGTCCAAGTAGACCTCGCCATTCAACGCATCAGGCAACTCAAAAGGACCAATTATTTGACCATTTAAAATTCCGGTCCACATGTTTACTTTGAATCGGTACTGGGACCGATCCTGCCTCGTTAGATGAGGGTTTTCTACATGCCATTCATTCAAGTTATGCATGTTCATGTAGCCGTCCTTTTTGAATGTCGATTCATCAGACCATAAAATTTTCGTTAAGAAAAGCGGGTCATCCCTGTACCTCTCCAATATTGTCCGGGAAAAATTTACTCGATTTTGGTAGTCCCCGGGTAGTAACGTCTGTACTCGCTGTACTTTTGGGCACTCCGGTGGTTATTTCAATAGCCCTAACTGAAGTGCTTGGGTCTTCTTCGACAGCTTCTAGCACCTCGTCTTCCATCGGGTTGGCGGGTCTTCCTCCACCATGCTCTTGATTTGGGAGGTGGCCCTCTGAGAAGAGTAAACGATGCACATTCGTAAACAGTCGATGATCAGGGTAACGAGCAGCGTTTGGGTACCTTTCACGGTAAAGTTTGGCGGCAGCACTGGCATTACACCTGCATTCACCATAAATAAGGTGCATATTAGCGTATTCGCGAGTGGTATACGCAGACATCTTGGCACTAGTCACACGATAGTCCAGGAGAAAGCAAAGGTCGTCGTTGAGGGAAAATAAACAGTTCGGATCCAAATCACAAGCAATCACAAGTCCATAAACGAAGCCAAAAGTAGTTAGTACGAAATCAACACAAACGAATACGAAAACAAGTGCAGTAAACGAAGGAGCGTAACGTACTGATTTGTGATTGTGATGTGTGAGTACAAAAGCGAATACCTGGCGTCTCTCTCTGTCTCGCTCGCACTTAGTAAGATGACTCTCTCCGTTTCAGTCACTTTAGCGTCCATACCTATCTCGCTCGCACTTGATAAGGTGACTCTTTCCGTCTTAGTCACTTAAGCGTCAATACCTATCTCGCTTATACTTCTTAGAATGCCTGATTCATCTCAAGCTACAATTTACGACTCTTTGGAAAATCTTGCGCCCATTAGAATAATTTTTAACCAAGTAAGAAAAATTTGTTAAAAACTGGGTTTTACAGGATTTTTTTTTTTATCCATGTTATCAGCTACAATTTACCAAGTATTATACCATTTTGGAATCTTTACTAAATGCGCCAACTTTTGACATAACTTGCCAAACTCGCGTAGTACATTTTTTTTTCAATACAGTCAGTTAAAACTAGGCAATTTTTTATTTTGAAAGTTTTTCTAGGAAATAAGTCCTATTTTTTATGCAAGCTAGAGCAGCTGGTTTCAAAATTTTGATTACAGTTTAGAGAAGCATTATTCAGGGTTACACAGCAAAAAAAATAATTGGAAAAAGTAAAGATTTGTGGCAACAGGAGTAAAAAGACTGTCACAGGGTGTGTAATTTTGCGATTTTTAAAAAAATGCCGATAATTTTGAAATCATACAACTTAGATTTTTTTTTATATTTTTCTGACAACCAGCTTGACTTGCCTTTTCACCCGGCTTCGGGTTGACGTCGAGTTTTGGGACACCCTGTATATAATTTTTCTCTTTATAAATTATTCTTGGATTTATTCGTAGCATCTCCGAGTGATTCTGTGTATATGTGTTATCTTTATTACTTTTTAAAGAACTATTAGTTTAAGAACATACGTCCGTGTTTCTTGAGAAAGAGATCCATTCGTAAGCAAAAACAAAGTCCGTGATGTCACGCAGAAGTCGTGTCGTTCCGTGTCGTTCCAAGAGTAAGTCCAACCAAATCTCAAAGAAAATGTCCAAAAGCGCGCCACCTAGTTGTCTCTTTGTCACTCCAATATAAATTGCAAACGCTCTCGCTATCGAAAGTGAATGAAAAAACTCGCACTAAGCACTCTGGGCCCTTAGTGCGAGTTTTTTTAACTACTCGATCGCGTTAACGTAAACTCATATTCTATAGGAGTGACAAAGCGCGCCAGCTAGTTGCCTCTTTGTCACTCCTATACAAATTGCAAACGCTCTCGCTATCGAAAGTGAATGAAAAAACTCGCACTAAGCACTCAGAACTCAGAACAATTCCCACTCACACAGGACGAGTGACAGTGAGTGAAGTATAAACGTGTTTTTAATATTTACCCTTTTATGCGTAGACTAGCTGTTGCCCGCGACTACGTCCGCGTGGGCTTTAGTTGAGTAAAGAGCTTGAAAATAAGATAGGGATACTTTTAGCGCATGCGAAAGAGCTTTCATACTAACTTCGCAACCCCCTCTTACACCCATGATTTTTGAAAATATATTTTACCTGTGTTGCATGACTTTCAATGAAGGACCTTCATGCTGAATTTCATTCGAATAACTTCAAAAATGGCTAAGTTTCATACTAAGTTTGCACCCCCCTTTTTCCCCCTTAAGGGATGATTTTTAAAATACTATTTTACACGTGTTTCATAATTTTAAATGAAGAACCTTCGTACCAAATTTCATTCGAATAACTTCAAAAACGGCAAAGTTTCATACTAACTTTGAACCCCTATTTTACCCCTTTAGGGGATGAATTTTCAAAAATCCTTTCTTAGTGCTCCCCTAGGTTCCCTAAGGAACTCCCATGCCAAATTTCAACCCCCTAGGTTCAGTAGTTTGGGCTCTGCGTTGATTCTAAGTCAGTCAGTCAGCTTCTCGTTTTATATATATAGATAGATAGATAGATGGAGTAGAACTCCCTTCACGCTTATTAGGGCTCAATAATTGATACAAAACTCTTTTTCTGAGTTATTAGTAAAGAGAATGCAATTATATCCTTCATCTTAAACGACAATACAAACTCATTTTGTCGTTCAAAACATAAACATGACGGTTGTGGAAGAAAAAATTGCCAGATTTGAAAAAGCGAGTCGTCATGGGTGATAAAAGTGGCAACAGAAAATTGTTTGTTATTAAAATAATTACGCCTTAAAGTTAGAAACCCCACTGTGCTAAGTTTGAGTTTCAATACCTTTTGCTTTTAAAAAAATCACGCAATTCGCAACTAGAGTTTGGCCATAATTATATTAAAGTTTATTTTTTCGAACTGACTTATTGATTCAAATATTGAAACATTTGAATCAATGAGTTTTAAAATCAATTCAAAACATTGAACAACACTAACTTTCCAAAGACAAATAAGACTTTGATGGGTAAAAAATAATATGTCAGCTTTACAAACTATTGAAATTTTCGTCGTCCGAGTATTTTTTATCAAAATAACTATCTTAAAGAAGTTATTTGGTATAAAAATGATTGTAAGAACAATGAATGGTTCCTTGAAATGTGATTATGATCAGGATATTCAAATGTAAGTAATTACGGAGTAATCGTGATTGAATTGGTTTGTTTACATGATTGTGGGATTCTATAGCAAGCTGGTATAGGCTGATGATGATTATCAAGTGTAATTGGATGTTATACTAGAACATATCTACTCAATGTTATATTAAGTGATGTTGTGTCTAATAAATAAATAAATGAAGTGATTAAGAATTATCTAAATTGACATTTGTAAAAGTAAAAAACTTAAATACTGTAAAATGAAGATGACAATATTAAAATGATAGGCACCCAAAACAGCTGGCCCCTGGGCTCAGCAATATCAAAATCAAATATTTCATTCAGAGTACAAACAGAATATTTACTTTATGAATGTCAAAGTTGTTAGTTTCAAAATCAATAGATTACATGGAGAAGAAACTAACAAAGATCCTCATTTATTCTTTTCAAAACAGTTTTAGCCTAAATTACAAACTTTCAAACTTAAAAAATATTCTCTTGGACACAGACACATTTCATCATCAACCCATCATGTCCCCACCGAGGGTCACGGGTCTCATCCCTGAGGAAGGTAAAGGCCATACTCCACCACGGGGGCCAAGTCGGGATTGGTGGATGACACATTTATCCTCTGATTAAATTTAATATTAAACTACTATTTAATGCCAGACATCCTTATCTTCTTTCTAAATAATTGTTAATGTTAACACTGAACTTAATTGAAATGCAGCTAGTCATTGACTGGCTGACATGCCAAAGCTTTATTAGGTAGTACAGGGAGATTACACTGGGTTTGTGAGTGGTTGATTGCTGAAGGAATAACTTTTGGGTAAAAAACTGGCCAAGGGTCACTCAGAATCACTATGACTAGGGTCTTGCTCAGACTTCTGTAATGTAACAATTGTATTTATTTGCTTAATAGCTTATTATATTTATTCATCAATCCCCTAGAGCAATACACATGTGATAAAGAGAAAAGCCCTTTATAGAACAGATTCAGAAATTTAGTATTGTATTTAACCTCGTGAGAACCAATGTAGTAAGAGAAATACAAAAACCATTGTTATTTTCAAGGTCGGTTTTCAGGAGGTTATTAATAAAAAGACCAAGTTACATATTCATATATGAGGTCACACAATTGCTTGGTTGGACTGTGGAATCCCGTTTACGGTAGTTTAACCACGTATTTACATAGAACTTTACTGAAGAATTGCACAGAAGCACTTTCTGCTAATAAAAATACCTTAACTTTGATGTCTTTCTAGGCTGGGTCCCATGGGCGGGGAGGGTAGTTGTTGCTGTTAGGCTGTTGCCGTTTATTGTTCACCTTTGCTAAATATGCACCTTTGTACCTACCTTTGAATGTATACATAAGGTTTTGCATTGTTAAGTAGATTAAAGGTATAGGTATTAGCGCTTTAAGGGTGTGTAACAATATGACATAATACTTATACCAAATAAACTATTTGTATTTGTGTTTGTATTGGTACACTTTGGTTAGGGAAACCGCTAAGAAGTACGTATTTGGGCAACAAATGTAACAAACTCAAGCTTCACAGCTTCTAAAGTGATTCTACCTTCTTTAGAGATTTTTACTGTGGAGTAATAGGCAAAAGATGGAAAGTTTGCTTTTTATCACGGAAAAGTGTAAGTAGGCAATACCGCTAACTAAGTAACATGCACGTATAAATTATTAACGTTATCCAGGTGCTTGAAATTACTTTCATTGAGTATCTTTACGACTTACAGTTTTTGGATGAAGTTCTGACTGTAGAACCTCAGTTTGTTTGTTTTGTAAGTTTTGAAAATGTTTTGAACTTTACTTCGATAACCTCAAAAGCAAGGAGATGCTCAAAGGTACTCTGTGGACTATCCACACATAGACAATATAGTGAGATTCCGTTTTCAGCCATCATGGCGTAAAGTTCGATTTTTTTGTAACAAATGTTTCCCGAACATCAGTTAGGGCTAAAGTTTCGTACAGGCCCTGTAAAATAAAGATTTAATAATAAAAAATAAAAAAAACAATATAGTGATGGGACTATGGGACTGACTACCTCTACCCGCTCAATGAGCCGTTTACAAAAGAACTAAAAAAAAAAATATTACGGCTGTCAAAGGAATGCAATTTTGGACCTCAGCCCAATCATAAAATAGGTCTCAGCGAGCTGAACAAAAGTTACTATGACGCCAACAGCCAAATGTTTTCCTTTCGGAGTTATATTGTATTGAAAAAACAATTCAATACTGTTGGCGTCATAGTAACTTTTGTTCAGCTCGCTGAGACCTATTTGATGATGTATCACACACGGCTATTGGGCTGAGGTCTAAAATTGCATTCCTTTGACAGCCATAACATTTTTTTTTTTAGTTCTACTGAAAACGGCTCATTCATGGGCTAGTCATGAGCAAAGACACAATGAGCGTTTTTCCTTATGTCAATTTAGTTTTAAAAGGATCCCTAGGTGGCGCTGCCGTACCGTAATAATAATAAACGTCAAAGCAAAAAATAATACTATGGTTCTATGGAATTTGTGATGGTTGGTTACCTAGAAGAAAAAATGCTGTTGTCGTTTGGTGATAAGTTTTGGATACTTTGGAGTCTTTGCTATTGTGGGTTTGAATTTTTATTTTTATTACGAGAAACCTCGTCCGAATAGCAACCCTGGTTCCTTCTCTTGTTTAGTGATCTGTGGACTGACTTTGACATTGATTGCTACGAATCACAAATTCGTATGAAGAAACGAATGACGCCATCTAGTGTATCTCAAGGAACTAAGAAAAAAAAAAGAAAGGAGAAACGCCCATTCACGTAGATACCTACGTATTTAGTAAACAAAGTAAAAATTCTTCGCTAACTTTCAAGTTTCAACAGTTTCGAAACAAAATCTAGTTTAGATCACAGACTACAAAGAGATGTTAAGACTATCACAGATTAATGACGATTAAAACCACAGACCTAAAAACATGTTGACATTTTGTTCTTCTTGCAGCGCCATCTAGTTTTTTTTAATGAACTCAGCTGACTAAATAGGTATATCGCATAATAGAGAAGCTATGCTCGAGATAGATAATGTTTATTGCCTCTCTTTTTATATTAATGTTACATGGCTGAGTGAAACCACCAGCATAAATAGGTATACAACGACGCGAGTCGCGCGCCATAGGTAACGTCAAAAGTCACGACTTTCCAGTACAACTGTCAAATTATGACGTTTTAGCGCCACAAACAAAACGCGTGACTCGCGTCATCGTACTACCTATACAGGGCAGATGTTCGCACAGGGGACCTTACATCTGCTCGACATGCTCACTACAGTGCCACCATCTTATCTGTTCAGTTGATAGCGGCGCTAGTGGAGAATTTAGTAGTAACATTTAAGAAATTTACCTAGAAAATGAGAATATTTTAATCCGTCTTTAAATTTTAATGAACATATATCTGTAAATCTTAGTAAGTGAATAAATAAGACCAGAAATGGGGAAAGAATTTACAACTAATTAGTTAGTTACAATTTTGCTCACCTGAACATATAATTTGGTGGCGCCGAGCTGTAACTAATTAATCTGAGGTTGTTGTGTGTGACAGACACTTGCTGAATGACAGTATTGACAGTGAAGCGAGTGAGTCTACGGAGTGCTGTGACTGGCTGTGACGGAGTGAGTAATCGATCGTAATCTGTGATCCACAGAGAATATAATCACTGCTGTGATCGTCCGTTCGTTCGTATTATTATTATTTACACATGCTTCTGACCTAACCTAACCTCAACATGTTAATGTTTTTTACAAAAATCTGTTGATTTCTTCCAAATACACGATGTCCCAACCTACATTATCAAAGCCACCGGGCAAGAGCTGGCGAGATATTAATCAGGAACGAAAAGCCCTTAAACGTCAGCGTAATGAAGTGAAGATTGTAAAGCAAGAGAAGAGACGTGCCCTGGAAAAGCACCAGGAACTAAAGGCTAAAGAAGATGCAGACCACGAAAAAAAGTGTTCCGAAATCTCCACTGTTAGTATAGCTGTGCCTGGTTCTATACTGGAGAACGCTCAATCTGCGGAACTTAGGACATACTTAGCAGGGCAGATAGCCAGAGCGGCATGTGTATTTTGTGTTGACGAGGTCATAGTGTACGACGATATTGGAGACAAACTGAATACTAAAAAGTCTAAACTGGACGATGGAGAGGGTGGAAAGGTCGCGCGTAAGTCATGCGTGCAGTTGGCCCGGATATTGCAGTACCTAGAGTGCCCTCAGTATTTGAGGAAGCATTTTTTCCCTCTACATAAAGACTTGGAGTTTGCTGGTCTGCTGAACCCTCTAGATGCACCACATCACTTGAGATCTTCTAATAATTTTAAGTATAGGTATTACATCTCAACCTTCAGTACCATGTTTTATCATTCTAATTCTGCAGGGTGTAACCAAAATCTCCATGATTAAAAGAAAATTGTGTTTTCTGGTTAATGCTAACAATCTTTAATTCAAGAACTTCGAAATAGGAGTGGTTGTGTACTAAAATTCACACTTCGGACATTAAAAAGTATGAAAGACCTGATATTTTTTTATGATTTCTTAAGTTCTTGTAATTGATGTGTATTTATGAGTAGAACCGCCAAATTCAGATGGATATTAGAATTTTGTTACACACACCTGTATAGATGTAATTTTATTCTATTTTTTTTTATCATAACTTCACTGGAATAAACAGTTATTTTACTTTTTCAGAGAAGGTATAACAATGAATAAAAAGGTAAAGCCCGGAAGAGGATCTCAAGTCAATGTTGGCCTTCTTCAAGACATTTCAACGGACAAGCTACTGAACCCTGGCCTCAGAGTCACTGTAAAACTTACGCCTGTAGCTGAAGGAAGTAAAAAGATTAAAGGAAAGATAGTTAGTCTGTCAACCCCTCGTGCAGAGACTGGTGTCTACTGGGGATACACAGTGAGAGTAGCCAACTCCCTTAGTCAAGTATTTTCTCAGTGCCCTTATAAAGATGGGTAAGTTTACTTAGAAAATAATGATGTGATGTGAAGTGTTTTTTTTCATCATCAACCCATTATGTCCCCACCGAGGGGCACGGGTCTCTTCCCTGAGGAAGGTATAGGCCATACTCCACCACGGGGGCCAAGTCCGGATTGGTGGAGGCTTGTAAGACTAGTGGCTGGTCTTACTGTCAGAAGTTTTCAAGCCACCCTAAGGCCTCTGACTTGGCTTAACGACTGCCATCTATCGACGGCAGCCAGCACCAACTGCTTAACGTACCTTGCGAAGCACGGAATTGCTCGGAAAAATGCCACTAGCGTTAGTCATAGACTGTTTAACCTTAGTGATCGTTCAAGATCACTCAGGCAGCCCAGGCTACGAGCGATTCAGAGCGAAGTGTTTTTTTTACTTACTGTTAATTTTGAACTACTGAGTCCTCAATTTTAATGCTTGGCCATCAATTGGTACAATAATATTTTCTTGTTTTCAGATATGACCTGACAGTAGGCACCTCAGACAAGGGAACTTCAATAGATGATCTTCCAAACAACAATGTGAAATATAATCATGCTCTTATTGTGTTTGGAGGTTTGCACGGTATAGAGACAGCCCTTGAGAGTGATGAGCAAGTACAAGTGAATGAGGCAAGTCTACTGTTTGACCATTACATCAATGTGTTGCCAAATCAGGGCTCTAGAACTATACGCACAGAGGAGGCTATTCTTGTAGCCTTAACGGGACTGCGGCCGAAGCTAAAGGCTATCAATGAACCCATGATGTTTCAAGAGAGTGGCATAGCTTTGAGTTCATCTTTCCCAGTGTCAACTACGAAAAAAGAAAGTGGAAATGTGTCCAGTGATAATGTGGATTTAAGTCGTTTTGACTGAAATAAATAGTATAGAAAATAATGTAACAAAATTTATTTGTATAAACCCTTTATAAAAATAGTTTCTTTAGCCTTTAAGGAATTAGATTTGATTTGTGCTTAGGAATGTACTGTACATGTTTCAAGAATACCTATTTTTCAATAACTTCTTGGACTGTATTTCTCAGAAGTTTAATTGTTGAAGCCTGGTCTTGGGCACCTATCACTGCTGTTCCTGACACTATCATGTTGGCTCCAGCCTGTAAAACAAGAAATAATAGAATTGATGTACATATTTCTGTTTCTGCTATAACAACAAAATACTAAAAACAGATATATTAAGTGGGGCTTCTATGGCACAAACACGACTTTTTGGCTCTGTTTTGCTTGATATTAATAATGGCAACAGGTAGATTATGGAAATATCCAATTAATGTATAGAGAATGGTACAGCACTCTTCATCTGACTTGCACTTGGCACCTCATGGTTTGGAACTTCTTACCAAATGTAAGAAATGTTAATATACTTTTACAGCATTGGACATAGTTTTTGTGTGTAAAATCCATAAAACCCACATAAGTCATAATTATTACTAGTGGACTGGAAATAGCTTCAAATACATCTTACATTTGCACAGCAAGCAATGGTAGAAGGCCCAACACCCCCATCCACTTCAATATTTAGCAGCGGATACTTTTCTCTCAGCCACTGAACCTTAGGCATTTGACTTTCCATGAACTTCTGCCCCCCAAAGCCAGGCTCCACTGTCATGATTAGAACCATGTCTGCAATTGAAATGTACTGCTCAACTGCTGACACTGGTGTGCCGGGTTTTAGGGCTAGGCCAACCTGGAATAGGACAACGTTTGCTTCACATGTATTCAAGCTTCTTGCTGCATAACAATAATAACAGCCTACAATGTCATGGATGTTGTGGAGAGTAGCAAATGAGAGGATAAGTTTACTAAGAGTAGAATTAGTACTTGCTATATCTAATCACATTTTTACATTTCATTTCTTGATAATTGAATATCAAAATTATTCAAACATCAGTAATTTCATGTGTATAATATTGGCTTGGTATCTCCAAAGGTAATATTTGATATTTTGACCAGTATTTATAATGGAGCTTTAGGGTAGACATATACTAATCTGGCACTACAAGAATTAGATAGTTACCTTCATGCCATTTTCTCTAATTTTCCTGCAGACTTCTTCAACATTGTCTACAGGTTCAATGTGGAATGTATATTGGTTCACACCAGCATCTGCCATAGGAGCAATCCACTGAAATAAAACATGGTAAGTTTTAGAAGAGTTCGGAACTATTTCTAGGGGCAGCAGGCATGATAGATCTCTCTGCCCTGCATAGCGCAAAGTCCCATCTACTACTAGCTGGCCCAGCAAACACTGTTTTGTCATATCAATTAGCCTATGTAGGTCATAGGCTAATTGATTCTCAGACCTACCAAATATGCACAAAAAACCTCATAAACAGAGGAGTTTGATAACAAATACTGTGACATGAGATTATAATGTTAGAATATTTAACATGCTCTGGTGTGTGTGACCTGTGCACTTGGAAGTATAGAAAAGAGTAGACTGTTGGTTGGTTGATTTCAATGCTTACCTGTTCTGGCTTAGATACCATCATATGTGTTTCAAAGAAAGCCTCCTTGATCTTGGATCGAAGGCATTTGACCACCGGGTGTCCGAATGTGAGGTTAGGAACAAAGTGACCATCCATAACATCCAAGTGCAGGTAATCTGCACCATTATCTAGCAATTTCTGTGATTCCTCGTAAAGTCTTGAAAGGTCTGAGTTGAGGATAGATGGGCCAATGAGGGCTTTCAGTTGGCGACTCATTTTTGTAGCCAAAATAGGTAATATCACGTATCAATCACAGAAACAATCACCACCACCACCGGCGTTTATTCATGAATGAATGGATTCGGTGCTACAGTACAGATTCGGTGAGATGAGATGACATTTGTTTGACATTGACCAAACAATTTGGTTAGTATGTTTTTTTTTTTTAGTTCGTCCCGCAAGGGACCGGCTAAGGTCGTAGACCATGCTGCCACGTCTTTGGTTTCTGTTCTTCATTATGAGTTTTTGGGAGGTTAAAGTCTTCAGTAATATATTTTTCATTCTTAACGTCTTCAGTTTTAATTATATAATATGTCCAATCCAAATTTAGTGGACAAAGTTTGCTCCAAATCCTTTTTTTTTTTAGTTCGTCCCGTAATAAGGTCGTAGACCATGCTGCCACTTCTTTGGTTTCTGTTCTTCATTATGAGTTTTTGGGAGGTTAATGTCTTCAGTAATATATTTTTCATTCTTAACGTCTTCAGTTTTAATTATGTAATATGTCCAATCCAATTTTAGTAAAATCCGTGTAATTTTACGTCATGTCAATCCGTGATTTTAAGTCAGTTAGGGCAACACATACTCTTTTTTTTTGTCAAAACGTCAAAACGAACAAACCAAAAATATTACATAACCTTACAAATTCTAAATATTATGTATATGTCGTAGGACGATTTGATAAATTGGATTTTCGCAAAAATCCTAGGTGTATCGCGAAAACACGGATTATTGGATAATGGCTTTGACATTTCTCAATTTTACTGAAAAAAGATAGGGCTTTTGCAAAAACGCGAGTTCTCTTAATAAGATTGAATATCTTGAACTCTGATTGGTTTGATTTTGGTTAACAGTCCAACACTTGTTGTGATTGGTCCCTAGATTTCCTTGTTGATTTCAGGTACTTTGTCATAGAGTTATAAAGACTAAGAGAAGACAATCGAAACTATAGTATCTTTACTTCTTATTGAATACTAGCTGTTGCCGGCGACTTCGTCCGTGTGGGCTTCAGTTGAGAAAAGTGTTTTCAAATAAGATATATGTGCACATTTACACAAATCTTTATTTTGCCTAGCATTCGTCGAATAATAATCGAAGCGACTATTTACTACGTCTGCCCGCGTTCTGGGCCCTTAGTGCGAGTTTTTTCATTCACTTTCGATAGCGAGAGCGTTTGCGATTTGCATAGGAGTGACAAAGAGACAACTAGCTGGCGCGCTTTGTCACTCCTATAGAATATGAGTTTACGTTAACGCGATCGAGTAGTTAAAAAAACTCGCACTAAGCACTCGGGTTGCCTACTTGTCGACTAGTACAGTCGACAGCACGTCAACCTCCATATTTTAGTTGCGAATTCGCTCGTAACGCAACGGAGTAGACAGAGAGAATAGGTGTATAAGATGATGTGCTATCGACTGCACGTCCTGCCCCCTACCTCGCGCGCGTGGCCCGCTACATAGAGAATTTTCTACATTTTTGAATCCGATACTTTAAACAGTGAAGGATATGGTCAATAATCATTATAAAGATATCGTCAATAATCATTACTAATAACCTTAATACAATATTTCAATGAAATAATGTAGGTTTTTTATGTTTTTATTTAAATTTGCAACCCTCTTTTACCCCCTTAGGGCTTGAATTTACAAAAAGGGATGTCAGCAATAATGATTATTAGGAACTTACAACCCAAATACAACATTTTATTAAAATAACTTTGAAAATCAGAGAACTTTCATACTAACTTCGCACCCATCTTAATTGAATTTTGAATTCACAAAAAAGGATATCGGCAATATTCATTATTAGAAACTTATAATCCAAATATGACATTTTAATGAAATAACTTTGACGGTCTTGCACAAGTTGAGGAATATTGTTATAATTGGTACCGGTACCAAATATTAAGGCTATCTAACGTTTCATCTCGACTCGCATTGTCCAGTCGATATACCTATGTATTTGCAGAATAATATCATAGTACTGATTAGTTGGAGGTACTTGAATAACAGGAGATGTTATTAAAAAAAATTCTGATTTTGAAAAGACAACATCAGGTCTTTTGGAAATCAAAAATTTTTCCTCACCAACACTTATCACGTTGTATTTTTTTTTTCATTTCTATACTTTTGTTGCGTTTTCGATCGCTAAATACCTAATCCTTCTATTGAAGCAATCAAACTATTTATCCGTTCTTTAGTCCGTTCTGGTTTAGTAGTTCCGACCTGTCTATTAGCGTAAAACTTTCTTAATTCTATGTTGAATCTTTCCTTATCAGACATAAATTCAAAATTGATTTCCCATTCGCCATTAATTTCTTTTGTATCTGTCATTTTGCACTCACAAACACACCTTATATTACATGACACACTATTTAGTTATCATAAAACAGCGAATGCAAAAACATAAAAACATCGCCAGTAAGGCCCGTGTCAGAATAGAATTTATAACAGGTGAAGCGTCAAGTCGTCAACCAATCAGAAAAGATGTCGTTTTGAGCGATGCGATCGACCAATCAGTGTGCTTAGGTCATAAAAACCAACGACTCTTTTTCGCAATCTTTCTAAAGGAACCCGCGTTTTTGCAAAAGCCATTTCTTTTTTCAGTAAGATTGAGAAATGTCAAAGCCATTGTCTAATTATCCGTGTTTTTGCAATAGCCCTAGAATTTTTGCGAAAATTCGATTTATCAAATCGTCCTACGACATATACAAGTCCATTTACAAAATATTTTACACGGCTGAAAGTCGTATTACTATTAAACAAAATCTATATACAAGAAGAACTAAATCTGTCCTACAGTTTTGATTGTGAATTTGAACAAAGACAAAAATGTGGAATTATTTACAAGAAGAGCCTGAATGGAGCGCGGCACGCTGCTATAGATTTCAATCAGCTCATCCATTAGCACAAGGCGCTGGATGCCAAAGGATGGGCATTCGAAGAATAGATGATGTAAGGATTGCTCAGTTTGGGAGCTGCAATGGTCACAGAACGGACTCTGAACCATTTTTAACCGGAAGATATGATAGTTTAGATTACAATGACCAAAACGAAGCAAAAACTGTTATATGCTGTCAACGGAGTGTAATTTTCAACCTGAAAATCAGACAGTTGTGTGTCTACATATTGTTCATACAATGTCCAATCAATCATTTTAAAGTTAGGATAGGTGGGCAAATCGCAAGACAGAGCCAGTAATGGGGAAGCCAGTGATAAATCCGAAGCATTGGGACGCCATGTCAAGGAGCTCACAGTAGTAACCTCGCCGGAATTCAAAACAACCAAATTTTTTTCATCAATAATTTCCAAAATATCTCTACCTCTAGGATTAATAGAATAGCACCCCCACAAAGTATGGTGTGCATTAAAATCACCTGCAAATAACATGGGTTCGGGAATCGACTCTATTATTGACTGAAATTTAAGTTTATCAAAAGATGAATCACAGTTTGTAGGACAGTAAAATCTTGCAATACTCATTTCTTTATTATTTACAGATATCCTTACATAAATGTTTCGTAATGAGTTGTCCGAATATGTATTATTTTTTTTATAATTTATACTATTATGTATTAAAATTGCTACACCATTATGTTTATTACCAATATCGTTTCTTTCTATTTGATATCCTTTTATGTTAAAAGCTTTAATAGGAGTTAGCCAAGTCTCTGATATTATTGCTACATGTATATCGTTTTCATAAAGAAATTTGTTAAGACTGCTTTTATCAATTAGAATTGAGAGCCGTATTTATGTGACCGTTTCGGAAAAACATTTTTATTATAATCAACAACCGTTGCTAGGACATGGATTGACAGGGTTATCAAAAAGAATAAAGTAATACTACCAAATAGTTCTTAACATCCTCCCTTTTTTGGCAACCCTTAATTTATCAAACCAATTTGCATTGAGATTGATTCAATCCGTGGCTTATGTAAGGATTTGGTCAGTAAATCCGCCAACTGGAACTCGCTGGGAACGTATTCCACACGTATTTCATCATCAGCAACGAGTTCTCTCACATAGAAGTGTCTGATAGCAATATGCTTGGTTCTTCTGTGGAGTTCTGGATTGTGTGAGATCTTTATGGCTGCATCATTATCGACCTTCACTTTGGGTACCTCCTTCAAGTCTGATATTTCACCAAAGAGTCTTTTGATCCAGACTATCTCTCTACATGCTTCACTGGCAGCAACTAGTTCGGCTTCAGTGCTCGATATCGCAACACATGTTTGTCGTCGACTCGTCCAAGATATTGCTCCTCCAGAGTATAAGCAAAGTATGCCTGATGTCGACCGTCCAGTGCTTTGATCTCCACCATGGTCAGAATCACTGTAGCATTCCAGAATTCCAGCATTAAAGCCCTTCTTAAAAACTATTCCATAGTCTAACGTTCCTTTGATATATTGTAGGATACGTTTCAGTCTCTGGATATCTTCTTTAGAAGGGTTTTCTAGAGTTCGGGATACAACGCTTACAGCGTATGCTAAGTCAGGTCTGGTTCCAACGGTCAAGTATGTAAGTGCTCCCACAGCTTCTCTATACGGAAACGTAACAGGCTTTACCACCACTTTATCCAGATCGGGCAGTCCATCTTTCTGTATAGGGGTAGTGACTGGCTTGCAATCACTCATGCCAAAGCGATCTAACACTTTCTTAGCATAGTGTTTCTGAGACACTTTTATATTACCGTTCTGGTCCGTTATTTCTAATCCTAGAAAATATGACGCATCTTTTATTGTTATTTTAAATCTTCTTTTCAACTCTCTAATTAGATTATCACAATCTACCTGATTCGTTGCAGCGACTAAGCCGTCGTCAACGTAGAGAGCGAGAATAACTTTCCCACTCCCACGGTTCCGGACAAACAGGCAGGGGTCATTAACACATTGTTTGAATCCAATGGTCTTCAAGTAATCCACCATGCATTTGTTCCAGCACCGAGGTGCTTGTTTGAGCCCATATAGACTTCTATTGAGTCTACACACCTTTTTCGATCCATCAGAGTAGCCATCAGGTTGATTCATGTAGATTTCTTCGTTTAGTGAACCATACAGAAATGCGGTTGATACATCAAACTGTGTGAGTTTTAAACCTTCATTTGCAGCAACGCTTAAGACCGATCTTATTGTCGTCATCTTAGCAACCGGGCTGAAAGTCTCATCATAGTCGATGCCCTTTTTCTGTGTGTACCCTCTAGCAACTAGCCTTGCCTTAAATTTGTCTAGTGATCCATCTGCATTGGTTTTTATCTTGTATAGCCATTTACAGGATATAGGCTTTCTGTCTTTTGGAAGGTCAACCAGTATCCAGGTTTCATTCTCCTCCAATGACTTAACCTCATTCTCCATCGCTTCGACCCACTGATCTTTATGGGGACTAGACATTGCTTCTCTGTAAGTCTGAGGTTCCTTGATGTCATTTACAACATCAGCTGACATCATAACATAATCTCCGAATCTAATAGGTGGTCGTAACTCATGTCTGTCTCTTAGATTCATTCCTGTAGCTATCTCAGCAGTATCATCTGAATTTCTTGGTGCCTCAATCTCAGTATCATCACCATCATCCAAAGCATCTTCATATGAAGGTGATCCTGGCAGTAATGTATCTGGAGACGGTTGATATGGGTCAGTAGAATCGTCTTGAATCTCTACTTACTGACTCACAGCTACATCCGACGATGTGGAAGGCACCGACGAACTAGGTTCATTAGGGCTACTAGCAATGCGAACCGAGCTGTTTTCGGTGCTATTATCCTCCCTTGCATCACACATCGATGGTCCTGAAAGTGGAAAATTGATTTCGACGGAAGGCTCCTTTTCCAAATCAACTGATCCAAACGGCATAAGTACTGACTCATTAAATATAACGTCTCTTGACCTTATGAGTTTACCATTTTTATTCAGTAAGCGATAGCCTTCATCACCATCATATCCGATGAGAATGCATTTCTCAGCCTTTTTAGACAGCTTTGCTCTCTTTTGTTTAGGGACATGAGCGTAACATTCACATCCAATCACTTTTAGATGATTTATTGCTGGTTTTTTCTTAAACCACAATTCAAATGGTGATTTACCATTTTCTGAAGTTGGACCAGTTCTGTTCAGAACGTACGAACTAGTATTTATTAACTCTGCCCATGTAGCGTGAGGTAATTCTTCGTGAGCATGCATCATTGTACGAGCGGCTTCGACTAAGGTTCTATTTTCACGTTCACTAAGGCCATTTTGTTGCGGCGTATAGGGCATCGTGAGCCTTTGTCTTATCCCAGCTTCTTGTAGAATGCGCCTTATGTTCTCATTATCAAATTCACCTCCGTTATCACTGAGAAATTCTTTTACAGAGTGTCCAGCCACTTTACATTCTTGTAACATTTGTCGGAGCTTTAAGTGAACTTCCGATTTTTGTCTGAGGAAATAAACGTGACGATACTTGCTATAGTCGTCTTTGAACAAAACAAAGTACCGAAATTTATTGAAGGAAGGGGGGAATGGACCGCATACATCAGCGTGTATAATTTCTGCAGGTTCTTTAGCTCGTTCTCTTGTTCCAAATGTTTGACGGTGTGTTTTTCCATAAACACATCCAGTACACAATTCTGAATCTAGACGAACTTTAATTCCGAGTTCCTGTTCAATAACTCTTTTAACGTGTTTCTTGTTCTGGTGGGCTAATCGTTCGTGGTAAAGTTGTAACAGGTTATCGCTTGACACGGCGTTCAGATCAGGAATTGACTTTGTAATTGTCTCTACATTGAGCTTGTACAAGCCTCCATTCTTGACACGATTGCCTGTCAATATTACTTGTCTATCAACTATCAGCGAGCATTTTTCCCTTTCAGACATGAAGACACTATTATTTAGTCTGTCTTGCGTGGCCAGTACTGAAAATAGGTTTCGCATAATATCGGGTACGTACCATACATCACAGAGTGTTAATCTGGATTCCTTGCCATTGATAACAGTTTTCAATTCAACAGTACCTTTTCCGATAGCTTTGACCGTAGCTCCATTAGCAGTTGTCACTGTACGAGTATCTTTAAAATGCTGGAAACTAGAGAAGTAGTCGTTTCGGCAAGTAACGTGACTAGTTGCGCCATTGTCGACAAACCAACTCGTTGTATCAAAGTTTGTAAGCATTGTACAGACGTCCGTATTGAGTTGCAACAGCATTAAGCTCAGATCGCTTGTTGTCTGTTTATTTTCTGGCTTGGCTGGTTTCCCGTCAGCTTTCCATTTATGACATTGTCTGACCTTATGACCGACTTTTCCACAGTAGCCACATTTTTTCTTTGCTTTATTGCTATTCTGTATGACTAGAGCTTCTGCAGGACCTTCATTCTTCAATGAGATAGAGCGCTCATGGGCACAGAGTTGAGTAGTCAGATTTTCTATCGTTCTGTCTGTCTTTGACATCAACATCCAGCTTGATTTGAAAGAGAAGTATACTTCAGGTAGAGTATCAAGAATTTTGCAGATTAACAGGATATCCGGTAATTCTGATTTGTCTATCTTTAATAGTTCAGTTTTCAAATCTGACCAAATAGTTTTGATTTTTGACACATGAGTCGTGATGTCGTGTGAAGGATCTTTACAATAGCCGAAAAACTCCATACAAAGTGCGTAACTTTTGTCTTCAGACGTACCATCGAATAAACGATGTAATTCGTCCCAAACTTCTTTGGATGAGCTAAAGCGCATGATTTTTTGAAGAGTTTCATCTGACATATTTGCAGTTAGCAATAGTAATGCGGAACTATCTGTTTTGTTGTAGTAATCGAGAGCTGTATTGTACTTAGAAATCTCTTCAGCAGTCGCGGTATCAGATTTCACAGGTTCGGGTTTTATGAGATTACCGCTTACCGCATCCAATCCACCAGACATACCTCTTAATAGTAAAGTTGCCTTGAATTTCCAAGTCGACCAGTTTTTCACACCTTCCAGGTGACCGATGTCAATTTTGCAACTAGGTGATTGCATTTTGACTCTATCTTCCAGGATTTCGTTGAAACTTGGTTGATTACACTCCAATGATTATTTTAATATTTTTTCCTAACGCTCTGCTACCATGTTAAGACTGCTTTTATCAATTAGAATTGAGAGCCGTATTTATGTGACCGTTTCGGAAAAACATTTTTATTATAATCAACAACCGTTGCTAGGACATGGATTGACAGGGTTATCAAAAAGAATAAAGTAATACTACCAAATAGTTCTTAACAAAATTGTGTTAATAGAAATTTATTGCTAATAATACTCTGGGAGTTCCACTGCATAATACCTATTAAGTTGATCCATTGTTAGAAGAAGTGGTATTTCTTACAGTTTGTGCTAAGATTTCTTTTATTGATGTAGAGTTGATTGGGGTGTTTTTCAGATTTGTAACTATTTTTGTAATTGCCATTTTTGTAACTGTAAATGAGTATGTTCATAAAAAAATCTGATTTCGTTAAATTTTGAATTTGTGTTTCGATGTTCGATTTTGTTAATTGGGGGAAGGAATTTTCACTGAATAACTCTGAGTATGTGACGGCCCTTGACTTAGTTTTGTTTTCCTCTATTTTCATTTTTTTTTTGTGGACATGTGTTAGAGATAGCTATGTGATTGCCTCCGCAGTTGCAGCATTTCGCGTTTTTAGGATCCTCTTTACATGTTTTGAAATGGTGATTTTCTGTGCAGATCGAACACACAACCGAATTTCGGCAGTATTTGGCAATGTGGCCAAACTTCATGCACTGAAGACATTGCTTTACTGGTGGTATATAAGCTCTTACCTCGTGTCTCCAAGAATCGAGATAGACGTACTGAGGCAATTCAGTGGAAGCAAAAGTTACCGCGACTGTCTGAGTGGGAAGATGTGACACGTCGCCGTCGTCACTCCGCACCCGACGCATGAAACGTCTCACTTGAATTACATTTCGAGAGCTGCCAATCAACGATAAGATTTGTTTGTTGGAAAGGTCAGTAGGGACTGAGGTAAGAACCCCAGTCGCTTCAGTGTCGCTAGCCGGTATAGTGGCCTTCAGGTCTAGTTCGTCGAGTATTTTTTTATTCTGCAGAAACACATTTGCGTTGTTTGACAAATCGAACGTAATGCCAATCTTGAATTTATTTACTGACTTCAAATGTAGAATGCCAGTGACGCAGAATTTGCGTATGGCATAAGAGAGAGCTAGCCTGTCTTTGTCGGAAAACGGTTTTTCATTTTGGTGTGACACGAACACTATGTATTCTGATTTTTTACTGTTTTCAGGATACTTCCTAGAGTACCCTGGAACCTTAAAAACACTGTACTTCCTGGAGGAGTCATCATCCGAGTCCGAGGTATCCATAGCTGGTGATGATCGCTCGTCAGGGGGATCAGTTTTTTTCCGCTTCTTTCCCGCCCCCATCTTCTAATTACAATATGTACAAACTTGTCTACCAACTATATGTACAATTCACTTTGTATTTAGAGAGAAATATAAAAGTTATCAATTTATTGAAAATTGTTTAAATTTCGCCGCCTTTACTCATCCAAGGTTCCCGCGCTTTCTTGGTTAGTCTGTGCCACGTGTTGTGATAAGGTTCTACGAAAACCGGTAGAAAACCGGTGTTTGAGAGATCAATATTAACCACTATGTAAAAATGTGGTAAAAATAATCGATTAGGTACCTACTTTTGATAGTTTTATTGGTGATAGATGCTGTCGACTCATATATTTTTGCATATAAGCGGGCATTCATTAATAATTTACGTGAGGCATTTTTGAGGATTTTTTACCTCCCCCTCCCCCCTTTGGTGCGATGTTGTAAAATGTTTCTCGACCCCCTACCCCCTTTCCCAATCTCACGTGAGATTTTTCCCCCAAGTGAGATTTTGTAAGAGTCGGCTAGATCCCCTCCCTCCTGAATACCTCATGTAATTAATGGACGCCCTCTAACTAAGGCCCAGTTTGTGAATGAGAATTTCAATAAATAGGTAGTCGTTGTCTCGTAATTTTTTTCAGAAAAGAGCGTGGTAGAACGTTTCCTAGGTAGGTATTTACTTAGTGAAATTCTCAATTCCATTACCGTCTTCACCATAAGGGCACATGGGGCCCGTGCCCAGGGTCCCCATTCTGAGAGGGCCCCTGAAGATAAAAAATAGACAGAAATATGACAGAAAAAAAGAAGCTTTCGAATGTGCAATTTAAGATCTATGTAAATTCGCCAATCTATCTATATCTATACAGTGTGGCCCTGGATAAAGTGCAATCCCGAAAGGGGATGAAACTAGACCATGAATCATTGACTAGAAAAATATAAAAAAAAATTATAAAAAATTATTGTAGGATTTATTGGTATTTTAAGATTTTCATGTTTCATTAAGGACTCTATGTACAAAAGTATTGATTTCTTCCAAAATAATGGGTCTATTTCTTTGAAATAAAAAAAAACAGTATGCCTAATACCTGGCGATGACCATGAAATAATAAATAGTCCGCAAAAAAGTAACTATCTTGGGTAAAAAAAGGTATTTTTATGAAAAAAATGATTTTTTTAGACGTTTATTTTAAAAAACTTCAAATTACTAAAAAAATGTGCCCTATAACTATGTAATTTTATAGCTTACTTTTATTCTTTACCATTTTAGCTTCCAAATAAAAAAAAAAGCAATGTTCTAACTAAAAAAACACGCTATCTACGAACTTTTAAAGTGGAGCCTAATCGTGTTACCGTGCAGGTAGAGACCGTTTTTTCCATTGTTTCCGTCCTACTCTGTGCCCTTCGGCAGTCGCAGTCCTTTTGTTCTACACTCAGGTAGAGGGAAGGCGAGGGGAGGGGAGGCAGGGGGTTCGAAACAGGACTTACACAGTCGCTCCGATATTCTCGCCGCTGCTACTACTGTTCTCGTTCTCGCATTGTGTTCTCGTTGATTTGTTATTAAGTTTTTGTTACATTGTTGACTGTTACGTTTTCTACTGTTCGTTACGTTTGGACTGTTCCTGTTCTGCTGTTAAGTGTTGACGAAATGCCGCGATTGACAGAGTTCTCACCTCGAGAAATAGCCGACATGCATTATTATTATGGCATGTCACATGGTCGCACAACAGTCGCTCGGACTGCATACATAAATGCTTTCCCGGGCAGACTCATACCCTCAGCTCGAAATTTTCAAGAGATTCATAGGAGGCTCTCCAACATTGGACTTGGTTTGGCACGAGATCGCCGTGAGCAACCAGCTGTCGTTATTGACAATGCGATAGAAGAGACCATTTTAAACGATCTGTTTGCTGACCCTACAACAAGCATAAGACGATTAGCGTTGCGTCATGGCATATCGAAGACGTCTGTCTGGCGAATTTTGAAAAAGGAGGGATTGCATCCTTTCCATTACCAATAGTCCAGTCAAATTACGAAATAAATAAACATGAGCGAACACAGTTTGGGGATTTTGAGGATCGATAGGGGGGTGCATCGTGAGCATAAATTCCAATTTGAGGGGCTGTACTGAGGTCAGCTCAAGGTCATTTCGATGGAAACGCGTTTAATTCGATATCTCGAGAAATATCAGTGTTAGCCAAAAAATTGTAGAGACCTTTTCTCTTCTAAATAAAATTTATTAACTTTTTTATTTAAAACTTTTTTTTATAACATCAATATTTTTCAACTTATTACTCCCGCAAGGCAAAAATTTTATTTTTTTTCCTATTTTTCGTCGTTTTCTCCCCAACCATTCAATTTTATTGAATTTTACCGATCATCAACGTGAATATCTTTTAATTATGCACAATTTTGTTCTCAAACTTTTTTCTGTAATGCCAATACCTTCGGAGTTATACATTACTTTACCGAGCGAAATCCGCGCCACTGTCGCAATATAAAAAGAAAATCGATTAAACTATTTAAAAATTGGGTATTTAATTTGGGTAAATTTATGGGTCTGTTTGGGTAAGAAGTAAATTAACAATTAAAACTGTTTCACACATTTATTGATAAAAAAATAGGTTATGAAATTCGGAAAATTAAGCACCCGAGGTCGATGGAAGTGATTCGTGAATATTAAAGACGGTATCGGGGCATAGGTCGTCCTCGTCCATTACGTCAAGATCATCATCGTCGATAATATTGGCGATATTGGAACAATAATTATCTTGGCAATTATTGCAAATCACTGAGCAAAAGAGGCCGGCCTTTCTGCATCCGCACGCTTTGCCGCACTTGGTTTTGCATTTGCACGCAATCGATCTCAGTAAATTATCCGGAGCTGGTTGCGATGACATCGTTATTGGCTCCAATCCACGGGGGGTTCGACGCCAGCCCCACTCCTCGGGTTCCAGATAATTTTCCAGCCAGTATTGTACTTGGTAAAAGCACCTCAGCGAGTGAAAAAATGCCGCATCAGAGGTAGGAGGAAGAGATTCTAATTTAACCCTCCCACTGCCTGCCATTTTTTTATATCCCTTATATCGGAGCTCGTTGAGATTGGTACAATTCGTGTCACCTGCCTTGCGATACAAATTCAAAATGAATTGTTCGCCGTTTGAAGCGATAGTTGTTTTATCTGCTTTGTCCTGCAGAAAAACTTCAGTTAACGGAACCAAATCCGGAGATTTTTTGAATGCGGTCATTGTTTTCATCTTGCCTAGGTTGAATGGTGCCGATGTTGTGTCGCAACCACTAATCGCGTGCAAAAATAATATTTTTTGCGGCATTCGGCCCATATATCGGTTTAAGGCAGTGTGGGTACACGTTGCGACAATGGCGTGGCTTTCGCTCGGTAAAAGAATATATAACTCCGAAGGTATCGGCATTACAGAAAAAAGTTTAAGAACAAAATTGTGCATAATTAAAAGATATACACGTTGATGATCGGTAAAATTCAATAAAATTGAATGGTTGGGGAGAAAACGACGAAAAATAGGGAAAAAAATAAAATTTTTGCCTTGCGGGAGTAATAAGTTGAAAAATATTGATGTTATAAAAAAAAGTTTTAAATAAAAAAGTTAATAAATTTCATTTAGAAGAGAAAAGGTCTCTACAATTTTTTGGCTAACACTGATATTTCTCGAGATATCGAATTAAACGCGTTTCCATCGAAATGACCTTGAGCTGACCTCAGTACAGCCCCTCAAATTGGAATTTATGCTCACGATGCACCCCCCTATCGATCCTCAAAATCCCCAAACTGTGTTCGCTCATGTTTATTTAACCCGTTTTTTTTCGTAATTTGACTGGACTACAACGAGTACAACATTTACACGAAAATGTAGATAATCGTCCAAGATGCGTAATGTCGACGTGGATTCTAAGAAAAATTAGAGCTGACCCAAATTTTCCCAAACGCATTTTTTGGATGGACGAAGCGACATTTACCCGAGACGGCATTACAAACTGCAGAAATTTGCACCAGTGGTCTCACGAAAATCCACGATTGAAGCGGGCATCTACTTTTCAAGTAAAATTTTTAATAAACGTATGGGCAGTCTTAATCGACGACATTTTAATTGGTCCAGTCATTTTACCCAGAACCCTAAATGCTGAACGTTTTTTAGAATTACTACAAAATTTACCCATGTTGATGGAAGATGTTCCCCTGGCTACGAGACGGCGTGGGCGTATGTATCTCCAAATGGATGGATGACCTGCACATTATGGGCGGGAGGTGCGGCGATTTTTGAACGAAAATTACCCGAACCGGTGGATTGGCCGAGGAGGGCCAGTAGGCTGGCCAGCGCGTTCACCTGATCTGACACCCCTAGATTATTTTTTATGGGGTGTCATGAAGCAAAGAGTATACAGCACGCCAATAAATACCGAGGCACAGTTGCACGACCGAATAATTCAGTGCGCAAATGACATTAAAAATCCAAGTCCAATGTTGGAGAGCCTCCTATGAATCTCTTGAAAATTTCGAGCTGAGGGTATGAGTCTGCCCGGGAAAGCATTTATGTATGCAGTCCGAGCGACTGTTGTGCGACCATGTGACATGCCATAATAATAATGCATGTCGGCTATTTCTCGAGGTGAGAACTCTGTCAATCGCGGCATTTCGTCAACACTTAACAGCAGAACAGGAACAGTAGAAAACGTAACAGTCAACAATGTAACAAAAACTTAATAACAAATCAACGAGAACACAATGCGAGAACGAGAACAGTAGTAGCAGCGGCGAGAATATCGGAGCGACTGTGTAAGTCCTGTTTCGAACCCCCTGCCTCCCCTCCCCTCGCCTTCCCTCTACCTGAGTGTAGAACAAAAGGACTGCGACTGCCGAAGGGCACAGAGTAGGACGGAAACAATGGAAAAAACGGTCTCTACCTGCACGGTAACACGATTAGGCTCCACTTTAAAAGTTCGTAGATAGCGTGTTTTTTTAGTTAGAACATTGTTTTTTTTTTATTTGGAAGCTAAAATGGTAAAGAATAAAAGTAAGCTATAAAATTACATAGTTATAGGGCACATTTTTTTAGTAATTTGAAGTTTTTTAAAATAAACGTCTAAAAAAATCATTTTTTTCATAAAAATACATTTTTTTACCCAAGATAGTTACTGTTTTGCGGACTATTTATTATTTCATGGTCATTGCCAGGTATTAGGCATACTGTTTTTTTTTATTTCAAAGAAATAGACCCATTATTTTGGAAGAAATCAATACTTTTGTACATAGAGTCCTTAATGAAACATGAAAATCTTAAAATACCAATAAATCCTACAATATTTTTTTATAATTTTTTTTTATATTTTTCTAGTCAATGATTCATGGTCTAGTTTCATCCCCTTTCGGGATTGCACTTTATCCAGGGCCACACTGTATAAAACGAGAAGCTGACTGACTGACTGACTGACATATCAACGATGGGCCTAAAGTATAAGAGTTATAAATTTGAAATTTTGCACAGGGGTAACTTTTTTAACGTAGGGGAGCACTAAGAAAGGATTTTTCTAAATTCATCCGCTAAGGGGGTAAAAAGGGGGTTCAAAGTTAGTATGACACTTCGCCGTTTTTGAAGTTATTCGAATGAAATTTAGTACGAAGGTTCTTCATTTAAAATTATGAAACACATGTAAAATAGTTTTTTAAAAATCATCCCTTAAGAGGGAAAAAAGGGGGTGCAAACTTAGTATGAAACTTTGCCGTTTTTGAAGTTATTCGAATGAGATTCAATATGAAGGTCTTTCATTAAAAGTTATCAAAAACAAGTAAAATAGTTTTTCGAAAATCATCCCTTAAGAGGGTAAAAAGGGGGGTGTAAAGTTAGTATGAAACTTTGCCGTTTTTGAAGTTATTCGAATGAAATTCAGCATGAAGGTCCTTCATTGAAAGACATGAAAGACGTGTAAAGTAGTTTTTCGAAAATCATCCCCTAAGGGGGTAAGAGGGGGTTGCGAAGTTAGTATGAAAGCTCTTTCGCATGCTCTAAAAGTATCCCTATCTTATTTGCAAACACTTTACTCAACTAAAGCCCACGCGGACGTAGTCGCGGGCAACAGCTAGTGTTATATATAAAAGGAGAAGCTGACTGACTGACTGACTGACATATCAACGCAGGGCCTAAAGTATAAGAGTTAGAAACTTGAAATTTTACACAGAGGTTCCTTTTGTAACGTAGGGGAGCACTAAGAAAGGATTTTTGAAAATTCATCCCCTAAGAGGGTAAAATGGGGGTGCAAACTTAGTATGAAACTTTGTTGTTTATGAAGTTATTCGAATGAGAGTCAATAAAAGGTATTTCATTAAAAGTTATGAAAAACATGTAAGACAGTTTTTCGAAAATTATCCCTTAAGGGGTTAAAAGGGGGGTGCAATGTTAGTATGAAACTTTGCCGTTTTTGAAGTTATTCGAATATAATTCAATAAGAAGTTCCTTCATTAAAAGTCACGAAATACATGTAAAATAGTTTTATGAAAATCATCCCTTAAGGGAATCATCCCTTAAGGACCCTTAAGGGTAAAAGGGGGTGCAAAGTTAGTATGAAACTTTGCCGTTTATGAAGTTATTCGAATGAAATTCAGGATGAAGGTCCTTATCCTTGAATGTCATGAAAGACATGTAAAGTAGTTTTTCGACAATCAACCCTTAAGGGGGTAAGAGGGGGTTGCGAAGTTAGTATAAAAGCTCTTTCGCATGCGCTGAAAGTATCCCTATCTTATTTGCAAACTCTTTACTCAGCTAAAGCCCACGCGGACGTAGTCGCGGGCAACAGCTAGTACTTATTAAGAGTGTTCAATGTGTGTAATGAAGCAGTGGCATTGTTTCAGTTTTTACAAAAACAATTGGTTATTTTTCTCGGCTTTGACCAAAATTTGTACCTATTCTCTTACAGAAACTAGATAATGCCAATGTGCACGTGCCAATGCTAATGGAGACCATAGTAATAGAAGAATATTTTTAGTAGTTATATTAATTTACTTTCGAAAAGGGCCCCGTTTGCTTGCGATAGGTAAGAGCTCCAAATTCTAGTGTGCCCAAGGGCCCCAGAATATAACACAACTAACTTAGAACATTTCTTCTATTTAAAGTTGGATTTCGATTACCAACCAGCATTGTGATCGATGCTAAAAATCAAGCCATCTGGATTTCTACTGCATCTGACTTTTGGATTTCAGTAAAACTTGTTTATTTACTTCTATTATTATTACTAATATTATGTATTATCCCAAGCAATGATGAGTCATAAGCTTCTCAGCAAAACTAATTCCTTTTGGGTGATTTCTTTACTAGTTACCCTACGTGTTTCTGTTTGCAGCGCTAAGACTTATTGCGGCGATGATTACTGCAACAGTACTAAACAACATATTCTGTGTAAATATCAGGTAAGCTAGATCCTGTGAATTCCTGTGCAGTAACCGGAGTTAGCACTGTGAACATCGAGGACACCAGTACGGACCAAGGGTCAAGACTGGCCTAACTAAAACAACAAACTAAAAGCCTAACAATCAATGGACTATAGATAACTTTGTCTAAAGAAGTTTACGGCTGTTGCCCGTCAGAATATTATCTATCACAAATATCTTCAAATAGCTCTACCGTAACTTTCGAAAGTTAGTACCTACTTCCGAATGTACAGACAGCAACGTTGTCTTAATCGAGCAAACTGAAGGAGATGGAATACTTATTTCTTTTTATTCAGCTTTTTAGTTAGGTAGGTACTGTTCTGCGGGCTGGTCTAGCTGCTAACATGTTTTTAAATAGATACCTATTATCAAAGTCACGACATTGATAATAGGGGTTGATGTTTCTTGAATTACTGAGATGAGTAAATGGCCTAAGGCTAGGAAACAAATTGATGGACATTATGGCTTCCCGAATCATAATAATATAACGATTTAATATCAAATGCTTGTTTACATTTTTAAGTGTGGTGATAGTGACATCATACTACAATAAATCTGGACAAAAGCCAAATGGCCCAGAAATACTATATCGTACCTAGCTTTTAGTCTGAGATCGCAGCCATAATTTTAGTAACTACATTATTGTTATTTAGTATTTTAAATTATGGACAATGTAGCTAGATACCGTAAAAGTCTTATATACCTACCCACCTAATTTAGTTTTAAAGTCTTTCCGTCTGTCCTTTCGTCAGAGGCACGGACGTCGTAGGCTTAGTAGGTAGGTAGGTACGAGTACACTCGTAATAAAGGGTCCCGTTGGCACTCTTCGGTTACGAAATCCTAAGAAGGTCGTGTGTGAACAAACTCAAAGACTGGAAAATATTACGGTGGGCATTGCTGCCATTACCTACAAAGTCCCCAACTCGGTTTCAGTCTGCTCAGCCGGCTGCGGGCTGTATAGGCTACGCGAACATCGTGACAGAGGATGACAAATCGGCTATCCTGCAAAAAATAAACAGTCGAAGGAACAAGGTGGCAGCTGGAGAGCTGAGTTCGCTGCCTTCAGCTGCAAACATGCTGAAAATGGTTGGTACCAGAATATCGCGGGGTCGCCGATTTTCCTCGCTTTTTTCTGTGGCGAATTTGTGGACTGTTCTGTCCTGTCCGACAGTTAAACAAAAAATAGGGTCTCATGATTAATATCAATGCAGAAGGTTTGAACTAAGTTCATCCACTGTTTCGTAAATACAATCTGCGACGGACTCCTCATTGAGTCCCCGAAGTGGTTTTGTCTGGAATCACGATGCACTAAAAGCTTATCGAGACAAACTAAGTACCTACCTACGTGCTTTTTCCTTTTATCCCAATGGAACTGTACAGTCGAATCCATTTACATTAGGTACCTACTTTTAAAAAACCTACAGCACTTTTAGTTCGGTTTGGTTGGTTTTGGAAGAGCGTAAAAAATTGTCTATCCGAGTCGACAACTTATGGGCAGAAAATTCGGATTATTGAGTATTTTCAGTGTGAAAATGATTTTTCTATTGTATAATGGTGATGCGAAGTTTACATGTCTCCAATGTTGCGTTGGTGTCTCGTCATCGCGTGTCACAGGTGCCATTGAACTCTAAGGTTTAATTTGTTGAAATCAAGAATCAAATGGAAATAAAAAATACCAAAACTTACATGCTGAACAAAAATATGTGGTCGATATATAGTCCAGTCATTTCATCCGAAAAAAAGGCAAATAAAAGAAAATGAATTTGCGGATCTAATTTTTTGTTATGTTGTAGGCGATACCTAGAAAAGCTTAACTTGAGTTTTTCGACCAAGCTTTCCTATGAGCTTTCGCCGCCATCTTGAAAAAAGGGGTAAAATTTGTTTTTCGGCAATAACTCGGCTATCCGATGAGATTCGAAAATTTTTGTAAGATAAAAATAATGTGGAATATCATTAGGAGACTACATTTTAGCCGAGCGAAGCCGGGTTTACATCTAGTATAGTGAACAAAGTCTGTCGCTACTTTTTCGTTTGGCATTGGTGGCCCATTCACTAAATCCAAATTTATTCTCTTTGCAAGATTTTTTTTCGATCTAAAAACTTTTCACAACTATCTGAAGCAACCTTGAATTCTATTCTATTTATTTATTTTTATTTACATTAAGGTTGTAAGCATTATTATCTATCAAACAGGGGGTATGATGTATTATGGCGGTGCCACGGGTCCGAATCAAAGTTCCCTTGGCACCCCCAGCGGTGTCTTGGGTCCGGAATGGTATCCCTGAATCCCCTTAATGCTGGTATCCAAAAGTTATGGAGGATCCAACATCCCTTCTGCAAACTAAATGAGGTATAAACTAGCTTACTTAGATATTATATCTTGTCCTTCGTCAAGGACTCAGGGCCTTTATAAAATATCTTCACTTGCAGATCTTGCTTGGTTGCAGGCAGTTATTAGTAGATGCGGTCTTGAGCGGCGACATCGAGCCTTTTCCTGAACTATCCACCTAGTTTAGAAATACAGAAACGGAATACGGAAACCGGAATCTAATATGAGGACTACCCGTCATTCAGCTTCTCTATTTTTTCCGTAAATGGTTGTCTGGACCAAATTACCTTTAGTAATAAGGCCGCCAATTGTACTGTACTATGTTATTGTCAAATCGTGTACATACAATACAGAATATTCTATCATCTATGATGGCGCTTAGCTGCCAAGAAAGAGGTCGTGGGTTCGATTCGCACTGGGGGCCGCCGTAAATTAATTGTGTACAAATTATTATTATAATTTCTTTATTGCACAGTATTATTAAAAATAAAAATGTCAGTGTTTCTCGATGTTTGTGTCCTTCCCTGGTTGCTATGGCACGGGGTGTTCTACTTTGCAACCAGCGGTGCAATTACGTAAGACTCCACTGTATGGAGTTGTCGGATTTAGCCCTTTTGTTCCCCTAAGTCACACTATTACATTCTGTGACTTTTTCCCAGTAGGTAGCTCATACTCGTACTCCGAACTGTCATATACATATGTTCTTATTTTGACTCTTTCGAGTTGTCTAAATGCTTAACCCGATAGAGTGGAAAGCTACGTAATATAACGGCAGGTAATTGTGTTTTGTGGATATTATTATTGTTGTTGTCAATAGGGTAGTTTCCAGGGTCAAAATAATTTAATTCTATTTAGTCCGTATTTTAGATTATAAAAAAATATTGGATACGTATTTTTTCTTTTTTCGATTAATCAAAAAATAACAAAGATATAGCCCATTGAAGTTACGTGTGACGTCACTCAGTGCTACAAAATGCAGCACGGCGTGACGTCACACGTAACTTTAATGGGCTATATCTTTGTCATTTTTGGTCTAATTTACAAATAAAAAAATACGTGTCCCTTATTTTTGAATAATCTAAAAGACGGACTAATTACATTTTTTTGGGAAACTAGCCTATTCCCATTTTCCAGTTGTGGAGTGAGGAGTTGGCTGTATCAGCGCAGCGATGGGCCGACCAGTGTGTGCAGCATAGCGCATCGGATATTAAGGACACCTGCCTGGATTCAGGTGAGTGAACTCCCCTCTTTTGTGTTGTTCTAAATGAAAGTCTTTAATTGGTACGTAATTTTGAGTTTTATTAGATTACTAGCTGAACCGGCAAACGTTGTTGCGCCATTTTTATGAAAAATGGATAACTTGTACTCAAACCTCCCGAAAAAACTGAGTGCTTATACTTATAATCCATTTTTCTATACTTGGCATTTTTTTCAGCCTTTAAACGACACTTAATCAAAAACCTTTAGCGGTAGAAAATTCGATACCATTTGCAAATTTAGTACTAGCTAGCACTAAATTTGTACGCTGTTTCGAGTTTTGTACCGCAAAAGGTTTTTGATTTAGTGTCGTTTAAAGTCTGAAAAAAATGCCAAGTATAGATAAATGGATTATAGTGCTTATACTGAGTTTTTTCATTTCACTTTCGATAGCGAGAGCGTTTGCAATTTGTATAGGAGTGACAAAGCGCCACCTAGTCTCTTTGTCACTGAAAAAACTCAGTATAAGCACTCAGATCTGGCTTATCCCTCCGGAATACAGATTTTCTACATCACGATCTTAAAATAACGCAAAATCTGAAAACCATTGCTTCAGTATTTATAATTTAATTACCTTCAAATATTTAAAACTAACGACCCGCTTCGGCTTCGCACAGGTGGCAAAAACGTTTCCGTGGAAATAGCTATATTAGTTCAGTGGAAAATTCCCGGGGTAGTAATTTTTTTACACCTTGGGTTACATTAGGTACCGAGATTTACATGAGGTATTCGAGATTTCGTACGGAACCGTAAACTTTTTGAAATTCTAATATACCCTATGTTACTCACGAAGAATGTAGCTTTCTAATGGTGAAAGAATTTTTAAAATCGGCCAAGTAGTTTCTGAGCCTATTCATAAACAAACATACACACAAAAATACAAATCGTTCCTCTTTATAATATTAGTATATGTATAGATATACCTAGATAGTATAGGTACTTTTCTCAAACATGCTTGGAAATTTGAGCATTATTTCGACAACCTTCTTTGAGATAAATCGAAATTGCTGTACTGGCCAATTACACGCGAGCAGCGGCCGGAAAAAATTCTATGAAATTTCAAAACTGTCGTGTTTTGCGGCCAAATAAGTTACATACTACTAAACTCATAATTATCTGTCTCGTGTTATTTAAAAATGGAACGATCTTTTACTCCGAATGACAACCAAGGAGGTAACCTAGAGAGGTTTTTTTTATATTTCGAACTGGCTTGCGATAGAAAGCTGAATATATACCTATATTCAGCTTTCTTACCTATTAAAAAAAAATAATACTTTAACGCGGCAATAGTGATTTGTTATGCAAGGCTGCAAAGTGGTTATTTGGCTGGCGCGAGTGTTGAAATTGAAAGCTGAGCAAGCGAAGGAATCTAAGATTGAACCATGGGCGAAGCGAATGGTTCAAAAATAGATTCCTGAGCGTAGCGAGGCTTTCAAGACACGAGACGACAAATAATTTTGCAGACATGTGGAACACACAACTTTTCACCTCACTACAGCGAGGAAAATGCAAGAGGCAAGAAAAACAATAAAAATAAATACTAGTTTACCGTGCGATTTTTCAAGGAAAAACTGGGTCCATCCCCTTATAACAAATGGATATTTTAACGCGGACTAAAGTCCACCATGTGTGTTGCTTCGTCTAGTCACACGAGTTCTATTTTTTTTCGAGGACTCCCCCGTAATTTTTGTTATACTATTATATATTCTGTGGCGGTACTTTTAATCCCTCGTTTGCGTTACTCGATACAGTTGTAAGCGATCTATTTTAGCGTATAAAAAAGTCCGCGGACAAAAATCCCTCGTCTGCGCAAGCTATAAAAGGAAGCTGCGTCCACGACCCGATTAGAATATAAAGTGCCATTACGCCAATCCAAGTCATGGTGTGAAAAATTCACCTTGAAATGCTCAAAAACATATCATATACTCACGCCTATATCCCGGATGGGTAGGCAGCGACCAGGGCAGCTAATCGTCACGATTCTGACAGATCTCTTTCGCTTTATGCACGCATGCCGGTTTCGGGTGCCTACTTTTTATCAAACTAATAATAAATAAAGATATTACATGATAATCGGCTCTGTTTACGGAATAGTTCCCCTAACAGTAATATTATTGTAACCTAAGGCCCAGTTTCTCCAAGCTCTGTTAATGGTCTAACAGTCTGTTACATCTTCTGACGGACTGTTAAATGCTGTCGAGTGTCCCACCACGCTCTAATGGACCGTTAACTTCTTTAACAAAGCATCAAATCTAATCCTGGCATTGGAGGTCCGTTAAAACATTAACAGTCGATTTAGTTCCGTCAAAACTGTCAAAATGGACGCTGCCTACAATATTATTTTTGAAAATAAAGATGTTTTAGAAAATTTGGATAATTTGGAGCACGTTATACGCCGTCCTAAGATTTTAAAACACAGCGTGACTACTTTGACGAATACGCTGACCTGGGCCTTAATTCTGTTGGTGCGTTATAGTTCGATGACAGATCCACGGTCACGCGACGTCTTTTTCCATACGATTGACGCCTACATTGCTTGATTTGAGTTTGCGCGTAGACTTGAAGCGGCAATGAAACTAAATCGCCACGTTCATCCAGTTGTCATTGTACTACAATGCATTAACAGAATCTAGGCCCTGGACTTCTGCAGCCATCCTTCGTGTTTCATAGAAGTCGTAACGGCGTCTGTTTTTTTTTATTTTCCACTACATCTTTGTTCTTTGACACTAAATGGGTGAGGATATCCTTTTCGTTAGCAGAAAAATTGGGTTATCATGATTTCTTAGACATCCCTTGTAATTTAATTTAGAAAACGCACGAATTTAACAAAATCACAACAAAACAAACCAGAAAAATCTTTTCACAACCTCAAAAGCGTTGAACCACAGACGCAAATGTTTAACGTTTGACAGGAATTTGAATGACTGGTTTGCGCTTCATTCACGTAATGCTTGATTTACTAATGGTCTGTTAAATTTAGCTCATAGGACATGGACATTTTAACATTGCTTTAACATCCTTGTTAGTTTTGACGGCTGATTTATAAATGCCGCGTTTACCACTAACAAACAGAGTTTGATGAAACCGGGTCTAAGGCCCAGTTTCTCCAAGCTCTGTTACTGGTCTAACAGTCTGTTACATCTTCTGACGGACTGTTAAATGCTGTCGAGTGTCCCACCACGCTCTAATGGTCCGTTAACTTCTTTAACAAAGCATCAAATCTAATCCTGGCATTGGAGGTCCGTTAAAACATTAACAGTCGATTTAATGCCGTCAGAACTGTCAAAATGGACGCTGCCTACAATATTATTTTTGAAAATGAAGATGTTTTAGAAAATTTGGATAATTTGGAGCACGTTATACGCCGTCCTAAGATTTTCAAAACACAGCGTGACTACTTTGACGAATACGCTGACCTGGGCCTTAATTCTGTTGGTGCATTATAGTTCGATGACAGATCCACGGTCAGGTCACGCGACGTCTTTTTCCATACGATTGACGCCTACATTGCTTGATTTGAGTTTGCGCGTAGACTTGAAGCGGCAATGAAACTAAATCGCCACGTTCATCCAGTTGTCATTGTACTACAATGCATTAACAGAATCTAGGCCCTGGACTTCTGCAGCCATCCTTCGTGTTTCATAGAAGTCGTAACGGCGTCTGTTTTTTTTTATTTTCCACTACATCTTTGTTCTTTGACACTAAATGGGTGAGGATATCCTTTTCGTTAGGAGAAAAATTGGGTTATCGTGTTTTCTTAGACATCCCTTGTAATTTAATTTAGAAAACGCACGAATTTAACAAAATCACAACAAAACAAACCAGAAAAATCTTTTCACAACCTCAAAAGCGTTGAACCACAGACGCAAATGTTTAACGTTTGACAGGAATTTGAATGACTGGTTTGCGTTTCATTCACGTAATGCTTGATTTACTAATGGTCTGTTAAATTTAGCTCATAGGACATGGACATTTTAACATTGCTTTAGCATCCTTGTTAGTTTTGACGGCTGATTTATAAATGCCGCGTTTACCACTAACAAACAGAGTTTGATGAAACCGGGTCTTAGCCTACATGCTTGTATAGGTAACATTAATTGATCCCTGTTAAGTTTTCTATCGTCGAGCGGGAACAGAAAAGGTCAACAACGAATCATCAGATTTATTTTCTTATAGGGCTGCGTTCCAAAATTAATTTCAGGTGAAAAAATTGGGAATAAATGGTTTAACATAACATAAAAATATTTATTTAAAAAAACTACTTTACACAATGTTATTAAGAATATGAGAATATCAAGAATTAATTGGTTTATGTTAAGAATACAACGACAATGTTTACCGGCGACCCCCACACTAGACTATAGCCTGTGTAGTGGGGGACTGGTCTAGTAGGTTGTGATTTTCAGTTCAGTTTGTTTCCATAACAAAATTAATTAAAGTCAGCGTATACTATATCACACGCTGCGTCTTTAATTAAGGTTGGGGTTAAGGTTAACGGTTGTTTGGGTTTAGCCTACTGTGATCCTATCGCCTAGCACTTCCTTTCCTGGATCTTAGCGTAAATATGTACTTAGAAACTCAATGTTTGTCCAAGTAAGTGGTGCTAGTCAAGTCCAAACAAAAGTTCACAGCATAATACAGGTGGAATTTCGTAATGCCACCTGAAGGGAAAATACTCTTAATACTGTAGGTAGGTAGAAAATAGTACTCAAAGAAAACATTTCTTTATTTTCGAAAAGAAGGAAAACTGCATTTAATGGTTTTCGGAGATTTGCTTGCTACACCCGGGAGTGGAACCGACTAAAATCTGTAAAAATAACACCCTGTACTTTTATTGCATCGATCATTTTGGTCAATTACCTATACTTATTTTTAGATGAAATCTCTCTAGCAAACTTGGGAAATTTAATGAAAGGAAACCATGAAATCCGGACTTACGAATTCTATGGGTCAAGTTAAAGCACTTTTACACAAAGATCCGTCTGTTTTCCTACTATATGTTAGTAAATTATAGTTATCATTGACGTCATTTATCCATTAAAATTACGAAATTACTCTAAAGATAAGACGATTGCTTGCATGTAAGTATTTGTAATGCAGATGCAGTTTTCTCTCCTTTCTTAGATGCGAGTGTGTAAATTGATTGTCATTTGTACTCGTAATTAAAAGATTGTTTTTACAAATCATTTCATACATATTTGTCTCACGATAAAAATGGCTTATCAAGTAGGTAAAATTTGATTTTTTGATTATTTTTTTAATAACAAAAATGCCCCACGTTGGGCGCTAGTGTCGCACGAGGGTTAGGTAGGGGTGCGATCCGTAGTAATGAAGGGTATCCAGGGGCACGGTAGAATATTTATTTAAATGTAAAGGAAAGGCACCTGAGAACAATAAGAAATAGAAAAGCTTAACTACGGTCTAAAAGATAAATATAAAAATACAATTTCGAAAATAAAAAGGTAGAACACTTACATAAATTTTATGTGCCTTTGTAATTTCGTAGGTAAATAATATGAGTACGCAGAATAAGGTGACAGACGTGTTATAATAAAAAAATATAATAAATATAGAATCACGTTTACGTCCACTTAGTTCGGAGGCTGAGGAATATCTGTCCAAATACGTCCGAACACTGCGGCGAATGTCATAAAATTGTTAAATTTGGAATTGTACATGGCCGAAAATGATAAAAAAAAAGCAACGAGGCAAATGCACCTTGTTACAGATGTAGCTCCACGGTGGTCGGAGAGAGATATCCAGACCGACAGGCACCAACTACTATTGAAAAGAATGGTAGAAAATTTAAAGAATATGGGAAGTTTTAAAAAACGACGTCAAACTCTTCACCAGAACAATTTCGATTTTTATCATAACCGAAGACTTCAAGCAGAGATACTGCCGAAGTTATTGGAACTACTCCAACTCGCGTTGTTAAAGTGCTAAAAAGGTATAAGTATAAATGTTACATTAATGGTGGGTTGGTACAAAATGCACCCCGAGGAACGTAAGAGACGACTACAATTTTGTCAAAAGTAGCTGAAAAAAATTCACCGTAATCCTATTTTTTTTTTGAGTAACATTGTATGGTCTGGGAAACCAATTTCAGCAATAACGGCATGTACATATTCGCCGCAATACCCACTATCGGTCTCGAGTAAGTCCTGTTTGTCTTCATGAAACTAATAGTCAAGTAAGATTATAATAGTTTCAACGTTTGGTGCGGAAATGAGAAACATACCTAGTTAAATCGTTTCTCCGGGGAAGAGCGAGACCAAATAATTCTGCAGCTAGATGGTGCTCCGCCGCTGAATCGCTCGAAGCCTCGGCCACCTGAGTGATATTAAACGATCACGAATGTTAAGCAACATAGGGCGCGTTCAGTGCATGGATGGGTGACCTTTCTATGACTAACGCTAGTGGCATTTTTCAGAGCGTTTCCGTGCGACAGTAAGGCCAGCCACTAGTCGTATAAGCCTCCACCAATCCGGAATTGGCCCCCGTGGTGGAGTATGGCCTATACCTGCTTCCTCAGGGAAGAGACCCGTGCCCCTCGGTGGGGAGATAATGGGTTGATGATGATGGTGCTTCAGCCCATGACAACAGAATCACTGCTGTCTACATTAATAACCATTTTAATTCAGGGTGGAATTCCAAAATTCAATCCTGTATACGCTCCGCTGTCGGGCAGCGCAGCCGAGAGTATAGGCTTGAACACCACGCGTGCCCATCGCAGATTGGCAATTTGAAGCGGTGATGTATGTGTCCACCTCAGACATTCAGGTTTCCTCACGAGGTTTTCCTTCAGTTAGCGAGTGGTACTGCTACTACAATTTCACAAATGTACGTAACTTATAAAACAAAACCATTGGTACATGCTGGAATTGGAACCCACGACCTTTAGGATGAAAGCTCCGCTACCACCGCACACCTAACACAATACAGTATCTCTAAAAAAGAATATAAACTAAAGTTTATTTGGTGTAAAGGTTTGGTGTAAAAAAAATTAATACAATTTTCCCACTTCTGCTTTATTACTTTATTAGGCAAATTCAAAGTGGGCACCGTATCTTCTTTCAATTGTCGTCGTATAGAAACCCACTTATAGTCGTATTTTTTATTAAACGGAGTAAACTGACAGTAGCTTGAAAAATAATGTTGCCATGTTCAATGTAATAGTGATGCGTTCAGTTTTGTTCAATCACAGGAATGAATGAATGAATACTTCGTTAACATTACCATTGAAACAATAATCGCTCGTAGCCCCGGCGCCGCCTAAGTGATCTTAAACGATCACGAAGGTTAAGCAACATAAGGGGCGCATACAGTTTATGGATGGGTGACTGTTCTATGACTAACGCTAGTGGCATTTTTCCTAGCGGTACCGTGCTTCCCAAGGCACGCTAAGCAGTTGGTGGCGGTTGCCGTCGATAGATGACAGTTGTAAAGCCAAGTCAGAGGCCTAAGCTTGAAAACTTCTGACAGTTAGACCAGCCACTAGTCTTACAAGCCTACACCAATCCTGACTTGGCCCCCGTGGTGGAGTATGGCCTATACCTTCTTCAGTGAAGAAACCCGTGCCCCTCGGTGGGAATATAATGGGTTGATGATACACAATGAAGTGGCCTAAGAACGTCATCCACCGCTTCCGGTATCTTTTTATTCGATATTTATATGTTATGCTAGCATAGCCCGCGACTTTGTTCGAGCCACAGGATTAGCCTATGTCCACCCTGAAGGTTCATTCTAAACACTCGTGAAACCAAATTAGATATCTACTTTCGGTTTATTTCCTCCTTTTAGTCTATGTTATATCTAATATCCCTTCTAATGGCGGTAATTAGCATAAATAAGTAAAATTCTTGGTCTAATATACCTAATTTAATCACTATATTATTATTGGAAGACACTGTTGACGAACCTATTTCACATGTCGATTGTGATCTGGCTAATTTTATTACTTACTTACTTACTTACTGCGATGGCTCAGCGACCCGAAGTAGATCTTGGCCTCTGATACAAGAAGTCGCCACTTGTCTCTGGCTTGGCTAATTTTATTACTAATTTTTAATAATTCTGGATAAAATCCTATGTCTAATTTGACAATTTTACAGTTTGGACAAAAAAAAACTGGTGTGTCCACCAATCCGGACTTGGCCCCCGTGGTGGGGTATTGCCTTTAATATTAAATTATGGCCTATAATAAAAAATATTGTTTTATATTACATTTAACCAGAAATTAACTAACAGATAACTGTGTCTAGTGTTCAATACTTCTAGGGGTAATAATTTTTAAGTTTTAAAGTTTGTTGATTACGCTATAAAACTGTTTTGAAAAGAATACAATTGTGTAGTTTCTTTGTTAGTTTCTACTCCATATAATCTATTAATTAGGTACACACTTAAACATTTTGTTTGTACTATGAATAAAATATTTGAATTTGATTGAAATGTTTTTCGTAAATAGTCCTACAAAAAAGCCCATCACAGTGTTTGTCTATTATCTTATGTATAAGCCATTATAGCTAAAACAGTGAACCATATAATATAGTTTATAGGAGCATACTGCAGTAGCTACCTATAGGTCTATGATTAAGGCTCTGCTTAATTACCGTATTTCTTATGTTGACAATATTGTTACCTTACACTGTAACATCTCAACATTGTCAGCCTGTTATATTTTTCAAATGCGACCCACAAAATATTTATGTGATAATTTTAATGTCATAATATTTCTTTTCTACGCTACGCTAACGAGCTACTCGAAATACTAATCCTTCGCAGACGAAGTCGCGGGCGCCAGCTAGTAAAAGATTGATGTCATTGTTTCATTCATTCACTTTGTCACAACACTATTTTTATTTCGTCAAAACCTGGCAACCCAGTAAACGTCAGTTTACTCCGTTTAATAAAAAATACGACTTTAGGCAGCGTTCGAGACGGAAATGTTTGGAGCACCATTTGAATAAAAAATACCAAATAACCCGTCTTCACTAAACAGACGAGACCAGCCTAGGTACCAACCTAAATTATATTGTAGAATTTGGGCTCCGTCTGTATAGAACAGATTTTTTTGATGGTTATATTCTAATTCCATAAAGCCTATGACATTGGCCCAACACGACGATTAATAATGATTGATTGACTCGATTTAGATCGAATTATTTACGAAAATATATTCATCACATCAGTTAAGGAGTTATGAGGGAACATGAATCGGTCATACTTACATACATACATACATACGTGCTAAATACATTATCCTTTTGCTCCGCCGCAGTCGGGTATAAAAGGTTTGTGATGCTTTTCACTTTAGTTCGGCAACCCATTACTCTTGATTTTGGGTCTTGGGAAACCTTAAAAATAAGAAGAAACACAGGAAAGTGATTTCCCGAGGGCTGCGGCGTTGGTGAAGTGTGTAAAGTGGTACTCTTTGATGTTTCGAAAAATGTAATGAAATGATGGGTTTTGAATTGTACCTACAGTTTCGTCCCACTCAGGGGTGGTTTTTTACATCATCATCAACCTATTATGTCCCCAAAAAGGGGCACGGGTCTCTTCCCTGAGGAAGGTATAGGCCATACTCCACCACGGGGGCCAAGTCCGGATTGGTGGAGGTTTGTAAGACTAGTGGCTGGTCTTACTGTCAGAAATTTTCAAGCCGCCCTAAGGCCTCTGACTTGGCTTAACGACTGCCATCCATCGACGGCAGCCGGCACCAACTGCTTAACGTGCCTTGCGAAGCACGGAACCACTCGGAAAAATGCCACTAGCGTTAGTCATAGACGGTGACCCATCCATGGACTGAACGCGCCGTATGTTGCTTAACCTTAGTGATCGTTTAAGATCACTCAGGCAGCCCAGGCTACGAGTGATTCGAGTAAAGGAGTTATGCTCTCATAACTCCTTAACATGAACCGGTCATACTTACATACATACCCTACATATGAGCTAAATACATTATCCTTTTGCTCCGCCGCAGTCCAAAGGTTTGTGGAGCTTTTCACTTTAGTTCGGCAAACCATTACTCTTGATTTTGGGTCTTGGGAAACCTTAAAAATAAGAACAAACATAGGAAAGTGATTTCCCGAGGGCTGCGGCGCACGGTGGATCGAAAATGAAGCTCCATAGACTTAGCGCCGCTTCAAAATCAAGTATCTAATTTTGAAAAATAAAACATGCCAGCGTGTTCCTCTACTAGAATACAATATTTTATGTAGTGTAACTTTTTTTGTTAAACCTATTATTTACAGAGATATTGGAGATTTCTTAGGTTTTTTGTATGGAACTGAACCGTTTTTTTTATGTTATTCTTTATTCTCAAGATTTCTCAAGAAATTGTTTCCTGTGTCACAATTTGGATCATATAAGCTATACTATGGCTAAAGCCTAAATCTCGGAAACCCTCGGAACATCGCCATTTTGAACTTCAAAAATGATGAAATCTATTTTATGGATTTGCGTAGTTTAACATGGATACTAGCTGCAATGTTATGTCCTTTCGTCATCATCTAATGAGAAAAATAATAAGATTAGCTTTTTTTGCATTAGTCCCCCAATATGACCTAATCCAACCTGATCTTGCCGAAATAAAAAAGGCAGAGATTTTTTTTCATTATTATTACTTTTCGTAAATACTAGCACGGTGAGTGGTGTCACGAGAATTATATATTAGAGAAGAAGAAGATAGATTTCATCAAAATCGGCCATGCCGTTTCGAGGAGTAGATATGCACACTAACACGGTGAGTGGTGAGATGAACGTACACGAGAATTTATATATTAAATTAACTTTACAAGGAGTACAGGGAGGATAGAAATTCTTCTTGCACAAAAGTTGCTGAAAAACTCATGCTCGATTATTTACTCCATTATGTAAGACTAGCTGTTGCCCGCGACTACGTCCGCGTGGGCTTTAGTTGAGTAAAGTGTTTGCAAATAAGATAGGGATACTCATGCGAAAGAGCTTTCATACTAACCCCCTCTTACCCTCCTTAAGGGATGATTTTCGAAAGACTACTTTGCACATCTTCATGACTTTCAATGAAGGACCTTCATACTGAATTTCTAGCGAAGAACTTCAAAAATGGCAAAGTTTCATACTAACTTTGCACCCCTCTTTTACCCCCTTAAGGGATGATTTTTGAAAAAATATTTTACATGTATTTCATGACTTTTAATTTGCTTTTAATGAAGGAATCTCATATCGAATTTCATTCGAATAACTTCAAAAACGGCAAAGTTTCATACTAACTTTGCACCCCCTCTTTTTACCCCCTTTAGGGATGATTTTCGAAAAACTATTTTACATTTTTTTTATAACTTTTAATGAAGGACCTTCATATTGAATCTCATTCGAGTAACTTCAAAAACGGCAAAGTTTCATACAAAGTTTGCACCCCCCTTAAGAGATGATTTTCAAAAAAATATTTTACACATATTTTATGATTTTAAATGAAAAACCTTCGTAACAAATTTCATTCCAATAACTTTAAAAACGGGAAAGTTTCATACTAACTTTGGACCCCCATTTTACCCCCTTAAGGGATGAATTTTCAAAAATCTTTTCTTAGTGCTCCCTTACGTTATAAAAGGAACCCCTGTGCAAAATTTCAAGTTTCTTACCCTTATAGTTTAGGCCCTGCGTTGATATGTCAGTCAGTCAGTCAGTCAGTCAGTCAGTCAGTCAGCTTCTCCTTTTATATATATAGATTTAAAGATTTATATAAGATTTACTTACCACATTAGATGTGAATAATATTTTACTTAATGTTTATGAAATGGACAACAGTCATGCTTGGATAGGAATGAATGTTGATCTGATGAAGCAAAAGAGATCTGTCAGGATCGATCGTGGCAAGTTGCAGACCCTGGTATCTGCCTACCTCTCGGTGATACAGGCATGAGTTTACATTATGTTGTACGTATGGTAGGTAATGCTAGCTGACCCAGCAATCGTTGTTATCCAATATCCAGTAAAAAACACATGAAAACCGGTGAAGCCGTTTTAGAAAAGTTCGATAACAAACACACGACATGAGATTTTTATATTACAACAGCAGCATCACATTCCCCATAACTTATTTTCCGATACTAACCTAAATCTAATGTATGCTTGGGTTTATAAGAATCTCTATAATATAGAGAGTCTCTATCATATCATAGAATGTCTATAATATCAGTACAGATGACTTAAAATGAGCTGAAAAAAATGTGTACCTACAAATAAACATTTAAACATAAACATTTACATACAGGCACATACATTGCTTCTGGCCCCACAATAGGATACCCTGTGTCGTGGGAAGCAGAAACAGCGACGTCACAAACATGTAAACATCCAAGACCTGGAGTTTTTTTTTCTCCCCAGCCGGGATTCGAACCCGGGACCTCTCGCATGGTAAGCAGATGCGCTAACCGCTACGCTACAGAGGTCGTCGGCGGTAGTTACCAGTCGAGTGCAAATTGAACCCACTTACTAATACACGCTTATCTACATTTTTAATAATTTTATTGTTAATTAATAATTAATAATTGATAATTGGGGATAATTGCGGTCGAATCCGGTTGTTTCGTATGAAAGTACTGTGGATTGAAGTATGACATAAAACCGCTATCAAGACTGCGACTTAGGGGAAATTGAGAAACTAATTTTAAAACGACTTTCTCATTTCAAAATTTACAAAGCATGATTTGATATTTCGGCATTATCGCAAAATAACGGGCCTTAATAATAGCTACCGAATACGCCAGTTTGTTTCTTAAAGACACTTTCCAAATCTCGAAGATTCTCGTAGCTTTGAGAACCATTAGTAGCCGGCCAGAATGGCCATTATGATAGACGGAGAGCCGGTACAAATTACTTACTCGCATCAACCTTCAAATTTTAGTTGCAAAGTCACTCGTAATGCAACGAAGTAGAGTGCATGGGTGTATAGGATGATGTGATGTCGACTGTACGTCTATACATACATACATGTTTGTGACGTCGCTGTTTCTATACCCACGGCACAGGGTATCTTAGCGTGGGCCAGAAGCAATGTATGTTTATGTTTATACTTAAATAGTCTTAAAAGATAGCATTTTTATTACTAATCACTAAGCCCGGTTGCCAAACCACCCACATTTCACCGCGTATAGCTGGAATAACTAAACTACAATGAACCTCTACACAGATTTAACGGATCGTTACGCTAACGGACCACGACATTTTAGCTGATGTATTCGTCAATCAATGGTAGTATTGTTCCGAATGTCTACACAAATTCATGCACACAATGGAACATGGACACAATGGTGCCACTCGTGGAGGGCTACAAGTTGAATGCTGGAAGCGACCCGTATAGGATATATGCAAAATTTTCCCGATATTTTTTTATGTATGTATGCGTGTGGCTACCGTGGTGTTCGCTAAATTTTGTTTTGCTTTAAAACTTGTAACTAGCTAGTGAAAGACAGACCTTTCGAGTCTTATACATAGAAGCGGTTAGTTCTATTTTGCTAGGAAGTCTGTGTACCTACTAAGCTTGAGAAAGCGGAAACCTACATTTTAGATTAGAGATTGGACTCGTATCCATACGTTCTATTATGCTATAGGAACTCTTGAGTATTAAACTTGAGAAAGCAGAAACATATAGGTATTATCGTATCTATGTATATTATTTCGTATATTAGTTTCGTACCGGTCTATGTATATTAGTTTCGTACCGGTCTACGGTAGACTCGAACAAAATACACATCAAATGTAAGAGCGTAAAATTAGTCGACCCGAGTCGCAACATACAGGCGGAAAATTCGGATTATCGAGTATGTTCAATATAAAAATGAATTAATAAAAAAAATTTTCAAGTTTCTTACCCTTATAGTTTAGGCCCTGCGTTGATATGTCAGTCAGTCAGTCAGTCAGTCAGTCAGTCAGTCAGTCAGCTTCTCCTTTTATATATATAGATTTAAAAATTTATATAAGATTTACTTACCACATTAGATGTGAATAATATTTTACTTACCGTTCAATATAAAAATGAATTAATTAATTGCTATATAATGGCGTCGCTAAGTAAGCAGGTCGATGTCCTCAATGTCATGTTGCAGTCACGTCATCACGCGTCACAGGTGTCACAGGTGTGTATTCTGTTCTACATTATAGATACTTTATTGCACACGCGACATTGAACAGAACATTAATTATACAAAGGCGAGCTTCTCCTTAGATTAGAGTTTAGTATAAGTTCTTATATTTTGAGACAGACACGTGATAGTTATTTGGGTAAATACGATCTAAGAGAAATATCTACTGGAGAAATATCAATACATAGAAAATGATGAGCCGAGCGAAGCGGGGTTTTCGTCTAGCAGGTAAACGCAATAAACGTTTGATTAGGAGAGTAGGATATCGTTCTTTAGTGGACGGTAATAGAGGTGGAAATCTCTTAAGCTTTGGTTTTAGATGGACGGTTGGAAGGCGACACCGAAGCTTGCACAAGGGGATATGAGATGCTCAGGGGCCTAATTACGTGTAATCACCAAATCCTGTGCAAATACAATCGTCTGTGAAATTCCATACTAATTTGACACACGATTTAAATCGCTCGAATTTGGTGCCCATTATAGGGGCTATTCTCTTTCATTTGGAAGTTTAAAAAGTTCGCTTTTATGAGTATCGCGAGTATGAATTCACAAACCAAGCGCAGAAGAATAAAATTTTGTTCGAATTTGTGGATGAATGAATAAAATACTTCCTTTATGGGGCACTGTATAGTATAAGGTTCTACAACAAGATACCCCAAGATATACAGGGTGGAATTTTCACCGGTACAATAAATCAACATACGTAATACTAAGTCCAAAATACAAATACCAAAATTTTTTGTTACTACCCCGTTGGTACAAAAAAACAAAAATACCAATGTCTGAACCTATCCGCAAATCTTAAAGAAATATGGACTCATTACGCATGAGCACAACTAAACGCACGAACTGGCAACTGCGCGCGGCTTGCGGGAAGGAAAAGAAGCGGCGGCGGCGGCGCAGCCAGTAGGTATGACCTATGTATGACGTAGCAAAAAAAAATCTTACTTGATTTCAATTCTTCCTTCATACTTGCACGGGCTTAGGACCGTCACCGGCGTGGAATGCTTGCACTGGTTGGTAGTGGTATGAATTTCCACACCACGTACTGGCTAACGCCGAAGTGCGCCGTGCGTGCCGCGTCGTTGGTGCTCCTTCTGTGGTCTTCCTCGAAGAACGCGAATATCTGTTCTTCGATCTCCACGGCCAAGGGAGGTCTCCTTCCTCGGCCTTGAGCGTGCGCTGGTGCAGTGAACTGTCCGTAGTCTAGCAAATGCTGCGTCACTCTCATGAATGTCCTGGTGTTGAGTATTTGAGGTTAAATAAAACCGGCATTTATCAGGCGGGGCAAACTTTCTTCAGCGTATACCCGCCGAGCTGCACTGTATTTTCCCCACTGAGAAAGTAACTACGAACCATTTCGTAATACTCGCGGTTTGTAAACATCGTGCGCGCGTAATTTTCGACTGCAGGAAGTGCGGAAACGGCGCACGTGCACTCACCTAGGTCAATGCGCGCGGACTGAATGACCGGCCCGCCAAATCGTGCGCCGGCCAGCCCGCCGCCCGCTCACGCACCCCACCCCGCCGCCCTCTGCCTCGCACCGTGATGGCACCTTGTAATGGGTGTCCATGAGTTACAAATTGGATGAATGATAAATTAATGAAAATGAAAAAAAAACATGGTAATTTTATTCGATAAATGTAATCTATTATCGATACCAATGATATGGTAAAATTTATTGTACCGGTGAAAAAATCAGGCTGTATAGACTTACCTCCAACGCGGTTTAAGAATTGTGTTAAGCACACTCTTTGCAAAAATGCTTATTATAAAATCAACGATTATTTAGAAGACAAGAATGTCTGGAATTAAACAGTCTCGTAGCTAACCTATCTGTACCAATCAATACGTACCAAAATAGATCCCGTATGTTGTAATATTATGTTTCCCTATGAATCGGATGCTGTACGGTGGCTTAATTATGTAGGCATACCAACAAAGTACTACATTACACACACACGTACTCTTCATAATTATAATATAGGTATTACCTACTTCAACAGCTTTTGGTGTTTAGATCGCATAATTACATTGTTTTGAGGTTTAGTTAAAGTGGAATAGTTCAGGCACGACTCTACTGAATTTTCACTACCAAATATTTTCGTTCCGTTGGAGAGGGCGTGATTGGATATTGCCTTTATAGTTTTGGTTGCTATTAACACAGAGGAAATAAGGAACTATTAAGCCTTTAAATAAAGTATAAATAAGCTCACACCTGTATCTCAGAATGGTAGGTAGAGACCAGGCCACCTGCCACTATCCTGACAAATCACTTTCGCTTCATCGACATTAATGCACGCACGCCTTTTTATATTCATCATCATCATCATCAACCCATATGTCCCCACCGAGGGGCACGGGTCTCTTCCCTGAGGAAGGTAGAGGCCATACTCCACCACGTGGGCCTAGTTCGGATTGCTGGAGGCTTGTGAGACTAGTGGCTGCTCTTACTGTCAGAAGTTTCCAAGCCGCCCTAAGGCCTCTGACTTAGCTTAACGACTGCCATCGGCAACCGGCACCAACTGCTTAACGTGCCTTGCGAAGGACAGAACCACTCTGAAAAATGCCACTAGCGTTAGTTATAGACGGTCACCCATACATGCACTGAACGCGCCCTATGTTGCTTAACCTACGTGATCGTTTAAGATCACTCAGGCAGCCGATGCTATGAGCGATTTTTATCTTGCCTTTTGCTAATAAATCCGCTATTTAGTCGAAGTATATGCGCCTGGGACGTCCCTTACTGGCCCTTCCACTCACATTCGCTCGATATATTTGTTTCGGCAATCTTTCATCCTTCATTCTCTCTACCTACTGGCCCAAACTAACGCAACATTCTTTCCTGATTTCTAGTAGCTACATCCTCTTTCAGTCCACAATTCCGTCCTTTTAATAATATAATATCACAGGCATATTATATATCCTGCGCACAGGCGGCAGCACGTAGTACAGTCGACAGCACGTCAACCTTCACATTTTAGTTGCAAAGTCGCCCGTAATGCAACGACGTAGAGTGCATGCGTGTATAGGATGATGTGCTGTTGACTGTACTCTAAGCAGTAAATTTAGGGTTACTTTGCGACAAAACTTGAAGAGCAAGGTTTATTCCACATTCGTCCCGGTCTCCTAAGGGCCCACTTTTTTTGGAGTATCCTGCGGTCTCATGTCTTTAAATTAAAAGCTAGTAGAAAGTAGCTAAAGCGCAGTCGGATTCCGGTATTTAATTTGTGGTTGATTTACCTATTATAAAATGTCTCAAACGCGTCAGATTAAAAAATACATTGCGTGGCTTTGCAATCCTCAATCGCTTCTAATCTTTGTTATTTTTGGGTCTCCTTCTTACCTGAGAAATACGAAGAGCAAGCAATACCACGAAACCTTCGTGCCCGAGTCCGTCTCGCGCTTGGCTATTTTGTAGTTTAATTTTGTTTACGTGTACAGATAGAAAAAAAGACCAGTAAAACTGGTCATTTTCACTGCTTCTCCGACTCTCCCAGATTGACAGATCTTGAGAAATAAGCTCGCGTTTGTGCATTATTTCTTATGTAATGTCCTGTTAATTATTTCGCTTTCAATATAAATTATATTCATATTTTTGGCAAAAGTAGGATTTTGGCGGCTTATTTTAAAAGCATATTTGCTTTTTTAGAAGAAATCCACGAAAGAATTTAAAATGACCACTTTGTGAACGCCAACAAAAATACGAGTAGGTTTTCTATAATTATCCAATAGTACTATTGCAAAAACTATTAATATGTCGTTCCGGGTGACTACGTTCGTTAAAACTTTTAACCGAAAAATGGAGGAGGTTCTCCATTTCTGTATTTTTTTCCGATTAAGATTGAGACATCTGATTAATCAGCATCATCAGATTAATATCACCTGTTTTGTTGCAGGCAATACGTCAGTGGGTCAGAACATAGCTACGGTGTATGGGGAAGCCCCCGGGCTGACGGCCGCTGCTTTAGTCGACGTCTGGTATATGGAGCTCCTCAACCTTAACGCTACCGTCATCGGAATATATCGCCCGTGGGTATTAATAGAACAACTACCAGTTTTTAAGTAAAGATTAGATATACCTAGGCTCAACAGACTCTCATAAGTCACAAATCACATAAGTCAAAGTGTCATTAAATCATTGTTCTTTGCAAAATAATAAGTAAATTAAAATAGAAGTTTTCTTAATTTTTGTACAAAAAATGTAGGTCAGTTCATTGTTTCATGATAGCTCTCCGTCAATATAATAAAAACGTTACAGCATAATTTTATAAATAAAACAATTTGTTTTTTTCATCGCTTCAAAAATTTGTGTTTTGAACTTGTGTGCTTTAGTCCGCCGACCCTATTGGACTTGATTATTTTTTAAAGAAGGGCGAAGGGCGAAAAAATATTTATAATTTATTACCCTCTGTTAATACATAGGGCTCGGGGTTAAAATTCGCCTAAAAATGTGTCACGTGATTTATGGACGTCCCTAATCAACATTAATTTACTAAAGTATTAAAATACCCGACAGTACAACATTCTGAACATTAATTGAAAGCTTTTTCGCGTGTTAAGTCCGTTTGTCATAACATTGGATAAATAATGGGTGTGCTGGCTTACTCTGGAATCCGCTGTATCACGGTTGCAAGGGTGAATTGCAAACAGAAGTTGAATTGGCAAAATGAGTGTACACGTGTAAAGGTTGATGTGCTGTCGGCTATTTAATGGGCTTGACTTACTAGCCCATAGGTATTCCCAAGCCCATTGGTCCAAGCCCAGCGGTACTCCACTAGGTACACATTATATTTCGAAAGGCAATTTTGTTAATTCAAGAAAAGGGACAACGTTTGCTATCAGACAACTATTTGGCTCTCGCTCAATATTGCCGTCTATATTGTGTGAGCGAGAGGCGAATAGTTTCTCAAGTCTTTTTCCTAAATTAATCGTACTATAAGTAAAGTAAAAATAAGTAGCGTTGTAACAATATTTCTTGTCAAGTAAGCATGGTTCTTACTCGACAATAAATATTGTTACAAGAAACTTATTGATTACCATTATTCCCTGGTGTGTGAAAATAATTTTTCTATTATTTACTCAACCCTGTAATTACACAGACATTTTGTATTCTGTTGTGAAAATATACAACGTGGTACTGAAACAACCCAAATCCTGAAAGATAATTCTAATTTGCCCAATATTGTTATTAAATCTCTTAAATAAAAAAAAATAACACAATTTCTTTTAATTTTAATATACACCTAAGTTGCCACTGGTCAATTCTTCTTCTTCGTCGTTCCCTCGTGCCTGAGGATCACGATCACGGGTCGCTCGTTTCCACAGTTTTCTGCCATGCCGACCGTCTGATACATGCTACCACCGCCTATCGCTTTTATGGCACTCGACCATCTTGTAAGTACCCTTCCTCTGGCAAAGCGTTTTAGAGGCGTTTTTTGATCGAAAGTTCTAGGATGACAGACTCGTTAGCTCTCATTGCTGTCCAGGAGATTCGCCAAACCCTTCTCCAACATCACATCTCATATATACGCATCTATTTGCAGAGGGCTTGTCTTCGCAGGCACCATGTCTATTTATACACGAAAATTGAAAGGCTCGCACCAAACGCACTTTTGTTTTGCGACTTATTACTTCTGTTCCTCTATATTCTGTCGAGGTTAGCCGTACCTTTTTACAATTTTGGCCCTTTTTACACTTTTGGCCGAACCGGATCAGCAGCGGATATTATTGGTGCAGTTAGTGTTGATGGTGATCAGTGGCCCGAGGTACACGAAGCTTTCGAACTTTTCGTAGCTATTTGAAGCTTCAGATATTGAGAGTTCAAATGTTCTTTTATGCCCGGTTCCAATATTCACAAAACGCTTCGTTTTTGCTTACGATCGGTTACAATTCCTACGAAATTCCTACGAATCGTTGATAAATTGTAGGTAGAAGTACATTATAGGAACCGGGCATTAGAGAACGAATTTCGCACCCTCCGGTACAACAACGTCACTTATGCAAAAAGCAAATTTTTCAGGAGAGGCATTTAAAAAGTTGTCATCGTATAAAATTTGTATACTTCCTGATTCAAATAAAATACGTATATAATACCTTTACTACTACCTATAATTGTATAAATAAAGAAAAATATCCCAAAGTATTGTAGTAAAAAAATATATTTTCTCAAACATGCATGGAAATTTGAGCATTATTTCGACAACCTTCTTCGAGATAAATCGAAATTGCTCTACTGGCCAATTACACGCGAGCAGCGGCCGGAAAAAGATCTATGAAAATTCATAACTGTCGTGTTTTGCGGCCAAATAAATTACAACATACTAAACTCATATCTGTCGTGTTATTTAAAAATGGAACGATCTTTTAGGCGTCAATTAGACGGTCATGCAAGCGTGAGTCAATTCCATCAATCATGAATTACGTTTGATTGTTGGTGACTGACGGAATTAATATAGACCTCAGACGGTCACTCTGACTGATCGTCAGTCATACCCAAAGGATACAAGGGATTTACCACGTATTTACGCAAGATAATAATGGATATTCATAAAAGAAAAGCCTGTGTTGGAATTTCGACTGCGATGTTGGATCTGGCATCAAATTGGAAAACTAATACATAAAACAGTAGTCAATTATTGGCTTTACAACCCACTAATAACCGAAAGACACCAACAGGTGCAAAAATAATAAGAGACAATTTTTGTTATTATGATTTCAATAATGAGGGTAAAATATAATTATTGTATTATGTATGTGCCTGTATGTATATGTCATGTCATGTCATGTCATGTCATGTCATGTCATGTCATGTCACGTCATGTCACGTCACGTCACGTCACGTCACGTCACGTCACGTCACGTCACGTCACGTCACATCACGTCACGTCACGTCACGTCACGTCACGTCACGTCCGCCACGTCACGTTACGTTATGTTATGTTATTGTAAATGAAGTAGCTATTATAATTTTAAAAACCTATTTGGATGCTAAAAATTGCACCCATGCCTCTAAATAGGTTTTTAAATTGTCCTTAGCACGGGTTAGTGCAACAAAAAGAATAAATTATTATAATCTTACTGAGTAGTGATAGTAATTTTTAAGTAAATAAACAAGAGTTGGGCAGCGGCGCCGCCTTTTCGAAGTGTTCCGTGTCCGACTCCATCGCTGTCTGCGCGCTGCCTGACGCATGATTGACGAAATGCCATTACACGTTCACTCAAAAGTCATGACTGATAGATAGTTGCATGATGCAAAAATCAAAATATCCAAATATTCATCAATCAATTTCATGCAACCATCAGTCACCGCATTACACGGTAGGTTGTTTGTCAGTCACAGCCATGACTGTGGTAAAACTGACAGCAAAACCTATCGTGTAATGGACCCCATACTCCGAACAATGACAACCAAGGAGGTAACTTATGAGAGGTTTTATTTAAATTTCGAACTGGCTTGCGATATAAAGCTGGATATACCTTGTACCTACCTATTGAAAAAAAAGAACACTTTAACGCGGCAAAAATTATTGCTCTTTGTTCGTGGTTCGTCTGATTTTGAAAGTTTCTTGAATTTAACAGAATGAGGTCATGGTTTTAATTTCCGCGCATTGTTCGAGAAAAATCATATACAATCCTTGGCCACAACTAGGCATTGATGGACTCACGTATGTGTGCCTCGGCTTCGCCTCGGCTCACATTTCCACGTTTGTCGATCAATGCCTCTTTTGCTGGCCGCTGCAGTAATGTACTATTTTTTAAATTTACAATATGGCAGTAGTGACGATATAGCACTAAACTAAATTAAAAGGTATAACTATATATAATTATAATAAAAACCCGTAAAAACGTTGTTTCCCCAAGTGAGCCCTTGATTCGCGCCATAGCCGTATGGACACTTCTACCCTAATGCGGAAATTATGCGCACTACTCAAGTGACATTCACGCACCAAGTGCAGACGTACTTTAGGAAATTTTCTGCATACCTGCTCAGCTCATTTTGGCCAAATTTGCATATGTGACGTAATAGCACCGGGGGGTGCGATTTGTTTTTCAACGCGCAATAATTTAAAACATCGCGTTCTCAAACAAGTAAGCGGGCGGGTGTTCATACTTACTCTCTTGTCAAAGGAATGAATGAAAGTTGAAAGTCGTCCATTGAGTGCTAAGATATTTGATATTTTATAATAAAACTAGCTGACCCGGCAAACGTTGTTTCGCCATAAAACATATTTGTAGGTAGCTATTACTTATTATAATAAATAAAAATTGGATTGGACAACCCTTATGGGCTATGAATACCTAGATAACAACCTATGCTCAAACGTACCGAATATACGTATACAATTTCATCAAAATCAGTCAAGCCGTTTCAGAAGATTATGCCCACTAACACTGTGATACGAGAATTGTATATAATAGAGATAAAATACATTTATTGTCAAAACGTTGTTGTTTATAAAGTGCGAGGTACCTGAGGCGTTTGTTTCGGTATCCCGTAGGTACTTATACGTAGCTTTCCGATGGGGATTAATGTTTTTGTCACCCTGTTTATTTAATTTCAAACAAACCGAAGTATTTTATGTATTTATGTCTTCAGTATTTAAGGCAATAATGTCTATCAAGTTGTATGCTTTTCATTCTTCTTAAGTTTTCATCATATTAATTCGGTCTATCAATGTTGACCCTGATTATAAACTTCACTCTGACAGGGTTAAAATAAAACATTTCTGTGCCCCCAAGGAAAAGCAGAATGAAATGTAATAAATTGTTTAATTTATTTCAGATCTGTAGAAGTTCGGTCAACGCATTATGATTACTTTACGCAACTGGTGTGGGCGGACTCGCACAGAGTCGGGTGTGGCGGCGTTAGATTTAAAGTGAGTTTATTTATTTTTCACACACAAGAGACACAAAGCATCACAAAATAAGTTATTGAAAGTTACAGAACACAATAAAATACGAAGTAAACTAATTTACCTATGTGAAAAAATACTATAGTCGAGGTACATTATATAATATTTAAAATACTTTTAACCTACAGAAGGCCGTCACAACACAGGCTTCTCCTAGCGTGGTGACTACATTATACTGTCTTACTACCACTTTACTTTTCGAAAGTACTGGCTCTATCCCAATATAGCGCCTGGTATATTGGGGTACAAGCCCTATTTTTTTGGTGCATGTATGCATTAATCTGATGGTTTCAGCTCCAAATAATACTCTGCTTTTCTGCTGATCAATGCAAACCTCGTCGACCTGCCTGGAACTGCGGCGCCATTTGGTATCATAAGTAGAACCCTGGTCTGTCTACTCTTCTCCGATCTATCTGTTCTACCATGCTCTTGGGTTTGGGAGTTATCTAACCGATCTGACCCGAGCCTTCTTAGAGGGAGGGTTTTGGAGTTCTTGAGCTCCGAAGTCGATGCCGTTGGTTGATGGCTATGTCGCATGCTCTCTTTACATATTCGTTAGTTCTCTTTCTGCACTAGCCTGCTCTTGGGTTCGGGAGCACGATTATTGACTGAGCCTTGCTACAGAGAGGCTCTGAGGCTTAGGAGTTTTTAGTCCATGTCATGCCCCGATGATTAGATTTCCCGCATGATACCACAGCTCGTTGCTCAACCAACAATACTAGGGCTATTCAGCCTAGGTAGTACGACGACGTGAGTCGCGCATCATGACGCCAAAAGTCGCGACTCTGTCAAATTCTGAAATTTTAGCGCCACAAAACGCGTAACAGGCGTCATCGCTGCAGCGATTCCTGCATACTACCCATGCAGGAATCACTGCAGTTATGTCACACGATTAGCAGCACATGGTGGCGATTAGGCGTTTGTATAATCCTGTGAAGTCGGCTTCCCGCGGTCCGCGATATCGCGGACGGACGCGGACCAGCACGCACGACACACCGTGGGAAGGGTCTCGGTCCGCGGTAGCGCAGTCGTCCGTGGCGGTGCGCCGTACCGGCGTGCGTGGTGCATGGCTGTCCGTGGTCGTCGGCCGGCGCCGGCCGTCGGCAGAATCGCGCACCGTGGGAAGCCAGCTTAACCTCCTCAGTCCTGACCTTGAAAATAACTATTGAAAGCTGTGTACCCCGGGTCTTAGGAGGTTAAGGAGGACAAATATAATGAGGTTCGCTGCATGCGTCTGCACAACTAAAGGTTGATGTCCTGTTGTAATTCTTCTCTATAATTTAGCAGGTGTCGGGGTCCGGGGAAAACCGTACTGTGTACCGGCTAGTATGTAACTTTGCGCCGGGCGGCAACCGTGTGGGCGAACCGGTTTACGAAGGTGGAGCGCCCTGCTCGCGGTGTCGCAGCTCCTGTGACGACCAACACGCAGCGCTCTGTCAGAGTGGTCAGTACAGGCCCAGGTTACGCCTACACACTTACACTTGACCAAATATAGCATCCTTCCTAGCATTGAATTCCTACTCATCTAAGATACATTCTATATTTTGTCTAGTAAAAACCAAATTATAGCCGTTACAGTAGCGATTGTGAGTAAAATCTGCAATGACTGTATGTGACAAATTGTGGGCTACAATCAGCTATACCAAGCTAGAGCAACTTTACTGTCCAGCTTGCTATTAGGCCGTTGGATAAAGAAAAAAAAGAGGCTAATTTCGCAAAGCATGATTTTTTACTAATTTAATATTTACAATAAAGGAATTTAATAATTACTTAAAAAGCCTAGTCCCATGAAAATAACAAAGGAATTTAGAGGACGTTACCCACCTCCCGTTTCCCGAATGAGTGCGACTGAGATAGCAAGATTCTAGGATAAATTAAGTTTTACGAAATAATAAATTGCCGTGCTTGTAAATTCTATCACATTATAGCCATCACTTTGGGAATTTACGTACCTACAAATTGGTAAATAAAAATTGTTTTAAAAATCAAAAATTTGTTTCAACGTAAAAAATTTGGATTCTGTTTTTGGAATACAAATGTAAAATGTTAGCGGCTGTCTTGGGGCACAATTTGTAGTGTAGAAATTGGCTAACTTTTGCTTCCGTATTGAAAGTAATTTGATTAACTTCAATTATACACGCATTAGTTATCCCTATTCTAAGTAGTTAGTGATAGTGTTATGTGGAAATGGGACGAATTTACATTTACGAAATATTGTCCCACCTTTCCCGGCTAAATAACAGTTTCATCAACATCATGATCAGAATCAGAATCAGAATCAGAAATTTATTTCAACGTAAAGAATTTACATTCTGCTGGTGAATGTCAATGTACATACAGTTATGTATAATGTTAGCCGCTGCCTTGGGGCCGTCTGTAGTGGAGAAAAAGGCAGCGAAAAAAAAAACTCCACTCTGACCATCTTTTCTGAAATCAACTTAAAGCTAATACAAATAAAACTTACAAAACAATATCTTGGATGTGTTGAACACTAGACACATTTATCCTCTGATTAAATTTAATATTAAACTACTATTTAAAGCCATACGTCCTTGTCTTCTAAATAATCGTTGATTTTATAATAAGCTTTTTTGCAAAGAGTGTGCTTAACACAATTATTAAATCGCGTTGGAGGTAACTCTAATATATCTTGGGGTATCTTGTTGTGGAACCTTATACAGTGCCCCATAAAGGAAGTATTAACTTTTGCAAGTCTAAATCGTGGAAATGACAATTTATGTTTATTCCTAGTATTAACGTTATGATGGCTACCAAGTGTTTCGAAGTCTTTAATATTTTTCCTAACGTACATCATATTTTCATAAATGTATTGGCTTGCAACTGTTAGGATGTTGATTTCTTTGAAAAAATTTCTTAGTGTGTCCCTACTACCTAGCTTGTAAATAAATCGGATCGCTCTCTTCTGCAATATGAAGATAGTCTCAATGTCTGCTGCCCGGCCCCATAGTAGTATACCATAGGACATAATACTATGGAAGTAACTAAAATAAACAAGCCTAGCAGTTGCAACGTCAGTAAGTTCTCGAATTCTTTTCACGGCATATGCTGCGGAGCTAAGTTTATGTGCTAATTTTACAATATGTGGGCCCCATTGTAGTTTGGCATCGATTATGATGCCCAGAAATACAGTATCTTCAACAAATTCTAGTTTATCATTTCCAATCACAATGTTATTTTCAACTAATTTTACATTAGGTAGAGTAAACTTCATACATTTTGTCTTTTTTGAATTTAACAACAGATTATTTGCTGTAAACCAATCTAGAACGTGCGAGAAAGCATTATTTGCTTCGTCAAGATTATTTTCCTGTCTCCTTATTTTAAAAATAAGTGACGTGTCATCAGCAAATAGCACTATCTCACACAATCTTTGTACCATAAACGGTAAATCATTTACATAGACCAGGAAAAGGAACGGCCCTAAGATAGATCTCTGGGGGACTCCCATTTTTACAAGTGAACCTGACGATTTAATACGGTTTATGTCTGCTTTTTGAACCCTTCCTTCTAAATATGATTTTAGAAGAGCTAAACTTAATTTTTGTATTCCATAGTGTTTTAATTTTGAGAGCAGTGTTTTGTGGTCTACACAATCAAATGCCTTTGACAAATCACAAAATACTCCTATAGCATCATTATGATCCTCCCACGCACTGAAAATATGTTTAACTAACATGACTCCAGCGTCTGTTGTATTCTCCGCCCTTTAGTGAAACCGAACTGCTGACTATGGAGGAGTTTTTTTTTTTATTTTTTTTTTTTATTTTATACATACATCTATTTTCCACAGACGCGGAGTCCGTGCCTTTTGATTTATAATATAATTATTTTTGGTTGTCCCTTTGTTCTTCATTTCTGCTACTACGTCTACATAGTTTTTACCCTACACAGTATAATTTGGTACTGATGTTATTGTACCTCACGGCTTCTTAAACTAATACTACATCTAAGTGCCTAGCCTAACATGCTTAAAATAATACTAAAAATATATTCTTTTTTTTTTTTTTGTGGGTCTTTTTCTTTTTCTCTTTTTTTTTTTTTTTTTTTTTTTCCGTAGTAATGTATTGTCCCTTTTTTTTTCGTTATGTTTAATATCACATTGCCTTTTTTTATGTTTTTTTTTTTGTGTTCTTTTCTATCTAGTCTGCCACGGATTCAGCTCTCTACCCTTCTTTTGTGAACGGCGCGGTTGTAGCTGCCACCTCAGAATCGCGTTTTCGACTATGGAGGAGTTGGTAATTATTGAAATGAATAAGCAATTGATCTAAGATAATTCTTTCAAATATTTTACTTAATACTGGTAGGACTGAAACGGGTCTAAAATTGGTTGGGTCTTGTTTATCACCGCTTTTAAATAAGGGCACTAACCTACTATATTTCATGAGGTCTGGAAATACTCCTTCATCTACGCATTTATTGAAAATCTGTGCTAACGGCAAAGCTAGGATATTTATCACAGAAATTAACTATTTTTACTGACAAACCCCATAAGTCCTCGGTTTTTTTAAGATTCAATAATTTAAAATTCTTAACAATGTCATGGGGCTCAATGTAATTAAATGTAAAATCGTGTTCGCACGCGGGGACATGGTCCCTTAATAATGTCGCCGCACGATCTGGTGACGAGTCTAATGGAGCTGTAGTTACGATTGGGACATTAGTGAAGAACTGTTCGAAAGCTGCAGCGATACCTTCATTTGTTGTTATTATTTTGTCATCGATCTTAAGTGAAGTATCTCGGTCTCCTAATTTTGCTTTACCCGTTTCTCTATTTATTATGGTCCAAATTGTTTTTATTTTATTCGGTGATTGTTGGATTTTACCTTTTATATGATCGCATTTAGCTTTATGGCAGACGGCCTTAAATAATTTTGAATATTTTTTTACGTACTGTATGAAGTTGGCATCATGTGTATAAGTATTTTTGTCATATAATTCATAAAGTGTGTCTCTGCTCTTTCGAATACCTAACGTTGCCCATTCACTAAATCCTACTCTATTGTCGTTGCTTTTTAGATGGCGCAATTTAAAAATCTTTTTAAAACTATCTGACACGACTTCGAATAACTCTTTGTAATGAGTATTAGCATTTTCATAATTTGCTTGAGTCGTTATACCACTTTCGAGGTCTGATTTAAACGAAACTAATTTTTTACTTGTTACGGGCCGGCAGAGGATAACCGGTTCGGCGTTTTTTGTATTTATTTCAAAATGCACAACTTGACCGCTGTGGTCTGACTTTAGACAATTTACTGTGGAATAATCTGAAAAATCGCAATCGCAGTAAACATTATCTAGGCAGGTGGCAGTAGTTTCAGTTATCCTAGAAGGCTCCAAAAAAATATTTATTAGATTAAACGATTTGAAGAGAATTGTCAATTTAGTATTCAAGGCGGTGTCTGCCATGAAGTCGATGTTGAAGTCACCACAGACTATGACTTTCTTATTGCTGCTAGAAGCTACCTCAACGCAATGTCCCCACCGAGGGGCACGGGTCTCTTCCCTGAGGAAGGTAAGGCCATACTCCACCACGGGGGCCAAGTCCGGATAACAGTTTATAAAAACGTAAATAAAATCAGGGCACATAATCTACCACAGCTTAGTAAGTTAACGAGTAATAAATAGTTCACAATCTTGTGAAAGGAAAATTTCGTACAAATTCCATTGAAAATTACTTTGATGAAAACTTCATTAAAGTAATTTTGTGGTGAGAAGCAATTAGGAAACCCCTCCCTCTACAAAACGGAACCCTGCATTGGCTCTAGGTATACGTACTTCACCAGTTTTTAATTACTCAATCACAGCCAGAAATGAAATGACATTGTAGATAGATAGAGAACACTTTATTGTACATAAAAAAATAAATTACAGAGGTATTTCTTAATCTAAGAGTACAGACGGCGGCCTTATCACTAAAAGTGATCTCTTCCAGACAACCTTTGGATGGACTGGAGCAAAGTATTGGAGAAGGAAGCAGATGTACAAAATAAGTAAAATAATAATTACTGAGATATATCAATTTTATCATACATGCCTTATTAACCGCATTGTATGCATTGCATGCATTGTATTGTGGAACACGTTATATAAAATTTCTGTTTTGATTAGCATAACATAATGTGATTATTTTCTATGTAAATGTTAACGTTACTTTGGTTTTGGTTTTTAATCTGTTATTTTCACTATTTTCAATCATTTTTTGTGTGTTCAAAAGTCAAGAATATATTTAATTAATAGATACCTATTAAACGTGTATATTTTTAAGCTGTTAAGTTGGCCCGATTTTTACATTAAAATATATTGGTGGGATAAGAATTATTCCGGTTTCGGGAAATTGTAATGTTTATCAATACATTCATATACTTACGCCTGTATCCCAGAGGGATAAGCAGTGACCAGGGACTGGCAGTGGTCACAATCCAGACAGGTCACTTTCGATACGTTTATTTGTAGAAATAACTTTTCAACAGCTATAAATAGTTTATTAGACCAAACTACAGGTTTAGGTTGATTCAAAACTTTTGTGATTACTAGGTAGATTAATTCAAAAGACTTACAAATAAAGTCAACCTAACTTCATGATATAAGATAAGATAAGATAACAATATTCTTTTTTGATATAATAAAGTATTACTTAGTTAAGTTAGTTAAGTTAAAACTAGATAAGAAGATTTCTTTCGAATCACTGTCTAATTTTGTATTTGTATAGCCGACAACGGCCTTAGCTCTCAATACCACGTAAGACGTTTAGTGGTCAGAATTTCTTAACGTGGTTTTCAGCCTTTCTATTTCTGTAAAATAAAATAATAAAATGTAGATTTTATTATTTTGGATACAATTTCTTTAAATACTTATTTAAAGACATTGTATCCAAAATAATAAAATCAACATTTATAAAATCTACAAAATAAATAAAATGTACTTACATATGGCCTCCTAAAATATTTCGAGTATGATGAACTGATTATAAATTGCTCAATTTTCAGAGTTTGCGTCAATTGAGATTGTGCCTTCTATTACTCCAATATATGCGCAGAACGCAAATATATTACAATTCGATAAGCACACTGCTTCGATGACCAGTCAAACAGAAATGACTTCCTCTGCAACGGAGGAAAATGCATCGAAAGCAGGAAACGACGAGCTATTTCCCGCATTCGATTACTTTTCTCATCGCCACGAATTTGTGAGCCAAGAGATCACAATTACGACCGACAAACCGGCTTCCTGTAAAGATGTTTTAGCGATCGATGAATTGTTGGAGCTGCTTAAGAAAAAGTTGAGCTCTGACCCGGCCTTGAAAGATTTACTATCCACCAAGAAGTACCTTGATCAAACTGATAAAAGCTTACCGGATGCCGGAGTAGCAGCGTTTGTAAGTCGGCTTTATAGCAAAAAGGAACTCGTAACGACTACTAAGCCTGTAGATAACGAATACATTAACTCAACTTTATTAGCTGACCTAGTTGAAGCTGTAATATTCAGAGGCGGAGGTGTGTATAGAACACAAAGTTAAAATGTTAATCTATCAGTTAAATATTCAATCAGATTAACTGTTTTGTTTTTGTTCCAGAAAGATACTCAGCGACAGAAAGGCTAGCCCTTACTTTGCCGTACACTGATAGGATTAGTCCAATTAGAATACAAGCAGAACTAGCTAAAGTGAGAATAAATAATGACTTCACTGGGCACTACTTTTTTCCTGAAGACGAACAACCGCAGTCAAGTACAAGCGGGGCAGAAATTGATGCAGAATATTACACTGTAAAAGAAATGCCAATTTCAGATGTCGTATTGGAGCTTGAAGATATTAAAAGAAACACAGAGTTCAAAGATTTCGTTGATGAGATTTTGGAGTCTGAAACCAGCACCGTCTCTACGAAGCTACTTTTGTCAGATGATTTGGCTTCTTTTAATGTTGGACATAATAAAATGAATATGTTTCTGGAAGATAGTGCTGAAGAAAATGACAAAATACCTCTAGTCCCTACGAAAGATTTGTCTATTACAACGGATCATGTGAAAGATTTCAGTAAATAAAAAAATTACGAGTAAAATTCTGAAACAATTGTTTTACGAACAACACCAAGCACAACCTAGAAAATGATGCCATGAAATAGTTACTTTTTCGATAATACAGGGTGGCCGGGGGATTGACGTCAAAAAAAAAAAATTAGGTCCCTCTTGTCATGGGGTATCCGAATCACCCCCATGTATGTTACGCGATTTTTCATCTGTTTCGGAGTTATGATTTTTTTTCTGAATTTTCATGAATTTTCGCCTTATCAATTTTGAAAATTTCTAAAAAAAAAACTAGAAACTTTTTTCAATTACTTTTTTTTGTAACTGAATCTTCACAAGTTGTTCTTCTATGCATAAAATAATCAGCTTCGTAACTTTGATAAAAGTTATTAAAGTGTTGGTCTAAAGTCAAAAATTTACGTTCGGTAAATTATGACTTGAATTTTCAAAAATAAATTAAAAATCCAAACAGATGTTTTAATGGTTTCTTAGTTAGCCTCAAAAATGCGCAAGACTCTCAGATTTCATAATCATTAAAAAAAAGTACTGCTTAACGAGCTACTTTGTGTACATTCGGCCTTCGAAGACAGCGAGGTGAAGAATTATTAAAATTAACAATTTTTTTTTCTGCCATTTCGTCTTTTCTTAGTTTATTAATGAACGAGTCGTCATCATCATGATGAATAAAAGTGGTTTTGTCAATTAAACACAGATTAAAATGTAAAAAAAATGTTTATTATAATAGGTTTTCAAAGTTGCCACCTCCAGCAGCAATACACATGCTACACCTACGTAGGAAATTATCTTTTAATCGTCTAAAAGCTGCTCTGTTTTCCTGTACAACACGTTCGGCTTCTGTTAATTTCTGCCTCAGCTCTTGTTCACTCCCACTTTCTCTGGCGTATGCTATTTCCTTAAAATAGCCCCAAATAAAAAAATCCATGGGGTTGAGGTCAGGTGAGCGTGGAGGCCATGATATTGGTCCGCCGCGTCCGATCCATCTATTGGGGTACGCCTCATTTAAATAATTTCGGACTTGCGTTGCGTAGTAACATGGAGCGCCGTCATTTTGAAGAACCATGGTTCGTCTTAGTTCAATATTCACGTCTTCTAGCAACAATGGAAGTTCATGTTCCAGAAAGTGTCGGTATCTTTCTCCATTTAATCTGGACGGCAATTCAAATGGACCAATCAGTTCGCCATTGAGAATACCAGACCACAAGTTAACGCTGAAACGATGTTGAAACGTCGACGCTCTCATTTCGTGTGGATTTTCAACCGCCCACGTGTGGTAATTATGAATATTGAAAATTCCAGTGCGCTCAAAACGTGACTCATCTGACCATAAAACTTTATTGAAAAATCCAGGATCTTGTTGTTCTTTTTGTAGCATTGTTTGGCAGAAATCAATGCGCAATTGGTAGTCTGTAGGCAGTAAAGCTTGGACTCGTCGGATATGGAACGCATGATATCCTTCATCGTGAAGTATGTCTTGGATAGAAGTTCTTGGGATGTTCAGAGTACGAGCCATAGCTCTGGTACTCGTGGAAGGATTTCGTTGAACTTCTTCGAGCACAACTTCTCTGCGATCCGGGTCAACTCTAGGGATTCCTTCCCTATCGCCTCGTTGGCCAGGAATGCGGCCTGCCATTAAGGTATTGTGCGTGTTAATAAAAACGCGATGGTCGGGATAATGCTCAGGTTGCGGCCCACCACGACGTTGAAGTTGTTCGCGATACAGTCGCACTGCTTCAAGGCCATTTCCTTGTGCAACTCCATAAAAATAGTGCATTTCTGCGTATTCACTTAACGTGTAACTCATCTTTTACACTTCCAAGTAAACAAAGTCCAAATCAGTATGCAAGACACAGTCCAATTAACGAGCAAAGTAGTCAAATAAGTAGGCAGCGGAATCCGCGGACAAAGCGAGACAGTGAGGTAAAACAAAATGAAGACACGTGTAGCAGTAAACACAAAGTGAGAACGACTGAGGTACAAACTTGTTTTGTGTTCGCTTCTGCTGCACTGCCCCTCTCACTCTTACCGCTGAGAGTGAGAGAGATAGCAATAGTTCGGCGGCCTCCTATCCTCAAAGACTATTGTTATTACAGGCAAAAAGTTGCGTCTGCATTTACAACCCATGACCCACGAGAACGGACCAAAATTAATTACTGTAAAACGGAAAATGCCTCCAAATTTTTTAATCTGTGTTTTATTGACAAAACCACTTTTATTCATCATGATGATGACGACTCGTTCATTAATAACCTAAGAAAAGACGAAATGGCAGAAAAAAAATATGTTAATTTTAATAATTCTTCACCTCGCTGTCTTCGAAGGCCGAATGTACACAAAGTAGCTCGTTAAGCAGTACTTTTTTTTAATGATTATGAAATCTGAGAGTCTTGCGCATTTTTGAGGCTAACTAAGAAACCATTAAATTATCTGTTTGGATTTTTAATTTATTTTTGAAAATTCAAGTCATAATTTACCGAACGTAAATTTTTGACTTTAGACCAACACTTTAATAACTTTTATCAAAGATACGAAGCTGATTATTTTATGCATAGAAGAACAACTTGTGAAGATTCAGTTAAAAAAAAAAGTAATTGAAAAAAGTTTCTAGTTTTTTTTTTAGAAATTTTCAAAATTGATAAGGCGAAAATTCATAAAAATTTAAAAAAAAAATCATAACTCCGAAACAGATGAAAAATCGCGTAACATACATGGGGGTGATTCGGATACCCCATGACACGAGGGACCTAATTTTTTTTTTTTGACGGCATTCCCCCGGCCACCCTGTATAATGTTTTACCTGAAATTAAAACAATTATTATATGCCTAACCTTATTCGAGACCTAATTAAAGTGAGACAGCACTACTTGCGTCTCGTGGAACAGTCCCCCTCCGCCCCGCCCCGCGCGGTTCCCCCCGCGCGGGGCGCCGCGGTGCGGAGGGGGGGAGGCCAGCTTGCCGGTTGCGCGCAGCGCGGCTCCTCACATTGTATCTCACTTGAAGTCGTGTCACGTGTTATAATAAAAATTATAGTAAAGATAGAATCTCGTTTACGTCCACTTAGTTCGGAGGCTGAGGAATATCTGTGCCAAATACGTTCGAACACTGCGGCGAATGTCATAAAATAGTTAAATTTGGAGTTAAATAAGATTCTCACTTGGATGCACGGAAACTTCAGAATCACTGTCGTTATGAGAATTTCCGGAAAAAAATTGGCCGTTATTTTTCAAATAATTTAAAATTCCACTTACTTGATTTGACAATGATTCGAACTTCTGATCATTGGACGATTTCGCCTTCTTTTTCTGGTTCTTCTTCCTGCGCCGTGAATCCTCCGAACTGGAACTGGATGATGACGAATCGCTGGAACTTGAAGAGCTCCTAGGACGCGGCAAACGTTCAGCACGTTTTTGCGGTAATCGTTCAGCACGATTCTCTCGCTCCAAGTCAGATGCGTCGCAAACAGGAGTCTTGTCGCAGGAGGGTTAAAGTAGGGTGCGATCCGTAGTAATGAAAGAAGGGTATCAGGGGCACGATAGAGCTTCTATTTATTTATAAGGTAAAGAAAAGGCACCTGAGAACAATAAGAAATAGAAAAGCTTAACTACGGTCTAAAAGATAAATAAAAAAATACAATTTCGAAAATAAAAAGGTAGAACACTTACATTAATTTTATGTGCCTTTAGAATATTTGTAATTTCGTAGATAAATAATATAAGTACGCAGAATAAGGTGACAGACGTGTTATAATAAAAATGATAGTAAAGATAGAATCTCGTTTACGTCCACTTAGTTCGGAGGCTGAGGAATATCTGTGCCAAATACGTCCGAACACTGCGGCGAATGTCATAAAATAGTTAAATAGTAGATGGCCGAAACTGATAAAAAAAGCAACGAGGCGATTACCTCGTTACAGTCTTATCCATATTTTTTGAAAAACGAGCTCTTCTGTAGAGCGTGCTCAAAAACTTTCAAAAGGTACTGTGAAAATAAATTTTATAAAAGGTAAGAAAAAATTTAAATGAAAAATCGAACAGCAACGCTGTTATCTTACCGAAAGGGATGTTCACTCGACGAAAGTCGATGCCAATGAGGAGCCGCGCTGCGCGCAACCGGCAAGCTGGCCTCCCCCCTCCGCACCGCGGCGCCCCGCGCGGGGAGAACCGCGCGGGGCGGGGCGGAGGGGGGGCGGAAGGGGACTGTTCCACGAGACGCAAGTAGTGCTGTCTCACTTTAAGTAGGTCTCGAATAACGGATCAGAGCATATAATAAAACTAGCGGATACGTATTTTATTCTCAGCATTTGAAAGATTTAATTCTATTTAGCATAAGGTGATTTAATAAAAAATCGGGGTATGTGCAGTTTTACCTATATTTCATTATAGATCATTTAAACAGGGTGCCAATAATTACGTTCACTGATAAATTAATCACACTAATAACCAGTATCAGTTTTGTATTTGGCGAAAACGTTCGAGATTTATTACACGCACAACTATGCAACGGTGAGCTGAACTTATCCTTCCACGACTCTAATATTTCACTCAGCACTTTGTAATACAAGTCCCGGTATGTAATCATTGTTACATGATCTACAGATCTTTTGATTTTAGTAATACCTGTTTTACAAACGCAACCTTCATCATGGAATTCATTTGAATCCTCCAATCCAATCCCTATGAAATCCCTTGGATTTAATAAAGAAGCCTCTTTTGAAGCATCAGAGTTTTGGTAATCCTTAAATGAGTAGGGCAACGTTGATATTGGTTCTTCTGTAAAGCTTTTAAAGCTGTCATGTACATGATCGTGTGAATCATCCGAGTCTCTTCTCTTAACATTTAAAGAGCGGCGCTCGCAGTAGTCCTCGTCTTCATTTGGTTCAGTTCCGGAGCCTTCGAGTCCGCCAGACGAGGCTAGTTTGTTTCTTTGCATGTAATCTCGGGTGCATGTAGATGTGCGGGTGCAGCCCTCGACGTAGCCAGGTGGCGTACGTGAGCCCCTACCGCCGGAGTCACCAGCGGGCCGTGGCGACCCATCCTCCCCTAAGATGGTTGGCGCCGTCCATGTGCACGTTAGCTGACGAGTACAGTGCCGTATTCTCGGAAATGTTTCTGCCGGTGGTTGAGTAGTTGGTTTCGTGGTTGGAGTTTCTGAATTATTATTTTCATTTTTGTCCTTGTCATCTCTTCTGGCTTCTGGTTTTTTCTTATGTGAGGGTTTGTTAGACCTGCGAGCATTTAGTTGTTTATTAGCATTGTTTCTTCTTAAATTCATTAACTCGTCAAACGATAAAAACTTTTCTTTCACTTGATGTTCGTGATTAGGTTCGCGTGATGTACTATCATGTTTTTTATCTCCTGCAAGTCGATCTGAATATTCAAAATACTTCCTTACTGATAGTGTTGTGTAACGTAATGCTTTTAATTCAGGTTTACTGTGATATAGCTCCGTCTGCCAAAAAGGTATGAATGATGTGTTGTTTTTGGTTCTACGTTTATTTTTTCTACTGTGATATAAATTGTCGTATTGATATTCTCCTTCATCACGATTTTTTTCAGAGTTCACAAAGGTATCTGACACTTTTTTTCTGTTTTTGTTTTTCGGAGCAGGATACATTAATTTCGGAGTAAAACCCATGTTGTAATTGACAAGCCACGTTTCACCTTCAAATGATGAAAAATTAGATCCATCGCCATGTCGTAACGCCACGTTGGGAAACAGATCGTAATACTGAAAGTCTCGGCTATTCTTATTCGTGTAGGTAACTGGCGCCTTGGAGTTATCGTTTTGCCTACGAAAATGGTTTGGACACGTGGTAGTTTGCTGACAAGGATTCTTTGGAAGACATTTGCATGTGACGTCGTAGTTGCAGCGTGCTGTTGAGAATGTAGTCTGACAGTATTGATCATACGCGTTGCATGCAGATTTTGCGCATGGCTCTTGTGACTCATAGCATGAACTCGTTCGACCTCTAGTGCATCGGTTGGATTGACAATTGTTGATAGCACATGTAGTGGCACAGTCATCAATGATGCAATTACTAGTGGTGCACTCGTTGCAGCCACTTCCCCTGCGAGTGCATTCCTGTAGATTCTGTCGCCTGTAATTGTCTATAGACGGCAACGTCGGTGTTGACGTGTAGTCATGTCCGTGGTAGATGCGGGAGTGGCCTTTATCAAATTTTATCGGATGGTCGTGTCGACGCGACATGTTCATGTTAGGCTTCCAGAGGTTTCCCATCATTGACACTTGGAATGGGCTATCAGCATCTGTTGATAAGAAATTAAAGTCACACAAATTTCCACCCACCATCTATATGCCTTTCTACATTTACCCCAGCGATTGGAGTGATTCGAATCAGTTCAGGATGAAAAGTAAAGTAGACAAATATTTCATGAACTCACTGTTAGTTCCGTTATAAACGTGCCTCGTCTTCTGGTTTCTTCTATTATCGCTCTTGTTGACCTTTACGTCCTGTTGCTTGGTATCAATTTGTATCGGATCAATCTCTTGTGTAACGGAATCATTAAACAGATTTAAAATCCTCAGTAAGCTGCTGACAGACGTCGACTGAGTCGTGGGCAGTCTTGCTGGAAACACAGGCCGTTTATTATTATATCCCGATGCGCTACGTAAACAAGTAAAGTGTTAGTAAGTAAGACTGAAAACGTGCCATTTATATTAGTTGTAGACGAGCAAAGTCCGGGGTACTTGGTATCTGGGTACGTTCCCAATGGACACTGGGTAGCTGGAAAGCCGATCATGTAAACTGGTTGACCGTGAATATTGCCACTAGGTGCAAAGTTGCATACCAATCTAGCTAAAGGTATCTTTCTGCCTGCAATCTGGAAATTGAATATTGTTCGTAATGTGGCGCGGGCTACTCCGATAGCTGAAACTCATTAAAGTAAATGACATCGATTGCGACGGTGGAGCATACTGGCACTTATGGCCCACGTGATAAGACTGCAGAGTTAGTGATGTCGCTGGGAATACTTTCGTACAGTCGATAGCACGTTAACTTTTATACTAGCATGCTGCAATGTTACCTACATTACAAACTACTTTGCAACGAAAACATGAATAAATGCTGTAGCGTAAAGAGAAAGACATTTGACAGACGAACTGTGTTTGAGCGTTGTTTTAATGAATAGTAAAAATAAAATAAATAAACTCACGCCGAGGAGGTAGGCAGAAGCACCAATCACGAGAACTGGGCCCACGTTTTGCCGAGTTCATTAGGTCCCAATTAGGTTAATGAATAGTGTTTTTATAAAATATGAATGTGAATGAATACTAACATAGAATTTCGCTCTACCACAGCCCACTGTATGTGTCTCCGCCCATATGAGCTGTGTGAAATAATCAGAGTTCCCATCCTTGGAACTGTGAAACAAACTTATTATTTTGTGTAAAGAACAAAAGCTTAATATCATAGCCATATTATATCAGTGTATCCATATCAGTAACTTTTCCATTCAACTTGAAAGGCACATGTAACATAGCAGAGAGCAAGAATATACAGGTTGATGTAATGTAGATTGTACATCATAGGCAGGTAAACAATTTTGTTCCGCGTATTACGTCAATAAATCTCTTAATAGCATTAGGGCAAAACTTTCTCGGCAGACTCTTGCTGATTCGTAACTCGTGTTTTTATATTCAAACAAACTGCTTTGCTTACAATATTGGCAGTTACCTAGTAAACTTTGGGCTAAATTAAGATTAATAGCAATGTTTTTTCACGTGAATGGTGCCAACAATGCTGTCTTTAAACAGATTAGACGTTGTAACTTTACTGACTCTAACAGAGATTGGACGGTTTCACGCCCGTCGATATCGTCGGCGATATTTACACGAGATTTTTTGTCACAACGGCCGGCCAACGGTTCAGTGATTTTTATTTATTACAACGAAGACTACATTCCATGCGAAGATGTCGTGTCGTTCGTTAGGGGGTATCCATGAATTACGTAAGGTATTCAGGAGGCGAGGGGATCGAGCCGAATCTTAATCATTTGGTCCCCCAAATAACATTTAGTAAGATTCGGCTAATAAGGGTTGTCTTGGCAAATATTACGTAATTTTTTTTAACAAAAATTGATGTGATTTATGAATGTACAAACCTCCAAGTCCTCCGTTGACTAAATTAGAATAAATATTTTATTAATTTCTGTTTAAGTGTTTATTATTTAATTTATCACTGTGATTCAAGATTACAGCAATATTCCCAAATACAAGTCCTTGCTAGTCAAGGCAAATTGTGTTTCTTTTGAAATAAATCCAACACTTTTATACTCAAGCCACCACTTTTGGGAAGGGTGGAGGGGGTCGAGAAAAATCATCTCACCAAGGGGGGGTGTACGATTCGTGGTCTACTATGACAATTCGATGTACACACTAAAGTCGTTCAACTCACAGATTAACAAGTAGGAAGACTCAACGTATTGCACATAAATATCATAATAAACTATGAATTGTAGTTTCATGAACTGTAGCTCAGATGTTTTAGGTACGTTTTGTATTCGTCGCTACAGCTCCCGTGTGAGGCAGGTATTAGCGTTTCTAATTAAGTAAGTGGACGGCACCAAAGAAGCACTCACTATCCCATTAAACCGTCTCATTTACATACTCTTTGCTCTTTTACACAGTCGCATTTTGGATAGCTAAAACACGTTGCTAGCACTCAAAATCACGGTAAAGAGTCAGGGCCGATTTCTGAATAGAGAAATTCGCTCAGTAATTACTGAACTCTAATAGTGCTGTCTCGTCAAATTTCTTTAGCAAAGAGCGTGACAGAACGTTACTTAAGTATTTACTTAGTGTAAATTCTCAATTCAGAAATCGGCCCTAAGGCAAGGAAAGGTTACGTTTTTTTATTAATAAGTTTGCTATTCTTTGATGTTACTGCGTCTGGTTACCCATCCGGCCGTACACTGTCGGTATTAACCTGTTGTAGTAAGACACGCTGCCGGCATAGGCCAAAGACTGCATGAACCATAGTTCCACGAAACTCTTCACGTTGAGACCAGTAGTCGAACCGGACACTGATGCTATATTCTGACCGACTGACATGTTCACTAAAATGGAAAGAGCATGTTAGTGTAGGGATTTAAATTTGCTATTGACCTCGACAGTTACAGTCAGATACAGTCGATAGCTGATCGACTATTACATGTTGGGCTACAAAGGGCTATACAGGAAAAATGTGTTCTCTACACACGTATGTAAAAGTGATCGTGTTGTCGACTGTAGAAATATATTTTTCACCTCACTCGCTCGGAAAACCTCATTTTATAGTGCGAAATCTGCGTGGAAAAGTCTATTTTATCCGCTAGCGTGGTAATGTCAAGAGTGTAATTTCTGAACGCAACGGAAAAAAAAAGAAAAATTCAAAAAGTTGAAAGTTATCACAATTCACGTAAATTTGTCGGATTTGTCCTGTGCTAAGATATTTGAACTACAAAAATGAGTGATTCTAGCAGCGAAGACGATATGATTTCAACACCTACAGAATTAATGGACGTTTACAAAATGCCGAGTTGAGCTTTCTCCCTGAAAAATCGCGAAGTGAGGTGAAAAGTGTGTTCCGCATAGCTGCAAAATTATTTGTTCTCTCGTGTCTTGAAAGCCTCGCTACGCTCAGGAATCTATTTTCGAACCATTCGCTTCGCTCATGGTTCAATCTTAGATTCCTTCGCTTGCTCAGCTTTCAATTTCAACACTCGCGCCAAATAACCACTTTGCATAACAAATAGCAGCTACTGGTAGAAGTTTTGGCAGAATTTTTTGTTAGAAGTTATACTTACCTAAATTTCGACATTGATCGGCCTTCTCTCGGTTCAAGGAAGGATCACATTGATCAGCCCAACGTTGAGCAAATATTGCCAATTCATCAGACCAGCTCTGTGAAAACCATAAATAGAGGTAAATTACATCATGAACTAAAAAAAAAAACCTAACATAGACATTTACATACAGGCACATTCATTGCTTCTGGCCCCAATCTTCAGAGTATCCGGAGTAGATATTCGGGATTCGAACCCGGGACCTCTCTCATGGCAGGCAGTGCGCTTACCGCTGCGCCTCAGACGTCGTCAATAGGATCGGATCGATGGTAATAGGAAATAAATCAACCAGTATTCGTTAACAATTGGCCATAGGCTGCCGCGCGACTTCTTTCTGTCCTCGGCCATCCTCATCCAGCCGCAGCCTACCTGGCCTAGCCAGGTGGGCGTCCTACGTTAAGTTTGCCTATTTGTGGTAAACCATCAGCTATGGTTCTTCGGTAAATGTCAACAGCCCACCTCCTCTTCAACTCCTCAATATAATTAGTACCTATTAGTAAGTATTAAATTGTACAGAAGACTATAGAAGATTCGTAGTAAACATTATGATATGTCATACCTAGGTATCTATGATGTGAACTGCATTACTCATTTAAATAAACATGAGGGCGTGAGGTCTAGGTACCCGTTTTGATACGATAATCGAGAATCTCTGGCGCGGATCCAGCCTTCAAAAAGTTTGTGGTCACAGCCACCCAAAAATCGGTGAAGTTCGTGTCGGAGTACATTATTATGTACAAGACTAAGATTGTATAGTTCTACGTGCACAAAACCGTAGGACAAATACTATTAACAACCCTGAGGGTAATAAATAAGGCCTTATTTAGCTATTAAATTATAAAATAAAATAACTAGTCACTGTAATAACTTTAGTCGGTAGCCCGATGGTCGGACGATGTGGCCAGGTTGGCAAGGGGCCGATGGATGCGAATGGCGAGAGACCACGAGATGTGGCGTAATGGGGAAAAGGCCTATGCTGATATAGACCCGACAGTGGGTATAGGTGAGCTGATGATGATAATAACTATACTGTGTGACTCCTGGTGTACATACAAAAAAAAATCTATCTGTCTATCTATCTTTACCCCACACTTTATCACTGATAAGAACTGAAGATTTGCTAAAGGTCATACGAACGGTGGCGTGGTGGCCGGGTCACTTTCCTCTAAAATGGTTGAGACTGGTGATGGGTAACCCCCTCGTTATGCTCGTGATCGGTTGATGTTCGTGTGTTTAATATTTAATGTTTAATTCCTTCTTTTGTAAGAAAATTAACTAATGTTTTGACTTTGAAAGTTATCGATGGCAATCATAGATAACAGTAGCAGTTGATTAATTAAGTTTAAGATGATTTCAGAAAAGATGGTCAGAGTGGAGGTTTTTTCGTGCTGCCTTTTTCTCCAAAATACTACATTTACCTACTTTCAACAAACAGAATGTAAATTCTTTCCGATGAATCGATTCAAATTCGACTATCGATTTCAACAAACTGTGAAAGTGTGACGTTTCAAGTCTCAGTGTTGTGGGCATGCCCTTCGTGCCCACAACGTTACACCGAAAAAATATTACAGCACAAAAGTCATCAGAAAATTGACTTTAAAGCCGGTCACGTAGTCGGAATTCGATTTCGATTCGGGATTCCGAAGGTAATAAATTTGGACTTCCCACATAGATCTATACGGTAGTTTTCCGTTGAACATTTTCTCTGATTCTGAATTGTACTTGGTGGCTTGTGCGTTTGGAAGTACTTTTTAAATTTTTGTTTTAATAAAAGAATCATAAGAATAATTGTTTTGATCTGTAGAAACTCGCGCCATTGTAAAAAGAAAACAAAAATAATTAAAAGTATTTGATAAATAACAACCAATAACAATAACAACTTTGACGTACATGATTTCATTATTTATAAAAAATAAGTGGTTATTTTGGTGCAGTATACAAATAAGTTGTTGTTGTCAGTTATACAATATGCCTGAAATTTCAGTGAAATAATGGTACCAAAAATAAACAAGCTACATTTAAAACTTGACACTTCAAAAAACGGTCGACGGATGGTTAGGTACTAGGGGTATTTTAATTCAACGTTATGGGATATGTGAGAAGGTTAGGAGTATAGGGTTAAACTCGTGCAATTTACTCGGCTCAGTCAGTAAAACTGTGGAACGAAATGGTGGATCGACGAAAAACGTTTCGTGAATATTTAAAAAGCCGGGCTAACCCTCGTCCATAACTAGTACCCCTCCAGCTAGATACATTCCACTAACAGTTCGTATTAATTATTGTATTACATTTAAGATGATTTGAGAAAAGACGTTTTTTCGCTGCCTTTTTCTCCACTATATTCGGCCTCAAGGCAGCGGCTAACATTAACATTATATGTAAACTGACATTCAACAAACAGAATGTAAACTCTTTACGTGATATTTGATTACATGCAATTAATGTAATATTATTGTTGACAGTTTGCTGGCTACAAATGTTGCTAAAATATTGCGGTTTTAACCTAGCGCACTAAATTTTCTTTCATAGATCTTTTATGTAGGTAACTAGCTATTTAAATTAATTAGGGATGAATTATTACGAACGAGTCATTCTATTCCGAACTCATAAAGAATACCCATTTATGTGATATTTCCCAAGTCCGGCCTTCCGCATTTATTGTGCTAATCCTAACTCATCCTATTTCGAACAAAAATAAGCAGGAATTGAAACTGAACCTAAGAGGAATCTCTTTAAAGCATCAAAACCAATGACTCTTCGAAATAGACATTAATATCTCACCACAGTCTTCATGTTCCCAGCTTGAGGTAGAGCAAGGTTCTGCGCCATTCCTCGCGCTACGAAACATCTTCGTTCGTTAATTTTGCCAACAATCGCTTTAATTTCATCTCTACTTAATGCAGCATTCTTGTCATAGCCCCTGCACTGCTTACCTGGCCCTGAAGCCTACGGGATATTCTTAGGGTAAGATAAGATGATCTCATTATTAACTTTATTCAGGACTAGGTGTGCCCCGCGGCGTTACCCGCGTTTTATTAGGGAAGATAAAATGTATATCAACAGTAAAAATAATAACTATTCACAGTTTTAGGGATTTTCCCATGGGAATAATATATTTTCCCGCAGTAAAACGTAGCCTATGTGTTAATCCAGGATGTCGGCTAACTCCATATCAAATTTTATTAAAATCGCTCCAGCCGTTTAGGCGAGAAGAAGTAACAAACATACACACTCATAAACTTTCGCCTTTATAATATTAGAGATAGAGATTAGAGATACTTACTTACTTGACTTTTTGTCGTAAGAGTCCGACCTGGTTTCGCTCTGGTCGGACTCTTCCGATAGTAAGTCAAGTAAGTGTATCCGGAATAAAGTTAATAATGTGTTGTGTTTAGGAAAGCTTAAGACAATCTTGGTTGCTCGTCCAAATACAACAATGAAGAGTACATTACATAAATGTAACGCATGTATCCCGAGGGTTAGGTGGAGACCAAGGTTTGTTACTGACAGACCTCTTTCGCTTCACCAACATTTCCTTACATTTCAGCTCAGAAAGTTACTTACATTGTATTTGCAAAGTACGTGATCTGAACATAACTTGCAATAGTTCGTTAGGCAATTAATTCTCGTAAAAAATATTAACGTGACTATAAATTTAACACTGATCATACTAAAAACGTGTAAATCATAAATTGTTTACCAAACAAATAAATACAAAATTAATGACTTTATTATCAATCGCGACCATTTAGATCGGAAATCATAAACGGGCCATGTCTGTCATTGTCAGGTAAAATGGGTGTTTTTATCAATTTCTGTTATGGTTTTTATGTTTCAATTTCTGTTAATCGGAAATTTCTGTTTCCTAGCCTCAAATAACATAGTTTTGCAGAAAACGTCTTATCCGTTTCACCAAAAAAGAATCACTGACCTAAAATTAGAAAAGGGTATAAATAGTTACTTAATGATTAAGTTTTAATCTAAGCATGGGGTTATTTTATCACCCTTGTCTACGAAAATTTAATACTGAAACGCATCCAACGACATATTACGTTTTATAATATTGGGTAATAACTTACTTGTTTGCAGATGTGTCACGGAACAACGCTACGTTTTCCACACAGTTCAGCCCCATGTTTATGATACTGCAGAATTTCACAAGAAGTAAAAATTTGAAACAAAACGTGTTTGACAGAATGCTTTCGGAGGAGATGTTTTCTATAAATAATGATATACATGAAAAGGATATGTCCTATTTACCTACTTTTCAGCCCCTACCAAAACTCTATGTCTCTACTCCTACACTCGTAGTTAAGCAAAACTGGCTAGTAGAAAAGGCTAATACAACCAAACCTGGCACTATAATGCCGGACAGTAGAGACGCGGCTGCCCCACGTAAGGAAAAGAGCAAAAATGCCTCCGTAGAAATCAACAAAGATCAAGATTTAACCATTGAAAAAATCAACGATCACAATAAAAAAGACAAGATTCTTGGTCCAAGAAGCTTATCACACTATACAAGAGCATCGCAGAGAAGAAAAGAAACAAACTTGCGGGAAAGTAAGCTCTGCACCTGTATGGTGACCAATCCATCGACTTCATGCTCCCATGTGTGCACCGGACCGCCTAGTAAACGTCATACCCCTGCGTGCACCCGCAAACATTCAATCACTGATTTACAACCAAAACCTCCAAATTTACACCCATTAGACCTAGACAAAAATTCATCCCCGGTCGCTTTGACACCTATTTATCCTGTGCAGTATTTCCCGAATTACTACATACATATGTCAGTACCTTCCGATATTTACGACTATGAAGTGAGCACCAGGAAACGTAAACATAAACATCGGAAGAAAACAAAAATGCCTGACTATTACATTACCTCTGACAAATATCTTTACTACGATGAAGTCAAAACTCCGGTGGAACATAAAGACCAAGTGGATTACGATGAAGAATATAAAGAACATATAAATATTTACTTTGATGATGATAAGAAAGTGAAAGTACCTAATAAGAAAAAATACAGCGAGGCAGCAAAAGATAAGGGGCTAGTTGACAGTTTGGTTAAAGATTTAAAGAAATATTTCAGTGAAGATGTTATTAGAGAATGCTATTACTCCAAAAAGTCTGCATCCAATGTTGTCACAGTTAAGGGGAATGTTTTTCTGTTAGTTATTGTACAATTTATTTTTCAATAATTACTGTCTCGCAAGATTGATCTTATTATTAGACGTTGTAAATAAGAAAGCCGAACTTTTCCTATACAAAGTGCTAAAGAAATAACGCAAAATCTGAAACCGTTTAATCTGAAGATGTCGATATAAAGTAGGTAAAGAAAAAAATATTTTTAACGCAATATTGAAACTTCATATAAAAAAACCGGATAAGAGCGAGTCTAGCTCGCCCATCAAGTACATACTCGCAGATTTTTCCGAACTTCAAGGACATTTTTTTTGAATAATTACAAATGTATAGTTTTCAGATTTTATTGTATGTATAGTTTGTATAAGACGATATTACTTACCAAAATTCATTGTTCTATTTCAACGAGAATATGAATATCATATGAATTTTGTTTCCATTGAGTGTTGTAATATACGTTTTCGCGGCATAAACGGCTGTATCTTTTTTATGACTGGCTTATTGAAATATACTGAAACGGTCACAGTGATTGTCGTAATTTTGATACATTTTGTATATGAAATTGAATGACGTAATATCATGTGGGCCCGTGAATATATGGAAAATTGGGTCCCCTTATGCAATAAAAAGTCACGCTACTCGAAAGCAAATTGAACATGAATTATTCACGATCTGATAAATAACTACATACCTAACTGCGTATTTCCACTGGGAGCTCTCTCGTACAGTAGAGCCACAGAGCTTTATAAATCTTTGCCCTTGATTTTGCCACCCGTTTAAATTTTGCCGAGGCAATACATTGTACAGTATTCTAGTTGGTTAAAATGTAATTGGATCGAGAGTGATAGGTACGCAATTCAAGGCACCTATTGAAATCTACGATTGATTGATTATAATCTAAAGGTGCCTTTCTTGATATCGAGATGTGAGAAAGAAGTATAGCCGACCGCTGATCAACTTTGTTGACTTTTTTGTTACAAACTCGCCGGAGCCGTAACAAAGCAATAGGCTTATGGATCTATTTCCTATTGCAAAGCTTGTTGTGTGGTCGACTGTACTACCATAATTATGTAGCTATTAATAGGATTTTTTATGACTTGCGATACTCGAACATAGCGGACCTGTCGGCGGACGTAAGGGTTGTGTGTGTGTCGGTTCGCTGCTGAGAAAAACTAAAGTGACTTTAGAGTACCTATATTCTATTTACTGAAGCGAACGACTAAAGGTAAACAAAGACACAGCATCTCTCAAACTTACATCTCACTCAAAATAGCTCATGCACGCAGCTTTGCTTGCATCGTTGTAGGTACTATTATGTATTCTGTGGCATCGTTTACATCGGTTTGGCAGAATCAGCGTTGGGTCCGGCTCGCTCGCCCATATTTTCCGTTTCGTAATAACAAACACAAAAGTATAAAACAACTGGACGATGGACCAAAAAACTTTACCAATACCTTATTTACAATGATGAACAGACTAAAGATAAGTTACCTATTTTATTTTCTTTAGTCGCACTCCCATCAACAACGTCAATCTTACTTTTTTTTGTCTTTAATTAAAAAAGAGGTTCGTAGTCAGCTCTCCATACTTCTTCCTACACTTCGCGTAGCTCATTAGCATAAAATAGTCGATCATAATCGGCCTAAGTCCCTCATCTTTCCTAGTTGCGAACATATTTGGCAGCAGTAGGATCGCTTTTATTTGAGGACCACTAAAATTTTAGGTATTTTTTGGGGCATAGATCTCTTAAGCAAATGGTATTTTCATGATAAAATAAAATATTAGTTAAATAAACTGCAAGTGGGGGATAAATCAGGTAATAACAGTGTTATTGTGTTAATTGCTTCATGGTATTTACTAGGCATATCGTTTTGTATAACTTTGCTAAATATTATGCAGCGTTATAAATGTGGCATATTGAAAAACCAAATATTTGACATGTTGACACTTAGTCGTTCGCTTCAAAAAATAGACTGTATAACAGTGGTGGGCAAACTTTTTTAATGGGGGGCCACAAAGTTTAAAACAATCTAGAGGAGGGCCAGAATTACAGAAAAAATGTTTTCTGTTAAAGCTTTAATCATAATATTACAGCAATGTTACTAATTTTTATTCAGAGCCCTGCAATGGTAGGCGTTCGAGACATATGGAATTGTTTTTGATTTTTCATAATATTTTCGAAAACAGGTCCAGCTGTGACGAATCAACTTTCAACAGTGCGAAAAAGTGTTCATGCGGAATTCAGCTTTCGGCAGTGCAACACAGGAAGGACGCGGCTAGTTTAGCTTCACTTAGGTATATGTAGAGATGTGCCAGATGGGAAGCTTCCCATTCCCGGCAATAATGGGAAGCTTCCCACTCCCGGCATTGCCGGCAACAATGGGAACGATCCCAATGATATGGTTATGAACATTTTTCTTATTTCTTTGCCAACTTGCGGGGGTGTTACTGTAAATATTAATTGTAATGTTATTATCGACAGATCCCGAGAAAGAAAGAGACATCTATACGTTATCGAGGAGCTAAATGCGGAGAAGGGATAGGCGCTGTGATAGCGTTTTTTTGTTGTTCGTTCGTCAATTTTCAACTTTTAATAAAAAATGGTGCCAGCAAGAGGCAGTGTTCATGAACATTTTAGAATAGTCAAAGAAGGTGGAGTAAAAAATGCAACAAAATTTGCGCGCCATCTTGTAAAATGCAAGAAAGCCTCGTTAGTGATTAAACAATCATTTGAAAAAACAGACACTAACGCTGCAAGCAGTGGAGCTGCAGCAGAACAAAATGTGGAAAAATTAAACAAATTTAATTTTTGCAGGTTTAATAGTCACTAAGGGAGAGACTGTTTTCAGAAATTGTTTTATTTACCAAACATACCGTAGAGATAGGAAATTTTAATGGCAAATAATGTGGTAAAATATAGCTGTAATTAGAAATTAAACTTGTGGTTAAAAAAAAGAACGCATTAGGAAATAACTAAAGTAACTTCTGGCAAAAAATATGCTAAATAAATGAATGATGATTTCCCAATAAACATGAGTCAAAATTACAAAATTTGTAAATATTTCGAAAGTTTTCTTTTAATACAACAATAACAGTATTAAAAAATGTAAGAATAAATGGTTTTACAAAAAAATAAATGGCAAAATAATTCCTTAAAATGACTCCGTTATAAAATAAACATTGAGATTGATAAGATTTTTAATAAAACAAAAGTACAAAATACCGGAATCGGCCATATTAACTGAAACAGCAATCAAAGTGAATGACGTCACGACTAGCTACAACGGCCGTGCTAGCTACAGTGGATGTTATTGTTTATTCGTGGCTCAATATCGTGGTTCATAATCAACAATCGAACAATATTTTATTGAGGCAAATCAGCTCTAGTTTACCCAGAGTTGACTTGTTGATATTGAGCGAGTTTCTCGCATCAAATAGACACTTTTGCTCATCTGAATACCAAAATGTGAAAAGTTCTTTCATCATCATCATCGTTAGCCTACCGCTGCCCACTGTTGGGTATAGGCCTTTTCCCCCAAATGCCATTTCCCTCGGTCTCTCGCCACCCGCATCCACGGACCTTCCGCCGACTCAACGACATCGTCCGACCATCGGGCCACAGGTCTGCCTACTGACCGTCATCCTGTTCTCGGCCACCACTCTGTGATTGCCTTGGTCCACCTGCGGTCTTCCCGCCTCGCCAGGTGTCCCGCCCATTTCCACTTCAGTCTTGAGACTCTTTCGCCAATGTCATCAAACCTTGTCCGGCGACGGATGACGACATTGGGTACTCGATCTACGAATCTAAGACCTAGCATGGCTCGCTACATTGCTCTTTGTGCTACTTTAATTCGGTGCATATTCTGCTTTGTGAAGTTTCGGCTCCATATGTGAGAATGGCTAGAACACACTGGTCATAATTATGTCTTGGTTTTTAGACATTGCGGAATCTTTGATTCGAAAACATTGGCAAGATTCCCGACTTCTAAGACGTTGGTGAAGAGCTTAGGCGAGATAGTGTCACGTTGGCGTACACCCCTGTTGATATTGACAGGGTTAGTAAGCTCATTTTGGCTTCAGTTTTAGATAGTTTAGCTCTACTTGGAGGCCGTACTAATAGCACTCCCATATTCTGTAAAGCCAGCAAATGATTTATAAAGTCACAGTTTATCTCTATCTATAATAACTTTATCTCTCATTATTTTCTTGTTTCGAACATAAACAAACAGTTTGTTCGGTGCTGCTGTTGATGTGTTTTTGCACAGAGAGACGTTTTGTTCACTTTCTTAATTCAGCATAGATATAATGCCGTATTTACATAGTCATTACGTCACAAGCGACGCCATGATATTTTGGAGCGTTTCCGCGCGTATTTAAAATTGAATAGCATAAAATATCATAAATTTGTACGAAAACTAAGTTTTTTTGTGGATTTTTTTCGAAAATAGTAGCCGTCTACCTACTAGACATAATAGAAGGAAAATTCGAAATCTGTCATCATGCCTATTATTGTAACTCCCTTACAAAATATTAACGAATTCAAGTTTTTAAATTGTATTTTTTTCACTTTTTACACAAACTCGAAACTTGCAACGGCTAATTTTTATGAACAGTAAAAAAATAAATTCACTTTTAGAATTTTTTGGTATTTTTCAAAATTCAGTAACCTCTAACAGAGAAATTTCCCTCCAACATTCGTAATTTAGGACATCCCAAGGGGATTTTGTTTCATATTGAATATCATGCTTCACATTAATCACTAATTAACTATTCCCAAGAACTCTATCTTAGTTAACATTTGAACTAATGCATTGTTCCCAATAATTGCCGGCAACGATCCCACGATAATTCCCACTTCTGGGATCGTTCCCGGGAACGGCACATCGCTAGGTATATGTTATCCATCTATTGTTCTACTAAGTAGAATCTACTAAGTAGAATCTACTTTATACTTCTCGACCGTCAAAACATAGTTATAGCGGGCCATATACTATCCATGTCGATGGACCCTCGCCGGGCCGGATTAAATACTTTCGCGGCCCTTCTTTGCCCATCATTGCCACTCACCACTTCAGTCTTCGGCGACAATACCACGGAAGTACAGCAACTGCAACGTTGCCGAAACGTCGGGAATTTAGTGAATTGAATTTTACTTAATGAATATTTTTATGTAATTGATGCAGACTTTGAATTCGTTCACCATATTATAAGGGGAAATTCTAACCATATTATGGTGTCAGTTGTGAAAAATACACAGCACATTTTTTTTATTTGTTACCTAAATTACTTCACTTAAGCATAAACAATCACTCGTAGCCTCGGCTGCCTGAGTGATCTTAAACGATCACTAAGGTTAAGCAACATACGGCGCGTTCAGTCCATGGATGGGTCATCGTCTAGGACTAACGCTAGTGGCATTTTTCCGAGCGATTCCGTGCTTCGCAAGGCACGTTAAGCTGTTGGTGCCGGCTGCAGTCGATAGATGGCAGTCGTTAAGCCAAGTCAGAGGCCTTAGGGCGGCTTGAAAACTTCTGACACTAAGACCAGCCACTAGTCTTACAAGCCTCCACCAATCCGGACTTGGCCCCCGTGGTGGAGTATGGCCTATACCTTCCTCATGGAAGAGACCCGTGCCCCTCGGTGGAGACATAATGGGTTGATGATGAAGCATAAACAAACAATAAAAGGACAAAAAGTAATTAAAAATATGTTTTGAGTGTGTTAAGGTCGGCGCCGGCAAACTTAATTGTTTTTAAATTGTTTACTAATATTGGGTGATAATTTCTTAAGCATTTAACATGTTAGGAAAAACTTTTTATTATTTTTTTTTTCCTACCTTTGGTACTTCCTACGACTCCGATTTGCATTCACAGTTTGGAGTCAAAGATCAGATCACGAATACTTACAAATATACCATTACTCACAAATAATGAATAATATTACTGATTTTACAAGGAAAAAATATGTGAAAAAGAAAGTCCGCCTGTAGTTAGTTATTTGAGGCGTTGGTAGTTAGTCATCGTTCCGGGGCATACTTGATGCAAAGAACGCTGCTAGCGTCATGGGAACTTTTGGGTCGGGTGTGTCCCGGGGCGGTATCTTTGATTAACTTTTGACTCTTTTTTAAATATTTTCTTGTTATTTTTGACGAAGCTGTGTGTGAATTTTGATTGTGTTTGTAACGTATTTTTGTTTAATTAAGTAAAATAAATAAATTAGAGGCGTAGCTTGGAGCACGATATCTTCGAGAGTAGAGACTTGGGGGTTTTCACGCAGTGTTCTGACCGCTTCCCATCATCATTCATTACATACTTTGACCGACGAAAATTTACTTATCGCTTTATCATCACAGCCCAGTAAATACAAGCGAAAGATTTCATCTCATTTCGGCCATATTGTCTGCTCCCCAAGGTTTAATGAAAGAATTAATGAAACGATATTTGCAATTGACACCGTGGATAGTCTTTGTTATTACTTCCTTTGTTTATTTGGTTGCCAAAAATGATGACGGATAAATTCGATAAATATGACCAGCCCCTGTAGCGTCTAGACGCTAATGTGTGTTATTTATTAATTTAGCCAAAGTAGTAAATGTAGTCTCCGATGCGGGGGTAGCGGAGCGGTGAAACGCCGGCTTCTCGTTCGGGAGGTAGTGAGTTCGAAACACGGCATGTGAACAAATGACTTTGTTTTCGAAGCTACGTACATTTGTGAAGTTGTAGTAGCAATACTATTCGCTAATTGTGAAGGTATATATCGTGAGGGAACCTGAGTGAGGTGTCCACATACCTCAGCAGCGCTTGAAATTGCCAATCCGCGTTGGGCACACGTGGTGATTAAGCCTATTTATGTTTTCTCTGAGAGAAGGCCTGTGCCATACAATGGAACCTTTATATAGTAACATTGTTATTTATTACTTATAAAACTTTTATGACTATGTCTTTTTGTTTTTCATGGCGAGGAAATTACACTTCTTGTGTTCGCTGTCACTGCTTGTTACGCTAGGTACATTCGTCAGCACATCATGGTATACACCCATGCACTCTACTCCGTTGCATTACGAGCGAATTTTCAACTGAAATGTGAAGATTGACGTGCTGTCGACTGTACTTACAAAAAGGAATAATTGTATTATAACGCTTGATCCTTAACAAAGGCTCTTAAATATTTTTATTTTTAATAACAACTACGGGGTTATCTTTAATTAAAAATGTAATAAAAATTTTTTGAAGTTGCAACTGTTTGATTAAGTCCTAAAATTGAGAGGAGGAAACAGCTTGTTAATGTCTTATGTTGTTCAGAACCATAATTTATTACAGTCTTTTCAATCTTTTTGCTACAAATAAATATTCTAGCAACTCTCCAGCCCGCCAAGACCATATCAAAAGAGTAAGTACCTAATTTCAAAAATTAAATGAAGTCTTTCGGGACTGCAATATAAAATGCTTCAATACGCAAGAATTGTGTGCGTCAGCGCGGCTGAAAATTTACTAAATTAACGCTGGCATTTTGGTTTAGTTCCGTGAAAGTTTACTGCGGTTAAAAATCGTGAGCGCGAAACAAATATTTACTACTGTGGCTTTTTCACTCAGTTCCATAAAAAGTCTTTGACCTCCAAAACAAAGGATCTGTCTTGAAAGCTAGCCAGATATTTTTTGGTGGCTAAATTGTCGAAGGAATTTTCATAAGAACTCAGCGCCTACGATTTACTGAATTTCGAAAATTTACTAAATATGTGGGGCTAATTTCAATCACTTCAGTAATAACTCAGCGCTTTCAAAGACAAAAGATGTTGTAAGGTAGCCAGAGAATTACTAAAGAGTTACTGAGAATTAACTAAATTTACTTAAAAGATAAGAGAACTGTACCTTATACCGAAAAATATAAGAAATTGACGGTGAAATTTCCACTACAATTTACACTAACGAAGATAAAAGATCTGTCTATTGATCTGGCAATGTAATAAATTGGCGATGGGAAATTGATTATTTCCGGTAAAATAGAAGGTTCATATTGGTGCCAATAAATTAATGGGCTGACATTTTTAAGTATTTCAATATGGATTGATATTTTCATTCCGATATTTTAAAACTCAGCGCCCTCGAAAATACAAGAAACGATTTTAAAGTCTGTAAATCCCGACCGTTCGTGATTGTTTGTTTAATTATACCCAGCTAAATTGGTGGTTTTTCTTAATTAACTACCAACCTTGCATTTTACTTTGCTTGGATGGCGCCCGCGACCCTCCGAGCAAGACTTCGCTACCTTCCGGGGCAGTCGCGATTCACAGTTTGAAAATCACTGATTTACTAAATGAAGTGAGGCCATTGAATTTAAGAGTAAGAACTCCGCTGATTCTAGATTTTATGTGCGTAGTGCGTAAACACGCGAACAATATTGTTTTGAATATATCAACCAGATCTAACCCGTGTGGTAACAAAGCGTAATTACTTAGGACGTAACCCACTCAGAGATTAATAAAATTTGCACTTCCACACATTACCCGAATGTGGCAGACTATTGTCTTTGAGTATGTAAATTTTAATTACTTTACTACTTGACTGATTCGTAGGCCTAGCGGTTAGCGCACTTGACTACAGAAACAGAGGTCGTATTTTCGATTCCCACTAGGAATAAGGCTGACATTCAGAGACGAATCCTAAGTTCACGCTTAGATCAGTCTTAGAAAAGTGAACTAAAGTCGTACTTAGTAAAGTGCCGTAATTTTCGTATTCATAGATGATTCACAGTACTTAAGAAAGTCATCTATATTGTCTATCATTTCTTAGTGAGGTAGTTCTTACCGGTTTTTTAAATTTGACATTGCTACACGAGAGCAGGACAACATCATACAATTTTATATATGTCAGAGTGAATAAAAAAAATCCCACAGGTAATGCTCGTAGAACATCAGTGAAATGACGTTTGGAGTAGTCTGTGAACAAAAGGCTTAGAAGTGACAGTTCTAAGTTCACGTAAAGTCACCGATATTGACTACTTACACTTAGCTAAGCACCATTTCATACTAAACTTGCTAAGATTCGATTCTGAATACGAAATGTTTTTAAGTACGTGATTTTGACATTTCTGAGACCAGTCTTTGCTTAGTTTTCGTCTCTGAATGTCAGCCTAAGCTTGCTAAGATTCGATTCTGAATACGAAATGTTTCTAAGTACGTGATTTTGACATTTCTGAGACCAGTCTTTGCTTAGTTTTCGTCTCTGAATGTCAGCCTAAGTATTAATTAGTGGGAATAAGTACCAGGGAATTATTTATTTATTTGGATTACATTATTATTATTTCTTGTTTTGATGGCAACCAGCCGATGTCGACAAATTCTGCCAAAATCTTGACACGAAATGGGCAATTTTTTTTTAAGCTACTTAAATTTTGATTTCTTTGTGAAGACTTTGTGAACTAAATGAAGATTCTATCTACAGCAATTCTGAAACAATATAAAAAACGACATTACAGTACATTAACTCAAAAAATACAATAATTAAGAAGGTACGCACTTAATACTACTACACGAAAAACAAAACTCTAGTTATAACTTAATATCATTACATTACTTTATTAATAATAATAGATTTACATGTCAAGATATTATTACTAGGTAAGGTAGGTTTCCGTGTGGAGTTTCTGGTCTTCCATCGGACGCGTCCCCCGGGTGGCGGATAGGGGAACGCCCTCCAGATATGGGGGGTACCGGCTTCGGCCGGCGCGGACCAAAACCAGAGGGAGGGGGACGTCCAGTGACTTGCGCTGCTGGATGTCCCGCGGGGTCCACTATGGGCCCCGCACCCGTAACCCCACACTGAGTGGGGCCAGGGGCCTTCGGGCCGCGAGGAGACAACCTCTATAAAAAACACACGGTGGGGTCCTCCTCTATGTCCCTCTGTTCAGCAGAGGGCATAGAGGAGGTTGAGGGAGGGTCACAGACGGCAGGTTGGGGGACCTGCCGTCCGACATCGTGACGGGAGAAGGGGGTGGGGGGCCCATGCCCCTTCTCCAGTGAGGGTGGGCCCGACTCCTTGCGAGCCGGGTCGACGTCGCCGGGGCGCCGCTGTCGCATTCGCGTTGTGGTTTCACACCACTTGCGAGATCCGGCGGCGCCCCATTGCACGAGCGACAGGACGGCCCCCGGGTGTTTTAGGAGGTATGCCTCTCCTATTATTAGGAGAGGAGAGTCCGACACACGGCCGTCGCCCTCCCCCAAGGGTGGCGGTTATGGTGCACAAAGCATTTCACCCCGTTAACAAAAAAAAAGGTAAGGTAGCTTAAACATTAGGTATTGTTAGGTGTGCACTTTATATTTTATTACATTTGTACAAAGTAAATTCTGCATTTCCATGTCTGTGCTGTCCGTACTTTGGAGCCGGGACAAGTGATTTTTTTGAAGTTATTACAATTATAACTCTTTCTCAAACTACCACGGAACTACTACATTCAGACCACGAAAAACTAAACAATAAAGGTAAAATAAACAATAAATAGTCAATCATTAATCACTTTACTGCGAAACAGTTCCGAGGCACGCAATAGATTAAAAAAGAAATTCAGCCCGTTGTAAAGTCCACACAGTATTTTCATAAACATAATGTAATCTAAATCCGTAGATAAAATTAATAATGTGTGAGGATTGAGGAGCCAGGCACGATTCATCAAAATGAGTTTACAAGGATCTTTATTAAATAATAAATGTAAAATGAATATTTCAATTTGTCATATAATGCAAGGAGAAATTTTTATTGTATAATGTAAGAAAAAATACAGCCCTTGTTGTGTGGTCCCTTAGTCCTCACAGCAGTCACAGCTCTCGTCAGGTCTCAGAAAAATACAAAATAATGAATGAAATAAGGTGCATGCATTTAGTAAACAATCATCATCATCAACTCATAGGGACACGGGTCTCTTCCCTGAAGAAGGTATAGGCCATACTCCACCACGGGGGCCAAGTCCGGATTGGTGGAAGCTTGTAAGACTAGTGGCTGGTCTTACTGTCAGAAGTTTTCAAGCCGCCCAAAGGCCTCTGACTTGGCTTAACGACTGCCATCTATCGACGGCAGCGGGCACCAACTGCTTAGGGTGCCTTGCGAAGCACGGAACCGCTCGGAAAAATGCCACTAGCGTTAGTCATAGACGGTCACCCATCCATGTACTGCTCGCGCCCTATGTTGCTTAACCTTCGAGATCGTTTAACATCACTCAGACAGCCGGGGCTACGAGCCATAGTAAACAATATGCCAAGTTTAAATAAACAACAACACCTTTGCAGTGTCAAAAGATTTTTTCTCAAACATGCTTGGAAATTTGTGCATTATTTCGACAACCTTCGAAATTTCTGTACTGGCCAATTACACGCGAGCAGCGGCCTGAAAAAGTTCGATGAAAATTCATAACTGTCGTGTTTATCGGCCAAATAAATGGGTGACGACGGACCCAAATGCTGGCACTGCACCAGTTTATCAGCACCCCGAAAAAAACCTCAAAATATAAGATATAATATTTATAAATTCAAGGTTACAAGGATAAGAAACAAATTTTGATAGTTTATTTATTGTACTAACAACAATGTGTATAGTTTGACTTTTATCAAGGCGCTTCTATCTTGAGGAGAATTGAACGTTGTGTGATTAAAAGTGATTTTCGACCATTCTGAGCCATCAAGGGTAAGATTTTACTTACGTTTATTAATCATTGAGTAATGCTATTAAAGCACTATCTATAAATACCGGTATTTAAACAAATTCTTAATGTTTTCCGCACCCTAAATTGAAATAATTTTTAGGTTATTTGTTACTTAAAATAGATACATAATGGTGCCAATAACTGGATACAGAAATTTCAAGTTTTCCAATTATCAGCACCCTGCTGGTAATAAGATAAAATAGACGTAATTATAAGGTCTTCTTTTAAAATGGACTGCGTGTAACTAAAAGTATGGTTGAGTGTTGTGTATAAGTGATTTTAGCCTTGTTTTCCAAATTTTAGCCCCATGCTGAAAATCCATTTACCATTTATCATCATGATGCTGATATTTGGTTTCCAGGTAAAGTTCCTGATTTCAAAGATCTGTCCATTATAGTCGACTGAAAGTTGACCAAATTAGATGTTAAGGCACATTTTGACGTGTTATAATTAATAGAAACGTAAAAGACTGATTATGAATAAAAAGAGTACTTATTTCTAAACTATATTTTATTTTTTAACCCTTAAAACGTATTATATTTCACAGTGCTGATAATTGGGTCAATATGTGCTGATAATTGGTAACGACTGTGCTGATAATTGGTGACAGGCTTGTTTTTTGATAAATTCTGATTTTGACTCGATAAAAACTACAAACAATGAAAAAATCTTACTTTACACAACAGGTGATTATATTCTTAACATTAATAACGCAACACAAACGTTATTGAATATTGTAATATATGAAATATGTAGAGTTGAAATTTAATGACCTCTTAGAGTGCTGATAATTGGGTCCGTCACCCTACATACTAAACTCATATCTGTCGTGTTATTTAAAAATGGAACGATCTTTTACTCCGAACAATGACAACCAAGGAGGTAACTTAATTATCAGACTTTTTTTTTAATTTCGAACTGGCTTGCGATAGAAAGCTGGATACTACCTACTGAAAAAAAAAATAACACTTTAACGCGGCAAAAAATATTGTTGTTCGTTCGTGGTTCGTCTGATTTTGAAAGTTTATTGAATTTAACAGAATGAGTTCAAGTGATGAAAATGACTGCGATGAACTTATTTTAACGCCACATGAAATTCAAGAGGCGGCAAGAGCTGTAATAAAAAACTTGTTACCGCCAAAATCGAAAGAAAACAGTTCTGCCTTAGTAGGTAGGTACTACTTATCAGAAATTTATTTCAACGTAAAGAATTTACATTCTGCTTGTTTTAATTTCCGTGCATTATCTGAGAAAAACCATATACAAACCTTGGCCACAACTAGGCATTGATGGACGAACGTGGAAATACGTGAGTCCATCAATGCCTCTTTTGCTGGCCGCTGCAGTAATGTACAATAATAGCTGAGCGACTGGACTGTGGTCCCTTAGTCCACACTAATATCAACGTACAAAATAGCGATTTATTTTATTGTAAAATAATAAAATTCGTTTTTTTTTTAATCTACTGTTAACAGCCGGCAGTTCCCCAAAGTGCTTACGAAAAAAATATTTGACAGCTGTTAACAGTAGATTAACAGACTGTTAGCGTACGAGAAACTGGGGGAAAGGGTCTTGACAGGCAGACGTACGGACAGAAAACAAGTGATCCTCTAAGCGTTCCCTTCTTTTCTTGTGAGGTTCAGAAACCCTAATGGTACGGCCACACTATCGCGATAACGCGAAGATTTGCGTTGTCGCGACATGTCTGGCCAAAAAATTCGTCCTATCGCGAATCATCATCGCGAATACAAACACCCTTCGCGCTGCTGTCGGTAAAGTACCGCACATCGAAGGGCAAAATAAATTTAGCAACGTTCTAGATTGTCGCGACGTAGGGAAGGTTTATTTGATGTGGCCAAGCTCTTAGGCCCGTAGAGCGAACACGAAATTTTGTCGCGACATCGCGAACACGAATCTTCGCCTTCAAGTGGCGCCTTCGCAGCATAACAGAAAAATAAAACAAAAAACGGCTTATACCGTAACTAGCAGCCTTCGAAGAGTACCTACAGCGGTTTTCTGCCTAAATCCGGACACCTAGCATCTAGCCCCGAGGGCGGAGTAAAGGCCCAGTCTGCCACCTCGCCCGACTTAACCCGAATATCACGGAGCAATAATTGACGAGATCAAAGCCAGCCAAGATCAAGCCAGTCAGACGGAATCAGGCCCAAATCAGAATAACGGCGCGTAATTGCTTGACTGACACTACGATCAATTTACTATTAATTGTATGATTGTTCTCTATTTGCAATACAATTAATTTGTTTAATAGCGAGTGTTTGATAGGCAAACTTAATTACCACCCATTTCCGACCCAAACAGCTATAAGAGCCAGAGATTTTACAACAACTTTGCATTGATAATTAGTTACTATTGTGTACTAATTGTGTTACTAGAGGAAGTATAGCTTAAATTACACTCATAAGCATTTCTTAATAGACGCAAGATTTGGTGGAGTTTCCCTATTAATATGGTAATGTAGAGGCTGAAAACAGGCCCTAAAATCGTACACGATCTAAAATTTGTATAACACAACTAGGCCGTCGCTTGGTTAAATTGGTATGATATTTGATGCGAGTGCTTTTACACTATGTTACAGCTTGTCCAGAAAGAGTACAGTAGAAATTAAAGAAATTAAATTATTTGCTCAGACTTTTTGTCTGTGTTTGTTAATAGATTGTGCTTACAAGCATTAAGATTTTTTATTTTTTTTTCACTATCTGCAATCAATTTTGAAAATTATAAGCAGATTTTCTCTAAGATTCATTTATTTGTGAGAGATGTGGGCCCTCTGGCCTTAACTCTCTTATTTAGTCACTAATTTATATTTATTTAAATTGTTTTTATCGTCAGGAATGGATGGTTTACTCGTATAGGTGGGTTATTCCCGGGGCCCCAAAACCATGTGTCTTTTTAGACGCTTTACATGACCACTAGTGTCAGTAAGATCAGAAGCCAGTTTATTAATATGTTGTTTAAGTCTTGCTTCGTAACATTCTCTAGCATTGTTTATTTCCTCCTTAATTGTCGGAACTTTCAGATATTCGTGTATTTCTGATACTTTCGTGAACCATGGTGCATTAGCAATCGTACGAAGGACACCATTTTGGAATCGTTGGAGTATCTCTATGTTCGAGTTACTTGCTGTTCCCAGAGCTCTATGCCATAACTCCACACTGGCTTTAATATTGATTTATATATCAGTAGTTTGTTGTCGACTGACAGTTTGGACTTCTTTCCTAATAGCCATAATAAGGATCGTACTTTTAGATTTAGTTAATCTCGCTTTTTTTGAATGTGGGTTCTCCATGTTTGTTTTCTATCAAGATGTAGGCCAAGATATTTTGCTACATCTTTTTGCGGCAGCTCTTCAGCGCCTAGTTTTACTGGTGGGCAGTTACCTTGTCTCAGAGTGTATGTCACATGTGTGGATTTAGTTGCGCTTGCTTTAATTTTCCATTTCTTCATCCATGTGTCAATTTTATTTAGGTGCAGTTGTAGTTGTTCAGTGGCTTTCCTTGGATTTATGTTACTACTCAGTGCTGCGGTGTCATCCGCGTAGATTAGTAGCTGACATGACATTCATAGTTTTGGGTATATCTGCCGTATACAGTGTGTAGAGAACTGGTCCCAGCACGGAGCCTTGTGGGACACCTGCTTGGATGTCATGGAAACTTGAAAATGATTCGCCAACACCAACTCGAAATATTCTATCCGCATTAAGATATAAATTAAAAACTTTAGCTATTACAACATTGCGTAGATCAATTAACTTCGACTTTTGGTGGTGAAGCTCCATCAAAAACGACTGTGTATCACTGGTTTAGTGAGTTTAATCGCGGGCGCAGTAAGCTCACGGACGAAGTTAAAGAAGGTCGCCCAAAATCGGTGGTTGTGCCACAAAATATTGAAAAGTTACGTATCGCGAGATAGAGGCTATTCTTGGCATATGTATGACAAGCATTCATAGGATAATACATGAACATTTGTCTGTAAAAAAAATTTGTTCGCGTTGGATCCCGCACAACTTAACTCAGGATCAAAAAGATGCTCGCGTCGAATGGTGCAAGAAAACCTTAAAAAAATTCAACGGAGGCGACTCAAAATCTGTTTATAATATCTACACAGGTGACGAATCCTGGATCTACGCGCACGATCCCGAAACTAAACAACAATCAACAGTTTGGGTGTTTCAAAATGAGCCGAACCCTACGAAAGTGGCTCGTGCAAAAAGCACTGTAAAGCAAATGGTGGCCTGCTTTTTTGGTATTAATGGCCATGTGGCTACAATACCACTGGAGAATCGCAGAACGGTTAATTCGGAGTGGTACACGACCATTTGTTTGCCGGAAGTATTTGAAGAAATACGCCAAAACAACCAGCGACGCAAAATCATACTTCACCATGACAATGCCAGCTGTCATACATCTCAGGAAACAACTACATTTTTGGATGGTCAAAAAATAGAATTGATGGGTCATCCACCGTACAGCCCTGATTTGGCTCCCAATGATTTCTATTTATTCCCAAATGTAAAGAATAAATTACGTGGTCAACGATTTTCGACCCGTGAAGATGCCGTAGATGCGTTCAAACAGCACGTTTTCGAGATACCTCAATCAGAGTGGAAAAAGTGTTTTACAAATTGGTTTCATCGAATGCAAAAGTGCATCGATCATAGTGGAGAATACTTTGAATAACAATAAAAGCATATTTAGCCATATACATTTGTTCATTAAATGCATGAATTTTTGTTTTTAACAAAAATGTTTTCATAGGGCAGTTAATGAATAGAATACGGGAAAAATAATAAAAAATATATATTTTGCTTTTTATAATGTTTATTTACGGAAAAACTATTGGTATCAAATTTGATACTTCGCGCATTAGAGGCATAAAAATATACATTTTACAAAGGTTATTGCTTATTTATGAAAATTAGCGAAGCACGTGTTATTCTTATTATCACACAAGGAAATCTTGCATTTTTTGCACATCCATGATGTTAATTTTCGACAATTTTCATATTTACACTTATTCCTTGAGTTCATGAATTCCTTTTCATGTCCTACACCATCTACACGGATGTGCACAGAGGGTACCACTTGTATTCCAGCCCGTCCTCTTTTTGGTGTGGGCTCTGGGGTATGACCTTGCTGACTACAAGTGCTTGGCCTTCCTCTCTTATTTTCTGGACGACTCTGGTACCGACATAAGGTGTCCGCAAGTTCTGTCCTGAAATCAGCTAGCTTCATTATGTCTTTTGCGTTCTTTCCTTTCTTCAAGCTTATTTTTTTGTACAGTACCCATGAGTTTATTACTGTCATATCTAAGAGGTGATAAAACTACATCGTAGTCCATTTTCGTGACTATACGAATGCGGTAGCGGCCGATGAAGCTGTCCATCAAGTCGACGCCTCCCATGTGAGCATTATACTCTTTGACAACTCTGGGGCATGAGATTTGTATATTTTTTTTCAGTTTTTTGTCGTAGCGACTGATGCTCTCTACAGGTTCTGAACCAGCATATCTAGACAACAATATTACTTGCATGTTGTCTTTCCAGCTGGTTGCCGCGAAATCCATGCCTTCATATGTGGCGACATTTTCATGGAAGGTGCCTCTTGGAACCTTAGATTTTAGCAATTCTTTTTTGTCTGGTAGCTTGCAGGCCTTGCCCAGTCGATTCTTTTGGACTGTGCCCAGACAATAAATGCCCGTTTTCGCGAGATAATGAAGCAAAGGTATGTTGTTATAGAAGTTGTCAAAGTAAATTATGTGGTTGACATGCCTTGGGACCGAACGCAGTAATCTAATGACAGTATTAGAGACTGCCCCTAAATCTGGCTCATTGGGCAAACGTCCGTGTTTTTAGTGCCGGAATACACTTCAAAATTGTATGCATATCCCATAAGACAGCATAGGACATACAATTTCAATCCCCATTTATGAGGTTTGTTGGGCAAGTACTGCTTCATAAAGTGTCCAATTTTTGTGGCACACATTTGTTCGTCTAACGATAGACGATGGTCAATTGGGACGCTCATAAATCTTTCGTTTAGAAAGTCTACGACTAGTCGAACTTTGTGCAATCTGTCGTGCTAAGATCAACTGGGAAGTGTTTGGTGTCGTCATTCATGTGAAAAATCTGTCTGATTTTTTCAAATCTATTCAAACTCATCGTTTCTGCAATTGGGCTAAACTTTACTTTATTCGACCAGTATGCCCTGACGCTTGGGTAATGATAAACTGACGTAAAAATCAGAATTCCAATGAATTTACGAAGTTCTCCGAGAGTCACAGGGTCTGTAAAATTGGGGTTTTTTTGAACGGCGTACTTATTCGACTCTTGGAGGAGTACCGACATTCATTTCTCATCAAAAAAATACGAAAAAAATTGGAATGGTGTTTCCAAGTCCAAAATCTCTTTCGGGTACTCTGTGTTTCCCTTGTTATTAAATACTTGTTCCAAAAGATCCATGTTCTTCACTTTCCATACAATACCTCGAAGATTGCCGCTGTAATTTGAAGGAATGGATTCATTTGTTTCACAATCGTTTACAAGCGGCGGATCAGAAGCATCCTCAGCATCCGTAGCTGCCTCAGCTTCTGCAGCTAAGTCTTCGTTATCTTCCAGATCCTGTTGTACCTCTCTCCGATCTTCGTAGTAGTCGATACCATCTTCGTCATCACTTCCTTCATCCTCAGAAATTTCTCCATTTTCCAGTTGACTCAATAGTCGCTCTATATCACCTGGCCTCATATTTTCCAAGTATCTGTAAATAATATTATCAAATAATTCATACCCACACCTAAATAAGCATAAGAATCAATACATACAACGAAATATCGAGAAAACAAAAGAAAACGCATGTATGCAGCAAGCGCGATAGTTTGGTTTTCATAGAGCTCGTAATGCATGAAGTATCAAAATACCAACAGAAATAAACCTTTTTCTTTGACGAAATCAAAACCAGGTTCAGGAGACATGTAACATACCAAAAATAACGTACTTACCTATTGAAAACAAATTTTCTTCTTTTGAAAACTCAAATAAAACTGATTGATTTCAAATGTTTTGTGACAGATTTCTTCAAATGTTTTCCAGCAAAAGTCATAGCTTTCAAAATTCCCACCAAAAGACAAAAACGTCAAAAAAAAGACAACTATTTTGTCAGATGACACTATTTTTTTAAATTGTTTTTTGAAAAATAAGAGGCACTGATAATGTACATACAGCCAAATGTGTAAAACAACAGAGTAAAAGCCTATAATAATCAATAACTTAACGGGTATCTAAATTGATACTCTATGCATTTAAGGGTTAACTAGCTTTTGCTACTGACTCACGATTAAGTAGTTTTGTTTTTTAGACGACCTTCACTCAGTCATCTCTTGCGCCATTTTCGCAGGCATTTTAAAAGGGTCATCATCTTTTTTGTGCCGAATGGCGGTGAAGTGTTGTGGCGAGCTGTGCACCCTTTTATTTGAGCCCAGATCAGCTCAATCATTTTGTACGGCAGTGGTACGGAGAGATTCTGAGAACGCGATGATCATTTTCTAAAGCCTGTTCATCAACTTCGTATCGTTAAAGGGACCGTTATTATTTTTGTTATTTTTGGTACGTCACTACAAAAAAATACGGTTGACATAACCTTGTGACAGCGTCGTAAGGATTTTACGCACGAACATTAAATATTGATTTCTTCTTATTTAAAATTTACATCACTGTGCAAAATATAACATTGATTGTAAGTTTACACAATGATATAGTTTCAATGACAATTATTTGCTAGTAGGATAAATAGGACATAAAAATATTTTAATCGAAAATTTAACGCCACTTCAAGGTTAGGTACGTCGTCCGTTCTAACATGACCTGTCAGGATCGTATTCTCCCAGCGGCCGGACGGTAGTTCCAAATTAAGTATTTTTCTGGGATATCTCTACTATTACTCCTTACGCGCGCCACGTCCGCGGTTTCGATTTTTTTGTGACGATGCCAGTGTCATTGGGTCTATAGGCAATTTATTTATTATATTACATGTAACCATGGATGTAATAATCAAAGAGGATTGAGTACTCTGACAAGGAGGCTCGAACTAGTGAATGTCATCTCTTTCTAAGTAGGGTGACCTTGATGTCAATGAAAACCGGACGAAACATAAGGGAAGCCAGCCGGAAGGAACGAGCGAAGTGAGTAACTTGGGCATTTACTTCCATAATGGGCGACATAGTACCTAGTGGTAGGTATATTCATTGACTGAAGAACTTTAATCTATCTTCTATCTTCTATATTTATATATATATATAAAAGGAGAAGCTGACTGACTGACTTAGAATCAACGCAGAGCCCAAACTACATAACCTAGGGGGTTGAAATTTGGCATAGGAGTTCCTTAGGGAGCCTAGGGGAGCACTAAGAAAGGATTTTTTGAAACTCACCCTCTAAAGGGGTAAACGGCGGTGTTAAAGTTTATATGGAGGTATAAAAAAATGTTGTCAGATTTTCTTGAAACATGAAACAAATACTCTTCAACACAATTGATTGAACACGTGTTTCACGGTTTTTCTAAATTTAACCCTTAACGGGAGTGAACGGGGTTGTAACATTTTGAACTAAAGTCCACGCGGACGGAGTCGCGGGCGAAAGCTAGTGTATGAATAAATCAATCGTAATATGAAGTTTACGCACTGTATCACCTATTGAACTGTCACGTATGCGACACGGGGCGATTTGTATATTCTTGGTACTGATAAAAATGCGAACTACAACGCGTTTGAGATCCTACCGTGCGATAAAGTTCCCGTCACTTTGGCGTGGTTTTACATTGAGCCCAGTTACTATAATAGAGTTCAAAGAGACCTGGAAATACTTAATTTCAACTTGTCTCTTATCGCATAGACTGGCGTTTAAAGAACCTAATGATCACTAACCCATTTATGTCCCCACCGAGTGGTACGGGTTTCTACCCTGAAGAAAGCAAAGCCATACTCCACCACGGGGACTAAGTCCGGATTGATTGGTTAAGGCTTGTAAGACTAGTGGCTGGTCTTACTGTCAGAAGTTTTCAAGCCGGCCTAAGGCCTCTGACTTGTCTTGACGACTGACATCTAACGACGACAGCCGGCACCAACTGCTTAACGTGCCTTGCTAAGCACGGAACCGCTCTGAAAAATGCCTTGAAAATGAAAAATGTCATAGACGGTCACCCATCCATGCACTGAACGCGCCCTGTGTTGCTTAACCTTCGTGATTGTTTAAGATCACTCAGGCAGCCGGGCCATGCGCAATAGTAGCAAATAACATACGCTAACCGTGAAGAAAACTTCTTGCGGTGACCTGAATGTCTGAGCTTTTCACATACCTTACAAGCTTTTATTTTATTATAATTATTATTTATATAATCACTAAAAACAACAACATTTGGTTAGTTTCGGTTAAATATGCCATCGTCCAGAAATTAGTGCTTTAAAAGTGCAAATAAGTGAACTAATTTCTTTACTTAACAAAGAAGTGGTGGGTAGTAGGAAAATAACATGCTTGAAATGCGAGCCGGTTAAGGTTCATTGTGCGACCGAGACGCAGATTGTGGCCCCCAAGAGTGAGCGAGACGGAAGCGTCAACAACAAACTTAGGGTCAACGACATGTAAACAAACACCTGCAACCACATCAGCGATTTTAACTCGGCGAGGACGCCGACGAGCCTCGGAAATGACATCCAGCGTGCCCAAAAAACCAACAAAACCAACCACATCTGAAGTTGTCAAAAAGTCCCAGGAAACGTCTACTAAACTAACTGATACACCCAAGGAACCTATCGATAAAGGTAACGGTAGTGAGTGGCAATTAGTTACCAGAAAGCACCGCCCTGACCGGCTTATAAATAAACGTACCAAACGCATAGTGCGTTGTAGCGGAGAGGCTAGCGATGTCCTATCTGCTGCTGAAAGAATTCGATACCTACACGTGTGGGGTGCACGGCTGGATACGACAGAGAAAAATGTAATCGACTACCTCAACGCAAAGAAAACCAGTACTGTATACAGCGTTACGAAACTGGAACAAAAAACACAGCGTGATTATGCGTCATTTAAAGTCGGGGTGCCCGATCAAATGATAGACGAATGTCTCAATCCCACTTTCTGGCCCATCGGATTTTCTACGGATCCGTGGTTATTTCGGCTCGAAAGAAATAGACAAAATAAAACAAACACCGAAGAAAAGTAAACATAATAGCGAATTTACACTCAGAACTTACTATCAAAATGTAAAATGGCTCAGAACAAAGTTACACAACTTTAAAAATAACATCATAATATCAAATGACCTAAACCTCATAGCGATTACTGAGACCAACTTAGACGACTCAACTTAGCGTCATATACGCTGAGCTGTGTCCCAGCGGGTGGAACGTGCTGCGCAAAGACCGCGCCGCCGCCGGCGGCGTGCGGCGCGTCCGGTCCTGCGGGGGTGGCGTGTGCCTGCTGGCGCGGTGTCCGGTGCTGCTGGAGCGTGTGTCAGAGTTCGAGACGTGTTACGGAGAGGATCTATGGGCGAGATTCCAAGTGAATGGGCAGTACATCTACGTGTGTGTCGTATATATCCCCCCGAAAGCTAAAGATGAAGAATATGTTAAATGGTTTGAAGCTGTAGAACAGATCTGTACAAAACACGACAGTGCAAAAATATTAGTTCTTGGTGATTTGAACCTCAATAGTGCAACCAACGATGTAGTAAACTACTTTAATAACTGTTTTTTAACGTGCTGTAATTTTTGTGAGTATAATTGTGTGCATAATAAGAACGACGGAATGTTAGACGTGGTGCTCACGAGCTGGGAGCTGGAGGACAGCGTGCGCGTGCGTCGGGCGAGTGCTGAGGAGGAACTGGTAAACCCCTTGTGATACTTATTCCATATAAGTTCTCCAAACAGGTAAAATTAGTTGAGCCGTCAAATATCGATACATCAAAAGATTGGAACTTTGCAAGGGCTAATTTTCTCCTGTTGTATAGTTTAATAAAAGACTTGAGTTGGAGTGAAATCTATATTGAAACTGACATAAACAAAGCCTTAGGGAGATTTTATAACTATCTTTACAACATATTTGACCAATGCATTCCAAAGAAAATACGGAAGCAATCGTGTAGTCGTGCCTATCCTGTCTTCTATACGAAAGCGATTATCCGTGTCATCTATCTATATATATAAAAGGAGAAGCTGACTGACTGACTTAGAATCAACGCAGGGCCCAAACTATAAGGGTTAGAAACTTGAAATTTAGCACAGGGGTTTTTTTTGTAACATAGGGGAGCACTAAGAAAGGATTTTTGAAAATTCATCCCCTAAGGGGGTAAAATGGGGGTTCAAAGTTAGTATTAAAGCCCACGCGGACGTAGTCGCGGGCAACAGCTAGTTATACTTATATTTGCATTTAACGAAGTTTTAACATTATAAAATGAAAGCCAAAATCAAGTCATAAAATAGCTTTAATCCAAAAATAAACACAAAGAAATAACTCATTTAAATGTATAGAATTTACAACTTGCTTATTGAGTGTTATTGTACAGTACATTACATAATGCCCTCAAATAAGGTTTGTAGTGGAAAAGAAGAGTAGAGAGAAGAGTAAAGATAAAACTCAACTTCGACCATGTTAAAATACGTTTTTAAAACCTTGAGTGGTATTGCTACAAAAATTACTTAGCATACATTCATGGCTCGATTCGAGTCTGGGCCTTTAATTTGAGAATAAGTAAAGTTCACTATCTTGCATGGATACATGGATACATGCAAGATAGTGAACTTTACTTATATTCCCAGTTATTAATAGTGAACTTTTCTTACATTTCTTATCATCAGTTACAGTAGGCTACTTTTTATCGCGGAAATCGCACTCATTCTGCGGAATTAACTTAATCATATTTTGATCTACATAAGTTTACAAATTATTTTCAGTGAACTAATTTAGAACTTTATATAATTATGGTACTCTTGGTCTCGACAAGGGTTAAATTAAAAATTAAAAATGTTGTTGCAGACAAATTTTAGTGTAGAAATTGTAAATTCAGATAATAAAATCTAACTTGCCAATACGAATAAAACTCATGTAGCTCTAGATTGATGACAAACAGTTGAATGTTTTTTTTTACAATAAAATATGCATAAAAGCTAATATACATTACAAAATAGAATATAATTATTAAGTATAAAATTAAATATTCTATTATACCTCCTGTCAATTTTTCTATTCAAACATAATATTCAAAGCTTCTTCTTTTGGGGAATGCATTCAGTCAGTTTGGGCACCTGCATCGAGCTGTGGTTGCTTCGTTGGTAGTTCTTCCAGTTCAACATTTTCTTCCGTCGCTTAGTACTTACTTTTACATTACTTTTTTCGCCACAGGCTGTAAATATTTATTTATTACTTACTTTCTAATAAACTTATTAGCAAACAAAACACAAAGGTAACAGAAAAGTCCTGTGCAACGTACCTAAAGGGGTTGGTAAGCACGTCAATAAAAAGTAAACTAAGTGATACTTTCTGAGTTATTCCCGTTTGAAAATATAAAATATAAAAAAAAACAATTTAATTCATTCAATTGTCCATTATTATCATTTTAAAGTATTTTGCGTTACAACTAGTAATAAATTGGGACCATTTTGTCAATGAGTATTTGTTGTTTGTGATAATTATTTTTTCTATAGATTGGCATAATGTACACCAAACGGCAACTTTTCATGTACAAACGTACAAACTTTAGGTATGCTACAGAGGTTTGAAGCCTTTTACTCACCACTACAAATGGTACAGGATCTTCCTTCAACCTAGGTAAGACCGTAGGTTTAAAATCTTATTTTCTAAAATACCAGCTTTTGCAGGCTTCACAAAATGCAGGATTTTGTGATGTCGAACCAGAGCCTCATATAGCATCCATCCATTTTAAACGTAAGCTTTCGTTTTTAGTAAAACTGAAAAGAGACCATTGGGTAATCAAACACATGGCCTACATTTTACAACATCATGGTCATAGTATTCCACATAAATGAGTAAGAGTAAGGGAATTCACACACGACTGCTATAATATACATTACATCCCGGGAGGTATAGCTTTACATTATATTAAAGTATCACACACGGAACAGGTAACGTAATGTATATTTCGCTTCATTTCGTTGACATACGTCTCGACCGACACACGTTCCGGCTGCTAAGGCGTTATACAGGGTGTTATGGATCTGTCGACTTACTACTATATTTAATAGATAGGTAGTTCATCAGAAGATGATTGAGATTTTGATGCACGTATGCGTTGGCACATGTGCCAAAAATAGAACGATGTGCATTGAACATCATATAAAGTAAGGAAAATTCCGAAGACTTTAAATTATATGCGGAATTATCAGACATCGCCAGCAAGTGGACAGGCATGATATTATTACAAAATTGATGACCACTGTGTTGCTACACTTTTTTTTCTTTTCTTGAGGTAGATTGATTTTTGTTACTATCCTTCATGTTAAAGGCATCTTTAATGTTACATTCCATCACTATATACAAGTTGTAACTTCCTATGTTATATCTATAAAATCATAGGTCATCAATTATTATTATTATTATTATTATTAATACGTTTATTGCACATAAGTAAAAATTACAATGGCAACGCGGCGGACTTAATGCTACAAGCATTTTCTACCAGTCAACCGCACGAGGTGTATCAATCGACTGAATCGAAGAATTGCTCGCAGCCCTGGCCGCCTGAGTGATCTTAAACGATCACGAACGTTAAGCAACATAGGGCGCGTTCAGTGCGCGGATGGGTGACCGTTTATGATTAACGCTAATGGCATTTTTCCGAGCGGTTCCATGCTTTGCAAGGCATGTTAAGCAGTTGGTACTGGCTGCCGTAGATAGATGGCAGTCGTTAAGCCAAGTCAGAGGCCATAGAGCAAGACCAGCCACTAGTCTTACAAGCCTCCATCAATCCGGACTTGGGCCCCCGTGGCGGAGTATGGCCTATACCTTCCTCAGGCTTACGAAACGTAGCTTACTACTTAACTCTAGTGTTGTCTCGTCAAGTTTCTCAGAAAAGAGCGTGACAGAACGTTATTTAAATATTTAAGTGAAATTCTCAATTCGGAAACCGGCCTTTAGCGATACTATTTATATGGAGCAAATTTATGTGGAGCAAATGATTTTTTTGAGATAGGACTCTGAATACCTATGTCGTTTAGCGACATAAGACTCCTGGTGGAGTTTTTTGAATCACCAAGAAACTTTAGGACACCCTTTACGAAGGACGATTGTAACGAGGTGCATTCGCCTAGTTGCTTTTTTTTATCATTTTCGGCCATCTAATATTCCAAATTTAATCAGTATTTGACATTCGCCACCGTGGACGGACGCAGCTGAGCCATTCAATCCTCAGCTTCCATCCAAGGTGGACTAAAACGTAATTATTTTCTGTTTTCTTCACGACCCGGATTCTCTTATTCTGCAATGATCCATAACAATATATTTTAAGGGCACATAATTGTAAGTGTTCCTGCTTTATTTTCTATTCCTAGTGTATTTTTATATTTATTTTTAGACCTTATTTAAGATTTTCTATTTGCCTTGTCCTCAGGTGCCCTTTATTTTACCATATTATAAATAAATCGAACTTCTATCGTGCCCCTGGATACCCCTCTTTTACTACGGATCGCACCCCTACCTAACCTACCGTGCGACACTGGCGCCCAACGTGGGGCCGCGTTAGGCACTCGGGCCTGAGAGGAATCGTATGCGCTGAACCATGTGTAGTTGCGATTGACTTTCGTCGTACGATAGAAAGAACACAAGCAGCTCTGAAAGGCTTACGTTGCGTCTAACTTCAAGGTGGGGTAGAATTAGAGTAGCTCAAACCCCATGACTTAGGTCCCTCAGGATTTTTTTTCCGGGGCAGATGGGGTATTGTAACGAGGTGCATTCGCCTCGTTGCTTTTTTTTATCATTTTCGGCCATCTAATATTCCAAATTTAATCAGTATTTGACATTCGCCACCGTGGACGGACGCAGCTGAGCCATTCAATCCTCAGCTTCCATCCAAGGTGGACTAAAACGTAATTATTTTCTGTTTTCTTCACGACCCGGATTCTCTTATTCTGCAATGATCTATAACAATATATTTTAAGGGCACATAATTGTAAGTGTTCCTGCTTTATTTTCTATTCCTAGTGTATTTTTATATTTATTTTTAGACCTTATTTAAGATTTTCTATTTGCCTTGTCCTTAGGTGCCCTTTATTTTACCATATTATAAATAAATCGAACTTCTATCGTGCCCCTGGATACCCCTCTTTTACTACGGATCGCACCCCTACGGTATAATATCGTAATATACGGAAAGGTATTGGGAGGTATTGAAAGGTATCGAAAGGTAAATATACATCTTCGTATCGCTCAGTACCTTTAAGGTACGAAGATGTAAGGATGTATATTATAGCTGTCGTGTGTGGTCTCCTGACGATTTCTATGGAAAGATGTAATGAGATATATCGTGCTATAATATACATCCTTACCTTATAGCCGTCGTGTGTGGAGTCCCTAAGACACACTCCTTCAGTTTGTGGCTCTCGCTCTGGACACTTTACTCTAGTTGCTTACTTATACGATTTTATGTTTTATTTGAGAAGACAAAGAGTTTAGTTTTCTATGGAAGGTTTTTCGTAGTGCTCTATCCTCTTTGATTATAACATCCTTGCATCTCAGAAGAAGGAGTACCATAGAAGGAGCGTTAAAAAATGAAAACGTGCCACATAGTCTGTTTCGTCAATTTAAATAGCCGCAAGCTCCGTCTTAGAAAGAGAAAAATATAGGCATGTCTTTGTTGCTTTTTTCGAGCGTACACCCCTTAAACGTCAGTTGGTTACCTTTGGTTACCATTATGCTACCAAATTAGAACGGCTCAGAAAATGACGGCATGCAATGTGCCGCCCAATGACATTGATTTGGCAGAGGGTGTTCTGTGTTTGGCAGTGTGTTTGACAAGAGGTTTGGGAGTGCGCCGTTTTCAAGAAGCTTGTGTATTTTATATTTACTAAAGCACCATTTGAAGTGAATTTTAGTGGATTCTCATGGTATATAGTATAAGTGCCCATCGGCATGGCGTGTGTTGTGTTAGAATGTATATCTCATTCTTCCCGAGAAGATAATGAAACAACATTCATCAGCTTCCACCGGTAAGTCTCAATTTTGTGTACCTAAAAAGGTATTTTCTCTAAGATTTCAACTATGGGCTACTAGAATTGCAAATTAGCTATTATAGAATGGTGTTTTCATCATGATTATTGTGATATTTTCGATATAAATCATAATACAAGTTTGTTGTTTGTTGTAGGGGAATAGGGATGGGACTTTCCCACTTTCTCAGTGAAAAAAAGTATCGATAGTTCGTAGAGCATATTTAGTTATTTCTTGCGTTCGTATAGTTGTTTTAATTGTTAATTATCTATTGCAGGTTACCCGAAGACAGTACAAAATAACAAATGTCGATAACGCAGTATCACGTGCAAAGTAGTCTTGGAAAAATTTACACCGCATTTGTAGCAAGCGACTGTTTCATAAACAATAGCAAGTGGCGTTGGTTGGAAACAAGTGCCGTACCTACTTTAAGCTTTTCCTTAGCCCGCAGATCATTGGTAAGGTTATAAATATACATTATAATGATACTAAAAACAAAATAAAGTCTACATACTGCACAATTCGGTATGTAAAGTATTTTTCAGGTATTATTTTTATATTTTTATTTCATAAAACATTTAATTTTAAGCCACTAATTTGAAGCTTTTTATTTTCCAAGTAACGGTTTTTTTTTAATTATTTTTAAAGTATTATTCGTGATGACGTCATTTCGTAGCCTGAATAGCTTTAAGTCTTTGCCACGTTTTCAGTACATACAAAAACACTAATAGATAACTTCAAACTTGACATTGACAACAAACAGTTGACACTTGACTTGTATGTACTGAAAACGTGGCAAAGACTTAAAGCTATTCAGGCTACGAAATGACGTCATCACGAATAATACTTTAAAAAATAATTAAAAAAAAACCGTTACTTGGAAAATAAAAAGCTTCAAATTAGTGGCTTAAAATTAAATGTTTTATGAAATAAAAATATAAAAATAATACCTGAAAAATACTTTACATACCGAATTATGTCGACTGAGGTGCACGTTTTGCTGTATGTATGTACATCAGGAATTTCACATGAGACCCGACTGTCTCGTTGGTCTAGTGGTTACTCCACTTGGATAATAAAATAGGTTGTCAGTTCCAACCTGCAAGGCGCCGTATATCACTTGTAGAATTTTTCCCTGATTATTGCCTGACTGGGTGTTTTTTTCTATCCTGGACAACGTTTAGCAGTTAAAGGTCATAACTAGTTTAATACTATCATAGTCTGATTCTGGTGCAAGTGATTTTTATTATTTTTTATGTGGAAGTTATCAACGTGAAGTACTTGTTATTTTGATGAGGCAATAAATACTTTTTTATCTTATCTTATCTTATCTTAAATAAAAACAATTTTCAGGTTGCGACCTCCGCGGAAATGGATAACGTTCGTGGGCTGCAACCAAGCTGATTTCATTTTAATTTCATAAAATATTATCTTTTACATTATGGCTGACACATTTTTGTGAAAAAAAAAAACGTTAATAGGTACTTGTAAAACAGAAGTCAGGGATAAAAAACATATAGGTACATTATAGTAATACGTGTTGGTTTCTTCTCTATTGAGCTGCAACCTGCCACTTTTTATGTGAAAAGCTTGAAACTACGTACTTTATTTGATACTAAATAATCTTGTACCAATAAAATCGTTTGGTTTTTAATATTTGTTTTATTCCATCGAACCTGGACTGATGATGTTATTACAACGGGTGCCTTGAGTAACTATGCTAGGTGGTAGGTATTTATTGGAAACAAATACGTATTCTATTAACACGACACAGGGTATCCGAGTGTGGGGCCAGAAGCAATGTATGTGCCTGTGTGTAAATGTTATGTTATGTTATTAAATAGTTTTTCCTATTTTGGTCTTGTTTTATTCATTATACTTTCTTACAGTGCCGCCATCTCATATGTTCAGTTGATAGCGGCGCTAGTGGAGAATTTAGTAGTAATATTTGAGAAATTTACCTAGAAAAATGAGAATATTTTAACCCATCTTTCAATTTTAATGAACATATATCTATAAATCTTAGTAAGTGAATAAATAAAACAAAAAATGGGGAACAGGATTTACAATTAATTACTTAGTTACAATTTTACCCACCTGAACAGATAACTTGGTGGCGCTGTATATGGTGATTATTGAAGATTTGCAAACATATTAAAAAAAAGGTTCTATATTCGCCGTACATATACTTTTTGCCATGTTACCACATAACTCGGTAAAATCTTTCTTCGATTCGCTATAGCCCTATTAGTCCCATTTATATTATTGAAAACCTGATGTAGAATTACTTACTGTTACTTATGAATATTTATTGTAACTTATTTGGTATGTTGTACCACACTTAGCACATAATAACATAACCGTAAGGGGTTCCAGCTGGTTCACTAGCACCACCAAGGAAAAATGATATTTTTTTAGAGATAAATACATTGCTAATTAGATAGATAGATAATGGTGATAATAGTGATTATCATGGGCCCATGACTGTAATTTAAAGTAATTGGAATTGGAATAATGGAATTTAGTCGTAGGTTTTTTGGTACACAGACATGGGTCCGAAAAATCACTATTAAACATGGTGATGGGATTGAAAAGATACTTTTTGCAAATTGTGAAAAAGAGGTATGATTTTTTTATCATTTAATATTAATACTTAATTACCAACATTAATTTAAAAAAATACACAGATTATGTAGATCGGAATAAATAATATCGACATCGTTATGGAGTTTGTCCCAGCCCTATCGATTTTGGCTTTGTTCAATAATCTGTGGCAACCGTGTACGATTGTAACATTTTTAGTGCATGAGTACACTACAGCTGTCTCTTTCTGGCGCAGAGATTTATCGTAAGAGTAACATGGACAGCTATACAACTGTTACTTTTTATTTTATTCCTCCTTCTATGGTACTCCTTCTTCTGAGCCTTGCATGTAACAGATATTTGTTGAAGTCTGTCAACTGTCAAGGCGTTTATAGCTTCTTCGTAGTCATAAAATATAGAATGGATTCTTTAAATTCTTACACACCTTAAATAACGCGCGATAAATTTTGGAGGCAAAGGAGAGCCTTTGCATTTGCGTTGTAAATAGTTTCTGTTCATTGGTGTTTACATGAGACCGACAATGAATCTAACGATTCAAACGTAAACAAAGTGTTTTCTGGGATGGACAGCCGTATGTTACCTTTGAGTGCTTCAAAGGTCCCTAAACTACCGCTAAATACATAATAATATTTGTTTGTGCGTTTGCAACACTGTAAAACAACCAAAATTTAAAATACTTTTGTAAATTTCTCTCTTCCTTTGTGAGGGAACGCCTTTATCTTATAAATTCAGCTTAATAATTTATCGACTAATGTATTCAGTAGGTAGGCACTTTGTAAAGAATCGCTCAAGTTAGAAGAGCATTGCTATGTCTCAGCGAGGTGTCATACTATGCTAATGATGATTAATTAGGCGAAAGCTTTGTGCCGGCTACGAAGCTCCTACTCTACCGTGAATTCACTCGACTAGGCATTTCTGTATTAGCTCAATCTAATCTTCGAGTACACTGTATCCTTAAATTAGATATTAGAAGATTAGACGATTAGACTAGACATTAGAACAGTCTTATTTTTGTTATGGTTGGATGGAACTATGATGGATGGTACCGAAGTACTTAAGTAAGCAACAATACTTAAGTACCTAAGTACTTAAGTATTGTTGCTATATCGAAAGAAGAAATTAAAAACTAAGGCCCGATTTCTGAATTGAGAATTTGCACTAAGTAAATACTTTAACTAACGTGCTGTCACGCTCTTGTCTAAAGAAATTTGACGAGACAGCACTACAGGTAAGTGATTACTTAGCGAAATTCTCAATTCAGAAATTATTGAGCCTAAGTGCTCTGGTGTACCAGTTGATTAGCTAGGTAGCCCGACTATTGAAGGTATCGATTCCGACAAGAAGAGGAATAAATAAGAATTTTATTTTCGACAACAGTCACACACTTGTGGTATAATGAAATAAACATAATAAAATGTATAGCGCAGACGTGTAAGTGTAAGACTGGCCAGAGCGGCCTAGTTATGAGAATCAAATTCTTTCGGAATCCAGTCATTTGAAACAGAAATTATGTAGTACTAGCTGTGCCCCGCGGTGTTACCCGCGGTTCATCGATTTTCCCGTAGGAATAAGATATTTCCCCGCGGTAAAACGTAGCCTATGTTTTAATCCAGGGTATCGGCTAACTCCATACCAAATTTTATTAAAATCCGTCCAGCCGTTTCAGCGCTAAAGACTGACAAACATATAAACACACACACAAACTTTCACGTTTATAATATTAGTGTGATGAGCTTATGTAGTATGAAGTATTTGGTGAGCCTAATAGAGGAGCTGGTCTTAGGTACACCAGATACAGCAGTGTGTAGGTGTACCTAAATCCAAAAGCTAATTGGTAAGAAACTAAATCTGTTTACCTGAATCGCGGTTGTTTGAGTTGTGAGTTTGTAACAGTGTTTTAATGAGATTGTGTTCACGTCAGTTTTCTAAGCTAGCGATAGTTAAAAACACAGATGTCTAAATAGTGACCGTCAGAATGGCCGGTCAAGTGTCGTATTTTACTTTGAAATATGTTCCAAGAATTGCTTACTAATTGCTTATATTTGCTTACCGCCATGAGAGATTTGCTTACTGCGTATTTTAGAGGAATTCAGTCATTTATGGTTGACCGGCCATCCTGATATGGGTAAGGCCACACAAAATTGTACAAAGTAACTCTCGAGACAGTAACACAGTAACGTACGTGACAAGTAGTAACGCTCGGGACATGATAAAGCTGTGTTTACAATTGGGGACGGAAAGTATTTTTTTGGAGGGCTGTATCGAAAACAAATAATTTTACCCATTATTATTCAATATACTATTGTTCAATTATTATTTGTCAATTAAGGGCCAATTTTTCAATAGTCAGATAAAACTTAACTGGAGATTAAATTGAATGCTGTCACAGTCTAAATCAAAGGACAAGACAGTGTCAACATCAGTTTTATTCTCCAGTTAAGTTTTATCTGACTATTGAAAAACCGGCCCCAAAAAACAACAATAAAAAACACAACTTTTTATTAACATTATTATAATATACTTATTTATCAAAAATAAGCTGTGGTTTCACCTGCCATTTAATTTATAGCCCAGAACCTTTCTCACGAATCAATTATGCAAAACTATTTTTCAAATTGACTTATATTTCCAGATAATAATATAAGCGTGTTCAAACAAAAATAAAACAAGACCTCCAGCTTTATTTTATTAGTGTAGACCAAACCTATAAAATAACATATTCATAAAATAAATTCCTAGCCGTAAACAGTTAGATATATTTTACCTTTGTGAAACCAGCTTAAGGTAACACTTGGTAACTCTCGCAGCAACGCTCGGAAACTCTCGTAGTAACACTCGGTAACTCTCGCGACAGAAAAATCCTACGGCTCTAACCTAAAATGGTGATGTCTCTAAAGAAATCCACTGCAGCGCCACAATCCATGGTTAATACACAACAATACGAATGTAGAAATGAGTAACACTGATAAATAACACAAAATAAGCACGTTCAAACCTAAAAATTAGTATATAAAATTCAATAACCTTACGAGGACAACTTGATCGTCAGCACGTTAGGTCGAGTTTTGGCGCAAGATGGTTTGACTTTTTTAGTTTTTTATTATTGATAGGACTAGCATTAGTGTTGCCATATTAACACAGGTTTTAGGACTTTGGATACATTGATATTAAAGCAAATATTTGGTAACGCTTGCAATGTAACTCTCGGGACAAAATATTTCTGGAAATGTGTTTCATGTCGTAAAAATATGTAAAAAATTGTAATTAATGTTAATATAACCCGTCGTTACTAATAAAATTATATAAGGAAGCAATGTAAAATCATTCCATTCGGAATAAAATTTATTTTTTAATGTAATCTTGCACTTAAAAGTCTTGAGGTAAATTTTGGACACATACTTTCACTATGCACAGAAAAAAATGACTATTTTACAAAATATGTTACTCAATAAATACGTTACAATTTTTCAAATTTCAATAGGTTTAATATTAAATTGTACTTCTCTTAACAGAATATTACTACGCTAACCTATTTCAGTAAACTATTTATTAAGTTATTAACATATACTTTTATGGGACATGTAAAAAGTAGAAAATGTACAATTTTGCGTGGCCTTACCCATATCAGGATGGCCGGTCATAAAGCCGTAGCATAATAACTGTGTGGAATTACTGATTCTTTTGTAGCTGATAAATTGCTTACGAATTGCTTACTTAACAATTTGTAAACTAAGGTGTAGCTATCAAGGAAATAAAAATATCGTATAAGTCAGTTATAGCGTACTGAAAGCCACCAGCGCCTGTTATAACTCTAAGAGCAAAAAGTTATTATCTTGTAACTTGTGCTTACATATCGATAGGCTCTGCTGCTCGTAGCTTTTATTTTTAGTTTAAGCAAGCTACTTTTATATTTAAAACCAAAGTTGTATTGAAGTTGCATAAATTTTTACTTATGTCTATCTACTATAAGATGTAAGGAGTGTGGGACGTATAAAAGACGTGGGGAAAGGGCGTACTTGCCCCTCTTCTGTGTGGGATGCGTCCCGTCCCTTCAATGTAACTTTGTATGAAAGTGAGTTGGTAAGATTAGGGGGTTTTCTCCGCGCTCGCTCGACGTCTTTTCTGTGAGTCAAACTGCCATGTATCCGGTATCCCTCACTGATATTATAGATATTGTTAGCGTCAATTTCTGACGCAGAATGTATGACCAAAGCCATGTTAGGTTGGACAAGCAAGTAAAAAAAAATTAATCTACTCTACCTACCCAATTATGGGTCAGTGAAAAAACTGTCGAAACGCAGTACTCACCCGTAAAACTCACGCAACTTTAATAAAACTTTGATTTTAAATTTTGAATATAAAAAGTAAATACCTATACTGCTTGCTACGAAAAATAAAAGCAACGAGCAGCAGAGCCTTTTGATAAGTAAACACAAGCTACAAGATAATAACTTTTTGCTCTTAGTTATAACAGGCGCTGGTGGCTTTTAGTACCTACGCTATAACATCGCTATAACTGACTTATACGATATTTTTATTTCCTTGATAGCTACACGACCTTAGTTTACAAATTGTTAAGTAAGCAATTCGTAAGCAATTTATGAGCTACAAAAGAATCAGTAATTCCACACAGTTATTATGCTACGGCTTTATGACCGGCCATCCTGATATCAGGATGGATATCGGATATCGGTCAACCATAAATGACTGAATTCTTCTAAAATACGCAGTAAGCAAATCTCTCATGGCGGTAAGCAAATATAAGCAATTAGTAAGCAATTCTTGGAACATATTTCAAAGTAAAATACGACACTTGACCGGCCATTAACCGGCTAAAAATTACCCCACATTTAAATGTGGTAAGCCGGGCGGGGCTTGTCAATTGTCTTACCAATCGGAACGAAATCAGAACTACCCGGCAATACGTTACGAGTATACAGGGTGGTCCAATATCATGGATCAATTGAAATGGGGAGTTAGCCAAGGTCATCTTCTACCAATAAAGTCCTATACAGGGTGGTAAAATTCTCAACGGTTTTGAACTTATGATTGATTTTCGGTTTTTTTCAAGAAAAGAGTTCCTACTACTTATTAAGAGCAATAAAAAAAAAAGTACTTACTTTTGGTGGTTGTTTTTTTTTGAGAGTGACGGTCCATGATGAGAATGTTACAAAAAAAAATTCATCGTCCCTGTCTTTATGGATCATGAGAAATTAAAATTTTTTACGGATCTCGTATCATAATTGTTTGATCCAACATTTTCGTCATTGATTTAAAAAAAAAAAGTGTACTGCGGAAACCTGCCCCAGTAGTAGAAAAACTGGACCATTTCATGAGGATTGTAAAAAGATACAACTCAAAGCCCTATCTCTCCTGAGTCTTTTATTATTGAGCTTTATTCTCAGCAAAGTTGCATTTTTTTAAATCAACTTTTGGTCCTAACTAATTTGAGTTACAAAGTACTGTTATAGGACATAAAAATAAGTCGCAAAAGGATAAAAAAATTACACCAGATAATTAGAATAGACAGTTTAATCAAAAATAAAAAAATAAACTTTTTCATAGAAGATGTTCAAAATTTCTAGCTCTCACTCGGAGGCAGAGTCGACATCTTCTAATAAAATTTCTTTTTAACAATCTAAAGGCCCGGTGATTATTTTTCACCTGGTGGGTGGCCGCTGATATTCTTCGTCGAAGCTCCTGCTCCGTGTTGCACTCCTTTTCGTATACCACTTCCTTGAAGTAACCCCAAAGAAAAAAATCTATGGGGTTTAGATCGGGTGAGCGCGGTGGCCATTGAATAGTTCCACCGCGACCGATCCAGCGATTTGGAAATACTTCATTTAGGTGACTTCTCACATCACGAGCGAAGCGCGGAGGTGCGCCGTCATGTTGCAGCCACATAGCGCTTCTTGTTTCAAGAGAAACGTCTTCTAATAATGGGTCAAGTTCCTCTTGTAAGAATGACAAATAAATTTGACCATTCACTCTTGCAGGCAGCTCGTTAACTGTCCTTCGACGATCCCGGCCCACATGTTGACTCCGAATTTGTGTTGGAGGTGGTCTCGTCGAATAATGTGAGGATTCACATACTCGTAGTGGTGCAGGTTGTGAATATTAAAAACACCAGTGCGTTGAAACATACTTTCGTCCGACCACATAATTTTATTTAGAAATTCGGGATCTTCTCTGTTGCGCCGGAGCATCTCTGTGCAAAAAAGTTGTCTTTTTTCGTAATCAGCCGGCAGCAGTGCTTGCACGCGCTGGACATGATACGGATGTATCATGTTCCGTTTTAAAACGCGTTGCACAGTCGTTTTCGGGACACCTAATGTTCTTGAAATTCGCCGTTGACTCGTCGACGGGTCATTCGATATTTCTTGAAGAATTTGATCTTCCATTTCCAAATCATGTACCATAGGGCGCCCGGTTCTCGTCGCGCTACTTCCAGGAATATGGCCCTCTACGTAAGCGTTGTGTACACGCTGGAATACTCTGTAGTCGGGATAGCGATCACGATTCAGAAAACGTCGCCGATATTCTCTTGCTGCTTCACGAGCGTTTCCGTCACAAAAACCGTACACAAAATGCATGTTAGCATAGTCACGGGCTGAGTAAGCCATTTTTAATAGTCCAAATTCACTAATACACAACTGAGTCCAGTAAGAAATGCCAAGTTCGTAGGTGAAAATCCAAAACAAAGTCCAGTAAGAAATGCCAAGTTTGTAGGTGAAAATCCAAAACAGAGTCCAGGGAGAATGCAAAGTTCGAAGCGATAAAAAAAGAGCAGCGCAAAAAGTGACAACCGAATAACCGTGTTAAGGAGCGAACAGCAAGCAGAACACTAAGTAAAAGTTGCTGGAGACGTGTAAAGGGTCACTAGCAGGTAGCTAGCGCAGGTAGTAAACCTCTCTTTGTTCCTGGGACCCCATTTCGAACCGGTAAATTCTTAGAATACAAACAAAGCTTTTGTTTAGTGTTATTTTATTAACTGGTGGTAGCACAAGAAAAGTGACACCGACGGGACAAGAGCTACGAAAAAAGATCGTAACGACCTGTCCGTTGTTAGAACTTAATTTTTAAATCCATTTTTGACTTATTTTTATGTCCTAGAACAGTGCTTTGTTACTCAAATTAGTTAGAACCAAAAGTTGATTTAAAAAAATGCAACTTTGCTGAGAATAAAGGTCAATAATAAAAGACTCAGGAGAGATAGGACTTTGAGTTGTATCTTTTTACAATCCTCATGAAATGGTCCAGTTTTTCTACTACTGGGGCAGGTTTCCGCAGTACACTTTTTTTTTAAATCAATGACGAAAATGTTGGATCAAACAATTATGATACGAGATCCGTAAAAAAATAATTAATTTCTCATGATCCATAAAGACAGGGACGATGAATTTTTTTTTTGTTACATTCTCATCATGGTCCGTCACTCTCAAAAAAAAAACAACCACCTAAAGTAAGTACTTTTTTTTTATTGCTCTTAATAAGTAGTAGGAACTCTTTTCTTGAAAAAAACCGAAAATCAATCATAAGTTCAAAACCGCTGAGAATTTTACCACCCTGTATAGGACTTTATTGGTAGAAGATGACCTTGTCTAACTCCCCATTTCATTTGATCCATGATATTTGGACCACTCTGTATATTTGCACCTACATATAGATATTTCGTCGCTAAGCAGTTGGTGCCGGCTGCCGTCGATATAGAGAAATCGTTAAGCCAAGTCAGAGGCCTTAGGTCGGCTTGAAAACTTCTGACAGTAAGACCAGCCACTAGTTTTACAAGCCTCCACCAATCCGGACTTGCCCCTCGTGGTGGAGTATGGCATAACTTTCCTCAGGGATGAGACCCGTGCCCTTCGGTAGGGACATAATGGGTTGTTGATGAGTATGGTGACAGATATTTCGATGCATTATATTAATGGTTTGACGTTTTTCTGTACAACCATTCATCAGTTAAGCTATCATTTAGTATCGCTCCATCAACGTTCATGTCGATATGCATGGCGCACAGAATGAACCAATTTATTGATTCATTGTAGAGTAATTTATTTTACAAACTTCTTACGCTCGTTTCATTGGCAGAGACTAATCGAGAAACAGGGGCCGCTTCTGAGTGTGAAATTTGTAAGATTTTATTTTCTATATAGGTAATTGTATACCATTATATTTTTGGCTGTTGCTGTGTAGGCGTTTGAGGAATGGCGTTTGGCTTTTCTCGATTATTAATTATAATAGTAATTATTCATTCACCGCGCTGCTCTCGTTGCTAGGACCGCATCCATCATTAGCCGGGGAAGCTGTCATTGGGCACAAAGTTAGCGGATATCGGAAGCAACAAAATGAAAATAAAACGAACACGCCCGAGTTCAGTCCCGCCAAACAATTACTTACTTTTTCACGTTTTAGGTGTTTCTTTCATTCAGTTCGAAATTCGCGGGGAATAATACTCCAATTCAGACTGAGCAGGGTTTTATTACTTGTTATTTTACATACCTATTGTAGTGAAGGTTTGCTAGATATATCATTTGTCACTTTCATGCGTTACTATTTTAAAATAGGAGTAAAAAGTTGTTCAAAAACCACTATTCATGAGGATACAAGTCTATGAGGGACTATAAATGGCTCATTAATTCGGTTCTTTATCCGAGACGCTGCCTGTGTGAGACATGACATATGACGTTGAAGCTTCGACTTCATGTATTTGTGGCTGCGAAGTTAAAGTGAAAATGGAAGGAAATTAAGGCCACACAGAATTAGGCCGTCTTTTGTCGGTCATAAATACATTATTTTTCTTGTCATAATTGCCGCTCAGGGTGGAAATTGCCAGTCGTTCCCTAGGCTACTCAGGGAAAATAAGCGATAATCTGACATTATGAAAATAGAAGGTAGGTAGGTAATTTTCATAAAACGTATTATTAGGCGCTTTACGGTTGTGTCTTTTACTTTTCCTAGGATGTGTTGGCCATTCTACACGCCCACCGAAGAAAAAAATTGTTCCTTTTTACAGATCGAATAGTTAACAGAAAGTGTCGCGAGCGTTCAATCAATCAATCAATCAATCAAAATATTTATTGCACCATAATGTAAAACAAGGTCTTAAATAACACTGAGTGTATAGTACCGATTATGGACCCTTGTCGGGCGTGGCAATATAACTTAAAACTAACATGCTTATTATAAAAAAATATATTTATTGTAAGCGGGAACACAAATATTTCTTATTACTAACTTTATCCATGAATTATTCTTAACTTAATTAGGAATTTCCCTTAAATTAAGTTGTTAAATTGTTGTTAATTAACTGGTTGTAATATACATAGTTGTTATTTAAATACTCTTCAATTGTGTAAGAACAGATTTCTATTAGATATTTTTTAAGTTTATTGTTAAATAGTGATAGTTTTGGTATTTCTTTTAATGAGTTGGGTAGTTTATTAAATAATCTAATTGCCATATAGTATGGGCTTTGGTTGAGCATTTTTATTCTAGATTGTGGTAGATTTAATCTTTCCTTATGACGTGTATTTATGGTATGGGTGTCCTCTACTTGGGGAAACATGTTACGGTTTTTGTGTACAAAGATGCATGTTTCGTGTATATAAATTGAGGGAAGTGTCATAAGTTTGTATATTAGAAAGTACGGCTTACAGCTTTGTCTATTTTTGATCTGTGCAAGTATTCTGACACATTTTTTCTGGGAAATGAATAAATCATTTGCATCTACACTGTTTCCCCACAACATTATCCCGTAGCGCAGCCAGGAGTATGCGTAGGCATAATATGCCGACAGTGCAGTTTCGGTATTTGTACTATGTTTCAGCTGTAGGCGTAAGGCGTAAGTGAATTTAGATAATTTGGCTTTTATGTATTGTATATGGCTTTTCCAATTTAAGTTTGTATCGATTTTTATACCTAGTAGGTTGAAGTTGTTTATTTGTTCTATATTGTGATTTTCAAAGGTTATGTTGATATCTAGGGGTTTTTTCTTATATGTTCTAAATTCTATTATTTTTGTTTTATTAAAGTTTATTTCTAAATTGTGATAGTGTCGATCATTACATTTGTTGGGTCTGAATCTCTGTCTAATTTTAGTAGTACAGAAACGTCGTCGGTGAATAGTATTGGGTGGGAGATGTCTGTATTCAGTACCTTGGGTAAGTCATTTATATATATATATATATATATATATATATAAGAAAGAGTACACACCCTAAGACACTTCTTGGGGTATAGAGTTTCTTTGATGTTTTTCAATAGACCGTACCATTTGTAACTCATTTGTTTTTTTATTTGGGTGTTCTATTTGTACTAATTGTTTTCTGTTTTGAAGGTATGAATGCAACCATTTGTGTGCTTGACCACGAATGCCGGATTGGTAGATTTTGTCTAGTAAAATTTTATACGACACTTTATCGTAGGCTTTGGTCATGTCAAGGAGTAGACCAAGAGCAACTTTTTTGTCGTTTATTTGTTCGAGAGTCAGTTGAATAAATTTGTATACCGCTAGTGTTGTGGATCTTGTTTTACGAAAACCGTTTTGACTGTCATCGAGTATTTTTTTTTTCTAGGAAATGATATAATCGATTACACATCGCTTTTTCGTAGACTTTTGAAAATGTAGGTAGTAGCGCTATTGGTCTGTAGTGGCTAGGAATTGTTTTATTGTCTTTTTTGTGGAGTGGTTTTACTATTGAAGTTTTTAATGAATCTGGAAATTTGCCTTCTTCAAAGCTTTTGTTGATTAAATTTGCTAATGGTACACACAGTTCTTTTGCACATTGTTTAATTAAAATTGGCGGTATGTCATCAATACCATAACAATGTTGTTTTTTATAGAGTTTATTATCTTTAGAATTTCATTTTCGTCAACAGGTCGAAGGTACATGGAGCAAGTTGGGGAGTTTGTGACGGGACGTCCTTGTGCCTGGTTATTAGGATCAATTTCACCTATGGATAGAAAATATTCGTTAAACTTGTTTGCTATTTTAGTGGGGCATTCTACAATATCGTTGTTTATTTCTAGTTTTAGATTACTTATTTTTTTATTTTTTGTTTTACCTGTTTTATTGTTAATTATTTTCCACATAGTAATTACTTTATTGTCTGAGTTCATCATTTGGCTGATATAGTCTTTTCTTTTTGAAATTTTTACACTGCGTTTTAATATTTTACTGTATTTTAAATAATATTTTTCGATTACTTCGCTTTTTGTTTCGTTTAAAATTATTTTTAAAGCTCTTTTATGCAAGCAAGCCTTTTTTAATCCATTAGTTAGCCAACCTTTTTTTGGTGAGCTTTTAATTTTTACTTTTTGTTTTGGAATATGGTCAGTTAGATGCTTATTTATTATTGATTGAAATGTATCATAGCTTTCATTGGCATTTTCGTCGTTTTTAATGGTCGAAGTCCAATTTATTTCATGAAGAGAATCTTTGAAGGCTTTTATTTTTGGTTTGAAAATATTCTTTTCTCAATAAACCAAGTTTGATTTTTGTTGTATTCCTTTGTATTTATGATTATATTTACTGATTTGTGATCTGATAGGCCATGATCTTCAATGAACTGTTTGTGCTTATCTTGTTTATAATTTGTGAAAATTTAAGGTCAATACATGTAGAGGTGGTTTTTGTTACACGAGTTGGTTCCTTTATAATTTGCGCAAGATTAAAAGATTTCATTACGTTTAGGAGTTCTTCACTTTGTTTATTTTTCTTATCTTTTGTGTCTATATTGAAGTCGCCACCAATTATTATATATTTATTTTTTTCCTTATTATTTAATTTCGTGAGTACTTTTGTTATTTGTTTATAGAATATTTGTATTTGGCGATCTCCTCTATATAATCCTATTATTATACAATTTAAATTTGGTATTTCAATTGCACTTATCTCTATAATATATTCTATGGAAAAGTTGACAATATCGACTCTATTTGTATATTCCATAGTATCCTTTAGTAGTATGCATACTCCACCTCCTGTACGTTGTTGCCTACAGAATATCGATGCCATATTGTATCCAGGAAATTTTAATGAGTCGCAAGTATGCATCCTTCCAGAGTTCAGATAGTGAGAGCAGTATAATGTTGGAGTTATGTAAAATATGTTCTATAAGATGAGTTTTATTCCCGATGCTTTGTATGTTTTGTGCGTTTCTCTATTAGGTATACGTCGCCTTCAGTGGACGATCTTTTAGTGTGCTTTACCGGATTATTTTTGTATGCTATGGGAAAGGAACTGCGGTTAGCTAGATTCCCAGAAGTTATCTTTATATTTCAAGCAACGAATTCAGATTACGCCAAAATCAGAATTCAGTGCACCGTAATCAGAAAATTGTGCATCGAAATCATGAAAGTGCGGCCAAGAATGGAGGTCCATACTCTCTTTCAGCGGCGTTACAAAATAAACGTGAACATGTATTGTCTATTGTATTTTCTGTCCCGTAGACAGAGAATAGATAGACGAGACATAACCATAGAAAAAAAAATAAGAAAGAGATAACATAATGCGAGTCTTGTAAAGTGTAAGCGAGAAACAGTAATGATCTTCTGTCCCTTACTCGCGTATGCGTTTTTGTTTGTTTGCCACAGCTCGATGTGTGGCAGACAAACTTACGTCAAATCTGGGATTTATCTAGTTTCACATTGATTTTCGGCAGATATTCGTGTTTTTCTCCATAGGATTGTATCTAGTTTTTATGTTTCGGTGCAGTTGAACGAAAGTGATGCAATGGAGATTTACAGCATTTTAGGCTGTGGAAGCCGCAATGAGCGAAAAGACGCCAACTTAGAGGTTATATTCGTAAGTGCCCTTAATTCTTCTCTTAGAGCTGTTTTTATGATGTGAAAGACTATGCAAAGGAATCAATAGCACATAAAATGCATCTACTGCCCACCATTACCCCTAAATTAGTCGTGAAAACAAAATCGAGAATTTGATTGTTTTGGTGTTACCCGTCTAAATTATGTAGGTGCTCTTACGATAGATTCGCAATCTAACTGCGACCATTTTAATTTAGAGGGCTTATACTAATTTTAGGGTTACCAGACTAATGATATAAAAAATCCCGTTGGCAAAGACGGCTACATATGAAATAAAACTCACGCCTGATATTGCCTGGTGGGTAAGCAGAGGAATCAACCACTAAAACTTGGCCCACGTTTTGACGAGGTCCCAAACGTACCAAGTAATGATTACATTGTACAAAATTATTGTACAGGTACAGTCGACAGCACGTCAATCTTCACATTTTAGTTGCAAAGTTGCACGTAATGCAACGGAGTAGAGTGCATGGGTGTATAGCATAACGTGCTGTCGACTGTACATACCGATCTGACCAGGCTATATGGAAGCAACGGGTCACTTAGACTGGCAACCGACAAAGTATACCCGCGTTTATTCCCGTCATTTCGAAACAATAACACCAAAACAATCGAGAATTTGATTGTTTTGGTGTTACCCGTCTAAATTATGTAGGTGCTCTTACGATAGATTCGCAATCTAACTGCGACCATTTTAATTTAGAGGGCTTATACTAATTTTAGGGTTACCAGACTAATGATATAAAAAATCCCGTTGGCAAAGACGGCTACATATGAAATAAAACTCACGCCTGATATCGCCTGGTGGGTAAGCAGAGGAATCAACCACTAAAACTTGGCCCACGTTTTGACGAGGTCCCAAACGTACCAAGTAATGATTACATTGTACAAAATTATTGTACAGGTACAGTCGACAGCACGTCAATCTTCACATTTTAGTTGCAAAGTTGCACGTAATGCAACGGAGTAGAGTGCATGGGTGTATACCATAACGTGCTGTCGACTGTACATACCGATCTGACCAGGCTATATGGAAGCCACGGGTCACTTAGACTGGCAACCGACAAAGTATACCCGCGTTTATTCCCGTCATTTCGAGCCCCATTGTCGTTGAAAAACAAAGAGTTTGAATTTTCTGACGGAAGCTTCTTTTACGGAACTTGCCTGCGAGGACTCCCTAAAATAAAATGAGTTATGGGTATGTAGAATATTTCAGTGATTTAATATATTCGTACATTGTTTACCTCACAAATCTATTCGCGAGTTGACCACTCAATGCATTATTACTAAGGGCGTCATTTAAAATTACGTCTTAGTCCTGGGTCTATTATTTATTCGATCTCTAGTAATTTCATAGTCAATTCAGGTACTGAACTTTAATAGACTTTAAATGGTTTTTTTAAACGTAGTTTTTGTGTTCTTTCCAGATTCTTCATGAGGCTACATCAACGTATTTTCCAATGCTTGCGGTTGCGAGTACTAGTAAAAGTGCTACTGATATTCCTAGGATGGACAGCCTGAAAAATCAGAATATACCTGGAGTCAGCAACGCCGGTCAGTAGGTCTACCATATCTGGTGATGTTGATGTCCTCCACGTTGTATCTGGCGACGGACGGCGACATTGCTGTGCGTCCATGACAGACATTTCATTACAAATAAAACGGTCTACTGTTATAATAATCTTACTTATAAGCGTAGAAAGTTTCATTTAGAATAACATGACCTTCACAGACGCACAGTAATAAATGTAGACATGATATGGTGAAATAATTAACAGGTGGACTAAGTTGTGCTAAACATAAGTACAATTTGTTTACAGGTGGATGTATCTCCTCGCAAAAACAAATTGATAAAGTAATTGGATCATGTCTAAAGCTAAAGAGCTGATCCTACTTTGCCGACAGAATGTTGTATGGAACATGTAATCACAAATTAAATTTCACACTTGCTTGTCTGCTTTTGTAAGTTCGATGCCGTGCCTGTAGTTGAAAAAAGATAAGGGGCCTTCATTATACCACTAAAGACGTAATAACTATATGCGAATTAGTTGAAATGTACCGTAGATCCAAAACCATTGGCCAGAAAAATTATCACCTTACCTTTTACAAAAGTGCTTGAAAAAATGTGTCTGTCTGCCGAACAATCCTTTCTTGACAGCCACTATCCACTTTTGATTACATGAATGTAAAAAAATATCTAAATACGACATACATCATGCTCCAAAAAAATAGTCAGCGATGGAGAAAGGATAAGAAACTTTTATACAAAACTTAATTTGTCTAAAGAACATTGATAAAAATGACATTTAACAGATATTTGCAATAATGTGTTATGTATGCAGAATCTTGTTAGTTTATAATTTAATAAAAATGTTTGCATCTGTTGAGTTATTTATTTCCCGATTTTCTGTTTGCTAGTTGTTAATATGCAAGACATACTTCGGGAATTATGTGTTATGCTGGCAACTCTCAAAAAATACCTACTTCTATCTCCATCTCAAAGGTATACGCGCGGGCCCAGTCTATTCTATTCTCTGTCTACGTTCTGTCCCGAGTTATAAGTGCGCAATAAAGTAAAATGACAATGATATTTTCAAAACATCATCATATTTAACAGAGTGACACCCTGTAACTCTGTCGCTTTTATTTATTACCATGGGTTAACTTGTACAATGTACATCTATATTGATATTTGATAATAGTCAATTCCATACTCCCAACCGTCTCGGCTGCCTTCCATAATCTCTTCTTCATCATCATCATCATCAACCCATCATGTCCCCACCAAGGGGCACGGGTCTCTTCCCTAAAGAAGGTATAGGCCATACTCCACCAAGGGGGCCGTGTCTTAATCTCGTCTTGATCATCATCATCTCGTAGATTTAGGAATGGTTCCCCGTTTCTTGTATTCAGCAAGAAACTTGGAACGCAAGAAGAATATCTGTTCAATTTACTTTCAGCGCATACTGTAGCCAAAAAAACCTTTTAAATTAATTTTTCAGTCAATTGTATTACCAACCGGAGCGATTTCCGTATTACCCGGCAAAATATTTGCGCACCGTCATAAATATATGCCACCGTCATACCACCATCTCACAACGTACCTACATCTACATAGATATTTGACGTTGACGTACAGTTACGCTGTCACTTATTAGGTACCGCCCAATCAATGTTCACGTCGTCACGCATGGCGCACAGACTGAACTAATCATAAGAGTGTACTCTACAGCACATCTTGCGATCATTTTATTGGTTAATACTAATTGAGATACTTTGAGTGTGCATTTTGTGGGAAGAAGTACTTCTATATTTTTAGGGTTCCGTACCCGCTGTCCGTCCGTCCGACTGTCACCAGGCTGAATCTCATGAAGTGTGATAGTTAGATAGTTGAAATTTTCTCAAATGATGTAACAAAAATTACTGAAAAACAGAATAAAATAACTATTTAAGGGGGTTGTCATACAACGAACGTGATTTTTTACTCGTTTTTGCTTGATTTTGGCAACTAGTAGACGCTTGAAATATTCAACTTTAAAGATAAATAATGAAATTAAAATAAAACTAATATTTAATGGGGGCTCTGATATAACAAACGTGATTTTTTTTGGTCAATATTGATAAGGGCAACAGGTAGGCGCTTGAAATATTCACAGAATATTAAGTTAAATAAAAATAAAATAAATGCTTAAAGGAGGCTCCTATACAATAGACATTTTTTTTTGCCGTTTTTATAGTTAATGGTACGGAACCCTCGTGCGCGAGTCCGACTCGCGCTTGGCCAGCTTTTTTATTCGTAGTGTTTGCCATCTTCGAGGAATTAGGTCCTAAAATATCTTTATCGGTGATGTACACATACCATAAACAAAGAAAACATCAAAGTTCTTACACATCGGCCCTGTTTTAATGTCAGCCCGTAATTCAAAACGGCTGAAGGTAGTGTAAACAAACTAAACAAGATTTTTAATAAATGCTGAAGAGTTACAATTCACTCGGCGCCTACACAAGATATTAACTCCGTTCTGTTCTTCTCTGTACATTTTTAACCACACGGTTATTAAAAGTTCCGATCAACGAATAAATCGTCGGCTTATTGCAAGAAGTCATTAACTGCCAAAAATCATTAACTGCTTTTTTTAAAGGTTTGGCCGTATTTTGACATCCTCTACAAAATGCAAAAGCTCACTTATTTCTATCTAAATTAGATAAATTATCTAAATTTTGTAGAGGATGTCAAAATAGGGCCAAACCTTTAAAAAAAGCAGTTAATGATTTTTGGCAGTTAATGACTTTTTGCAATAAGCCGACGAAATACGGATCTTTGACGTTGTGTTTAAAAAAAAGCCTGGCCAAGTGCGTGTTGTGCAACACGTAGAGTAGGGTTGCGTTAGGAGAGTTTTTTTCGGTCGGTCGGTCGGTCGGCCGGATGGTCGGTTAGTTGGTTGGTTGGTCGGTGGACCCATAAGCACCCTAATTGTGCTGTTAAACCTACTGCATACGGAGGGCGTTGTAAGTCTTCTGCGGGGTATCTTTACGTCTTTAGTACACTTGCAAAGTGTACTAAAGATACTCCTGCGCTGGGATGTTGCATCGGACCGTTTATCTCCTCTCGCATTCCATGTCGCAAGCATCGAATAGCTCCTCCAACACAATTTTCCCCTGATATTTAAAATGAGACGATCCCTTGTGCAGTAACTGGAGACATACCCGAACGCCCGTTTGGAGCTATCTCAAAATATCAAGAATTCGCTCTTGTTTAAAGTTATCGTGGAGATATGAGCTGAGACATACGTCTCACATATATTATACATAACCCCCCTCTCAAAGCTATATTACAGTTGATTGAAGAAACGTGAAAAAAATTAGGGCAGTAACCATAAAAAATGAACTTAAAAGGAAAGATATCAAGGCTAAGTAGGCTTTACAAGTTAATCAGTTATCTTATGGCCTTGAAAAGGACAATTCAAAACCATTGTTATTGTGAGCCAATCATCATCATCATCATCAACCCATTATGTCCCCACCGAGGGGCACGGGTCTCTTCCCTGAGGAAGGTATAGGCCATACTCCACCACGGGGGCCAATTCCGGATTGGTGAAGGCTTGTTGGAGCGATCGGTCCACCAAAAATTTTACAGGTTAATGAGTACCTAAATGTAACCTTACATAACTGTAATTTAATGCAATGATCGAATTTAATTGAATTGACTAGGCGACAAACTTACAAAAGGAAACTTCGTACTGCATCCAATGAAAATGACTGATGGTGGTTATTATTATATTGCACAGCTTTAAATAAATAAACGTACAAAGGCGAACTTAATAAGTGGTTAATTCTGTAAAGCAGTTATGAACCCTTTTTTATTCGGAACCCTACATTGCGCGTGGTCCAACACGTACTTGGCCGGTTTAAAAATTTTTTAATTAAAATTAAGATAAGTACAGAGTGCTTATAGTGAGCTTTTTCATTTCACTTTCGATAGCGAGAGCGTTTGCATTTTGTATAGGAGTGACAAAGAGACAACTAGGCGGCGCTCTTTGACACTCCTATATCTAAAAATTGCAAACGCTCTCGCTATCGAAAGTGAATGAAAAAACTCAGTATAAGCACTCAGAGTTTTTAAAACTGCTGGAACAAATGTTAGACGCAATGTTTCAGGTTCGCACTATTTTAAAAGTACTATTTTTGCCGCACATCCATCAAACGAATCGTGATGAATCGCACAGTTTTTTCGATATGTTTTCAGAGCAAACATTGGTTGTTTACGATCCGAAATGTCTTCAATATGTTGGCTTATCCCTCCTTAGCGAAATCCGCGCCTTCGCCCGCATTTTGAATAAATTAACGCGTCACACTGGCATTATGTTTTTTTCTAACAATTCTGCCTAAGCATGGAAAAAGCATAACCTCATGGCTATAGGAAATTGGACCAATTCCCTAAAAATGGTTTTAGTAGATCATTTGCAACAAATATTGTGCAGGTTATACAGGGTGTTGCTTTGTACAGTTAAATCCGACTCAGGGGTGGTTATTTACATGATACTGAAGCAAAAAAAAAAAACCCAAAACCCCCGCCGGACCCGTCAACATTTCAAGTGCAAATGACAGGAGCTAAGCCATATATAACTTAAGGATTTGTAGGTGATTTTCACAAAAAAACATTTTTTTTTTGCTTCAGTATCATGTAAATAACCACGCCTGAGTCGGATTTAACTCTACAAATCAACACTCTGTATAAGGTATAGGTGTACCTGATACATTTAATATTGTTTAAAACGAAATTTTTCATAATACTGCAAATTTAAATTTTACATACATACATACATAAGCTCACGCCTGTATCCCAGAGGGGTAGGCAGAGACCAGGGACTCCCAACTCCCACCTGCCACGATCCTGACATATCACTTTCGTTTCATCGACATTCATTTATACCCTGATACCCTGTGTCGTGGGTACTAAAAACAGCGACGTCACAAACATGTGAACATCCAAGACCTGGGGTTTTTTTGGTCCCCAGGCGGGATTCGAACCCGGAACCTCTGGCATGGTAGGCGGATGCGCTAACAGCTGTGGCACAGAGGTCATTAGTCGTAGCATGCACGCACTTCGGTTTCGGGTACTTTTTATCTTGCCCTTTGCTAAAACATCCCCTATTTGGTCGAATGATGTCCGCCTGGGGCGTCCCTTATTTAAATTTTATACTTTTATGTGCCTATATAACATAAGATTATTGTAATGTCATCGTTTATACCTATTAGATTTTTGAATTTTCAATAATCATCATTATCAAAACATTATGTCCACACCGAGGGGCACGGGTCTCTTCCCTGAGGAAGGTATAGGCAATATAATATAATAGATACGGTAGAAAAAAGTTTTGTTTCATTCTGGTCGGTATTCCGTTTGTTGTGAACAGGAAATGAAGAAAGTATAAATGGGACGATGGCCGGTATGCCCAGCGGAGTGGAAATCTGCTTCCCGCTAAAAATCCCGAACTGAATTAAACAATTAATATTTTTTTGTAATATGATACCCAGTGCGGGCATGTACCTATGACTTTATTTTCTAAGTTATGTGAGCAATACCACTCTTTGACGTTTAAGGAAAACATCGTGAGGAAACCTGAGGTATTCATATGCCTCAGCTCATGAATAGATAAAAATAGCCTTTAAGTTCAGGGACGTAAAAAGTAAATGGTTAACTTAAATGAAGATGAACCAAGCCGTTTGCAAAGACTTTCTCTGTAAATTCAGCGGAATCCGATAAAAATTAGGTACTTATTTATTCAGTTTAAGTATTCAAAGTGAATGGCCAAATTATGCGTAATTTTGCTAAAGGAAATATTTGAAACGCCTTGTTCAAATTAAGTTTGTTTAGATTATACTAGCTGTGCCCCGCGGTGTTACCCGCGGTTCATCGATTTTCCCGTAGGAATAAGATATTTCCCCGCGGTAAAACGTAGCCTATGTTTTAATCCAGGGTATCGGCTAACTCCATACCAAATTTTATTAAAATCCGTCCAGCCGTTTCAGCGCTAAAGACTGACAAACATATAAACACACAAACTTTCACGTTTATAATATTAGTGTGATTATTCACACAGGAAAGCGAACTAAAGGTGGACATTAAGAGCCATCGCAAACAGAGCGACATGTCGCCGCGTCAAGTCGCCGCGTCAGACACGACGTTGTCATTTGTTTCTGGCGTCTTGTCGTCGCGACTCCACGACTCTGACGCCAAGTGTGCGGAGATTCGAACAAAATATATGACAATTAATTAACTAGGTTGTAATTAACTAACTGGCTTTGGTAGTGAAGAGAGTTAACCCATTATATGCTTTACTTGCTGGTAAGTTTCTATTATAATTTAAATCCATCATGTTAATAGAACTTATTTTTAGGACCTACGACGACGCAGAACCTAGGATTACAGTAGAAACAGGATTTATGTCAAAAATGGTCGTTCATAGCGATAATGATATTTAGTCCTAGGTTTCAAACCTTTGAGTTTTTAGCCAAAGACATAGTAAGATGTTAAAAGCTTATTTTTTTATTTCAAAAATGTTTTGTTATCGACTCGATAAAAAGATGTCCCACCTATCAGTGAACGTTCACCGTGTCCAATCTACTACCGATGCTACTAGGTTACTATTGTTTACTTCGAGTACTTATATAATAAAGCATCTAGCTTTGGTCTCAATACTATGCGATGGAGTACATCTCGACCGCAGACCTCGGATGACGAACGAGATTGTGTTACAGCGCTCGTTATATCTAGTTACTAAATTGACACATTGTTTTGTATTTTATACTGGCTTATTGGCTTTACAGTAAAGGAGCTAGTATCGGTGGTAACATCCAATGCATAACATGGTCACAATACTATTATCTGTTCACCTCGCTGAAATGCAACAACCAGCATGCTCAACCTCTGAACCACACCGTATCAGTACGGTTAGCACGCGTCCGTTCCCGATACGCGTTTTCACGTCTTACGTCGATACGTCTTACGCTTATAATGTGTTAAACTAAATTTCGCTATTCCTAAATGAAAATATCAAAATTAGACAGAATTTAGATAAATAAAACACACATTACATCATTACCGTTTACAAACAAACAATGATAATGATTACGATGGTAATGACGTTTAAGACTAAGAAAAAGGGCATGTCCATGTTATGATATCATAGTGCAAGTCCGAAAAATCAATATACCTACTCCGACCACTGCTTATGAGTAAAAAAACAATAATTTCAGCCTTTTATTTAATTGAGACGAATTGAGACGTATCTAGCAGATGCGCATTGAAGAAAATATAAAATACGAAGTAGTAAGGGCGCATGTGGCAGATGTTGACTTTTCTACTTAGTAGGTATAATACGTTCCAACTAGCGTCTAAGGCGCAAATGGTCACTTGCGACCTATCTATTAAGCATTAACAACGATATCGAATAAGCGCCTATTAAACTTCCGATCATGAAATATTACTATGAAGCTCAAAGGCGTATATGTGCAAATGCGGTTATTCTACTAAGTTTATATTAATTTCGGCTTTTCATCTTCCATTTAGTCAAAAAATTGGATGCATATGCGCCCATTTCTACTACAGAAAATCGCTATAAAGCGAGATAGCGAAAAATAAAAAATACTGGCCGATGCGCCTTTTTTTGCTGATTCCAACAATGTATATAACTCAATTTCGGAAAAAATGTTATATGCGCCCTTTCAACTATCGGGGGCAGATTTATTCTATACATTTGGGAATAAATAGAAATCATTGGGAGCCAAATCAGGGCTGTACGGTGGATGACCCATCAATTCTATTTTTTGACCATCCAAAAATGTAGTGGTTTCCTGAGATGTATGACAGCTGGCATTGTCATGGTGAAGTACGATTCTGCGTCGCTGGTCGTTTTGGCGTATTTCTTCAAATACTTGTACCACTACAAATTAACCGTTCTGCGATTCTCCAGTGGTATTGTAGCCACATGGCCATTAATACCAAAAAAGCAGGCCACCATTTGCTTTACAGTGCTTTTTGCACGAGCCACTTTCGCAGGGTTCGGCTTATTTTAAAACACCCAAACTGTTGATTGTTGTTTAGTTTCGGGATCGTGCGCGTAGATCCAGGATTGTCACCTGCGTAGATATTATAAACAGATTTTGAGTTGCCTCCGTTGAATTTTTTTAAGGTTTTCTTGCACCATTCGACGCGAGCATCTTTTTGATCCTGAGTTAAGTTGTGCGGGATCCAACGCGAACAATTTTTTTTTACAGACAAATGTTCATGTAATATCCTATGAATGCTTGTCATACATATGCCCGGAATAGCCTCTATCTCGCGATACGTAACATGGCGGTCTTGCATTATTAGTTTTCGCACAGCTTCAATATTTTGTGGCACAACCACCGATTTCGGGCGACCTTCTTTAACTTCATCCGTGAGCTTACTGCGCCCGCGATTAAACTCACTAAACCAGTGATACACAGTCGTTTGTGATGGAGCTTCACCACCAAAAGTCGAAGTTAATTGATCTACGCACTGTTGTTGCGTTAAACCACGTCGAAAATCGTAATAAATCATAGCACGAATATTTTTACGAGTGAGTTCCATTTTTTCAGCGATATGACATTTTAAACCCAACAAAAACAAAACACTAACGTATATAAGAGAAAAATATTAGCGGCCAGTATTTAAAAAAAGAACGAATTTGACCATGGAGGTCAGACATTGCGTTTAAAATTTTTGGAATCCCAGATTCCGCATACATAAGTAGCAGCCTATGTACATGCAATTATTAACCTTAGTTTAAATTTACAACAGAATTGAAATTAACATTAATTTGATAACATTAGTAGTGGTGACTGTGTCCCCACACTAGGCTGAGCGTGTATCGTGGGCAACGACATCGTTATACTTTATTAAATTTATTCAGGATTCCTTTACTCACTCACCATGATTAACCTCTGCGGATCAGAGCGAAACCTGCTTAAACTCTGCCGACAAAAAATAAATTTAGTAAGTACCTATAAGAATCCGGAACAAAGTTAATAATGATTGATTGATTGAAAATATCTTCACAAAGGCGAGCTGAATGCTAAAAAGTATTTTCTTCCAGCTAACCACGCAGCTAACCAGCTGCCACCAATGTGTAGTACTTACGGAACTTATAGGCCAAAAAAGTTTTCTTTCATTAGTTGGTCGTCAATTGTCGTTAACTTGTAAAGCTTACTTAGCCGTTTTACACAGTTTTTTTTACGTTTCTACAATCTACCGTTTAGCCCGGAGAAGGAAGGCAGCCATGTCGTTTTTAACGTTATGTAGGTGAAAATGTCACAATAGAAGTATTTTACATACATCGCGCCTGACCAGATGGATAGGCCGAGACAAGGGGCTAATACATGCCACGATCCTGACCAATCACTTTCGCGGACACGTCCACTACGCAACCAAACGAACAAAAAATAAGAAATTGCTTGTGTTTGGAAGGAAAAACAATCATCACCATAGTGGGAAAAACAGGCAACATTTGGGTATTTCAATAGCATCAATAGATAGAATCTTTGAGATGAAAAAAAAAAACACAATAAGCAAGTTACTAGAATTATCAAGTTTCTATTTGCACGTTAAAATGATGGGGCTTTGTACGTACTTTCAGAGCACAAATTTATTTTTCAATGAACATACTAAATTTTAATCAAAAAATATTTTTTCTGAATTACGGGAATAAAAAAGATTTCTTTTTAAGTACTCATACCTTAACTAAACTTGTACTATGTAAGCAGTTTGTTAGGATGAATGTATTCCCTTTTTCTTTAGTCATTAAACACGCATTGTGATGAAAACACGTCTTTTAACTTGACACCTCTCGCGTCACACTTCATGGCGACCCATGCCAGTCAAAGTGCTTACGAAGATACTTTACGCGAGCGGCCGCTGATAAAATGAGTGCGCTAAAAGCTAATAGCGTGTGCGGACGTAATCTTGTGACCTTGTGCTATTTTACACCTATCACACACTTGTGATTGTGGTCTTGGTGATAGTTATATTAGGCGCCGTGTACTTCCTGTACTCGTACACAAAGTGTCAACAATACCAAAAAAACGTCATTCGGAAGGAGATTCGTGGCGAGTTTTTACGCCGACTGAACGAGAGGCTGTCGCACGGTAGGTTAGGTAGGGGTGCGATCCGTAGTAAAGTGGGGTATCCAGGGGCACGATAGAAGTTCGATTTATTTATAATATGGTAAAATAAAGGCACAATTTATGTGCCTTTAAATATTTTATGATTGTTATGGATAATAAATCAATCCAGGTCGTGGTAAAACAGAAAATAATGACATTTTAGTCTACCTTGGATGGAAGGTGAGGATTGAATGAACCAGATACGTCCGAACAGTGTGGCGAATGTCAAAAACTAATTAAATTTGGAATACTAGGTGGCCGAAAATAATAAAAAGGCAACGAGGCAAATGCACCTCGTTACAAGGCTTTCGATGAAATTCAGGCGAGGAGGTGCCGCCGGCGCTGGGAGAGTTGCCGGAGAGGAAGATCCGGAAGTTTAAAAGTGAAATATGAACTCTTGAAAAATAAAATACGTGCACATAAAAATACAAAAGTGAATAGAATTAAGAATTGGTAGGTAGTAATTAAGAAAAAAGAAAGAGGTAAGGCCTAAGTTTCATTTCTAAGCATATGTTATTAAGAACTATGGGCTATTAAATTACTTTTATAAAACAAATAACCACCTTAATGGAAGATGAAATAACTCAAACTTTAACAGAGTTAGAAACTATAAAAGTTTATCTAAGAAAACTAGGACCCAAGAGGAGATTGAAAAATACATAAATTGTAAAAGAACAAATATAAAATGCTAAGAGTTTCGTCGTAAAGTTAAAATTAATTATTAATGAAATAAGTGCGAATCCATCAGATTCAAAGACATCTTTAATTATAGAAATCAAAAATCTGAGATGTTCAAAGTGCGGTCAAAAAGGCCACCTAAAAAAAATGTGTAAAGCTAAACAACAAATAAATTTGGTAGGACAAATTGCTGACGAAAGTCACGACGATGACGGTAAGCATGACGCAATCTACAACATACGTAGCTACTGCGGCGAGGCGATGAAGTTGTCTGTCGAGGTATGTGGAGAATTTATTACGTTCGAGGTGGATAGTGGCTCTTGTGCTACAGCAATTCCTTTTGAAACATATAAACAACACTTTGCCCATTTACCTTTATCTCCGCCAAGGAAAATATTAAAATCCTACTCAGGACAAATTGTGAGTGTTGTAGGTATGTTTCAAGCTTCGGTCAAGTACGAAGGAAATTTTAAAAATCTAGAAATCGTTGTTGTTTGAGGTGGTGGGCCGGCCTTGTTAGGAAGAGATTTTTTAGCGTTGTTTGAAATGCAAATAGCGAAGGTAAATAAATGCACAGAAGTAACGGATCTCCAAAACTACTCTGAAAGGTTCCCTAAATTATTTTCGGAGAAATTAGGATGCTTAAATTAATTTAAAATAAAACTAAAGCTGAAAGCCAACAGTCAACCAATATTTTTTAGGGCCAGAACTGTCCCATTCGCTTTGCGGTCAAAAATAGAACAGGAGATAGACAGGCTTGTGGGAGAGGGTGTTTTGGAACCGGTAGATAGATCAGATTTTGCTAGCCTAACCGTCCCCGTTTTAAAACATAACGGAGAAATCAGGTTATGCGCTGACTTCTCGGTAACCCTGAATATGGTCCTACAAGTAGAGAAATACCCAATGCCTAGGACAGAAGAATTGTTTTCAAAGCTGCACGGCGGTCAACAGTTCTCCCAATTAGATTTAAGTAAAGCCTACCTTCAGCTGTGTCTTGACAATGACTCAGTCCTTGACAACAATAAACACACACAAAGGCCTATTTAAATTCACTAGGCTGGTGTATGGTTTATCTAACGCGCCAGCAATATTTCAAAAAACAATGGAATACTTATTGCAAGGGATTGATGGAGTATTGTGCTTGCTAGATGACGTATTAGTGACTGGACCTACGAAAAAAGTGCATTCTCAAAGATTAGAAGAAGTTTTCACTCGACTTCAGGAGGCGGGGCTAGTCCTGAACAAAAATAAATGTCATTTATTTCAGGATGAAGTTACGTATCTAGGCTTTCGAATAAGTAAAAAGGGCATCCACAAATGTCAAAGTAAAGTCGAAGCGATGATCAATGCGAAGCCACCCAATAATATCCATGAATTAAAGTCGTTCCTTGGATTAGTAAATTATTACAGGGTGTTTGTACCGAACGCTTCGTCCATTTTATGCCCATTAAATAACTTATTGCAGAAAGACGCCAAATGGGAGTGGACACAAATCCACAAACACTCTTTTAATAAAATAAAAGAGGAGTTAGCTTCGGAAAGGGTTTTAGCCCATTTTAACCCAGACTGCAAATTAGTGCTGACTGTAGATGCGTCGCCGTGGGGCTTGGGTGCAGTGTTAGCGCAGATAGAGGGTGATGTAGAACGGCCAATCGCTTATGCATCTAAATCGTTGAATGCGGCCGAGCGTAACTACAGCCAAATACAAAAAGAGGCAACAGCAATTGTATTTGGCGTCCGGCGTTTTCACCAATATTTATATGGTTTGGAAACACCTTTTATACTGCGTACGGATCACAAGCCGTTAATGTACATTTTCCACCCCCACAAGGGGGTACCAGAAGTCAGCGCGAACCGATTGCAACGGTATGCTTTGTTTCTTAATAGTTACAATTACGAAATACAGTACGTAAAGAGCGCATTAAATTGTGCAGATTTCTTAAGCCGGGCAACAGCTGATCGGGAGACCGCGACAAGTGATAATAGTGGGGTGACGTCACGGCCGCCGCCGTCGCAACCCGACTGGCAGCTAATAGATCGGGCTACGTATATCAATTTCGTAACCGACGGCGATCTCCCAATTACACTGTCCGAGATTCGAGAGGAAACAAAGAATGACGTCCTATTGCAATTGGTTTGTCATTACGTAATGACGGGTTGGCCTAACAAAAATGATAACAAAAACTTGATTTCTTTCTACAGTTGTAGAAATGATTTGTCCATAGATCAAGGATGTTTAATGAGGGGGCATAGGAAAGTTATTCCAAATGTATTACGTCAACGGATACTTAAGGAGCTGCATAGAACTCATTTTGGTGTAAATAAAACAAAAACCGAAGCGCGTTCTTTGTTTTGGTGGCCAGGGGTAGATAGCGATATTGAGTCGTTGATCGCAGAGTGCACGCACAGTATGCAGGCAGTTAAAACCCGCTCCGGCCCGGGCACCCCTTACCCCGTGGCCATTCCCACCAATTCCATGGTACAGGGTGCATTTAGATTTTTTCGGGCCTTTACAAGGAAAAATGTTTCTTGTGATAGTTGACGCGTATACCAAGTGGATAGAATGTTTCCCTTTAAATCATGGTTACAGTACATCAGTAGTGATTGAAAAGGTTCAGGAAGTAATGTCTAGGTTCGGCAATATTAATACATTAGTCAGCGACAATGGGACCTCATTTACGTCCCAACAATTCAGTGCTTTCTGTAAGCTCAACGGGATAAAGCATTTAACGTCCCCTACGTACTCACCCGCAAGCAATGGACAGGCAGAGATATGCGTAAAAATTGTGAAAAAACACGTAAAAGGGCTTTGTTTAGAAGGTAAATCCTGGGCGGAAATAAATACACGACTCTTAGAATTCTTGTTTAGGTATAGAAATTCAAAGCATACCACGACCGACAACTCGCCTGCCGAATTAATGTTTGGCCGGCAGCTGAGAACTCGTTTTGATTTGTTAAAACAAACCGAAGCAATAAGTACATTGCCGTCACTTTCGTCACAAGAGTGAAAAACAGTAATAGATGGCAAACAGTCCTTACAGGTTAAATATTACAAAGGCAATAGAAAAGTACAGTTTCAGCCCAACGATGCAGTGCTAATTAAGTTACATTGTAAGAATAAGTGGATAAGAGGAATTATAAGTAAGAAAATTGGCAACAGCCTTTACGATGTGTTTGTACCAGAAATCAACCAGACAATGAAAAAACATGCAAATCAAATACATACGTTAAGAGTAAATTCCCAAGAAGGAATACCTGGCAATACAAGGGATGATTCGCTGATAGAACGAGAAGAAATAGAAGAATTTCCATACTGGGCAATGTGGGAAGAGTCGAACAGTCAAAGAGCGACACCTGAGGCAGTGACCGAGGAGGAGAGCCTCTCGAATGAAGCGAAGGAGTGGGCAGAAGCCGACCCTGGACTGGAGACTGGCCCTGGACCGGAGACCGACGCGCCGGGAGATTCTGCTGAAAATGATCGGCCAGAGAGCGCCAACCAGAACCTAAACGTATTGCCAGTAAATGTAACTAGTATAGGTTCAGTTTTACCTCGTTCTCATGAAATGTCATTAAGAAATATATCTAGGGTTAATTACCAACAATATTTTTAGTATAAGTTTAAAAATGTGAAAAAAGGTTAGAAATTATGGTGGAGGGATGTTGGGATCGTGTGTTGACAATGTGGGTTAGTGCGAATAAAGCCGTTGTCCTGTACGCCCGTCTCTCATTTACAACAAGTTATTAAACACAAATGATCATGAAGTAAAAATTTACAAATTAGAGCCAGAATGGCATAACTTAAATGACTATTTTATTTACAACTTTAGTAAATCAAACAACAACGTCGACAGAGTTAAGAGTTTCTCTCAGTTTAACAAAGATCCACCTGCTTAACTAATTTTACATGTAATAAATTATATTATTAAATTGACGTTAACAATATTTACATTATTCCTGTAAAGATTTTTGACCGCTTGGAGACATACATAATTATTTATAGGAATTATTAATTTCTAGTAATGTCCATTAGGACTTGTAGACGCGCACTTCTCTGTAATCCAATATGTACATATACGTATACTTGCTCTTACCTTAGGGAATCAGGTGCTTTCTACTGAAAACCAGTGCTAATCACCCGTGGTGACCTAGCCTTTTGGTGAGCTCCAGCCTTTTTCTTTTTAAGTACTTGCGTTCGTACGATCGTACGACTATTATTTTTGTGTTATTGCTTTTCATATTTTTTTTGCGTTATATTCATTTGTGTTACAGTAGAAATAAATGTCTTTCACTCGCTTTCGTTCGGCCGGACGGCCTCACTCAGGGCGCCAGGATGGAGTGCTCCGAGGCTCGCTGGTTGTGGTGCTTTGATGGGCGGCGTTTTCGTAAATATTGTTATAAAAAAATAAATAATAAACTCACGCCCGTTATCCCCGAAGGGGTAGGCAGAGGCACCAGTCTCTAGAACTGGACCCACGTAAATATTGTTAACAGTTACAAAATGGTACATAATATAATGCTACAATCACAGATTACTAACATTTCCTGTATGTATATTTTTCATTGAATTTTCTAATATTTGCTTTACATGTGAAAGGTTTAATATTTATTTATAAAAAATATTCTAACTTTTTAAGAACCTGTTCTTTTTTTAAGTCACTTAAAAAATAGCAAAATGTTTACATCTTGGTCAATCTGTAAAAAAACATATTAACTTCTTTTACATTTGCACAGATTGGATTCTTTTTTGTTTCGTAGACTCAAGTTCTTATTTTTTTTGTTTTGAAAACCATTAAAGCAGCTTAAATGGATATGACCCGTGCACGCAAAATTACTTGTTTTGTCGAAAAATATATTAAAATAACAGAAGTTTTTTTAGGACACTGCCCATTGAAGGGTAAGCACACGGGACACGAGCATGGTTGGCTGGGGCACAAGCGAGCACACAGCTTGGTCATAGATTCTCCCTCAAAGAAAGTGTGACCGCAGTGGTGGCGTCGGCTGCGATTTGGCGGTTGTCCGAAGAGCGAGGAGTTTGACGAACGCTCGGTCGGCGGCTGTGATGTGTCCCACGTCCGGGTCGCATCAACGGCATAGGTGAAGCGTATGGAGGTGAGGCACTTGTTTAGTGTTCTCCTTTAGTGAAAATGTGAGCGCACGGAGAGCGCGCGCACGGGCGGCGGCGGCGGCTGTGACGTGAGCGTCGCCCGGGGCGCGTGCACGACGTGCGTCGAGCGCACGGAGGCGCGTCGCGTGGACGCGCAATGCGAGCACGTGGGCGCGCGGTTCAGACGACTCACGCAGCTACTCATGGTGCCTCGCCGCGTGATGCCGTTCACGCCCAGCATCTCTGCAAGGGAACGAAGTTTCGTGAAACTATAATTCGTAGTTTATTATGACGATTCGATATACATTGCGTACATCGAACTGTCAAAGTAAACTATGAATTACTCGGGTGGACTAAAGCACAAAGATCCAAATATTTTTAAATAATAAAACCCTGTATCATCATCAACCCATTAAAAACAATCAAAACCCTGTCTACCCATTATGAAATATAATATATATTGTAGAAGAAAATTCATTTTCGTAAATGGAGATTAGACCTGCACGTGGTTGGACGGTATAAAAGGCAGCGCGCGCTGGAGAGCGCCCCTCGATTCAGTCAGATTGTCAATCAGTCTGATTGTCGACATTGGTATCACAGTTGAGGACAGACGTGCGCGACACTGTAACTCCTGATTTCGCGACGCCTATTATTATAATAGGTAGCGTGAAATCGACCCGCGTCGATTCACGCCGCGGCGGGGACAGCCTTCCTCTGAAGCAGCCAGGTTGGTGAACTCTTCTCCGTGCGTTGGACCCCGGCCTTCCACAAGCGGAACTCACCGGGAAAAGACGCGCGGGGGGAGCCAGCCGACCTCGGTCGCGCCAGGCCCATCCCCAACAAGCCGCCCGCCATGGCCACCGAGCCCGGCCGCCATGGCGACCAACGCCGCGAGTCCGCTGGTCTCCCGCGAGACGCAGCGGATGAAGAGCCCGTGCCCCCGAGGGTCGCGGGCGAAGAGAACGTGGGCCCCCACCAGGAGGGGGGCCGCCTGGGAGCGCTGCGCGCCACATACAGCTCCGAAGTCTTGAGGACTCGGCGCCTACGTGACGACGGCTTACTCTCCGACGGCCTCCTCTCCTGGATGGAGGCCTACCTCAAGCTGGAGGCGGCCTACCTCAAGTGGGGCGCTGCTGATGGGGATCACGACCGCCTAGGTGACGCGAGTGGTCCACTCCAGCCTGCTCCACGCCGCCGCCGCCAGAGAACCGCCCGCTAACCCCTCCACCGTCAAGTCACCGCCGACACCTTGAGGAGACCCAAACCGGCGGAAGCGCCCCAAGCACGCGCGCCCCTTCGCCACTGCGCCGACCCACAACTGTGCAAGGCGCCGCACCTCGCTCTCCTACGCCACCACCCCGGGACTTATCCTTCGAGGTGATGCAGGCGCTGGGCTTGCTACCTGAGCAGGCTCAGTCATCGCCGCCTCCCCGGGCCGTGGTGATGGAGACGGACGCCGCCCCCAAGGACCCGCGGCCTCCGCTCCGCCTTCGTGGGCTGACGTCGCCGCCGCCCAGCCCAATGCGGCTCCCGCGGCCGACGTTCGACGCGAGGCCGCTGCCCAAACCGCGAGACAGGTCAACGACAGCGGTAACCTTCGCAAGCGCTGTCGCCCGCCCTGCTGCAAAGACGGTTGCAGGGCCTGCCCACCCAGGCGGAAAACCTGCCCGCCCCACCGACGCGGGATCCACTCGCCTTACGACGGGGCCCGCCCGCCCCACACTGGCGCCCGCCCGTCCCACAACGAAGCCCGCCCGCCCCACTACGGGGCCCGCCCACCCCACTACGGAGCCTGCCCGCCCTACGACAGGGCCCGCCCGCCCGACGACGGGTCCCGCCCGCCCCACGACGGGGCCCGCACGCCCCACGACGGGGCCCGCCCAGCCTACAACAGGGCCTGCCCACCCTGACGCGGGCCCACCTCCCCTCCACCGTCCTGACACCCACCATGCATCCGCAATGCCCGCTGGTTCCTCAGCCGCTACCACTGCGACCGCCACTGCTCACGACGGTGCCGCTGAACGCACGCCCGTCGTCCCCGCAGCCGCTCCCGCCGCTCCCAAAGCGGCGCTGCCCAAGCGGCCGAAATATCCGCCCCTGGTGGTGGAGCGCCTACCCAACTGGGCGTTCCACTTCAAGAACATAGCGGCGGAACTCGGCCGCCCACCAAACGTACGCCCGTACGGGAACGGTGTGCGCTTCACCCCAGCCGAGGACGACGAGTATCGCCTCATCCAGCGGTACCTCACCAAGCTGGAAAGGGAGGACCACGTGTCGTGGTTCTCCTACTCCCTCCCAGCCGAACGGAGCGTCAAAGTGGCGATTCGTAGACTTCCAGCGGACACGGCGCCGGCGGACATCATCGCCGCCCTCGCCGAGCACGGCTTCGAGGCGGAGCATGCGACGAGCATCCGGCCGCGTGCGGGGCGCCCCGGATGCATATTCTTCGCATCGCTCCGCCGAACGCCCAACTTGCTCCCGGCACTGTATGAGCTCAGTGAGCTCCTTTACATGCCGGGAGTAAAGATTGAAGCATGGCGCGGCAAGCAGGGGAAAGCGCAGTGCCACCGGTGCCAGCAGTTCCGGCACTCCTCCCAGCACTGCCACCGCCCGCAGAAAAGCGTGCGTTGCGGGGAGGATCACCACGCCCGGAACTGCCCACGCCCGAAGGAGGAGCCAGCGACGTGCGCGAACTGCGGCGGACCACACGCCGCGAACAACTCCTCCTGCCCAGTGTTCCGCAAGGAGGCGCGGAACGCTAAAGCTGGCACTGTCGCCATATCAGGCCAGGGAGGCCGGAGCACGACCAACGCAGCCCAGCAGCAGCCAGCGGTGCAGGAGTCGGCGCCTGGCAACCTCATGGCGCCGGCCAACCCACCCACATCCCGCTCCACTCCGGCGGTCTCTAAACCGCGCAGGAAGAGGGGTGGGAAAAAGAAAAAGCCTGCTGGACCGGCTGGGGTAGCGGCCGCTCCACCAGCGACTACAGCAGCAGCCACCGCAGCACCTGCAACCGCCGCACTTCATCTGACCTCCAACGAGGCACTGACGCGTGCTGTCAGCGCCCTCATGGAAGTCCTTGCGGCGCTGCAGACGGGACCTCCACAAGCCCCCGTCACCCCAGGCCCGGCGACTGACCGTGACATTCACTAGGCCTCTAAGGGTGGTGCACTGGAATGCCCAGTCGCTGCGTAGGAAGAAGCGGCTGCTCCAGGTCTTCCTCCGGGAGCAAGACGTCGACTTGGCGCTACTCAGCGAGACCTGGCTTGGGGAGGGTGACAAACTCCCCAACTACGTCGTCTATCGCAAGGACGAGAAAACCGAACACCGTGCGTTCCGAGGACTGGCGGTGATCGTGAAGAGGAAAGTCGTCCACCAGCCGATCGAGTTCCGGGAGCTTGCGTCAATGTACGCTCTCGGTATCGAGGTACAAGTCGCCGGCACAGTGATGCGAGTCGCCGCCTATAAGCCCCCAGTCACTGCCTTCGACTTCAGAGACCTGCGGGGGCTGCTAGAGTCGCCATCACCGACCATCGTCGCCGGCGACCTCAACGCCAAGCACACCGCGTGGAACTCATCGGCTACCAACGCCCAAGGAAGACGCCTCTTCGCCGACTCCGTGATGTCCCACTACGACGTCGCAGGTCCAGACGAGCCCACCCACTACCACTGGGACGGCTCGGGGGACGTACTCGACGTCGTCATCTACAAGGGACTCCGGACGCCGCCCCGCCAGGAGGTCTTGGCAGACCTCCCCTCGGACCACCGGCCGGTCTTCTCGTCCTCGACGACCTGCCGACCAGGGTCGACTCTACAGCTGGGCCCCGTTTGCCTCCGTCTTCACGGAGGAAACCCCATCCCGCCCCGTCGCCACGCCAGAAGACGTTGAGTGCCTGACGTCCGAGCTGACTGCTTGCATCCGGAGCGCGCTCGACAAATCCTCGCGCACAGTTCCGAGCGGGGGGAAATCCACTCCTCTACCCGCTCGGATCATGGACCTGATCCGCGAAAAGCGCCGCCTCCGGAAGCAGTGGCAGCACTCCCGCTGCCCCCAGCTCAAGACGCGCCTCAACGCTCTGACGGCCAAAGTCGCCAACGCCGAAGAATCTTGGGAGCGCCACATCGAGTCCGTGGGCGATGATACCCCCTCCGTTCATCGCCTATGCCGGCAGCTATCGACCGAACCCCCGCCTGTTCGGCCGCTGCTGGGCAGCGACGGCCACCCAAGATTCAAGGCACAAGATCGAGATGAAGTCTTCGCCGAGTGCCTCGAGAAGGCGTTCATCCCGAACCCCACCGACGACACAGAGCACGTCGCAGCAGTCGAGCAACACCTTCGAGCCTATTTCGCAGCACCGATGGCCCCGGCTGAGGACCCTGTGGTTTTTACGCCCGGCCAAGTGCAGCGGATGATCCAGCGCACCAAGCCAGGAAAAGCACCGGGCCAGGATCGCATAACGAACACGGCGCTCCGGCACCTCCCGCAACGCTCAATTGCGGCCGTGAAGCGCCTGTTCAATGGCATCCTGCGCACCGGTCACTTTCCACAAACGTGGAAAACTGGCCTGGTCATCCTCTTGCCCAAGCCGGGCAAGAATCCACAGAAGCCCAAAAGCTACCGGCCCATCACGCTGCTGAGTACCCTCTCGAAGGTGTTCGAAAAGCTCCTGCTGCATCACCTGCTCCCGCACGTCCAGCCTCGTCCGGAACAGTTCGGGTTCCGGCCTGAGTACTCGACGACGCTTCAGCTCACCAGCGTACTGCACGACATGACGGTGCGCCTCAACAAAAAGGAGTGCACCGTCGCAGTCCTCCTGGATATGGAGAAGGCGTTCGACAGGGTATGGCATGAGGGGTTGCTGTACAAACTGTCGACGTCCGCTGCCCCTCGACGTCTCGTCGCGGTCGTGGCCTCGTTCCTGAGGGATCGCCGCTTCAGAGTGGCGGTGGAGGACGCCGTGTCCGAGGAGCGCCACATCCTTGCCGGCGTCCCCCAGGGAAGCTGCCTGTCCCCGGCCTGTTACGCCCGATACACCGGGTGACATTGTTTCGAACTGTCCGTGGTCAGAGCCGGTCCTTTTCGGGTATGTTGTGAACTGTCTGTGAGGAGAAATTTATAGGCATGTTGCGGACTGTCTAGTGAAGGCTCTGTCTTATCTGGGCATGTTGCGAACTGTCTAGTGAGGGCTCAGTCTTATCTGGGCATGTTACGAACTGTCTACAGTTAGGGTAAAACTAACGCTGTGTTATTTTTCAGCTTGTTGTGTTACGATTTGTTAAAGTTCTTTGAATAGCTTATGTGCGTTTGGGACACGCTAACGTGTCGCAAATGTTGTTGTCTTTGCTAAACGTTGCGCCAGTGATCATGGCGGCATTACGATGTTTGTTTTATTGAGATGCAGACGCGGACGAAGAGGGGTCTACATCTGCAGCCTTCGTGCCCGGCTCATCATCGAGCCTGGAGACGCCGGGGTCTGCCGAGCAGTCGAGCAACGCCAGCAGCCCGCCGGTCAGCGAGCTGCATGCCACCCCAGTCCTGCCTATGTCCAAGTGCTTCTGGTCGGATGCGCTAACGTCGTGCCTATCTCCAAATGTTCAAGTTGTACGAGTAGATGCTAATGGCATGCATCTATTCTGCCGAGGTTATGTAATGCCAATGTGGTGCCTATGACTAAAATCTTTTAGTCATAGGCAACCGTTTTTCAGTGTATTGTTTTCTATGGCCTGCAGACGCAGATAACGAGGAGTTTACTCCTTTGAACGCCGAGCCGTTGCGAGGGACAGCGGGGCCGTCCTCGAGTTTGGAGATGTTGCGACCTGCCGAGCGGCGAGCCCATGATACGCAAGAAAACTGCGTTCTGCCAGAAGATGAACTCGAGCCTGAACTGTCCATGCCACTGCTGGAATCGAACCTGCATAGCGAAATGGGAGCCCGAGGACGGACTCCTGTCAGGAGAGGCCGTGTAGGAGAAAATTCATTTTCGTAAATGGAGATTAGACCTGGCGCGCGCCCCTCATTCCGCTCCAAACCGCCGTCAGTGTAACATCCATCCGATATTATTATTTTGCGTTACTTTGTTTCTGATTAGTTTTTGCTAATTGTTTGCTAAATTGTTGAAGATTTCTGTGCTAATTATTTTCTGTTTTGCTAAATATTTTCCGCATGAAATTATTTTTGTTCATGTGAAAATTTGTTCAGAATTAAAACTATTTTGTGACTATTGATTCCACTTTGTTTTTAATACCTTTCGCTCGAATTTGCTAAAAATATTATACAAATCTCGTGTTAGTGTTTGCTATCGAGGCTTTCGCTTGGAGAGTCACTTGGTGCTTAAGTCAGCCCCTTCGTAACTCTATCAAGGTACCTATTAAAACGAAGTCTAGATATAACACAACGTGAAATTTTCGTAGCAAAGAACTTAAAGCAAAACATACTTCTGAGTATTATGACGTAATATTCTATAAATCACAATATTATTAAAATATACATAGGAAGAGAAACCGGAGAAAACTGTTGTTTTCTTATGCCTAAGGAAGAATAATATTCATCCTAAATATACAACGTTAGTTCCAACTAAAAAGGATTCTTTTGGTACCTAATGGCCTTGCTAATATGAACTGAGATATACTTTCATCAAAAAAATAATAAACCGTATAGTTAGAAGTATTATTTATAAAACAACATTCAGAAGCCTTTTAATAGACTGAGGTAAAGGCAAACACGTTACCATAGACTCTTTAAAATGTAATTGAGGAGCGTCGTGTTTCGTAGTGTGCCGTGGAATCAGGTTTTTAAAATGCACACCGTGGGTTGACCGTATTATTTCTTCACTAGCATCTCGGTAAGCTAGCAATTTTGTAGCTCATTTTGTTTAAATAAACTCTTGCAGTTGATTGCAAAAATGGAGCGAGGTTTGAGAACTCAATTTATTTGCTACTACATCATCATCAATTCCTATTATCAGGGGCATAGATCTCGAAAAAAGTTTGCCCAGTTTGTGGGGGCATTTAAGGCCACGGATTTGTGATTTGTATGGCATTTTATTGCTCTGCGCGAGTGAATTGTTGACGGAAATGTAGGCATTTTCTAAAGTACAGAAATACATCATCATCATCAACCCATTATGTCCCCACCTAGGGGTACGGGTCTCTTCCCTGAGGAAGGTATAGGCCATACTCCACCACGGGGGCCAAGTCCGGATTGGTGGAGGCTTGTAAGACTAGTGGCTGGTCTTACTGTCAGAAGTTAAAAATACAAATCCTATTAATATGATGTTGACAACCTACGTCACTAACATATTCAGAGATAGTCTTTTAAGTATATATTTTTTATTATTCAAAACTCAGTACATTTATTTAGTTTATATTTTTCAGACTTATGTTAGACTAGCTGTTGACCGCGACTACGGCCGCGTGGGCTTTAGCTGAGTAAAGTGTTTGCAAATAAGAAAGGGATACTTTTAGCGCATGCGAAAGAGCTTTCATGCTAACTTCGCAACCCCCTCTTACCCCCTTAAGGGATGATTTTCGAAAAACTACTTTACACGTCTATCATGACCTTCAATGAAGGACCTTCAAGCTGAATTTAATTCGATTAACTTCATAAACGGCAAAGTTTCATACTAACGTTGCACCCCCCTTTTACCCCCTTAAGGAATGATTTTTGAAAAACTATTTTAAATGTATTTCATGACTTTTAATGAAGGAACATCACATTGAATCTCATTTGAATAACTTCAAAAACGGCAAAGTTTTATACTAAGTTTGCACCCCTCTTTTTCCCCCTTAAGGGATGACTTTTAAAAAACTAATTTACACGTGTTTCATAATTATTATTTTAAATGAAGAACCTTCGTATCAAATTTCATTCGAATAACTTCAAAAACGGCAAAGTTTCATACTAACTTTGAGCCCCCATTTTACCCCCTTAGGGGATGAATTTCAAAAATCCTTTCTTAGTGCTCCCCTACGTTACAAAAGAAACTGCTGTGCAAAATTTCAAGTTTCTAACCCTTATAGTTTAGGCCCTGCGTTGATATGTCAGTCAGTCAGCTTCTCCTTTTATGTATATAGATATAGATGATTTTTGATGCCATTAAGCTTAAGAAATCATACAAATAATGACCGATGGGCCTAGGTGTGGGTATTAATAACGTGAAATCAGCGGGTTGTTAAAAAATCTTGGTTGATTTTGCTGACCCGAAAAGTTAGCTGTTAAGGCTAATTTACGATTGATTAAACCTATGTACATGTCTGTAATTATGTCTAGCCGGAGTATTTTTTTTTGTTATTAATATCTTGAACCCGCCATCCTGGCGTGAGAATGGCAGGTCAAAAATTGTGAAGAGGAGTCCAGAGTATAGAGCCATCAATTATGGCAGATTAAATCTGTAGCGTGGAAATGAACTATAAAAAGTGGAATGAACTATCACTTTTTATAGTTTTGATAGAAGTAGAATCTTTGGTTGATTTAGCAGCGGGCGTTACGTCGAAACACTTGTAACACGTAAAAAGTTTTGGTTGAGTTTCTATTTGGCCCACTTTGTCATTCAAAGTAATTTCTTCACACGGTGGAAAATTTTGATTTAGGTACAATAACTTGTTATAGGAGTCCGCCACAAGATTATGTTTTTTTTTATTTAAAAATGATTCTTTTTTCAATTTGGTGATGTAAAGCAAAGGGCACAATAAAAACGACAAATGAATAAAGCGAAAGTGATTTGTCAAGATCGTGGCAGGTGGCAGTCCCTGTCCTCTGCCTACCCCTGTGATATACAAGCATGAGCTTATGTATATTTTATTCTTAAAATGTTGTTAACGTAAAGCAATCAATGTTTAATTAACGGACTATCAATGGCTAACGGCAATCAATACGACAAAAACGTGGCAAAAACAATTTGTGCTCTGGAATTCTCGATTCGATTGGAATGAAAACAGTAACTACTTTAAGTGGGAGTAGAACAATCAATTCTGCTAGTTACCAAAGGATCTAAAGGATAAAACACAACAATGCGGTCGCGGTCGCGGTGGCGATTGGCGGTCCAAACAAAATATTACAGAAATAACGTACGAGTTTGTATATTGACCGCCACTGCTACTTGGGTGGGCGTAGAGATGTGCCAGATGGGAAGCTTCCCATTCCCGGCTATAATGGCAAGCTTCCCACTCCCGGCAATAATGGGATCGTTCCCATTATTGCCGGCAACAATGGGAACGATCCCAATGATATGGTTAGGAACATTTTTTCTTATTTCTTTGCCAACTTGCGGGGGTGTTACTGTAAATATTAATTGTAATGTTATTATCGACAGATCCTAAAAATCGTAAGTAAAAAAATTAAAAGATCAAATCATTTTGCGCTATGCATGTAACATTGTAATGTTACATGTACGATACTATTATTAAAACTAACACTTTAAAAACATAAATACAATCTTAAAACTAATTTTATCCTAAACTATTTACAAATTATTAATATAAATACAATACTAAAATGTTAAAATGCTACTTGAATTCATCGGCGCCGTCTTAGCGCTCCCGCCGCCACTCGCGAAGCGCAGTTTTAGCGCTCACGGAACTTGTTCCTATTGTTTCTAATGAGTGAACTGGATTTGCGGATCTTCATTCATTCGTGACACTACCGAATAGATTGAGTTGAACGCACGACACATATCCTCGGTCTATAATGCGTGAAGACGTACTCCATACCATTTAATATTATTTTTTAAACGCTACCGAAATATACAAAAGTGTTCGTCACTAAACGTTCCTCGATACAAATAGTAATGAATACCTAAGTATTGTTTGTCGCGAGTGTTATTCAACCCTATATCGGGTAAGTGGTACATTTTAATAACGTTTTGGGAACTTTAGCAATTAGATTTAGTTATTAAGATAATTGTAATGCTTGTGCTTAATTCTATTTCGTTGATTTTGCACCATCATCCGAGCACAGCTTAATCGATGCACTTTTTATTTCCACCCTCATTTTGGCATACAAAAATAAAAGTAAATCATTGCATCATCTTTCTAAATTGTTATCTCCGTATCTGATTGTGAACATCCATGGCATCACTGCTACATGTAGGTAGGTACCTTTTCTTCTACTGCCGTACGCCGGGATGCTCACAAATCATTTTCGGACCTTCTCGTGATAGATTTGGATGACGCGTTCCAGGGTCCTAAGTTCGGGCTTACGATCTGGATGGAGGTGCTACCGTAGCCTGCCTACACCAACGTTACGCCGCCATTTGGTTGGGAAAATCAAGATTCGCCATCACCGGGCCGCCGCAGAAGTACAGTCCGTCCCGATTACGAGCGCCCGCGCACACAACACGGCATTTCCTAGGCGAGCGAACCTAACCGTTGAAAGAACCCGGGACTGTGTGAATTTATATTAAGAACCCTAGATCTTTTCGATTACGACCCGCTCTTCCAAATTCTAGTCAAAACATCAGTTTAATTTTAACCTATTATTTTAATTATACATTTTTATGCACGAGTCTTTGTTTTACTTAAATTCCATTCCATAGGAATAGGAACATTAATTAAGTAGAACAGACCTTACCCGTGACATGCATTAAAGAAAGAAAGAGACATCTATACATTATCGAGGAGCTAAATGCGGAGAAGGGATAGCGTGCGGAGGAAGTCAGTATTATTCCACGGTTGGCGCTGTGATAGCGATTTTTTGTTGTTCGTTCGTCAGTTTTCAACTTTTAATAAAAAAATGATGCCAGCAAGAGGCTGTGTTCATGAACATTTTAGAATAGTCAAGGAAGGTCATAAGGAAAAGACTTTATTTAAATACTATGACGCAGTATGGAGTAAAAAATGCAACGAAATTCGCGCGCCATCTTGTAAAATGCAAGAAAGCCTCGTTAGTGATTAAAAAATCATTTGAAAAAACAGACACTAACGCTGCAAGCAGTGGAGCTGCAGCAGAATAAAATGTGGAAAAATTAAACAAATTTAATTTTTGCGGGTTTAATACTCACTAAGGGAGAGACTGTTTTCAGAAATTGTTTTATTTACCAAACATACCGTAGAGATAGGAAATTTTAATGGCAAATTATGTGGTAAAATATAGCTCTAATTAGAAATTAAACTTGTGGTTAAAAAAAAGTACGCATAAGGAAATAACTAAAGTAACTTCTGGCAAAAAATATGCTAAATAAATGAATTATGATTTCCCAATAAACATGAGTCAAAATTAGAAAATTTGTAAATATTTCGAAAGTTTTCTTTAAATACAACAATAACAGTATTAAAAAATGAAAGAATAAATGGTTTTAGAAAAAAATAAATGTCAAAATAATTCCTTAAAATGACTCCGTTATAAAATAAACATTGAGATTGATAAGATTTTTAAGAAAACAAAAGTACAAAATACTGGAATCGGCCATATTAACTGAAACAGCAATCAAAGTGAATGACGTCACGACTAGCTACAACGGCCGTGTTGTTTGGCTTTTTATTGTGACTACGCGTTCCGATTAATTTTCGCATAATTTAATTAGTGGATGTTATTGTTTATTCGTGGCTCAATATCGTAGTTCATAATCAACAATGAAACAATATTTTATTGAGGCAAAGCTTTAATTTACCCAGAGTTGACTTGTTGATATTGAGCGAGTTTCTCGCATCAAATAAACATTTTTGTTCATCTGAATACCAAAATGTGAAAAGTTATTTCATCATCATCGTTAGACTACCGCTGCCCACTGTTGGGTATAGGCCTTATCCCCCAAATGCCATTTCACACGGTCTCTCGCCACCCAAATCCACGGACCTTCCGCCGACTCAACGACATCGTCCGACCATCGGGCCGCAGGTCTGCCTACTGACCGTCGTCCTGTTCTCGGCCACCACTCAGTGGCTTCCTTGGTCCACCTGCGGTCTTCCCGCCTCGCCAGGTGTCCCACCCATTTCCACTTCAGTCTTGAGACTCTTTCGCCAATGTCATCAAACCTTGCCCGGCGACGGATGACGACATTGGGTACTCGATCTACGAGTCTAAGACCTAGCATGGCTCGCTCTTTGTGCTACTTTAATTCGGTGCATATTCTGTTTTGTGAAGTTTCGGCTCCATATGTGAGAATGGCTAGAACACACTGGTCATATGTCTTGGTTTTTAGACATTGCGGAATCTTATTTGAAAACATCGGCAAGATTCCCGAAAGCAGCCCAACCAAGCTGAATCTGCCTCATGATCTCCTTGACCTGGGCTTCTCGGTGAAAAGATAAACAATGTCCATGGTAGATATACTCATCGACAACTTCTATCGGGCAATTACCGACAGTGATGTTCGGCATAGTCACCAGGTGGTTAGCCATGACTTTTGTTTTGGACATGTTCATCTTGAGACCGACCTCCAGGGACGCTTCGTGCAAGTTTGCGAGCATACACTGAAGATCCGTGGCATTTCCTGCCAAGATGATGATGTCACTGGCAAAACGCAAGTGCGACATATAAACGCCGTTAATAGTGACACCCGTCTCACCCCAGTCTTGAGTCTTACGTCTTCTAAGACGTTGGTGAAGAGCTTAGGCGAGATGGTGTCACCTTGGCGTACACCCATCATGTTGATATTGACAGGGTTAGTAAGCTCATTTTGGCTTCAGTTTTAGATAGTTTAGCTCTAGTTGTTACACTTGGAGGCCGTACTAATAGCACTCCCATATTTCGTAAAGCCAGCAAATGCTTTATAAAGTCACAGTTTATCTCTATCTATAATAACTTTATCTCCCCCCATAAGGGATCATTTTCGAAAAACTATTTTACATGTTTTTCATAACATTTAATGAAGGACCTTCATATTGAATCTCATTCGAATAAATTAAAAAACGGCTATGTTTCATACTAAGTTTGCACCCCCCATTTTCCCCCTTAAGGGATGATTTTTCAAAAAACTATTTTACACTTAGTTCATAATTTTAAATGAAGAACCTTCGTACCAAATTTCATTCGAATAACTTCAAAAACGGCAAAGTTTCATACTAACTTTGAACCCCCATTTTACCCCCTTAGGGGATGAATTTTCAAAAATCCTTTCTTAGTGCTCCCCTACGTTACAAACGAAACCCTTGTGCAAAATTTCAAGTTTCTAACCCTTATAGTTTAGGCCCTGCGTTGACATGTCAGTCAGTCAGTCAGTCAGTCAGTCAGTCAGTCAGTAGATTATATATCATATATATAGATTATATTTTCTTGTTTCGAACATAAACAAACAGTTTGTTCGGTGCTGCTGTTGATGTGTTTTTGCACAGAGAGACGTTTTGTTCACTTTCTTAATTCAGCATAGATATAATGCCGTATCTACAAAGTCATTACGTCACAAGCGACGCCATGATATTTTGGAGCGTTTCCGCGCGTATTTCAAATTGAATAGCAAAAAATATCATAAATTTGTACGAAAACTAAGTTATTTTTTTTTCGAAAATAGTAGCCGCCCAACCAGCAAAATAGTCTCAGGGTCCGCATTTTATAAGAGTGGTAGGCTTAAATCGCTCTAATAACTGTTTTGTAATATGTATTCGTTCTTATATCAGTCTAGAACAAGTAACTTCGTACTCAAGAACACTCAGTCTTATTGATTGGTCTTATATATGTATATAAGAGCATGTTATAAAAGTATTTTAAGCCTCTGCTCATTTGATCTTAAAATAGACTTGATGAATGCTATTATAATATTTTTATGTCTAATATCAGCATTGCATAAGAGTATTGTTAGTATGGTTGTTTTTGATCTTATTGAAAGCTATAATAAGATTAACAGCTCTAGTTTAGTAAGATATAAGAGTGATATTGGATCAATACATTTACAATATAGTACACAAGAACAATATAAGATGGTTTAATCTTACATCGATCCTGGAAATACAACTGTAAGAGTAATGTTGGATCAATATACTTACAATACAATAGACAAGATCAAAATAAGATCGCTTAATCTTATATCGATCCTGAAAACACAACTGTAAGAGCAATGTTGGATCAATATACTTACAATACAATAGACAAGATCAATATAAGATCGCTTAATCTTACATCGATCCTGAAAATACAACTGTAAGAGCAAAATTTATTGGGCCAATGTTTTGTAAGTGAAAGTGTAATTTAATTTTTTATAACGAGAAATGGTATCATGGATTACAAAAATTGGAATAAAACGCACAAGTCCTTGTGGTATCGGTGGCAAGTTCAGAAGAAGTACGAAATGATCAATAATTCAAATGTTCTGTTGCTGCCAGGACAAGCATGTGGGGACAAAAATATTTGTGAGGGTTCTGCAGGTTCTGCTTATATACGATATTCATGAAAGTGTTTTACATAACTGATCTTAGTGAAAATGAATTGCTATTTATTTTAAACAGGCAACCACCCCCACCTCGATCCCCATCCCCGTCCCCGTCCCCGTCCCCGTCCCCGGTTCCGTCCCCGTCCCCGTCCCCGTCCCCGTCCCCGTCCCCGTCCCCGTCCCCGTCCCCGTCCCCGTCCCCGTCCCCGTCCCCGTCCCCGTCCCCGTCCCCGTCCCCGTCCCCGTCCCCGTCCCCGTCCCCGTCCCCGTCCCCGTCCCCGTCCCCGTCCCCGTCCCCGTCCCCGTCCCCGTCCCCGTCCCCGTCCCCGTCCCCGTCCCCGTCCCCGTCCCCGTCCCCGTCCCCGTCCCCGTCCCCGTCCCCGTCCCCGTCCCCGTCCCCGTCCCCGTCCCCGTCCCCGTCCCCGTCCCCGGCCCCGTCCCCGTCCCCGTCCCCGTCCCCGTCCCCGTCCCCGTCCCCGTCCCCGTCCCCGTCCCCGTCCCCGTCCCCGTCCCCGTCCCCGTCCTTTTCCCCGTCCCCGTCCCCGTCCCCGTCCCCGTCCCCGTCCCCGTCCCCGTCCCCGTCCCCGTCCCCGTCCCCGTCCCCGTCCCCGTCCCCGTCCCCGTCCCCGTCCCCGTCCCCGTCCCCGTCCCCGTCCCCGTCCCCGTCCCCGTCCCCATTCCCATCCCATCCCCATCCCCATCCCAACCCCCATACTCATCCCCATTCTCATCTCCATACTCATCCCCATCACCATCCCCATACTCATACCCATCCTCATCCCCATTGACATCAGTAACCTTGGCGCTTAATAAAAATACATTTACTTAAGTTGCAAAAAAAAAAAAACAATTTAAGGTTTTATTATTACGAGTACATAAGGAACCCTAATTAATACAACATGGCCGTGCCATTGGTATTCAGAATGCAAATGTAGTCTAATAGTGCTCTAGGATAATGCAAATATAGGAGGACGCAAATATCAGTACAATAAAAAAAGAAAATAATAAAATAATATACAAAATGTAATATTTGATAAGGCGCACGAAATTTGAAGCGTAAAACAGGGTCTAGTTTACAGTAAATAATTATTCCCACGAGAATATTTACTATTAAATATAAACAAACACCAGACGATAAAGACAGTTTTATTATTTGCTATTTTTATTGTCACGCTGTATTTATCACACGCAAGCACCCATCACAATGAATTGTTTCGCGAAGACTTTCTGGTCTTACGTCAAACTAAAATAAGATTGATGATACTAAAAATATTCTTAAGTAAGACCAATTTTAGCCTACGTAGTCTTAAAAGATACTTAGGTAAAAGCGATATTAGCCTAAAGCAGCTTAAATTAGTTTTGGCTAGATTACTATAATAGTGAACAGCATTCAATAAGATTGATATTAGAATGATATTAAATCAAGTACGCTTATAATCGTGCCCAAATGCAGGCTTATACGATGATTTAGGATCAATATTAGAGCGAAAAAATAGTAGTCTTGAGACTGTTTTAAGACTGGTTTTTGCTGGTTGGGCGTCTACCTACTAGACATAATAGAAGGAAAATTCGAAATCTGTCATCATGCCTATTATTGTAACTCCCTTACAAAATATTAATGAATTCAAGTTTATAAATTGTTTTTATTTTTCACTTTTCACACAAACTCGAAATTTGCTACGGCAAATTTTTATGAACAGTAAAAAAATAAATTTGACTTTTAGAATTTTTTTGTATTTTTCAAAAGTCAGTAGCCTCTAACAGAGAAATTTCCCTTCAACATTCGGAATTTAGGACATCCCAAGGAGATTTTGTTTCATATTGAATATCATGCTTCATATGAATCACTAATTAACTATTCCCAAGAACTCTATCTTAGTTAACACTTGAACTAATGCATTGTTCCCAATAATTCCCACCTCTTGGGATCGTTGCCGGCAACGATCCCACGATAATTCCCACTTCTGGGATCGTTGCCGGGAACGGCACATCGCTAGGTGGGTGTGTTAAATTCTTAACATCTAACTGAATAAAAATAGCTGTCAAATTCCATACCTTCTAAACGCAAACGATAGAATGCCGACAGTTTCGCGCGCATCATTTTATAACGCCTCTAGTAAATTCGACAGCACGTCAATCTTCACATTTTAGTTGCAAAGTCACCCGTAATGCAACGGAGTAGAGTGCATGGGTGTATACCATGATGTGCTGTCGACTGTACCACCTATGTATTGCCTTCTGCCAGTGGGCGGCGTGGCCGGGGAAAATATTTTCGGCGAGCTGGTAATGCTTAAAGTGCCTGACAGACAGAAAACCTTTTACGAGTAGAGTCGACAGATGTTTCGCCAACAAATCCCCTGAAATTTTCTGAACAAAAATGGTCCCTCGAAAGTAACTGACATAAGTTGAAACCCACCTACTTACAGCCTGTCGGTAGACTTTTTCCCTTCAGACCCATGGTTACACTGCTTTGTAACACTAGTGTAACCACTGAGCATACCCATTACCGGTGGTTACACTCAACTTATTGATAATACCTACTGGCCACTTACAATTTATTTATGATAATACCTACGGGCCACTTACCTACATTCTATGATAGAAAGAAAAAAATGAAAAAAAAAAATAAAGAAAGAAAGAAACGAAAGAATTTTAATTAATAAAAAAAAATGTTTTGGTGATGCTACCATATATTGAAGTATGTTTTTTTTATTTTCATTAGTTCTCTTTATACCTTTTTGTTACCTACTCTACGAAACTTCATAATTTTATCCTCTTTTTAATTTTAATGTAACCATCGCGCATGTGTATGCTCAGTATTTACACTAGAGCGTGACAATAAGCAGTGTAACCGAGTCAGACTCGCCCGCCTAAAATTCCGGGTTATTCACTAACTGGACACACATGACTGGACACACCTGTGTCGAGTTGGTTAAACTCAAATTTGTATAATTTATTCTTTCGTCATCAGGACACACCAAGATTTTTACGCGTGTTGAAACGTATTTAAATCATTTTTAATGTTTTCGTCAACTGGACACACATTCGAATTTTACCCGAATTTATGACGATGTACAGTCATGCGCAGAATGTTTTCTGTCACAATTATCATCGGCCATCAAACGTTCCACTGCTGGAAACGGGTAATTTTACAATAATTTTATAGTAATTAGTACAAAAGTACTAGGGTAGCAGAAGTACGTAAGAGATTGCGGCTAAAATAAAATCTCATGAAAAACCTGCGGCTGAGTTCATAGTGTTACTTAATACTGCGCAGTATTAAACAGGGTTATTTACTACTACTACCTACTAACTTTTGTTAGCCTAGTACTTTTAACCGCTCTGGACTATACCATAGGTGCGACGGGGCGTACTGGAAACCACTGTGAAGCAAGGAGCGAAGTACTGGGAATTGACGTAAAACGCAAAGCGACATTATGGGAATCGAGATTCAGGGAATAAAACTTATGATGAAGGTCATACAGCAAGAAAAAAATTGAAACTATCAGCATGAACACTATGATCGCGACCACTGTTAGTGGTCAATAATTCAAAGAGCGAGGCGATTGTTAACCTGATTGTACCCTTTTTCTGCAAAAAAACAGAGTGTGTCCAATTGGCGAAAACATAAAAATTATTATTTCAGCTTTCACCATCTGGACACACGTAAAAATCTTGGTGTGTCCAGATGACGAAAGAATAAATTATTCTAATTTGAGTTTAACCAACTCGACACAGGTGTGTCCAGTTATGTGTGTCCAGTTGGTGAAAAACCCAAAATTCCGTAATGTAGATAGGTTTTGTCCGGGCTTTTCCCGAACTTCAAAGACTTATTTTTTATTATCTAACGTAAGTACTTGTACTTGTAGCGTAAGACGATGTTACTTGCCAAATTTCATAGTTGAAGGTCAGCGGAAAGTTTTCAAGTTATAATTTCCTTGACTGTCAAAATACCTACATGTTTTTTACTTCATAAAGGGCCGTATCTTTTTTTATTTTAACTTTTACGTTTTTTTTACTTATGGACGGACAATAAAGTTACCCTATATATCGTATTTTCCTTTTGAGGTATGGAACCCTGAAAATAAATGACTACTATTAACCTGAAGAATTTTTGGTGGGCCGATCGGTTCATAGTGGTTTTTATTTGTTCTTGTCAAAAGGTCAGAACGCAACAGAATGTTGATGCTTAAGCTTGGGGTTACATACGTGTTGAAGCTTAATCAACTTACACATTTTAATGAAGCAGCCCCCTTGGCATGATCTTTTATCGCGCGCGCGGGCAGTAGAGATAGCATCGGTCGATCAGCGAACGGGATAGGGATTACGCGAGTTTTTGTCTATTCTCCTGCGCGGAATAAGAGGTCATGCTAAGGGGGGCATTTACCAGTATTCATTTTCGTTACAAACCTGCAGTGGAATAGCTAATGGTCGTATTTTTAGTAGGTACATTCTTGTTGTCTTATTTTATACAAACGCGATTCCTTAAAAAACTCCTCAGGGGCATTTTAAACAGTCACTGATAAAGAGAAAGAAGTAACGACGGAAATGATGTTTTTATAAATAAAACCATTAAACGTTTAGCAGATCGGGAGTGAAAATTCTTCAATTAATCAGCCCGATCCAGCATACCAAACGCACGACACTTTACTATCCTCTGCCAGCCTAATTCAGCCGATCAATCTAACTTGATTCAGATAGGTTCAGCGGTTTTCTGTTCCTACGCTACGTTTTCTTAGTGGTCTCCGTTAGTAAACCTTTGTATCCATTTAATATTCTTCAATATAACCTAAGATCTTAAAGAAAAGAGAGTGTGCTCATATAAATCTGACATTCGAGCACGTTTATTACAGTTTATTATTGCCTTCGGCTATAAATTGTCTGCTATAAGATGCCTTTTGGAGCCCTGGAGCGGCGCATAGCGTGAGTGTTCTTGTTATTTGATAAAATACGTAATAGAATCTAAATTGCGACCAATTAATGTTTATTTATGTATCAAACGGATCTAATCGCGATTATGAGTTTTTCACGAACTCTGTGGCGCAGCCGTTAAGGCATCTACCTACCATGCGGGAGGTCCTGCGTTCGAATTCCGACAAAGGACAAAACAAACCCTGGTCATGGATGTTTACATGTTTGCGATGTCGCTGTTTCTGGTTCCCACGACACAGGGTATCCTAGTGTGGGGCCAGAAGCTACTTGTTTATGTAAGTATGTAAATGTTTATGTTTATGCGTCAGGTAAAATTAACGTCGATTAAGTAATGTCGAGAAAACAAATAAAAGGACCGGTATGTGACCATCGCAGGTCATGAAATAAACCACTGAATGTTTATGAAGCTAATGAGTTTTTTCAAGATTAAGGCAAGAGGCAAACCTCACTCTCTGTCTACAGACGTGAGCTTATATAAATAGAAGAGAAACTAAAACTAAATGCCCGTAGTGGTCTACCACCTCTAGAGATGGTAGACCACCTCAACCACTATACTCGTAGTAGTTTTGCATTTTTGCCTAGACCCAAAACGGAATCATATTTTTATTCTTTACTGTAGAAATACTAGATATTACGAGTTTACTGTTTTACAGGGTTTACAGGGAATTCTAAATGTGGGCAGTCTTAGAATAGTCTTTATTATAAACTATTTTAATTGTATTTGAGTAGAGTTTTAGAGGAATTAAGTTTTTATGAATAAAATAATTAAGTATAAAATAATTGACGAAGCTTTATGTGAAATTTTATTGTGTGTGTGTGTAATGTATTTTTTTTATTGAGAAATAAAAGTATTATACAATAAATAAATAAATTAGGTATATTGACTTATATAGCAAAATACTCTTTAATCTGGTCCTTGAAATGAGATATTAATCCTTACTACTCGTATGGAATGGTCAAAATTGGATTTACGTAACAACTAAAGAATTATGTAATTATACAAAAGGTATCTACTTCATTACATTTTTGTGACTGGACCGTCTTCTACAGCTTTTCCTAGCTTAAGAGATAGATATATAAAATCCATACTTTTAGTGATAAGGCCGCCGTATGTACTCTTAGATTAAGAAATACCAGTGTAATTTCCTTTTTCATGTTCACCACCAGCAGTGCCTCGCGGTCTTACCCGCGGTTTATTAGGAAAAATAAATTGTGTATTAACTGTAAAAATAATAACTATTCACACTTCTAGGGATTTTCCCACGTAGCCTATGTGTTAAGTAATAGTACTACGTGCAGTATCTTTTTTTCGTTTTTCTAACAGCTTCAAGAAATCGTAGACATGAGGATATGGTTTTAATTTCAACTCAATACCTCTATAGTCTGTTTTTTAATTCAATGCAAAAAAATAAAACTGTCACGTTGACATCTCAATACAATCCAAAATAACCCCATTTTACTTCCAAGTAAAAATTGTTTGTGCTACGTAGGTGTTTTTTTTAGGCTTTGCTCTTATGAGTAAATAATTTTTATGTCTTTGATCACATCAAGGGATTTTGGTCACACGAGTCTTCTATTCACGGTAAAAAAAACGAGTGCGACAAGTGAGTCGTGGCTCAGCCTTTGGCGGGAAGTTTAAAAATCTTTTAGTTGATAACCTTGCATATCGTCTGAATAAACCATCTTGATACTTTTGCTTAACTTGATTATTTGTTTAATTAGTTTGGAGTCTCCAATGAATGAATGAACATAAATAAATATAAGCAAAACGAAAACATTAACTAAATCAAAACCAACATTTCCACTCCACCAAAAACAGGGATAATAAAGATGCACCACATAAACTTATAAACATTTATTAATGCTGAACCATAATCAAAATCTGATTCATATCTTTTTTCTCAACATCTTTGAGTTCTTTGACTAATCGAATGAACGCTCTTCGATCTGACGTTTACCATTTTCGTCATCCGACAGACCTTATAACAAGAAATAATTCATGTTTGCTTTAAAACATTATTACTCGTATGTACGTACATACTAAAACATAGGTAAAATTATGTTAAATAGAAACAAAAGTTTTTTTCTTGTTTAAATCTAGGACGACTATCAAACTGTTTGGGCTGTACTACTATACCTAAGTTTGACAGTCAGAGTGTGGCCATATGAAGGATTCGAAATAAATCGCGTGCCAGGACTCGCTTGTCAGACTCTATTTTATAGTCATTTTTTTGGCATCGAATTAAAAAACGGAATACGTGATGCCGAGATAAAGGGTCTTGCTTGACATAAAGACGGACGGACGGACGGACGGACGGATGGATGGATAGACGGACGGATGGACAGACAACAAAGTTATAGACAACTATAGGGGCTCAGTTTTTTTTTCTTTTTAGGTACGGCACCCTAAAATGGCTTAGGGCGTCTTCACACGTACCACAATCACACCACGTCGCAATGAAAAAATGTGGTCAAGCAGTGGTTACGTGTCGCTGCAGCTTTTTGTGGTTGCGTTGTGGTACGTCGGGTGCAGACACAGTACGACTCCGGCATTCATAGGTTGCGTTGGGGTTGGGATGTGGTTGCGATGTGGTTCGGATGTGGTCGCGATGTTCTCGATATCACACGCGGTCGATAAACATCCAGATATTACAAAATATACGCCCGGCCACGTGGTGTGGTTGACGTGTGGTTGTGGTACGTGTGAAAAGGCCCTTAACGTGGTCGTTTCCGTTAAAAGGGTACAAAAGGGTAAAAGGGTAGGTAAAGTGGATAATCTGAATAACAGTCTATTGTAGTTCAACTTGAAGTTTTTGTTGTAAATTCACCCGTAACGTACCGAGTTAGAGTGCAAAAATGTAAAGGTAGATGTGCTATCGACTGTACCATAAACGCAAAGAATCTTTGAAAAATACCATCAAAGGTGGACCCTACACTTGATTGATTAACTGAAGCACACTGACGCAAGAAATGGTTTGGTCGATAAAAACCCAGAGGTCTTGCTTAGTACCCTATCATGATTCAAACGCTCAGGAAATTCGCATTTCGTGTTCGGTTACACATTGGCCGCATTTAGCAGAGCACATCGATGAGTACTCGATTACAAAGTTTCTGCTGAACTCACACGAAAATCCGTTGACTGACAGCGATTTATAGCAATCGGACGCCATTTTTTCTATCGGATTTGAATTCCGATGAGAAGCAGCGATTCGTTCACAGAAAAAACTTGCTGTCAAACGTAATTTGTGTTTGATGCTATCAATTTTCGCGGTTACTTGAACTTTATTTCTACTTTCTTAATAGTTTGTTTAAAACGTAAACGATACAACATGGAAATCTTCAACATGGAAGCGCAAAAGCGTGTTCAGCAGAATCCATCAAAAATTGTAATCGGACGCGTAATCGATGAATTAGCGATTACTCATCCATGTGTTAAGCTAAATACGGCCACTTTAGTTATCGGGGAATATGTTTACTTAAAATTTGCCTGGCAGAGGTTTTTGTATCCTTCTCACAGCGCTCGATTTGGAACGTGAAATATCTGGGTATTCTGGGTACGCATTAACATGCATGAAATCGCCGAACTTTTTGCGGTAAGAAATATTGTCTGCGCGTGCTGTGGGGTGAACGTTTACCTCATCGTGTTGGGCCGTGTAAACAAATGAAAGTCTACCTACCGTTAATGTTTTGTCGGTTTCAGCAAAAATAAAAAATACAACTTGTGATGAATATTGATATTGACACGAGACATTGAACAGAACATTACGTAAAAAAACAACATGTACAAAGGCGAGCTTATCTCTGTAAGAGATTTCTTCCAGCAAACCTTAGAGAGTCGGAGCAACGGTAAAAGAAAACGGGCCTATATAATAGGTAAGTGTGCGAAATAGACTACATACATAAACTACAAAAATCCTAAACAATAGCCTAGTTTATGCAGAAAATAAATACCTTTCGGAACGTGCTATCCGTTGCCCAAAACACACGTTCCCAAAACATCCGCTCCCGTCCCTACCCTTTTCCCAAATAATCCGTTATATCCTATATAGAATAATTAGTAATGCTAACGGTAAAGCAAATCATCGCGAGAAAGCACTTCCGCGGCTAATCCGCGGTGGGCACACATGGTAATTAAACCCGTACTATCTTTCTCTGAGAGCCCTGTAGTGCCCTGCTGCGGGACGAAGATAAATATACCTGCGCCCCTAATAAGGTCAATAAGCCTTAATAAGGCTGCATAAAAAATAGTGTAGGTAAAATAACACACATCGAAAAAAAAATCTTATGTTTTACCAAAATACGAAAGTAAAGGAGAGTTTTTTTTGTGAAAGTAGTGTACCTATAGTAAGTGTATGTAAAAAATAATGTATGTATTGTATATATGTATGTAACAATGTAACTATGTATAAGTTTATTTATGATTTCAAGGCTTCACCGATTTTAACAAAAGAAATGTAGGTATTACCGTCGCAATTAGCTTTAATGACTATCTATTATATCCTCGTGAGGCCCAATGTCTTCAAGTGATCACAAAATCAATTGTTCTTTTCAAGGTCGGGCCTTATGAGGATATGACGTCATGATATTGTTGAGAAAACGTTGGGAAGACTCATCTAGGCCTTGTTTGTCAAAATTTTTGGCTCTATGGCTTTTCTAGTTATGTTGCTTATCTTAAACTGCTTATCTACCTTCTCGTCACAACTCCATCGTTTAAGCTCTTCGCAGCAGCTACGATCGTGCAACAGGTATTGAGCATATGGAGGTATTTCAGCGCAGGATTTAAATTGATGAGCAGAAATATAAAAACCAGTTACGTAAGCTCAGGATGAAAAGAAAAGTTAAAATATCCATAATTTTATTTTCCAGAGCCCCTCATACTAAATTTGTCAAAACACAAATACCAATACTCATTCTTATACAATAACAAGCTGACCAGGCAAACGGTGTTTTGACTTATTGACTAGTCTACAACCTATTCTCAGACCTGCCAAATACTTATACTTACACAATAAGAAATAATAAAAATTGTGAAGGAGGACTTCGATAAAAACACTGTGATAAGAGATTTTTGTATATTACTGGCTGACCCCGTGAAAAGCGCAGGTATCACTTTTTTTTCGTTTTCAGCGTATAAACTTAACGTGGAATTTTACAAGCCCAGCCGCTCTCGAGTTATAGCGAGACTAACGAACAGCAATTAATTTTTATTCATAAAAAGATCATGCCAAGAAATCATCATAAGGGAATAAAATAGACATATGAAAATACATAAACTGTACAAATAAAGAGAGTTTTATGACTTATGACTTATTTCATTTACAAAACATCAAACAAAAACAAACTAAATACCAAGTACAAATCTAAGGTCTCCTTAGTGAAATTAAGTTTATTGACTTTAATTGAAAAGGTACAACATCCGAACCGATTGCGAGCGGGATACAAGTATGGCCTTCTCATGTGCCAGTACAGTGTACCCTAAAACCCTTCAAAAACGTTGTTCAGCCAAAGTTGTTTCGTGCTTATGAGAGTTTTCGGAAATAATTAGAGCAGAAAACTGCCATGTTAATAGCTCTGAATAATTTATTTGCTTACACTCGGTTCCAAAAAATAGAATTAAATAAATAAACTCATGCCTGTTATCCCCGAGAGGGTAGGCAGAGGCATCAATCAGCCAGATCAGAGTTTATTAGGTCCCAACGTGACAGGTGGCAAGCCTGTCTGTTATCCGGGCAAAATTTACCAGCGAATGGTGTTGCTGTACAATCAAACAAATGTACGTAACTAAAAGTCATTGGTACATGCGGGATTCGAACCCAGACCCTCATGATCCAGAAACGAGGGTGAACCCCACTACGCCACCACCACTCGGTTCTAAATTCTGAAAACTATAAGCTTAGTGTGAAACGATAACATAAACTCAAGGTTGTATCCTGGAGGGATAGCCAGTAACCAGGGATTGCCAATTGCCACGAACAAAGGCAGGGCAACCATTTGCTTTTCTCGGGAGAATGTGGACGTGTAATGTCCCAAGCGATTAACATGCTAGACTACCAAATCAGTAGTGGATCCGTTGATCCAATTTGTGGATCTATTCCCACCGGATGCCTCCGTACCTGGATCATGCAAATCGCGTCACTGTGAGTGTATCTCCACGTTGAGATGTCATTGCCCGGCCACCTTAGCACAGGGTATCCTAGTTTGAGACCGGAAAAAGTGTTTGTGTTTTGTGGAAGTTTTTATCTTATTTACTACCTATACTACCTTAAACGAATTTGCAAGTTCGAGCGGCAGTTCGACAAAAAGTATGTTTGCGAAGTACTTGGGAATGAATCTGGCATAACCGCAGTAAAGCCGCTACTGACCTGACATGGGGACTCCATCGCATCCGCTGGAGTGCTGACAAGAGCGCTTGCCTGCTCGGACACAGAACACCGCGCCTAGCGCCTGCAATGGAAAAGTTATGTTCAACACTATTAGAATCGGACAATGAAACTGCAGTTACGTTTTTAACTTCGGTCGGTGATCTGCTTTTAAGTATATTTGGGTCTGGTCCATTCCAGGTACCTATGTAGCGCATGAATGATGCCAACTGTTAGGCATAGATAGGCTCTTCACCGACGCGCCACCTTTTCCAGCCCTCTCATAATCTCAGCCTTAAATGTAGACATTTGATGTTGAACTCTGGTCGGATCTACCCACGGAACGCGAGTTACCAACAATAATTTGACTAGTTTATTAAATTTTAAAATATTATACCTAAATTGGTTTCATGCGCTGTGTAGTTAGACTAGATAGATACTCGTAAAAACAGACATGGGAAATTATTTTCAATGAGTAACGGACCTGTTTAAACCCCCTTCGGTATCGGGCGTTCATGTAGCAATAGATGATCGGGTTGTAGCAAGAGTGCGACATGGCCAGCCAGTGACTCGCAAACCACACGTATGGCATCCCCGGCCATGTGTTCCAAGCCTCATCGCTTTCGTGTGCTGTCCATAGCAACTGAATAAGGAACAATAATATTTGTATTAAGACCACATTGTTCCACGTGGCGTATGTTGGCAAGCGATACTCACTACGAAGACGTTCAATGGAAGCCAGCAGAACGTGAATACTGCAACGACAGTGACCATCATTTTGATCATCTGAAACATGGAACCAATAATAATTACTCTGCATGCAACGTGGAGAACAGGTAACACAATTAGCAATCCCTTGAATTTCAGTGCTAATTTTGTCGGCTTTGGGAATATTTAGGTCACATTGCACTGAGGAAACTTAAACTAGCTGCGCCGATAGGGGGTGCATTGTGAAAGCCTCCTTCGCTCCTTGCTTGCTACCAAGTCGTACCTTTCTTTTGGAACGCTGCATGCGCGAGTCGCGCGCACTCTGCGCTTCCCCGGGTGCGCGCGCGCCCCACACGGCGTGCGCGATGCGCGCGTATGTGCACACTAGAGCACCCAGCGGCAGCACGAACTGCAGCGCTAACAGCGCGCTCGTATACTGCCCGCTCTGCTCGGGACGCTCCCACTGTTCGAGGCATATGTCTCTGAGGATAATTAAAACCATGGGTCTGCAAATGGTCGTATACGTAACAACTAAATTAATTAAAGCAGTATTATTATTATTACGACAGTCAAAGGGCAAGCCGCTTCCAACCGGTCTTTTTGGAAATCCATGGATGAGGCCTATGTCCAGCAGTGGAATTCTTGTTGCTGAATGATGATGATGATGATGATGAATCAAAGGACACCCTTTTTGGTGAGCGTGAGTCCAAATACAACAAAGGCTATGCTTTCAAAGTAACCAAAAAATATGAAATAGAACTTACAAGCGGCAGAATTGGTGCCATTCTGTAGGTCTTTGTAGCTGTGAGACTACTGATATGGGCGCCGCTGTAGCGAGCGCCCCGCCCCAGACGGCGGCCACCACAAGTTTGGCGGCGGTACGGCCTAGACGCGGCTTGAGCGGCCGCATGATGGCCGCGTAGCGGTCCAGAGAGATGGCGAGCAGCGTGTAGGCGCTCACCAGCACCGACACCGCCTGCGAGTAGTTGACGGCCTTGCACATGAGCGCGCCGAACGGCCAGTAGCGCAGCGCCAGCTGAGACACGAACGAGAACGGCACGCAGAACAGCGTCATCAGAATGTCGCCCACCGCCAGGTTCACTATGAAGTAGTTCGTCACTGTCTTCATGCGCGGCGACGTCTGCACTACGAAGCACACTAGTCCGTTCCCCAACAATGCGATCACAAACACAGCAGAGTACATAACATAGACAAAGGTCTGGAATACGTGGGATGTAAGGAATTCTCCGGACGAGGCGCTGGTATTGCATATCACTTTGTAATCCAACCATGTTGCATTAGCCTGTAATGTCTCGTTCGCAGATGGCTTTTGCACCTCAATTGCAGTGACAATTGTTGCGTATGAGATATTGCGCCCGTAGTCGTAGTTTTCAAATGCTTCCTTATCGGTGACATCGAACATCATGCATCAGAATATCTTGTTATTCATCACATTCTCGGATCTAATTTGGAAATGCTTTGGTGCATACGTAAGTACGTCTGAAACAAGAGAGACGCGTTGAATTGAATTATTTGTGCTCGTTAATCTAAATTTGTAACGTATAAAACGCAGCCGCTCTACAGTGATTATGGTTCGCCGCCGTTGGCACGTCTAATTCAAATGAGAAGGTGAAACGACGAAAGTATCATAGCAGAGTAAAACGGTGCTGTAGTCGTTACTAAGCACATTAATCTTAACCAGACTATAAAATAACGAAAAAAACAATCATCTTTACTCTACTCAACTGAGTTACAGGCTGTTTGCAACACCTTTTTATATATGTTTTTTTATTTAGAAATTCACAGGTTATCTTTTTTCATCTTGTATTCAGAGTTGCCTGTAAAAGTTTTTACGACTTTAAAAGATATTAATATAAATATATATATATAATATTTACATTAAACGAATAAAAATTACATCATCAGGCCCTACGGCGGGGAGTTCCTGAAGTTTACAAATCGCAGCGGTTACCCCTACAAGAGCGGACCAAAAGTTGACCCCTCTAATTGCCGCGCAATATGCTCCCCTATTTCTTAATTGGTTAATTTTCTGGCGAACAATAATCTGTTGTATATCAGACAGTAAGGTTGTAGCTTTTTTATCAACAGCTTTAAGCAACTTTAAGGCCTAGATTACTGGAACAGCTTCAAGCAACTTTAAGACCTAGATTCATCATCATCATCAACCCATTATGTCCCCACCGAGGAGCACGGGTCTCTTCAGGAAGATATAGGCCATACTCCACACGGGGGCCAAGTCCGGATTGGTGGAGGCTTGTAAGACTTGTGGCTGGTATTACTGTCAGAAGTTTTCAAGCCGCCCTAAGGCCTCTGACTTGGCTTAATTGAAAATAAACGGTCACCTGCCAAACTCCTCTATATCATGTAAACAATAATACCTATAAGGTTTATCTTTGACAGTCAATTCTATGCAGTAATATGAAGTTATCGGACAGTTGAAATGAGATTATTATTGTAATAAGGCTACCTTAGCCTTGTCAAAGTACTGTATTAAATATCTTATTTATATATTTGCACTGTGATAAATTTACGATTTCTACGAAGAAAATACATTTATTTAGATGCCAATAGAGCGCTTTGTATAGCACGTGTGAAATCCGAGTAGGATACCTTGCAATACACGGTAGTTATGGTTTGAAACAAATGCCGTATCTATTGAAAATGAAACTGGATATTGTATCTTTTCCTAGATACGTAGGAAAAGAGGGTGTATTGGGTCAGCCACAACTTCTTTGCAAAGTAAGTAAAATACCTTTCGCATCTCATTATCCCTTGAGTACCTAATTACTTAGAAGTGTATTTAAACGCCTGCCAGAAATTTCAATACCTACTTTACTGCCAAAAAGTCCGAATCGCTTACTTAAAAAATCTCAACGAAAACCGACGAATTTTCATCAAATTACTGTAATTGCACGGTCATAAAACGAAAACTATACTATATCGTTCCAAATAGTAGACGATAACACCCGTATGCCAAATATTCTTAGTTAAGAATGTACCATACTTGAAAATTGGGCGTTTTTTTCGCAAGAAATTGCCCAAAGGTACTCTTGAAATAATCGTGGTCTCAGAAAATATCATTTAAATAAGAGGAAAGGCTCAAGTAAAATTGTGAAACCGAAATTGCCTTCTAATATAGGGTGGAAATATAAATATTTAGTAAAGCCAGGTTATTTGAACAAAGGCTATTGACGATTACCATATTCATTTGTGATGGTACTGTCAGGAATCTAATAAAAACACCTTTTCTCACTGGTCTCAAGTCCCTCCAGGATCTAGATTCTGTTAACGCATTGTAGTACGATGACAACTCCATAAACGTGGCGGTTTAGTTTCATTGCCGCTTCAAGTCTACGCGCACACACATCGCACACTGAAAACATAAATGGCATTAAACAAAAATATTCATTTTACAGTAAGGCCGTTTTAAGATTTTTTAAATGTTCTGGTGGGCGATGTGGAACCGTAAAAGTTGTCAGTAAAGCTTTGTGTTTACTTAGTCACAAGTATGTAACTATTCTAGCTGCTGTCTGTGCGGTAATAGTCCTGTTTTTATTTTATGTAATTTTTACACGTAAGGTTTAATTTATATTCTTTTTTATCATTACGACAATTGCATGTTTGTCTCTAAATTTTGTTATGTTTGGCTCGTATAACCTTATATTTGTTAAAACTGTTTTTGGGCGTCCGCGATACAGGTTTTACCTAGTGCGGGGTCCGTTGTGTATCGCTCATAAACATAAAAAAATAAAAGTGTGCGACATATCTAACTCTCTAGCCGTCAATGGTAAGAAAAAACACGTCACGTGATCAGACCGTGTATCTGTCATCGTACTATAATGCACTAACAGAATCGAGGCCCAGGGCCCTTAGTGCGAGTTTTTTCATTCACTTTCGATAGCGAGAGCGTTTGCAATTTGTATAGGAGTGACAGAGAGACAAATAGGTGGCTCGCTTCGTCACTCCTATAGAATATGAGTTTACGTTAACGCGATCGAGTAGTTAAAAAAACTCGCACTAAGCACACAGAGTGCTTATACTGATTTTTTTTCATTCACTTTCGATAGCGAGAGCGTTTGCAGTTTGTATAGGAGTGACAAAGCGCGCCACATAGTCTCTTAGTCACTCCTATGCAAATCGCAAACGCTCTCGCTATCGAAAGTGAGTGAAAAAACTCAGTATACGCACTCAGGATGCAATTGCAGGCGTGAGTTTATGTAAATGTGATTGTGCACATTTTCTCGTAGAATCGCTCGTAGCCTGGGCTGCTTAGAGTGATCTCAAACGATCACTAAGGTTAAGTTCAGTCCATGGATGGGTTACCGTCTATGACTGACGCTAGTGGCATTTTTCGGAGAGGTTCCGTGCTTCGCACGGCATGTTAAGCAGTTGGTGCCGGCTGCCGTCGATAGATAGCAGTCGTTAAGCCAAGTCAGAGGCCTTAGGGCGGCTTGAAAACTTCTGACAGTAAGACCAGCCACTAGTCTTACAAGCCTCCACCAATCCGGACTTGGCCCCCGTGGTGGAGTATGGAGTACCTATACCTTCCTCAGGGAAGAGACCCGTGCCCCTCGGTGGGGACATAATGGGTTGATGATGATGATATTTTCTCAATATCACAAATGACAGTGTTAATATTTTTAACACGTAATTTGTAACGTTAAAAAAAATTATACTTGTAAGATTGAGTAACTCAAAAAGGTATTTATAGAATTTCCACACAATACAATCACTTATCTTGGTTTTCAACTCGTCGACGACCTCTGTGGCGCAGCGGCTAGCGCATCTGCCTACCATGCCTGAGGTCCTGGGTTCAAACCCCAGCTGGGGACAACAAAAACCCCAGGTCTTGTATGCTTACATGTTTGTGATGCCGCTGTTTCTGGTTCCCACAACACAGGGCATTCTAGTGTGGGGCTAGAAGCAATGTATGTGCTTGTATATAAATATTTAAATGTTTATAAAAATAAATGAACTAAGATAAAATCTGCTATGGTAACCTGCAAAGACATCTGAGGCCATTAAATTTTGTATAAATCAACCAGGTACGAGGCTTTCTGTTGGAATCGGCCACAAAACCTTAGTGTGGGAGCAAAGCTAGTTAACTGCTAGACTAACGAAGCAGCTATCATCATCATCATCATCGGCCTATGGTTGGCCACTGCTGGACATAGGCTCCCATTGCACGCCACTGAGCACGGTCCTCGACTACTCTCATCCAGTTCTTGCCAGCCGCCCTGCGAAGATCATCGCTCAGCAACAGAAGAATAAAAATATTTCTCGAGTTAAATAGCCAAATCAGAGATTAGTATGCCGGTCTTGTTCTCGATATCTATGCAGTCTCTTGCAGAAAATTTAAATTCACATCTCTATGAAAACTTGGGACCAATACGCTTAACGACACAAATACTTATTTAGTTTAGAGTCAGGGACTCCCCATTGAATCAGCTAGTCTGTTAAAAAAACGGACAAGAGCGAGTCGGGCTCGCTTGCCGAGGGTTCCGTATTCGCAATTTTTCCAGAACGTATCACGAATTTCTAAGATGATTTTTTATGATTTATTTACAAATGTTTTCACATTTTACTTGTACACGTTTGTAGTATCTAATCTAGTATATGAAATTATCGTGTCACAATGTTAGTGCGCAATTGCGCATACTCCTCCGAAACGGCTTGGCCGATTTTGATGAAATTTTATAATATGTAGGTATAATCGGTAGGTCTGAGATTAGGTTGTTATCTATTTTTCTAAGCCCTATCTGGCAAAACAACGTTTACGTAGCTGACCCTAGTAAGACGATATTATTTGCCAAATTCCGTAGTCCTAGATCAACGGGAAGTACCCTATGAATTTTTAATCCCTTGAGTGTCCAAATATTGTTTTTGCGGCATAAATTGCCGTATCTTTTCTTACGTAAACAGACGATTTTTTCACAGCTTCAAGACAGTGGACTTAAGAATTTGGTTTTAATTTCAACTCGATACCTAGCTACACGCGCTCCCAAGTTAAAGAATCTTGACAGACTGATGGACGGACGGACGAACAAAAACGTCATCGTAATAAGGTGCCATAAATATTTAAGGGGGGCTACTATACAACAAACTTGGCTTTTTGCCGTTTTTTCCTCGATATTAACAACTTTTGGACTAAAACTCTCGTAAGCACTATACACTATTAAGACCCAAATAAAATTACGCGTGCACGCGAGTATTTCCAACAGCTTGCCACACTGTATCGGGGCGCAGGCGTTTATATACGTGAAATCCCAGAGAATCTTTAAAAGGTGGGAACGTATAATGGAAAAATCACGAAAACTTTGGCGGTATAAGTTTACCGCGACAGCTAGTTGTAATGAAGACTCCAGGGAAAAAGGCGAAGTGGTCAAGCAACAAAGATTTTGAGATATCGCATGTTAAAGTTTTACCCTACCTATGAGTTATACCTACCTATAAGTTTATATTTAAACGTCAAGAACTCAATGACTAATCATGTTTTTACCCTGATCGATTTATCATTGTATAGTACCGGAAATTCCCTACAATATTACATTCACAGATTAGTATCGAAAAAAAAGTGACACGTCTTTTTCCCTGCAAAGGTAGTACGAGGACGCGAGTCGCGCGCGACAACGTCAAAAGTCGCGACTTTCCAGTATATTAACTGTCAAATTCTGACGACTTTTGACGTTGTCGCGCGCGACTCGCGTCCTCGTTCTACCTTTGCTAGAGTCTTCAAATATAATACATAATTGAGCTATTTGAGCGGCTTTTTGCGCTTCGACTCGACCCGCTGCGGGCCGACATAATGAGCGCGAACCTTTATACGTGACTTTAAATATAACGGAGATTTTGCTTGATGAATCATAATTTAGTTAAGCTCTGACTTAAGACTGCCATAATAAATTCTAACTGAAGATTGTTTTTGAATGAATCGTTGTTTTTATTACTAAGTCCGCCCGTTGTTGTGCGCGGGCGTAATGGGACACTTGCGTCGAATTTAAATTGAAGTGGAGAACACACAGAAAATATGGGAAAAATTAAAAATATGTATGTATACCTATATAAATAGCAGAAAAATCTTAGTTTTTGGAATCCCAAAAAGTGTGAAAAATTAAGTTTGCCTAGGAATAAAAAACTTATTGAATTTAGATTTTTCATTGAAATATGAACGTTTCCTAATATGGGTGTAAATTTATAAAACAACATTATTTTACGAGATAACTCAAATATTGCTAAACGCTACTACAAGGCGTGCTTGTGCGAAAGTCATTCTTTGGGAACTTTGTGTCTGGGGTCACTCTGACGACCTCTGTGGCGTAACGGTTAGCGCATCTGCTTTCCATGCGAGAGGTCCCGGGTTCGATCCCCGGCTGGGGAGAAAAAAAACTCCATGTCTTGGATGTTTACATGTTTGTGACGTCGCTGTTTCTGGTTCCCACGATACAGGGTATCCTAGTGCGGGGCCAGAAGCAATGTATGTGACTGTATCTAAATGTATGTAAATGTAAAAATGTTTTTGTACCACGTGACTAGAATGAGTATTCGGCAGGTTATCAGATATATACAAATTTCGTATCACGGCTCAACGGCTTCACCGATTTTTATGATTTTTTTTTATTTATTTGAGAATACGTTGTAGGCTAATTAATATGGCAAAACAACGTTTGTGGGGTCAGCTCTTAGTATGATATATAATGACAAGTAGGTACTAGATGTAGAGAAAAAAATAACCGCGCTTACTTATCTTTTAACAGTGCTCATTCGTTTCTGTAATTTGGAGCAGGCTGGGCACTATTTTTACGGTTTATTATTGTATTTTAAGAGTAGGTAAAACCAGTGACACTTGTAAACACACTGTCCGATTTTCGCACTTATGACGCCCAATATTAGAACTACCTTACCGTAACAACTATCCCTGACTGCGGGAACATGATAGTCGAAAATACGTGACATTTTGTGACGAGAAACATCTAGCTGCCCATTTTGCGTTTATGTAAGCACCTATTAATAACATCACAATGTTTATTTAGTTTGAGAAGCCAAACATTTACTAGGTATAATATGTAGGCAACCTATGAGGATAAATGTCGGGAAAAGGAAAAATATCGAGAAGGTTCATTTATTTTCAATTATGTTATTTTTTTGTCGCCTATACTATTGTGTGGGAAATTGTTAGATTGGTCATTTAGAAATATTGTGGGTACACCCAAACCCTTTTTCGATACAGGGTCCTTTTCCGAAATATTAACCTTTTAATTCACATGATTTTGATGTTGCCAATTGTAGGTGATAGCAACGAAAATTCAACAGAAATCTAGAGTGGGTGACGTAGTTTTAAATTTTGATTCAGAAATTATAGACTTTTTGATTTATATCTAAAATAAATATAAAAAAGTGGCATAAAAGGCTAACAGCGTTCCACTATGATGGCTAAGAAGTATTTTACGTAAATAAGTACAAAGCAAATCAACTCATAAAAGGAGAACTTCGTACAAATCACTCACACATACATAAGCTCACGCCTGTATCCCAAAGGGGTGGGGAGAGACCAGGGACCGCCCCATCTGCCACGATCCTGGCATATCACTTTCGCTTCAGCGACATTCATACAAATCAAATCAATCAATTCTATATTCATTCGTACAAGTTCCATTTAAAAATACTCTGATAAAGTTGAGGGAACTACACTGCAAGTGGCCCGACACGCTTTTACTCGGTTTTTATTGTAGTAATCGCTGGCAGTATGCAAAGTCTTTGCTAAGTCGATGTTGCGTTTCTAAATACAGATCTCGCCACCCTGATTACCCGGAAAACTATCCGGATAAGAGTCCGGTCGGGATTCGTGCTCACTTCCTTTCATTTCCGTATGTCCAATTATTGCCAAATACCTACCTAGTCTTGAAATTAGTAAGTACAGTCGATTGCAAATCAACCTTTCCATTTTGATGGAGCCTAGTAAAAATATTTGCACGTCATGCATGAGTTACCATGAGTTATAACAACCATAGGTGGTGTGGAACGTCGGTATGCATATGCGCATACACGCTGTGAAAGATAGATAGATAGATAGTTAGATAGAATATTCTTTATTGTACTCATAAATTACATTTACAGATTTTTAATAAATCAAAGCACAAGTGGCGGCCTTATTACTATAAGCAATTTCTTCCAGGCAACCACAGACGGAGACTAGAAAGAAATTAGAGACGAGTAGTCGTGCAATTAAGAAATTAAGACATATTTTTATAAGACATATTAAGACATATTAAATAAACGTACTTAAACCGTGCATAAATATTTAAATAATAAACATACATACATAGTAATAATACGATTATATATTATGGGAAGAGGAAATAAAGTAATATACCTACTTAATATTGGATAGCTAGATCAAATCCTGCATTATCTATGCAATGGACAGGTAATATTCCTTCACCCTCCTTTTAAACACCGCTGGTGAAGGGCACTGTCTTACCGCTAATGGCACCTCATTCCACAGTCTGAATAGGAATTACCGAAGAACTTCGTCGAGTGACTCGGTATCTTCAGCAATGGGTTTTGAGCTGATCGCAACGTGCGACTGTGGGAATCATTGATGAAATACTGATCTCCTCGCATTACTTACTCGTAGGACCATGCCCATGGGCCGATATACCTAGTATTGGTACTGCTACCTACTACAAATGACAATGAATTCAAAACTGAACCATCACATTTTAGCATTGTTTGACCAATGTTCTTGGCCTAAAATTTAACATACTCACCTAATTTTTTTAATAGGTACATTGGTATAAATTGATTCTTTTGAAACTCGTAACTCTCTCTCCATAATTTAGTAAGTTGTTTTCATCATCATCATCATCAACCCATCATGTCCCCACCGAGGGACACGGGTCTCTCCCCTGAGGAAGGTATAGGCCACACTCCACCACGGGGGCCAAGTCCGGATTGGTGGAGGCTTGTAAGACTAGTGGCTGGTCTTACTGGCAGAAGTTTTCAAGCCGCCCTAAGGCCTCTGACTTGGCTTAACGACTGCCATCTATCGACGGCAGCTGGCACCAACTGCTTAACGTGCCTTGCGAAGCACGGAATCGCTCGGAAAAATGCCACTAGCGTTAGTCATAGACGGTGACCCATCCATGGACTGAACGCGCCGTATGTTGCTTAACCTTAGTGATCGTTTAAGATCACTCAGGCAGCCCAGACCACGAGTTGTTTTACTCTGAAACACTCTGAAAAATAAGCTATAGGCATTTTAGAATTAGATTATTTATAAAAGTTAAAATACTGGTTTAAAAGACATTTAATACAAGCTAATAGATATTAGCTTTAAAAAAAAAAACAGAGCCCTGCTCATTCTTAATTTTGTTTCTCCACTCACGATTCGAGTCAAAATAGGGAACATTTCAGAGCTGATTTCTATCCGAAATCTGTTCAATAAATACTCAAGTGCCAATATTATTCTCAGCCGCCATCGCGTTTATACTCTTCTACTCCGCGATATTGGAATAGGAATAAATCCGTATAGACAGAGAGCATTTGCAAGCTATGATTTCATTGACTATGTTGAATACAGACGGCCCTAAGGCAGCGGCTAACATTATACATAACTGTATGTACATTGACATTCAACAAGCAGAATGTAAATTCTTTACGTTGAAATAAAAATTTTTGAATTTTGAATTGAATTTTGAATAAATGTGAGGTTATAAGAGTTATGTAAAAGGAATTTAATTGTAGATTGATTAGATAGGTACTTGCGAATTTTTTTTATGACGTGGCATTTGATTACGAAGAGAAAGAAGTCACAGGGGGCTAAATCTGGCGATTGTGAAGGTCATGACCATATTATTGGCAGATTTTAATGTCGCGATTACAGATAAGTGTCGAGTGCGATTCTTTTCTTTGCATTGGTCGTTTTTTAACCAATTCATATAAATAATGTATCGATAGCTCTGCAATTTTTTAGTAGGAAACGATTCTGTACTTATTCACAATTAAACAGATGTATAGTGATATGCAGATAACGTGGGCACACAAATTCGAATAGAGTATACGTCAGAAAGTCTTCCAAGTCGTTCAAGACAACGAGGAAATATCAGTGGACCTCACCTTTTATCGACAGCGTACAAAAAGTCATAATCAACGATGAGTAGGACGAGTGGATAATTGTCCGTCCGTCCGTCCGTCTGTCTCTCAAGACCCTTTATCTCGGGAAAGCGTGACCGTATACTCAGATTTACGGTCACTAAAAGCTGTGAAAAAAATCTAACTTCTAAGTTAACTTAAAAGAAACGTTCGAGTCGGGCTCGCCTATTACATAGCTACATGTAATAACATACTGATTATATTTACGATGTGACGTTATTACTATTATAAAACTATTTAGTTTAGGAATCGAGTCTCGCATATTTTTCCGATATTTTCCCGTACTAATTTATTAGACAATATTACATTATAATTACATTGACATGCAAAAATAGAATGTAAATTATTTTCGTTGAAAGCTGAAATAAATATCTGATTTCTGACAATCGGAATTGGTGTCAATGTCAATGGTGTCAATGATACAACATCTGCCGTATACTCATTACCCTGTTCTAAACGACTATTCGGATACGTTGAGAACCTGGCTCTTGTAGATAGTAGCCTGCTAGAGAAACGAAGCCGACTAATGTCATGAATACAGATTATAAACGTAAGCTATTAATAACTAACTCTTTCTCTGTTTCTTCCTGGCTTTTAATTCCACAAGATGGTGGGGTCCGCCTTCCTTATCTTCTCCCTCCACTTCGCCCTATTCCCGTTATCTTCTTCACAATCATCGCGCTCTATCAGGTCTTAGATAATAATAACTAATGCGATAAATCGCAAATTTTAAAATTATAATTTAACCTCATGGCTTACTGTCATTGGTTTTCAAGCCTCCACCAATCCGGACTTGGCCCCCGTAGAGGAGTACGGCTTATACCTTCCTTAGGGACGAGAGCCGCGCCCCTCGGTGGGGACATAATGGGTTGATGATGATAATTTATTTAATAGTATCAAATCCATGACGGATTAATGAAAGGAGAGACCTCATGATTCCATAATAATTGAGTCTTCGGGCAGCGGCTAAGCCTAAGCCTTTGTTAAGAAGAGCTTGTCAGCGTTTTAGGCATTTTACTAGCTGACACAAAAATATGGCCTACATTTTTTAATTTTACTCACTAATTTGATTATTTTAGTCTTATAGATAGATAGACAGAATATATATGATACATCTTATATTGCAACATTGTGCAAATAATTATTTAATTTTAGACAAAGTAGCAACTTAATGAACGTAGGTAATAGTAGAGGCTACTATTACTGCTCATGGCGATTTAAGCAAAGTTATCGGTCATATAATGCCCAATCATATAAAGCCAATGTCTGTTTGGGTTGATCGGGGTTGGACGTATGTTACTAATTTCTCTCTATTTGTGTACATGGATTTGGTTTATCTGATACCTTTTAATATTGTTGTTTATTTATCGAGATAGTGGAAAATATATTGCACTGCAAAGGATTATATGGCCCCAAATGATTAAAGTCAGTGAGTAGTAAAAATTAGGCTATATAAGGTCCTAACCTAACAAATCAAGCGCAAATATTTTAAGGGTCGATAGACTAAAAGATAAATAACAATTTAGAATGTTCAACTCATCGTTTACACAATTATTATTAGGAATAATAGTTAGAATAAAAATTATACATCCATACTTAATAAACACCCTAAACAATGTACACGGTACGCATGCATTGTTTACCGCCAGATTCTTCAATCGTGTGTGTGTGTGTGTGTGTGCATGAAAACAGGATGATAGGTATAAAATTAATTTGTTTGGAAGTTTTACTTTTTGTTTTTTTGATTTGTTAGGACCTTATATAAAAGATGATCTTGAACCGAGTTTCTACTTTTTTATGTGCCAACTTCTGTAGAAAGTTTGGCTACGTATTTATCTTTTTTCGCTTTATTGTGCTCTCGCTAGACTATAAAGACTTTACAAGGTCGCAGCTACCAGCAAATCATTGATCCGAAACATAGAATGAAAATTTTAAAATACATACAATTTTAAGCATTGATCTATCATTTGCAATACCACTAAAAAACAAAAAAACCGCAAACTATACAGCCTGATTTTTTCACCGGTACAATAAATTTCACCATATCATTGGTATCGATAATAGATTACATTTATCGAATAAAATTACCATATATTTTTTTTCATTTTTATTAATTTATCCTTCATCCAATTTGTCACTCATGGGCACCCATTACAAGGCGTCATCGCGGTGCGAGGCAGAGGGCGGCGGGGTGGGGTGAGTGAGTGGCGGGCTGGCCGGCGCACGATTTGGCCGGTCAGTCGGCGCGCATTGACCTAGGTGAGTGCACGTGCGCCGTTTCCGCACTTCCTGCAGTCGAAAATTACGCGCGCAACACGATGTTTACAAACCGCGAGTATTACGAAATGGTTCGTAGTTACTTTCTCAGTGGGGAAAATACAGCTGCAGCTCGGCGGGTATACGCTGAAGAAAGTTTGCCCCGCCTGATAAATGCCGGTTTTATTGAACCTCAAATACTCAACACCAGGACATTCATGAGAGTGACGCAACATTTGCTAGACTACGGACAGTTCACTGCACCAGCGCACGCTCAAGGCCGAGGAGGGAGACCTCCCTTGGCCGTGGAGATCGAGGAACAGATATTCGCGTTCTTCGAGGAAGACCCCAGAAGGAGCACCAACGACGCGGCACGCACGGCGCTCTTCGGCGTTAGCTAGTACGTGGTGTGGAAATTCATACCACTACCAACCAGCAAGCATTCCACGCCGGTGACGGTCCTAAGCCCGTGCAAGTATGAAGGAAGAATTGGTATCAAGTATGATTTTTTTTTGCTACGTCATACATAAGTCATACCTACTGGCTGCGCCACCGCCGCCGCTTCTTTTCCTTCCCGCAAGCCGCGCGCTGTTGCCAGTTCGTGCGTTTAGTTGTACTCATGCGTAATGAGTCCACATTTCTTTAAGATTTGCGGATAAGTTCAGACATTGGTATTTTTGTTTTTTTGTACCAACGGGGTAGTAACAAAAAATGTTGGTATTTGTATTTTGGACTTAGTATTACGTATGTTGATTTATTGTACTGGTGAAAAAATCAGGCTGTATAGAGTAAAACTGGTCATGGGTGCAGAATAAAAGTGGTCGTAAATGCCAATTTATAACCGACATGATACAGAAATTACGCACTTCATAAATAACCCTATATAGTTACTCGTACATGTCCATTGTGTTATCTCTAACACAATGCACATATAACTATTGTGAGCTAAATTATCACATGGTAAGATTTGTGATGATTTGCGATTTGTGACACTTGTACGTAGGTTGCTTCACGAAGTTTTTTAGAAAATTTATGGTATTTGTTGTATGGCTTTTCAGAGAAGTAGGCAGAAGCAGGAAAAAAATAAAACTGATTCAGCAGGATATACGATGTCTGTCGAGTATATTGCAACATATATATTTTGTTACATAGGTATAGTACAGTAGAGGAAGTGGAAGAGCGGGCAAGGACTGTTTTTTCCGGCTCGAATAAGGCCCAAGCCGGAATAAAAGCATATGAGGCCACTGTAGCATACATCCTTTACGGGAGATTGTACACGATTCAACAATTAGGTCTGGTTTACATTTGCTTTATTTTCATGTTTTTTTAGCATAAGAGGTTTAGGGTCTGTTTCACAATGTTCAAATAAAGTTCCAGATAAGCTATCCACAACCAGGGCTGCCGTTTGTTCTATTCCTATATTGCGTGTGTTCGTTTATGGCTTTAAATTTAGGACAAACGACAGCCCTGGTTGCGGATAGCTTATCCGAAACTTTATCTAATAGAGGCGGCAAAATGTACGCCGATTCATAGCTTTTATTACGCATCACATATCATATGGAAAGCATGCTAAAATGCATGAAAATAAAGCAAATGGAAACCAGGCCTAAGCTACGTGAAGATATACTTACTTAATAAGCTTGCCGAAAAAATAAGTACCTAAAGCAGAGACTGTGTCTACTAATATTATTTTGATGACAGAGACTTCTGGACTTAAAGCCATTTTAATGCAGGATTTAGAATGTACTTAATATGTTGTAAATATTAAATTTATATTAAATATTAAATATTGGATTTTTTTGTCAACTTTTCTCTAAAATTATCTGGGTTTTTGATATGGTCACTTATGTAACTTGTAACGTTCCCAAAAACGTAGTTTCTGTGCTGTAACATATAATAATGTTTTTTGTGTATTTTGATCCGAATCTCTACCTACCACGAGCATCGCAGACAGGCGCTATTTTATCTCACGTGTTTTGAGATTTAAATTTAAATGAATGTAGTTCCGCAAACATAAACTTATAATAGGATTAAGCTTTAGTTTCCACACTAGGCTTCACTTTATTATGGAAAATAGAACACTCCGCATAATGAGTGACAAAATGAAATTTGAAAACTTCGCCAGTATACCTGCCCTTAAATTAGGGTGCGGTTATAAAGAATCATATTTCCAGGTACGGCTTTGCCGGTACAGGTCAGTACTGATACGTACAGGGCGTACATTCTGCTAACGCATTGTAGTTCAATCACAACTGCAGAAACATGGCGATTCAGTTTCATTGCCGCTTCTAGTCTACCTGAGCTCGTGCATGAATAATTCTAGGCGTCAAAGGAATTAAACAACATGTCACGTGACCCAACCGTGTAACTGTCATTGTACTACAATGCACTAAGAGAATCGAGGCCCAGATCTCTTTCACACTCAGTCAGGCAAGGGCTTCAACCAGTATGATCAATATTGCCCGCGCTACGTCCGCGTGGGCTTTAGTTGAGTAAAGTTTTAGCAACTAAGATAGGGATACTTTTAGCGCATGCGAAAGATTTATTCCCTTAACCTCGTGAGGCCCAATGTCTTCAAGTGATCACAAAATCGTTCTTTTCAAGATCGGGCCTTACGAGGTTATGGGATGATTTTTGAAAAACTATTTTAAATGTGTTTCATGACCTTTAATGAAGAATCTTTATTCTGAATTTCGTTCGAATAACTTCAAAAACGGCAAAGTTTCATACTAAGTTTGCACCCCCTTTTTTCCCCTTTAAGGGATGATTTTTAAAAAATATTTTACACGTGTTTCATAATTTTAAATGAAGAACCTTCGTACCAAATTTCATTCGAATAACTTCAAAAACGGCAAAGTTTCATACTAATTTTGAACCTCCATTTTACCCCCTTAGGGGATGAATTTTCAAAATTCCTTTCTTAGTGCTCTCCTACGTTACAAAAAGAACCCCTGTGCAAAATTTCAAGTTTCTAACCCTTATAGTTTAGGCCCTGCGTTGATATGTCAGTCAGTCAGTCAGTCAGTCAGCTTCTCCTTTTATATATATAGATTAAATAAATCACGTCGGTATTTTTGAGTTTCATCATTGTCTATTTTTAATATGTTTCTAAAATTGTAAATTTTTGGTCCGGATTAACTTAGTTACGTTTATTTTTATCGTACGAGTCCGACCAGATTTCGCTCCGATTCGCAGAGCTTAAAAATAAAATGTTCTAAAATGTTGGTGTTTGTGACGTCATCAAGGCATGTTAAAGAAATAGTCTTTGGTTTTGCAAGTAGGGCAAAGGATTCATAATCATACTGTGTTTGCTGACGTCATTTAAATGTCATTGACTTGCTTGAAAATTGATTGAAAAGCTTTTTATGGAATATCTTAAAAATATAGACATAATTTATAAATCTGATAAATAGCAATTGTACTGAAATCATTATTCTCGAAATGGTTTTGAGATTTCCTATTCAAAAATGTTCAAAAATGTAGCATGGCCGATTCGCTAAAATCAATTTTGTCTTACAACAAAATTCGGCGTAATGTGAACGAACACCTCAAGCAATCAGGATCCTAATTATGCGCACCATATCAAGCGATTCCAATCGTTTAACTGTTGAATTCCATACAAATCCTAAAAGGATGCTAGTTATGCTTACATTCAAGGCTCCGTCTATTTGCAACAAAGTATAAAATCTCTGCAATATCTTGGAATCTCGCCCCAACGGCAGCGTCTAGACATTTTATATTTAAGTATTAGCTACAAATATTGAAATATTACGATTATTTTTATTGCTGTAGTTATTTTATATTAAATGTAAAACCATCATCAAGCTATTATGTCTCCACCAAAGGGCACGGGTCTGTTCCCTGAGGAAGGTATAGGCTGTTCTCCACCACGGGGGCCTAGTCCGGATTGGTGGAGGCTGGTCTTACTGTCAGAAGTTTTTAAACCGCCCTAAGGTCTCTGACTTGACTTAACGACTGCCATCCATCGACGGCAGCCGACACCAACTGCTTAGTGTGCCTTGCGAAGCACGGGACCGCTCGGAAAAATGCCACTATCGTTAGTCATAGATGGTCACCCATCCATGGACTGAACGCGCCCAATGTTGCTTAACCTTTGTGATCGTTTAAGATCACTCAGGCAGCCGAGGCTACGAGCGATTCGTATACCTAATACGCACTATTTCTAATAATTTGTGCAATATTAAAACATACTCATATCGTAAACTCATTTCTTGTGTACCTATAACACCAAATTTATCGAGACGCCTAACGCCAACGAAGGCGTATTGACTCGCGCACCACTCAATATTTGTGCCACGTATCTCCCGAAAAATTATTTATTTTATTCGGGTCTGTTAGATCCTACCCACTCACACTCAGCTTGTTTTTTTACGGCCGATTTTTGAATTGAGAATAATAATTTACACTAAGTTAATACTTAAGTAACGTTCTGTCACGCTCTTTCCTAAAGAAATTTGGCGAGACAGCACTACAGTTAAGTAATTACTTAGCGAAATTCTCAATCCATGAATCGGCCCTTAGTTTTGTCGTTTTAAATCGCTTTAAAGCCGCGTCTCATGCAAATACTCATAAGTCACTACAAATATTCCCAAGACACAATATACACTGGTCCTGGTTCCCAACTAGGATATATTGCGCTGTGGTAAGGTGGTAACCAGACAAGGACCTCACAAACGTAGATAACACCCAGACTGAGGCAATTTTTACAAATGTAGGGCGGCCTCAGTAGGAATCGAATCCACGACCTCTTTCATGGCAATCGAACGTAAATACCGTTAGTCCAACGAGGCAGTTAAAAATATTGACGCCATGCTGTAATGCAGCCATCATGAATGTATAAGCCTGGCATAATATCTGTGCTTCAAATCAAAGCTTCAATTGTGATCTATATGATTTAATTGGATTTTTGTGATGAAAGAAAATATTCCCTAAATTCGCAGAAACGGGACATCGGTATACCTATGTGCATTGTGCAAGCCACAAAATTTACTAAACATAGCAATGCTTCGTACCGTACGCATTGGTGTTGATTTTTTTTATCTTTTGAGAAATCCTTGTTTCTAAACAGAAAAATGGCTTACAATCTAATACGTAGGTATCCTACCTGCTAAACCTACCTATTTCAAAAGTTTTTTTGTTTTCTGAAAAGTTTTAAAGAATTACAAACTCCTACGGCGAATTTACATCACGAAATTAGTGTCAGGGCACACAACGCGTTCGGCGGCAGTGCGGCGCCGGAGCGGTGTATATGCGTCATTTTACATAGAAGTATCTGTGGCATGTCACACAAAGCGCTGCGGCTCCGCACCAGCAAAGTTATTATGAGGATGTGAGTCGCGCGCGACAACGTCAAAAGTCGCGACTTTCCAGTACATTAACTGTCAAATTCTCGCGACTTTTGACGTTGTCGCGCGCGACTCACGTTCTCATACTACCTTTGCAGATTTGCAACCACCGAGACGAGGCGGGGCGGGGTCTATGCGTTGCGACGTCGGAGTGGCACCGCTCAGTTGTTTATGCGTCACAAGGAAGGGCACAAGCTCGATGCGTCACAAGGAAGGGCACAAACTCGCTCGTTTCGTTTTTTTTTTTTTAGTTTTTTGTTTATTATGATTGAGGTTTAAAAAAATTAATTTTTAAAAAACCAACATAGAAGATATTGATATGGACTAACACACGTCTTTTACGATCCATTTTTATTAAGCTACTGTCCAACGGTACTGGGGAGCCGGTGCCGCCGCTGCGATATAACAACGTTGCGGCACCGCACCACTCGTGTGCCCGCCGATGCGGCGAAATCTTTGCGGTGCGGCGGCGGCGCCGCAACGCATCGTGTGCTCCGCCCTTAGTGTCATGCATAATGAAACTAATTTCACGAAACTTGTTGCAGTACCTGTGTAACTAGTTTGGTTAATGTCGTGCAATTAACACTATGGCTGGAATTATGAAACCGACAGCACCGAAACTTTATTTTGCATTGCAAAATGTCATATTATATATGAAGGGTACAGGGGAGAAAGGATCAAAGTCAGTATTTTTCCAAAACTTAGTTGACAATGCCACTTGGTAGTGAATTGAGAAAACTATCGAATGGTAAAACAAAAAAAACGTTAAAAGAAATCACAGTCAACATGAGACTCAAAAGAACTTACTATGGTTGCAGGAAAATAGATCATAGTCAGTGTGACTATGATCTTTTTATAGAGTTTTTGATTACCTACTCAATAAAGTTCTAATAGGTATTAATTACTGATATGTAATCAGAATAGCAAAAAAACATGTAAATCACAATGTCTAATTTGTAGATATTTTTAGAAAAAAAAAAAAATTAACCACATGAAAAAGTTCATAGTCAAGTGACTCTAAACTTTCTTCTAAGTATTTTAATAGAACATTTACGTTTTTTTTTTTAGATTTGGTGGCAAAAAACATGTATTATATTTTTTTTATTAATTAAAGCATTGGGATAACCGTCTTTTCTAGAAGTTAGTACTTTAGTGTTGTAAAAGGGTAATTCTTTTAAACACGTTTTTCAAGCGGCATCACCTTAAAAGAATAGAAATCGAAAAGTCAGCAAGCCACTTTTTTTTTTTCAGGCAAACCTTTAATCATCTCTTATCTAGGTCATTGATTATTATTCAATTATCTTTATATTTAATATCATAAAAAAACTACAAAACCCCCGTTCTTTGATTTTCGTGGAGTGTCCTTTCCCCCGATCGAATCACTTACTTAATTATATATTTTAAACTAAATGGAATACGCTTACCAAAAATAGACACTAAGTTTTAATAAGTTGCCAATGCTATAAAAAAATTACGCAGTTGTTCTAAAAAAATTACATTGTCTAAAAAAAATTAAAATGTAACTGTCCCGGGGCAGTAACTGATTTGCGTGGATCATTATAAAACCACTTGCACATCCCTAATTTCGCGGCCCAATGCTGCGTCATCCTAATTCATGTTACAACTAGCCACTCTCCGTTGGCCAGACAGAGTGCTTGTGTGATAGATAACACGTCGAGGTTCCGAAAAATTTGGGTAAGAACCCCGTTACGTGGGTATGGTTTTTCAAAACTTTGATTTGCGTGGTATAATTTTCTCCGTCGTCTGTGAATTTATTTTTTGAGTAAAATATTGTAGCGAACAAATATAAGGTAACGCAACTTATATTCAAAACACAGTTTATTTACTTCAAAGGTTTTTGTATATTTTTAGAATGAATGCTTTATTTTGATTTTCGTGGTCGTGATTTGCGTGGTTTACATGGTAGTTTTGACCCTCGCAAATCAATTATGGGTCATGCAACTAAAATAACTTCAAGTTTTGCAACAGTAATGTTGGACAAAAAAATTTATTACTTTAGTTAAATGTATGTTCTTAAAATTATAACTAAATATATTAATTTTTACTAAAATGTTAATAAATTGTTTTTTTAAATAAAAAATGGCATAATAATAACTATAAATTATAAAATAACTATAAAATATTGTAACAAAATAATAATAATATCATAATAACTTATCTGATAAAGTTAAATAAAAAAAGTCATTTACGTAGGGTGTTTTGTGATTTGCGTGGCGCCTCATTTTTTAACCTCGATTATCTCTTTAAGTTTATTGCTCTCTGAGGTGCCACTTTTATAAAAAGTACTACTTTTACGTATAATTTAAGATACGGATGTCGATTTAGCAAAAATATTAAATTTTAAAATTGCCACGAAAATCACCAAAGAATGACTTGCCCGAAGAATCACCCAAAAAACATAGATTTTAAGAGAAAAAACGTTTTTTGTTGTTATCTCCAAATACGTTATTTTTTACTGTGATCCTTCTTTCCCTGTACCATTCATATGGGTGAATATACGGTATTTGATTTTTTTGTGTCCCAGAAGGAAATGTAATCTGTTCCATTCAATATTTATAATTTCTCTATTTGACACTATTTTTAAATGTTTAATGATGAGGGCCAGAAGATTTTTCCATTTTTTTGAATTTTATAAGCACCACAGGAAAATGTGTTACCAGAGGACTGACACTATTGGCAGAGTAGTCACAAATTAAAGCAGGGAAGTGATAGACCATTGATTATAGCTAAGAAAGGGAACACGTATTAAATAAAACATGAAATATGCCAGAGGAGTGACGCCAGAGAAGTGACAAAATCGCACAAAACCTACAAAAACATATCACTCGCTTTTCTGATCACCGTTTAACGTTATACGAGTACATGACATCTACACACAATAAACATTGCATTGTGCAAATATACAATTTCGTAACTATAAAATACAAAAACATAGACTTGCCAGAGGAAATACTCCAACGACTGGCAGAAACACGCTTTCCTACAGTAAATCGCAAATTGACGCTATATTATTGGAATTTTGCTCAACGTCATTAGCTTGTTTCTAACTTAACACTATTGTATGCGCGTAGTTCATGGACAAAAACATACCTTTGCGGTTTTAAGTCAAATTTTACTTCTTTGAGTTTCACCAAATGACGTGACATTATTGTAACGTGACATGAAAGTAAGTTATTTTTCTTTATATTAATACATTTTTTTACTGTATATTTTGATGAAATATGTTTCGATGTTTATAAAAGCGTATGATCATATTTAAAAAAACATAGTGGCATACGTATTTAAAAATATCTCGCCATAAAATCATTATAATCTAGAAATGGGGAGGCCAGAGCGCACCCCCCATGTAAAAGTCGCGTAACTCAACTTGCGCCATTTTTTTTTATTATGGCAAAAAATCGAGCGTAGTCTAATACACCTTCTCACAAATTTTCATGAAGCTAGCGCCAAAAATAAGGTTACTGTCACAAAAAATGTGTTTATTTGCGAAAAAATAAAATATAGTTTTCCATCGTTATAAAGATGTGAGCATAAGTACATTGATTTATTTCACAAATTTCCCTGAGTATAAAGCCATAATTAGACAAACATATTACTAACACGAAGAAGTAAAATAACTTTATAGAAGTAAATAAACTTATGCATTTGTTCTTGGATACTATTGCGAAGGCGTGTTTTACAAGTCCACTTACTTACTTCTTGCACGAAACTTATCGCGGGACTGTTTTGCGTTACTATCGTTACGTTGTTTCTCCAAGCAGTTGTCATAAATACCGGAGACGTAGCTACACTTACTTCTTTACTCTACGAAGAAAACAGTTTTATTCAAATCGTAATAATGAACACTTGTTTTTCCATAGATATTAAGTGAAAGTTTTTGGTGTAACTGTAGTTAAATTATATTATAACGACAATCGTAGATCGGTAACCCTCTAAACTTACCTATAGACGCGTTAGATTTTAAAACCAAAGTCTGGAACTGCACTTGCGAGTGGGCGGCCATGGTAAAACTTTGGGGGATGGGCACCGGAAGACGATTACACAGCAGAGCAGCCTGGTGGCGGGGACGTCAAAAGATCAGGCGTCGCTCTCAGTGCACGATTTTCTTCACTGGTTGTGGACCAAACTGTCGTGGTGACGACCACCTCCAAAAAGAAACGGCTGAGAAAAAGCGTGTGCTCGAGCGACAGAACGCTGAGAAAGGGTCCTCAAAGAGGGCACGAGAAGTCAGTAATGAGGCCACTGATCCCGCGAGTGTCTCTAAGAAGCAGAAAATCTAGTTTTTGGCTTCTTATAAGGAGGGACTAAGCGCGGCGCAAGATGGCTTACTGATGGTGATTCATCGAGGATCACACCGGATGCGGCTCAATTAATAAAGGTAGCAGTCATTGATTTTATTGAAGCATCGCCGACTCCCCCTTACCCTAACATTGAGGCAGTAGCCTCATCGCGGGGGCACTGCATGTCCTATGCGAAGGGGGCAGCGATACACAGTGGATGTGTGGCCTTAACGAAAAAACCGTTGGGGACGTAAAGCTACGGGTGGTTGACGATAAGAATCTGCCCAAACCGGTGAAGTTGGCCTGGAAGACCAGGAACAACTACACGTTGGACATTTCTAGGGTATTCCAGCTCTGATACAGCGTTACAACCCGGAGCTGAAGCCCTGCGAGTAGAATGTGGTAAACTCGCAGGAGGATAAAACGCAGGGGACCATGCAGCGCATTGTCCTGCTCGACCAGGACTCTGCCAAATAGTTACATAAAGTTGGAGAGATACTGCCTCCGTGCGGGCCTCAATAAGAGTTATGTTAGGAGTTATTAAACTCTTGGAGGCTGTGGTAGGGGCCTCTAGTGGCTTGATGACTGCATCCACTTCCAACGTGGAAGCGTGCAGCGCTCCTGTATTAGAGCTGGCGGAAGGGGTCTCGGTGACAGTGGATGGGGTACCGTCGTGGAAGAGTGCTTAAATCGTGGCGACTCAGACTCAAATGCATGCATGGATCTTACGGCAATGTAGATCATATCATGAGGGCAGGGATCAGATAAAAAGCTAGTCATTATGGCATTTGCACACCTGCCCTTTGAACAAGAGGACCCCCCTTCAACTGTGGTAAGAAATTTAACTAACCATTGTAGTAATGTGCACCACACTGCCTGGGTGCTGGTGTGAACAGGAGAGGTGAGAAGCTAATTAGCTTCATAGTCAATGGACCTTTACAAATTCTTAACATAAGTAGTAAACCAACCCTTATCAAGTCAAGGATAGCGGAAGTAATCGACGTCACGCTGGCTTTTGATCGGGCTAGTAAAAACGTCACTGGATCTGATGAAATCTGTGGATCAGACCATCAGCACATCTGCTTCAGATACAGCACTGAACATTCTATTCAATGCGTGACAAGGAGAAACCCGCGTTACTCGAACTGAGAATTTTATTAAAATGACCTAGGGATTGAACTAGGTACTGCTAACGGAACGCTCAATTCTATTCTCGACACAGAATTTGAAGCTGGCAGAATAGTCCACGCTGTTTGCTCGGCATGGACTATCAACTGCCCCGAGAAATAGAGTATGGGCAAAGGGAGCCTTGGTGGACTTCTGAGTTAGACAAATGTTGCAGGCCGATCAGTCTCTCATCTTTTCTGCTTAAAAGTCTATAAAAAATTAATACACCAATATGTTAGAGAAGGCCCGCTCAAAAAACGGCCATTTCATGAACTACAGTGTACCTATCAAGAAGGCAAATCTACGGAGAAAGCTCTATATTACGTAGTCTCAAAGGCGGAACGCAGTGGAAGAAATATGTACTGGCGCTTATCTCGACATAAATGAAGCATTCGACAGGTCTAGCTTTGAGGTCATCAAAAAGGCGAATTCTATATAGGATATGCGGACGATTTAGTAAGACTGATCAGTGGCAAATTTCCATCACAGTCTCGGAAATCATGCAAATAGCACTCAATAAAGTTACAAGGTAGTGCATGGATAATCAATTACCCTAAAACCCGACAAAGACGACGATCGTGCCCTTCATACGGAAACGGGACTTAAAAAGACTGTGCGGGCGGGAACTGGATTGGTCCACAAATGTAATATTGAGGTGTTATACTAAATAAAGAGATGCTGTGGAATACCCATGCGGAAAAGAGCATTGAAAAAGCAGTTCGTATTTTCAATATACATAGATCTGCTTATGGCAAGACCTGGGGTCTGCGACCACAGGTTGTCCACTGGATCTATACCATCACTGTTCGGCCTATATTTACGGCAGAATTGTTTGGTGGCCGAGAATTAGGTTATAGACTTGCGATACGAGACTAGACTAGACTAGAGACTAGACGAGAATTAGGTTAGAGACTGGCGTATATGGCGACAACAGGCGCATATACGACGACGCCAACGCGCGTGTTGGACAACAGGGTGCAACTAGTCTGAGTTCCTAACCACGAGGGACACATGGGAAAGGAGGCAGCCGACGAGCTGGTGAGAGAGGGATCTGCGCAGCCTTTGCGTGGCCCTGAACCATGCGTGGGGTTCTCATTAAGCACCATTAATATTGTGCTTTCAAAGCTGATGCTAATGTACGGTACAAACGCGAATGGGCAGCCATTGAAGGACTGCAACATTCTAAAAACTTCATTGATGAAGAAATCGCAGGCTCAGAGTTTATCTATACTGCGGCGAGAACGACGGGAAACTTCTTAACAGGAAAACAACTCCGCAGAATGGGGTTGTGTCAAGACAACACTTGCAGGGCATGCGGTTTTGAAGTGGAGTCAATGGTACACGTACTGTGTGACTGCGATGTCCTTGTCCGAAAAAGAATGAGTCTTCTGGGAATGGCGTACCCCAAACCAGAAGACTTCAGGCACCGGTCCCTAAAGAATGTGATAGAGGATGCATTAGGTAGTGATGAATGTGTACAAACACTATTACTTCATTAAAGTTTGTTAACAGACTGGAATCACAATGCTTTAACGTTAAAAAAAGTAAAATTTTATGTGTTTAAGTTATTGATAGAAAATTTCCGTTTTTTAACTTTTGGGCACTTCGTTTTACTTACTTACGGCTTCTACAGCTTGTTTTGTTTTTTGCACACATATAAACATAATCTAAATCAATTAATATTAAAAACGCACCAACTTTAATTATTATAAATATATAAAGTACTGACATACAACTTTTGTACATGACAAGCTGTGAACAGTAAAATATAAGTTTACGACGATACACTTCATTATTTGAAAGTTTTTACAATAAAAAAACAAGTTTATTCAGTAACTCCAGCAAAACGAAGATACTTTAGCATGCATAAAGTACGTATTTCTGATTACTTACATAAATTTCTCGTGCAAGAACTGCGTAATTGATATTTACACTTTTTGACTAGCTTAAAATGGTAGCATGTAAAATGGGATAACTACACTTAACACAACCACTGCGTTAAAAAAAAGATCATAAGCAAAGCAAAGCACAAAGCAATATCCATTTTTACACCTGCATCTTTTGTTACAGTTTCGTGGAATATTTAGGTAACCGTATAATTCAACTTTGGATTACTAATGGTTGACCAAAAAATTATTGACAAATGGTCATTCGACAAACAACGTTTAACCAAATGTTCATTTGGCAAACGAGACATTTGACAAAAGTATCATCTTACAAAAACTCACTTAGCAAATGATCCATTAGCAAACACTACATTTGTTAAATGTTTTGAATATTAAAATGTCAATTGACCTTTTTTAATTTCACCAAATAATATGTTTCGCAAATGAAGCAAATGCTTCATTTCAACATTTTGTTAAATGATATTTGGACAAATGTCCAAATATCATTTAACAAAATGTAGAACGCATCAAAGTCGAGTCTGTTTTCGATCTTACATAGAGAACCTAACGCTCCGACGCGTCCGCTTCGCTACGCGCGTCGTCGCACCTATATTTCTGTTGTCACGTATTCTTTACATCGCCGACCCCCCGTTCGTAAGATTGATTAATAAACGAAACATTTGTCAAATAATACATTTTATCAAACGTTTTTAGACCAATAGTAGTTTTGTCTGATAACTCAGTTGTTAAATGTTCATTAAGTAAAATAATTATTTGTAAAATGTAAATTTAAGTGTTGATCATTTGGATAAGTGAGTCATTTGTAAAATGATTAGTAGTAAAATGATCAATTGGCGAAAGCATTTTTTGTCAAACATTGTCAAGTGTAATTTTGCCAAATGACTTTTGGTCAAACAGCAGGACCCCTTCAACTTTATCTCACAGTACATATAACACAACGAAAAACCGGAAACACTATCATTTCGCCGCTGCTAAATGCCATCTTTTGTTCCTAATAAGGTATTTTTAGGATTTTTTTTAACAATCTTGGACAGTTTTTTTAAGCTCCTGAAAAGTTGGCCGAAATCACTTACCGGTTTCTTACAGGAAGGGTGCGAGAGGAGTATACATTTACAACTATTTTTAACGATTAATGTCTTAAATTAAACAATTATCGTGAATAGACTATGTGGGCCAAATAAAAGACCATATTCTTTAATGCTTAAGCATACGGACGCAATAATATAATAAGTTTAACATAACATTTGTCCATGGACCATAGAAATTCAAATAGCGTAGGCATAGCAAATAGCATAGAAATTCAAATAATATATTGACCCATATAACTAAGCGAAGTCAGAGACCCATGGGCGGTTTGAAAACTTTTTGAAGACCAGCCACTAGTCTTACAAGCCTCCACTAATCCGGACTTGGCCCCCGTGGTGGAGTATGGCCTATGACCCGTGCCCCTCGGTGGGTTTCTTACAGTCATACCTATTGGGTTGATGATGATGATGATGATTATAATTGTATAAAATTAAGAAAAAGTTGTCTCGAAAGAAAATAAGGTGGTGGATTCTAGCCACCCGCTAGCAAGAAAACATTTGCGTGTGACAGATTGATTTACATTTTTTACTCCACAATTAAAACCTTAGATCCTATCAGCGTAGGTAGGCGCTTTCGCGATACTAGTTTCGCGTCGCGTATACGATGTACACAGTTGTGTACACCCATAGAACATTTTTTTTAATGACGCGTGAATAATTTTTAATTCCTACTACACTAGTGTAAAAACTAAAGCTGTTAACTACCAAGAATATTTTTTGTTCAGGGTAGATTTTATTTACATGTTAGTTCTGTGTATTTATAGTTGGCGATCTGAAGTCCGTTACGAAAAGTAAGATATTTTTTATTCTTTTTGGATACTGGTACAGCATTTTTAAAAACTTATTGATTTTACAATAAAAGTAAGACCTGTTCTGTATAATTCAAGTCAAAATAGTTACATTTTATTTGGATTTTTACATACATCATCTACTTTTACGAGCTGTACACGAGCGTGTACAGTGGGCGTTTAATATCATAATTATCAATGTTTCCACAGTTTATGAAGATGGCTAATAGAAAGGGTCTGACTAGGCTAAACACCTACACAAGGCTAGAGGAAGCTATTGAAGTCTTATGGCAGCCATTATTGGCTGAAGAAAATGAAGCCGATTGTGATATTGTGGTGTTACTGCCTCCAAATCCAGCCGTTATAAGTGACGAAGAAGAAGGTTCTGAAGACGATTTAGCAACGGCAGTACCTACTTTCTAGAGATATCCCGGGTACTAAAGAGTTCACGGCTCGTGACCCTGACCATGGCGTTTCAGATTGAGATGATAGTGATGAGGAGGTATTGGCCAATTTATCCATACTAACAAAACGAGCTAGAGTGGACCAACTTGCTGAAACTAAATGGAAAAAATGTTATCAATATATAGCACAAACCATGACGTTGTTGAAACTATTCGAACTAGACATTCCAGACGAACCAGACTTGATTCTCTCAAAAATGATAAGGAGGCGATGGAATTGTTTGAAAAAAATAATTGATGAAAAATTATTCAGTCTCAGTACAAAAATAATCAGATGTATGCTGGCCAAAACAATAGACATGGTTTTGAAATTGACAATGCAGATTTGAAGAGTTTCCTTGGTATGTTGCTGTTATCAGGATATCACGAATTGCCAAGTGAACGTTCATATTGGAGCTTGGATGAAATCTAGGTGTATCGCTGGTGTCCGAATGCGTGAGAAGAAATAGATTCTTAGACATAAAGCGTAACTTGCACTTGGCTGATAACATTCTGGTTGGTACTGCAAATGACAAAATGTTAATGGAATGAATGGAAGTGTTCATTGTGCCAGAAAAAACTTTGCATAGAGAGACTCTGCTTTGGTGATTTCCACTCCTTTATCCTCCCAGTGTACACAACTGTGTACACCTTCAAAAATCAATAAAAATAAAATATAATATTTTTTTTTCGCCTATTTTCTTATAAATAACATTGCTTTAAACTAATAAAACCAAATATATTGATGATTTCATGTGTAGTTTTTATTTGGGCGTTGATGGGTTAGTTGCATATCACTAGTTTTATCCAAAAATCACGCGCGACTCGAAACTGTGTCAGTGTCGTGAAATCAATGCATGCATAATAATAGACCGGGAGATAGTGACACAAATTACTTGGTCATTAGTAACAGTATGGCGGTTCTTCAGGGGTCTTAGTACGCAATGACAAAAAGAAAAATGATGGTCATAGCGCTGGTACCGGCGGCCCAATCGCGTGGGCGTTAGTCGAACTCGTCGGATAAAAAACGAGTGTCAAACGATTTGTACCACAAAAATTTTAGTATTCTCCGATAGTCCATAAAAAACAAGTAGGCGGTAGTGTCATGCCATACTTCTCCGGTGTGACTTACAGCCCGCCATACCGACGCGAATGCGTTAATAAAAAATAAAAAATTCAACCATTGGTACCAGGCTAATTTTTGCACAGTTAATTATCGTCGTGCAGCCATTTACGAAAACACCATGCCATACCGGTCGGACGTAATCGTTTGGCGAAAAAAAAAATTTGCTGATTTTCGGCGGTATGGCGACCATTTGGACCCGTCCTAAAAGTATGGCATGGTGATTTTCGATTATTGACTATCGGAAAATCCTAAAATTTTTGTGGTACAAATCGTTTGACACTCGTAATTTATCCGACGAGTTCGACTAACGCCCACGCGATTGGGCCGCCGGTACCAGCGCTATGACCATCATTTTTCTTTTTGTCATTGCGTACTAAGACCCCTGAAGAACCGCCATACTGTTACTAATGACCAATTAATTTGTGCCACTATCTCCCGGTCTATAATGCTTGACGTTTACATGTGAAATTGTTGATGAAATTAATGTCACGGAATTTCATTCATGTCACTAGCTTCATAATGTGGATTCGGCCTAGATGTAATCCAATATAGATACATAAAATGTATTATTGGCGTTATTGAATTGTTTCAGACGAATTTTCGCGGTCAGCTGTAGAGTCATAGTTCATGGAATTACAAATCGCGATGTATGTTGCAAAGTAAATTAAACCACAGATTGACAAAGTAGATGCTACTGCGCAATGTACCTCAAAATGTCATAAAAAAATTACGAATCGTAGTTTTATTAAAGTCGGCCCAATGTATTGTATGTATTGTTTTTAGGACAAACACAACAATAGTGCTTATTTTTTTTGTTTAGTTGCACAGACTCAATTAGTCTCAGTTTGGTTGATATTTTTTTGAGTGCGTAATTAATACGCCATAATAAGGCAGTAAATATATTAAAAAACTTTATTGCACCGTCAAAAGAAAGGAGAAGAAATAATAGGTATACCTTCAACCAAACAACTGGTTTTCTATAACGGTTCATTGGATTTATTATTTTAAGATAAGACTAACAGACAGCAGACAGCATTTATAATGATAAAAAAACTATATCCTAAATTGGAAAAATAAAATAGCCTAACATGACCATAAATTCATTTCATACATTTATACTGTGGCACTGTTCCGATCCCAAGCCGCGAGCGTTTGGGGTAGCAAACTAGTTAAGTCATAGAGTTAAGTGCCCTATAATTCATCAACAAACTGCCACGCACTTTGGCGAATGGCTTGTTAAGTGAATCTATGTACAAACTCTGATTAAAATTGTTCAAAAAAAACTTAAATTTGTGAGAATTTAGCAAAATAACTTCGAATTACAAGTATCAAAAGCACGTCCTTCAGGGCCCTATTTCTTGGAAAAATAATTCACGGTTGTTCTGAACTAAAAGTTTCGTAAACACTTCGCATTATTAAGTCAACTAACTAAGTGTATCCGGAAACAAAGTTAACAATGAATAATTCATGGTTGGTTTACTTTGAAAATTTTACGTACCTTTCATAGTAGTTTAATAATAAATAATATAATGACTTGGCTAAACAATGGACATCTAATTGTAATAATAAACTAAGATTAAGCTTGATTTATATAGTTATTTGTAAATAAATTTTCAAGTTGAAAATAAAAAAAGATGCAGTTAAAAATGGCCTCAATTTTGATGTATTTCCTTGTTTGTGATAACGTCGTCTGGTTACCATATTATTACCATAGCACCGGGTTTCCTAATTTGGGACCAGGAGTACAGATTGGGTTGTTTGGATTTTATTATTGTTAATCAATGTAATATTTTGTAACGCAGACTAGTAGGTATTTTGTGCACCAACTGAGTGTTATAAGAAAATTTCCTTGCTAACTATCACTATCATTTTGTTGATATTAATTAAAGTGAAAATAATAACCCGGTTAGACACCTAATTGTGCAGACCAAAGCAATAGTTTGGCATTTGATAGCTAGACGCTAGAAATCCTTCAGGATTTGGTGTGCAGATTACACGGGCTGGTTGCTTAGTGAATAAAATTTGCGGTGAATAACTACAGAGATCTTCATTGATTAAAAGCCATCAGTCCTGAAACACGCAATCTCTACAAAACGTGACATCAATTTATATATGTATCTAGCTTAGTCTCTGAATGATTCGAATTGAAGGTATTTTTAAAACTGTTTTAAAAGAAAAGAGTTGAAATGATAGTGCGAATAAGGGTGAATTGTTTTCCTTTGTGTTTTTTCCTAAGTTTCTAAGAGATTGATTTAGTAGATTTACGTATGTAGATAAGTTTAAATTTATCTTTCATGATCACTGCGTAAAATAATTTGGCAATAACTCATTGCGCCTTGACAGTAGAGGTTGCAAGTTTAAATTTAAAGTAACCAATACGACTGCTGTAATATATATACTTACTTTACAAATTTATATTAATAAACACCACATTTCACTTAAAAATTATAGATATCCTGTTATGCTTACAATATCATCGTCAAACATAGATATGCAAAGGAAACGAAAGAACACTTTTTAACAGATTTTTTTTTCACTAAATTAGTTTTTATGTGGCCAGTATTTTTTATGAAAACAATTTTGAAAGCAAATTTTCCTACGCGCGACTTTTCGCGTGAACTGAAACGTTCAGAAACGCGTAACGGGCGAGGCAGGCGGCTAAGCGGCAGCGAGCGAGAGACTAGGTAGTTTACTTCAGCCAGCCCGATGCAATGGCGGCTCCACAACGCAACTCGGTTAATACACTACTAGGGAAATATTTTGGTACATTTTGGCACAGATTAAAAAGACAACATATAGGAATTACTTCTGTACAAGAATGTAAGCACTCCTGACATGCTTTAAACACTCCTGAAATGATATTTAAATAGTCTAATGCCCGTTTTCACCCATAACACTTAAGATTTAGGGGCCACCTAATCTTTTTTAAGGGCCACCAATCAACCGTTAAGTAGACCCTAAAAAAGATAAGGTGGCCCCTAAATCTCTTAGAATCCAACAACACTTATGTTGTTGGTGAAAACGGGCATAAGAAAGGCAACTTAATTCGCATTTGAGAGTTGTTTTAAGGGCTAGTATTTTTATAAATGCACAGAAAACATTTAACATGTACCTACCAAACTTGCTGAAAAAGTCTTGTTCCTATACGTAAGCCAAGTACCTACTGCAGAAATGTATTAACACAATACTTTTTAACTTAATTTTAAAGCGAACAGTAGTTCACCTAACAAATAAACCTTTACAGGTTTCAGTGACGGTATTTTTTTAAATGAAATATGTATTTCAAGCGGTGGTGGCGTAGTGGGGTTGACCCTTGCTTCTCGATCATGAAGGTCTGGGTTCGAACCACGCATGTACCAATGACTTTTAGTTACGTACATTTGTTTGTACAGCAACACCATTCGCTGATAAATTGTGCCCTGATAACGGCGACAGGCTTGCCACTTGTCACGTTTGGGACCTAATAAACTCGGCAAAACGTGGGTCCAGTTCTAGAGACTGGTGCCTCTGCCTACCCCTTCGGGGATAACGGGCGTGAGTTTATTATTTATTTTATTTTTAAATATGTATTTTGTGAAATTTCTTGAACAAGTAATGGAAAAAGTACAGGAAATTAAATAGGAAATAACATGTATAAAAGCGAGCGCATCTCAGAAGATTCGACGTTAAGTTTGAATAGTTGTACTTAGTTAGAAATATTTCATGTTTGTAGATATAAAAAGTTTCTTGTATGAATATTCCTTATTGAACAGTAACCGTTTTCTATCTACTATATTGATTTTTATTGTGTCCCTTGGCGAGGGTAATAAAGAAGGCTAATAAAATTTTATTAATTTGTTTAAGCATGCTTTTAGTTAGTTTTTTTTGTTGAACAAGGTTTTAAGTTGTTTTAGAGGCATACGTTCGACAGTGGACCAACACATGCTAAAGACGAAGAAGCAGGAGGTTTTGTTTTTCTTAGCCAATAAGAAACCGAAATAGTTTCGCCATGTCATGGACACACGGACGGTCTGTTCGTCGGTCTGCGGCTTAGTAAAGAGAGACGATAAGTACAAGAAGGCTGACATTTAGCTTAGACACCCTAGACCTTTGTCAATTCGACGCATTCTCAACAGAATAAATGTTGTATCTCTTTAGTGATTGCGCCGTGGTGTCTCTTGTCAACTTTGTATTCATCTATCACGTTTGGTCGAGAGGCAATAAATTCCGGCAGCAAAGTCAATTTTTTTGCGAATTCTTACAAAAGTTTTCTTTAAAACTTAACGCTTGATAAAATGGTCGTCGAATTGACGAATGGTTAGATAATACGGAGTGTGGTGAGAAGGTTAGGCATCTATTTGTTTTAAACCATTTTATAAAATATTCATGCATTGTAAAAAGAAACTGCCGGCTACCGTCGATAGATGGCAGTCGTGAAGCCAAGTCAGAAGCCTTAGGCGGCTTGAAAACTTCTGACAGTAAGACCAGCCACTAGTCTTACAAGCCTCCACCAATCCGGACTTGGCCCCCGTGGTGGAGTATGGCCTATACCTTCCTCAGGGAAGAGACCCGTGCCCCTCGGTGGGGACATGATGGGTTGATGATGATGATGATAAAAAGAAATAAGTTTTTATCAATAGTATAAGTAATTTAAAATAATTAATTGAACATAAGTAAATATAAATAAATTTCATCAGATTTTAATTATTATTATTTTTAATATTAAATTATAGTTTAACCTAGTAGCTGGTCTTACTGTCATTGGTTTTCAAGCCTCCACCTACCCGGCCTATACCTTCCTCAGGGAAGAGACCCGTGCCCCTCGGTGGGGACATAATGGGTGGAAATTAAATTATTAACATCAAATAATTATTATGTGATATCATTTTCTTTAATTTTTTTATTTATATGTTTGGTGGGGTACCTATCTTTGGACATAGGTCCAATGATGGGTCCAACCCATTCTTCTCTATTTTGAGCTAGGCGGGTTAATGTCACACCAGCGCCGTCTCGGTCGACCCCGAGGTATCTTTGAATCGCATGGGTACCAGTGTAGAGGTATCTATAGGTAGGGATCCTAATTTGTGATTAGGATATTTTTTTATCAGAGCGATGATTATCCTGGTCGGACTTTTCCGACAGAATTCAAGTAAGTTTATCCGTAAAACAATCTATAATTATTTGTACAGTGTCTAGACATCCGATAGTATTTCCCAACTATACTAACCACCGGTTACTGAACTGAAAACTTCACAAATGTGTCTTGTTTCGGGAGTGGAAAACAACACTTATAGGTTTAATGCAGTAGAAATGAGATGCTTTAGAAGTATGTTTGGTGTTATTTTGAATATCAAGATACGCAACAATTTGATTAGAGAACATTGTGAACTGAGAGAAAATGTAGATAGATAGAATATTCTAGTAGATATAGTGACTAGAATAGAAGACGGACATACTTCGATCAAATAGGGGATGAGTCAATAAAGGGCAAGATAAAAAGTACCCGAAGGTGGCGTGCGTGCATGCATGACTATTGATTGTCGATGAAGTGAAAGTGATCTGTCGGATCGTGGCAAGTGGCAGTCCCTGGACTTTGCCTACCCCTCTATGATACAGACGTAAGTATGTATACATACTAACTTAATCTTTCATGGTACAATCTTCTCTAGTACCATTTATTTAAAAAATCCGACATCACATAAACATTTACATACAGGCACATACACTGCTTTTGGCCCAACTCTAGGTTACACTGTGTCGTGGGAACCAGAAATAGCGACATCACAAACATGTAAACATCCAAAACCTGGGGTTTTATTGTCCCCAGCCGGGGTTCGAACCCGGGACCCCTCGCATGGTAGGCAGATGCGTAAACCGCTACGCCACAGAGATCGTGACTTAATTTGGTAATAATGATGAAATATAAAATACTTGACCTGCTCGACTGTACCAACGACCGTAGCTCCGGCCGTGAACTTTGAAAGTTACCTAAACACACAAAGCGTTCATCTTACAAAAATATTGAGGAGGAAATTAATTAGTACACCAAGTACAAACTTTATTTGTTCGGAGTAGAGAGTACTCTACTTTTTTACAAATTTTAACCTGCCTCATTTAGTAAAGATAGATAGATAGATAATTAAGTTCGCTGTTGATACCCCTAAGATATAAAAATAAAAGAAAATAAAAAATAGAATATTCTCTAATGTACTTAAGGTTGTTTACTAAATGAGGCAGGCGGATTGGTGCAGGCTTGTAAGACTAGTGGCTGGTCTTACTGTCAGAAGTTATCAACGGTACATACCAAGGAGACTCCTTGGCACATACTAAATTACTAAATATTATTTCATCTGCAACCAGCGCGCGTCTTTTTGCGACTTAGGCCGGTTAGAGTCACGCTGACACTCGGCGCTGACAGGCCAATTATGTACTACGTCCTAAGGAGCGTTTTAGAAAAACGCCGACCGTTCAGCGCTGACCCGCCATACATTTTTTCTATCAGCGCTGACGGTCAGCGCGTAGTCAGCTTGACTCTAAAACCAGCCTTACGTAGTCCCAAAAAGACACGCGCTGGTTCTAAGTTTCAAATTATTGTTTTGGAACATAGCTTCGGTCTTCTCTCAGAGAGAGAGAGAGAAAGAGAGAGAGAGAGAGAGTAGGCTTAATCATTAGTGACTTAAAGTGGTTAGGTATGTGAATAGCTCAGACACTCAGCTTTCCTTACAATGTTCTCCTTCACGTTAGCGAGTGGTATTGCTACTATAACTTCACAAAGGTACAGTCTGTTAGCTTTTAGAATATACCTCGGCTACTATCGTATAGAATGGGATATATTCGTGTAATAGAAATATCGGAACTAATATGACACTTATTTCGAAATCGGAACTACTCGTAATTTTTATGACACTTAATTTCGAAATCAGAACTCTATCATCAGTACAATATAAATATATATACGGCGAAAACCGAAGCCTACTTTAGAGCCCGGGGTATATTGCTGTTAGCAATAAGACCGCCTATTGTATGTTTTTAATTGAAAATTTTATTTTTCTCTGCTTTCTTCTGTGCAATAAAGAATATTCTTATCTTATCTTATATTGTAAAAGCTAACAGACTGTACATAACATAGAAAACAGAGTCACAGGTAAATGCCCGCACTGGGATTCGAACCTGGGTCTCTTGCTTCCGAGTCCATTGTTCTACCCACTGGGCTACCACCGCTTTTTTGCACCGCACAGGCTTTATCACAGCGGCTTTTTAATGAATTATTTATGTATATTTTCAGACAAGAATAGAACATGTTCCGGAATTCTGTGGTAAAAACGAACGCAATAGCCAACAAAATGTTGTATTTACATCGGCTAAACGAAATTTAAAATGAGCAAGCTTATTTCTATTTCTAGTGTTTACGCTATGGACGTTATATTTAATTTGAACATTATTAAATTTTTACGAACGTACATTATATTATTATCAAATATATATGGGCAAACCAGTGTAAGAATTTATATTTCTTTGAAATGCTACGTTAGCGGTACCCTACTGCTTAAGTTGTAAATAGCTATAGCTGCTCTTTTTTTCAAAATAAATATATCTGCTGGACGTCCCCGTAATTAGGTACATCCCGTATGACTTTTCGCTTGCACCGATTAGAATTCTTATAAGAGGCCGACAGCCTGCCATAAAGTCTTGGACAACAAGAAACACTAGAGGCTACCATTCACAGCCCATTGGCCCACAGGCAAGTCGGCAGACAAATCTGCGTGTGTGAATGTGTTGGTTCTCGGTTCGGTGCGCGGCTCGCCGTGCAATCGCAGCGCAATCGCCTCGCTTTCAAATCGCTCGCAAATCGCTTGTGTGATAGGGCGTTACATTCTGTAGATTTTCGCTATGAACGCTTAAAATGTTTATTTACACTTTGAGAGTGAAATTAATTTAATAAGTTAGAATATTTTGTCTATTGTTGTTGCTAGAATCAATTAATCTTTATTTCTCAGTCACGTAATATAAATAACTAAATGTTTCCTACCTTTAGAATGTACAACGAAAAGGTTTGAAGTGAAAAACCTAGAACCAAGTGACGTTCTATAATATGTAAAATGTAATAAACAGTGATAATGCTCTACAAATAACCTAAAAAAAATTACTGTTGGACGGGCGTATTTCGGGTGATCATTAAATAATATTTTCTGACAGACAAAGCAAAACTATAAGGGTTCCTTGTTGATTAAGGAATCCAAAAAATAATACTGATAAATTCAAAAACTCAAATATTTTATTTATTAACAAACAAAATGTTTACTTTATGAACGTCAAAGTTGTTATCAAAGATTTTTCTATACTACTAATACTTTTCATGATATAAGCTAATACATTTTTAATGTTTCTTTCATTCTGTCATAACATTTCATAAGTCACAATTTAAAATAACGTCACTCAGAGTGGAGAGATTTCTTATGGATTTTTTGCTACTTCACCTTAGGACGAAACACAACTATTGACAACTATTACTTATGAACTCACCTTCTATGGTGTTTTCTGTTTGCATCAAACATCGCTCATAATTGCTAAAAACGGCCCTCGGTACTCATTGAGAATCTCTTGGCCGTACTTTTTTTAAGTTAGGGTACCATTTCCTATGGCCAATAACTTTGTACGACCTTCTGAAGATATGCCAGCCCATGCATGTAAACTGCTTCCACCGTACTGGACTCTTTCTGAGAAGCAGGCTTGAAGGTATTGCTCACCAGGTCGCCTGTAGACACTTCGGCTTCCATCAAAAGTGTAAAGTAAGATGCGAGAATTATCTGTGAACAAAATTCTTGACCATTCTTCTTCATCCCACTGTATATGTTCACGGACGTATCGCAGTCTCACTACTTGATGCTCCCTCTCGATTTTGGGGTCGCTGGTCTTCGGAGTTTCAGATTTGCTTCAGCGAGTCTTCTTTTCACTGTACTGTCACTAATATCATTTTGGGTCTTAAAAAGCTGTTACTGGTCTCAACTGCATTTAGGTGGTGATTTCTCAACTCAGTAGAAACAATATAACGGTCTTCTCGGCCCTCGGTTACGGGTCTGCCATCTCAAGGTCTCCTCAGATGGTTTCCAGTCACGTCGTACCTTTGCTTCACCTTCTGGACCGTTCGTAATTTGATGACAATTCCAATACGACGCATATCGATGCCTAGTTCTAAAAATGTTATGATCCTAGCACATGCTTTAGGTGAAAGAGGCATTTATTTCAGAGGCTTTTGTAACAATACTCATCGATCAGGAAAAAAATAGAAAAAGAAAGAAATCGAAAACAAAAAAAAAATAATGGTAAAATATATGAGTCCGTTATAATTATTGAGAACTTTTATTGCACTGTAGATACAACGAATAATGAAATCGTAAGATTGACATTCGAAAACGATCGTTTTTGTTTTTAAAGATTTTTTTCAGCTTTTTCTCAAAAGCAGCTTTCCCACTATGAAGAATTTTTTATATATACAAAATTAAATTATTTTTTGTCCTTCATTGTTGAAAGTATATCTTGTTACTTAACATATTATAGCTATTTTAACCCGTAGAACTTTTGGTGGACTGATCGGCTCACCATAACAATGGTTTTTAATTGTTCTTTTCAAGGTCATACTAAGGCAACTGATTAAACTGATTAGTTTTTTTTTTTCTGTAAATCATCTTTTGTTCAAGCAATAAATGTTATTAACAAAACGTTTGAATGTTGGGTTTTTACAGAAGAGTTTAATATCTTCAAATTTTGAAGGAAGTTTTCAATTCTTTCAAGGCGAGTGGTATTTTTACTAAATACATCACTATGACCGCTCATGAGTCCATCATTTTTTTGTTGGATAATAATGTTATTTATGTGAACACTGCGCGCGAGATTTACTAAATGGCCGCTCGTAAAACAGATTAATGAGGATAGAAAAAAATCCGCGACTAGAGTCCGCCACTGAAGTCCATTGAGTTAAAACATTTTCGTCCTTATTTCAATGCCATCAAGGGTCTCCTCTCGGACATGAGGGATGATGCGTGCTCTACGTTCTAATATGCCTTGAAATTTTCTTCGGTAAATATGTGATATGAAGAAGACTAGTCAAATGTAACCCGAAAATTCGACAAGGCCTTGCGCAAAAAAATAAAAATGCCTTGTTTTTTTATGTAGTCTATTGAAATTCCACTGCAGTGCAAAGGCCTCCTCTCAGTGAGGGAGTATGGGCTTAATCACCACCCGTGCCCACTGCGAATGGGCAATTTTAAGCGCTGGGGTATGTGAACGCATCTAGATATAGATAGATAGAATATCCTTTATTGTATGTACACCAGGAATTACACATGAAATTTGACAATAACATAGTACAGTAAAATTGGCGGCATTATTACTAAAAATAATCTCTTCCAGACAACCATTGATGGAAAACGATTATGTTTTTTTTTCAAAGTTATCAAGGAGTAATTTGTAATATAAATATGTAACTGATGTACTTTCGTAAATATAAAATAGTATATTCGATTGACTGACGATAACTATTGATGTTTATCTTGCAGTACAAAATAAATAAATACAGTTAACTACACAACACCATCACTTCACCTTTTTAAACTGATAGGGTCAAAATCTTACATGCACTAATTCTCTTCGCCGCCGCATTCGCAAGTGCAGCGCTAGTTGTACAATTAGTGCCTAAATACAAATTGCCCAGTTCACTATCGAACGCACGTGCTAACAGGCTTACAAAATAGCAGGGCTGTTATAAATGGATACCACCCGGGGGTATCAAATTAGTAAAAAAATATAATTTGTCAAAGTAACTCCCTAAAAAAATATTGTAGGGAGTTATAGAAGACGCGGCTACTGGGCAAGATTACGAGCACTTCATATTTTATTTTTATTAAACACTGTTTTTCTTACATCAACAATGTGTAAATCTACTGTAAACAGCTGTCGGTTGGCCAACGTGCATACAAAGAACAACAGACAGCTAAGAGTAGATTAGCATCAGATTAACATACCATTAGCTTACATTTGTTGTTATAGCGAAGTAAAGTACACAGGGCTAAGCAATTTAAACTAAATCGCTTGCTGCTTACTAAAGATAATTATTTTAACTATTTTAAGTATATATCAGGTCAGAGGCGTAAGGGCGGCTTGAAAACTTCTGACAGTAAGACCAGCCACTAGTCTTACAAGCCTCCACCAATCCGGACTTGGCCCCCGTGGTGGAGTATGGCCTATACCTTCCTCAGGGAAGAGAACCGTGCCCCTCGGTGGAGACATAATGGGTTGATAATGAAGTATTCTTCTGGCATTATGCCCGCTGCATTGTAATATTTGTTTGTCACTTACATTTAGTGCAATAAAAGCATCAATAAATAAATAAAGTCACTGACGTCGTCAGCCTCGATTCATTACAGTTCAATTACAGTTACATGATTTGATTTTTAAAGTTCTTTATTTAACATATTTCTTTTAACAATGCTTAAAACCTAGGAAATTAATAATAAAAAAAAATTATGTTCAGCAGATTTCATACATATCCTAGTTTGGAACCGGGGATTACTGAAACTTTAAAGCGTATTGGGAACGGGAGGTGTAAATAAGTTTAATTACTCGTAATATTAACTCTTGACGCTAAATGAAATAGAACTTATTTACAAATTCAATTTAAAACAAATTTTAAATTACTGTCACTTTTAAATATTAATACTTTTTATTATTCGAAAAACTCGCTGTCTTCTTTTTTCCACAAATGAAAAAGCAATAAGATCCAATAATTCTACATACCTAAGTTTGCTTTGGTTTTTGTAGCTTTTCCTAACATTTTCATAAACTTTCATAAATTAATTAATTTTCGCTAACTTGGTAATCCGAAATTCTGGCCTTAGTATCTATACTAGAGAATATCCCATTGATGTTGGATATAATAATGACATTGTGGATTTTCCAGAAAGTTTGCCTTAATGATCTCTACCTACTATACAGGGTGATAATTTAACATGGGACTCAGCACAGAAAACCCACTTAAACATTTGCAGAGGTAGTTCCTCTGAGTGCCATAGGTAGTATAGAAGAATAATGTTTTCTAGAATCTAGTACAAACACAGATTGATAACAAAATAATATGTGAAACCGACACCCGAAGTCTCGCACAATGTTTTCCTTTACAGTAAATAAGTCGCATTGCTATCACAAATTCTCGTACAAAAGTACATGAGAGCATTTCCTCATTGGTGACATTTTCAGCAGCCCGCTTGAATCACTGCCTAAATCTAATAATCTAACATACACCTCCGAAACGGCTTGACCGATTGTGATGATAATTTTTGTACATAATCGGTAAGTCTGAGAAAAGGTTGTTATCTATTTTTCATACCCCTATCTGGCAAAACAACGTTTGCGGGGTCAGCTAGTATTAAAATAAAATTCTGCAAAAAATAGTTGCCACAATAATAATCCCAAGATAAAAAGAAATCTGTCACTGATGGCAGATGTCCAAATCAAAGTTAATATACATGTTAGCATACGATCAGCACGATCTCTCAAAAGAGACCCACGTTCTACATGAGCGACCACCATTAGGCGACTTTGGTCAAGTGAAAAATGTACCTGCACTTGGAAAGTTAGCTATGAAAACCTCCAAGCCTCCGCTCTCCTCCAAACCTCCTTTGCCTTCTGAAAATGTTTTCCAGTAGCTCCAAAAGTTTAGGTTCCCTTACCCTTAGATTTCATATCTGAAATTTCCACCTTGTATACCTATTTACATTATTTTTGGCAAATGAAAATGACGCCTCAAGCTTAATCCGCCACAATTACGTACTTACAAAATAATGTTTTAAGCTAAGCTGAGGCTCTAATAAAATAGAATTTAAGTCTCTGTCAGCCAGAGCGTGGTTATAATCCTCGCAATTACAAGGCCTTTACGTAGAATGATATTAGTTGAAGATTAAAGTGGGACTACGCTGGCCTTATCTGTTGTGTGAGCTGAGACAGGTCAAAACTGCGGCCACTGATTACTGCAAAATTTGTATTTATTTACTTACAAAGTTCTTGCAGCTTAACATAACATAACATTTACATACAGGCACATACACACACTAGGATAGGTAACAGTAAAAAATTAATAGTTTTCTCACGCTATTTTTCAATTTGCGACGCGACTGAAGTTTTAAAAGTGTTGTCTAAACTTAGTCGCGAGAGCTTTTAGATTTTCCAGTGATTTCCTTCTCATTATACCTTCAACTGCTGGTTCATTTGATTACTCCAGTGAGACAGAAAGGCGGAGTCTTGCAATAAAGACGGCAGTGATATATACGGCCGTCCGGACTTTAAGCCTCGATGCTTCTTTGCTGCATTAAAAAAGACAAACCTAGAATCATTATTTCTTGTGCATATACCTAGATCAGCAGGCACCAACTATTGACTTACGGCCGATTTCTGAATTGAGAATTTTGCTAAGTAACGACTTAACTCTAGTGTTGTCTCGTCAAATTTCTCAGAAAAGAGCGTGACAGAACGTTACTTAAGTATTTACTTACGTGAAATTCTCAATTCGGAAACCGGCGTTTATAGTATATCAGCTCTCGTTCTGACAAGGGCACCTATTACTTTCATTGTAAAAACAAAAAAATATTCCTATTGCTACTTAAAAAATTAGATATATCATTAAATCAATATGATAACAGTCAACAGCTATATTTTTAGACTATTATGTTGTTATCAAAGTAGAGCCACATAGAGCTAAAGTTAGATCAAACAACGTTTTTCGAAAGGAGTTCTCTAATTAATTTTATGTCACCTTTACTAATAAAACGGATAGAATCGTAAAAACCGTACAAATTTGTCCAAACAAGATGGACAGAGGATCTTAAGTGGCAGGAAGACGCTGGATACCAGCCGCTTCCTACCGGTCTTTTGGGAAAACCAAGGAGGAGGATATTTCCAGCAGTGGACTTCTTGTGGCTGAATGATGATGATGAATGTGTATGTTTTTCAGATTTTTTCCTGTATTAGTAGTACACGACGATATTACTCGGCAAATTTCATAGTTCTATGTCAATCGAAAGTATACTATAAATATTGTATTCTCTTGACTGTCGAAATATACGTTCTTTTTTTTGCCGGCCGTTTACCGTATATTTTAAAGAAAGACTTACAGAAATGTAAGACCATGGGTGCAATTACGTAAGATTCTACTGTATGGAGTTTTCTGATTTAGCCCTGTTGTTCCGGGTATGTCACACCACCTTATGTCACACTGTTACATTCTGGGACTTTTTTCCCAGTAGGTATATCATACTCGTACTTCGAACTGTCATAATTATACAATCTTATTTTGACTCTTTTGAGTTGTCTAAATGATTAAGACGATAGAGTGGAAAGTTACGTAATAGGTTATTTGACAGTGTGAAAAAGGCAGTATTATTTATACGTATTCGTTTAAATGATGTGTCTAAAAACCGCTTTAAGGCATTTCAACTAAAAAAAAAACCAATTATGATTTGTAAAAAAAACACAAGATAAAATGCGATAATTTGTATCGGCCTGGATTGGCGGTTTTTATGATGACGTCACATGGCAGTAAAAATGACGTCTATCATTAATTCTTTCTTGCGTTCATTGGTTGGTTTTCTGGAAAGTGACGTCATAATTCCTGTGCGACGCTATATTACCCAACATACGTTATGTTGGCGGCTTATTTCAAAAGTAAATTTTCGTTTGCCTTTTTTAGAAAAATACACGAGAGAAATCAAAATGACCACTTTCCGAGGACTCCATCAACATCAACAAAACATATGAGATGGTTTTCAGAAATCTGTCAAATAGCCTATATAAGGGCTTCATGAAGAAATACAATGCATGTAAACGTATGCTGTTAGCTGTACAGTCGACAGCACTTGTATGAGACCATGGATATTCTGCGAGTCTGAGGATACGTTTAAAAGCGATGTAGTACTATAACACGTGAGCCGCGCCATCCATGTAGTGCGGCTCGGCTAAATCTGTACTCAAGCCTGCTTGTATACGTAGCTCACAATAATCGCGCCGTCGGAGGAAGATCATGGCGAAACAATAAGGGTTCCGTGTTGACTACGGAACCCCATTCATTTTTTTATAAATTTTAGGTCCTTTTAAGATAAAAAATTTCACCATTTAATATGTTAGATTTTTGAAGGCACCGGCGAACTTAATAATGGTTTTAAATTCTTCTTTTTAAGCACATAACGCAACTGATTAACTGTTAAATTAAGTTATAATTAAATTACTTGGATGATTTTACTTATGAGTGTTAAAGACAGTGCGTCAAATTACTAACTTTTGGTATTTGAAAAGTGTTATTTATAAAACACGATACTCCTAAGACACTCCTTCGGAGTGTTTTAGCTCCTCATAGGCAGTTTAAGCAATCTATGCTTGCATTGTCCCCTTTACCACAGACTATATAAATAGTCCAGTCCAAAATCCTGAAGAATATTCTAAGGGATCGTATGTTATTAAATAAGAAAGAAAGATCGGTAGTAATATTCAGATCAGCTGACATAATATGTAAAGGAACACCACGTTGTTTTGCAATCTATTCATTGTGTGAACATTCGGAGTCCCCAAATAACATAGGTGGTCTTCCTTTTCATATTCAGATCAGATTCATCACATGGTTAGAATTTGCATTTATATTGTGTCAGTGCCTCCCACAGTCTTGTATTTTCGAAACAGAAAAATGAATGAAGGTGAATCCATATTGTAAAAAAAGGGACGCTGAAGGTATTTGTAAGCCCTTGCAATCCTTTTTCACAAAGACACGCAGATTTATTTTATTTTGAATTGTTTTTTCTCCCAAGGGTAACAATAAGGTTTTTACATATACGGTAAGTATCAAAATGCCCATAAACATCTTCAAAAGGGGTTTCTACTACTGGGGTAACTACTCAAAACGCAAAGAACAACTTCAAAATCGCAAAAATAAACTATTTTTCTGCACGAGAGTAACAGTTAATATGTGCGCCCTGAACATGAGTACGGGTCTCTTCCCTGAAAAAGGTATAGGCCATACTCCACCACGGGGGCCAAGTCCATGGTTGACCATGAAACTTTTGATGTTATTTTGTTCCGAACGGTGGACACCTCCTAATTTTCCGATGGTTCTTTTCCTTCTCGGTTCATTAGTTCTTTTTAATTTTCTTTTAATTTGGAGTCACCTCATGTTCTTATCATGTAAAGAAAGATTGCAGCCTCTGGAATTTCGAATTCAACCAGGCATATTATTTCGAAGTAAAAACAAAGTATTTTTATTAAAAATTACATGATTTAGTGAACTTTAAAAGTTAAATTAGGTATCCATTTCAAAATCTAGAAATACCCAGAGAAAAATCTTCAAACTTCTTTTGAATATTTTTCGTCTAGACTAATTAATGCACTAGTGCACTGAACCTCAGAATAAAGAAGCTTTTGACAAAGGCTTTTACGACTACATTTCCACTATTCTTTTCCCGTTTTGCACAATTCTGTGTTTTAATTAGGACAGGTTTTGACTCCTGTCTCGCATGGCAAATGAAGACGTTGAAACAAAATTCAAGTTAAAGTTAAATTTATTTTTTATTGAAATTAACACAGAAGCGGTGACTTATTCTACGTTACAAATACAGCTAGATGTCTATTTCCAAATCAATATAATTTAGGAAGAAAAAGTGGAAAAAATCTTCAAAAAAAGAGTAAGTTTAAGTTTTTTAAGTTTACAAAATATTATAATATTCTGAAATTTTGTACTATTGCTTTGAACTGGCTTTAATTCAAGACAACTAAATTGTATTTAATGTTAGGGCAGCTCTTTTGGGAATAAGTGTGTTAAGCCGCGTACAGACATCGCGAGGCGTGCGACGCGAATGGCTCGCATGCCTCAACCTGAGGCATACGACGGTACATTTATACGTGCGTCCCGAACGATGCTCAAGCTGAGCAAGCAAACCACCACGCACGGTGCTCGTCAGTAGAAACGCAAATAACACCTGTCCGTCCACACGGAGCGCACAGCTCGTACTGAGGCGGCGTTCGCAACGATCATATGACGCGAATGCTCACTGTGAGCACACACGTCTACACAGCCCGAGGCATGCGAGACGAACCATTCGTGTCGCACGCCTCACGATGTCTGTACGCGGCTCTAAAGTGATTAGTCAGGATCGTGGCAGATGGCAGTCCCTAGTCTCTGCCTACCCCTTTGTTATACAAGCCTAAGCTTATGTATGTGTGCATATGTTTAAGACATTTTGTGAAACACTATTTATAAGTCAAACCTACACAAAACGCAAATCATGCAGCATCTCAACAAAAGTGACTACGAAACAACTTACGCGAAACAATGCTGGAACATTTTCGGACAGAACGAACACTTGGAACCATTTGGTACAGTGACGAAGCACGTTTACAGATCGGCGGGTAGGTACTTTAATAAACAATACAAGCTTTACTCGCGCCACAATAACGCTGAAGAAAGCCACAAAAACGATTCTATATTATACTTGCCAAAATTATGTTGCGCAAATGGTGATTTGTTGGTGTTTGAATGGACCTCTAGATATCTATTGGTGAATCCAAATTCAAATACTTTTATACACAGTAAAAACTAAATGCTTACTTTATGAACGTCAAAGTTGTTCAAAGGTGGACTATGAGGAGCTCAAGGCTGACATTCAGAGAGGAATCCCAAGTTCATGGTTAGAGCAGTCTAACGGCCGATTTCTGAATTGAGAATTCCCCTAAGTAACTACATAACTAACTTAACAGTATTGCTTCCGCTACCAAAGCGTAAACATTTATTTGTGCGCGCACTTTCTCAAATGCAACAGTGTGCGCTCACAAAAGTTACCTACACACAGCATTGCCGGTGGAAACAGTGCCTAAAAGCGATACCAACTTAGTACGTGCTGTGCTGTAATTCTGCACAAAATGTTTGTAAACAAATGTGCTGCACGCTGTTTTGGTGGCTAAGCACCATTTCATACCCAACTTGCTAAAATTCGATTCTGAATACGAAATATTTATAAGTACGTGAATTTGACATTTCTGAGATCAGTCTTTGGTTAGTTTTCGTCTCTGAATGTCAGCCTAATAGGTAAACGAGAAAAAAGCCGTAATTTAAGTGTAAGGGAGCTGTGGCGTAGCAGTTAGCGCATCTGCTTACCACGCGAGAGGTCCCGGATTCGATCCCCGGCTGGGAAAAAAAAAACTCCAGGTCTTGGATGTTTACATGTTTGTGACGTCGCTGTTTCTGGTTCCCACGACACAGGGTATCCTAGTGTGGGGCCATAAGCAATGTATGTGCATGTATGTAAATGTTTATGTTTATGTATGTTTATGTTTATATAAGCCCACTATAGGGCCCAGGCCTTCTTTTCAGAGGGAGACAGAGAAATAGAGACCATGCGTGCCCACCGCGGATTGACGATTTCAAGCGCTGAGGTAATCAATAGCTCAGGCACTCAGATTTCCTTACGGTGTTTTCCTTCACAGTTAGTGAGTGGTATTGCTACTATAACCACAGAAGACATAATAGTACAGGTACAGAAGATTCACTCCGCAGAATCAATTAAAGAAAAAGGAACTCTAGCAGCGATACAAATAGGTGCAATTCAGATCGCACGGCGCTAAAAAAGCTACGTTATATTCACCTACATGTTGCCTCTCTTTCTACCGCGTAACACTTACCTCTTCTAGCGCCTGAATTCCTACCTATTTGCCACACCTGAGTGGTCGCCACATGTACTTACGCGTTCGATACTGACACGCGTAGTGAAACACCCCTGCTATAACTTCACAATTAATGTACATGACTTAGAAAACAAAGTCATAGGTACATGCCCGTACTGGGAATTTATCTAGGTATTCCGCATCCGAGTCCATTGTTCTTACCCATTAACATAACATAACATTTACATACAGGCACATACATTGCTTCTGGCCCCACACTCGGATACCCTGTGTCGTGGAAACCAGAAACACCGACGTCACAAACATGTAAACATCCAAGACCTCGTTTTTTTTTGTCCCCAGCCGGGATTCTAACCCGGGACCTCTCGCACGGTAGGCAGATGCACTAACCGCTGCGCCACAGAGGTCGGCATTAGGCTGCCAACACTCAAGAAAAGAAAAAATAAGTTTTTAATTGTTATTGAGTGGAACTTCACCTTACGTTTTTTTCTTCGGACCTTACTGAAACGTTAAACAGCCTTTAAAATTACTTCATGTACAAAGGTACATGAAATAATTTTAAAGGCTGTTTAATGCCGGCACCACACTTGGCCACTTGTATCTGCGTATTTGGCAAATATTAACCATACATCGCCGGGTATCCTTACGAACCTCAAGCACTGTTTTTTGTACACATGCAATGTATTCTAAATCGTCGACAAATACGCGAGTATCAGCATAATAATCTGTAGTGTCAACATAATAATTCGCCTTCATTTCATGGTACTTTAAGTTGTTCAAATATAATAGGCCGTATTGGTAGACTACACGATGATAGACGCCTTTTAAGTTTTTCAACCGACTTTAAAAAAGGAGGAGGTTCTCAGTTCGACTTCGTTATTTTAGTTAGTTTTTTTCATGTTATCGCATAACTCCATCAAACCTCTTTTTCTGTTCGATGTGATATAGCGTCCCGTTGGTCCCATGTTTAATAATTATGTTTCAGAAAATATATCGTAAGTAGGTAATCCCACTTGTTGATTATTCACAAAAATATGTAAAAAAAGATATTTTTTAAACCGATTTTAGAACACCACAGCACAACGTAGAAATTATTTGACCTAATATGACCTCGAAATTTGAAATATGAATCAGAAATTAATCAGAAATCAGAAATTTCTGATCGATTTCTGATTTCTGATATTCGTTTAACTTATTTCTCCGCATTTAGTGCAGTAGAGCTCTATAGTCTATCCACCGAATCGACGTATAGACTCATCTTCCCTCTTTGTCCCACATTTCCCTACAAAAGACAAAGACAACAAATGTCACAAATGTTTCGCTAAAATAGTAAAGTCGTGTTTACACTACTGAGTTAAGGGAAAGGAAGGGAAGGAGTAATAAACAGGTATATATATTGTTATATTGTTTTTATTGAATGTGTGTGTAAATGCAAATAAATGTTTTATCTATCTATCTATCTATCTATAAAAATTTCAAAATTTCAAAATAATTATGTTCAGTGTTATAAAGTCGGTTTTGGGTTTTTATCTTTTATATGGTACTGTACGAAACAAGAAAACGGTAGAATATTATTAAATGTTCATAGTGCTCTATATTGCGGTCTAACTTGACGATTCCATCAAAAGAGAAGCAATTTGTGTGCGAATATAAAGTTTCTTCTTTGTGTCTGAAATAACAAGAGAGTACGTGCGTAATTTATAGAGCTCCTACCAAAGTCAAGAAGATCTATAATTCTTTTTATTACGACGTCTTCTGGGGCGCAGTGGTTAGCGCATCTGCCTACCACGCGAGAGATCCTGGGTTCGATTCCCGACTGGTGCCAAAAAATACTCCGGGTCTAGGATGTTTACATGTTTGTGACGTCGCTGTTTCTGGTTCCCACGACACAGGGTATCCTAGTGTGGGGCCAGAAGCAATGCACCTATGTGCCTGTATTAAATGTTTTATTATATTTGTTTCACACAGGATCGCACACGATGCCTTTCATTGTTTGACACCCATTCATATGCCCATGAGTCGAGATAAAAAATCGATTACCTAAGCTGACCTGACCTATAGATTGGTTACAAGTGATTTTTATTTAATTTCTAACACGTTAGTTTTAATGCCCTTTTGTGCTAGTATTTTAGTCTCTTAAAAGTATAAGGTTGGTTGTATTTGGTTTATTTGTGGTAAATTAAGTAAACTGGCAGCCGTGCTCGACATGTCTATGCTTGAAAGTGGTTTAATCTAATTATCGATAGCCATCCCCCGAGGAAACTACGTTATCTAGTAAGGCTGTTGCATAAACGTTTTGAAACAGTCCCGTAATCATCTTAGCATGTTTCACATGCATGCAGCGACTATTAGTACAATGTTGAAGAAGCGAAAAGTATTGTGATTGTGCACTGTTATTTTCAAGATCATGAAAGGTCAAGGTCCAAAAAGTATTATGATTGTGTACTGTTATTTTCAAGGTCAAGCAAGACCATGACGCAACTGATTAAGGCAAATAATGCTACTTCGTACTCTGATAAAATACGTAAAATAAGATAAGAATATTCTTTGTTGAACACGAGGAAAAAGACACAAATTTATTATACTGTAATAAAATAAAACAAGGGGGGGTCTGTTATAAAAATACTGTCGATTACAGAATAATTTCGAGTGTTTTAAATAACTGAGCTGCTATAAAGTTGATGGTAGCCGCTGTAAAATAAAACTGCGATTACTAACACGCTTTACTTATTTTAACAATAGAAAGTGGCAATAAATCTTTGCTAACCGTCGTCGTACCTTGATAGCTGAGTTGTGTTTCGTCAAGATCCTGATACCGAGATCCTGATAAGATTCTAATTGACTGATTAATTGACTATTATTTTTAAAGTTAATATAATATTTTGTTAAGTTTAACGATGACATTTTAAACGTACTATGTTAAGCAAAATTATAGACCATAGATTTAAGACCGAGTTAGAAACTCTAATTAATAATAACTATCTAAAATATCTGTTGTAATAGGAATTACCTGTTTTAAGTACATTGAATATAATAATTATTAAAGTTAATGTAATACAAGTATTTATTGTACCCATTTTTTCAACCGATAGAAATACTTTCTTCTTTTAGAAGGAGAAGACTTCCTTGCACGTACTACTATTTGTTAGTTACTGTAACTCGCAGTAATTTAGTTTCTCACATCCTAGCAATGGCGGCCGTAATGAAGGTCTATTGGTAAGAAAAACAATCTGAAGCCATGAATAACAAATCCAGAGGCCTACCTAAGATACCCAATATTGTGGAAAATTCCGTAAGCGTAATCCGCTTGTACATGAGCAGGTGGTACGTGTTTAATGTACAAGATAATCCTGTTTTGAGGAATTTGTAATAGAGAAACGTCGCAAAAAGTATTTTTGTAATGTATCTGCTGGTTTCCAGATACTTATTTTTGATATATATGTGTTTAAAAAACGAATTGCAGTATTTTTGAGTTTTATTCATTATATTTATTTTTAATGTTTTTCTGAAGATTTGGGGTTTGTGACGTAATCAGAGGATGATTAAGGAGACAGTCTTTGCCTACATAAAAAAAAATTACAAATCTGATAAATAGAAATTGTACTGAAAGCATAATTCTCGAAATGGTTTTGAGATTTCAGTTCATGTTCAAAAATGTAGGTAGCATGGCCATGCATTAAACAAATACTTATGTATTTTGAAGGTAATAGAGGAAACTTTCCCAAATACCACAGAGGAAAAAAGGAAATGAAATGAAATGAAAAACGTTTAATGTACTAAAAGTTACAGTAATTGTCCTGGCTCCCAAACTAGGATACCCTGTGCTATGGGTAGCCAGCAATAGCACGTATTTTAATGTATGAACAGCAAAATCCAATTTAGCCGAATCTGTAATTGAAGGATCTCACAAAATTGCTTTTAAGTAAAGGCTTCCGGTTCCCAAATGGAGAATTCCACTGAAATAATTCTTGTGTCATTCTGCCTCCTCACATTTGAATTGTATTGATAACATTACAATAGTATTTAATGTACATCGCGAAACAACAAACATAAAATATCACGATGATACCTACAGTAAAATCGGCGGCCTTATTACGGCTTTAGCAATTCGTTAACTTAAATAAAAAGGGCAAGTTCACAGTGCTAGTATACTGATTAATAAGACTTTCAAATGGTACAATCTAAATAAACATCCGTTATGTTTTACTGAAGAAGAAGAAGAAGAAGAAATACATTTATTTATCGCCACACAGACACATAATTAACATATTACAGAAACAGAAAGCAAAAAAACTAAATAAACACAACAGAACACAACAACTAGGGGACATCAGCTATGTCCATGCGGCGGTAAAACGGCATCAGGCTCAGTAATTACTGCGGGTTTATTGCCCACAGCACTGATTTTCAGCGAGGGCCGGTCTAGTGACTCACGGAACATCGCATCAAGACGGGCAAAGTGTACAATGCAATAACTACAATAAGATACGCTACGATGCTGTACGGTACTTTATGATAAGATACGATAGGATATGAGACGATACGATACAATACGATATGATACGATATGATACAATACAATACGATACGATACGATACGATACGATACGATACGATACGATACGCTACAATACCATATAATAGAATACAATACAATACGTAAAACATGCTCGAGTTACGCAAGGGATACTGTTATATAATATCACTAGTGACCCGCCCCGGCTTCGTACGGGTAGCAAAAACGTTTTCGTGGAAATTGCTATGTTAATTCCGTGGAAAAATCCCAGGGTAGTATTTTTTTACACCTCCTGTTACATTATTCGAGACTTCGTACGGAACTCTAAAATTTTTGGAAATCCAATATAGCCTATGTTAATCATGAAGAATGTAGCTTCCTAATGGTGAAAGAATTTTTAAAATCGGCCCAGTCATTTCTGAGCCTTTTCATTACAAACATACACACACACAAAAACACAAATCTTTCCTCTTTACAATATTAGTACAAATTTAGTCTGTACCTCCAATATGAACAGTCTGACAAGAGCCCATTTACGTAGTATATAGGAAACTTATCAGGATGCGATTGGCGGGCTTTGTGTTTAAATTGCTCAATTATTTCCCGATTTTCTCGAGGGCCCTACCTGAACACATGTGGTTGATTGATTTTACGGATTATGTGGCTCTGTCACACTTGTAGGTCACTAGAGTAGGCATCTGTGAGCTGATGGTGGCGTAAAGACTCGAGACGGAGGTGATAAATATTATTACACGAAGATAAAAACTTTAGCAAAACTGAGAGGATTCTTTGACGTTGACGAATGTTGCTATGGCAATGTGCGCGTTTAGTGTAATTCGCTGCCTCTACTGCACGAGCTCGGTAACCGCGGCATGGTTCGCAATGATCGCCACATCACGTTCACATGTTTCAGTGCAAGTTCCTAAATGTACAGTCGAATGAAAGGCCAGCGTTTTCCAAAAAGTACAGTCGAGTGAAAAGCCATGGCTATTCCAAAAAGTATGTACAGTGGACTGAAAAGCCAACGCTATTCCCAACATGCAGTTGAGTGACAGGACAAGGGTGTCTCAAAGTCGAGCGTGTAAGTATTTCTCTGGTGACATAAGCAAGTGTCAGCATTTTTTGCCATATAAATAGCCGGGCTTATGTGTTTCGTCCGTGGCATTTGGTACAACCAAAAATGTACGTATACCTACCGTTTGAGTGTTAGCAAACAGGCGCGGCGGAAATGTATAAGCCGCTTTATTTGTTTGTACGTCCCGGTCCTTTTATTATTTCTGCGATGGAATTGCAGTCAGAATGTTATCGTCAAGGTGTAAATTCAATAACAAAGGTAATCTGAAGCAGAATATTGTCGAAATAGCTACGAAAGTTCGGTTACATTGTTTGTATTCCTACTTTTATGTACCTATGGTTCAGTAGCACGTCATAGACTTTTTCATCTACTGAAGCTTACTAGTAAAATGCACAACGTAACACCCAAATTAGAATTTGCATTGTACGACCACATAGATTTTAAAAGTTTTATATTACACTAGCTGTTGCCCGCGACTACGTCCGCGTGAGCTTTAGTTGAGTAAAGAGCTTGAAAATAAGATAGGGATACTTTTAACGCATGCGAAAGAGCTTTCATACTAACTTCGCAACCCCCTCTTACACCCTTAAGGGATGATTTTTGAAAATATATTTTACCTGTGTTGCATGACTTTCAATGAAGGACCTTCATGCTGAATTTCATTCGAATAACTTCAAAAATGGCTAAGTTTCATACTAAGTTTGCACCCCCCTTTTTCCCCCTTAAGGGATGATTTTTAAAAAACTATTTTACACGTGTTTCATAATTTTAAATGAAGAACCTTCGTACCAAATTTTATTCGAATAACTTCAAAAACGGCAAAGTTTCATACTAACTTTGAACCCCCATTTTACCCCTTTAGGGGATGAATTTTCAAAAATCCTTTCTTAGTGCTCCCCTAGGTTCCCTAAGGAACTCCCATGCCAAATTTCAACTCCCTAGGTTCAGTAGTTTGGGCTCTGCGTTGATTCTAAGTCAGTCAGTCAGGTTCTCGTTTTATATATATAATAATAGAAGATTTACATATTAAAAATACAGATGTTTACATCATTTTATTAGAGTTACACTTTGTACGCTTTATTATTAAGGAGGTGTTTAATAAAACAATGTCCTACGAAGAATATTGTAGTTTCAATATTAATTAAAATAGCGAATTCTAAAAGCGCCAATACAAAACAAACGTATGAAGTCTTACATTATGTCTTATCTTATTATGTTTGTGACGTCGCTGCTTCTAGTTCCCACGACACAGGGTATCCTAGTGTGGGGCCAGAAGCAATGTATGTGCCTGTATGTAAATGTAATGTTATGTTATTATTATTCAAGTGGTAAAACTAGAGGTTTTTAAATTTCAAACTCTATCATTTTACACGTCACATTTCAGAATTCGCATATTTTATAAATTAGTTGAGTATTACTCAACGAGCTGCAGAACAACCACACAACTCAACATCTGTGACCGCCGTGCTGTACATTGCACTCGTATTTTCCGTAGCACTGAAATCAGTTTCCCAAATTCGAGTACCTACTTAGTGGTATTTGAAAGTTTACTGTACGCTTTAGGAAAAAACCGTACTTACAGGCCGAGCCCGGCCTCGTAAATATCTATTAAACGCTGCGTTCGCATGAACAGTCTACGGGTAGAGTCCCGGATTAGAGTATTTCCAACGAGTGACAGAATACAACTAAAAAGCCGAGTCAAACTTTTGAATACATTACACAATATATGTATGTGCAAGGCTATTGCATGAAATATTTGTATTTGATTAACACTTAGATTACATTATATATTTAGATAGGTAAATAAACACATTTTTTATTTAATATTAATTTATTTATTATATATTCTCGTAATGTAATTCCTGGTCTACATACAATAAAGAATATTCATTCTATGCTCTCGTATTCTATCTGAGAGGATAGAATGTATATTCTTTATTGTATGTAGACCAGGAATTACATTATGAGAATCAAACAAGAACATAGTACAGTACAATTGATGACCTTGTTACTAAAAATAATTTCTTCCATATAACCATTGTTAGCTTAGGTAAGCATAAGCATTCTAATCTTGTTCATTACAAATTTACGTTCAAAAAATAATTTCGTGCTATTCGTGTCATATTGGCCAACGCAATCGCAGAATTTTGCTATGATTATATGATTAAAGTATAGCTTTTGTGTGCCACGTTGGCCCTTATACCACCTAACTGTTCACTTTACCAGGTGAACAGCTATGTATTAACCAATTTAACCATTCCAAAGGCTCAAAATACGTATTTGACAGTTCGGATTCGGTTAAATCACGCAACTCTATACAATGGAGATTTTCTTACAGGGTCCGTGGTCGTGTTACTCGATAGTCTCCGATAAACTGCCGCGCAGGATCCTGTTCTAAATGCTACTTCCAGCTTTATTACACCATAAAGAATCTCCGCCCTACAAGCTACGGGAGCAATAAAAACCCGAGTCCAAATCATTGGGCGTTAATGACATATTTTCTTCTGCAATATTTCTTGCCTATTGTTTACTTTTACTTCGACAGAGAAACATGATCAATAGCGAATTTCGTTGCTATGTCTACGTTATATTGTCCCATCGCGCCCGCCGTAAGTACCCATCGCGCTTTTTTCTGATGACAAGTAGCCGACGCGACGTAGGTCGACACTGGCATACCTATTACCTATTGTCGATCACCGTATCACCCTAGCCGCCCGGGCCGACTGTACCGGTGTATGTGACTTTAATTACTGTGATAAACAAAATAAAAAAGGTAGCGCTCGACTAAGTATAAAACCATGTTAGCACACCTTACCTAACGCTCTGACAAGGTAGCGATAAGTATACAAGCACCAGGTGGGAGACAATAATACCTAAGCCAGTTAACGTCCTGACTATTTGTTGTTGTTGTTGTTGTTACACTTTATTGCACAAAATTTGTTTGTTATTGTTGCACTATTTGTTTCATTGGCTAACAATAAAATAAATAATAACGTTGAGACTGTGCGGAATACCCTCTTTCCAAAAAGAGAACATTCTCAACTAATTATCGGCCTATTCAATCATTATGCTGACGACGGGGTTACATTCGTAAGGCGGTTAAAACAATTTAAACAGGCTTGACCTTCGTTAAGTCTATGGAAATTTGTCGAGTTAATGGATCTTTGTCTTACGGAAAGTGAAAAAAAAAACACTTTATGCTCAGCTCGCGCGTTCGTCGTGCCAATTGCAGCTCGGCACCAACTTTAAATTATTTTCGTATTCCGAAGTTGTTTTTTTTTAAATGTCACAATTTTTTTTGATACCTTGCGACTTGCGACCTTGCGATTACATATTTCATGAAAGATAAACCAGCTACTGAATCAATTGAAGAGCGCCTTTTCCGTCTTCGGAGGTCTTCATCAGATCAAATTAAAATTGAATCAATCAATCGGACGATAAACCTATTAATTTTTTTTAATCGATTAAGATTTCATAAAGTTGTGAGAGAGCAAAGCTAAGAAAAACCTTTTCCATTTTTAAATTCTGTAAAAAAAGCTTATTCTTCATGAATTTTACCTCTTCTAACGGCTTTCAGGTGCATTTGTCGTAACGTAACCATAGGAAATAAAGGAGACGGAAACGCTTCCATAAATTCTTGGGCCCAGATGTAAAAAGACGAGAGTGGTGTCAATAAACAGCTTATATATTGTCAAACCATCTTTGAAAATTTTGCGGATTTTAGCAATCTGAGAGCAAAGTTAAAAGAGATTTAGTAAAAGTGAGGCTATGCAACAAATTGACAATATCCTATAGGTACTTAACAGCTGATTTTATAACTATGATCATATGATAGACAATTATTTAGTACATTAATTGTAGTTCTTATTGTATTGAGTGGGAAAATGTAACGAAACTCACAAATAGATTAAAAGACAGGGAAGACAAGGATTTGTGTCATTTCATCCTCTAAAACCCGTCGGCCCAGTGTATTACATGGATAAGTCGGTATGCACAGTCGTGCAAGTTAAACAATATACTAGAAGTCCGTAGAGCGAAAGCACTGGTCGAGGAATATAATTAAAATACGCAAACTATAACCGATACAAGACAAGTAGGTAGGTAGACCGGTGATCATGATGGGAGACAATAATCTACGTACCGCGAATGCACATCCTGAGAACGTACGCCCCGGTAATGTACAGCCACGGAATCCGTGCACATGTACACGGATTCCCGTCCGTACGTTCTCGGGTCGTGCGTTATCATATCAGGCTGTATAAAATTGGTACGGGCGAGAATCCGTGTACAGCCATAGACACGACAGAGTGGTGCCTCGTTACCAGGAAGCGTAAATCATTCACTTCGCAGCCATTACACGCTCGATCTAGTGCGTGACATTATCGAGGCTATGAGTCGCTAGTGGCTGGTCTTACTGTCGGAAGTTTTCAAGCTGCCCTAAGGCCTCTGACTTAGCTTCACGACTTCCATCTATTGACGGCAGCCGGCACCAACTGCTTAACTTGCCTTGCGAAGCACGGAACCGCTCGGAAAAATCCCACTAGCGTTAGTTATAGATGGTCATTTGGGCACGAAGCGTGCCCAAATGACCATCTATAGCACGTATAGAGCACGTACAGCACGGGCTGTACATTCTCGTGCCGTAAATTCTCGGTCCGTGCAATATAGTGACCCTGATGGGTGGATCATACATTAAAAATCCGGGAGCTGTCATTGTCAGCACAGATTAAATACATTTGACAAACATAAAAAGTAATAAATCGATCTGTATCGAGAATCTACGAGAATCGATTTTAAAGTTAATATTCTGTTTTATTGTAAAATATTGACAATATAATAATTTATTCCGTAGATTTTGTTCACTTTGATTGAATCCATCATTCAATGAGAGTGATTTTATGTTCAATAATAATTCTTGAAATCATTCACAGTAATCGATTATAGTAATCGAAACTCTATTTCATCAGTGCAGTAAACTTGTTTTTAAGATTTCTCGTCTCCCAGATTGTGAATTGAGCAGATTTTTTATATTTTGAAACAGAAAAAAATACCGCTTTTTTTAAACCATATTTCAGCTTATTACAATTGGGCCCAGAGATCCCCGGCTCCTTTTGTTGTTCGAAGTGGCGAACCCTAGTCTTTACCCCTACAAGATTCAGATCTGAGTTGATGCATGCAGAAAAATAAATTTAATTTCAAAAAATTAAATATTGGCTTTTTTTATGTCTAGAAAAGAGTCAAGAAATTTCGAGCGCTTTAACTTAATTTAATAAATTGGTGTGTAAAACAGGTAAAAAACAATGTATACATAACATACATATGTATAGAGAGAGATTAATAGCAGATCTACGAGTAGAAAGTCACGCAGAGCATACACAAAGTGAGATCAGATAATGTAAACCAGATTACAAAACCGAACGATGGAACGACTTACACTAATATATTAACTTTAAAATCTGAGAAATAAAGGTAAAGACACTATTTAACAAAATCACTTTGAAGCTTATTTTTTTTTCACGCTGGGAAAAATGCGTTACGCATCTCCTCCCGTCGGGGGACGGAAGGAGTATGTGAGACTCCCCGGGAAGTGGTTCCCTGTATACCCACTAAACAACCCAGCGGCACTCCCTCTTCTCCTTGGTGGCGGGGGTCTGGAAATCTGGCACTTCTTCCAGTCCCCCGCCGGCGATTGCCCGCCTAGACGCGGTGGGCCCCTCGCGCCCCTCCCTTCACGGGGAGGGGTACGAGGACGACCGGGAGCGCACGGTCGTCCTCGTACGGCGCGGTGATGAGCAGTGCAATGCGGGCGAGGGCGCCCCCGCGCCTGTCGCCCGCTGCTCATCACCATGGGGCGAGAGGGGGCGGTTGGGTATCCGCCCTCTCCTGCCCCTCCTTCGTCGGCGGTGCGGCGGCGCGAGAGGATCGTTCTCCCGCGCGCGCTCCGCCTCCTCCTTCTGTGACATCACGTCCTCACAGAAGGAGGCGACCACCGTCCACGCTCCCCAGCATGGCATTTACCACGCCGGGAAGCGAGAGGTCCGACCCAACCACGGCGACAAGACTGCGGCGCCGCTCGGACAGCGACGGGCACACCTCAAGGGTGTCGTCCGCCGCGCCGCAGCCGTGGCACCCCGGGCTCTCCTCTCTCCCGATCCGGTGCAGGTACGATCCGAAGCATCCGTGCCCGGACAGCACCTGCACCAGTCTGAAAGAGAGGAGACCGTGCGGCCGCTCGAGCCAGTATTGCAGGACCAGCCCGAGCGCGTCCAGAGTTCGGCGGCCGAAGGCTGCGATGGCGAGGTCCGCCGTCCAGTGATGGACTATTGCCTCCCTCGCCTCCCGCCGAACGGCCGCCCGTTCCTCAGGGGTGTGGCGCTCCCCGAGCGCCTTTCGCCCCACCGTCCATTCGTACACTCTGGCGAGCACCCACGCCTCTAGCTGCAAAGGCGGGGTGCCCGCCAGAGCGCACGCGGCTGCGAACCCAACCGTACGGTAGGTTCGCGCCACCCTCTGAGCGATGGCCCTTTGACGCGTCCGAAGGGCGGTGGCATTCTCCCTCCTTTGGAGGGAGTCCGCCCAGATGGGCGCCCCGTACAGGGCCATACTCTTCAGTATGCCGGCGTATAGCCACCGGCATCGCCCGCTCGGCCCTCCCATATTTGGCATGAGCCATGAGAGGGCCTTCGCCGCCTTTAGCAGGCGCGACGACACAGTCCGCTAAAGTGCGGACCGAAGCGCCACCTGCTGTCCAGCGTGAGACCCAGATACTTCATCTGGGCCTTCACCTCTATCCTGACGCCCTCCACAAAGATGTGGGCGTCAGGCGGGGGGCGCTGCCTAGGACCGTGAAAGAACACGGCCTCGGTCTTGTGCAGCGCCACCTTCAGCCCTAGGCGGTGGATCCTCCCGGCGGTTAAGGATCCGCCCGCCGAGGCCAGATTGGCTGCCTCCCTAAAGTTCCCTCCCCGGGCGGTGAGGAGGGCTCCCCGCAACAGCCAGTCGAACCCGATGTTCCAGAGAAGGGGCCCCAGGACCGACCTCTGCGGAACACCGGATTCGACGCTGTATCGCCGGAGCCGGCCAGTCTTGTCTACGAGGAGGACCACTCGGTCCTCCAGGTAGTCCGCCAGAAGGCCCCGCAAATACCGGGCACTCCGTGAAAACGGAGCACCTCGAGGATGCTAGAGTGGGGAACGGAGTTGAAAGCGTTGGCTATGTCGAAGGACACAGCCAACAGTCCGTCCCCAGCGTCCACGGCCTCCTTCACCTCTCCCTTTAGCAGGGCCAGGGCGTTCACTGTCGAACGCCCAGTCCGGAAACCAAACTGAGCGTCCGACAGGTCCGGCCCGACCGCCCGCAGGTGGTCGTTAAGACGGGCGGCGAGGATCCCCTCGAACATCTTACCGACCTCATCGAGCAGAACGATGGGCCGGTATGCTGAGGGGGAATCTGCCGGGCGCCCTTCCTTGCGGAGGAGGCATAGCTGCCCCTCCTTCCATGGTTTCGGGAACCTCCCCGACGCAAGACACGCGTCGAAGAGGTCCCAAAACCTGTTCACCATCCTGGTGGCGGCTACTGCCACCACCCTTGCGGGGACGCCATCTGGCCCAGGGGCCGTCTTCTTCGCGCGGAGACGAAGTGCCACCGCGCGGAATTCGGCCTCCGTAAGAGGAGGGACCTACTCCTCCTCCTCCTCCTGAGCGGCGGCCCGGGGAGGATCCATCGCTGGCGGGGTGAAGTTGGCCCTGTTTGGAAACAGGGACCGGACCACCCCATCCAGCAATGCCGGCTCGAGGGTCTCCGACAGCGGGGGGCCGAAGGGGCGCAGTTTGTTCCGCGCCGCCTTATATGGCCTCCCGAAAGGGTCGTTGTCGAGACCCTCCAGCAACTCATCTCGCGACGAGTCCTTCGTGGCGATTATCGCAGACCTGAGGACCGCCTTCGCCTCCACGTACAGGTCGTAGAGGCGGTCCTCGCTGGCCTGGTCGCGTATTCGCCGCCGCCGGCTTCTGGCATACTCCCGTCGGGCCGCCACACAGTCGGCCCGGAGGCCCGACAATTCCTCCGACCACCAATGGACGGCGCGTCGGGGGAGCCGACGACGAGACCGAGGCATGCTTGAGTTGCACACCTCGGTCAGCGACCCTCTCAGCTGGGCCGCGGCGGCGTCCACGTCCAGGACATTTAAGGCCGGCCCAGTCCTGGACGAAGGCTGCCTCTTTGGCCGCCTCCCTGTCCAGGGAGACGAGAGCCCACCGAGGGAATGTAGATTGCCCCGGTGGGGCCGCTCCCTAGGGGCTCCGGGTGGAGATCTCGAACCGCACGTAGCGGTGGTCCGAGAAAGTCTCCACCATGTCCACCCGCCAGTTGTCCACACGCGCAGCTAGTGCGTGGGAGGCAAAGGTGAGGTCCACGATTGACCCGCCCCGCCGTCGCACGCACGTGTGGACACTCCCTCTGTTCAGGAGGGAGAGACCGGAGGAGGCTGCCCACAGCTCCAGCTCCCGCCCGCACGCGTCCGTGGCCGGGTTGCCCGACACCACCGATTTGGCATTCAGATCTCCCAAAACGGAGACCTGACGCAGACCCACCCTGCCGACCACTGCGGCGAGGACCCCGAGGAAATCCTCGAAGTCCGACAGTGAGCGGTTTGGGGAGAAATATACGCCCACAATGGCTATCTCTCCCCACGCGGCGGCCACGTATCCCGGTCCCCTCTCTAAGAGCGAGAGGGGAGGGGAGTCTGTGGAAGACCGCGCCACGAGCGCCACCAAGCCGTCCCTATCTCCTAGCCAGCGGCCAGGGACGGAGTACGGCTCGGCGACAACTGCCACGTCCACCAACCACTCGGCCATGACCTGCACCAGCAGGTCCTGGGCCACTCGGCAGTGGTTGATGTTCGCCTGTAAAATGCGATGAACCTCACCCATTATTGGTCCATCGCATTTCCCTCGTCGGCCGGCAGCGGTGGGACCTCAGCGGGTCCAACAGCGACGGTGGCGACAGCAGCAGGCCGGGTTGTGGCCCTTCTTTGGGGGAGGATCGCACTTCCTCCCCCCCATCACATGGTTGGCTAGGCAGCCGCTGGCGGAGCAGACCGCACAGTGCGGTGAGGCCACGCTGCAGGTGCTCGCCTTGTGCCCCGCCTCCCCGCAGCGGTAGCAGAGCTCTGACCTCTCCACACTGGATGGGCACAGAGCTCTGGTGTGACCGAGTCCGAGGCACTTGAAGCAGCGGAAAGGCATGTCTTCAAGTGCCCGGACCGCCGCCGCTCCGAACCCTACGGAGAGCCGCCCCTTGGCCAGGATAGCCTTCGCTGCCGCGACCGGGCACTCTAGGCGCATAGCGCCCAGTCCACCGCGGCCGGGTCTAATGGCCCGGCCCAGCACCGCCGCCGCCTCGCAGCCCCCCGCAGCTGCGACCGCCGCCACCACTTCCTCTTTGGTGACCGAGTCATCCAGGCCGGTCACCTCCAAGGTCACGGTCTTCGCCGGCCTGACCACCTTGGCCACATCCGCTATGACCTCTTGCAACTTTGTTGCGAAGAGGTCAGCGTTTTCGCCGCGGTTGGCCCCCGGGAACTCGAACAGTCGAGCCCCGGTTTGGGTCAGGCGGCAGGTCACCGGCCCGATCCCCAGCGCGGCGGGATCGACGTTAGTACGAGCCCGTTTCAAAACGGACTCGTACGTCTCGCCCCTCTCCGCAGCTTCCGCAGTGAGCGTCACTACGACGGCCGCGGTTTTGGGAGGAACGAGTTTCCTCCCCACCGGCTTGGGGGCCGATTTCTTCCCTCTGCCTTTCCCCTGTCCCTTGCCCGTCGGTTTCGACGGGCCGGGAGGGGCATTAGCAGGGGGGGGTGACGGCCGACACCGCCTTTTTGGCGCCTCTCTTCTTCCTCCTGACCACCACGGCCCACGACTCGTTGGACTGGGTGGTGGAGGGAAGAAAGGCGTCGTCCCTCTGGGGGCTTGGGAGCGTCGCTGCAGCCGCCGGCTTGGCCTCCCGCTCCGCTACTGGTGCCGGAGGGGCCACCGACAACTTCTTCCCCTTGCCCTTGCCCTTTGAGGGCTTCGGTTTCGGGGGAGGGGGCATCGAGGCCGGGGCCGGGACAGGCGCAGACCTGTCCGCCGCGAGTGGCGGCCGGACACGCCTCTCAGGCAAAAGCCTGTCCTCGATGCCCGCTATGCAGGCCCTAGTAAAGGCCCTCTCCTCCATCACCACCTTCCGGATGATGTCCTCAAGGTTGGAGGAGGAGAGGTCCACCGCCGAAGCTGCTGGCGAGGCCTGAGCGGGCTGCGTCGTGGCTTCAGCAAGCTTCCTCTGGAGCTCGCTGACCTCCTTCTACAGGCGATCGGCCCTTGCCTGCAGTTGCCCGACCTTGTCCGTAGACTTGCGCTGCGCCAGCTCGCATATAATATCGCGCATGCTGGCGGCGCGGCATTTGAGGGCCCTGAAAGGTCCCTTTCAATTTGAAGGACCTCGAGGCGACCCTTACTATCTCCTTTTGGTCCTCCCTGGCCATCTCCTCCAGCTCCGCCAAGGAGTAGTCCGCATACAGGATAATAGACGAGCCGTAGCCCGCCTTGGCCCTACGGACGCGCGCCTGCTGCTCCTTGGCGGCAACCTGCTCTTCAAGCTCCATCTCGAGCTGCGCCCTGTTGGCCGCCTCGAGATGGCGCTGAGCCTCCAGCAAACCCACGTCGTGGCCCGAGCTAGCCACGGCGGGGGTCGAAGACTTCTTTGTCTTCCCCTTCTTCCTGGGCCCACTTTTGGCCGAGTCGGAGGAGCCCTCCGAACTCTGCCTCAAGAAGGCCCGCTTGTTGGCCCGCCGGGCCGACAGCTCCGCCGCAAAGGCGTTACTGTCGGTGTCCGACAGGTCAGCCTCCAATAGGCTGGCCGCAGATGGTGCGCGGCCAGACTCCGACGCTTCAGCGTCGTCAGGGTCAGGGTTGGCCCTGAGAAGGGCCGTTTGAGAGACGAAACGCCCAGAGGCGTCCCGCAAAGGCTTCGACATAGCTAATAATAACCAACTGAGATCACAAATACCCGCACTAATGTTCGCGATCGCCCCAAAGTATGGTTCTTGAGATTTGGTCCCACCCACTGGCCACTGCGTTACCGCGCACCAAGTGGCATGGGTTCAGGTCAGACGACGAGAACGTACTCAAGAACACTTTGGGGGCTGCCCCAGTTAAGTCAATTTTAGCCGATTGAAGCTTCAACGCAGTACATCAGCGAAGTTAACGAAAACTTTGATTGTTCGGTGTAAATTATCGAAGTTAAAATACAGTAGTTGTAATTTCCGCGGATATTAGAGCTATCAATACACAAAGTAATTGATCGATAGACGGTAGGTAATTTGCTCCTTTCAATAGGTACTACCTTCACAGGCTTTTGTGCGCCTCATAAAGGGTTCCTTCCTACTGTAAAATGTGTAGCCAATAATACAAATGGTAGGTAGAGTACAATGCCCCGATAACTTCGTACTGTCGACAATACCTTTACTACCTCTACTCAACTCAACCCAATTACATGACGGGCGATCCAACAAGAACTTAAAGATTGACCTCTCGTCGACTGTACTTACTGTTACTAATGTCGCATCTTAGTTTAGTCTTAACGGAATTCTCCATTATAGTCAATGATTTAGATTTTCAGTGAAGTCAGTTCAGTAGTCTCAGGAATTTATTTGAAAAACCAATCATGAAAACTTTCGTAAGCACAACACATTGTAAGCGCTAGAGAGCGAGCGACGGGCGACGCAGCGTCGTGGCGTCCTCCTCTTGCCTCGTTGTATGGGCGACGGGGCGGGGGAGGGTGGCGCGAGGAAGCGGTTGGGGGCCATTATGGCCCCCCAGAGGAGAGGCGGCGTTTCCTTATCCCGTTGTATGGGCGCTGGGGCGGGGGGCGCCGCCGAGGAGCCAATTTGGCTCCCCACCAGTAGAGCCCCTCCGGGGGCGAGCTCTTGCCGGGTCACAGTGACTTAACCTCTGGCCTATCCTGTGGCCCGGTAGAGTAGCGGGAGGAACACCGCGGGGTTTAGTGGATAGTCCAGCACTGAGCAGGCGGCTCGATAGGTCTGGGAGTCCCACACGAAGCCGTTCTGTGGTCCCCCGACAGCAGGGCGGTGAAGTGCGTAAATGCATTCCCCGCATCCACAAAAAAAAAATCAACACAAAGCTTTTACTCCGGAGAGCTTAATCAGTGTGAGCAGAGACGGAGCTCGCGTCGTCGGTTGCTCGTCTGTCGTGTTAATCATCTGTTAATAGCTACAAACAAAACTAATAACAACTATTAACAAATTGTTAGTGTTTGAGAATCTGCCGGATACATAAATAGTTGCTTAGAACAACTTGCACTAAATTATTAAATAAGTAAGTAGACCCATCCAGGGATAAATGGTTTATTCGCAGTAGTTCCAGCTTTGCAACCGAGCTATCACAACCGTGCATATAATTTTAAAAAAACCTGACTCCATAGAAATTAACTTTTCGGGACGCAACCGGCATCGATCGATGGTGCATTTATCTGTTTTACCTACAAAAAAATACTGCAAGGTGCGGCGCCTCACTTGTCGGTGATCATTGGCCACAGATTGGCTCGCGAGCCGCTGGTAGAGATTTCTGCTTATTTTGGCGGTAAACGTGCTTCACGTAAAGTACCGATAATTAATATATTTTGTTTGAAGCCTTACAATAATTAAGTTTGAATGTGTACAGGAAGCATTGTAGAATGTTTTTATAAATACAAAGTTAGTTTTTAGTCATAAAATATGGCTGGAAAAATGTAGTTGCACGATCGTGCAGGTACTTTTTAGCCGGACTAGCAGTTAACTAGGATTTGGTTATTTTTCTTGGCATCTATGGCATACCAAAACAAGGTATTTTAGCCAAGATAGTTAAATTTAAGAAAAAAAATTCTTCGGTTGCAAAGGGGTAAACGGCCGTGTCTTTTTTGCGTTAACTTCGAAGCTTTATTATTAGGTACGCAACTTCAGGACACCAAATATGTAGAGTATTTGGTTTTAGTTTTAATTCGGTATCTGCACGCGTCCCGAAGATATTAATTAAACAATGTAAATAATGCGTGATTCCTGGTGTATACATATAATAAAAAATATTCTATGTATCTATCTATAATAGAAATATTTAAACAGAAAATGCAAATAAAACTAAAACACATAATGCGTATAATTCAACCGATCTTGGTCGTTCTAGGTTGTTTTAAATGTCGGTCTTTCTAGTGTTAACAAATAATCACATCTTTGTACATTTTGAATTTGTTGCACCCTGTAGAAGTAAGTCAAGACCCCACACCACATAAAACGGTACGAACCTAAAGCAAAATATATATTTTTAACATAAATATGTACATTAATCATCGAGTTCCCGGAAAAAACTAAACAAAAGCGATCGTGTTAAAGGCTCGCTTTTGCTTAGTTAATACAGGTACACGGCATATTTTCTACCGTAGATTTTCACTAACGCTGAGATTGAAATGTATAGACCAGTTTAGTGGACCATTCTGGAAAAAATATTGCCTGTCCGCGGAGTTTGTAGTTAGGGTTCTGTTGGGTTGTTTTCTACCTCACCCAAACAACTTAATATCGACGAATGTTTAACATCGGTAATGTAATTATACTATTAATATTTTGACAGCTTTCCGAGTGTGACAGGGACTCGACAGTCTGACAGGGATCGAAGCCAAAACTTCAGTTTAAATTGTATATTTTGTATTACAAAGTACAATTTTGGCCAAACTAAGGGCAAGGGGATATCTAAAGGGGAGGCCTTTGCCCAGCAGTGGGAGGGCTAAATAAAAAAAAAAAGGGCAAGGTATGATGTACCCTAAATACATTTTACCTTGTAAAATACCGACGTCGATGTGCGTGCGTCTATCATCCGATTAATATTGATGAAGCGAGAGAGGTTTATGATGATCGTGGCAAGTGGCGAATTAAATTCAAAAAGCCATTTGAAAACCCAGAGAACATCGATAAAAATATCTCTCAAAGTGTCAAGCGATCGATGTATCGTATATTTTTTTGGTAAACTGATATTTAAATAAGGACACATTTTTGGGAATGTTGTTACTAAATACTTTTCTTTCTCAGACCGTGTTAACCATCTATTTTGTTATTTACAAAGTCAGGTCAAAATAATGAAGTTGTGTATATTGTAACTAATTATAATAACAAAGAGAGTCTTAACCAATTAATGTTAGCTCTCTTTGTAATTATAATACCAATACAAAGAGTACGTTAGGCGCACCCCAGCCGCCCACGGGCGTTAAAATGACAAAAGTTAACAAAGCCAATTTAGGTAAAGCTAAGACTTTAGGTTGTGTTGAGGCCTTTTCATATAAAAACACGATTTCTCAAAGCATTCGGATAGAAAATAGTATCTGGTAAAGAGAAAGACGTCACCACGGATTATATATTACGGAACCTGCCTCTTAAGTAGCGTTTTAGAGGAATCGGGTTGTTATAAATAAGACTGTAAAGATTTACTAGGTCGATAAAGAAACAACTGCGTAATTTTTCCAATAAAGTATTATTTATAAGTATCAATACAACTTTTTTCTTTTTTTTTATAGTTAAATGTATAAACATAAACATTTACATACAGGCACAACATTGTGTCTGGCCCCATACTAGGATACCCTGTGTCATGTGTGAAAGATAGGGATACTTTTAGCGCATGCGAAAGAGCTTTCATACTAACTTCGCAACCCCCTCTTACCCCCTTAAGGAATGATTTTCGAAAGATTACTTTACACGTCGTTCATGACTTTTAATTAAAGACCTTCATACTGAATTTCATTCGAATAACTTCATAAACGGCAAAGTTTCATACTAACTTTGTACCCCCCTTTTACCCCCGTAAGGGATGATTGTCGAAAAGCTATTTTACGTGTATTTCATGACTTTTAATGAAGGAACTTCGTATTAAATTTCATTCGAATAACTTCAAAAACTGCAAAGTTTCATACTAACTTTGCACCCCCCTTTTTCCCCCTTTAGGGATGATTTAAAAAAAATTCTTTCTTAGTGCTCCTTTACGTTACAAAAGGAACCCCTGTGCAAAATTTCAAGTTTCTAACCCTTATAGTTTAGGCCCTGCGTTGATATGTCAGTCAGTCAGTCAGTCAGTCAGCTTCTCCTTTTATATATATATATATATATATATATATGACCTTACTATTATTTATCGTAAGTAGGGTGCCAGGAGGAATTTGCTGAAGCAGGGCTCCTGCTTACCCAAGCTACAACAGCCGTTGAAAAGTAAAGAATTTGTACGTATCGTCGCTCACATACAAATACCGCGTCCAAACAGGACTTGTCTGCAGGCTATAACAGGGGTAATTATGTGTAGCTGAGTATGCGGACATAACAATATATAAGCTGTTAAAATATTTATTGATCAGCTTATACACTATCAACACGACGCAGGCGTTTTCCAACCTGAATTGCTAAATATTTCAATAAAAAAATTCCAAAGGCTCCTTTCGTTTCCACATTACGTCGCAAAAAGCTTTTCTCAACTTCATTTTACGCTACCTTGTAAGATATAAATGATCAGATTCTAAGGTGGTGGCTCTGCGGCAGAGCACATATTCATACGCGCCATATTCACCAGCAGACTACCTTCAGTTTGTATATTATTGTTATTATAGCTGCATTCGAAAATATCGTAAAAATCTCTTCGTCTGGAGTTCCACGAACACATAAGACCAACATACTGAGAAATATGAAATTTCGCTCTCAACTGCCTCGTTGGTCGAGTTGACGACGTACAAATGGCCTCAGTCTGGGTGTTTTTCAATGTTTGTAATGTTCTTGTCTGGTCACCATAGCACAGGGTATCGTAGTTTGACACCAGGACAAAGTGATTTTGATTGAGTGATCACAAAGTGATCATATCACAAAGAAGAAATAAGGCCAGGCTGTACGAAATTCACCCTAGAGGTGTCAAAAGGGTATCACAATTTGTATAGGAAGATTATCTATTATCCAATTTACACAAAACATGGTGCAAACGTAAGTTATAGATCCACCGATTACCAGGTTTTTCATGACTCTACCCCAAAGATGATAAAAAAGAGTGCCAATGTTTGTACTAAATTGTGGTATTTTTTTAGAAACTTGAAACACGTCTTTATTTATTCAACTTATATTAGAGCCTAATGTTGGGAAAATACCTTTTTCTTAGTTTTTTTTATTTGAACCCTAAAAGGCTAAAAAGGGATATCAAAGCTTTGCACGGAGAGTAAAATATTTGTCAGATTAATTTTTAAATTCGGTATTTCGATATACAAAAGTATTTCGATTACTTCTGAGGAACACGTTTTTCAAAATTCATCTCCGAAAAGAGCAAAAGAGAGTTTGTATGGAAAGAAAACTATTTATGACATAGATTTATTTATACAAACCTTGCTACATTTACGGCTTTTTTTAATTCAACCCCTATGACAGTGGAAAATGTCATCAACGTTGGTGAGGGGAGTAAAATAATTATGGCTTTCTCCCGGATGTGAGGCAAGCGTTCTACTGATGCCCTTCAACCGCATTATTATAACCTCTCAGGATACTAAAATTAGGATAAAAAAATTGTGTCAAAACCAGTGGGCCTAAATATTTTGAATTTAGGGAAATATTAATAAATGCCTTGTATGTGTTTTCCTGGTACAATAAAAAATATTCATATCTTATAAATAAGTAGCGATTATTCGGACCTATGGCCGTGAATTGCTCGTAGCCCTTGCTGCCTGAATGATCTTAAAACGATCACGAATGTTAAGCAACATTGGGCGCGTTCAGTGCATAGATGGGTGACCGTCTATGAAAAACGCTAGTGGCATATTTTTGAGCGGTTCCCTGCTTCGCAAGGCACGTTAAGGAGTTGGTGCCGGCTGCCGTCGATAGATGGCAGTCGTTAAGCCGAGTCACAGGTCTTAGGGTAGCTTGAAAACTTCTGACAGTAAGAGTAGCCACTAGTCTTACAAGCCTCCACCAATCCGGCCTAGGCTCCCGTGGTGGACCATGGCGTATACCTTCCTTCCTGAGGGAAGAGACCCGTGCCCCTCGGTGGGGACATAATGGGTTGATGATGATGGCCGTGAACCGAACGCAAAAAAATCTAGGACTAGATAGGATTAATTTTTTTGCAAAACCGACGACTGAGCATAGGATCACGACTATAGGTTCTAAAAATCACTATTGACATGAGAGAGAGATTTAAAAAAAAAGTGTATTGTATGGACTATGGACACTTTTTTAGGTCTGTGATTTTAAGGTGAATAGCTTATTAAGACAAAGACAAACAATAAACAATAATTTTATGAACTAGGCTAAACATTTTTTTGCAAGAAATGATGTTTAAAAATATATATTATCACCTTTTTTCTTTGATGTCGTTACTCCATGAAACCTCTTAATGGTAATCCCGTGTCATTTCTAGGTTTTCCAATAAAGAAATAATCATCTACGAAGACGTCGCAGGCCCAAGGTAACGACATAGTAACGCCTATTAACGATTATATTTATAACGACTTGCTGACCCGGCAAAAGTGGTTTTCCAATATTAATTATCTTAAGATCAAGGCCTCGATTCTGCTAACGCATTATAGTAAAATGACAGTTGCGTGACAGCATCGATTTAATTTCTTTACCGATTCTAGCCAACGCAAACATCCATAATTCTAGGTCACATGACCTGACCACATTATAATTATAATATAATTCACTAACAGAATCGAGGCCCTGTCATCAGTCCTACCAAACTCACACAAAAAAAATCATAAAAATACACAGGGCCGTTTTGTATATTAGATGTCGCTTTCCTTTTCCCCAAATGTAATTTGCTTAAAAAGCTACTCTCGGTAATACAATTGACATTTGCTTTCATATTTTACCGTAATTTCGCCTAATGAGGGTATTAACGGTAGACATTCCATGGAAAATATTTGTACAAAAAATATATTTCTTTAAATAATATGAGTTTATTAATGAGGTAATTCTTTTGTTTGTGGGCAGGGCGGAATCTCGCTAAAGTTTACCTTTTGATAGGTTAGGAAACGTAGTATAGTAGTTGCAGAGAAAAATCTTATTACTCTTTTGACATACACATTAACATATTTATACGTACAAAATACATACATACAACTCACGCATGTATTCTATAGAGGTTTAGGCATAGACTACAGATTACCACTATTAATTTGTTTTGTTCAAAATTTCAATAACGATATAGGTATATAAGAATCGTCTTTACTGAACTAGCCTATTGTTACAGTGTTTTAAAGCCTGTACAACTACATCAAATCAATTTATTCAAAGTAGCCACTTTTTCTACCACCACTAATTTAAAATTCTGATACTTCCAATTATTCAGAGACAGTGAAGGAAAATAGGAAGAAACTTGGTTTTTCTATGAAATTTATGTCTACTACTACCGATTTGAAGTCATAAAACGAAAATAGGCAGAGAACTCGATATTTCTATCAAACTAAATATGTAGTTAAGTTTTATGGGATGGAACGATTTTTACATTAGAACCAGCATTTTTATTAAAAGGGCGCGAACAAATTTCGGTTTCAATTTAGAAACGGCATACCAAATTGCAATGAAACTTTACCAATTTGTTAATAGTGGTCAGATAGAGGTTTGATGGTGCTTAGAATTGTCAATAAACGAATAAAAGAAACAGGAGCCTTTTCATAGAAACTTGTCACAACGCACAAATTTATTTTTAGATATTTATAGGTAGATAGATAAATAACTCTTTATTGTACGCCAGTGATTACTAACTAACCAAACTAGGTTTGTATAAGTATTGCTTCTTTAGGCACCTTCTTAACGACTAATTGACCCGGCAAACTTCCTACTGCCTCAGATTTTTTCTTTCCGAATTCTTCGGCAGTTTTAAATCCAAAAATAACGATGATAAAAATATTGATATCTAGAGTAGGTAACCCAACATTGTTTTACTTTGCAGAATTATTTCTAAAATGCGCATCTTTTCCTCCGAAATATTCAACATTCTTCAACAACTTCAACATTCGAAATAAGTTGGTTAGGTTTTATTGCTCAAGAAAAGTTATTTTTTACGGTGTTTCTACTTTGTTGTAGCATTGTTTTGTAGATTTTGCTTGGTATTAATTAATATTAACTAGTATTAAAATTGCTAAACTAAATAGTATGTACATTTAATGCGCTTTCTTCTATGTAGAATACCTCAATACTGAAAACAGGGAAATTGATTGAGTGCCTAGTGTGCGAGTTTTGCGATAATTTAATTACATGAGCTGATTTGAAAAACATAAATTTGACAAAAAATACAACAAAACGTCCCTTAGCTTACAACACCGTTCAAGTCGAAAATTGGCGGTTTTCACATTTGAATGCCATTAGATGGAGCTGCTCATTGCGCGTCTAACAATTGGACACACCTATAAAGTTGGTAAAAATGACTTAAGCGGTGTTGTAAGCTAGGGGACGAAAAGTTATTGCCAAACACAAACTAATTAGGATATTTCATGAACATTTCAAGGATTAACATTTTTAACGAAAACCTGTTCTACATAGATTATATAAAAATAAGAAACACGAATACGTGAAAAAAAAACAATGTTTATGAGCAGTTCTTGTTACGCGAAACGAAGAAGAGAGAGTAATAGGTGATCAGTTTCACGGCTTCAAATAAAACATCTCGCAATACCAAGATAACGGTTGTATTATGAGGATTATTCAATTATTGAAGGCATAATTCTGTGAAGCGTACGACCCTTAAGCCCCATAGGTATTTCTATGGATTTTATTAGTTTATTTGAATCGCAATATTGCTGACAAAAGCCAATCGTTATATTTTAGTCAATATTTATATTTTACGTAATCCAAATCCGTACAGACCCGACGCCGGACCTTCTGTTTATATGTTCTACATGCGGTAGGGGCTGCCGCTCTCGAATTGGACTTTTCAGTCACTCAAAAAAGTGTCGAAGTCCCACAGGATACATCCCCAGGCACTGCTTGAATCGTCCGTAACGGACGCGAAGGCCTATGATGATGATATTTTACGTAATAATTGCCTAAAGCATTATTTCGATGGGTTTATGATAGATAAAGACAGAAAGTCTCTTTTTGAAACCACGGTCTCTTTGGAGTCCTATGTGCCATTCCAGCAAGGGACGACTGTGGACTGGTTGATAGTAAATTATAAATATATGTTATATTTATACTCGACAAATAAAAACAATGTTTACAATTACTTGCAGCCCTAGTCCTAGCCCAGTAGTCCCTATTTTCATAAGTATTTAAGGTTTGTTTTAGTTTGTATCGATGCAGTGCTGGCTCGACGCTGGCCAGTTGTAGCGCGACCTTCAAGCTACGGAGAAGTCAGCTACGAACTACGAACTTTCTTCGTAGCAATAGACGCACTACTACTACGCCGTAGACTTTATGCTACGACGTGATGCAAAGTCAAGGAAAACTAATATTTTTATTCAACTGTATAAAGAGTTACATAGGCTGCTACTTATGTATGCGGAATCTGGGATTCCAATCATTTTAAACGCAATGTCTGACCTCCATGGTCAAATTCGTTCTTTTTTTTAAATACTGGCCGCTAATATTTTTCTCTTATATACGGTAGTGTTTTGTTTTTGTAGGGTTTAAAATGTCATATCGCTGAAAAAATGGAACTCACTCGTAAAAATATTCGTGCTATGATTTATTACGATTTTCGACGTGGTTTAACGCAACAACAGAGTGCTTATACTGAGTTTTTTCATTCACTCTCGATAGTGAGAGCGTTTGCGATTTGCATAGGAGTAACAAAGAGACAAATAGATGGCGCGCTTTGTCACTCCTATGCAAAACGCAAACGCTCTCGCTATCGAAAGTGAACGACAAAACTCAGTATACGCACTCAGTGCGTAGATCAATTAACTTCGACTTTTGGTGATGAAGCTCCATCAAAAACGACTGTGTATCACTGGTTTAGTGAGTTTAATCGCGGGCGCAGTAAGCTCACGGACGAAGTTAAAGAAGGTCGCCCGAAATCGGTGGTTGTGCCACAAAATATTTAAGCTGTGCGAAAACTAATAATGCAAGACCGCCATGTTACGTATCGCGAGATAGAGGCTATTCTGGGCATATGTATGACGAGCATTCACAGGATATTACATGAACATTTGTCTGTAAAAAAAAATTGTTCGCGTTGGATCCCGCACAACTTAACTCAGGATCAAAAAGATGCTCGCGTCGAATGGTGCAAGAAAACCTTAAAAAAATCAACGGAGGCGACTCTAAATCTGTTTATAATATCTACACAGGTGACGAATCCTGGATCTACGCGTACGATCCCGAAACTAAACAACAATCAACAGTTTGGGTGTTTCAAAATGAGTCGAACCCTACGAAAGTGGCTCGTGCAAAAAGCACTGTAAAGCAAATGGTGGCCTGCTTTTTTTGGTATTAATGGCCATGTGGCTACAATACCACTGGAGAATCGCAGAACGGTTCATTCGGAGTGGTACACGACCATTTGTTTGCCGGAAGTATTTGAAGAAATGCGCCAAAACAACCAGCGACGCAGAATCATACTTCACCATGACAATGCCAGCTGTCATATATCTCAGGAAACAACTACATTTTTGGATGGTCAAAAAATAGAATTGATGGGTCATCCACCGTACAGCCCTGATTTGGCTCCCAATGATTTCTATTTATTCCCAAATGTAAAGAATAAATTACGTGGTCAACGATTTTCGACCCGTGAAGATGCCGTAGATGCGTTCAAACGGCACGTTTTGGAGATACCTCAATCAGAGTGGAAAAAGTGTTTTACAAATTGGTTTCATCGAATGCAAAGGTGCATCGATCATAGTGGAGAATACTTTGAAAAACAATAAAAGCATATTTAGCCATATACATTTGTTTATTTTTTCTATTCCGCATACATAAGTAGCATGCCGCGTCCTGCCGCGGTGGGCGGAGCAACGAATAACGCTCCCGGCGACGGAGATGCATCGCGTCACCTAGAGGTCTGATCCGCTGCTTTGTTTTATATTTACATACAGGTACAGACATTGCTTCTAGCCTCACACTAGGATACCGTATCGAGGTAACCAGACCCAGCGACGTCACAAACATGTAAACATCCAATACCTGGGTTTCTTTTTTTTTTTGTTGTCCCCAGTTGGGATTCGATCCCGGGACCTCTCGCATGGTAGGCTTGCATGGATGTGCTAACCGGAAGATCAACCGATCGTGTAACTTACCTTCCACGCATCATCATCTACCACTAGTGTTGGGTGTCATTTCACAAACTTCATGAGATATCACAATAACATCGAAGCGTAGGCATGTCGTTGACTGTACCAACTCAACAGGAATGTAATAAACCGGTCATGGCCCGGGATCGAATTCGACACTTTGCGCTTCGTCGTTTATATTTTGGGTCACCGACATTTACCCTCCGCGGTGACATTAGTCTCGGAATAATTGTAGACAAATAGAGGAATATTTCCTTAAATACCTACCTACTCTACTCTTATTTACATTCGTAATAGTCTTTGAAGCGATGGCTGCCCAGTGGCTAGAACAATGGGCTCTGAAGCGAGAGACCCCGGGTCGATTCTCAGCAGAGGTGTGTAGTTCGCGACTGAATGCTTCGATTGAATGCATTCGTTTTGTGAAACCATTCATTCATTCATTCACTGCAAATCTTAACATATCTCCTTCAGTCTAATAGTCCACGTAGTAGTTCATTCTTCAAGAAACATTCTTATATCTACTATACTAAGAACCAAAATTCTGTAACTCATGTGTCTAGCTAGTAAAAAGGGCACTTACAACACATTCGATTATGTTGGATACACCTATATCCACATCCATCGTGACATAACATTCAATTTAAAACACCTTTGTCATTCGCGGACTGCCGTAAGTCAAAAGATACGTGAAAGAACTACTGAACTGTGAACTATGAATGAGCTATGAACTATGAATGAGCTATGAACTGTGAATGAGCTATGAACAATGAATGAACTCTGAACTATGAATGAGCTATGAACTATGAAGTGGACTATTAGTGAACTATGAACTAATAGAGTGAAGTAGTTCAGATAAGGAAATGAAGTATATCACTCTTTTCTTTTCAATGAAGCGTTTCGCGCACCTCTAATTCTCAGTGTAGTGTAGTATCTATGACTTTGTATATCTGATAAAATCCTTCTTTCTTTCTTTCTTAGTTTCAAAGTTACGTACATCTAAAATAAACACCGTTTACAAATGACTTCAGTCTGGACGGTCCATGCTTGTGGCAAGGTGGACAAGGGATGTCCACGTGTGAGTGTGAAATTATTATTATTATGTACAAAAGTAATAATTTCGTCTAACCAAAGTGGCCAGACGGACGCCCTCCGGCTGAGAAGTCCAAGCGGCCGGGGGTCAGGGCGACAGCGAGAGAAAACGCCGGACTATCCGAGCTGTATCAATCATTAATTCTTATTATTAAATCAGAATATTTAAGATTTATTTAAGACTAGCTGTCTCGGCAAACTTCGTACCGCCAAAGTTTCCGTAATATATTTTCTCACCATTTAAGCCTTCCCTAGAGTTCCACAAACATAAAAAAAACAAAAATTAGCCAAATCGGTCCAGCCGTTCTCGAGCTTTAGACAGACTAACGAACAGCAATTCTTTTTTATATATAAGAAAGAAGAAGAAGAGGTTTTCCAGGCCCTAACATCACCATCCTCAGTCATTTAACGCCCACTGCAGCAGATGCCTCCTTCATGGTTTTTCACGTTTCCCGGTGTTGTGCCGGCCGCATCCAGCGACTTCCCGCCACTGTAACCAGGTCGTCACACCATTATACCATTCCTCCAGAACCTATTAATTAAATCTAATAAACTACGACAAAATTTCAAGTCTGCATTAGGCATGCATAGGCATGCACAATCGAGTTGAGAATACAGGAAAAATAAAAAAAATAATAAGAAAACTATAAAAAATGTGTTGCCAATAAATGAGTCTATTATTAACTACAAGAATTGGTTGATTGATGATTTTGACGAGGTTTCGCTTTAATTATTTCTAAACTAATTACTATGTATGGATGGACAGTTAACTTTTCTGTATAACAATTAAATGGAAAAATTGTTAGCAACAAAAAAAAAATGCCGTGTGTCCGACCCGTTTCCACATGATGTTTCCGTTACTGCGTCAGCGGTTCGTATTGCTATTACTAAGAAGTTGCTTATTACGTGTAGTTAAATAATCATTTCAATAACACGTACATAAATTATTGTGTAAGCCACGCCATATGTAAGAGTTCACAACAGTGTGACGAAGCTTTAAAGCCTTTATTAGCCTAATACGAAACACGATAACAACGTCTACTAATTAAAGACATCAACAGAGACATACAAAACCCAACCCCTACAATTACTGTTGCCACATTCGAGTATTCACATTTTTATAAAGCCTTAGACAAAGGATTTTCAATTCTAGCTTTTCCTCTCGAGTTTTGTGGTGAAGAAAGACGGGGGGCTTAAGAGGGAAGAATAGTACGTGCTCGTCCATACAAAAAGAGAAAACGTTTTTCCACTTCTAAATATTTTCCAATCTCCATGATTTCTTAGTAAGTTATTGACACTTTAAATGACTGAGTTTGTAGCTTTTTCTTTTTTCAAAATTTCCAAGATGTTTTCCTTTTAAATGCCAGTTAACTTTAGTTGCCGGTTATGTCTCCGGAAAAAGAGATGACGGCAACGCGTTTCACTTCTTTGCCGTTCTTGTTAATGTCTCCTTCTTATAGCATTACTAGCTGACCCGGTAAACGTTGTTTTGCCAGATAAAATATTTCTAGTCCACCACCCTTATCATTTAGGGGTATCAAAAATAGATAACAACCTATTTCATGTCTACCGAAACTACATATAAAGTTTCATTAAAATCGGTCAAGCCGTTTCGGAGAAGTATGCGCACTAATACAGTGATATGAGATTTTTTTATATTAGAAGAAAAAGAAAAGAAATATTGTTATTATTAGTATTATGAAAGTCTTAAAAAAACAGTTTCTACCAGTCAACGTTAGTAATTAGAGTTTGACTTTGTTGACCTATTACTTTGTTTTCAAAACTGTGAACATTATGTGAAGTTATAGTAGTTTATTATAGTAGGTTATAGTAGGTTGCTCGATAATTATGGGCAGAATCCTACATTTTGTGATAAATGGATTTCGCTTGTTCCTAAGATGATCCGCCATTCGTAACCACCCTGTGGGTAGGTGGGGGAAGGGGAGAAGTTTGCTTCCGCCGCGCACCGTATGAAGCCCTCTATGTGCCGTGCCTACTTTCAAGTTTATTATCATTTCCACTGAATAAAGTCGCGAAGAACCGACAACCGCTGGGGTAAACGTGTTCTTGAGTGGAGACCGCGACTCGGGAAACGTAGTGTCGGACGCCCTCCGACCAGGTGGGATGACGATCTGCGAAAAACTGCAGCCAGATGCTGGATGCGGCAAGCCGAAGACAGGGCGCTATGGTGCTCATTAGGGGAGGGCTATGTCCAGATTGTCCAGCAGTGGACTAATATAGCCTGATGATGATAATGATGATGATGAAAGTACGAGGAATATGATTAATACACAAGTTGTTTTGAACTGATGCGTAAATATTTGCTCTGATAGTAAATAATAATAGGCCTATACCTTCCTCAGGGAAGAGACCCGTGCCCCTCGGTGGGGACATAATGGGTTGACGATGATGATGAAATAATAATGAATGTGTTTTGAGAATATTGATTGTGATTTTTTGTTTTAATAAAACAATTGCGTGTAAAGGGTCTAAGACCGCAAGTTCAGTGTTTACCTAGGTAGCTCAGTGTTAACTAATGTGGAACTCCGACAGTTTTGAAAGCGTTGTTGTGTATTTGAGTGAACTTCAAAGCTTAATTACTTACCACTGTGCGCTCAATCCTTATGCCCTAGGTGCACCCCAAGGAATTTAGCGGTCCTTCCTTTACATAAACTCGTCACATCACATCACGCTTGTATCCCAAAAAACATAAATTTAACCAAAAAAACCAACTTCAGACAAAAAAATATTCCGAAACTAGCTGTGCCACGCGGTGTTACCCGCGGTTTATTAGGGAAAATAAATTGTGTATTAAGAGGAAGGAATTTTTTGAAAAGTTGTGTACAAAGTTCCCCATACATTATCCGCGAATTCATTTTCATCGATTTTCCCATAGGAATATTTTCCCACAATCACACGAAGCCTATGTGTTAATCCAAGGTATCAGCTAACTCCATACCAAATTTTATTAAAATCCCTCCAGCCGTTTAGACGTGAAAAAATAACAAACATACACACTCACAAACTTTCGCCTTTATACTCGTAATATTAGTGTGATGTGATATTATATGCACTTAAAAGATAAAATACATATTATGTATTTGCTGGACATAGGCCTCCTCCGTGGATTTCCACAAAGACCGGTTGGAAACGGCTTGCATCCGCAATTGCAATTGCTCGGAATTTATCTACGGGACCGAATCAGAAATCATGAGGTCAGTAGACAAACGAAAGTCGTCGACATAGCCTACCGGATGAGCAAAATGGTAACGTGACGTCCGTATCACAAATCAATTAGAGTCAATCGCAGCCACATGTTAACAAGATTGCTTCCAAATTAATTTAACGTAATTGAATTACGAGCTAATTGGGAAATAGATTACAGTCAATACAGAAGATACGTGCAACGGAATTTTGGATATTGTGTTTTGAAATTCCAGGCTCTCGTCACTTGAAGTTATTTCAACGAACTGTGGACACACCAATTGCGATTAGTACACTGGAACGTTAATGCCGTAAATAGTAAACAAAGAAAGCTCTATGAATTGTTAAGCGAATTAAGTATTGATGAGGTAGCCAAAATGTTTTTACACTATAGAAACTTAAGAATAATTTCACTTAAGAAACAAGTTAAATATTAAACAGTCAAATAATAATTTGCTCACTTTAAGCTTAAAACTAGAAAAACTATCGCAGTGGATGTCCACATCATCTTCTATGTTTGTATAATATGTGTTAAAGAGTTTCATCGTCCTCGACACTGGTAAAAATTTCCCAAGGTTGGAGTAGTTGAAAGTGTTTGTCTGGAAGAGAGTTCGATTAGCTGGCCGAGTATTAGAGTAACAATAAAAAAAACATGGGAAAGATGAAACAATTGCTACAAGTTATCTTCTAAATAGCCTTCTTATCTTCCACGACTCCTTAAAGTAACTGATGTAATTATGATAAATGAACAGTTTGATTTTTCCAAACCACACTCTACTGTCAAACAACTTGCCAGAGTAGTGGAACATATAGCTCACAAAATGAACCAAAGTGAGACAACGAGTATGTTACTCTTGTACATAGGGAAAGTTTTTGTCACCGTGGCAGAAAAGTCTTACTTATAAACTGCTAGCTAATAAAGTTCCATCTACGCTCATATAAATGATTATCCTCTACTTTTCCGATCATAGTTTCCAAGTAAAATAGGTACAGTACATTCCTCACAAAGTCATGCTCTCGCGATGTTGGAACCAACTCCTTGGAACAAATTAATCAAGAATCTGGGGCTGATCCTGGATCACTTGGATGACCTGCAAAAACTATATCACGCAAATAGTTAGGACCCGGTTTCGAGACCCTAATTTGCATACAACTACGTACTATTTGGGGTTCTAATCGTACAGATGAATCTGCTGCATTTGTCTATCGGCTGTTTATCAAATCAATAATCATGATATGTTTAGCTTAATCTATTATTAGACCTAATACATTTCAATTAGGCTAGCGTACCTTTATGGTAGGTACCTATTATTCACCCAGAGTTTGCATAATAAACATTCAGTCCGCAAAAAAACTACTTGATCAGCATGATTTCATTATTGATCAGCAGAGAAAACATATCTATAAGCAGTGTTTTTGATTGGTATGCATATTTAAAACATGGTGAACAAAATAACTAATTGGATTGCATTGTTGAAAAATCGACAATGTACGTTAAAAGTGGGCGGAGTAAGAGCAGATAATTTTCGGTATATATTTATTTTAAGCTATATCTTTATTACAAGAATAAAGATATAGCTAAGTACTTGGGTACCTAATTAATTGTTTTATGTGTTTTGATTTATCTCAATTATATTTTATAAGAATAGAAAAAAAATGTTATTTACTTTTACACTTCTATAGATAATACGAACCCAAACAAACACATTCACTCGGAGAGTAAATAAATTAAATAAGTAATCTTTCAATTACTTTTTTTTACAAAATGAATTTTTTTGCTTGCCCTCTGAGTGCTTACCAAAATTTTATTAAACAGTAGCAGTTAATTGCAGCTTATTTAGTTAATATGCTGTACAAAAATTACAGCCATCCAGAGTAACATAAATTGCTGATTGATTTTTAAATTTTTGTAGGCAATGAGTTGCTGATCAATTAGCTATTTCTACTCACGGATAATATTTTTCTGTTCACAAAAATACCAATACTATGCTAACCATTTAAATAACACCCAATTAAAAACATACAAAAATGGAAAAAAACCCACATAACAATAGTTGTTGTCAAACACAACCTTTAAACTTTAGGAATAGCGCATTTTCAAAATAGCCCTTCAAATCATACATTAAACTATTCTGCATGACCCTCTCGTCGCGCGACAAAGCTACAAACAGTCGCATTGTCTTGTCAGTAAACAATATTATTTTCTTGTCTGACTTTATGTAGCTAGTAAAAACAAGCTGGCGTGACACAGAGCTGACATTCTACCTAATTCATCTGTATGCATGCCCATCACTCTGTTAATTTGGGAATGCCTCGCAATGACCGCGACACACGCCTGTGGCTGACCTCCTTGATTAATTTGGCCCTTTTTTTTTGTTAACGGGGTGAAATGCTTTGTGCACCATAACCGCCACCCTTGGGGGAGGGCGACGGCCGTGTGTCGGACTCTCCTCTCCTAATAATAGGAGAGGCATACCTCCTAAAACACCCCGGGGGCCGTCCTGTCGCTCGTGCAATGGGGCGCCGCCGGATCTCGCATGTGGTAGACCACAGTGCAAATGCTACAGCGGCGCCCCGGCGACGACGGCTCGCAAAGGAGCCGGGCCCACCTCACTGGAGAAGGCGCATGGGCCCCCCACCCCCTTCTCCCGTCACGATGTCGGACGGCAGGTCCCCCAACCTGCCGTCTGTGACCCTCCCTCAACCTCCTCTATGCCCTCTGCTGAACAGAGGGACATTAGAGGAGGACACCCACCGTGTGTTTTTTATAGAGGTTGTCTCCTCGCGGCCCGACGGCCCCCGGCCCCACTCAGTGTGGGGTTACGGGTGCGGGGCCCATAGTGGACCCCGCGGGACATCCAGCAGCGCAAGCCACTGGACGTCCCCCTCCCTCTGGTTTTGGTCCGCGCCGGCCGAAGCCGGTACTCCCCATATCTGGAGGGCGTTCCCCTATCCGCCACCCGGGGGACGCGTCCGATGGAAGACCAGAAACTCCACACGGATGATTAATTTGGCCCTATGACTAGTTTACATGATGTTAAGTACGCAAAATTCAGGGCTACAGAAAAATGTTCAACGCAATTAGAGATTGTGTAATTGCTATTATTTACGTATCAAGGATTTATTACAATATAACTAGACTATACAATGAGGTAAATGAGCAAATTCACAAAAGTAAAAAAAAAGATTGTGTTGTACAAAAACTTTTGTTCTAGACGATTTTTCTCTGACTCGGATTTTTCTCCAAATCATTTTCAATTAAACACCTAGTTTAACTTATAACATTCATTAATTTAAGCCTAGAAACCAACAATTTAAAGCCATTATAATGTAAGCCGATCTGCCTGCCTTTCTAGACAATTTTACAGGTTAAGTCGCAATTTCCAATTTTGATTAAAACCTATTTAAATAGGTTTATTATGTAAAAAATATTCATAATTTAAATAGGTTTCAATAATTTCATAATTTCCACTCCATGCTTTACTTTTTCGCTAAATCATTACTTCAATAAGGCGCACCCCAAAAAATAAGAAAGTCTACATATGAGAACGCCTGTTCTATTTAACACAAGTGTCATAATGTCAAATGGGAACCCACCTTAAAAATCTATTTTATTGTATTTTTAGTACGTTTTGTTACAGCGGCAATAGAAATAAATCATCTGTGAAATGTTCAACTGTCATTAATGTTATTGAGTCAATAAGTAAGTGATTTTAGCGAAAGGTAACGTAACTAGCTACGACGACCGAGTCACCAGTTATCAAAACCGTGACATTAGTTACTACTTTTATTTAGAACCGTATTACGATGTCGCTATCACAAGAACGCATTGTTATGAAACGAACCTGATGAATTGAATCGGTGATACGCTACGTAGTTAGTTACTGTAAATAGTTACGTGAAATAACACTCAAGCCAAACTCGACCTTTATGTCAAATTTGTGTAGTGTACGAAGGTACTTATTTATTTTACTTGAATTGCGTGTGTATGCCTGAATACCTAAAATGAAGTCTAAATTTAGTTGCGTACTAAATCACTTAACTTGTGTAAACCAGCCATTAGCGATTTTGATTTGCTTTGATGATGTCTGTTCTTGCTTTGATGAATCAAACTAGTTTACAAAAGTCCTGTTTGTTTGAAATAATGAGGTCACGCACCGAGTCGCTTATCTACCAAGTTTCTTATTATCATCATCATCATCCTCATTATGTCCGCACCGAGGGCCATGGGTCTCTTCCCTAAGGAAGGTATAGGCCATACTCCACCACGGGGGCCTAGTACGGATTGGTGGAGGTTTGTAACACTAGTGGCTGGTCTTACAGTCAGAGTTTTCAAGCCGTCCCTAAGGCCTCTGACTTGGCTTAACGACTGCCATCTATCGACGGCAGCCGGCACCAACTGCTTAACGTGCGAAGCACGGAACCGCTCGGAAAAATGCCATAGAATTAGTCATAGACGGTCACCCATCCATGGACTGAACGGACTCGCTGCAAGCGTTATGGGTACCTTTGCGTCGAATGGGTCTCGGGGCGGCTTATTTTCTTAGAGTTTTTATTTTTATTGTAATGTGTGTGTGTGTGTGTCTGTAGTTTTAGTATTAGTTTTTAAAATTATGTTTGACGAAGCTTTTTGCCAATGTATTATGTTTTATTTTTTTAATTTATTACATGTACTTACCTTTTTGGACGAAATTTTTGTATAGTCCCCGAAAATTACATAACATTTACATACAGGCACACACATTGCTTCTGGCCCCACATTGGGACCGTGGGACCCAGAAACAGCGACGTGACAAACATGTAAACATCCAAGACATTGGTTTCTTTTTTTTTGTCCACAGCCGGGATTCGAACCCGGGACCTCTCGCATGGTAGGCAGATACGCTAACCACTGCGCCACAGAAGTCATCGTTCTAAGGTATAAAATGTCATTCCCATTACTTTGAGGTCGCTACAATGGATCTAAGTGCAACGGAAGCTCCCAATAAATAGTATTACCCAGTTTTACTGTTCAACAACAGCTCTCTTCTCGCCAGAAAATTCAAGATGAATAGTGGCGAGGCCGGAGTTGTTAGCGTTACCGTCACTCACGGTAGTGACAGCTACGTTGAATCTCGCTATTTTATTTATACATGAAAATTCCGATCGTTTTTAAAATAAACTTTATTCTCTTCAGAGGCGAAACAACAAGATTCAAAGACGCTCATCGACCTATTTCAATTCTGTCTTAAATACTATCCTTTGGATTGCAAAAATAAAAAATAAAAAATATACTTACATTTAGAACAAAACAGTTATAAAGTCATTGTGAGTAATACAAAGATACATAATTTAATTTGTTTGTACAGCAACACCATTCGCTGATAAATTGTGCCCGGATAACGGCGACAGGCTTGCCACTTGTCACGTTTGGGACCTAATAAACTCGGCAAAACGTGGGTCCAGTTCTAGAGACAGGTGCCTATGCCTACCCCTTCGGGGATAACGGGCGTGAGTTTATTATTTTATTATATTAGTTTTAATTTAACTCTTTATAACACATCTCTCTAGGCCATGATTAACCCCATGTTGTAATTAAACACTACATAATTTATATTAAATTGAAGTATCAAACTGCCATTACAAATTACAATAGCTTACTTACAAGTACCCATCTGACGTCGAAGACCTTAATTTTAACATGATTTTGTCTTGTGTATCGAAATATTCATTTATGTATACATTTATTGCACCTAAAATAAATGCATAATTTGCGTACCTAGAAATACATTCTGCCTAATCCTTCTGCTCGTATTATTGTTAAGAAGGAAACATACCCCTTTCCAGTAGGTACAGGGATGTGTTTATCTGCCCTTAATAGTACTAATTAATAAAACACTGATTCAAATATATCCCTGGAACATTCGCACACTTTGACTTATGTTCTTTCAAAAACCCCAATATGAGAATGTGATTGTTAAATTACTCTGTATTTACATGATTTTGAAATAGTTAGATATATTTTGAGAGAATGTTATTTTCATTATGAAAAACGGTAGTAGGTATTAATGATTTTTCGGTAATGGTATATCATATGAAGGTAATACCATGAAGATGAAAAATATATTTTAATATGTTAAGTGTATTAAAAGAATAATTGAGTTAGCCGGCGCGGACCATAAGACGCTCGACTCATGGTTTGTAACTTTTCCTCTTGATATTGTTTGTTAAAGCTTAAATTAAATAATTTTGGGGTGATTTAATTTATATTAAAAAAGTATTTTTGAAGCCCCATTTTTTTTAAACTAGCGCCATATATATTTTTTTAATTAAAGTTTGACAATCGAATTCAAAGTCACTCTGTAAATATTTATATTTAAATAATATGCTGCTTACAGATTAGATAAATGGTACAAACAGACGAGTAATATCATGTGGGACCCGTCGTTATTGCTACTTTATACAGATCTTGAAAACGGCACAAATAGTGACAAAATACTTTAATTTACAACTGCTATTGATATGATTTTAGACTCTTGGTAATAAGAACCAAGTTATTTTATTGTATCATAGAACGTTGTCCTTTGCATCTACGTAATAAGATAATTAACAGCGTCCAGTAGCACCTTCACTCATACTAGAGGGAGAAGAGACCGCTCGGACGCTGCACTGCCTGCACATTGTTTTTTGGATAGAGTAGGATTACCCAGCGCCTATAACATCCTGACAGCTTTATTCAGCCTATCCTACCGGAAAGAGGAGTCAATATGTGCGGAGGCAATCCGATTCTTAATTCACGATGTTTTTCTTCACAGTTATATTCCTGCTGTAAATTCGCAATTCAAATAAAAAAGAAAAATATTATGTATGTAACTGTGAAATAAACAAAGTCATGAAAAAAAACAATCAAACAAAGACATGGCCGCACTGTGAACCAAATCTGGGTCTCTCACTCCCGAGTCCATTGTTCTACCCACACGGCTGACACCGCTTGTGACCATACCATATCACAACAGATTCAATAACAGTATGTATTTACAAAAACAGTAGAGCCGGTCACAGCAAGATAATTTGCTTTACAATGTTAAGACAATTAATACTGACACGTTTCTGACACTGGGCCAGTTTCTGAATTGAGAATTTCGCTAAGTAACTACTAAACTGTAGTGCTTTATCGTCAAATTTCTCAGAAAAGAGCGTGACAGTATGAGTATTTACTTCAGAAACCGTCCCTATTACAATCTTTTTAGCTCACTAGCTTGTGAATTTGGAATTCAACACAATAAATAATACTATCTGAACGCTTTTTTCACAAAGTTTCCTCAAAAATCTATTATTATTATTTCCGTCTTTTTGGACATTAGTGTTGGCAATAAAGCCCTTTCGCCAAATTCAATTTTTCCGTTACTGTATTAATTTAATGTTTGTTCACAATAAGGACAATTTCATTCAAAATTTTTATCGCTTTATCTGGGCTGCGTTTAGAAAACTTAAGCGAAAAGTTGATAATGACGACCGTTCGATGTATGTATGTCGTCGCTGAATGGTTAAAATTATCCTTCGTTGAAATTAATTTTGGGAATAAGTGTGAGACTAATTCGACCTTCTAATGTTCGGGTAATAAGTCAATCAAAGTACCTTTAATATGTTATTAACGAAAAAAGCGGTGGTGGCGTAATTGGGTTAATTACCGATCATGAGGGCCATGGTTCGAACCACGCATAATATGTACCAATGACTTTTAGTTATGTACAATTTGTTTATTTGTACAGCAACACCATTCGCTGATAAATTGTGTCCGGATAACGGCGACAGGCTTGCCACTTGTTACATTTGGGACCTAATAATTTCGGCAAAACGTGGGGCCAGTTCTAGTGACTGGTGCCTCTGCCTACCCCTTCGGGGATAACAGGCGTGAGTTTATTTATTTTATTTTTTTATTTTTAACGAAAAATACTAAGACATTCACACCTCGGTATTCCATAAAACAGCAAATACAATTTATCTTTTATTAAATGTTTGCACATAATATATGCATGTTTTTGTATCATGCACTGGAAACTAGAAGCCGACAGCCCGTAGGATTTCAGTTGATGACGTTTTTCCGTGCATGACAAACTTCCGATAGCGTAAACTCGAATCCTTTTTTGCTTTAAAAGTTAAATAGCACTTTAAAAATAAGTACTTGGGCCAGGCTCTCAAAATTACCTATTTTATCGAAAAAAATATAAAGACGAACTCATTTTTGTAGGACAATGCCAATTGTACTTCTATAAAATATAGTCTAGGATGTCTGAGATTCATTCTTCACCGATCTACTACCAGAGACAGCGTACTATAAGATGTACTAAACTAGGTACTCTAAGAAATTTCTTAACTTAAAATTATTCTGACACGGACTGCTTATCTGCGAGCATCTAGAACTTTACTCTTTTCCTACATCAGGACCGCCACCCACTTTCAGCTAAATCTTTGGTCTCTTCTGAAAAATTGCAACACTGCCTACGGATATCTTAGAGCAATCATTTCAGTTGAAATCAGTCAGAATTGACGTCCAGTCAGTACTGGCCGTTAGCATTTGCGTTACAGTTTTTGCTAATTCGTTAAAAACTTTCCCCGTTTGAACACAATTTTTCTTTGTTTGGACCGAAACGCAGTTTCTGTCGCATGCCGTTTGGAGTTGTAAGAAGTGCAAACGGTAGGTAGTTATCCATATGTAAGATACTGGGTTTAATTATGCCAGACATCTGGAAGTTGAATAGCTCGACCGCCCTTTACGTATCCAAGTTTATTAATCTAGCGGGTGTTTGCTTTATCCCCGAGGCTCTAATTTGGTTCTGGTCCATCCCTCTAACATGAGTTAAGTTAGAGTAGTCATTTACAAAGCATGTTTTAGTAACGAAGTCATTCGGGATTCCAATTAAAATTAGGCACGCTGTATAAGCAACATTTAATATGGTGCAACATTGTAATAAATAGTTTAAATAGTACTTACAAGAAAATTACACCATTTTAGAAATTTTTTTTTACTAAAAAGGTAAACAATAATATAAAAACGTGTTCACAAAAGTTTCGTCCGTAATGTCAAATAAATTAAAATATTGTATGGAATCATGCGTTACGTTGCGGAAATCCATAATTGCGACGCGTTTCGCTTCTAACACGAGGTATCTTGAGTGGAAGTGAGGGCGGTGTACTAACTAACCGCATGGTGCTTGTGGGATTTTGACGGAATTTAGCAAAGTTCACATTTGTTCACATTTTAATGCTAAAGTAAAATAAACAAATTTATACAGCATATAGTACAGTCAATCAAATGAACCGCGCCGGAATATCTGGTCAATAAGCCTACCGATGACACTGGCAGAACCCCTTGGCTTCAAAAACGTCCGGGTGTTACTCAAAGCCACACTTCAAAATCAGACGACTGGGTACACTAAATTCTAGTAACTGTAGTTTCTAAGTGTGCCACAAAAACGTAGCTGCTCATCAGCTATGTTTCGCACACTTGATTCTAGCTACAGCTTTATAAATGTGATAAATTTCTTAAATTTACACGACTTATTTTAATTTACATTCACACTGTATTTGAATAGAAAATCTAAGTAATTTTATTTACTAGTGACGCCGTTATCAACATTATTTTAGAAATGTACACTTTTTAGCTACAATATATGAGTGAGATATATGCCCTATGTGTTTGTCGTCAGTTAATCGATGTCTGCCAATCGATTTTTGAATGGAGGGTGCCTCACGCGAAGTGCTAGCGGATGGAGAGCGCACGAGCTGGCGCTGGCGGCGCCGTGCTCGTGCTAGCATTCAGTCGGACCTTTGTGGTACAGCACTTAGAGCTAGCCACCCCGTGCTGGGACGAAGGCCGACACCTGCACAGCCGCCGTGGCGCCATCGAACCGTTCTGTCCAACCATTTCTGTGGAAAAATAGCGGTATTGAAGATTATCTGCGTGACTTATGCCGAGTTTTCACAGTCTTAGTACGCTCGGACCGAATGCGCCATCCGAGCGCACTTAAGGCCGTGAAAACGCGGCTTTAATGCCGGTTTACCTATAGTAATATTATAGGGAGGGAATGCCTGTAAGTTTGTGTGTAAGGTGTAATCTCCGAAAGTACAATAGGTATCCAATTTCAAAAATTATTTTACAAGTATTTAAAATGGACCTTCAAGATCGCTATAGGCCATAGGCTAATTAATATGTTGACGAGAACGTAGTCGCGGGCACTCTGCTAGTGTGGGATAAAAATCAGGCCAAGTGCGATTCGGACTCGCGCACGAAGGGTTCTGTACCGTCATCATCATCATCAGGCTATATTAGTCCACTGCTGGACAAGCAGCCCTCCCCTAATGAGCGCCATAGCGCCCTGTCTTCAGCTTGCCGCATCCAGCATCTGCCTGCAGTTTTTCGCACCGTACCTGTACCTATTATCTATACAGTATTTGAATATTTCGTGAGTCCTCGGTCGGACGGACTTACAGACGGACAGTGGAGTTGTAGTAATTGGGTCCCTTACCCTTGAGTTACGGAACCTTAAAAGGAGCGAATTCGTGCCGATGAAAAATCATGAGGAATGGATTCGGATTTTCACGTTCCCAGCTTTGCCTTGGTCTAAAATGCAACTGATGCCTAAAAGTGTACTTAATGACGATATGAAGACAGAAAACGGCAGCTCGGTCATAGGTAGTGTTGGCTATGAGGCAAGTAATTATGTTTAAATTTTCCATTAAGTTGTGACTTGAGTGGATTGTCACAGTCCGCTGAAGAATGAAACCGTTTGCTCGATAGTAGCTCTTACTCAGTGAGCGCTTAGTGCTACCGCGAAATACAACTAATGTCACAAATTGTACTTATGATATGCTCCCCAAAGTGAAGTCTCCGGAGTTCTAATCGAAATTTCGCTTAGCATTAGTTACTTAGGTCGCATAAGTATTAATGTGCGCTGCTGATCCAAAAGTAAGGAGTTGAAAATATGAGTTGCCAGACGAAGACAAAAGTTAAAAAATAAAGTAAAAAAAAGTAAAGTACGGTGGGAACCTTCAGTGGGAATAGAAACCATGGTATTTGACGGCTAATCAAACTGGTTTCCTAAGCCTAAGCTATAACTTTATGATTTTTAGGTGATTTTCACTAAAAAAAAAATTCTTTTTATATATTTTTTTGCTTCAGTATCATGTAAATAACCACCCCTCAGTCGGATTTATTTGTACAAATCAACACCCTGTATATCAATTAATTAATCAATTAATGAAAATACTCGATAATTCGAATTTTCCGCCTGTGAGTTGTCGACTCGGATAGACAAATTTTTTACGCTCTTCAGTTTGATGTGTATTTCGTTCGAGTCTACCGTAGACCTATACGAAGTTGTTTATAAAGATTAACTCTAAATACACAAAGCAATTTAAAGTTGTTTGGTCTTTATATGTCATTTATTTCCTTCATAAATTAAAGAAATATCAATTGATATTATTTTCTTGATGTTGATAGCATTTGATTTTTATTTTGAAAGTATTAAAACTTGTGGCATTGCCCACTAAGCCACGTGAAAAATGTTTTATTATGTGTTAAGTGTCAGAGAGAGATTTACAGCTTCGGGGTATTTTCTAATGGTTCACGTAGAGATACTAATTGGCAAGCTTGTCGCGCTGATAAATATCCCGAATACTCCGTTTGTTGGGATTTCATTCCAATGCTTGCCCTTTATGGAGCTTTATCTGTATATCTAAGTGAAAGGAGCATATATATACCTATAACCTCTTCAGTCCTGAGGTACACAGAAATCCATAGTTATTTTCAAGGTCAGGACTGAGGAGGATAAGGAAACAGTAACATAGGTTGCAGGACGACGATATTCATGAGTTTGACGTCAAAGTCGGTATCGCGGTACCCATGCAGGATTCAGTTGTGGAAGGGGCAAGCGAGACCATTATTATTATTATTCATTCAACTACAATGTAACTAATTCCCATACTATTTTCTTAAGAATTTGCGATGTTCACACATTAATTAATTTGTCACCAGACCATTAAATTCCGTGATACATAGACCATCGCGTTTCAGGAGCCAGGCTCCACCCTGCATAATATAATAACTCTAACTCATAGAGTTTCCCGTTGGCAAGCAAAAGCCATTTATCTGGCACACCGCGTGCGCTTTATTTCTACTAAATCTCTAAACAAAATATAAACAGTAGGTATAGTAATAGTCCGTAGCTCGCTGGTTTCACGTTTCACAGCGTAATAAAAAGTGTTTTTTTTAAACTCACTGAATAATAAAAACCAGCCAAGCGCGTGTCAAGTTACGCGCAGTATGGGGTTCAGTAGAAGAAAGCGTATCTTATTGATGAAGTTGTTAATTACATAACTAAAACATTCATCAAAGTAATATTTAAATGAATTGAAATCGATATAAAATAAACAATGGCCTTAAAAAATATTTGATTGTAATTTTCTGTCCGCGTGATTAATTTTGTAGTTCTATTCTAAGAAAGACGGACGATGACGTAATTATAAGAGTTCATTTTTCCCACGAAATCCTAAAAAGAAAGCAATTAATAATTCTTTGCAAAGTATCATCTTCTTAGAATGCATTTACCTATATACATATTTTAATTACATACGAAATACCATTAGATATTATAAATTAGTTAGCTAGTAAGCAAAAGCAGGTATCAACTTACAGCAACAAAGTGCTAAATTTCTGCAAGGGTACAAAAACATATACACCGTACATAAACAACATAAACATAAACACAAACAGCATACACCGTGTTACATTGAGGCGTGGCAACTCGGATCACAGCAGGAATTATCTGCAAATTATAATAAACGGATTATATTGAGGGTTTAGACTGAGAATAAGTTGCCCAATTATTTTTGTTCACAACAAAAAAAATGTCATCACTCTTTATTGCATATTTAAAAAAATAACAAAATTAAAGTTTTATTTATTTAATGATTGACATAACAGAAAAGTAATTACATAGTATTTACATAACTAAAACTAATAGTAATATTTAAAAAAAATTGAATATCATTTCGATTTCCTGTTGTGAGTTTATAATTTTTCCATTGATAAGTGCAACGTCCAATAATTTCTTTCCTACAATTTATTCTGACAGAAACATTAATCAAAGTAAGTGCTTGTGTAAACGAATAACGTAAAACTCAAGAGAAAAATAAATTTTATTCTGTAATAAAAAGCTTCACTTAATAAAGTCCGAGGATACGAGTATAATTAATTTATTTGCATTACGCGGGATTGCGAACAATCATTTTACAATGAAATATAAAGGTCTCGAAACAAGACCCGCGTAGACGAAGTAACATCACAGTGTTATTATGTTTAAGAAAGACGAGCTTCCTAAAAGTAATACTCTTATGACCGAGTCAAAGCTGGCTTATAGCAGGAATTCCTCTTTAAGAATGTTATTGTGGAATCTTTTTTTTATAAGACCGTAAGTAAGATCGTATGGTGTCCCATGGTAATACCTCGACAAACACTACTTGATAGAAATTCTTAGACAGGTGTTGAGATGATAAGAGTGGATATTCCTATAAAAATGTATCTATAAAAACATAACACACACTGTAATAGCGATACAGAAGCCAACAATATCAGCATTATTAGATTCGTAATCACTTTAACGAAATACAATATGAATTTCTTCGTCTAACCTAATTTTTATTTTGAAATCATTAGCCATATTTTGTAGCCCCGGCCTGTGTGTTAAATTGCCCCGAGTGGAGTCTGCGATTTTATGGCACGGTGGTTTTAATCACTTAGTCTTGTTAATTCTGTTTCATTTTTGGGGTTCCGTACCCAAAGGTTAAAACGGACCCTATTACTGAGACTCTGCTGTCCGTCGGTCCGTCCATCTGTCACCAGGCTGTATCTCATGAACCGTAATAGTTAGACAGTTGAAATTTACACACATGATGTATTTCTGTTGCCGCTATAGCAACAAATACTAAAAAAACACAATAAGATAAGTATTTAAAGGGGCTCCCGTACAACCAACGTCATTGTTTTGCTCGTTTTAGCTCGATATTGATAACAACAAAAGGTAGATGGTTGAAATATTCGCACAATATTTATTCAGTTTTAAAATAAATAATGAAATTAAAATATAATAAATATTTTAGGGGGCTCTCATACTACAACAAGGTTTTTTTTACATATGTATACACGGAACCCTTCGTGCACGAGTCCGACTCGTACTTGGTCGTTTTTTATATTTTTGTCAACGAAAATAAATGTGTTTCACCTTCACTTTCACTTAGACCTGGAACGCACTAGGCGTTTACTCAGCTTTTGAATTTCGAAACTTAGTAAAATGTTACAATGTTCACGAACCTAAAATACCATTTTTTCATTTAAATAACTATACCCTCGTTGTGGGTCTAAGTGCTCGCTAGTGCTCTCAGTCCTGTAAAATACAACGATAATCTTACCAGATAAAGGGATGCCTTCGCTGGACTTGTGAAAGAACCTCCCGTTGTCTGTTGATTTCAGACACAGCCTTCCGCAGAGTACCTGGGGGAGATGTAAGGGCTGAAACTTTTAAATGAGAAACTAAAGGACGAACTAACTCACCGAAGTTACATTTGTAGAGCAACGTTGCGCAACATGGATAAGATTAGTTTTATAATTGATCAGTTTTGCTCCAGTAATTGTTACTGCCATGTGCATGCACTGTAATACACAGTCACTGTAAATGCATTTGCTGCGTGATTTTGTATTTAAAAAATATAAATGGTTTTATTCAAAATAACACAAACACTACGTCTTGACCTACGTTACAATTTAAAAATCGTGATCGTTTTCCAGAATAAATAGTCAAACTTAGTAATTTAACTTTCTTTGATTCTCAACAGAGTCTACTTGTTATTCTAAAATGTAGAAATCATGCATCGAACTGGTCGTAATTCCAGACAAATAATCTTTAATATTTTATAAGTATCTCCAACACCAACCGGAGTGGTCTGAGGTGGCCCAGGACCGAAAACTCTGTACTGAACTGGGAAGGCCTTTGCCCAGCAGTGGGACACTATAATGAGGCTACGTAAAAAAAATATGTTTGAATATTGACCAGCTAGTCTTACAAGCCTCCGCCAATCCGGACTTGGCCCCCTTGGTGGAGTATGGTATATACCTTTCTCAGGGAAGAGCCCCGTGCCCCTCGGTGGGGACATAATGGGTTGATGATGATATGATGATTGTGATGTTTCTGCGTGCGTGCATGCAACGACTAATGAATGTCTATGAAGCGAAAGTGATCTGTCAGGATCTCTGAGATACAGGCGTATTTTTTTTTCGGCCACTAGCATATGTCAACAGGAGCAAGAAACCATAGTTAGTGACCCAACGTTCACCCTTGTTCACGAGTATTCTATGCTAGGAAGTAGATTCGCTTTAACTTTGAGTGGCACTTTTATAAGGTAAATGGCCTGTAGAAATTAGTCACTTCGTTAGTCGCTGTCTTCAATACACTTTGAGAATAATAACGTTATTAATTGTTTGAAGTCCCATTATTAGTTACCTACGTTCCAATGTAGCACTAACTTTATCTTTGTATTGGGTAAAGTTGGTTGAATATCAACAAGATCGGTTTTGTAAACTTTTAGTCCGGATCAACTTACTGGTGTTGTTTTATCGGACGAGTTTACAATGTAAAAGTTTACAATGTGTTGTGCTTACGAAAGGTTAAGATCGGTTTTGTTTATGCATTCTAAAGAGTTGACTTTTGAACATTCAATTTGCTTATAAATGGAGATAATATAAACACTGAGAAACTCTAGCTACTGATGAGGTAGATAATAGATAGATTTTCTTATCCCAAATGACATTTGGAAATCAATCATTTATAAAAATGAAACCTAGTTGGATCAATTAATCGCCCCCAAAACCACCCTGTACACAAAATTTCATGAAAATCGTTGGAGCCGTTTCCGAGATTCTGATTATATATAAATATATACAAGAATTGCTCGTTTAAAGAGATTAGATTAGATATATCAATCTTTTCCCAACTAATATTTTAACAGGTAAACACACTAGAAAATACTCAATACAAATCAAGTACCTTAGAAGTTGCTGGTGAACTAATATGCAAATAAAAATAGTTTTTGCCAACCGACGTATTATTATGAACGCCTCGACATATATGCAATAATAGCGCACATCTAACACATGTAATTTCATTTTCTGTGTAGTTACAAAGTGCCCTCTACTCTACCGAAAGCTGTCTGCCAATTCGCAAACGTAAAAGCTCTTTGTGCCACGGTTTTAGCTCTTACAATTTCCCAATAGAATCAAAACAAGGTTTATTCTCAGATTTCGTTCAAATGAAATCTGAACATAGCCGCTTCAGCCGATGGCATTAATAGATTATTGTTTCATCTTATACATTATGTAAATATATCCTACGTAAAAAGGGCTGGGATATTTGAGCCATGTTGGATTCTACGATGAAATAGTCATCGTAGAATCTCAAATCATACCAATATTCGTTCACTGTTTGGATTCAAAGAAAACACTTTATTGTAACATAATTTAATGTTTCGCCAGACCGAGTAAATTATGTCTAGTAGTAAACTATGAACTGCTTCAACGCGATTCGTTAAAATATGAACGAATAATTAGGACCTTGTCCACAGTAAACGACCTTGGCTGTGAGGCGTAAGGGTGTGCTTACATTCTGACATAGGTGACGCGAGACCTTTTTGACATCTTTTGTTTTAGCTTGACAGCTGCGTTCACCTTGTCTAGCCTTAGTTGCATGGACTGTGCATTAGTACACTAATGATCTTTGTTCCTTTCTTTGTACTCTCTTTTTTACGGTAGTGAAGCAGCTTAAGGGTGATTCTCAGAAAATGGTTCAAGTTGCATAATTTCATAACTTAATAAAAAGTAACATATATTGTAGGCTTCAATATATCGCACCCCCGGTGCAATAACGTCACTTATGAAAAATTGGCCAAAATGAGCTGAGTATGCAGAAAATTTCCTAACTAATAATTTGGGATATTTTATTTTATATATTTATACAATTATAGGTAGTAGTAAAGATATTATATACTTATTTTGTTTGAATCAGGAAGTATACACATTTTATAGGATGGCAAATTTTTAAATGCCTCTCCTGAAAAACTTGCTTTTTGCATAAGTGATGTTGTTGTACCGGGGGTGCGATATGTTACTTTTTTATTGAGTTAATATGAAAAAAAATGCGCCAAAAAAATTATGCAGTTCTGAAATTATGCACCCTTAAAGCTTTTGGTTGAGAATTTAATTCAACGTATATTATGTGACTGATATTACATAGTGAAAGTAAAGCTTTAATGTCACTTTCGCATTCAAACGGACTTAATTGACATTCGTAACTAAACTATTTGCTAGAAATACTTCATAATTGAGCGACGACCAGGCCCGACTTTCAGCGAATTACAATTCGTTAGGGCAATGACGAGGTACTTTGCTTAGCAAGGTTATTTTCGTAGTCTATGGTTTAATCTACCTTGCATTGAACATTAAAATGTCATAGCTAGCCACGAATTGTACTTCTATAAAACAACAGTGTAATTGGATTGAACATGATCATTATTCGTCCATAATTGTTTGTTGTTATTAGTATTGTTTTGAAAGTCATTCCGGAGGTAGGAATTTCATTCATTCCGGGGACCAACCCCAGTCCATTTAGTCATTAAACTGACATTAAATTTACTGACTGTAAACAACTTGTAACCCACAGACATTAGTATCGAATTTTTGAACTAAAACTTTCATAAGCACTACACATTGTAAACTTTTAGTCCGGATCAACTTACGGGTGTTTTTATCGGACGAGTCCGACCAGGGCCTTAATTCTGTTAGTGCATTATAGTTCGACGACGGATACACGGTCGGGTCACGTGACGTGTTTTTCCATATCATTGACGCCTTGATTGCTTGATTTGGGTGCGCGCGTCGACTTGAAGCGGCAATGAAACTAAATCGCCATGTTCAAGCAGTTGTCATTGTACTACAATGCATTTACAGAATCTAGGCCCTGGTTTCGAAGTATCGAGTTATTAAGATTACGTCTTTATTAATTGGTGCTAGCATCTCACCCGATAGAAAGATGAACCTGCCTTACATACGTGTGTGAGTAGTTCGTAGTTTCGAATCTCAACATATACAAATTACCTTTTTAGGGTTCCGTAGTCGACAAGAAACCTTTAAAGTTTCTCGATACCCATTGTTTATTTGTCTGTATATCCGCGGCCTAGCTCAGAGGCAATTAGTAGTAGAATGTTGAAATTTGGCATAGATATACAATACATACATACATCGACAAAAGTTTTTTGTCGTATCTCCCAAGGTACACTTAAATTAGCGATGCAATTTTTTTACCTACTCCTTAGTGTGATCTATCGTTAGATTGGTCATAGTAAGAGTGTAGGAAGATATTTTTTTTATTTAGGGTACCGTGTACGAAATATTAAGCTTTTAAGTTTAAAGCGCAATTTTTTGTCCAAATCTTAGGACACATCTCCTATCTAAACGATTGATTATAAATATAATGAACATAAAAAAAATACGACTAAATTAGCTTTTCAAGTTAACGAGTAATAGGCGACCAACATAATATAAAAGGAAAACTTTGTTCAAAACCAATTGAAAATCACTTTGATAAAATGTAAAGCAGATAAAACCCCCTCTTTTTACGGAACCCTATACTGCGCGTTTTTGTAAGTTATGCATCACTGGCTAGTACGAGTTAAAAAAGTTAGAACTATAATATAAAATTTGTGTACACTGTAACGATGAAACATGACCCCCCTTTATTTTGATTCGCTTTATTTATCACTAGCTGTTGCCCACGACTACGTCCGCGTGGGCTTTAGTTGCGTAAAGTGTTTGCAAATAAGATAGGGATACTTTTAGCGCATACGAAAGAGCTTTCATACTAACTTCGCAACCCCCTCTTACCCCCTTAAGGAATGATTTTCGTAGAAGTACTTAACACGTCTTTCATGACTTTCAATGAAGGAGCTTCCTGCTGAATTTTATTCGAATAATTTCAAAAATGGCAACGTTTCATACTAATATTGCACCCCCTTTTTATCCCTTTAGGAGATGATTTTCGAAAAACAATTTTACATGTGTTTCAAGACATTCAATGAAGGACCTTCATTCTGAATTTCATTCGAATAATTTCATAAACGGCAAAGTTTCATACCAAGTTTGCACCCCCCTTTTCCCCCTTAATGGATGATTTTTAAAAAACTATTTTACACGTGTATCATAATTTTAAATGAAGAACTTTCGTACCAAATCTCATTCGAATAACTTCAAAAACGGCAAAGTTTCATACTAACTTTGAACCCCCATTTTACCCCCTTACGGGATGAATATTCAAAAATCCTTTCTTAGTGCTCCCCTACTTTACAAAAGGAACCCCTGTGCAAAATTTCAAGTTTCTAACCCTTATAGGGGTTAGAAACTTGAAATTTTGACCCTATATATGTAGATATATAGATTACATTTATTTTGACACCGGTTTTAAACTTTAAGGAGGGTTCGATGGATTAGACAAGTTAAGTTGAGGCAGCCTAAGGGACTTCACACACGACTGCTATAATATACATTACATCCCGGGAGGTATAGCTTTACATTATATTAAAGTATCACACACGGAACAGGTAACGTAATGTATATTTCGCTTCATTTCGTTGACATACGTCTCGACCGACACACGTTCCGGCTGCTAAGGCGTTATACAGGGTGTTATGGATCTGTCGACTTACTACTAGATTTAATAGATAGGTGAACTCATCAGAAGATGATTGAGATTTTCATGCACGTATGCGTTGGCACATGTGCCAAAAATAGAACGATGTGCATTGAACATCATATAAAGTAAGAAAAATTCCGAAGAGTTTAAATTATATGCGGAATTATCAGACATCGCCAGCAAGTGGACAGGCATGATATTATTACAAAATTGATGACCACTGTGTTGCTACACTTTTTTTTCTTTTCTTGAGGTAGATTGATTTTTGTTACTATCCTTCATGTTAAAGGCAACTTTAATGTTATATTCCATCACTATATACAAGTTGTAACTTCCTATGTTATATCTATAAAATAATAGGTCATCAATTATTATTATTAATGCGTTTATTGCACATAAGTAAAAATTACAATGGCAACGCGGCAGACTTAATGCTACAAGCATTTTCTACCAGTCAACCGCAGGAGGTGTATCAATCGACTGAATCGAAGAATTGCTCGCGGCCCTGGCCGCCTGAGTGATCTTAAACGATCACGAACGTTAAGCAACATAGGGTGCGTTCAGTGCGCGGATGGGTGACCGTTTCTGATTAACGCTAATGGCATTTTTCCGAGCGGTTCCATGCTTCGCAAGGCATGTTAAGCAGTTGGTGCTGGCGATAGATGGCAGTCGTTAAGCCAAGTCAGAGGCCTTAGGGCGGCTTGAAAACTTCTGACAGTAAGACCAGCCACTAGTCTTACAAGCCTCCATCAATCCGGACTTGGGCCCCCGCGGCGGAGTATGGCCTATACCTTCCTCAGGCTTACGAAACGTAGCTTACGGCCGATTTCTGAATTGAGAATTTCGCTAAGTAACTACTTAACTCTAGTGTTTTCTCGTCAAGTTTCTTAGAAAAGAGCGTGACAGAACGTTATTTAAATATTTAAGTGAAATTCTCAATTCGGAAACCGGCCTTTAGCGAGACTATTTATATGGAGCAAATTTATGTGGAGCAAATGATTTTTTTGAGATAGGACTCTGAATACCTATGTCGTTTAGCGACATAAGACTCCTAGTGGAGTTTTTTGAATCACCAAGAAACTTTTTGAACACCCTTTACGAAGGAAGATATATCGTAATATACGGAAAGGTATTGGGAGGTATTGAAAGGTATCGAAAGGTAAATATACATCTTCGTATCGCTCAGTACCTTTAAGGTACGAAGATGTAAGGATGTATATTATAGCTGTCGTGTGTGGTCTCCTGACGATTTCTATGGAAAGATGTAATGAGATATATCGTGCTATAATATACATCCTTACCTTATAGCCGTCGTGTGTGGAGTCCCTTATCCTCAATTCGGTCTGCGAAACTCAGTTATTTCAATTTAAAACTTCTGACAAAAGTAGGATAATATATTCGGCGATCGATTTTCCTTTTCTTATATTTCATTGTTTTATTATGCTAACTAACAGAATCGCTCGTAGCCGGGGCTGCCGGAGTGATCTTAAACGATCACTAAGGTTAAGAAACATACGGCGCGTTCAGTCCAGGGATGGGTCACCGTCTATGACTAACGCTAGTGGCATCTTTTCGAGCGGTTCCGTGCTTCGCAAGGCACTTTAAGCAGTTGGTGCCGGCTGCCGTCGATAGATGGCAGTCGTTAAGCCAAGTTAGAGGCCTTAGGGCGGCTTGAAAACTTCTGACAGTAAGACCAGCCACTAGTCTTACAAGCCTCCACCAATCCGGACTTGGCCCCCGTGGTATGGCCTATACCTTCCTCACGGAAGAGACCCGTGCCCCTCGGTGGGGACAAAATGGGTTGATGATGATGATGATGATGATGATTATGCTAACGTTACTATTCCTACTAGAATTAACTGATTACGCAGCCAGTTCAATACTACTGTCACGTCTTGCTCTGTTTTTTATTTATTCTGGTAAGAGTTTAAGGCCGAATTGCACCACTTTCTTAAATGTGGTCTAAACTGCATTCAACTAAAATTCTACATACAAAAGTCGATTTAAATAGCGACTTAAGTGATATTTAAGGAGTCGTGCAAGTTGGCCTTAGAGGCACAAAATAGTTCAGTAACATAACGAAAAACTTCTAAATAAAAAAACTAAAAAATGTTGCCGGGAAGATGGCAACATTTTTTAAGCCTTAAAGTTCCTTATCAAAAACATACTGTTTGACGCCCAAAAATCCTATTACCTGTTTTTGTTACAATACTAACTTGTTTGAACCCTCTCCTGTAGCGGGCATTCATGTAGCAGTAGATGATTGGGTTGTAGCAGGAATGTGACATAGCCAGCCAGTGGCTCGCGAACCACACGTAGGTCATCCCCGGCCACGTGTTCCATGCCTCATCGCCCTCGTGAGCCGTCCACAGCACCTGAGCAAGCAAACGATAATGAAATTTCGGGGAAAGCTATTCTGGCGTCATCATAAGAAAAAAGGCCATAACTTCAATTTTTACTAGTGAGAAAGAGTAAACTATATTCAAATAAATAACACTTAAATTTAAGAAAATAGCTTATGTAATAATAATACCTAAATTTTTCTAGTGTTTTTGAAATAGGAATATAGCCAAGTTAGCAGACATGCTTGAAATTTAGTTTTTCACTAAAGTTCGATTTGCTCGAAATCAAGTTCTTGGTAGTTATGGCCTTTTTTATTATGACGACAGTATTGCTCTCTTGGTTGAACACGACGGATCACAGATATAATTGGTGTGGCTCGAGAATTGCAAATTTCATAACGATAAGAATTTAACTACAGATCTAACATTATTTTTCTTTTTTGAATAGAAATGCCAATCATTCGCCACTTCCCTCAATCCTCGGCGGTCTTCATCCAGCCTCTACCAGCGATATGCCTCATGTCTTCGGTCACCTCACTCTGCGCTTACCAACTAGTGGTCTCCACACGAGAACCTTTGCATCATGGGTTCTTCGATATATGTGACCAGCCCACTGCCCCTTGAGCCTGATAATTTTATAGGCTATATCAGTCACCTTGGTTGATTAGTTGACCCATCAAAGAGACCCCGAGCATAGACCGTTCCATGGTCAAATTCCGACCGTTCCAACCTAGCATTCCGATGATGACTTTTTATATCTTCAACCTCAGCTTGTCGACATCTTTCTAACCATTTAAAAAACATTAGGCTTATAATAACTTGTAGGCACTCTTGTAAAGTAAAAATATTCCAAATCCGACCAATAGCTTCTGAACGACGTAGAGAATTACGAAAAAGAAACAACACTGAAGCTATTAAAATACTTTACTGTTCGTTCGTTGGTTGTATCATGGAGGACACATGGAGGTTTGGTACCCATTTTACGCTTGTTGTATTCATAGAATTAAGCCAATGCATAAAATATTTTTACGGTATTTACAATTTTAAACAAACACAATCTCGCTAATTTAGATACCATTTCTTACCGTTAAAAGTTCGTAAGAGTGTATCCAATCACACCTATCTGATCTCTTTCAAATAGCTAATGGTTCCATAGATGGACGTAGTTAAACAAAAAAATTCCAACCCACACAAAGTGAGTTTGGAGTTATTTGAGTTTTTAGGCTGAAGCTGATTTAAGCTTGTTGGAGTTGATCTAAGCGAGTTGGACTGCCATGTGCCTGCATCGGATCGCTATGAAAGTCTTTGATTCCTAAAATATACAGCATAGTGATCATTGTGGTATATCTAACTCAAAAATGACCATGTTGTGGGTTGGCACCTTTTTAACTTACGTCCAGATAGCCCTGAATTACTAAATAATATTGAATTTTTTTTTTTCTGCAAGATCCAGTTCCCGGCGATCATTGAGATGGCATATCCCTGTTCCGAAAAATAACTTTTCATAATAATAATTCAATAAAGAGAACTAAACAACGCTGTCGAAAGTACTACAGATTTTCGTAGACATCGAGGCTACGATCTTGCTACAATATAGCTACGCGGATACGAATGCTACGAAAGCCAACTACGAACGCACGTTGACGTTGAGCAATAAGGAACTTTATAAATAACAAACTTTTAATGGGAATTTTGCTGTATGACTATATTTTGATAAAATGTTTTCGATGGAATTAAATAAGTGAACTACAATTCAGTGGCGTAGCGTAGTGCACTTTTAGGGGCGGCAAAACTTCACATTTCATTAAATAAAAAAAATATTTTGTAAACCCTTGAACTGTTTTATATTTTTGTCATACTTACAATTCGAACCGATAAAAATAAGAAGTATTATGTACAAGACGGAGACGCTGAATAAAAAAAATCAAATTAATATCACAAACACAGCTAGCTACTAATATGGTGATCAACAAGAATAAAATGTCTTGGACGAAATTTTTATTCGTAGAAAAAATAGGTTCACACTTTTATATAGGGTTTCTGACATACTTTAGAATTATTTTCTGCAATAAGTGTCGGAGCCAATAAATAGACTGGACTAATAAGAGGGCCCCAAATTCTTCCGCCCCGGGCGGCTGATATCCACGCTACACCACTGCTGTAATTATAAGAAATAAATGTTTTACTAAAGCAATACGTTCATACTCACAATGAATACGTTGAGTGGCAACCACGATATTGTGAACACTGCTACCACCATCACCATCATTTTGACCATCTGTGGTAATAAGTTTTAGAACTTAAATTTAAATGTTGAGAAGAGAATAACGGCTTAGGAAACTTAAGAAATATTGCAAATATTACAATGTTTCTTAGCAGTTACGATATAACTTATAATTAGAAAGCAATAAAGCGGACATCTAGGGTTTTTATGGTCAGCTGCAAATACTGTTTCATCATCATCATCATTCAGCCACAAGAAGTCCACTGCTGGACATAGGCCTCCTCCATGGATTTCCAAAAATACCGATCGGTAACGGCTTGCATCCAGCGTCTTCCCGCCACTTGGATGAGATCGTCTGTCCATCTTGTGGCTGGTCGTCCTACGCTGCGCTTGCCGATATGTGGTCTCCATTCGAGAACTTTTCGGCCCCATCGGCCATCAGTTCTGCGTGCTATGTGCCCCGCCCACTGTTTACTTGCAGTTTTAAAATTCTTTTAATTAGCCACAATAGGTACATTGTATCCCACTGCAGAACAAATAATCCCTTCTCTCAGGTGCTTAAAGGTATGGGAACACGTCAGACACTTTGGTTTCCACATGATTTTTTACGGTCAGCAAGTGGCATCACTAACTAGTGGACTAATATAGCCTGATGATGATGATGATGATGAAGTGGCATCACTACAACTTCATAAAATTTGTCAATGTACTCAACTTAGAAAACTGACTTACGTATGCCTATCAGTTATTTTCATACACCTCCTGCGGTTGATTGGTAGAAAATGCTTGTAGCATTAAGTCCGCCCCATTGCCTTTGAAAAGTTTCATTATCATCATCATCATCAGCCCACCGTTGCCCACTGCTGGGCTTTATCCCCTAAATGCCATTTCATACGGTCTCTCGCCATTCGCATCCACGGACGTTCCGCCGACTCAACGACATCGTCCGACCATCGGGCCGCAGGTCTAAAGAAAAGTTTACTTATAGGCAGTAAACGTCTTAATAATAATTAAAGAAAGTTATTGGTACATGCCTGGATCCCAACGCACGAAGCCTCGAATGTGAACCCGGCACTCTATCGCTACGCTGCCATTACTCTCCCATTTACTAATATAAATACCAGTTAACGAATAACAAGAGAATAAGAAAAAGATACGTTTGAAATGTATATGTTACGCTGATTTTTCAGTAAATTAACCGGTCCGTTTTATTTTACGAGAAATAACGTAACGCGACTGTTTGGATAAGCATCGGTTCTGTTTGGATAAGCATCGCTTCTGTCTGGATAATTTAATTATGTAAGTGATATGAGGTCGTAAAACTTAACCAGAGGGCTTGAAAAAAAAATTTTTTTTTCCAATTTACACTGATAAATTGCCAACCCGCAGTGACTGTGGGCAAGCATCGTAATTAGCCTGTAATCTGTACTCTCTCTCTGGCTACGCCCGGCAGTGGGACGTATACAGGGAGTCCCAAAAAATAATGTCAAGCTGAAAACTACAAAAACCGTGGAACTTACATCGGGGGTGATTCGGGTACCCCTAGAGGTGACATATCTGTGGACTTCCGCTTGACACTAATTTTTGAGATACCTGTATCATCATCATCAACATCATCAGCCACAAGAAGTCCATTGCTGGACATAGGCCTTCTACATGGATTTCCAAAAAGACTGGTTGGAAGCGGCTTGCATCCAGCGTCTTCCTGCCACTTGGATGAGATCGTCTGTCCATCTTGTGGATGTAATAGGTTAAATAAAAAAAAACTTACGCGAGTGCCCGCGTACCTTTCTCTTGGAATGCTGCATGCGCGAGTCTCGCGCACTTTGCGCCTCACCGGGCGCGCGCGCACCCCACACGGCGTGCGCGATGCGCGCGTACGTGCACACTAGCGCGCCCAGCGGCAGCGCGAACTGCAGCGCTAACAGCGCGGAAGTGTACTGCCCGCTCTGCTCGGGCCGCTCCCACTGCTCGCCGCAGATGTCCCTGCAAATGCCCGCAGAGTTGACACGTTATCGTGAAAAGCTTTTTGACGATTAATGGTTCAATAGGGGCGAGAAAAATACAACGGATCCCAGTTGGCTTATCGTAATGGCGTGATTAAGCCCTTAAATTTTCTTTCCGTCGAACGCAGTCGCCGTAACTGTTGGATCGTAATCGAAAAATATTAGCGATTTCTCGTATTTCTAAGCGAGTAAAGTGTACGTAACTTTTATTTGACGACCTCTGTGGCGGAGTGGTTAGTGCATCCTACTACCATGCGAGAGTTCGAATCCCGGCTGGGGACAAAAAAAAAAGAAACCCAGGTCTTGGATGTTTACATGTTTGTGTCGTCGCTGTTTCTGGGTCCCACGACACAGGGTATCCTAGTGTGGGGCCAGAAGCAATGTATGCGCCTGTATGTAAATGTTATGTGATGTATGTTATTTGTATGTATACAGGGAAAATGTTGTTCGTGTGAGTTTAGCTCGCTTTTCAGCATGGTATTTGTTCGACCTGGTGGACTATTTACGTATAATTTGTGTCAATTACATTTCTGAGTACCTACAATAAAGTTTTTTTTTCTATTATATTATCTTTCATCATCACTATCATGATCATCAATCGACCTCGGCCCGTTGCTGGGTCTATAACCAGCAATGGGCCAAGGCCTTTTTGCCATCACGCCATCCTTCGCGGTATCTCGCGTACGTGTAAGTAATGCGTATTCATGAACCCCCTTCTGACATGCTAGAGGAGCACAACGTCACGATAGGCTAGCGCTACGTATCTTACTTTATTTCACTGCGTAAAGCTAGATGTCGCTACCCGATAGTGGGACTTTTACCTTGACCTTGTTGTCCCCTAGCTGGACCCATTATTACGAGCCATCCTCGTACTTCAAGGAATATTCTAAAAAAAAAGAATTAGCGAAATCGGTGCAGCTGTTCTCGAGATTTGCTTAGCAACACATTCAGCGATTCATTTCTGTATTATAGAAGCTAACTTACATTTGACATGCTTCGTGCCAGGGCGAAGGGCGCTGCAGTTGCGACACGACGGGGATGGGCGCGGCGGTGGCGAGCGCGCCGCACCACACGGCGGCCACCACCAGCTTGGCCGCCGCCTTGCCCAGCCGCGGCCTCAGCGGCCGCATGATGGCGGAGTAGCGGTCCAGAGAGATGGCGAGCAGCGTGTAGGCGCTCACCAGCACCGACACCGCCTGCGAGTAGTTGACGGCCTTGCACATGAGCGCGCCGAACGGCCAGTAGCGCAGCGCCAGCTGAGACACGAACGAGAACGGCACGCAGAACAGCGTCATCAGAATGTCGCCCACCGCCAGGTTCACTATGAAGTAGTTCGTCACTGTCTTCATGCGCGGTGACGTGTACACAACGAAACACACCAGCCCATTACCAAGCAACGCCACTACGAACACTGTACTGTACATGACGTAAACACACACTTGGAAGAGGGTGGAACTGAGGAAGTCCTCGGGCGACGCCTCCACGACACACGCCAGGGCATCGGTGGGCCACGAGTAGTTGAGATATAGTGACTGGTTGTAGTCGGAGTGAGTGAGACACTCGCTCGTCGAGCAGGGCTGCGTTTGGCTGTCATCCTCGCCTGACTCGCTGGACAGCATTCTGCCATCACATTGTAGTATCGCACATTAGGATTAGCTGCGAAGTATCTGAAACAAATTAGTATTTGCATTTTATTTTAATGCGTAAATTAAAATACACGTTTGGCTTTAAGGATGTAGTGCTTAAGAATGTATTTAGGGTAAGGTAGTCAACATGGAACTCTTATAGTTTCGCCATGTTCACGGCCTAGCTCAGATAAGCACATGTCATACAATATGCAATAGAACATAGAATGGATCGTAGCAAGTGGTTGACCCTGGTCTCTCTACTACTCCAGGATACAAGGGTGAGAATTATATGTTAGCAAAATATTACGCTTTACATCGAATTACTTTGTTTATGTAGGCCGTCGCCCGCCCCTCTCTCGGCCAAATGGTTGATCACAGAAATGCATTTTTTACAGAAATGTGAAAAAATACGGGGATGTTGCACATAATAATGAACTAAAAAGTATTACAGCTAAGTTATACAACCAATTTATAAAAAGAAAACTTCTTAAAAATTCCATTAAAAAACCGGACGCCAACCGAGGGTCCGGAAGTCATAGATTTTTCCGAACTTTTCCCATACTTCAAAGATAATTTTTTAATGATTAAATCTTTTAATCATTAAAAATTTTTTTAAGATCTATTCATTTTGTAGTATAAGACGATATTACTTGCCAAATTTCATAGTTTTAGGTCAACGGGAACTACCAATTTGATTCCTTTAATTTTTAATTTCAACTCGATACTTCCACGCGTCTCGAGATAAAGGGTAGTGACAGACGTACGGACGGACGGACAACGATCCTGTATCGGTTCCGTGTTTTGCTTTTGAGGTACACTAAATATTACTTCGATAAAGTTGTTACTGTTGGTAAAGCTGGTAACCCTTTCCCCCCTCATACAGAACCCTTTAATGCGCGTGGCCCAAGACGCATATGGACAGGCTCTCGAATCTGTTAGTGCATTACAGTACAATGATAGATACATGGTCGGGTCACCTGACGCGTTTTTCTTACCTTTGAAGCCTAGATTGTTTTATATGCGCGCATGCGTAGACTTGAAGCGGCAATGAGAGTCAATCGCCACGTTCATGCAGTTGTCATTGTATTACAATGCATTAACAGAATCGAAGCCCAGGTTGCATGTTAATATATTAATTCATCATAAATACGGTATTTGACACTATGAACCATACATTATTTGAGATGCTCGATTAAAACAAAAATTACAAAATGTTTCGGAAAATGTATTTCTTTTAATCATTTACTAGTTATGAAAAAAATTTAATATATGAAACATAAAAAGAGTGCTCTGAAATGTGACGTCACAAGCACGTATTTTCATACAAAATTCCGTTTTAAAAGTCACTCATTTGACATTTTGTCAAATACCTAATTGTAGCAGTAAAGTAGATGGAAACCAAAAACAATTACGGATTTATATTATATAGGCCGACGTGCACGACTTTCTTAAAAGTGGCTTTAACAGTTTTTAACATTTAACTAAAGATACTTTATACAAAATTCGATTTTAATTGTGACAGTTAAGTAGAGGTGCAAGGCGGCCTAAAACTTCAAGAGCCATTTTCTGAATTGAGAATTTCGCTAAGTAAGTACTTAACTGTAGTGCTCTCGTCAAGCTTCTCAGAAAAGAGCGTGACAGAACTTAGTGAAATTATCAATTCAAAAACCGGCCTTAAGAGCATTAGAAGTATCGATGATCAATGAAAAACATTGAATCAACATTATTTTCTCACAGAATATCAGTCTGATTATAGGACTAGATATTATTTTAATGTCGTTTTCTCAAAGTGTAACCACTTAATGAAGTTGAGACATGTGTACAAATTATAACTCTCAAATGCAAATGCTTCAGTAGCATTAAAAACACGAAGCCAAAAGTAGTTCTCGTATTATAAAAATACTATATAGCTAGCCTGGCTATATCAATATCATTATTTTTTCGTCAGTTCTTCTCATGTTTTGATTGGTTTTACTGCTATCTAGATCGGACATAAATTCAACAAACCGAAGATCATAAAGCCCAGTCCATCCGTTCATAAGTTCTAGACGGTGTAACTAAACAGACTTTGTTTATTTATAATGTAGATGAAACTATTCAACATCAACAAACACAATGTAAAAGAGAGAAACTCGTGTTTGTAGTCGTAATAGTTACGTACTAACTTTGCTGCTGAAGTTAAATTACAAAATACGCTGGCATTCATGAGTGCGATCTTTACTAATTTAATCAGAGTTTCAGAAAATTTGTTTATCTTAGAGGGTTATTCTAATATGTCTTATATGTAAATAAATGCTTTATTTTCTATTTTAATTAGGCGGAAAAACTAATTTATTCTCGAAAAACTTGACTGCCAGAAAGCCTTAACTGAGCCCTATATTAGTTTAGGACTTTTGTCTTTTAACATCGTCGCCAGAAACACGGGTGTCCTCTACCCTTTTCATACATTATTTGTCATAATCAGTCTACACGTTTAAATTCTGCATGATGATAAAGAAATATCATTTATAAATACTTACGTGCATTCATACACATAAATACTTATAGACATAGACCCATACTTACATACGTATGTACATACATCAATACATACAAAGCCACGAAATAAATAACCAGTCCTTTACATTCGCACTCGGGTCAAAGAAATAGTCTGGTAAAAACATCATAGATGAGTTTTTAATTCGATTCGCCGGCCATCTTGCTTGCAGTCTTGCACAGCTAGATATATAGGATAACCAGCTATGCTGACTGCTGCGAAATTAAGAGGCAGACTCGTTCCGCTCAGATACCTAACGACCATTACCTTATACCTCAATAGCTAGGCTTATGTTCTTTATTCCTGGTTATGTCCACGTATTTAAACATTTTTCCAACTATTATTATTATTAAAATATTAAATTCATTAAAAAAATTATTTCACTGTGTTATGCGAAGAAGTAACTTCTGACAGTAAGACCAGCCACTAGTCTTACAAGCCTCCACCAATCCGGACTTTGCCCCCGTGGTGGAGTATGGCCTACACGTTCCTCACGGGAGAGATCCGTGCCGCTCGGTGGGGACATAATGGGTTGATGATAAACTAAAATTTTCGTAAGCACTACGCTTACGAAAGTTTTACGAAAAGAAAGAAAGTATTCCTTTATGGGACGCTTTATTTATGTATAAAGTTCTACAACAAGATATCCCAAGATATATTAGAGTTACCTCCAACGCGGTTGAAGAATTGTGTTAAGCACACTCTTTGCAAAAAAGCTTATTATAATATCAACGATTATTTAGAAAACATCAGCCTTTGTCTGGCTGGTTTAATATTAAATTTAATCAGAGGATAACTGTGTCTAGTGTTCCACACATCCAAGAGTATATTTTTTAAGTTTTGAAAATAATTTTTGATTGTTTTGAAAAGAATATATGTGGAGTTTTTTTGCTAGTTGCTTCTCCATGTAATCTATTAATTGTGAAACTAACAACTTTGATGTTCATAAATTAAACATTTTGTCTGTACTATAAATAAAAAAATTGAATTTGTTACTACGGTACTGTAAATCTCATCTAATTTATAAAATTCCCGTGTTAGTGCGCATACTCCTCCGAAACGGCTTAACCGATTTTGATGAAATTTTATATGTATATTTGGTAGGTCTAAGAATAAGTTATTATCAGCCCTAACTTAAAAAAAATTGTCTGGCGCAACAACATTTGCCGGGTCAGGTAGTATGCATATCATTCTTGATGTACATATTTACAATAAAGCATGTTGTATCTACGAGTATGTACAATGTAATTTACGATCCAACACCTACGTTCACTTAAGAACTAGTTACTTACTTTGTGTACTCAGATGAACAAACCAGATAGTCCACGAATTTTGACGATAAGAAAATTCAATGCTTTTATCTGGAGGGTGTTCATGTTCATGCCGTTTTTGAAACAATTTTGGGAAAATTGCTAACTTGTTATAAGATTGCTCAAGTATTTAACCACGAAAGAATCTGCATCGTATAAAGGAAGGCGTACTGGCAGGCCTGTTTCACTACGCGTATCTGTATCGAACGCGTAAGTACATGCGGCGACCACTCCGGAGTGGCAAATAGGTAGGAATTCAGGCGCCAGAAGAGGTAAGAGTTACGCGGTAGAAAGAGAGGCAACATGTAGGTGAATATAACTTAGCTTTTTTTGCGCTGTGCGATTTGAATTGCACCTAATTGTATCGCTACAAGAGTCCCTTTTTCTTTAAATGATTTTGCGGAGTGAATCTTCTGTACCTGTACTATTATGTATTCTGTAATACTGGTTCATACTTATCTAGCCAGCTTCTCAAGTTCGAAAGTTGAAAGTTCGTAACAGCGCGGTGGTGATTAAGTAATAATTAAGACCAAAATTAGTATTCTCTAGTGTTAAGCTACTTCACTTAAGAATTACCTAAGTTCTCTCAGCTGTCTACTCAAATTTTCGAATAACGTTTCAACAGGAATTATTCGCCCCACTATGTCATAATCACAGAATTCACAACAACCAATCTGATTTCTGACACAATCACAGACTATATCAGAATGAATGAACTGCGTAATATTCGAACCTTTTTTAGATCAAGGAAACTAAAAAAGCCTACAAATATGTAAAATTGTATTTTACTTAAAGAGAGACTCTCTTTTACTCAAAAAGAGTTTCTCTTTAAGTAAAATTCAATTTCACTTTTTTATAATAAGACCGTTAGTCTTTGTACTTGTTAATCTGTGGGTTAATCGGGTAATATCTCAGAATAAGCTTTAGTTTTTATTCTGAGGGTAAAATAAGCCATGAATTTTGGTTCTATGAAATAGGGCCCTGAAGGTCGTGCGTCCATTCGAAATATTGGTGACACTATTTTTGAAATCGGACGAGTAGTTTCAGAGATTCTAATCTCTTTAAACGAGCAATTCTTGTATATATATCTATATATATAAAAGGAGAAGGTGACTGACTGACTGACTGACTGACTGACATATCAACGCAGGGCCTAAACTATAAGAGTTAGAAACTTGAAATTTTGCACAGGGGTTCCTTTTGTAATGTAGGGGAGCACTAAGAAAGGATTTTTCGAAATTCATCCTCTAAGGGGTAAAATGGGGGTTCAAAGTTAGTATGAAACTTCGCCGGTTTTGAAGTTATTCGAATAAAATTTAGTACGGAGGTTTTTCATTTAAAATAATGAAACATGTGTAAAATATTTTTTTGAAAATCATCCTTTAAGAGGGGAAAAAGGGGGTGCAAACTTATGAAACTTTGCCGTTTTTGAAGTTATTCGAATGAGATTCAATACGAAGGTCGTTCATCAAAAGTTATGAAAAACATGTAAAATAGTTTTTCGAAAATCATCCCTTAAGGGGATAAAAGGGGGGTGCAATGTTAGTATGAAAGTTAGCCCTGTTTGAAGTTATTCGAATGAAATTCAGCATGAAGGTCCTTCATTGAAAGTCATGAAAGATGTGTAAAGTAGTTTTTCGAAAATCATCCCTTAAGGGGGTAAGAAGGGGTTGCGAAGTTAGTATGAAAGCTCTTTCGCATGCGCTAAAAGTAACCATATCTTATTTGCAAACACTTTACTCAACTAAAGCCCACGCGGACGTAGTCGCGGGCAACAGCTAGTTAATATATAATCAGAATCTCGGAAACGGCTCCCACGATTTTCACGAAATTTTGTAGGCAGATGCTTTCGGGGGCGTATAATTGATCTAACTAGGTTACATTTTTAGAAAACGTGGTTTTATCCGTGTTTTAAGCCAATTGAAATTTGCTATGATAACATACAAAGGTAAATTTCGCGTCTATCTGCAAGGTTGGGATAGTTCTGACGGGGAAAAGGGCGACCCGTTACGGGCCCATTTCAAGAGACCCGGTTCGAGTCATGATGTTTTTTTTCCAAGTTCTTTTTTTGTTGAAAAAGGATTATTTTAATTTTATATTACATTTTATATTACAAAAAAGGTACCGAGCAAAGCTTGGTCACCCAGGCACTATTTGTAATACAAGATGTCGATTAGCCAACCCTATTGAAATACATAAACTAAACTAAACGATTAATTCATTATCTGGAAAGTAATAAAATATTATCAGAAAACCAATTTGGATTTAGGTCAGGTCACTCGACTGATGATGCAGTTTCATCCCTTACGGAATATATTATAAAAGCTAATGATAATAGATATAGATGCACCGGTATATTCTTGGACCTGGCTAAGGCTTTCGACACTGTTTCGATCCCCTTGCTTCTAAACAAACTTGAGTTACTAGGTATCAGGGGCACACCTCTTGGTTTGCTGACAAATTACTTGACTAATAGGGTTCAAAGAGTCAAAATTGATGATCATAGTAGTGGAGATCTGCCAGTTACCTGTGGAGTTCCGCAAGGAAGCGTCTTGGGTCCAACCCTTTTCTTGGCATACATAAATGATCTCTGCAGTCTCGAAGTGCCAAGGGCAAAAATAATCACCTTTGCAGATGACACAGTTATCTTGTTTTCTGCCAAGACCTGGTTAGAGGTACAACACCTTGCCAACACGGGCATGAAAGTTGTTTACGATTGGCTTAATAACAACCTTTTAACACTAAATCACAAAAAAACTAAATATATTAATTTTTGTATAAATATAAAAACACATCCTCCTCCTGAAAGTTTTAAAATAATAACACATTCCTGTATTGGACCTCAAAGTTGCAGCTGTGAACCATTCACAGAAGTTAAATCTATTAGATACTTAGGAGTAATAATAGATTACAGATTGACCGGTCTTGAGCACATAATTTTGCTTGCTTCCCGCATCAGACGCTTCATTTACATCTTTAAAATACTCCGCTACATAACTGATCTAGATATTTTACGTCAAGTTTACTACGCGTTGAGTGAATCTATTCTCCGATATTGTATAATGTTCTGGGGTAGCGCAGCAAAAACACATCTGATTAAAATAGAGCGTGCTCAAAGAGCGGTTCTAAAAACAATGTTATTGAAACCATACAGATTTCCTACTACTGAAGTATATCAAGCCGCCAACGTTTTATCAGTCAGAAAATTATATATACAGTCTATTCTCTTGCGCCAACACACTAAACAAATATTTACACACAGTACGGTACCCACCAAACGACTCTCATATAAAGTATGCAATCCACCCCAAACAAAAACTAAGTATGCGCAAAATAGCTTCGTGTACCATTGTCCCCATATATATAATATTGTAAACAAAAAAATACACATCTTTCCTCTCACGAAATATAAAGCCAAAGTCGTCATATTTAATTGGCTTCAATCAATGACATATGACGAATGCGAAAAAATTCTTAAACCAATCGGCTGACTGGACGCATCTAATCGTTCGTAATTCTATGGTAATAGCGCTGTAAGCGCATCACTAGACTCCCACAGTCAAACTCAACCCGTAATGTGCTACTTTTACTAATGCTTCTGGTTGATTTTTCTATGCAGTCTTGTTTTGTTTTTTGTTCGACATACCGACATGGTATCAATGTTTGGTTTTGATTTCCGTTGCCCATAGTATCGAGTTTTATTGTGATTATTAAATATATTTAGTTTATTATTAAATATATTTAGTTTACCTATACTCCTATTGATTACCGTTTGTACTCGTATTTATGTTAGACCTTGCATGCATCCGGTCTTAGAAATGTAGACGCCTTTTTATTATGTTTCTCTTTATATTTTGCACAAAGACAGTAGAACCACTGGCTTCCATGATACAGGGCAACCTAGTTTGGTAGCCAGGGTAACAACTGAGTGGGCCCGGACGGACTGTTTTGCACCTTGCATTAAACTTTAAATAGGTATGTAGTTAGGTATCCCTGAGTTATTGGTTTGGTACTTGCGGTCGGCGGCGGGTCGATCCTTATAGCACGGCCACATGTAACGAAAATTAATTAATAGTGTAAGGTACATAATATTGAGGATCGAATCGCTGTCGATTGTGTTGTATTGTATAGTAATACCTATAATTTATTTTCTGTCCGTGGCAAATTTAATTTTAGTTACTAAATAAATTCATTTTCATTTTCATTTTCATTTTCATTTTCAAACTCTATGCTCATGCTTAGACTGCCTTCAGTCTAAACATGAGCATAGAATTTGATATATTCAATATTTATACTTACCGTACAACATAATAATAAATATCAACACCATCATCAGATGTAGGTACATGATGAATTGATGATGATGATGATGTGATCGTAGCGGTGTGTAACCAGTGTAAAAAATACTTATTCTTAATGGTCTCTGTTCACATAAAACGGATCTACCTCTTGAATAGAACTTCTCTAAGTTCTCAGACTAGAGGCCTCGGCGGTTGTAAGATCCTAGGCTCTTTACGTCAATTGATCAGCCTGTTGTACCCTATGCCCAATGCTCATGGCCAAGAAATATCGTACCTAACTAAGAACAGTTGAGAGTTTCTTGAAGTTTCGTCATTGAGTGTTTCTTTGAAGAACACTCAATTATACCTAAGAACTCAATAACCTATATTCAACGAGTTTCCTAAATATTGTTGAAAAAGCAATATCGAAACAATCAGCAAGGTGTTAATTGAAACACGCAATGTTATCGTTTGTTCTCAGACTCCTAATTGTTAACCCTTTACCAGACCTTTACAGAGCGCGAATGAAAAGTGAGAACAGCGTATCTACTGCCAAACTCTCTACGAAACATCTATAAACTTCATCTACTACTGTTCACGACAAACATATATGCAAACGACAACGCCGCGTTAGACGCGGCGACTAGACGCGGCGACAAGTCGCCCTGTTTACGATGGCTCTAAATTTCTAATTGTTTAAGGCACCTTTCTTTCACATTACCACGTGTTGGTTTGTACCTATCATTAACCTGTAGAATTTTTGATGGGCTCATCGGCTCACTATTTTATTATTTTTATCACGGTTTTTGGAGTGCATTTATTCAGATATGTGGACGTTGGCGCAGAAACCTCTGAGTTTCGCCTCGGCGTGAGTTTATGTATGTACTTGTGTCTTACTTTACAAATCGTTGACAGAAATCCTTAAAAATCGGAAAGAAACAATCTTCAATAAGTTGTTCGCTTGCCCTATTCTTTAAACTGATTGGCCTAAGACATACCTAAAAAAAATTATTTTAATAATAATAATAATAATAAACTCACGCCCGTTATCCCCGAAGGGGTAGGCAGAGGCACCAGTCTCTAGAACTGGACCCACGTTTTGCCGAGTTTATTAGGTCCCAAACGTGACAAGTGGCAAGCCTGTCGCCGTTATCTGGGCACAATTTATCAGCGAATGGTGTTGCTGTACAAACAAATGTACATAACTAAAAGTCATTGGTACATGCGTGGTTCGAACCCAGACCCTCATGATCGAGAAGCAAGGGTCAACCCCACTACGCCACCACCGCTCAATTTATTTTACACACTGTAAAAATGCATTGAAAAATGTTCATAAGAATAAGGATGTAGAGTTCTTGATGTCGATTAAAATAATGTATACGACTTCGAAGAACTGTGGTTTATTTCTATCATAAGTGATAAAAATAGAAAGAAAGAAAGTATAATATAATTAGCAACTAGAAAATTGACAGTTCATGATCTGGTGAAACGGTGAAATAGGAATGAAATCTAGAAATGAGTGACGTAATTATTGGTGACATTACTATTATTTCACCAATAATTTTAATTTAAAAATCATAATGACAATAATTAATGCAATATCAAAAAAATGTGTACCTAAATAGGCTTATAACGTAACAATATTTTTTTTGGCATTTATTACCATAATAATTTAGGTACCTACATGAAAATTCAGACAATCATTTTGGTAGGCACTTAATGGAGAAAAAGAGCCTTGGTAATTGGATACCTCATAATAAAAAAGGCCTAAACTCAGGATAAGGAACGTTGTTTTTATCTGCTTTCTGTTATTTTGACGACAAGTGAACGTTGCAGCTGGGATTGTAGCGTTTTTTTTTCTCAAAGTGCTCTCGATACGTGGATCTCTGGCACACTCTGTTAAGTTAAACATAGGGCAGTCAACAACAGGTTCACATTTACACTTTCGTTACAAAGTCGCCGTAATTACCGATTGAATACCTATTGACTAGAGTTCACGAATGTGTTAGAGGGGTTCTCAACTCTACAAGCTCAACAGTTTACTCTTATTACCTATGTTAAAAATTCAATTGTTATGTACACTACATACCTATGATTTTATTAATAAAAGGTGTGATAAGCGCACTTACAGGAGGAGGTGACTTTATTCTAGATATTTTTTACACTACATTTACAATGAAATCACCAAAAAGTTAGTTCATAGTTCAGAAAAAGCTCGAAAAAGCTGCGAGACTCGATTCTTCTTCAAATACTTACAATAATTATGTCATTCTACAACTTTGTATGGAAACCTCGGCGGGCGAGTTCGACTCGCACTTATCCGATGTATTTAAGGATGGGATACTTTTTACTATAGTAAGGGACATTCACTAGTTTTGTTAATAATCAATTAAAATGCATACATGTTTCAAGTGCCTTCGAATTGTTTTCTTTTTATAACGCGATATAATTTAACAAAAATAGGTACCGAAAGGTTAAGCAACATACGGCGCGTTCAGTCCATGGATGGGTCATTGTCTATGACTAACGCTAGTGGCATTTTTCCGAGCGGTTCCGTGCTTCGCAAGGCACGTTAAATAGTTGGTGCCGGCTGCCGTCAATAGAGGCCTTAGGGTGGCTTGAAAACTTCTGACAGTAAGACCAGCCTCTAGTCTGACAAGCCTCCATCAATCCGGATCTGGCCCCCGTGGTGGAGTATGGCCTATACCTTCCTCAGGGAAGGGACCCGTGCCCCTCGGTGGGGACATAACGGGTTGATGATGTTAGGTACTGAAATATAGTCTATAAAGATGGCTTTTAAGCCGCTTTTAATATAAAAGCACAAAACTTTATCATTCAACATTTAAATAGCTAAATCGAATTAGATAAAAAAAGCATCAAAATATGAGGTATTGAAATAAATGAGGTAAATGATCTTTTCTCTTAGTTTTGGGGCCCAATAAATAACTTTTATATGAGATAAATGTCTACATCTCAAACAATTTTCCGTAATCAGATCGAATTGATTAATTTTATGATTCAAAGGATGGGGATTCATTATTGAAAAATCATTATCATCATTGATTTTTCTTTACCTACCGTTTTTGCGAAATTGAAACGATCTTTTAAATTCATTTAAAATCTTTACAATTTACCCCCTTTTTACCCTTTTGTAACTGAAACTCCCGTGCTCCTATTGTCGTCCAAATTTAATTTCCTACCTTTCTTTTTGTAATAGATACGATTCGAGTTTTCAAGAGCCGAGCTTTGAGAAGAAAATTCTTGATTTTTTTTGTAATACCTTCAGCTAGAAAACAGGATTGTGAATTTGGTGTTAGTTTACTTGACTTTGGATTCCTTGTTTCCAAAAGGAGTATAACTGTTATTTTAAAAGAAGTGATCGAGTCCCCAATTTTTTTCTGTTAAATTCCTTCCGTTAATCTGTTAGATTCCCAAAAAATAGTGTCAAGCGGAAGTCCAGAGATAGAGCACCCCCAGGGTTACCCTAATCACCCCCATGTATGTTCCGCGATTTTTGTAGTTTTGGAGTCCTCAAACTTATAAAAAAATTAAATTTTAACTAACTATGCCATTCTTCATTTTTTATATGGCGCTATTGTATCAGATTGACCCATAATTGAGTTTGTGTCTGCAAGGCGCACTATTCCCCAATTTTGGAAAAAAATAAAGCAGAAAGAAGCAAAAAAAATATAGAAGCAAAAAAATTCATGGCTCGGTGGCCAATAATGTCTAGTACGCCAAGGCGGGACAAAAAATACGAAAAAAAAGTTATAATTCGAAAACTACAAAAAATAGCGGAATACATGGATGTGATTCGAGTACCCTTAGAGGTGCTCTATGTCTGTGCTTAGCTTGAAACTATTTTTGGGTCGCCATGTTTACATCAATATCCAGTTCAATCGTGGCTTAAACGCGTTTAAACTCGATTTTAGAGTGCTATTGTGACTTTTTTTTAATAAAAGATGTTAAGTCTTCATTTCCGACAAGAAACTATACCAAAGACGTATGTTACACGGACAGTTTATAGGCTCTAACTTCTCAGCGTTATTACTTGAGCCATAACCAGCATCAAAATGTCAATGAAAGGCTATTGGGAAGCTGATATTTTATTTCATGTTCATGTCGCCCCAGTTATTCTCAAACATTGTTACTGTATGATGTTACGATATTCCTTATGAAATACATTGCTTTTTACAGTTTTCCTGTGGAGACGATGTAGGTGACGTCTATTGATACATTTTTTTTGGAGGCGGGTCATTATTTAAGCGGGTAAAATAATAACTAGTATCGATAAGTAATGAAAATAAAAATAAAAAATGAAAATATAAAAAATGTCCTACATTATTATCTCAAAAAGAACAAATGCTGAGTTGGAGCAGACGCAGAACAATATTGTAGTCAATTGTTCCATGTTATTAAATTACAATTGATCAATTAAGTACTATTCATAGCACTCATAAAAGTTATTTCTGCCGAATAATAAAAAGAAATTTACTATACCTACCCAGTTAACGAAATGTACATAATGTACGTAAATAACGTGATGCCTGGCTGGTTATTGTACCCACAGAATGTCAAAATACTGACGCCTGACCTAAAAACTACGTGGACACGAAAACCATACATACAACTGAAAATAGATGAAAAGAACTTTTAAAAAAATTCCCAGATTTCAAGTCTCTAAAATTCCTAACATATTGGAAAGAAATTATGCGGCATTGTAAACGTTCTTATTACATGAATCACAGGTGGAAATAAGCGCTAACCTTGTTATACGAGAAGATTCTGATGAAAGTATAACTTCCATAATAAGCGTTGACATTTTAAATTCGTTACCGACTTCACAAAGATTCATTTTAGTTCCGTAATACTTCAGAAAAGAAAGAAGAGAATGAACTTTGAACCTCATTTTCTCCGTCATATCCCTCTAAGCTGTTGATTACTCAGACGTAGTACCTTTTGGAAAAACGTTCGTAATTATAATTATGCAAATTGAAAAATGCATAGTAGGTAAATGAATACCCAGTATGATATTTCGAAGAAATCCATTTTTCATTCATAGAAAATTATTTTTTTAACGCGATTTTATTTACTCCGAAAACGCCGGAATAATGAGCAAAAGAGACACTGCATCACGTTATAACGCTATCTCTTTCGCACATTACTTTGAAACCTTAAAAAAAATGCTCTAATGTAACGTAAGGGTTCCGAAATAACACGTTGTTCTTGCAAGTGTGCAATATATAAAAATGGATTGCTGTTGGTTAGTTTCACTAAAACTCGAGAACGGCTGGACCGATTCGGCTGATTTTTAGTTTTTTTATATTTGAGGAATTCCGAAGAAGGTTTAAATGGTGAGAAAATATGGAAAAATTACAGAAAATTTGGCGGTATGAAGTTCGCAGGGACAGCTAGTTTTATAAAAAAAATGGATTGCTATTCTTTAGTCTCCGTAAGACTCGCGAACGGCTGGACCGATTTCGCTGATTTTTAGTTTTTTATATTTATGTATTATATAAGTTTAAATGGTGAAAAAATATGGAAAAATCACGAAAGCTTTGGTACGAAGTTTGCCGGGACAGCTAGTAATAAATATTTATGTTCTTCCCACGCCACTTGCCGCGAGTAGATTGGTATTTCCAGCTGCGGCCGGCGGTTTCGTTTGATGAATTTATGGCTCAGCGAAAAATACATCATCGTTTGAAATAACTGTAGTCAATATAATGTTCAGCCGTGTCTGATGTAAGTCGTGTTTAGTCGCACACCCCGTGCAGTGACGTAAGGGCACGCTACACCAGGGCCTCGATTCTGTTGGTGCATTATAGTGCGGTGACAGATGCACGGTTGGGTCACGTGACGTGTTTTTCATACCATTGACGCCTAGAATTATTGATACACGTGCTCGCGTTGACTTGAAAAGGCAATGAAACTAAATCACCATGTTCGTGCATTCAGTTACTACTACAATGCATTAGCAGAAACTAGGCTCAGCCCTTCTGTCACGTAACATACCTCTCTCTAATGGTATAACCCGCGCAAATTAAATAGGTGTCTGTCGGGAAAAAGATCGTGGCGCCCAGATAAATTGCACGGATTATTATTGTTAGAATGCGTTTGCTTACTAGACTACAACAGTCAATGAAACAACTATTACCGTTTCTACTAAATAATTCACGGATGATGACCTCTATAGGTCCCGGGCTCGAACCCCGGCTGGGGACAAAAAAACCCCATATCTTGGATGATTACATGTCTGTGATGTCAGTGTTTCTGGTTCCCACGACACATGGTATCCTAGTGTGGGGCCAGAGGCAATGTACATGTCTGTATATAAAAATGTCCATGTTTAATTCTGCGTTTTAGAGACTCGCTCCCCCGATTTACGGTCTGTCCCCTAATTATGCGCAACAAATCCTAACAATCTTTCCTTGACAATTCAGATAACAGACGTCAGGATTTAGAACGCATTATAGATAGAGCTACATTTATTTTATTATTTGAACAACTAGATTCTTCATCTCATTCAATGTAAGAAAGGTCTAAATATACCTACAAAAAACACTCTCACATAATTGATGGGCATTCTCTAATTAGTTACACAGTGACCCCCACCAATACACATGAGAAAAAAACCGGCCTTGTGCAAAGCCATATACGACAACATTCGACCCAGTACCAATAACCCTTTGTTTCACCTGTTGTCGTTATTAAGATCGAGAAAAATACGATAAAAAAATCACAATATGGGAGCCACAATATTTAATTTAATTTATTTTAATCATAAAACATAACATAAACATTTACAAACAGGCACTGCCTCCGGCCCCACACTAGGATACCCTGTGTCGTGGGAACCAGAAACCAGAATGAAACCAGAACCAGAAACAGCGACGTCACAAACATGTAAACATCCAAGACCTGGAGTTTTTTTTTTCTCCCCAGCCGGGGAGGTCGAACCCGGGACCTCTCAATCAATCAATCAATCATATATTTATTGTCATAAATTACATGTGCAGAGTTGTTCATAATATTATACATGTTTAATGTTAGTTTCAATGTAATTTTACCAATATGGTGTGACAATATCGAACATTTAAACTAGATATATCATGCATTTTATAAACTTACGTATTATTAAATGTTGTCAATTCTATCGGACCTAAAATGCACGCTCAGTCAGAAAATCATTTATTTTATAATAGCTTTTAGATATAAGTAAATTAAAGAGTTCATGTTTGAAAGAGGATAAATCGTCGACGTCCCGTAGCGTTCTTGGTAGTTTATTAAAGATTTTTGATGCCATCCCGAAGAAACTTTTACCAAATAGTGCTGTTTTATGTGGTAGGGCTCTTATGTTGTTTTGGTTTCGTCTACACATGGTAAGCAGATGCGCTAACCGCTACGCCACAGAGGTCGTCGCTCACCTATTTATAAAGTAAATATCATAATAAGTTCCACACAGCACAATGCTAACCAGGTGAGGACGTTACAAACATCGAAAAACACCCAGACTGAGGGCGATTGTACTAATGTAGGGAGGCCCCCAGTGGCAATCGAACCCAAGGCCTCTTTCTTGGTAACTAAGCGATTTAAAATTAAAGAGATTTAAACGCCTTCACGCGAGTCAATTAAAGTATCATATTACAATTAAAGTATTACTGTGAACCTTATAACTTTCATGAAATAAGTAATTCAATTCAATTCAAATATTTTTATTCGTAATGAAACCAAAATGTTTACTTAATGAGGTTTACTTAATGGGCGCCGGCGCGCCAATATTTGCGATAAGTTAAGTCACAAATTCAAAAGATAAGTCATACTTTAATGATTTGCGTTATGACCTTTGAAAGAACAATTAAAAATCATTGTTATGTTTAGCCGATCGGCCCACTCAAAATTCTACAGGTTGAGACAAGTAATTCGATTTCCCCCTAAATAATTCAAAGCAGCCCTCCTGTTTTTCGATAATTTATTTCTTCTACTTTTAATTAGGGAGAAATTTCAGTCATAGCACGTCCGGCCGTGTCTTCGATATGAAATTTAATTTCGAGTTAGGCCTTGAAGAGGAAACTAGACATTTTTTACAAAAACATTCCAATTTAAGGCTAGTAGATTATAAAAAAGGTGAAAGGTGGTGTGAAATGGCATTTGGGGGAAAATGCCTATACCCAGCAGTGGGCAGCGGTGGGCTGATGATGATGATGATGATGATGAATAATAAAGCCGCGGATCATAATATAATGTTAAAGTGTCTTAAGCCAAATTAAACCGTTTATGCAATGCAAGCAAAATTCATCCGGGTTAAATTATAGTAAGGTTTTTGTTCAGTACATTTTGATTTTGACCAACGACCGCACTACTTACTACACAGCACATGAAAGCATAGCTTTATGGCCAGACCAATTTTCAGTTGGCTACCTCTAGATCCTGTGACCCTAAACTTATTCCTTTGGGACTAGTGAAGTCCAAAGTCAACAACCTCAAAACTCGTCCGGAACAACACGAGTTTCGGAGATAAAGATATTTTCAGAAATAATCTCAGAAGTAACTTTTTCTATTAATCCAAATAGTTAAATCAACGCCTATACAGAGTTACTTCTAAAATACGCAATAGCTAAAACACTTCAATAAAACTTCTGTCTTACAATAACTTTATTATTAAGTCATTTCTTTTGACCACCAGGCATAATAAAAATTATAAAACAAAAGGAGAGACAATACAGTAAGGTGGTATTTGTAAGTGAAATACATTCTTAAACTATCGTTAGTAATACACTAACGGACATCATTTTTTTTTTATATGGACGATTTCATTGAGCCTTGCTTCTTAATATGTACTGCAAATGTTCGCAAACACATTCAAGATGCCATTGCCGTGGCCCAAAACCCAACACCCTTTTAACTATGTACATGTACATATTTAAAAGATGTGTATTTTTACCTCTTTCAACCGATAAAGCTTGGTGAGTTCATTATTTAAAATGCTGAGTCAAGATGTACCTACATTGTGTAAAATTTTTCACACATGAATGGAAACCAAACCCTTTCGAGAAAACACTATGTATGCTTCAAAGGGTACGAGATAAGAGTTGTTTTGACGCTGAGCTCTTAGGTTACCAAATACTCCGTGATGAGGAAACGGGTAGTTAGAAGGAAAGATAATAAGCATCTACAGAGTAACTAAAGGCGCGACGTCGTTCCGTAACACTATTTTCTTTGGCACAAGCACGTGATAATTGTTTACAGTTCTATTTTTGCCCCTACAAACGACCGCTCGAAATTAAACTGTCTCGTGCACAGTCATAGACCGGGAGATAGTGACACAAATTACTTGGTCATTTGTAACAGTATGGCGGTTCTTCAGGGGTCTTAGTACGCAATGACAAAAAGAAAAATGATGGTCATAGCGCTGGTACCGGGCGGCCCAATCGCGTGGGCGTTAGTCGAACTCGTTGCGTACTAAGACCCCTGAAGAACCGCCATACTCTTACAAATGACCAAGTAATTTGTATCACTATCTCCCGGTCTATCATTTGAAGAAAGAGGTGACAGGTGAATCTTAAACATGATTTATATGATTGACCATAACATGCGTCCATATTTACGGGTTGCTCGATAAATTATACTGCCCCCAACACTACTGTACTTACTATGTTATTGTCAAATCTCAGGTGTATTTCCTGGGGTACATACAATAAAGAATATTCTATCTATATATGTTTTATAAGGTATACCGGAAGAATAAATACAGAAACAGCAGTTACAAAAGAAATTATTGCTAATAGCAATTTCATCCAAATAAGCTCTTATTGGAGAGTTTCCCAAAGAAGAAATAGATGCCGGTAGTTGGTGCGAATACAAATAAATTGTAGTCATCTTTTATACACTTGGCATTCACCTTTACCTTTTTATGTTTACCTACTGAGGCCTTCTTCCACATTCACCTTATTGCCGTTTTTTATGTCCAATCCGGACTTGGCCCCCGTGGTGGAGTATGGCCTATACCTTCCTCAGGGAAGAGACCCGTGCCCCTCGGTGGGGATATGATGGGTTGATGAAGATTAAGATGTCCACAATATTATATAGACAAAATGGTTTTTCATTGAGTTCTGAATAATAAATAAATAAACAAAAATCTTGTTTTGATGGTTTGTTATAGCAAAACTACCGTAATCAATTGATGCACGATTTTAGATGGAAATAATAAGCAACAATAAATAAAAAGTAAGGAAATATTATTATTAATACGTAAGTAAACAATACAGCGGCAATGCGGCGGACTTAATGCTACAAGCATTTTCTAGCAGTCAACCGCAGGAGGTGGATGAGAATAACTGGTAGACATAACGAAGTGTGAAACAACAAAATTAAATAAGTTAATTACGAAATAAAACAACAGTAGCAGACATAATATACACATCAAATGTGTTTCATTTTTATTATTATTGTATAAATGTGATTATCTATTATGGGCCCTATTTTTTATATTGTACTAGCTGTTGCCCGCGACTACGTCCGCGTGGGCTTCAGTTGAGTAAAGTGTTTGCAAATAAGATAGGGATACTTTTAGCGCGTGCTAAAGAGCTTTCATACTAACTTCGCAACCCCCTCTTACCCCCTTAAGGGATGATCCTTAAGGGATGATTTTCGAAAGACTGCTTTACACGTCTTTCGAATAACTTCAAAAATGGCAAAGTTTCGTACTAATTTTGCACCCCCCTTTTAGCCCCTTAAGGTATGATTTTCGAAAAACTATTTTACATGTTGATAGGTGGCGATACAAGTTGAGCCGATGTACGTATCCAACAGATGGCGCTAGGTGTCAAGTCGTAGAGAGTAGTTGCGCCGACATGCCCCCGGCCTTGGAAGCACCGCTTCCAATGGAGTCTTCGATTTTGTGGTATTACGGCTGCAGCGGCAGCGGGCAGATTTTAGAGAATGCTCTTCGTGTAGTTCCAGTTGCAGTACGGATGTCGGCGACCCGAGAAACTCCGTCTGTGCCTGGGAACGTTCTTATTATCCGCCCCAATTGCCATTTCAAAGGCGGCAAGTGGTCATCTTTGATGAGTACCAAGCTGTCCATAGTGATGTCCTGCTTATTCGTCTTCCATTTCGTCCTTGTTTGTAATTCGGACACGTACTCCTTAGTCCATCGCTGCCAGAAGTGCTGGCGAAGTTGCTCAATGCGCTGGTAACGATCCAGTCGTGAAGTCGTCGCAGCAGACAGATCTTCGCTAGCAGGAGCAGTCAACGGCCGGCCAATGAGGAAATGACCAGGAGTGAGCGGAGTAAGATCGCTTGGGTCTGTGGAAAGAGGGGACATAGGACGGGAATTGAGGACGGCTTCGATTTGTGTTAAAACCGTGCTGAACTCTTCGTACGTTAATCTCGCATTGCCTACGATGCGTCTAAGGTGATGTTTACATGACCTTACCCCACTCTCCCACAGGCCCCCAAAATGAGCTGAATATGGTGGGATAAAATTAAATTTGATGCCGTCATTTGCGGCGAAATCGATTATTTGCTGAGAATTATCGCTTAAAAATACAGGAAATTCCTTTTCAGCTCCTACGAAATTTTTCCCGTTATCAGAATAAATAGCATCAGGTTTGCCCCTTCTGCTAATGAAACGTTTTAATGCTAAAATATAATCGTCAGTGGAGAGACTGGTTACAAGTTCCAAGTGCATAGCTCTAGTTATAAAACAAACAAATAAACAAACATACGATTTTGTGAGTTGAGCTCCTCTGCCCTTCCGATTGAGTATGTACATTGGCCCAGCATAGTCTACGCCCGTTCGTATAAATGGAAAACCAGCGTCCAATCGCTCAGCTGGCAAGTTTCCCATAATAGGTGTCAACGTTTTGCCTTTGATTCGCGTACAAGTCACACACTCATGCACTATTTTTCTAACAAGATGTCTTGCCCTCAATGGCCACCAACACTCGCGAATTGTTGACAAGAGTAGTTGTGGACCGGCATGAAGTAAGCGCCTATGTTCGTGTCTCACTAATAGTTTCGTGAAATTATGTTTACTACATAACAACATCGGATGTTTCTTATCGTAGCTGAAACTGGAGGAATTGGACAGTCTACCACCGACTCTAATCACTTTGTGTTCATCTAAGAACAGATTAAGACCGGATATACGACTTGTATGCATTTTATTTGTCTTAATTGGCGAATTACTCGATAAATTCGCGTACACGTCCGGAAACGATTCAATCTGCGAGTATCTAACTAGCATGAACTGAGATGCGTTCAGCTCGTCCACTGATAGCGAACCGGTTTGTGACTTCTCCTTGCGCGCCGATCGGCTACGTACATTAGATATGAATCGTAATACGTACGCGCCTATGCGTTTGAGTTTATTAAATGACGAATACCGCTCAAATTGAAAAAAGGTGCCGATCGGTGCGCAAACTAAACTACAAGTTTGCGATTTTAATTCAGGCAAATCGCTTAGGTCAACTGAGTTGCCGAGTTTCTCAGCTGAAAAATCAGAACAGTTTTGTAAATACGATGGCCCGCTCCACCACAAATTGCTACTAATGAACAAGTCAAGGTTAAGACCTCTGGTCAACAAATCAGCTGGATTGTCCTTGCTAGCGACATGTAACCACTCTGCATCACCTGTAAGCTCGTTTATTTGCGTAACACGATTTTGTACAAAAGTTTTCAGCAGATGTGGTGACATGCGCACCCAGCTCATGACAATAGTTGAGTCCGTCCAGAAGTAAACATTTGTAAAATGCAATCTTAACGAATTAATAATCTTTTTATACAGTTTTGCACCCACATGTGCAGCGCAAAGTTCAAGCCTAGGTATGCTAATCGATTTGAGGGGGGCAACCTTGCTTTTTGCGCATAGTAACCTAACGGTGACCGTCGAATCATCGTTGTAGGTACGCAGGTAGGCACAGGCACCATATGCATTTTGTGACGCATCTGAGAAGATGTGAAGCTCAGTGTGTTGAACATTATCAGTAGTAACACGACGTGGAATCTTCAATTCGTATAAGCACTTTAGAGTACTGATGAAGTAATTCCAGGTTACAGCAATTTCGTGGGGTACTAGAGCATCCGAGTCCAGTTTGCTGAGCCACAACTTCTGTAATAGTATTTTCGCGATTATTACTGCAGGAGATAAAAGACCTAACGGGTCGTATATTTGTGAGATAATAGATAACATCACTCGTTTAGTTAATTTGGATGTATCTTGGATTTCGTAAATTTTTGTGGTGAAGTGAAGTTCGTCGCTGTCACTGTACCAGCCTATGCCGAGTGTTTTGTTCTGCGTATGTTCGCCAATAAACATTTCTGTCGAAGCACAATTCGTGACGTCAGAGTTGAATGTCCACTTACGAAGTGGGAAACATCCCGATTGCAGCACGGTTTGTGTTTTTTCGCAAATGGCTAACAAATTTTGATATTCGTCATCGCCCGTTATCAAGTCATCTACAAAGAAATCCTGGCTGATAACACGACTAACGACGTCATCATCACACTCCAACGCTAACTGCCGTATACAGCGCATACTTAGGTATGGCGCTGACGCAGTTCCGTACGTCACAGTGTTGAGCTGATAGACGCCCAGGGGATCTATAGGATTCTCTCGCCACAGTATCAGCTGCAAGGACCTTTGATCTGCTTGTATCAGAACCTGTCTAAACATTTTCTCGACGTCGGCACAGGCAACATATTTATATTGCCGAAAACGTAAAAGAATTGCGAATATATCGTTTTGTAGTGCTGGTCCTGGCAGTTGAATGTCATTAAGTGACTTATTAGATGTAGTATCAGCACTACCGTTAAAAACTACGCGTAATTTAGTAGTCGCACTACTTTCTCTAAGAACCCCGTGGTGTGGAAAAAAGTAATTTGGTTTGCCAGGGTCGTCCACACGCGTCATGTGACCTAAAGTTTCATATTCACGCATAAACTCAACGTACATTCGTTTATAATCGAGGGAACGTTCGAGTTTTCGTTCTAAAGACAAGAACCTATTTTTTGCCATCGAATAAGAATCGCCCAACGCTTCGGCAGACTCTTTTAGTGGGATTCGGACAGAAAATCTACCGTCAGTCAGTCGTTTAGTCGTTTTAGTAAATAGCTCCTCACACAAACATTCGTCGTTGGTGAGAAGGCTACCTAACTGAGGTATCTCTTCTATCTCCCAAAAACGCTTAAGTTGCTCATCTAGAGCTTGGGTAAAATTACACTGGACTTGATTGATGCGCAAGTTCCGAGTGTTATCGTATATAGGACCGGAAATCAACCAACCTAACTTAGAATTTTGTAGATATGGCCCGTTTGCTAACCGAATCCTGCCTTCGTCTAATAGATCCCAAAACAAATCTGCACCAATCAACAAATCGATTTCTGAATGGGCATAAAATGTTGGGTCTGCCAGTTGAACATTGTTCGGAAGTCGTATAAGCTCAGCGTCAATGCTTGTCGAGGGCAAACCGGTTGTTATGCGCTGCAAGACAATACATTGAGCGGTCGCTAAGTAATCGTTTAATTTAGATCGCATAGTTATTTTGCACGAATGATTTGAGTGCGTCACCGATTGTGCGACACCTGAAATCTGAAAAGTGGACTGTATAAGAGGCGCATTTAATCGTTTTCTTAATTTTTCCGTGATAAAACAGTGCTGGCTGCCGTTATCTAACAGCGCTCGGGCTGTATGAAATTGCTTATCTTCGTTCATTACCTCCACTAAAGCTGTGCATAACAAAACCGGTTGTAAGGAGCCCGACTGTTCGCGCGCATCGCCACCGCTGCTAGTTTTTTGTGTATCCGCATGATAAGAGTCTACTGATAACGAGTGTAGCGCGGTGGAGTTAGCAACGGGAGACGGATCAGCTGTGCGCTCGCTACGCACACACGCATGATTGTTGCTAGCAAAACTAGTTGAGTGGAGTAAGCTATTGTGCTTGCCCTGACATTGTTTGCAAGGACCAAACGTGCAATCTGCAAGTGAATGACCGGAACGTAAGCAATTGCGGCATAATTGTTTTTCGCCAACGATTTTTAACCTATCTAAGACGGGTAAATTTAAAAAATTATAACACGTATAAAGTGCATGATTACCGTTACATAAAGGACAGTTTTTGTGGTGAGAAGCTTTGCTTTTCGAACCGGTATTGTCGGTTGAGATGTAGCTATGCACTGGCGCATTGCTTTTGTGTTGAATAACAGCCTTTTCGTTTATTATAGATTTATTTTGCAACTTATTATGATGACTCGCTGTTATCATCTCCAACATATCGGCTTTATTACGAAGGAATGAAAGCAAGTCCTCCAGTTTCAACTTTTGACAAGAATCTGATAGAATAGAACCTTTGTGACTTTCCCAATCGCGCTCAGTAGCCACATCGAGTTTTGAGACGATTAAATAAATAATTAACGTATCCCAAGACTCGGTGGGTTCGTCTAACGTTTTTAGAGCACGGAGATTTCGCAAAATTGTGTCTATTAGTTTTCTAAGTTGCACAGGTGATTCTTGTTTCAGACTTGAAATGGAAAATAACGATTTTATATGATTGTGAACAAGAAGTCGCGTATTATGAAATCTGTTCTCTAGTAACTCCCATGCGTGTAGGTAGTTATCAGCTGTGAACTCTAGTGCACTTATCACCTGCAACGCACTGCCACTGAGTGAAGCACGCAAATAGTGGAACTTATGTATCGTGTCTAAGTCTTTGCGTGTATGGATCATAGTGACATACGAATTCCTATACTCAAGCCAATGGTCATACAATCCATCGAACAATGGCAGTTTGATTTCGGGTAGTTTAACATGAACGCGCGATGAACCGTTAGAACCAGTTGAACTAGATTTCGCATGATTGGAACTATCCTCAGTCTCCTCACCGTTGACTAAGCTTTCAGCAGTTGCCAATGCACTGAAGTACAATGACTCAAAACATTCTACGTAATCATAATTAGAATCAATCTCAGACTCGAGAGAATAAAGCTCAATTTCGCTTTCGATTTTATTGAAGTTTACAAAAATGTCTTGCGCAGCCTGCATTCTAAACTTTATTTGTTTTATTTGTAGTTTAGATGGGCTCACATTTTCGAAAGAATCTAGGTATTTCGTGAAATGAGTCAATCTACCTTTCAAATTACCGCGCTGCCTCCTGAGCTCAGAGAGGTCATTACGCCGTTTTGAGGGAGAAACAGAACTTCCTGCTTGTGCTACAGGCACTCCTAACAATTCCTCACCACTATTCAGCATTTTAGAGACCTACGTGTAAGAATAGGGGAAGGTACTCACGGTTACGTGGGACTGGAACGGCAATCACACGGCACAAAGACTCGAACTAAGAATTGCACAAAAACACGGTTTTAACACAATTCGTTTAGGGAAGGAAGGAATAGACGGGAAGGAAAACCTGACCGTTGAACTACTGATGGTTCACGATGGCTGACGTGGAGGTATCACGACGTGAAGACGTTAGGAATCTTCTCTCAACTGAAGAATCCTCTTCGCCGTGAATCTTCTTTCAAATGAAGTCCTCTTCGTCAGATCCGGCCGCAGGATCAATTTATGTGTAGTATCAGGGGGTTTCCAAGGGCTCCTTCAATAATTTCTTTTATTTCGTAGAAATATAAAACGGTTTATTTCGATACGTTAAATTCGAATCAGTAACAGAAAGCGAGTGAGTCTATAAAACAATCTCAGTGATATAGGTGGGGGTATTTTTAGTTCACAATTTTAATGATAGGTGGCGATACAAGTTGAGCCGATGTACGTATCCAACAGATGGCGCTAGGTGTCAAGTCGTAGAGAGTAGTTGCGCCGACACATGTGTTTCATGACTTTCAATGAAGAATCTTTATTCTGAATTTCATTCGAATAACTTCAATAACGGCAACGTTTGAGACTAACTTTGCACCCCCTTTTTACCCCCTTAAGGGATGATTTTCGAAAAACTATTTTACGTTTGGGACCTAATAAACTCGGCAAAACGTGGGCCCAGTTCTAGAGATTGGTGCCTCTGCCTACCCCTTCGGGGATAACGGGCGTGAGTATATATTTTTTTTTTTTATTTTATTTTACATGTTTTTTATAACTTTTAATTAAGGTCCTTCATATTGAATCTCATTCGAATAACTTCAAAAACGGCAAAGTTTCATACTAATTTTGCACCCTCCCTTTTTTCCCCTTTAAGGGATGATTTTCGACAAACTATTTTAGATGTTTTTCATAACTTTTAATGAAGGACCTTCATATTGAATCTCATTCGAATATCTTCAAAAACGGCAAAGTTTCATACTAAGTTTGTACCCCCGTTGTTCCCCTTAAGGGATGATTTTTTAAAAACTATTTTATACGTGTTTCATAATTTTAAATGAAGAACCTTCGTACCAAATTTCATTCGAATAACTTCAAAAACAGCAAAGTTTCATACTAACTTTGAACCGGCATTTTACCCCCTTAGGGGATGAATTTTCAAAAATCCTTTCTTAGTGCTCCCCTACGTTACAAAAGCAACCCCTGTGCAAAATTTTAAGTTTCTAACCCTTATAGTTTCGGCCCTGCGTTGATATGTCAGTCAGTCAGTCAGTCAGTCAGTCAGCTTCTCCTTTTATATATATAGATAGATTACTCGCATTATGATTTATTAAGTTCGCTGATACCCGCGGTATAAAATAAATAAACAAAACTATAGGTGTATCTCAAATCGCTCGCAGCCCCGGCCGGCTGAGTGATCTTAAAAACGATCATAGGGCGCGTTCAGTGCATGGATGGGTAACCGTTCTATGACTAACGCTAGTGGCATTTTTCCGAGCGGTTCCGTGCTTCGCAAGGCACGTTAAGCAGTTGGTGCCGGCTGCCGTCGATAGATGGCAGTCATTAAGCCAAGTCAGAGGCCTTAGGGCGGCTTGAAAACTTCTGACCGTAAGATCAATCAGCTACTAGTCTTACAAGCCTCCACCAATCCGGACTTGGCCTCCATGGTGGAGTATGCCCTATACCTTCCTCAGGGAAGAGACCCGTGCCCCTCAATGGGGACATAAGGGACCCATTATGTCCTATAGACCTATTATGATAGATGTACCCATGTACTTCTAGGAAATACGTACCTACTAAACATTAACATAAATATTTACATACTGGCACACTAGGATACCCTGTGTCGTGGGAACCAGAAACAGCGACGTCACAAACATGTATACATCCAACACCTAAGTTTCTTTTTTTTTGTCCCCAGCCGGGATTCGAATCCGGGACCTCTCGCTTGCTAGGTAAATGCGCTAACCACTGCGCCATAGAAGTCGTAGTGAGCCACTAAAGGACACATCTCACTTATTTCAAAATTCGTGGGATGATTAAATTCGAGCAGTTTTCATAAACATCACGAAATGGATGAACGTATCACCTATATAAAATAGAAATGATATATTCAAAGGTTACGTGAATTTAGAGTAGTTTGTACTGTTTGCTATGTGTAGGTACGTTAAAAGGATAATAAAGGTCTAGGACTCAATATGAAACGCGTCTCCGGGGGCCTATTTCTGTTTCATGTCAATACATTTCATGGTTTACTCTGCATTGGCGGCACAGGTACATTGCAAGCCGCGGCACAGGTACATTGCAAAGTTGGCTAACCCACAGACTACCAAGTAGAAAGACTCAGCTACGCAATGTACATATTTTAATCAAAATAAACCAGTTAAAACACAATCCAGCTAAATAACATTACCTCCACAATCCGTTTGTTTTAATTACACATTACGCATTCATTTATTCTTATGAAGTCTATGGTTGTGTCAGAAAGGATTGTTGTAAATTCCTAAAACATAATATGGCCATGCTACATTTTTAAACATGAAAGTAACCTCAAAACCATTTCGAGAACTATGCTTTCAGCACAATTTCTATTTTTCAGATTTTTAAATAAGTCTATATTTCTTAAGATATTCAATAAAAGGCCTTGACCTTATTATGTCTTTTCTATGACGTCAGGAAAGACAGTACCTATGAGTATTAATCCTTTGTCTTACTTACAAATAACATGACCAATGGAAACTAAATTAACAGACGTTAATGACGTTTGATTTTTTTATACAGGCAAAGACTGAGAGAGAGAGAGAGAGAGAAAGAAAGAGAGAAAAAGAGAGGTATAATTAAAGGCAATCTATTTAATTATACCTACTATGATGACGTCATACATCGAAAATATTAAAAATAGACATAATGAAACGCATAAGCGCTACTCAAAAGTAGCGAAATTAGGGCCGGTAAGGTGGAGGCTTGTAAGACTAGTGGCTGGTCTTACTGTCAGAACTTTTCAAGCCGCCCTAAGGCCTCTGACTTGGCTTAACGACTGCTATCTATCGACGGCAGCCGGCACCAACTGCTTAACGTGCCTTGCGAAGCACGGAACCGCTCGGAAAAATGCCACTAGCGCTAGTCATAGGCGCTCACCCATCCATGGACTGAACGCGCCCAATGTTGCTTAACCTTCGTCATCGTTTAAGACCACTCAGGCAGCCAGGGCTACGAACGATTATTATTGTTGAATTCTTTTATGAAACTTTGCATTCATTAAGTAGGCAATTTATTCCAACAAAAATAATTAAACAGACTACGCACCCGCCGTGGTACTCCGCAGCTCTAAAAAAGGTCTTGAATGAAAAAGCTAAGTTCTTCAGGAAATATAAAAAATATTTGAACACACACGACCACGAAACTTTTATACTGCTTAGAAAGCGAGCTAAGATAATGAAGTCCGAGTGCTATAGAAAATACATAGCCACCATTGAAAGCTCTATTGCTGATAATCCAAAAACTTTTTGGTCCTTCGTAAAGTCAAAACACAAAAGTAATGGTCTTCCAAGCAATATGACTTTCGAAAACACATTAGCGCATACAGGTGAAGGTATATGTGATTTATTTTCTAAATATTTTCGTTCAACCTTTCTTGATCATGATCCAAATTTACCATCAGCAACTATGCCAAACATTAGTCGCCCTCTTACCGACGCAGATATATCCTCTATTGAAATTAGTGCTTTTGATTTAGAGAGAAAACTCAAGGGCCTCGATACTAACAAATCGGCTGGACCCGATCACATTCCACCTATTTTATTGGCTAAATGCGCTAAGTCACTATCGTCGCCGTTAAAACTTTTGTTTCAAAGATCTATGAAGGAAGGTATCATGCCTACAATCTGGAAGTCCGCGTTTGTCACTCCCATACATAAGAAAGGCTCGAAGACTAATGTAGCCAACTATCGTCCTATCTCTAAGCTCTGTATTGTGGCTAAGGTTTTCGAAAAAATGGTCCAAGAACAGGTATATGCTGCTCTACAAATGCATTTCAGTCCAGCACAGCATGGCTTGCTCAAAGGAAGATCGACAGCTACGAAATTGATACTCCTAAACGAGTCTCTAACAAGAGCAATGGATGAGGGTATGCAAACTGATGTAATTTATACTGATTACAGTAAGGCATTTGACAGAATAGACCATAGCCTCCTTCTACAAAAGTTAGCTAGAGCAGGAATCCATGGAGACCTATATAGGTGGTTCACGTCGTATATAACTAACAGGACCCAGGCAGTTTTAGCCTGTAATTTCATTTCAGGATGGGTGGACATACCGAGTTGCGTTCCGCAGCGGTCTTTGTTGGGACCGTTACTTTTCATAATCTTTCTTTCTGATATTGATAGTTGCTTTCACCACTCGGATGTTTTAATATTTGCAGATGACATGAAGGTGTTTAAGTCCATAACTAATTTAAGTGACAGTTCTCTGCTGCAGGATGACCTTCATCGTCTTGATAGTTATTGTCGTGAAAACAAACTGGACTTGAATCCGAAAAAATGCGCTATAGTGTCCTTCACCCGCAAGAAAAACATAATTATTTTTAATTACTCTCTTAAGAGCCACCAGCTACAAAGGGAAGAATTCATCCGGGATCTGGGAGTAACCCATGATTCAAAACTACTCTTTGACGTTCATATTAGATCTATAGTCCATAAATCTTACAAAGCTTTGGGTTTTATTATGCGCATCTCGAGAGAGCTTAAAAACATTAAAACATTGAAGATTTTATTTTGTACGTTTGTGAGAAGTCACCTTGAATACGCATCTCAAGTTTGGAATCCTCGGTACGATGTGTATGTCAACAGTCTAGAAAAATTCAAAAAATATTTAAACGATATGTAAATTTCAAAAGTAACTGCGAAAAAGTTAGTTACCTGGAGTCGTGTCACAGGCATCACCTTCTCACCTTCTACCTCTCGAAAAGCGTCGCGAAATAGCTGATATAACCCTGCTGTACCGTATTATATCTGGTCAAATCGACTGTCCGCGGCTGCTTAGTCAACTAAATCTCTATGTTCCTAATAGATCAAGGCGTTTAAATCCAGTGTTTCATCTGGAAAAAGTCTCATCTAGGTATAGGCAGAACTCATTTTTGTGGAGGATGTGTAACGAATTTAATAGGCTGGCGAAAATTGGCGATCTTGACATCTTTAACTCATCGGCTCATAATCTGAGGGTAAAACTTAGTGCAGATTTTTTCAATTGTCAAGAGTAAATTTAAATTCTAGAATGTAGTATTAAGGTAGTTTTTAAGCTGTCATTTGTGTGCTTGCTCAAAATACTTTTTTCCTAAGCTGTTTCTAATAGTGGAGACTTAGAATTGGCCTTCTGTATGTTTAAATAATATGTTAATCGTTGTTATGTGCTGTTAGTCTTCCTAATATTAAATAATTAAATAAATAAATTATTTATTATCATATCACCATAGATTATTTCATCGAATTCAGTCATTTTCAATCCGACCCGGGGCCTTTATTCTGTTCATTACAGTTACTTGTTGCATTGACGCCTAGAATTATTGATACGCGTGCTTGCGTTAACTTGAAGCGACAATGAAAAGAAAACGATGCTTTCATGCAACTGTCATTATACTACAATGCATTTGCGGAATCTAAGCCCGGGCCGGCGACCTTGAGGATGCGGCTGGGATACTTTCGGTTATTGTGAAAGAGAAGTAGCCTAACAGTGAGCCCTGCTTAGGGGCTGATAGATAGAGGGTACCTATTTACTTTTATATGAAGCAAAATTATTAATTTTAGCAGCATTGTACTTTCCTTTATAACATAACATTTACATACAGGCACATACATTACTTCTGGCCCCACACTAGGATACCCTGTGTCGTGGGAACCAGAAATAGTGACGTCACAAACATGTAAACATTCAAGACCTGGGTTTCTTTTTTTTTTGTCCCCAGTCGGGATTCGCACCCGGGACCTCTCGCATCGTAGTCAGATGCGCTAACCGCTACACCACAGAGGTTGTCAAAGTGCGTATTTTTTATTCTGAGAAATGTTAGAATGTACATGAGATACTGAATGCTTGACGTACAAAGAAAGGAGTAAACATATTTAAAAATAAGAATGCTATCAGAATTTCAAGTACTGGTACGTTTTTCTAATAACATTAGTTAGAACACTAAAATGCGAATCAATCATCCGCAAATACGTTTATTTATGTGCGCCCGAACGAGCAGGCTTTACGACATAGGTATTATCTGTTTATAGAAGCTCATTAATAAGCTAATGGGAAAATGCCACTCATGATATTTTTTTCATGATTTCCAAGTATATTAAGGATTATTACGTATCCGGACAAACGTTATTTAGCCATAATAATTACGACCTACGACCTGTTCTCGGACCCACCAAATAAATAGAAAATATTATCATGAAAATCGGCCATGAAAGTCATAATGGAGGAGTTCGATGACAAAAACTGTGGCCCGAGATTTTTATATATTAGAATAATCTACTTATTTAATTATTCGACTAGTACAGCATTGCAGTCGTTAGCAAAATTATATTAGTACTTACTAAAGGTTTCACGCCGGTCGTCGCGAGACTAACTGAATAAATGAAATTGTCACAGTCACTTAATTAATTTTGAAAAGAAAGTAAAGAAACAATTTTTCCACCCACTGAGTTCACGAAACTTATTTCAAAATCACTTTAACTTTAGAACAGGTGCGAACTTTTTTTCCATGGACTCCTTACACTTGGAAAAAAAAACGAATTTTCGGGAGCGAAGTTTTTTACAGGCTGCCAGTATTATAACATTTTCTTTTTCAGGTAAGTTTCGTGCGCCCCGTTTGATTATCAGCGGCGGGCGGCTGGGCGCCTGGGCGGGTGCAAGGAGGCGAGTTTACTGGCAGGCTCGCGAGCGCGAACGTCCACCGAGCGCATGATCCGCAGTGATCCTGGTCGGTTTTCCATCTCTGCCATTTGTCACCCAAAAAGAAGTAATCGCATAGTTCTATTATACCTAGTTAAAATGTATACCTATATACCTGCGTCCGAAGACAAGGAGCTATACTCATCAATTCAAACGAATTTTACTACACGAAAACTTCGAATCGCTTGAAAAATTCTGCTCCTACGTTGTAAGTTACAAGCGGTGCTATTAAAAAATATGCAGTTTTTAAAGTTTTCGCGGTTTTATTGTTTCTTTGTTACACTACCGATATACTATTTTTAGTCAGACAACAAAGGTGCCTATGAAATGTAGAAAGACTGAAAAATTCTCACTTTTTTTAGCTTTACGGGATTATTATTGTGTTTTTTAAATAGTCGCTGTCCAAAGAAAGTGTGCCTCAAATTCCTTTGCAGCTTCAGAGACAATTTCACGAACGAAGATCGTCGCCGACATGATTCCAGCTTTGAATATGGCCTTTGTCTTGATAAACAGATAGATTAAAAATACAAAGCCGCCAAATGATACTAATGTCATAACCACAGAAGTCAGAAAATACTAGTCCGTTGGATTGGTTTTTTATTTATAAATGGAAAATACTTTTTAAAACTAAATTAACTCACTGCTTCCTCTTATTTATTTATAAATTTATTAGACTCGTCTTGCGGCATGACCTTGAAAATAACAAATGTTTTTGTACTTCTCTGAGAACATTGGGCCTCAGGAGGTTAATTTAGTCCCTTCTATATACATTTTACAAAATATAACATATCATTAGAATGTTTATTGTCAAATATCGGGTGCACAGATTTATAAATCAGCCTGGACCAAATCCGAAGAATCGCATGCATGCAATTTATCGTAACCATGATTTATTAGGTTAAACGAGAGTGACCGAAGTCTAGCATATCAATCACTCACCCTCCAGGAATGGTGATGATGGTTCATAAGTGCCACTTCAATCAAGCATATGACATAAGCACTCGCTTAACATGGTTTGAAACAACAGTTCTGCCTAATTTTATGTAAAATCCAATTTACAGGGTACCTACTATTAGATAATCTATTACATAGAAACATAATTTAACTGTCAAAGTATGGCCTACTCTTTATGTATGTTAGATGCTGGTGAGGGACGCACAACGTGATATCAGATTTGAGGCCTTCTAGTTTTTTTTTCAATGTGTTTTGGAAAGTTTTTTTTTAATTTAGTTAGATGATTTCCAGATAGATGAACATCTAAACAGTATGTTGTATTTACCCAGTGATTCAAGTGGGGCCACTGAAAATCTCACCCATGGAGAAATGCTCGTATGATTTCGTCATTCAAATCTTTAAAAAAAACAGCATATCCAACCCTTTATTTTTAAATTTTTGTTACAAAGTCGCATGTAGTCGATGTCTCATTTTGCATAAAACATTTTTATTCTCTTACTTTGTGAGGCAAAATAGCACATGAGCATAATGTGCTCTATTATTTCGCAACTACACCTTTACGATTTGCATAATGTCAAACTAAGCCCGGCTTGCAGCAGAACAATCTACACTATGAGGTATTTCTTTATCCAGGGGTGAGCTGTATCCAGTGAATAAGTCCATAAACCTCTTTGTACGGGCTAAGCACCGTGCATCGCTGCAAGTGCTGACATTGCATTTTCCAGACCACTGCTACCGTCGGCATTCGGCGCAAGCCGCTTAGCGAACAAACCCAACTTTAAGTGCAAAAATAATTTAATTCTGTGAAACAAATTAATTAAGTACATTTTCTTCGGGCACCGTCTAACATTAAACATCTCCTATGCGTCAGAACGAGGGCTACTTGTACATATACAGTCTTGCACATTTGCATTATATTTGCAGAGCCATAGATAAACTAAATAGTGTAGGTAGTTGATAATCCCACCAATCAGCTAAAAACTGAATTTGCGCTTCAAGCTTCAAACTAGAACTAAGAACCTAAAAACTAAACTTTGGCCTTTGCATCTAGAGGTTTATACAGCGTCTAGTGGCACCTTTACTTACACTACATTCGTGAAGGGACCTCTTGGAGCGCCTGGGACATTGTTTTAGATGTAGTAGGCTTGCCCAGCACCTATACTATCCTAACAGCTTAGTCGGCCTATCCCACAGGAAAGACAAGTCAATACGTGCGGAGCCAACCAAGCCTATTTTTAATAGCCATACCACCCGCTAACCTTCACCATTAGCGGGTGAAAACATCGTGAGGAATAATTCTGTGGCTGCAAGGAAAAGGGGCATGAGTCACATTTTTACTCAAAATGTCAATAATGCACATCCGAAAATATTCATAGTTCTCGTTAAGGAAAAAGGGCACAAGTGTCGACAGCTCAGTACATTCAAAATAACAAAGCAAAACAAAAATGAGGCATGAGTTTAGCCTGTGGTAACAAAAAAAAGCAGAAGTCGCCGATGTGACTCATGCCCCTTTTCCTTGCAGCCACAGAATTTAAATAGTTAACAAACAAAATATTCGTTTATCCTTGAATAGGACGAAAATATATTTTTCTCAAACATGCTTGGAAATTTGAGCATTATTTCGACAACCTTCTTCGAGATAAATCGAAATTGCTGTACTGGCCAATTACACGTAAGCAGCGGCCGGAAAAAGTTCTATGAAAATTCATAACTGTCGTGTTTTGCGGCCAAATAAATTACACAGGTTACCAAATACTTTTACTCCGAACATTGACAACTCCTTGAGGTAACTTATCAGAGGTTTTATTTAAATTTCGAACTAGCCTGCGATAGAAAGCTGGATCTAACCAACCTATTGAAAAAAAAAGAACACTTTAACGCGGCAAAAATTATTGTTGTTCGTTCGTGGTTCATCTGATTTTGAAAGTTTATTGAATTTAACAGAGTTCATAGTTTTAATTTCCGCGCATTATTTTGAGAAAAATCATACAAGCCTTGGCCACAACTAGGCATTGATGGACTCACGCATGTGTGCCTCGGCTTTGCCTCGGCCCACATTTCCACGACAATCCTCCACGTCCATCAATGCCTCTTTTGCTGGCCGCTACAGTAATGTATCTACTATTTACTAGACAAAAACCCAGCTTCGCTCGTGTCATCGTTTCCTATGTGTCGATATTTCACATTCAGTCGACCAGGATCCCCTAGCCTGATCCCCTACACCAGTAGATACCTATTTCTCTTAAATCTTATTCACCCAAAAAATAACTATCACGTCTCTGTCTCAAAATCAAAGAACTTAGACCATAGAGAGATCACAGTGGATAACAGAATACAAATCTGTGATACCTGTGACGAGTGATGGACGACATGACATCAACGTGACATTGAGGACTTTGACATGTTTACTTAGCAACGCCATCAATAGCAATTAATTCGTTCATGTTTATATTGAAAATACTCGATAATCCGAATTTTCCGCCTATAAGTTGTCGACTTGGATCGACAAATTTTTCACGATCTTTAATTTTATGTGCATTGCGTTCGAGTCTACCATAGACCGGTACGAAATTACTAACATAGATTTCCTTACCTAACCAGTAACTTGGTGCAAGTCGTCCGATCGGCAAAGCTCACATTCAATTCTACTATAAAAGCAAGTCACTCCAATCTAAGTTTGACGCAAGTTCCCCATTAAGGGGCTCCATCTAGTTCACAAACCCTACCAAGGAAAAAACATCGTATATTTTTACAAATACAATTTTCAAAAAGTGTCTCTACAATCTCTCAATAATAGCAAAATTAAATGTATTAATTTTTTTTAAAAACAAAAGGGTTTTTTTCCTGTAATTGCAGTATAAGACGATAGTATTTGCCCTTATGAATTTTCATTCCTTGAGCGTCAAAATATACTTTTTTTTGCGGCATATAAGAAATTCGATACCTCCACGACCTCCCGAGATAAAGGGTCTTGACAAACGGACTGACGGACGGACGGACCACAAAGTCATCCTGTAATGATTCCGTTTGTTTCCTTTTGATTTATTTATTTACATTTTTTGTACCTTACAGCGAATGCCAAATCGCTACTAAGTTAGTTAAATACAACATAGCATAATTAACTCAAATACCTACTAAAGATAAAAAAAGCCATTCAGATTGATGTACATCTATATTATCAATTTCGTTCGGGTCTACGGTAGACTCGAACGATATGCACACCAAATGAAAGAGCGTAAAAAAATAGTTGATCTGATTGTGAGTCGACAACATATGGGCGGAAAATTCGTATTATCGAGCAGCATCAATATAAAAATTATTAAATTCAACAATGGCGTTGCTAAGTAAACATGTCAATGTCATCATTGTTGTGTTAGTGTCACAAGTTTTCATTTTGAACTGTTATGGCCGGTTTACATTATTTTAGTGTTTAGGAGAGTGCTATAATACAATTAGAAAGGCAAGTGCATTAGTAGGGGAGACCAGGGATAGTTGACTAATTTTTTACTAAATGATACATATTTTTTGTGTTTTCATCCATACAGACAAAAAAATCGCATTAATGGATAGAAGAACTATTAAACTAATAAAAAACAACAAAACATAGTTCATTATTAAATATCATCATCATATTTAAATGCATTTTATAGAACATCAACTCTTAGTCAATCTACCCCGGAACCGGGGTAGATTGACTATATGCCCGGGGTAAGTAGACCTACGTACCAATAAGCAACAAATTATGAGAAGAGTCAAGTAATAAAACACTATTTTCAATTTAATTGAACTCTTTATTCAAAAACAATTATTATCAGGTACAGACATCTTTTATAAGTCTTTAACAAAACTATCAACTCTTAGTATTTAAACTTTTTAAACTAAAATCTTCTTCAGTTTCATTTTAAATCACACATAAATCTTTCCATAACTACTTATGAATGTAACATATTAATTCTTATTTATGTAACAATTTAAAATATTCTTACGCCACAAATTAAATGCACAGTTTTCATTGTTCTACTTAAATAATATCTAGTAATTTTATTTTTAAATACTTGTATTTTGTATTTAAAGTTTTATTAAACTAAACTCTTCTTCAGACTCATTTTAAATCACATATCAATCTTTGTATACTTAAAAAAATAAAAATAAAAACAGACAAGTTATCAGTCTTCATTATCAGAAATACAGTGTTTGCATTCAAAAAACATTAGATTACCTCTTACACATTTGGCATGAGCCCATCACTAACAAGTAAAGCACTGAATCTATTGTTTGCCAGAGAACGCCGATAGCGTAGGATTCAGTGCATTCTAAACAAATCATGCTCTCGTCATCTGAATCCACAGCATCGTTAATTCCATCGACAGTGTCATCAGCAACATTCCTTTACCCGTTCCTTTTCCTTACCCTTTTCTTTTCCTTTACCCTTCCATTTTCCTTTACCCCTACCTTTGCTTGTTTCTTTTCCTTTTTCTATTCTGTTTTTTGTATCTGTTCTTCTTTTATTCAAAGGTTCTCTATTGTTTTTCATATCTATAAGATTTTGTTTTTCAGGGGTGTCTGTATATATAGTACTTTTACGTTTCCGAGTATTTCTTCTATTATCTAAACGTGGCGCCGCTTTAGGAAAGGGTCTTATTTCTTCAAGTACTGCAAATGAAGTTGAGGGCAAGAATATATTTATTAAGAATCGAATAAACAGATAATTTTAAAGATATTTTAAACTCAAAATGTTATTGAGGTTGGTTGACTAATTATTCAACCAGCCCCGAAAGAAATTAGTCTACCAACCCCAAACGACATTTTAAGTTTCGATGGCATGGATAACCTACACACTGCAACCTAATAAAGAAATACCACATGAAATAATATCAATACGGACTCATAAAACACTCTGACTAATAGGCAAACGGTTAACATAAAATGTGTAGGTAGCAAATCAAAAAAATATGCAACACGAAAATATTACTTACATGGTATGAAAACAAATCACGGGTCACTGCTCGAAAACGGTTTGTGCCGGCGACGCGGCGCTACCGACGACTGAGCGGGGGGCGGAGAGTGATGCGCGGCTGCGCTGGGATGACGCAATACTCAAACCGTTGGCGAGTTTTTGGCGGTTAGTCTACCTACCCCTATAGTCAACCATCCCCGGTCTCCCCTACATTACTAGACGTTCGAGTGAACGTTTATATTTCTTCCAGTAGAGTGTCACTTCGTCGACGTCGCGAAATATGCGCTATCCTACTCAAAATACTATGAGTTTTAATGGAACACATAAGTACCTAAGTTTGATAATTCGAGTTAATGAAAACAACACGCACCCGTCACGAGTCACTTGCGCACTCTCCTAAAGTTCTCACTAAATTTTTAGTTTATACACAGATAAGTAACGAGGATAGTAACGCGCTCAGGTGTTACTGGATAGAACAATAGAAACCAATTCTATTTTGATTCTATTAGAACCGTACTATACCGTAAAACGTACTAAAGCAAGTGGCGCTTACACGTTTCTACAAAAGCACTCTCCTTAAGAAAGAAAGAAAGAAAGAAAGAAAGAAAGAAAGAAAGAAAGAAAGAAAGAAAGAAAGAAAGAAAGAAAGAAAGAAAGAAAGAAAGAAAGAAAGAAAGAAAGAAAGAAAGAAAGAAAGAAAGAAAGAAAGAAAGAACAAAAAAACACACACACAGAATGCGTAATAAAAAAATAACACAAAAAGCATAAAAAGCGTAAAAAAAAATAAACTGTACAACATGAAAATAATAATTTACATTTACATACAGGCACATACATTGCTTCTGGCCCCACACTAGGATACCCTGTGTCGTGGGAACCAGAAACAGCGACGTCACAAACATGTAAACATCCAAGACCTGGGATTTTTTTTTGTCCCCAGCCGGGATTTGAACCCGGGACCTCTCGCATGGTAGTCAGATGCGCTAACCACTACGCCCCAGAGGTCGTTAAAGGTTGAGCCCCCAAAATGGGCCCGATTCAGCATAATGTTGCAACAGAGTGTAAAGTAAAGCACTCTCCTAAACACTAAGATAATCTAAAGCGGCCCTTTGATCTAATTTGTTAACTTCATGGTGTGTGGAATACCGTGGCATCCAAAAAGGTTATTATAATCTGTGCCAACTGAGAAGGTGTAGTAAGTAATCTGTGGTGTTTTTCATTGACGGGAGCTCAGAAGAAGGTCCTTCTTCTGAGGGCGGGAGGGAAGACAATAATTTGAAATTGAGTTTTGGAAGGGTCTGAAAAATAATTGAAAAAGGAAATCAAAGTCATAAATTGATCTTTATTGTTTTGCTTAGTTAGGTACCAATAAACTTATTGAAATGAAAAAGCCACTAGATAAGAAAAATACCAAAAATTAAAATGATGAAGAAAAACATGTGGTCAATGCAAAACTAAAAGCTGTAAAGCCAAAGAGAGGGAGCTGTTTTTAGTTGATTAGCCAAGTGGATTCTACGTCTCATACGTCATTAGATTCACTAGCTGTTAACTAAATTCAATGTTGTTAAGTTTATGAAGGAAGCTCATTTAGTAGGTAATTTGTGATGAGGTACCCATGACAAAGTTATGATAAGTATCCGATTTTCGCCTTGCATTCCTTCGTGAGTAGCCAGAACATGTCCAAAAGAGCAAGATTGGCTATCCGTAATAGTGTGCTGGTTCCAATACTGATGTAAGCATGGTAGCGAGATTTGGGTATGGCAGAAGTCAGAAGAATCATGAAAGTAGGATTAGTGCAGTACAAATGAGATCCTTAAGAAATTGTGTGGTGTTACTTTGAATGACAGAATACGCAATAGTGTGATCAGAGACCGAGAATGTAGAGAAAGAGGATGTAGTGAGTGACTAGAATTGAAAAAAGGAATGTTGCGTTGGTTTGGAGATGTGGAGAGGATGAACGAAGAAAGACTGACAAAACAAATATATCGGGCGAATGTGAGTGGAAGGGCCGGTAAGGGACGCCCCAGTTGGACATACTTCGACCAAATAGGGGATGTATTAGCAAAGGGCAAGATGAAAAGTAATCGAAACCGATGTGGGTACATGCAACGACTAATGGATGTCGATGAAGCGAAAGTGATTTGTCAGGATAGTGGCAGGTGACAGTCCGTGGTCTCTGCCTACCCCTCTGGGATACAGGTGTGAGCTTATGTATCTGAATGTATTAAGATATTTATATCTACTGGTGGTTGATAAATACAGAGGCGTCACCATATAAAAAAACATAGTGGAATATTATTTTGCGTCTACATTTTACCCGAGCGAAGCCGGGTTTTCGTCTAGTAACCCTATAAAACAGAAAAGTGGAAAAGGTGAAATCACGGACCAGGGTAAAGTCACTGGTTGTGCCGTTCGAGATTATACAGGGTGGAATTTTGTAATGCCACCTGAAGGGGAAGTACTCGTAATACTATAGATAAAAAAATTTACTCAAAGAAAACATTCCTTTATTTTTAAAAAGAATAGAAAAGATTTTTAAAAATTCGCTTGCCGCACCCGGTAATCGACCCAACTAAAATCTGTGAAAGTTGCACCCTGTACTTTTATTGCAGCGATCGTTAGGGTCCATTAAAATCTCTCTAACAAACTTCATAAATTAAATGAAAGGAAAACAATGAAATCTTAAAATTGTTTTAATTATTTACACAAAATGGTAAACTAACTAATTAATTGCTCGAAATGGGCTCCATTTTCTTGGATACACAAATTTATTCTTCTAACGAATTAATTTCTAGTAACCTTTAATAACGTGTTGTGGTGAATGTTATAAATCGTATTCTGAACCTCAACTCTCAACTCGTTTACATTCTCATAAGATTTAAAGTAAATTTGATTTTCTTCATAAAAATCTAAAGGGATGAGATCTGGTGATCGTGCAAATGAGCGTTTTTCCTTATGTCAAATTTAGTTCTAAAAGAATCCCTAGGTGGCGCTGCCGTACCGTAACAATAAACGTCAAAGCAAAAAATAATGCTATGGTTCTGTGAAATTTGTGATGGTTGATTAAGGAAAAACAAAAATGCTGTTGTCGTTTGGTGATAAGTGCGATTTTGGATATTTTGGAGTCTTTGTTGTGGATTGTGGGTTTGAATTTTTATTTTTATTACGAGAAACCTCGTCCGAATAGCAACCCTGGTTCCTTCTCTTGTTTAGTGATCTGTGGACTGACTTTGACATTGATTGCAATGAATCACAAATTCGTATGAAGAAACAGCGGTGGTGGCGTAGTGGGGTTGACCCTTGCTTCTCGATCACGAGGGTCTGGGTTCGAACCACGCATGTACCAATGACTTTTAGTTACGTACATTTGTTTGTACAGCAACACCATTCGCTGATAAATTGTGCCCGGATAACGGCGACAGGCTTGCCACTTGTCACGTTTGGGACCTAATAAACTCGGCAAAACGTGGGTCCAGTTTTAGAGACTGGTGCCTCTGCCTACCCCTTCGGGGATAACGGGCGTGAGTTTATTATTTTATTATTTTTATAAACGAATGGCGCCATCTAGTGTATCTCAAGGAACTAAGAAAAAAAAGAAAGGAAAAACGCTCATTGCAATCGTCTTATCTAAATAGCAATTCGTCATTTTAATGGATAAATGACGTCAATGATAATTATTAATTAATAACATAAGTAAACATAAAGAAACGGATCTTTGAGTGAGAACTTGACCCATTGAATTAATAATTTAAGATTTCATTGTTTTACTTTCATTTAATTTATGAAATTTGTTAGAGACATTTCATCCTTATAATTGACCCTAACGATCGATGTAATAAAAGTACAAGATGCAACTTACACAGATTTTAGTCAGTTCGATTACCGGATGCGGAAAGTGAATTTTTAAAAATCTTTGAATGCAGTTTTCTTTCTTTTCAAAAATAAAGGAATGTTTTCTCTGAGTAAAATTTTCTATCTACAGTATTAAGAGTACTTCCCCTTCAGATGGCATTACAAAATTCCACCCTGTATAGGGAAAACGGTTGACTAGGTAAATATAAAACCTAGCTAGATCTATTTAATGTCCCCGAAACCCCAACATAATAACATTTCATCGAAGTAGTAAGATCCCTTTGCTGCTTTGTTCTTATGATTTTCAAGTATTGCACGTTTACAGTAGGTAGTAGGATTCAGTAGTTTTCCTTTATTTGTTTCGAGAAAACTAGCTCCTTATAAGTTCTTCATTTTGCTCTAATTTTAATGGCAACTCCGACTCTTTACATCTACATAGTAGAGAAAGATTGTAATTATCTTAAGTAATTTAGTTGTCTAGACTGTAAGTGTAGTGCCGTTAAAACTAACTCGAGCAAAGCAAACAACAAAGTCGGTAGGTACATTATAAACTTCAAAATCCTGCGTTTTGCGGAAATTGAACTCGCACACATGCTACAGCAGTTACAGTAGGTACCTACTCGTCAAATGAGATCATCATCAACCCATTATATCCCCACCGAGGGACACGGGTCTCTTCCCTGAGGAAGGTATAGGCCATACTCCACCACGAGGGCCAAGTCCGGAATGGTGGAGGCTTGTAAGACTCTGTCAAAAGTTTTCAAGCCGCCCTAAAACCTCTGACTTAGCTTAACGACTGTCATCTATCGACGGCAGCCGGCACCAACTACTTAAAGTGCCTTGCGAAACACGGAACCGCTCAGAAAAATGCCGCGCCATCTGTTGCTTAACCGTCGTGATCGTTTAAGATCACTCAGGTGGCCGAGGCTATGAGCGATTCACTACTAGGTAGCTACCTGCTTGTGTCTCATATGCAATTCTGCATATGTCTAGCAACCAATTATATTAATTGCTAGCAAATATAGAACGACATGCTGAAATTGAGCTGATGTTAAGTAGAACCTCTAGGCTATTTAGGACAAATCGCCTTATGTAGGTAGGTATATCCCCTTACATGCCACGGCAGTACGCGTCAAATAAGATACAGTAAATAGGTACAATGCCAATACTTCGAAACAAGAGTTTCCTCAACGCTTTGACTTCAACGTTTGGTATCCGTCCGATTTACATACAATTTCATTTAAGACATTCATTCATCCAATCTGCGTAATCTCTCGTAAGTATTTCGCTCTTTGACGTCAGAATTAAGCTAAACTGACCCTTGGATTCACTGAACATACAAACTGAGGTAGAACCCCAACTCAGCCATAGATAAATCAGTTGTTATCATTGATACTTTCTCACTCACTAAAGAAACTTATGTTCAAGATTATTATTTTTTACTGGACCGATTGGAATTGTCCTAAATATTTTTTTAAGTCATATGATTTTAAATGTCGCTGATTTCTAATAATTTGCCACAAATATTTCCTAGCCGAGTACCTAATTACGAGCTATAGTTTTGTCTCTAGTCGCACCGCTCCCATTACCCGCTGGCTCCCATTACCCCCTGTTACCCTACACATACACATACATACCTCAGCACTTGAAATTTCTAATGCCCTGTGGGTACGTCTATCTCTCCGAGAGAAAATCACTATATTATATAGGTATTCGTGGTACTATAACAGTATTATATTATAGTACCATGAATACCATGACTCGACTCTAATAAATAAATAAAATTAAAAAAATAGACTGTATCATTGCTTACAAAAATTTTAGCTTTACATGGTTTGATTTCTGAACTAAAACTTTTGTGACTTTCGTTGCAAGTGACTTTCGTGCAACCGACGACAAGAGTTCTGTAATACTGTTCCTCATCTAATGGTCCTTCTCACCTAATGGTGAGAATATAGAGCTCTTCAAATAAGAGTAAAATCATGTTGAACTCTTCCGACGAACATTTAACTACACAAGTGATTTCGGAATTAAGTTAATGTTTGATTTGTTCAATAAAATTTTATTCATGTTTTTTTTCTGAGATCTCTGGTGCCGTTGATCTTAAAACCTTGTGTTCAGTGGACATTATTAACATTATTTTATTTGGTTATTATTAATTTTCTTGTTTTCTACACATTGGTAGAACTTTTAAAGTGGAAATCTTCTTCTTCTACCAGCCTTCTTCCCAGTTTAGTTCTAAGCTCTAGGCTCTCCTAGCCGCTTTTCTCCAGGCCTGGCGATTCTGGGTCGTCCTTGGGTCAGTGCCGGATTTTTTCAGGCTTCTCGGTGCTGGCTCAAGCTCAAGGACTTTTCTAGTCATGTGATCTGCAGGTCTCCTCATGATGACGTGGCCATACCATCGCAGTCGTGTTTCTGCTAGTTTTTCTTCAATAGGTGTAATTTTGAAAGTTCCTCTTATATAGCGATTTGGCACCTTGTCTAGAAGTGTGACTCCCGCAGAACATCTGAGCATTCTCATTTCTCTACGGCTTTTTTTTTAAAGTGGACTTTTAAAGTCGAAATACCTATCATAAAATTATATAATCCCGTTTGTTAAACACAAACACTACATGAAGTGCCTCAGGGATTGCGCATTTAAAGGACACCCTGTATATTATTATTGTTTGATTGATATATTTATTTCAGAATAGATTGACCCATATAAAAATATTAGTACCTACTAGGAAAACTTAGCCTAGGTATATTATTACTACTCCCTGCTGATTATTAATTTTCTTTTACTATTAGGTTAGGAACGGCACGTAGTTTAATTAAATAAATACATACAAAGTACTTACTTTACTTTTTTACTTTTTCATATTAGTCTTCATTCAGTGTGATTTTGGTAACTTTCTTTGTTTGTATCTTGCTCTTTCGACACAGATATAACTTTATGATTTTTAGGTGATTATCAATAACAAAAATTTTTTTGCTTCAGTACATAACCACATCTGAGTCGGATTTAACTGTACAAATCAACACCCTGTATAAGACCTTTTTTATATAATACTAGCTGTTGCCCGCGACTACGTCCGCGTGGGCTTTAGTTGAGTAAAGTGTTTGCAAATAAGATCTCCGCTGCTCACAGTTTTCGATACCTTTTTTTTTGTTAACGTGGTGAAATGCTGTTGCGCACCATAACCGCCACCCTTGGGGGAGGGCGATGGCCGTGTGTCGGACTCTCCTCTCCTAATAATAGGAGAGGCATACCTCCTAAAATACCCCGGGGGCCGTCCTGTCGCTCGTGCAATGGGGCGCCGCCGGATCTCGCAAGTGGTGTGAAACCACAACGCGAATGCGACCGCGGCGCCCCGGCGATGTCGACCCGACTCGCAAGGAGTCGGGCCCACCCTCTCTGGAGAAGGGGCATGGGCCCCCCCACCCCCTTCTCCCCCAACCTGCCGTCTGTGACCCTCCCTCAATCGGCAGCGCAAGGTCCGCGCAACGTCCCCCGCGCCACCGGCTCTCCCGGCGGAGAGGCGCGAGCTCCCCGAGCCTCCAGCTACCGAGGACCCGTTGTGGCCCTCTGCCCGGGTCCTCGGCCCATCAATAGTCCCTCCCAAAGAAGCACCCCTCGGGCAGAGACCATATGGGGTGACCAGCCCCTGGTCCCTGGCTTACCGCCTGCAGTATCCGTCCCTTAGGCCCGGCTTGCGGATCTCCCCCCCCCCCACCCTCCCCCCCTCCCCCCCAGCCCCTCCAGCCCTCCTCCATGCCTTGTGCTGAACAGAGGGACATAGAGGAGGGCCCCCACCGTGTGTTTTTTATAGAGGTTGTCTCCTCGCGGCCCGAAGGCCCCCGGCCCCGCTCAATGTGGGGTTACGGGTGATTTTCGATACCTAGATCATTTTCATCAAGTAAAGCTTGCGAAAAATTCCTTCAAAATAGTCTATCAAACGATACATCAAAGTCAAAATAAAAAAAGTCTGTCGCCAACAGTAGAAGAAACCTCATCTTCTACTGTTGGCGATAGAATTTTTTTATTGTTTAGTTTTCTTTTTTAGATATACCAGTATTGTTTGTTTAAGGTAGGTACCCGAAACCGCCGTGCGTGCACGCAACGGACTAATGAATGTCGACGAAGCGAAAATGATTTCTCAGGATTGCGGTAGGTGGCAGTCCCGTCTCTGTCCACCGCTCTGGGATACAGGCAGGCGTGAGCTTATGTATATGTCGCAGTAAAGTAGTTAAATCAGAGAGTCAACTGAATCTCTAGACAGTCAATCAAAGATTGATATTCAATCAAGTCGCTAGCATTTTGATTTAAATAAAGCAGCGTCGAAAACGTTTAACTATCTAACTGACCGAAAGCCATCATGTTGATTTAATCATGTAAAACAAGATGGCGGTCACGACAACAGCTGATTACTTTTAGAGTCTTTCTTTTGGCAAACGTTGCGCAGTGTGTGTGAGTGGTGTTTTGTTTCTAATTATGGTCTTTGGTGAAATTGTAAACATGTTGTCGACTCCGCCACGATTATTTTCATTTGTTATTGTTATTTCGGTGTCATCGTGAAGAAGTTACGTGTTTTGTTTTGTTGTGAATGGTTACTCAGCAAAATTAAGAAGAAGAGTCTTGTTTTCGTAGCGAGTTTCCAATCAAATATCTTGGTCACCCTACCAAAGTTGAAATACCTAGGAACGTTTAGGAAACTCGTTGAACGTTTCGTTCACTCACTTGTCTGACGGAACTTTAGCGATTTGATTGAATATCGATCTTTGATTGAATGTCTAGAGATTCAATTGACTCTCTGATTTAACTACTTTACTGCGACATATATATGTAGGTAATGTTTGTTTACTGTCATTTTATCAACGATTTAATATATATTCTTTCAGTTTGTGTTCATATCGAGTGTCATAGTAAAGTGTGAAATGAACATAGTGGATTACAGTTAAAAATTTTATTTTAGAAAAGTAATGGCACTCATACGGTGCTTAATACTTACTAACATGACTGGGCTGCTCGGGTAAAGTAGGTACGTAATGCCTTGCTCAAATTATTATTCTAATTCTTTTCACAATATTAAAATGAGGGCAATTCTTATCTGGTTTCTAGACCACCAGAGGGGCTCGAATTAAGTGAAATTAACTGACAATTTGTATGCAAAAGCGCCTTTTGTGCGGCGCGTTTTTTGAGATTTTAAATTGCTTTATTTTAATAATTATAATCTCGGTTTGTCACACACGAAAACGGCACAGCGCGTCCATGCGATTCTCCTCATTGTGCGGCGTTAATTAATCTCTCTGTGGGCTTCACAACTTTATTACGGATAGAGTAGATATTTACTAGGTGAACGAGTATTGTTGTACTTCATAAATCATATTAATTAAACCTGGGTTTTAAATCGTTCTTTTCAAGGTTTCTTCATCACGCAACTAATTTAATGGAAAATAATAATAATAAAAAAAAGAAAAACTCACGCCCGTTATCCCCGAAGGGGTAGGCAGAGGCACCAGTCTCTAGAACTGGGCCCACGTTTTGCCGAGTTTATTAGGTCCCAAACGTGACAAGTGGCAAGCCTGTCGCCGTTATCCGGGCACAATTTATCAGCGAATGGTGAATAATAATACTATGTAATAATAAGGCACTGATTTAATGCGGCATTTGTTTACAGTAGTTTTGGTAAGTTGAAAATTACGAAATGTATATTTAGTAACAAGTTGGCAGTTAAAACTTAGCAGTAGGACAAAAATGAATGGTTACAAAAATGAGTCGTAGAAAATAATAAAATAAGACATGAAATAAATACTGACCAATGAAAACGCTAAATGGGCAGTTACGAGTGGGCAGTTGACAAATTATCGGAATTAGTCGGTAAGAAATATCAATAGGCAGTATGTAGCTTCTTACATATTCAAACTAACACGCTCCTACGCGCTCCGGTACGCTACGCGCTTCGTCGCACATAATATTGAGTATATTTTTGTTGTTACAGATTGAAATGATTAAAATCGATTCAAATTCAGGTGTCTCAGCTCCCTCCGTGTGGAGTTTCTGGTCTTCCATCGGACGCGTCCCCCGGGTGGCGGATAGGGGAACGCCCTCCAGATATGGAGGGTACCGGCTTCGGCCGGCGCGGACCAAAACCAGAGGGAGGGGGACGTCCAGTGGCTTGCGCTGCTGGATGTCCCGCGGGGTCCAGCATGGGCACCGCACCCGTAACCCCACATTGAGCGGGGCCGGGGGCCTTCGGGCCGCGAGGAGACAACCTCTATAAAAAACACACGGTGGGAGCCCTCTCTATGTCCCTCTGTCCAGCAGAGGGCATGGAAGAGGGCTGGAGGGGCGGGGAGGGGCGCGAGTTCCGCAAGCCGGGCCTAAGAGAGGGATACTGCAGGCGGTAAGCCAGGGACCAGGGACTGGGCACCCCATATGGTCTCTGGCCGAGGGGTGTTTTTATGGGATCGCAAATAGATGGGCCGAGGATCCGGGCAGAGGGCCACAACGGGTCCTCGGTAGCTGGAGGCTTGGGGACCTCGCGCCTCTCCGCCGGGAGAGCCGGTGGCGCGGGGGACGCTGAGCGGACCTTGCGCCGCCGGTTGAGGGAGGGTCACAGACGGCAGGTTGGGGGACCTGCCGTCCGATATCGTGACGGGAGAAGGGGGTGGCGGGCCCATGCCCCTTCTCCAGTGAGGGTGGGCCCGACTCCGTGCGAGTCGGGTCGACGTCGCCGGGGCGCCGCTGTCGCATTCGCGTTGTGGTTTCACACCACTTGCGAGATCCGGCGGCGTCCCATTGCACGAGCGACAGGACGACCCCCGGGGTGTTTTAGGAGGTATGCCTCTCCTATTATAAGGAGAGGAGAGTCCGACACACGGCTGTCGCCCTCCCCCAAGGGTGGCGGTTATGGTGTGGTGCACAAAGCATTTCACCCCGTTAACAAAAAAAAAAAGGTGTCTCAGCTCCTTTAAGCGGTCCACTCAAAGCCCGATCTGCAGGGCCTGCTTGCAGGCACTGCCACGTTACTGCCGCAGGATTGATAGACACACATGTCCCTGCAAATCATTTCACGCCTGAACACCTTAGTGACTGGACGTACATTCGATATTTACCGCTAGTTGCGTAGATATGGTTCCAGTGTTATCAAAACATAAAAATTAACATATTTGCTTGCATGTAAATGTTTATATTAAGATAAATGTTTACATTGATTTCTGGCTACATACAAGGTTGCTACATATTATAAAATTTCCCATATCTCCACACTTTTTTTTCACGGGGTATTTTAAGCTACACCCAATAGAGATACAATATTATTATGTATGACACAAACAAAACTACTTTATCTTTCTTGGCAACAAGGCTTTCCAAAGGAAGGATTACGAAAAAGGAATCAGAATCATGAAAGATAGAAAAATAAGATAATTGGGTACCTCTAAAAGTAAATTTAATAAATCTAATATATAAAGTTCTCGTGTCACACATACTCCTCCAAAACGGCTTGACCGATTTTGATGAAATTTTATATGTATATTCGGTAGGTCTGAGAATAGGTAGTTATCTATTTTTTCACAGCCCTACTAAGTGAAAAAATATATATTTGGGGAGTCCGTTTTCAGCCATCATGGCGTAAAGTTCAATTTTTTGTAACAAATGTTTTCCGAACATCCGTTAGGGCTAAAGTTTCGTACAGGCCCTGTAAAAATAAATATATAATAATAAATATATATTTGGCAAAACAACGTTTGCCGCGTCAAATAGTAATTGTAATACATATTATTATGAGTTCAGTCCTTAGAAGAAGTCCTTTTTCTGAGGTTCAGTCAGTGGCAAAAACGTAAAACTTTGACTTTCTTTTTTTTTAAGTCACACACAGACCACACAGATTGAACAAATCGGCTCGATTGCCACATACATGGCCCTGCTTGTAGAATGTGGAGTGGGGAAATCGGCTTGTCGGGTGGCAGGACGACTCTGCGGCCCTGCGGCAGGGCCTGCCACCCGACAAGCCGATTTCCCCACTCCACATTCTACAAGCAGGGCCATGTATGTGGCAATCGAGCCGATTTGTTCAATCTGTTTGGTCTGTTTGCGACTTAAAAAAAAAAGAAAGTCAAATTTTTACGTTTTTGCCTCTGAATGAACTCATAATACCTAATAAATTACAATTACAATTACTAGCTGACGCGGCAAGCGTTGTTTTGCCAAATATATTTTTTTTCACTTAGTAGGGCTGTGAAAAAATAGATAACTACCTATTCTCAGACCTACCGAATATACATATAAAATTTCATCAAAATCGGTCAAGCCGTTTCGGAGGAGTATGTGTGACACAAGAACTTTATATATTAGATTTATTAAATTTACTTTTAGAGGTATCTAATTATCTTATTTTTCTATATTTCATGATTCTGATTCCTTTTTCGTAATCCTTCCTTTGGAAAGCCTAATTGCCAAGAAAGATAAAGTAGTTTTGTTTGTGTCATACATAATAATATTGTATCTCTATTGGGTGTAGCTTAACAAAATATCCCGTGAAAAAAAAGTGTGGAGAGCCATGGGACATTTTATAATATGTAGCCAGAAATCAATGTAAACATTTATCTTAATATAAACATTTACATGCAAGCAAATATGTTAATTTTTATGCTTTGATAACACTGGAACCATATCTGCGCAATCAGCGGTAAATATCGAATGTACGTCCAGTCACTAAGGTGTTCAGGCGTGAAATGATTTGCAGGGACATGTGTGTCTATCAACCCTGCGGCAGTAGCGTGGCAGTGCCTGCAAGCAGGCCCTGCAGATCGGGCTTTGAGTGGGCCGCTTTATCTAACTGCCCATTCCATCATTTTCCGTCCATTTATTTATTAGTCTGCTTACGTATTTTTAGTACCTGCTGACATTCTAAAACGAAATTACCTACCGTTCAATTTATTCTTTATTACTCTCGGCATATAATTAAAGCGGCAGTTCAATATTTGAGTTATGGTAGGTAAAAAAATAAAAAAACGCAAGTTTGCAAACTAGGTAGTTTAGCAGTAAAAACTGAGCAGTAAACTAAATAAAAATGAGTCACAAAATATTTTAAACGGGCAGTTAAATAAATGCAGAGCAGTGCGGTTAAGCGCGTACAGATAACAAATCGTAATTGGTTAGTAATAAATTTTATTTTAAGCAGTTCTATAAACGATGAGGCTGTAAAATATATTCCTTGTATATTTTAGCATTGAAGGTCAAGAAGGGAAAAAATATGAAGCATAACCATGTTAACCATGCATCATTTTTTTTCCTTCTTCACAGTAAATGCTGAACATGAACACATTAGGTAATGTGTTCTTGTATTTCATTAGGTAATGTTCTTTAGTTTTACTCTCCGACCATTTAAAACCTTAGTTTTTACATGGTCGGAGAGTAAAACTAAAGAACATTACGACAATCTGTAAGTATTTATAATTTGGCATTAGGATACATGTTAAAATTAGGATACATAAACTTTAAATATACAAACTCGAAAAATACAAACGCTTTAAACTCCGCCGCTTTTAACAAAAGTTTACCTCTCTTTTCAATCAAAGTGACGTTCGGATGCTATGCTACCGGCTACCGCTCACTGTGAATGAGCGTTTTTTCCTTATGTCAAATTTAGTTCTAAAATAATCCCTAGGTGGCGCTGCCGTACCGTAATAATAAACGTCAAAGCAAAAAATAATACTATGGTTCTGTGTAATTTGTGATGGTTGATTACGGAAAAACAAAAATACTGTTGTCGTTTGGTGATAAGTGCGATTTTGGATATTTTGGAGTCTTTGCTGTGGATTGTGGGTTTGAGTTTTTATTTTTATTACGAGAAACCTCGTCCGAATAGCAACCCTGGTTCCTTCTCTTGTTTAGTAATCTGTGGACTAACTTTGACATTGATTGCTACGAATCACAATTTTGTACGTAGAAACGAATAACGCCATCTAGATTATCTCAAGGAACTAAGAAAAAAAAGAAAGGAAAAACGCTCTTAGGGTGGGTCGCTCTAGTATGGAAAAAAAAAATTTTGATGAATCAAATTCTAATAGTGATATTAAGTTGTTGTGTAATATTAAAAGAAGTTTTAGCTAAAAAACGGATTATTAAACATACATCTTCATGCCGCGCATGCGCTCCAAAATTATACGTTTTTGAAAAAAACACGTATTACTAAATGACGTGTTCTTTATTAGAAAAGACTTAAAATATTATTGAAACATAATAAATATTTTATGAAAGACATACTTTAACGTTTAAAACAAAAATACTTAAGTAAATACACATGAAGGTCACCAAAAAAATATCTATTTTTATACAAAAAATCCCGCTTACTATCAAATTTCAGCATAACTTTTCTTGAAGCAAGTTTTGAATAAATCATGTCGTCTCTTGTTTTTTTTATCACATGTTGACATTGTAGCATCTGTCACTATCTTTACACTTCGTTCAACCGCTTGTGTATGGCAAGGCAACCTAAAAAACAACATGCTTTCGTTACCTTTTTACTCTATTATCTGAATAAGTTCGTCATACGTTTGATTGCTTAGAAAAGGTGGATTATAATTTATCTATAACGATATCTGATGAAAGTTTGTCGCAGCATCAGCTCTCCTGGATACTCCATACTCCAAATTTGTTACAACACCAGGTGTAGGTATAGATGTAGGTTCCTGAGGTGGAAGGTAAGGGCTCTTCTATATTTTTGTGTAGCTTTTCCGGAAATAAAACACTTGTATCAGAATCACTACGTGTCGATAACATTAATTCTTGCTCTGCCATTTTGGATGGGTTGTTATCGCTCTTCAGACAGATTTTTGTTGAAGCTTGCTTTCGAACAAACTTTTTTTGTAAACTTTTTGTTCCATTGCGATCAATGCCGCTGATTTTCCTTTTCTCTCACCCCGTTGATCAATCAAATAGTCGTGTTCCTCTTATGGAACTTTAACTTGTTTGGAACAATTCACTGACTTAATAACCTACATTTGGGTGAACAAATATCGAACGAAATTTCGCTTTGCTGCAAGAACTTAGTTTTTTTCTCAGTTCACAACCTTTTCAGCGATCTTTATATACAAAAAAGGATTGCTGTTCGTTAGTCTCTCTAAAACTCGAGAACGGCTAGACCGATTTGGCTGATTTTTTGTTTTTTATATTTCTAGAATTCCAGGAAAGGTTTAAATGGTGAAAAAAATATGGAAAAATTACGAAAACTTTGGCGGTACGAAGTTTGCCGGGACAGCTAGTTTGATAATATTTTTGCATTTGGAATGATAAGCTTTCAGGAGCTGAATGACTCTTGTATGCAAGACTACAGGGCTTGATGCCTTTTATCATACTCCTTCAACTTTCTGGGTTACAATTTCGAGAAACGCGGGCTCTTTTTTACTGCTATTTTTAATTTTCACCTGTAGTCTATACCACTCGTAACATTTCATGACATCCTGGTATGTTTTCTCTTATATCTTAAATAGTTCCCACTATAGAGCATTATAATACTGTCTGTTATTTGCCATGATAGAAAAATTTCACTTCCAAGTTCTGAAACGAAAATTACACAATTTACAATTTCATAAGATTTCACCCGAAACTAGTCACATTTATACATGAATTCTCTGAATGTGTTTACCTCAAAAAAATCTTCTTTTAATGAACAACACAGTTTATATAACAAAAGTAACGTGTATTTCAATTAATACTAATCAAAACATTGAAATATACCCAACGTCAAACGCGTAACTTAAGGTGTAAAAGTGGGAACTTGAACTTTATTTTTCAAAACTTGAATGGCGTTGCGCGGGCTGTTCCACTTAAAATAATTCAATAATATTTTACAGGATTTATAACGATACCCCACGTCACCTTTTTTTTTGCTATTAGAAATCGATTACTTAAAAAAAAATGTTTTGACCCAGCCTACTGCCCATTCCAACCGTTTTACTGCTCATTAATTTATTAAACTACTTGAGTAATTTTTGCACTGACATTGAATGATGAAATAACAGACCAATATTTTTATTAATGTTTTACTGACTCACTTAATTTACTAACCGCCGAAAACTTAAATGACTGCCCATTCAATTTTTCAACTGATCATGATAACTTGTGTATTGTTTAGATAACAGCTGTAAAAATTAATTCCCTTTTTCAAAATCTTGTCATAGAACTTTTTTGAAAATACTCTGTGGCCGAGGGCCCAGGCCCAGCAGTCTAATCGCGCACTGGCAATACTGCGATAGTCTGCGATATAGCAAAAAAAAAAAAGTCAAAACAAGTTTTGAGTTGTCGTCGTTCTCATAACTTTTGATGTTTATTTATTTAGAGCTTTTACCGTAAATTGGCTTAAAGTAGTTTTTAGTTCGCATAAAGTTTGTGAGCCTCACAAAGTGGAAATATTGAGTAGAAATCAAAAACACTTGAAGTGATTTACAAAGTGTTGAAATGGATCAAAATCAGGAAAACTATGTCAACAATTTTGCCGTATCATTTGCGGATAATAGAGTAAGCAAACCACTTCTAAATATAATAGATAGATAGAGAACACTTTATTGTACATAAAAAAGAAGATATAATAATAATTGTGATGCCCTTGCCTTACTGTCATAAAGAAAGAGAAGAAATAATAATTGCACAATAAAACTTAGCAGTAGGTAGTACCTAAAGATATACAGTAAATCGTTGAGTTATCCAACTAATAGGGGGACATGGGCTTCGGATAATCGGTTTATTCGAATAATCGAAGTCACTATAATATTATGTGTTTTAATTACCAACAAAAGCCCTATTTATAATAATTTCAATCACATTTATTGTTATGTCAAGTAGAAATCAAACTTATTTTCAAACGTGAACATGCTGTACAATAAGGTAGGTATGTACCTGTACACAACTTTTCGTCAGAAAAGGTACTGGGAAGAAGTGCGATATAAGGTTTGTAGCCAGTTCGTTAAGCGGTCAGTCTGATGACCGACAATCACATAATCAACATTCTACTGTAGTACACTTTTTTAATTAAACTTAAATAGACAGAAACAGAATCAATACTCTTACTTTGTCAGTTCTTATTGGATACAAATTTACAATCTTGTTTATAAAAATGATTCCTCTAAAACATTCCTCAGAAGCAGTTTCATTATAACTACCAGATTTTATTTTTCTTTGATCAAAATTAAAAATGAGATAGATAGATAATAGAAAACACTAACTATGGTATAATATAAAAAAGGAGATTACTGTGTATTTCTTAATCTAAGAGTACACATGCCCTTTGATCTTTAAATGTACCATTGATCGAAGAGAGACAAAATTGGTTTAATACGCAGAAATTAATACCACATACTATTACTAACATAAACTACTATTGATTTGTTAATAAATGAGAATAAAATTTCCCACAAGAATTTTGTATTCACATACATAAAAACTTACAAAAAATTTCACCACAAAACCTGTATGTAAACAAAGCGAGTGGAGCCATATATTAATTACTGTTTATAAAATACTTCTGTTGAAATCAAGTTACATAAATACATACATTGAAACAGGAAGCCCAGCTTGGCTTTTAGCACACAAGAAAAATTACAATATACACAATCTGTACCTACACAAACCAAACCTTTTGGCTCCTTGCTTTATTTTGTAGAGAAAAGCCTTTGTGTGGTTCTGTAATAGAAAATGTAAGTATGAGATTGTGAAACTTATTTATATAACTATTAATAATCTACAGGATCTTACCTTTTTTAGTGTAGTTTCGTCAGCTGTATTTGCCATATTTATTTCAAGATTTTTTCTATAGTACCTCTGCAGTATGCCTAGGCTAGGCATTCATCATCAACCCATTATGCCCCTTCCAAGGGGCATGGGTCTCTTCCCTGAGGAAGGTATAGGCCATACTCCACCACAAAGGCCTAGTCCGGATTGGTGGAGGCTTGTAAGACTAGTGGCTGCTTACTCACAGAAGTTTTCAAGCCGCCCTAAGGCCTCTGACTTGGCTTAACAACTGCCATCTATCGACGACAGCTGGCACCAACTGCTTAATGTGCCTTGCGAAGCGCATTTAGGCATAAAATTGGGTAAATAGTAGACCAAGATGAAGGGATTTACTTATGTTTATTAAATGTCAAAGAAATAGGAAAGTAGATTTTATTTTAAACATTTTGAGTATTTTAGAGCTGTGTAAAGTTATTGTAACTTTTATACAGAACACAATCACATGTACAGATCTGAAAATAGGATACCCTGTGCTATTTTAGCAGTTCCTCTCAATCTACAGGTAGTCACATTCTGCTAGTACTGGCACAGATTTCTTATTAAATTAAATTATTAAAGGCTGGTAACAGGTAGAATCGTTAATAGGATCAAGGCACTTGTATTGTCAACGTAAAACAGGTGAGATTTCTAGTGATTCAGTACTACAAGTAAGAGTGTTCTGTGTTCAGTACCATTTTACTCTGTTACAAGAATGTTTGTCACATGAATTATAACTACATAAAAATGCAAGGTCTACGACATAAAATTAAAAGTCTTGATTTGCCAACAATTTAATCAAACTGTTATAGAAATACATAGATGAAAATGTTTTCAGAAAATGTATATACGGCCCTGAACATAGGGATTGTGTTGTGCAGTGTTATTGAGAGCTATGTGTTACCATTTGCTATCATAAAGTGGATAATTGTGATTACAAAGTATGGCAGACTAGGCTCATTGCTCAAGCCCAATCTGATTATTAATCAAGATGATTACAGTACAGCCATAGTGACAACAAAAACTCAGTATAAATATTCTTTACAATTATTGACATGTTACAGAGAGTCTATTAATTCTAAGAAACTTCACAAAAAATATTCTTCACAACTGAATGTAGTCACCATCATTGTAAGTGACGAAAAACAGACTCAGGTAAATACGATTTTATCATAATGAAGTCATTTAAGGGGGTTTAACTTTCCTTTATTTTAATTGAGTGCAGTTTATCTCCATTGCATTTCGTTTATCAGTGCACTTAATTATGTATACATAATTAAAAGAATACATTCTTATCATCAACCCATTATGTCCCCACCGAGGGGCACGGGTCTCTTCCCAGAGGAATGTATAGGCCATACTCCACCACGGGGGCCAAGTCCGGATTGGTGGAGGCTTGTAAGACTAGTGGCTTGTCTTACTGTCAGAAGTTTTCAAGCCGCCCTGAGGCCTCTGACTTGGCTTAACGACGAAAGAATACATTCTACTTTCGTTCAATTATAAGTAACTGGTGAAATACAATATAGAATACACCTAATCTTATCTTGTGTTATCTCAAAATAGGCATGTGGGGGCCGATATTAACCGCCGGTTTCTTGAACGCTAACAGTCTATTTTTCTATTGTTAATAGCTGTCAGTTAACATAACATTTACATACAGCCACATACATTGCTTCTGGCCCCACACTAGGGTATCCCCTGTGTCGTGGGAACCAGAAACACCGACGTCACAAGCATGTAAACATGCAAGACCTGGTTTTTTTTTCCCCAGCCGGGATTCGAACCCGGGACCTCTCGCATGGTAGTCAGATGCGCTAACCGCTGCGCCACGGAGGTCGTCAAAGGTTCATACAAAAAAAAACAACTGACAGCTGTTAACAGTAGATTATCAGACTGTTAGCGTTCGAGAAACCAGGGGTTAGTCGGCGACACTACGATCCCGTGGGATCTGAGGTGTCTGTCCCTTGACCTTACACCTAAGCCTAGTCGAAGTTGTTCTCAGCGAGATCGGTCACGCTCTTTAGCGAAAGGTGGCTAACGTCTTCTGGTTTGGGGTAAGCTATTCCCAGAAAACTAATTTCTTTTCCGACAAAGACATCGCAATCGCACAGTACGTATACCATCGACTCCACTTCAAAACCGGAAAAATACTCACTCTACACCTACTCACTCTATGATTAACAATTATAATGTATCTGACTGCCCTTGTAGGAAACAGGAACAATGCAGTGAGAACAGTAGGGATTTTTTTAATGCTGTAGCAGACTTTGTTCAAAACGGAAATAACATTCACAGCTCCACGAGAAGGCAGTAACACAATTGCCTAAAAAAATTACGAGTCGGGCTTCCGCGCCAAAGTTGACATCGCACTTTTTCTGTTAATAAAATACATACGTGTAGGTACATACGTGTACATATACATACATTTAACATATTTACTGAGTAAAACTTGCACTTAACCGTTTTCTAGAAATTTTCGTATGAATTTTAATATAAGTTTTAAAAATTGCCTCAAATGTCAATAGTGTTATTATCTAACAAATTCATATATTTTATTATAATTACGTAACAAATAATTTATTTACAATAATAAAAAATATTAGACAAAACAAACTCGTGTCTCAGCGAATATTCTAGGATGATAAAAAAATAATTTTGTAGTACGTTATTATGTATAAGTAACACCAAGTTATCTAAATTGTGTTACTTACATTTGGTGATAACTTTGCTTTAGTTGACCTCAAAATTCATTTTCTTCTTAATGAATGTGAGTCATCATAGGCCTTCGCGTCCCTTACGGACGATTCAAGCATTTTGAGTGTGAGTAAATTTGTGTAAATAGTATATTTTTATAATAATAATAAATAATAATAAACTCACGCCCGTTATCCCCGAAGGGGTAGGCAGAGGCACCAGTCTCTAGAACTATATTTTTCTTTATTCAAAATCGTTATTTTATCTGGCTATCAACTATGTGTACTGTCCTGATTCCTGCATGAAAAATAAATAAATAAGTTACATTATTTAAACTAAGTAGATTAAAATTTAAATTGAATGCAAACCTGTAATTAAATAGCAGTATTTTCTTTGACCAATGTCTTTTATTCAATTTTTTTTACTTTTGATAGAATATTAGCTAAGGTTATTATCAAGTTTATTACAAATGTTATTATATAGGTCTAGTCCATCCTTGATCTGCGCTATCCCACTTATCGCATTCTCATCGCGCGCAATAACTGACAAAAGAACCTTTGATTCTTAATTAATTTGGCTGGAATTCTGCCCAAAGGTTAGCTTTCAATGCGCGCTAAGTAGGTTCGAATTCGCTTGTTCTTAAAGATAAACGACTTGGGCTATTCGATGCAAATTGTTGAGATTTAACGTTTTCCAAACTTACGATTTTATTTATAAAACAACGATTCTAGCACTTAGTGAAGCTAAGTTGGTCTTAAGACAGATCTTAACTAAATTAAGATTTATAAAGTATCTTAACTAAATTTAGATTTAGTAAATCTCCACCTTAGGGCCTGCGCAGACGATGGACTTTTATTCGCGGCGGCGCGGCGGAAAAAAAAGTACGCTCCGCGAATAAAAAATCCGCCGTGCGGATTTACCGCGAACTCAACGCACAAGGTGTGCGATCTTTAGTTGTCCGGAAATGTAGAGAATGGCACGCTTTGTAAGCAAGTATTCAGAGGTTACGTTGTGCTGCAATTTACATGAATTTTAAGAAAAAGAGAAGACATTTTGAAAGGAAATACTGGGTCCATCCCTTTATATCGGATCGATTAACAAATGAATATTTCAACGCGGACTAAAGTCCGCCATGTGCGTTATTTCGCCTAGTCACACGAGTTCTAGTTTTTTGGGGACTCCCCCGTACTATTGTCGGGTCCGCTCTCTCGTTTGCTTTACTAGATACAAGTTGTAAACGATCTGGTTAAGGTACCTACTGTTAACACGAACATTAAGGTACTGTTAACACTTTCCCGGACAGTGGACGCTATAGCATTCAGTAACAATAAAAATAACTAGATCACAATGAATGTAAGTGCAATAAAAGTATCAATAAATAAATAAATAAATAAATAAACGTCCGCTAATGCATTAAATAAATATAATAATAGTAATAATAATATATAATAATAATACTTTATTCAGAAAAAAGATTTACATATATTTACATAGATTTACGCTAAGCAAGAGGGGGTTCTTTTTCCTAAATAATACTGTCTTTTTATGTCGGTTGGTTGTTCATTCACTAATCGAAAACCTTCTTCAAGGACGAGTTTCTGTGAATAATAAATGGATTGGATTCTTTTCTAGTAAGTGGACGCTAGCCTAAAAGAGTGTTTCAGGGCCGGTGAACCCATCCCCCGATTGTTTCTGGTCGAAGAAAGGTTAGGATTATCACCGTTCAAGAGCTCCAATAACTCCAGTAACTCTTAGGGCCCGGGCTCACTACCATTACACAACATTAATTCATTAGACCACAGGTTCAAACTATTAGCCCACAAAGTGCATCGCCCACTTTGAGAATTAAAATATAAGATAAGAAAATTTTACTAACAGCTATCTCAAATTTTAATATTATTACGACAAGCATAATTTGTTTGGTGTCTTAAAAAACTACGAGGGGTATCCAAAAATATAATTCCCAGTTTTTAAAAACGATCTGTAAACCGAATTGACAAGTACCTAATAATTCTTTGATATTTTCTACTTAATACTCAAGCAGCTATGCTAATACTAGTTAAGTATTAGCATAGCTGCTTGAGTATTAAGTAATCATAAACTAAAACATCCTCTGGAGTGAAAAAAATTCGATTTTTTATGAATCTCAAATAACAAACGTCAAATTCACTAACCCCTGTTTCTCATAAGGTCGGTTACTACTGTTACTGCCGGTTACTACGGCTACCAGTTGGCCAAAGTGCACACAAATTACAACGGGCAGCTGATAAATTGGAATAGCAGATTTTTAGTATACGAGAAACCATGGATTTCACTTTGCTTTTTCCTAATTACTAACTGACCCACTGGGCGTTAAGAGTAAAAATATTTGTTATTTGAAAAGTCTAGAATAAACATAAACATTTACATACAGGCACATACATTGCTAGAATAACAATAGAATAGAACATAACAATACATACATTATTTTCTTAAATTAATAGAATAAAATCAGCGGTTTCATCCTCGCTTCATTGGAAGCTAATTTCGATGAATTTTAACTAGAAATAAACATAAACTGTATTTCCCAATATTGCCAACCTTTTATTTCATGATGCATTGTATACAATTTTAAAATTATGACGTAACAAGCTTACCAGACACACAGTTAAAAAAATATATAAAGCACACTTTATGCAAAAAAGTTAATACATGAATTTGAATTCTGTTAAATTTAAACTATTATTTTTCTTAAATTATCTGGATTCAGAAACAGATACTAGTAGGTTAAACTTGTACAGTTAATTAAATCTTTTCTGTTACACGTACTTTGAATAAAATGTAAGTTTATTATTATTTTGTGCTCAGCTAGTCGGGTTTTGGTGTTTTTCATATACGTCGTTTTTTTTATTTATTATGTTCTTAAGCTTTTTATTACTACAGTTGTTTGTATTTAATTGTTCTTCTTCTTCAGCTTGTGATTATCATGCTCTTAAGTCTCCGAATGTCGAAAATAACAAACTGGTTATTTCATCTTATATTTAAGATTAAATATCATCTTAAATTCTAGTTTATTTGCAATATTCGTTTATTCTTATTCCTCGTCAGACACAGACTCATCGTCAGAGTCTTTGAAGGTTGAAAATATTACTAATAAAACTGAACAATTTTATGTCTGAAACCCTGGGGTCTTGCCATGGTCAACATCAGACTTTCAAGTCTTGTTAAAAAATGTGTAGATATTTATTCACATAATTATGTAAATGTACTAAGTTTTATATGGACAAAGCAAACTATTTATTATTATTATTAATAATGCTTGTATTTTGAACGTTATGATTAACTATTGATGCGATCTGAGTGAAAAAAATCTGTACGTAACTCAAATGACCTATCTACTAAATCTACTATCTCAATGTTCCATTAAGCGTGTTGTGTAAAGAAGGACAGGTAAACATATTCCCCAACATATATACATATAGGTACCTCCAACGCGGTTCACGAAAATGTGTTAAGCATACTCTCTGCAAAAAAATCTTATTATAAAATCAACGATTATTTAATAGACGGAATTATTTATTTAAATTTCGACAATGACTAAAAATTGTGTCTACTAGTGTTCAACACATTCATGAGTAATTATATAAATATAATTTTAAACTTTGTTAATTAAGCTAAAACTGTTTTGAAAAGAAATGTGGAGTTTCTTTGTTAGATTGTTCTCCACATACATAATCTATTAATTGTGAAATTAACAAAGATGACGTTCATAAAATAAACATTTTGTGTTTATTATTGTTTATTAAATACATATTTGATTTGATAGAAACTTATAAGACCCTTTGTTTTTCGTAATCGGGTGCTTAAAAAGAAACCACAAAATAGTTTACCGTTCGCCGGTATCTGAACTCTTTCGCAAACATGTCGCTAATAATATTTAAGTAGATTTACCATACGTTAGGTACAGTTCGCAACGTTGGGTAGACCATAACATTCGTACAGTACATCATCAACCCATCATGTCCCCACTGAGGGGCACGGGTCTCTTCCCTGAGGAAGGTATAGGCCATACCTACTCCACCACGGGGGCCAAGTCCGGATTGGTGGAGGCTTGTAAGACTAGTGGCTGGTCTTACTATCAGAAGTTTTCAAGCAGCCCTAAGGCCTCTGACTTGGCTTAACGACTGCCATCTATCGACGGCTGCCGGCACCAACTGCTTAACGTGCCTTGCGAAGCACGGAACCGCTCTGAAAAATGCCACTAGCGTTAGTCATAGACGGTGACCCATCCATGGACTGAACGCGCCGTATGTTGCTTAACCTTAGTGATCGTTTAAGATCACTCAGGCAGCCCAGGCTACGAGCGAATTTATGTGGTGGTAAGGGACGTACCAGGTGGACATTCTTCGACCAAGTAGAGGATTATTATATAGGGATTATTAGGGGAGGTATTAGCAAGTCTCAGCACCTCTCAAGCACCTCTATAATAAATTGAATAAAGAGCTTTCAATTTACTCCCAAACAAAGGTAAAATGCAAATAAACTGTATCCAACTGGCTAATGTCATTGTCTTATGATGAAACTGAACAGCTCTTAGCTGTTAGTTCTTAAAATAGATGTGTAAGCTAAAAAATTGAAAATTCCACAGAAAATTCTCTGAATCCACAAATTGTTGTCGACACTATCAATTGAAACGTCCAATCAGCAGTAACACTCACACTCACACACACACACACACACACACACACTCACACACACACACACATACACACACACACACACACACACACACACACACACACACACACACACATTCTTGTTTTTTTTTTGTATTTGTATAAAACTACTTTGAACATTTTATTTATTTATTTTTTGCCAAAAAACTTAGAGCTAACATTACAGGGGATCCCTATTGCGTTAACCAGTTTCATACTTAATATAAAACTTAATCTTATAAAACTTCTGAGAGAGCGCTCAAATGTAACTAGAGATTAATCTCCGATTTATTCAAAATACCGGCACGTGATTGGCTGAAATTAGCTTGACGTGAGATTTACATGATATTAACATTTGATCGCTCTTCCAGAAACCGAGCGTTAATCTATTTACAACTAATATTACTATAACACAACACAAAAAGAGTTACTTTTGTGAATTCATTCAGAGAACAGAAAAATATGTCTGTAATCTCCGCAACTCGGTTTAAAATATTGAAAGTCCGCGTGAGAGGCGCGTTCTGCAGCAGACAGGTGCGCGCGCGCGCGGCACGGCCAGCAGCGGCGCGCGGTGGCGGCGCCACACGCAGCGCTCCGGCGCACACAGACCGACCGTTTGCAGCACAGCTGGGTTGCACACCGCCCCACGCAGCAGCTTCATTATGTAGGTGGCCAGAGCTAGATCCCTTCTCACCTCCAATGTATTGTAGCCCACCATACCTAATATGAATAAGGTGGGGTACATCAACGGGTAGAAGGGACATACCCCATACAGCTTGAGATAGAGCAACCTGACAAACTTATTTTGAATTCGTTCCAACATGAGCCTATATTTAGCCTCATGTGGACTCCAAATGACTGCGTTACATTCTAAATGGCTTTTTACAATTGCTTCATATAAGGCTTTGATAGCGGCAATGTTTGTAAAATCTTTAGTCTGCCTCATAAGAAACCCTTTACGACTTTTAGATTTCTGTACGACTTCTTACAAACCCCCATGATATGGTCTCTGAAGGTCAGATCAGATTTAAATCGGACACCCAAATCCTTGACCTCAGTGACACTCTGCATTAGGACTCCATCTACTTGGTACTGATGGTGGTTCGGTAGCCGTGCTCGGCTAAATGATATTACCTGGCACTTAGATGCATTGAAATATAACCGGTTCTCCACGCTCCACGTCACAACTCTGTCGATGTCTTCCTGCAGTCTGAGACAGTCGGAGCTATCCCTGATTTCACGGACCAACTTAAGATCGTCAGCAAAGAGAAGGCAAGCCGACTCCCTAACCACCTCAGGGAGGTCATAGACCATAAGAATGAACTCTAGGGGTCCCAGATTGCTACCCTGACTAACTCCAGATCTAGTGTAGTATGGATCTGACATGTGACCGCCGTAGTCCACGTACTGCTGCCTGTCCCTCGTGTAATCAGCAAAAAACTGAAGTGTATGAGGCGTGCAGCCCACGCGCGCCAACTTTGTGAGCAATATATCATTGTCGACAGTGTCGAATGCCTTTCGGAAATCAAAATACGCTACGTCAACCTGTCCGCCTGCATCCACTGCTGGTGTCAGCCGAGTCATCAGATGCAATAAGTTGCCTGTGGTGCTACGCTCGGGGCGGGAGCCATACTGTGCTTCACTTAGCTGCGCTCTCACCTGCAGATGCAAAGAATGATGTATTGCTGACTCGAATACTTTCGCAGGTGTGCACAGCACGGCCACCGGCCTGTAGTGACTGGTCTCTGGTCCCCCACGCCCCTTTGGAACCGGTACTTCTCGTGTTAGCTTCCACTGCTCCGGGAACGTTGCAGCACCAAGGCACAAATTAAAAACGTGCAGCAATGGATCAGCTAACACCTCGCGACAATCTTTGAATATGAACGGCGGTATGCCATCTGGGCCTATAGAGCGCTTTGGTCCCAGTCGCGCCAGTGCATAGCGCACGTCTGCTGGTTCAAGACTGGCTACATGCGCCCACGCACTGCTCCCCGCGCCCACTGCACCCGCCGCCGCACTATCCAATCGTGCAATTTCGGTGTTGTAAACAGAATAAAAATATTTTGCGAATTCCTCCGAGCACTCGCGGTCAGATAACACCCACCCATCTTTTATGATTTTGTTGCTACTAGCGGTTCTCTTCTTACTTTTCATATAAGACCAGAAAGCCCTAGGGTCTCTGACCAAGTGACTTTGCACTCTATCTCGATAGAGGTCATGCGCTATCACGATCGATTTTTTCACTCTAGCCCTACAGAGTCTGAATGTTTCGTAATCTCGATCCATTTTACTCGCCTTGAAAACTTTGTGTAGCCTATATTTTAAATTAATGTCGCGAATTATTTCAGCCGTGTACCACGCAGGGTAAATGTACCGAGAGTTTACTGGCTTTCGCTTTTTGATGGGAACGCAGTCATCAATAACACTATTAATTTTATTGTATAAAAAACGTAGGGAGGGGCGGGGAGGGGCGCGAGATCCAAAAGCCGGGCCTGGGAGGGACATCGCGGGTGGTAAGCCAGGGACCAGGGACTGGGCACCCCATATGGTCTCTGGCCGAGGGGTGTTTTCTTGGGAGGGCATTCGATGGGCCGAGGATCCGGGCAGAGGGCCACAATGGGTCCTCGGTAGTTGGAGGCTTATGGAGCTCGCGCCTCTCAGCCGGGAGAGCCAGTGGCGCGAGGGACGCCGCGCGGAGCTTGCGCCGCCGGTTAAGGGAGGGTCACAGAAGGCAGGTTGGGGGACCTGCCGTCCGACATCGTGACGGGAGAAGGAGATGGGGGGCCCATGCGCCTTCTCCAGAGAGGGTGGGCCCGACTCCTTGCGAGTCGGGTCGACGTCGCCGGGGCGCCGCTGTCGCATTCGCGTTGTGGTTCACCACTTGCGAGATCCGGCGGCGCCCCATTGCTCGAGCGACAGGACGGCCCCCGGGGTGTTTTAGGAGGTATGCCTCTCCTATTATTAGGAGAGGAGAGTCCGACACACGGCCGTCGCCCTCCCCCAAGGGTGGCGATTATGGTGCACAAAGCATTTCACCCCGTTAACAAAAAAAAAAGTATTAGCAAGCAAGGGCCAAGAAAAAAATTACCCAACACGCGTGCTTGCATGCATCAAGTAATGAATGTTGATGAAGTAAAAGAGATATGTCAGGATCGTGGCAGACACTGGTATGTGCCGACCCCTCCGGGATACAGGCGTGAGTTTATGTTTATCATTTTTCCTTACTCTAAGGCGAGAAGAAGAGCACTGGATGTGAGTTTTTTATGTATGATAATGTCAGAAAAAATATGCTAGATATTTGTCTTGTTCGTAGGTTAAGCAACATAGGGCGCGTTCAGTCCATGGATGGATGAACGTTCTATGACTAACGCTAGTGGCATTTTTCCGAGCGATTCCGTGCTTCGCAATGCACGACACGTTAAGCAGTTGGTGCCGGTTGCAGTCGATAGATAGCAGTCGTTAAGCCAAGTCATAGGCCTAAGGTGCCTTGAAAACTTCTAACAGTAAGACCAGCCACTAGTCTTACAAGCCTCCACCAATCCGGACTTGGCCCTCGTGGTGGAGTATGGCCTATACCTTCCTCAGGGAAGAGACCCGTGCCCCTCGGTGGGGACATAATGGGTTGATGATGAATGTCTTGTTCTACACTTATTTCGTTTTCATTACTGATCTAATTAGTTGTGAATAATTTTAAAAATTCCGTTATTATTTAGAATCGTCTAGCAAAGGTGGCTCGTCGCCTATAGTACCAAACACGGCGCACGCAATAAGACTCCTAAGCTAACATCGTCAAAAGGTCCCTCGTCAAAAAGTAATGGGAGGTCGGTGTTTCCGATCGGATTTTCGACGTGAAAACTCATATTTCATACTTGCCAATACTATACGTACTGCTATTTTTTGCCAGTAGCAAAAAATAAGAGAGCTTCAAAAATCCTTAGCATCTAAACTGTGTTAGGCAAGACGTCTTCTGTCTCAGAGCAAAGCATTTTTGTTAATTATGCCATGTGTTAATTATGCAAAGCATTCTTGTTAATTATGTCAGTGCCCGCTGACCGGAACTCCTAAAGACGTCATTTTAATTTTCATGTTTCCAAAGGTGTTCCGAAGTCCTTAATTAAAAAACAAAGTCAAATTCCCTAGAAAGAGAAAAATCCCCTGTAAGTTGCAAATCTATCACGTACCCGCGGTTTCTCGTACGCTAACAAGCTGTTAACGGCTGTAGGTTCGCCAAAGTGCACGAAAAAACATTTGACAGCTGTTAACAGTAGATTAACAGAATGTTTGCGCTCGAAAAACCGGGGATTAATCTTTGGCCAACTGGCAACAGTACTTTAACGTTGTTAGCATACGAGGAAGCGGGGGTACCTATACCTATATTAAATTTTAACGAGCTATGTTTAATGTCACGTGCGAGATCAACTACCCTAAGAATCAAAGCATAATTTTACGTGAACAATCAAATTACTGCCTTAGGAGTCCAATCCAGAATTCCAGACAGGCCAAAGCAACACCCACGGGACTATCGTTCATTGCTCAGTCTGCAAACTTGCAAACCCACTTAAAACACCCTTAATAATATCAATAATTATAGTTGTAGAATCTTGAGGTTCTGTTTCAATCAATTTGTGGGTGTGATTCATGTTCACGTTTCGTTTAACAATTCGATGTAGGTAACGCACGCAAAGTGTAAACCACAGTTTAAAAAGTGGACTCTGCTACCAATATATGTACGTCGAATTGTTATAATAAACTACGAATTATTGTAATTTTATGAAACTCGGCCCTGAAGCCACAGACATCCTACGCAAACATACAAAGCCACGTTCAATATAAGCCCCTAGGTATAGTTCCTAGAACTCATTTGTAATTATTTCAATAAAGTGTTCTCTTTCTCTATACTATCTATCTACGTATAGGGAGAGTCTGGTCTGTTTTAGGGTTCCGTAGTCGACATGCAACCCTTGTGGTTTCGCCATTTCCGTTCGTTTGTCTATCCAGATGGATAGACAAGGTCGGTCCGCGGCTTAGCACATATGTAGATGTGGTACCACAAAGCTGAAATTTGGCGAAGAAGTGCATATTAACACGCCGACAAAACGTTACAATAAAATCTTTAAATTTTTTTTGGTCCCTCCTCCTCAATTAGGAATGCAATTTTTTTCTCGACTAGACCATAGTGTGGGGTATCGTTGTGTTGGTCGTTTAAGTTTTTTTTAATAGAACAAAACCTACTTCAAAACACCACAACACTACAAACAGAGAAATAATCTGAACGGATATCTGCTTTAAATTCAATGTAGATAGGTATTGTAGAAATATAGTTTTGAGCCGGTGCTAATTTACTGAACTAGCGCATACATTTAGGGCAAAAAAAAAACGATTTGTTGATCAATACCACAAATTGATTCCGTCAAATTGAGTTCGTCGAAAACAAATGCAAGAGTCACTATTATCACATTGTAGACGCAGGTTTATTTTGTGTGTAAGCAACCTATATACGCCCCACTATAGGGCACAGGCCTTCTTGTTTTATGTGCTGATTGCGTTTATGTTTTTTCAGTTGAGTTACCAATGTGGACCAGAATGCTCGAAGATACCACCAGCTCTTGGAAAGATGTACGGCCCGAAAACACACTGTTTGGACTTAAGGTAGATATTTGGGTAGTATATAAGTACCGTAGCCGTTGTTATTTATCGTCTCAGTAGCTCGCATCCGCACTTTTGTCCGCCTTCCTTCGCGCTGTTATGTGTCCTCCACCCTGCTCGCGAAGTTGACAGGTTAGGCGAATACCATAGGTGTGGAGAGGCACTTCGTCTTATTTCGTCCAACCTCGTGTGTGTAGCTACGTACTTCGGTCAACTTTCCAGACTTTGTTATCGAGGAACTTCGCGAGTAGTCTGGAGGAGGCATTACGCGAAAATGACGAAGTGAAACATCGGCCAAGTGCGAATTAGACTCGCGCACCTACAGTTCCGTACGATCATGAATAGAATTCATTCACGATGACGATCATTCACTACCTCGTTGGTCTAGGGGTATCACGTCTGATTACCATGCAGGGGGTTGTGGGTTCGAATCCCACTGGCGCCTGTTGTATACTTATACAAATGGCCTCAGTCGAGGTGTATCGAGGTCGTATCGTCAACATACAACAACCACCACCAGAACACCTAAGTCATCTTATAAGCCGGCTGGTCACCGTGGAAGATCACGACCAAAACCCTCCAACAACCCTCCGAAAAACGATAGTACCCCACAAAAAACCTTATACATTCTGACATACAACGTTAAAACACTTTCATAATATGAACGTTTGATAGAGCTTAACGAAGCTCTCAAAGAAATTAAATACGACATCTGCTGAAACAAGACGCATTGGAAATAAAATCGAAGAGCATGAAAACTTCATTTTCTGCTACACAGGCCACACACCTGGAAGGCATGGCATAGGTTTTATAGTTAAAAACCATCTTAAAGATAATATAGAAAGCTACCTCGGCCTTTCTGAAAGAGTAGCTATACTGAACCTAAGATTCGAGAGCACCAGCTTATCCATCATTCAAGTCTACGCCCCTACCGCACAAGCAAGCGATGATGATATCGACAAATTCTATACGACAGTAAATAGGACAATAGAGCTAGCACACAAAGACTTCATACTGATGGGCGACCTAAATGCTAAAATTGGGATACCAAAAAATGAGGAACATTTAATCATGAAAGCACACGGATATGGAACCAGCAATGAGAGAGGACAAAGATTAATCGAATATGCCAGCGAGCACAAAATCTCTAATTTAAACACTTTCTTAAAAAAAAACCAAAAAAAAATGGACCTGGCGTTCACCGGATGGAGCCCACAAAAATGAAATCGATTTTGTGCTATCAAATCGACCTCGTCTGTTTAAAAATATAGAAGTGCTGAACATTAACTACCCTTCGGATCACAGGCGAGTAAGAGCTACAGTATCATATGACACACATTTCAAAAAAAGTAGAGCCAAGTTTACGAATTGTCAACACAGCAAAATAACAAGCGAAGAAGAAATCACGAAGTTCAAAGAATACCTAAATTACTAGATATCGAAAGATCAAATGTTCGCCGAGACTACTATCCCAGTTCAAAAATACTACGATAACTTAATCAGGATTGTCAACTTTTAGTCCGGATTTACTTACGGGATTATCACCTCAAGCTTGCAAAATGCCCGAGTAGCACAAAACCCAAAGAAAGTCCACAAAATACTTTCAGAGCGTACATTAACGCTTTTTGAAAGAAGACAAGACCTACAAAAAAGTTCAAATAAAACCAGAGCAACGAGAAACGAAATCTCGGCGCTATACAAGCTTGTTAACAAATACATAAAAAAGACTACGCCAACTATAGCTACAACATTTAAAAGACACCTACGCCAAACTGGTAGCACGAAAAGGCATACAAAGAGCTGAAACCAAACAAAACTTGGATCGAACAGTTAAATCGAGGCGAAATAACCAAAACCAACCGCTGCGACATCATCAACATAGCGACAGAGTTCTACAGGGATCTCTACAGCACAAAAGAACCAGAAGATACCAGGCACGAGAACCACAAAAACAGCAACGACTGTAATATATTTAAAAAAAAACCCTAATTGAAGAAAATGACATCATCGAGGCATTGAACAAACTGAAACTGGATAAAAGCCCGGGCTCAGACAACCTAGCAAACGAGACTCTAAAGATAGCTGCTCCAATATTAGTTAGACTCTTTACAAACTTATTCAACTCTATCTGCGAAACTGGAGAGACACCCATACAATGGTCTGAGTCTAACATAATCCTGTTATATAAAAAAGGCAACCCAAATGACATTGGGAACTACAGGCCTATAAGTTTGCTGCCGAGCGTATACAAGCTATTTTCTACAATCCTGACCAAAAAAATCAGCTCTACATTAGAAACAAGACAACCCGTCGAACAGGCAGGATTCAGAAAGGGCTTCTCTACTATCGACCATATTCACACACTCGAGCTTCTCATCGAGAAATACCAAGAGAAAAGTAGACCGCTGTACTTGGCATATATCGATTACAAAAAAGCATTCGATACGGTGTCACACAACTATATCTGGGAAACTCTAGCAGCACAGAATGTGGAAAACGAATATATAAGAGTAATCAAAAGTATACACAGGAAGAGCAAAAGTAGAGTCAAATTAGAAACAGCCGGCTCTTGGTTCCCTGCAAAGAGAGGCGTAAGACAAGGGGACCCACTGTCACCAATACTGTTTATAGTCACATTAGAGTCGATAATAAGCAAGCTCGACTGGAATGAATCATCATCATCATCACCAACCCATTATATCCCCACCGAGGGGCACGGGTCTCTTCCCTGAGGAAGGTATAGGCCATACTCCACCACGGGGGCCAAGTCCGGATTGGTAGAGGCTTGTAAGACTAGTGGCTGGTCTTACTGTCAGAAGTTTTCAAGCCGCCCCTAAAGGCCTCTGACTTGGCTTAACGACTGCCATCTATCGACGGCAGCCGGCACCAACTGCTTAACGTACCTTGCGAAGCACGGAATCGCTCGGAAAAAATGCCACTAGCGTTAGTCATAGACGGTGACCCATCCATGGACTGAACGCGCCGTATGTTGCTTAACCTTAGTGATCGTTCAAGATCACTCAGGCAGCCCCGGCTACGAGCGATTCAGGAATGAATGCGGTATAAAAATAAAAACGAAGTACTTAAGCCACCTACGTTTTGCCGACGACTTGGTGCTAATATCGGAGAAAGGAAAAGAACTACAACACATGGTAGAGTCACTAAACAAAGCTAGTAAGCTCGCCGGGATAGAGATGAATCTCTCTAAAACTATGGTAATGACCAACAGCACCAAGGTACAAATATACGTCGACAACGAGCCTCTGAAATACACTGAAAAATACATCTACCTAGGCAAACAAATAAGCTTCGACAGACTAAACAATTACCACGAGATTGAGCGCAGATCCCAGCTAACATGGAATAAGTACTGGAGTTTTAAGGAAATATTTAAAAGCAACATGCCAATCAAACTGAAGACTAAGGTTATGAATTCTTGCCTTATACCATGCCTGACCTATGCTTGTCAGACATGGAAGTTTAACAAAAATATCATTAAAAAAATCATAATGTGCCAACGAGGAATGGAACGAGGTATGCTAAATATAAAAATAATAGATAAAATAAGGCATACAAAAATACGTAACATCACAAAAGCAACAGACGGTTTAGCACAAGCTCTTGCATTAAAATGGAAGTGGGCCGGACACATAGCACGCCTGCAAGATCAAAGATGGACAAAAAGAGTGACAGAATGGAGGGGGCCAGTGGGCAAAAGAAAGAAAGGGAGACCTTGCAACAGATGGGAAGACGCAATCAAACGCACAGCGGGCCCAAACTGGATACAAACAGCGAAATCCAGAGAAAACTGGCACAATTTGGAGGAGGCCTTTACCTGCAGAGGGGTTCCTACAGAATAAACTCAAGTTGAATGTATATGTAATGTAATCTAACTAAACACATCTAAACACTAATAAAAAAAAAATTAAAAAAAAACTGATGCTTACAAAAAAAAAATTTACTATGTATGTAAAGTAGCATTTTCTGGAAGAAATAAAAGGCTTTTTTATTTTTTTATTTTTATTTATTATTAACTATAAAAGAGTAGAAAATCTGTTCGAGATTCCTTAGTTATCCCCAGTTGTTTGTATTGGCGGCGTGTAAAAGCCTCCATTTTCGGATGTTTGCAAAGATTTGGTTACACTCTGTATATCTTTGATTTCAGTCTCAAATTCAATTAAGTGATCTCAATTTATCAATGCCAGAAGCCTGAAAGTTAGTTGAACTTGCACCATTAAAGAAAATGGAGTTTTAATATATGGAAATTATTTTTTCACAGTCCTTGCACATTTTCGCATTGTCAATTGATTTGCATACACGAGTTGGAACAGCCAAGACCAGCTAACCTAACTTGACTTATATGGTTAAAAATAACAGAACGTTGTGGAGTGAAAGAGGATGTAGTAACTAGAATTGACAAAGGAATGTTGCGTCGGTTTGGACATGTAGAGAGAATGAAGGAAGACAGACTGAAGATACAAATATATCGAGTGAATGTGAATGGAAGGGCCCGTAGTAAGAGACACTGCAGGCAGACATACTTCGACCAAATAGGGGATGTGTTAGCAAGGGTCAAGATAAAAAGTACAACAAAAAGTAAGTAAACTACGGCATTCCGTTAGGGCTGGCGGGTTGGTCTTGCAACTGCAATTTGTATCGAATTTTGAAATTTTGAAGATGATATAGACCACAGGTGTATGAGCATGTTTTATTATTTGAAAACTGTAATAAATATTACTCTGTGAATAATTTAGCTGTGAAAGAAAAAGTATTCTAATCCTGAGGGGTTAAGAAGCGTAGGAAGTTGGCCTAAGTCTTAGAAGTTCGAAATACAAGCTTAGGCTTGCAAAGCATCTTGCTGCCATCAATCACTGGCTCTGTCTAAAGTTTTTTAATTTCTATATAGCCTGATATAGCCAGTTTTGACGGAGACTACGTCCATACTGTACTTATTAATTGAATGGATCAATGTCAACTGAAATAAAAAAGTAAATAATCTCCTGTGGCTGAACTAGACGTTATCTGCCGCAGCTACAACGGCATCGAGACGCTCAAGGGCCTATCGCAGTTCACGCGATTGGAGGAGCTGATATTGGACAACAATAAATTGGGGGACCCCACCGAGCTGCCTCACCTGCCACGATTGAGAACCCTGTCCTTGAACAATAACCAGGTATTGCTTAGTTTAACCGACTGCGACGAAATCCAAAATAAGAGGCAATGTGTATGGCTCTTTGTATGTATGTCCGTAACCATTGCCCTCGTTACACCTTAAACAATCGCCTTTCGATTTATCGTGGGCTGTATTAAATCAACGTATATCTGACAAAATTACTAAAATACCCGATGTTGTTCCGTACTAAATTCGTATGCGTATGTTCCGTACTGAACACACGGATACGGAGTACGATGGCGCTGTCTAGTGAAAGCGCTATCTTGTGATTGCTGCTATTGCTATAGTATTGAAAAATAAAACACAAAATACAAAAATAATATTTCAAAAAGCAGGCGGGACCCAAATTCAACATAGTGACTCCCAGTGCCTGCCATGGTTCAGTCTGCTTGGTAGTCGTGGTTCATAGTCGACAAAGAATTTCACTCTTATAGTTTCGCCATGTCTGTCCGTCTGTCTGTCTGTAAAGCTAAAATTTTGCACAGACATACCTGTTAGTCATGCAGCTAAAACGGTGGAATACAAAATATTTGAAAAAAATCAACATAAGTACCTCCCCTACTCCTAAATTAGTGATGCATTTTTTTTTTCTCTTGGCTAACCTATAGTGTGAAGTATCGTTTTGGATCGGTCGTTAAAAAATAATAGCAATCCTAAAAAAAATTATATACCTTTTTTCAATTTAAGATTCTGTTTTCGAAATATGAAGCTGTAATAGGAAGAAAAAAATAATTGTTGTCATGTAAGGTTTGGTTAACACGGGTTAATAGGTATTGCCGCCAAGTGGTCGTCCATCCGTCATGTGCCGTTCTTAGAAACTCTTTAAAACCCCTTTTGCAACGTGTGAGGTTTTAAACTAACCTCTGCCCCTCTGCCCTACATCACGTTTATATTTTTGGTACAAAAAACTCTTCATATCGAGATTCTTCATATATTAACAGTAGATTAACAGGCTGTTAACGTTCGAAAAACCGGGGGTTAGTTTGCTATCGAACTCCTCCAAACGCCTTCACCGGCTTATATTACTTTTTTGTGTGTAGCAAATCAATTAGTTTAGGTCAGCAAGATGAATATTATAACTTATTTTAACTGTGGTAGAAAATATTAGTTTTGCTGTTTATTTGGTTATATTATAATATTTTGACCATAAATCTACCATTATTTGTACATAAGTAGGTACCTACCCAATCACTGAGGGAACGGAAGATCACGATCAACTAGTTTGGCCTAGCCTAAACTGGTTTATCCTATCGGGCTTAGGACAAATTAGTTTGGACTAGGATATACTAGTTAATCCTATAGCGTATAGGAAAAACTAGTTTAGCCTAGGCCAAACTAGTTTGTCCTGAAATCGGGTTTGGCCGGTAACATACACACTTACTGTTACTTACGTTGAAATACATTGAAATGTTATTTTCTCCTTAGGCAGAGACCAGGGACTGCCACCTGCCACGATCCTGACAAATCGCTTTCGCTTCATCGACATTCATTAGTCGTTGCATGCACGCATGTCGGTTTTGGATATGTTTTTTTAACCATTTTAATATTTTCTGTAGATCAATATGTAATTTTCCGGTGCTTAATTTGATTGTTTTGCTACTGCATTCTGTATTTCCTGTCAATCATACATCCTAACTTTTGCGCGCTCTATAGTACACTCGACAGCTGCACATTATCGTACACACCCGTGCACTCTACTCCGTTGCATTCCGGGCGACTTTGCAACTAAAATGTCAAGGTTGACGTGCTGTCGACTGTACCTACTTAATCGATCCTCGCTCGCCAATTTATGGGATTCGATTCGGTGCGCCCTAGGTCATGTAAAGTCTGTTACCTACAAGAACAGAATATTTCATTAGAATTAGTTTTCGAGATGTATTAGCAAAGGGCCATATTAAAATTATCCAAAACCGGCGTGCGTGCATGTCGGTCAAACGACTGATCTGACAGTCAATGACTATGTCAAGGGCACGTCTGGAGCAAGAATGCAAAAGAAATGTCAGGATCGTGGCGAATGGCCGACCCTAATCTCTGCCTACCCCGCCACGGCCCTAGAGAAAGAAAAATAGAGTCCATGTCGTGTTTTTTCTTTCTCTAGGCCCTTGATAAAATACAGATAGTAATACTGACCAAGCTTTAGTGCATTATGCACATCGTCAGAAAAAGGGAGGGTACATACAAAACGTAGCCCAATCGTTTTCTCGCCCCAACAAAACTAAAATCGTAAAATTTTAGTCCGGATCTACTTACGGGTGTTGTTATATCGGAAAAGTACGACCAGGTTTCGCTCCGATTCGCAGAGCTTAATCATGGTGAGCAGAGACGGAGCTCGCGTCGTCGGTTGCTCGTCTCACACTACAATAATTACAATGTGTTATGCTTACGAAAGTTTTAGTTCAAAAATTAAAATCATTGTATAAAAAATTCAATGCTAAAATATAGATATTTTATAACGTCAATATTATTTCAACACAATTTGCACAAAGCTAAATCAAACTGTCACAAAACATCTGCTGCCAGTTGTAAATAAATCTAAATCTTTTAATATATAAAAAATACTAGTGTCACAGTGTGCGCATACTCCTCCGAAACGGCTTGACCGATTTTAATGAAATTTCATATGTTTGAGAATAGGTTGTTATCTATTTTTCAAAGCCCTAAGTGAAAAAAATATATACAGCGAATCAACGTTTGCCGGGTCACGTAATATAGGTACCTATATATTTTAAAAACGACGCCTGGTGTGGTTAACTTCTTTTGGCATAGGATCTAACCCGAACCGCCGCAAAATTTTAGTGCCTATATTACTCAAGGCTCTTTCAATAAGAAACATTGCTCAAGGTTCTTTAAGGACGTTACGGCCTTTCTTTTATAGAAGATTTACTTTTAGACGTGACTCCTGGTCTGGTTTATAGCGTTAAAGGCGTCGTGAATTTTAAATGTGCCAATTTCAACAAAATCCGTTCAGTAGTTTATCCGTGATTGAATGACAAACATCCAATCATCTATTTAGACTTTTACATGAAATGTATTTATTTGACTTCACTGCTATTAGTCAAAGCACACAAACATCTGCAGTCGTATTAAAAAACACCATTCCTCTAAAGCACTCCTCAAAGCCAGTTTAAACGTAACCACAGATTGGTTACGTTTCTCCCTTCACCAAAGACATTAAAACTTCCTCTAAGGAGAGCTTTCAGGAATCGTCTTTGTTTTATAAATAGGTCTGCTAATATCTAATATTAGTAAGTTTTCCTTGATTTGATGTTTTCAAGATTTATCTACCTTCGAGAAAGCAGGTAATTAGTACAATCAAATCACTTGTTAGGAGGGCTAACTTATGAAACAGCCTAGTAGATACATCAAAATCAAACGTCCATTTTCATTCGCGCAAACACGCTAACGTCGTTAGCTACAGGTCCAAACACCTAATTGGGTAAATCACAATCTAGGAACATGAAGATCGAGCCTCGTCCTCTAGATTAGTAACTGAAAAAGAAGTATTATTAGTTTTTATACACATGTAGTAACACATAAGTGACACCACTCGGCACTGTAGTTGAGAGAAAATTTGATAGTTTTATTTTATTTAAGAAACTAGGTTTTTAATTTTTGCAAGCGGATATTTCTGTTTTCTTTTGTCTGCGCTGCACCGGCCCGTTCCTGCTACGTCATTCACGTTTAAGTGCGTTACCACTCAAGTCACTTTTTTCTTTTCGCGTCGATTAAAATTAAAAAATGCGTAAAAATGCGGAAAAGAAAGCGTTCGAAGAACTACGAAGAGGACGTTTTGCAATTGAGAAAGAAATTGCGGAAATTAGAACGAAAAATAAGGAATCGTGAAAGTAGTGATGAAAATTCGTCACCCATATTACCCGTACTGGACAGCGCCATAGATTTGGTTTACGATCCAGGTACCTATGTCTACTTTGTTGCAATGTTTACATTCGAGGACACCCGTGCCTTTTCAAGCGGTAACTTATAGCGCTTAGCTTAAGGTCGAGTTAGGGCCGGGACACATAAACACGATACGACGTCGTGTCGTATCACAATGCGGCGTCGTTTCACGATGCGACGTCGCGTCGTGGAAGTGTACAGTCGACAGCACGTCAACCTGCACATTTTAGTTGCAAAATCGCCCGTAATGCAACAGGGTAGAGTGCATGGGTGTACAGGATGATGTGCTGTCGACTGTACGTTTCCACGACGCGACATCGCATCGTGAAACGACGTCGCATCGTGGTACGACACGACGTCGTATCGTGTTTATGTGTCCCGGCCCTTAGGTACTTAGTATTGAGTTAGTTTTGTATAATTATAATTCCATATTTGTTATGAATGTACTCGAGGTATGTCATTGAGGCTACTTCAAACAATCATACCACGGTTGGCGTTCAATCCACTGGGGATTGCTACCTAACCTTTGTGACTGAAATCTGTCGATACCCAACGTTTTGTACACCTAGTACTAATACGAACGTAGTATTATAACGTATTTACGTTATTGACCAATAAGTGTGTACCTGAGCTGTCATTGGGGCTATCTCGAAACACATTTTACCATTTTGCTACAGTGTAGGTACTTACTTACAACAAACGACAATGGTTATCTTGCTTTTTATCACCTGTTGTGAAATGATCCTACCAAAAGACTCGGTGTTCTTACCCGATGACTGGTTATCTGAGGTTCCCGATCCTGAAATCGAATGTTTGATATCCAAGAGTTAATGACTCAAGATGCGCGCAAGATGTGCGCTACGCTTGTGGCACAGCCGCTAACACCTCAACCAGAACAGGAATGTTCCAACACATTATCTCAGGTGACGAATATTCCGGTGGCCCCATCACCGTCGACATCTACTCCACTTGAAAAAGAAACCGAGTTAGATACGGACATTTTGCAAATACTAGGTGAAGATCCCAAATTCTCCATAAATATGGACCAGACATATGTCTCAAACTAGCTAACCGTCTTCAATACGTGGCTACAGAGGTTCTTGATAAAGACAAATGCAAAGACGCCAGGTAATTGTAAAAATATCGATGCTCCAAAGATTAAGCCGGAGATAAAAGCAGCCATTCCAGACAATCTTGTTAAACGTAGCAAGGGAATTGAAACAAAGCAAAAACAAATGGCAAATGCAATTTCCTGTTTTATCTGAGGTCCTCTGTGATATTCAATATGGAGACTCCGTTACAAGGCGAAATTTCATTTTGTTTGAAGAAGCCTCATAATGCTGTAGGTAGCAAAACATTGAGCCGCTGAATCAAACTTACTTTAAAAAACAATGGTATAGATACCACAATATTTTCGGGCCAAAGCACACGGCATGCGGCCACATCTCGGGCGTGCACCCCCGGGGCGCCCGCATGCGCTGGGTGTGAACATTGACACAATCCGCAACACAGCAGATTGGAGTGAAGGCTCCGACACGTTTGTCAAATTCTTTAAATAGATCTATTGTTACTAGCAACAATTTGTCATTAGGACAAGCAGTTATTCATGGTGGAAATTAAGATATATAACTTAGAATTACGATTTCATATCATTATTAAATCGAACGATTAATTTTCGGTCATGGACTACTAGTTGATTGAATTTTTTTTTTTATATTCATGTGATTGAATACAAATACATATTTAAGTTAATGTTGTAGCTGTTATAATAATAATTACATTCTATTAGATAAGACGCGAAAACGCTGTTATATTTTGTCTTTTTTTCCTTTTTACTGAACAAATGAAACTGTTATGTAATTTACAAAATTATAATTGTGTATCATTGACCATTTTTTCCGATACACTCTCAAAGTCTACAATTCTACATGTGTATAAAAACTAATAATACTTCTTTTTCAGTTACTAATCTCTTCGGACGAGGCGCTTCGTATAATTATGATAGAACTTCACTTTAGAAGTTCGTTTAATCATCAATTATTATGTATTGCGTATTTCGATAATACAACTATCTCAAAACATTTTTTTAAACTGACGCCGGAAACGAAAGCTACGCGTTCTAAACACCAAAAACTAACAACTTCACCACTTTTTACCCTGAAAATAAAATAAATAGATTTTTTGGGGTTACTAAAATGTTGACTTCAGCTGCAGCGGTTTCATGGCTCGCATTTATTATTATTTATTTATTCACTAAAAATAATGCAATAATGTAACTAACAAACCAGCGCTACGCTTCTTTGACATCCAAATTGTTTGAATACAGTGTACTTACATTGAATAGTTCGGGCGGACGGACGGGACGGTTCCAAATTAGAAGAAAGGGGACGACGCTAGCAAATTAACAATCGATCGGCGTTGACGCGTATGAAATGAAAAATCTGCTCACCGTCGAACCTGTAGGTATTACGAGTATAAGGGCAGTATTAATTGACAGATCCATCCGTAACATTTTTGATCCGTAATAGAGGCGGGCGTGCCTCTTATTACCGAAGGTTAAACTGTGAAGGTTATAATTTTCACTGTTTACACTCGAGAGCAATGAATAAATAAATTAAGTATTTAAAAACCTATAGAGATAAGTATATATTTAGTTAATTAAAAGCAAAACCCGACTGCTAAAAAAATAAGATGAGTCTGTTGTGTCTGAAATCTCATTAGAGGGGACCACTTATTCTATTTCTTGTTTAAATTTCTTTAGATCTGTTCATTTCGTTATCACTTGGGTTTTACTTTTTTTTTATACACTAACTAGTTACTTAGAGAGTTTCGCCTCTGGATGATCAGAAAAAATGTATGCGATAAAAATCATAACCCTTCTTTATTTTTGCACTCGAGTAAAAAGCGTAGGTAATAAAGATAATTTATTATTTAACATATCCTCGGCTAAAGTCGCAACCCTCTTAACTCCGTTGAATCAAACTTTACAGGAGGCACAAAAAACTTCACCATCACCATGGAAATATTATGTATGAAGTCTATGGAGGCTTGCTTGGAAATCCGCTGAAAGTTAAACGTATCAACATAACAGCGGAAAAAATACATATGCATTAAAATCGCCATCTTAAGCAGTACTGACCGGGGGGGAAATACGTGGTCTGCGTTTAGCAAAATTTAGGTATGGAGTTCCGAGGTGTTATATTAAACGGTTTTTTTTTATTTAAGAGTTTTTTGCATAAGATGCGTTCAAAAATTTACGTTCTAAAGATGCAAATAAAATTAAAAAAGAAATGGAGGTAAGCACTGATTTTAGCCGGCAATATGTGCTTTAAATTTTTTAAGAAATGTCTTATTCTTTTTATTTTAGCATTATTCGCCACTGTTTAATTAACAACATTTTCTCAGCAACGCTTATTCAATGCTCTCGAGTGTTATCAATCACCTACGATCATTCGAGGATTTACCTGTCTAGGTTTCCGTACCCCAACCAAAATACGACCATCGGCATCTTCCCAAAGCGCTACAGCCGGCAATTCATTTCAGTTCGAGGATTTGGAACGTTTACTGGAGCAGGTCAGCTCTCGGCTGCCCTCTCTCAGTTACCTCAGCCTGCTCAGCAACCGCGCGTGTCCAGACCAACTCTCCGACCAAGATAAAGACGACACCGACTACCAGAGATACAGGTAAGATTAGTTACAACTCGTACAAGTGTACAACATTATGTACAGTCTGTTAGCTTTTAGAATATACCTCGGCTACTGTCGGATAGAATCGATTATATTGCAATAAGGTAAGGTTTATTTTGTATTGTTATTTATAACTTTACATAACTTTTCAATATAGTGAAGAAAAGTTTTATACAGAGCAGGAAGGCACACACTCGTGTGCTTTCGGCGAAAACCGAAGCCTACTCTAGAGCCCGAGGTATATTCTAAAACAGACTGTAACAAATTGTAACACTACCCGTCAATACGAGCAACCTTTACTATGGGGAAAACTTCCGGATCACGAAATTATTCTCGGTCGTTCCGAACGCTAAGCGTGGTTTAATGTCGTAGGGATACTCTAATATGAAACAGATTTGCTATTTTGTAGTTCAAGAACTGTACAGATTTTGTTTTATTCATTTATTTGCTCGTCCAAAATCTATATTCATCTTGTTTTTTCATCAATCAAATACGCATTTTCTGTTCCTTGAATAAAGTTTCTCGTTGTAAATATGAGACATTTTTATTATGTTTCTCCATGTAAGTATAGATTTCCCAGAGTGAGAATGGCGGAAAAGGGTGTTGCAAAAATCACGAAATATCACAATAAGGAGGAGGGAGGATATCACCTCTAGAATGTTGTTCTATGAACGCGCGATTTCTTATCACAAACATTGAAGTACATCCAGAAACGAGAGAGAGAGAGGCCATTTCTACAAATGTATGGTGATCTAGAGTGGGAATTAAACCCGGCACTGTAATCATTTGTAATACCGCCAAGCCAGCGAGGCATACGCTGTAAATATTAGCGTACGCGTACGGGTTTGTTTGCAGAGATGATTTAACAACAGCGAGTGAAGAGGGCGCGACCCAGACGCGTTGTTTGCAAGCATACTGAGTACATCCATCTTGTTATCCAAAGTTTTCCATTATGATGTTTGGGAAAGTCGTTTATCAACTTAGTTCTTTTGGTACCGTCTCCAGGTAGGTTATCATTGTGGCTACTTCTCGTGATGTTACAGGTCAGAACAGTTCGTCTTTCAATATTTTTAGGTACTTATTGAAACTACATATATGGATCGGCATGAGACCAACGTGAGTGGTGTGTATTATGTCTAGCAGTGGACGAATATGGGCAGCTCGTATCGGGCTGATGGATTAGATGGGAAATTAGTTTTTTTCTTAGTCAAATTGTCCTCATTTATTTACAAAATAGCTAAATATGATTAGTGTCCATTCTCACTCATCGCAAACTTCACACACACACACACACACACACACGCACGCACGCACGCACGCACACACACACACACACACACACACACACACACACACACACACACACACACACACACACACACACACACACACACACACACACACACACACACAGACAGACACACACATTAAAATAATCGTAATATTTTGTTAATAATAATATCTCCTAAATTTTGCATGTTTAACATAAATTAATACTAAATACTACTTACTTGATGTTGCGGAAGTTTAGTTTATTTTTCTTTTGTTTGATGTAAATATGAAAGAGCGGGGCCTCCTGATACAGGTATTGCTATACTTACTAGGAGGTCCCAGTGATGTATCCGTCTATGTAATATTGCAAAAGAAATAAATGTTTTTTGATTTTTTTATTTTTTGAAACTCCATTAATTAATACCAAACATTTATGAACTGCTACACAGGAGTCAAGAAAGAAGCAAGGTCAAAAAAACTGCGCAACTGCAAAAAAACAAGATCCCTGATAGAATTCTTACTTATTCAATGATAAATAAATAAAATACAGCTCTGAAGAGCCGAAGTCGCCCAAGTGCGAAGGAAAATTCGTCGATAACTGCTCACAAAGAGTCGCTAAGCTTTGAAGGCTCTGGCTACCGAATATAAACAGCGAGCTCGGTCAAATATTAGGATTGCTTTTTGTTTAGGACTATCCTCACCCTAAGGGCACTCTAGTCCCGAATGAAGACTCTCTGGAAAATGGACAAAAGACTTCAAAATAAACGAACATAAACATGTAATGCTATCGTTAAAATACGCCTGCGATATAAAAAGAATAATTTTGAGAAGCCTTACAGTGTTGATAGAGAAATTGTATTAAAAAAATTCAATATTTTTGTAATGTTTTCTGTTGGTAATACTCTTTTTAACTCCAGATCAATAAGGACCACATGTTATTACGATTCTGAACGTAAAATCACAACGTTTCGAAACTACGTGTACTTAGCCCATATTTTATGTATGTACCTACATTACCCCGATAAACCTTTTTATCTTCCTATGGCGGAGCGGTGATAGCGGGTCGATGGTAGAACGCCACCCTCACATTCGGCAGGTTATGGGTTCGAAGCCGGCATGGTGGTACATGCTGGCTTTGAACAAGGTTATTTTTTCGGCAAGGTTATTTTTTAAATTACAAGTTAAGTAATTACATTTGTGAATTCGTAGTAGCAATCAATGCCAAATATCGTGAGGAAACTAGTTGAGTTTTCTCACGATAGTATTGTACTAGAGTTACTTACAACTAGTGTGTAGTACTCTTACTAGAGTACTACAAACTTACACGTCGTCATCGTCATCAACCCATTATGTCCCCACCGAGAGGCACGGGTCTCTTCCCTGAGGAAGGTATAGGCCATACTCCACCACGGGGGCCAAGTCCGGATTGGTGGAGGCTTGTAAGACTAGTGGCTGGTCTTACTGTCAGAAGTTTTCAAGCCGCCCTAAGGCCTCTGACTTGGCTTAACGACTGCCATCTATCGACGGCAGCCGGCACCAACTGCTTAACGTACCTTGCGAAACACGGAATCGCTCGGAAAAAATGCCACTAGCGTTAGTCATAGACGGTGACCCATCCATGGACTGAACGTGCCGTATGTTGCTTAACCTTAGTGATCGTTTAAGATCACTCAGGCAGCCCAGGCTACGAGCGATTCTCAAACAAACTTACACACCTTAAGTCAAACTACTGTACGACCAACTTTTAAAACTCAATGCGGGAATCTCCGGTCCAATTGTCTTCCTATGGCTTAGCGCTTTCATGATTTACGAGGTGTATCAAAGCGGGATGATGATGGTCGATAGAAAGATAAACACTGTATGGCGGTCACATTCAGCGGGGACTTCCGCTTAATGTGACCGCCATACACGTCCGACTTAGGGCCTTTCTCCACTGCTCCGGTCTGGCAAACATTAATTACCGATCCGATTTAGAAACACACAAGAATACTAATATGCTTCTCCACTCTCCGGCATCCGGTTTTTAACGGTCCGATAATTTGCTAGATCGGAACGGTATTTTACCGGTCCGAAGTGATCGACGTACAAAAACAATACACGTTTTTGCACCGCGCATACAACTCAAAAATGTTCCCATACTATTTTATTTACATTAATAGAATTTGTGGCAAACGTCCCCTGCCTCGAATAGAAAAATCCCCTGCCTCGAATAGGAAAATCGAGGACTTTTAATAAAGCACTGCGTCACGTCCATTGCCGATTATAGTCGGAAGAAGTGGAGAAGCATAATCCGGCATCCGATATTTTTCTCATGACTGATTCCGGTTCCGACGCCGGACCGGAGCAGTTGAGAAAGGGCCTTACACTTCCGTCCCTTTTGTGGCCACAGACGTCCAATCGAGCGAACATTGCTGTTAGTGTTTCCTTTTGTACAGTAAAAATATTTTTACCTCTTACAATTTTATTTGCAGGGATCGACTAGTCCCGTAATAGATTGCGGATACTTTTGATATTAAACAGCTCTTTTACCAATTCAAGTGATTCTTAATGATAAGACAAACCGCTACTGCACTGCTTAATGTATTGTTATGTATTGATGCATTGCTTATTGAAACAAAGTAGGTAGAAAAAGGTGCTTGTTTCCGTCGTTCTCCGCAGTTTGAATTGCTTTGGTGCGCTACTAACCACAAATTGTTTATCGAATAACTGTGTCGAATACGCATATTAGTACTTATATTTAAGTTATTAAAAGCCGAGTGCAATGTCAGCCTAATAGAAAGTTATCTTAGTTTAAACAACCTGTGCTGTGGCTGGAAGAGATTTTTCTTAGAGATAAGTTCGCCTTTGTAACAATGTTATGTAATATTTTTTTCGAATTTATGGTTTGCAAAACTCAAACTCAAATATTTTATTCATAGTACAAATAGAATATTTACTTTATTAACGTCAAAGTTGTTAGTTTCACAATTAATAGATTACATGGAGAAGAAACTAACAAAGAATCTCCACATTTATTCTTTTCAAAACAGTTTTAGCCTTATATTATTATTAATATTAAACTACTATTTAATGCCAGACATCCTTGTCTTCTAAATAATCGTTGATTTTATAATAAGCTTTTTTGCAAAGAGTGTGCTTAACACAATTCTTAAACCGCGCTGGAGGTGCAGAATATCTAATATTGCAATGAAGAATATCTAATATTTGGGAACTTGGACGATTCAGTTCACTTATCTAATAATAACAAAAATCTCGGGTCAGTGTTTGTTATCAAACTCCTCCGAAACGTCTTTACCAATTGTTTTGTTTTTTTTTTTCTTGTGTATATTTGTTAGGTCTGAGTACAAGTCGTGGGCTAATTCATCATCAACCCATTATGTCCCCACCGAGGGGCACGGGTCTCTTCCCTGAGGAAGGTATAGGCCATACTCCACCACGGGGGCCAAGTCCGGATTGGTGGGCTAATTAATGTGACAAAACGTTTCCTGTTCAGGCAGTATTATTATATAAATAACGTATGGTCCACAGATACTTCGTGATCCACAAGCTGCCATCGCTAAGGTTTCTCGACTCGCGGCTGGTGACCGCGGCGGAGCGCGCCGAGGCGCTCAAGCGCGGAGAGTTTATGCGCGTGCGCCGCCCGCGTGACGTCAGCGACGCGCCGGCCCGCGCGCCCGGCCCGCCGCCGCCGCCGGCCCGTCCGCTGCCCGTGGACTTCGACGCGTTGGGCAAACACAAAGGTGAGAAAAATAACTATTTTGATCACTTTTAGGGCTGAGTTTTCAATAGTCAAATAACTTTTATCTGAGGAATATAAATGGCGGTTTGACATAACTTTCATACATAAGCTGTCAAACCACCATTTTTATTCCTCAGATAAAAGTTATCTGACTATTGAAAAATCGGCCCTTAGTGATAAAGCCGCCGTCTGTATTCTTAAGCTGGCTTCCCACGGTCCGCAATATCGCGGACGGACGCGGACCAGCTCGGACGACACACCGTGGGAAGGGTCTCGGTCCGCGGTAGCACAGACAGACGACCAGGTCAGTTGGAAGAGCCTCTCGTGGTGCGTGGCTGTCCGTGGGCGTCGGCCGTCCGCGTCCGTCCGCGATATCGCGGACCGTGGGAAGTCAACTTTAGATGTAGAAATACCTATGTAATTTCTTTTTTTATGTACAATAAAGTGTTCTCTATCTATCTATCAATTTTTTGTAACATTTTTTTCTTTATGTACAATATAGTGTCTAATAATAATAACTTTGTTCACACAACACAATCCTATCCAGGGGCGCTACTACCTACTACTGTGTGTGTGCGTGTCAAGAAGTTCAAATAAATTATTTGTGTATGTATCTATCTACTACGTAAAGTATGGTTTATACGAAGGCAGTGCGCTGGCGCCAGTTCTACAGGCAATCCACCGCAGCCTTGGTTGTGTTTAGGTGAAGCCAGTTAGCCTCCATCTTTCTTTATGGTGTGCACAGGTTGGTGAAAGGAGCAGGATTGAGGGGTTAGCGGGCGGAGGAGGCGATGCTTGTAAAATAAATAACATAACATAACATTTACACACAGGCACATACATTGATTCTGGCCCCACACTTGGATACCTTGTGTCGTGGGAACCAGAAACAGCGACGTCACAAACATGTAAACATCCAAGACCTGGGTTTCTTTTTTTTGTCCCCAGCCGGGATTCGAACCCGGGACCTCTCGCTTGTTAGGCAGATGCACTCCGTGGGCAAATGGGCGTTCATTCTCGCCACCACTTTCAGCCAACGCTGCATGGCTTGGCATGAAAAACTAATGATACAAGGCCAATATATTATCACGCCAGTGCTGGCCACCAGGCGATAGCTACTCGTAGCTTCGTATTAACAAGGCTTAAGTCCTCCACTGTATGGAGTTGTTCGATTTAACCTACGATTTAAATTCATATTTTGACACTTTGAAATCATCCAATGGATAATCCAATAGTGGACGGTAATATAAAATAACATATCCAACAAACTAAAGGCGCTTCGCATTGTAAAAAGTAAAAAACTATTCACTACAATAAAATACACTCCGTTTAATGCATCTTATGTAGTAAGTAATTTCCGTCGCTTAAAATTAAACTTTATTGTTCTCTCTTCTACTATAAAATAAAGCATGTCTAAACATTATTTATAAACAAAGCATTTTTTAAACTTAAGCAATTACACAATGGGCTTAAACATTTTTGCTTAACTTCACCGAACTCTCTCATGTCTGCAACTATTATAGAGGATGTCCCAGAACTCAACGTCAAGCCGGAACCGGGTGAAAAGGCAAGTCATACTGGTTATCAGAAAAATAAAAAGAAAAAAATGGCATGAAAAAAAAACCCATTTAAAAAAAATTGAAAAATCCTGTTGCCACAAATCTTTACTTTTTCCAATTATTTTTTTTTCTTTGTTACTCTGAATAATGCTTCTTTAAACTATAACAAAATTTTAAAACCAGCTGCTCCAGCTTAGAAGAATGGGAGACTTTTAAAAAAAAAACTTAAAAAAATTGCCCATTTTTAATTTTAATTTTAGTTTTAATTATGTTTGTGAAATTTCATGAATAAATAATATTAAAAATAAATTATTGTACTTAAAATTAAAAATCGATTTTTTTTTCCTGTTATTTAAGTCATTTCATGTATTTTTTCTTTGTGCAATAAAGTGTAACAACATAGGTATGAATTGCCTTTTCACCCGGTTCCGGCTTGACGTCGAGTTTTGGGACATCCTGTATAGGTTTCAGACACGGGTGCTGTGTATGTACCTATATGTCTGTCTAGTCTTCGTATGCTGGGTGCGGCCAGTGTTTTCCTACTTGTATAAGAATAATGACTTAGCATAACACATTGTTCATTGTCCTCATGTAATCTTGTTAGGTAGTTACTTAATACTATTTGCGAAGTCACGATCAGAGTGGAGTTTGTTTTCGCTGCCCTTTTTTTTCCACTACCAACTGGACCCGAAGGGAAGGTAGGTAAGGGACGTAGTAAATTGACCTAATCAATGTTTTTAAGTCTTTACTGTGAAATAAACTGTTCCTGACAGGGCTTCCTTAACACTAGAATTATCAAACGTTAGCCTGTCTATGTCATGTTGTCAAATAATGACCACAGTGTTTATTATTATATACCTATTACCCGACTGTCGGAATCTGTCCACCCTTTCTTGGTCGACAGATTCCGACAGTCAACCGCACGTGGGAGAGAAACGCGAAGGTTCGGAAATCTATAAGGCGACCCTAAACGTAACTTAATGAGTCAGCGGTTAGCCTGCGAAATAGGCAGGTTGAGGCACGAGAAACAACGTTAACTCAGTACTTTCCTAACAAACAGTGAGTGAGGATGTGTGAATGAGTAATCAGAGAGAAACTGACTGGGTAATCGCAACACACAGTTCGAATCAGATAAGCAGGTTGCTGCAGGTTAAGCAGGAATCAGATCAGGTTGTCTGGAAGAGATCACTTTTAGTGATAAGGCCGCCATCTGTACTCTAGATTAAGAAATAGCTGTGTATTTTTTTTTATGTACAATAAAGTGTTCTCTATCTATCTATAAGCAATTATCTCGAGGCATTTCAGTGGAGAAACCTGTGTAACCGAATTGTTCACACGCGCCCAATAGAAGTGATCTATGACCTCAGTGGTAGAAATCGCCATACGAGGTGCTAAGCCTCTCTCTTCCTATGTGAGAGAAGACGCCGCCCTTCTATATACAGTGCCTTAGCTCCCAGCACTTTTGTTGATACTGGGACAAATCTGCTACATAATCTACTCTCAATTTGATAATTTTATAACACTAGTTGAGATGGCTGTAGCTCGCTCGCGTGTAACAATGAGAGTAGCATTAGTAACTAATGAAGTTCATTATTTAGTCTCCCTTCTGTAAGAAATTGTTTGTGGCTAGCGAGGCGTAGGAGGTACTGACGTGGAATGTGTCGACACAAAAGTAGCCGGATGATAAATTGTTACGCATTAGTGGAACCTGCATTGCGTAGCGTTATGGAATATTTGAAGTAATACCTACTCAACTAGTTACGTGCGAGTTAGCGAGCCATCAATTAGTCCTAACTGCTAATTAGGTAACTAGCTAAATATCGAACTATTAGGTCTTGATGGCGATAAGTTACGGCTTGTATTTGGAAGTCAAGGAGAAATATTTTATTATCAATGTATGTGCCTGTATGTAAATGTTTATGTTTATCAAAAAATCACCAAATATCCGTTTTGGTATTGTCACCAAATCGCGTTTCCAAAAAATAATCCAAATCTTTAGTTTGGGAAGAATTCGTCGTAGAATTTATTATTTTTGGAAACTAAATCTTATGATAGCTACTATTAATTTTATTTATAAACGGTTATTATCTAAAATGCATCTCTGGACTGCCTGGGCCGCACTCATCGCGATAACATTCGGGCGATAAACTTCGTCTTCGGTCTACGGCGAATCCTCGTGGCCACACAATGCGCGATGTAAAGTTTATCGCAATGTGCAAGCGATGTCAAATGCAAAAACACAAAATGGACGCTACGGTTGCTCTGTATTTTATGGCAGCAAATAATAATTTTTTACATTTATGTCGTAGTTATTATTTATTTATTCGTAGTTTGCAATAAATTCTAATATCATTACTCCAATCCATGTTAGAGTCTGACAAGCGAGTCCTGGGACGCGATTTATTTCGAATTCTTCATATGGCCACACTCTGACTGTCAAACTTAGGTATTTCAGCTGCAAGTAGTACAGCCCAAACAGTTTGATACTCGTCCTAGATTTAAACAAGAAAAAAACTTTTGTTTCTATTCAACATAATTTTACCTATGTTTTAGTCTCGGTTTTAGTATGTACATACGAGTAATAATGTTTTAAAGCAAACATGAATTATTTCTTGAACAAGATTGTGTTATAACATTGTAAGGTCTGTCGGATGACGAAAATGTTAAACGATATTTTTATATTAATAACATAAAAACGCACAGAATTTTTTACTGAGTTTTTCTAATGGCAACTTTTGGCTTCTGATGGCAACATTTGAACCTACAAATGGCAACCTGGGCTGAGTAGGCTCTGGCAACACTGCTCCGAAGTATACGCGAATACTTGGCTACACACATCACGATAGCCCAAATCTTCGGGTTATCGCGTGAGTGCGGCCCAAGGGTTAGAGTTTGCCTTTGACTTCATTTATAATTTTTGCCAAAAAAATAATTTACTTAGATATAATTTGTAGTTTACTTGTACCTGTACCTACTTGTAGCTTATAAGAATTACCTCATAATAAATATGTAACAATGTTAAAGTCTCTACGACTTCAGAGACTTACGATTTTTGTCCTTGCCCTGTGCATACAATAAAGTTTATTACTGGAAAGTTAAAAGACAAAACACCAATGCGGTCGCGTTCGCAGTCTTTATCCTCGTGAGGCCCAATGTCAAATAAAATGTACAAAAACATATTGTTATTTTCAAGGTCGGGCCGCAAGAGGATATAGTTAAGTACGTTATTTACGGCAGTAGTATTTTGTACGGACTGCTATCGTGACCGCAACCGCGACCCATTTTATGTGTTTTATCCTTAAAGCTGGGTACTGAATGCTCGCTGTGTAACATGATACATTACACCTCGTAACGTTGGTCAGTACCCAGCTTTACACTTGCCAATTGGATGTTTGTTTCAGGAGCCTACGGAAAATGCAACTACAAATACACGGGCAAGCACTCTGAGGGCAACCGGTTTATCGTCAACAGCGATTTGTGAACGCGACCATCTATTTACTTTGTTTAACACTTTTCCCGCCGAGGACTCGGCTCCCGAGTTCTCTAGAATGCTTCTCTCACGCCGACGACTCGGCTCCCGAGTCCAGTACATCCATAGGTGTAGGTGACTTTTGGCCATGCCGCAGCACCCGGCTACCGAGTTCTATAAGATTTCTATGCTCAGGGTTGTAATTTTTTGTCGAAATCTAAATATTACTTTCGTTCGCCGAGTATTACCTACTACCATATTTTTTGACATGTTTTTGGTAAATAATCGTATCCGTATCATATTCACATGCGAAAAACATTTAGAACGTTATGGTAAAAGTGTGTTCGGTCGGTTAGATATGGGCACGAAAACGTCGCTTTGGCGCGCAGTGTTCTTACTCCTTTGATAAGGTTGGCGGCATCCTTTGATCGCGGCAAGAGCCAAGGCGGCATTTTCAAAGGCGACATTGTCTAACGGAACGCACTAGTGAACAGTGAATAGAGTCATACGTACCGACAATACGTACTGATTCACAGGGGGGCATATACCCCCCTCTGCCCCCCCACCCCCCTCCCAACCCTCCCTAAACGGCTGATATTGGAAATTCCTTCCCGTTTTTTTCTTGATCTTCGTGTTTAATGTTGTTCTGTTGTGGACAATGGAACGGAACCGTCGTGTGCGAGTCCGACTCGCAGTTGGCCGATTTCTGTTTACACTTTGTTATCTGTCACTTGTCAAAGTTGTCTTACGGATTATGGCGTGCGTGCGTCTTTATTAGATGTGATATGTAGATCAAATAATGTATTATAATATAAATAGTCAAACCAATATTATATAGAGCTAAATAATTTAATATAATTAATCAAAGTTACGTTTTACAGAGCCTAATATTTAAGCTCTAATCTAACAATTTGTTTGACAACCCTGTGACGTCACGACCCGGCAGCCGAGTCGGCGGCTTGGCTCTAGTGCACCCGGCACCCGAGTGCTCGGCGTAGATGTCTAGTTCCATTTGTTTGACAACCCTGTGTGACGTCACGACCCGGCAGCCGAGTCGGCGGCTTGGCTCTAAGTGAACCCGGCTCCCGAGTGCTCGGCGTAGATGTCCAGTTCGCACGCATTTTATGAAATGCACCCGGCTCCCGAGTCCTATGGCATTCTTTCGTGGAATGCCTTATAATGTTTAGATATTTGGGTAGCAGAGAAAGTGTTAAATAGCTAGGATTACTCAGGCAGCCGGGGCTACGTGACGTCGCTGTCGTTTTCGGCGCTTCGGCTGCTTACGTAATAAGCAGCACCAAAGACAACGTGACTAATGTTGCCTCAATGGAGTCCATCTTGCAACTGTGGCGATTGGGAACGACGGTAGCGCGTTTGCATCGCGACAGAAGCGCTACGGCCGCGCGACGGTGGCGCGTTCGAAGCGCTACGGCCGCGCGACGGTGGCGCGTTCGCATCGCGACAGAAGCGTGGTTACGTGGGCGAGGGCACACAGCTAGCGACCGCATCGCGGCTGTAGCGCGGCGAACGCGCCACCGTCGCGCGGCCGTAGCGCTACAAAAAGCCGCCGTGGGCGAGGGCCCTAATACCTAAATAGGTACGACAAGCGTGTGTTCAAACCTGCCTTATTACGCTTTTTTGTCTGATATGGAAGTCGGGGAGGAAAAGATAGTTTTTTTAGTGTTTAGGCTCACGACTAAAGTAATATGAGATTAAGTTGGGAAACAAAATATTATTATGGTAACGTAAGCGATGTTATTTAGTCAATGAAGAATATTTTGATACAGATTATATTTTTATCACTGATATGTATATGGTTTCATTTTGTACATGTAAAAATCTAGTGTTTGTTACACTCCTCCGAAACAGCTTTACCAATTTTCTCGCCTAAAATAGGTATTTTGCCCGGTCAGTCAGTTTTCTATACGTATAGTAACTGAAACACAAGCATTGTTTTACCCATATATTTATTTTTATTATTCATAATAATGATGGATAGTTTGAACCGTTACAACCCTAGGAATGTATTAAGTTGGGTACATACAGTCAACATAAAAAATAAATTAAGTACTAAAAGTGACATTGAAAAACCTTATTTTGTCTATAATACACTTTTGCTAGGGTTTATCATATAAACCGTTTCTCTCGTGTACTTTTATATAAACCAAGCTTTTATGTACAACGAGTTTGTAGAATGTTATTATGCTATGTACATATTTGTGAACTAAATGCATAGATTGGCTTGACAAAACTAGTTGTCAGATTATTATCTAACTACATTTTCAACTTGTGACGATTCACTAATCGACTGTTGCCTGGAGGGTTTTCTGTAACCAAACCCATATACAAAACAGTGCAACAAGAGTTGGTGCATGCAATAATGTAAATTACCACCACGTCCTTTTGCAGTGTTTTGTATTTTGATCTGTTGAAAAATAGGCGTAGATTATTTGTAGACAGAACTAACAAGGACATAACATTTTATTTGTGCTACATTTTTTTCCTGTACTTCATTGCTGCGAAATATTCTCAAGCATCGCATCAATTAATTCATGAATGAACTTATTACTGTAAACATCAGGTACTACCGATAATAATATCTTTTCGAATAAGAAACATTTCGGTGTAGGGCATTAGAACATCTTGGGTAGATTTGAACGCACACCAGGTTTTTCATAACAATACGTATAACTAATTGGATAACAGCAGTTTTTACAATACAAAATGCTGACAGTAGTTTCCTTAACGATACAAAGTTATTGAAATACGCGACGTGGCAACGAATCAAAGAAAGCAAACGCAATTAAATAAATTAGCGTGAAGGTACACAAACCTGTCACCTTTGGATTGATGATTAACGTTTCTTTCAGAATTAATAACAATTTCACAAATTACTTTTTAAGTATGTATTTGAGTAATCGCAATTTTAAATTAGTTTATTAACTTATTATATGAAAATGGTGGATAGAGATAAAGTATGCTAATATAGAAGCGCAAATTTAGAATGTACTTAGAATATGTTAGGCAACCTCTATCACATGATAGCCTAGAACTACAAAGTCTATCTACACGCTATTCCTCGTGATCTTACGCGATCAAATTGCCACATTATTATGCTTTAAAAACCTTACGTAATTTAGAATGTTCTGAAAAAAATACATCGTTCAATAAATGTTAGCAAAATCATGACAAAAGTATGCGGAAAATGTCGGATGGCAAAGCACAACCAAGTCTATAGTTGAATCACAACGCAAGGTTACACTGCTGTTTCATTCAGTCATTCGTTAGGGAGGGACATACAGTTGTTACAATAAGACCCTATCCTATTGGGGCTCGTTGAGTGAAAAGGTAAGAGTAGGTAGACTGTTTTAGTTTAAAAGTTTTTAAGTAGAGTAACTTTTTTGGTGGGCCTTGAATTTTTTTTTTCTAGTAGATTGAGTTTGCAACAATAAACATAATTCGTAGCAAAAAGTTATTTCTGCAATTAAAGTGGGTCGTATTGATACATAGTACAGTCGACAGCACATTGAGCTTTACAGGCGTGCACTCTACCCAGTAGTTATATTACGGGTGACAAAGCAACAAAAGTGTAAACATCCAGCTACTGTTCGCCTTTGCCCCAGAAATAAAGAAGGAATCTTAATATAACCCTAAGTATACGGGTTCAAGCCGTACAAGCAACAAAAGAGGGCTTGTTCGAAGCTAAACATTTTGTAAACCAGAAAAACATATAACGATATCGTTTGTTCAATTGTCACGACTTATATAAATTCAATTTACTTATTTGTTATTTATTACAAACTGGAATCTAATAAGACTGCTGAAAAACGGTATCACTACATTATTTTAACGTTTGACTCGCGATACGGCAGCGAGTGATTAAAACACTATTTACAATGAAAAACTTCATATATTACTCGGTCACTGACTGATATACTTTCTGTACAAATATAAAAATATTTAATAAAAAAAATCATGGTTCTTAGCGAGCACAGCTCGTATACGTATGTAACAAAATACCTAGTAGTTAAGTATATTATTTACTTACATATTAAGTAGTACCTACGAGGGAAATGGAATGTGAAATCACGGTTTTTCTATTACTGTGTTATCATCATGCGAACTATCAAATAACTTTTATTGTGTGCTGACGACAGAATCACGAACTGCGATCGAACATTATAAATGGCACATTTTTGTAATAATCAAACACACTTTCGATTCCTAACTACTATACAAGCTAACTAATACGATGTAGGCATTACGTCAAACAATAAGCAAAATATACTTTTCATTCAATAAGCATGATTTACTAAGAATACATCTTTCTTTACTATAAGATATGCATTGGGTGGGTAAGGGATAAATATCATCATCGAAAAATATCATCGGAATGCCATTTCATGACCAGCGATTAATGTATAAATATGTTTTTTTATATGAACATGCATCACAAAAGCTTGAGTGGTTACGGTAAAAATAAAAATATAATATATCTAATCTCTTACGTTGACTATCATAAATTATGCTACGTACAATGCGCGGGTTTCTATAAAATATTTTTACAAATTACGAGTTCGTAAACTCTGCGCGCTGCGGCAAATTGACGGTTCGGTGGTGTGCGTAGGAGTTAGACTTGCGTGACACAGTGCGCCAGCTTCTCTACTTCGGTTTGCAGCCCCTGACGCTTCTCAGTCTCGATCGCAAGCTTTGTGGTCAGCTCGTCGATCGCCGCGCTGAACTTCGCGTTTTGGACTTCTAGAAGCTTCTCCAGGTTTGATATCTGAAATCGTGGACGGGAATATTGTGGAAACTGGAAAACGTATAAAAAAACAATTCGCGAAAAATGGTCCTCTAAAGACTAAACCACTTGACACTAAGTTTCAGTTTAGTTTTTATTTGCATTTGTAAACCATAATAACCTCACAAAGTTTAAAAACCTACAAAAATATTTTTTTACGTTTTGTCCCACATTGTAATGGTGAAAGGATCCTAGATTGACGCCCCACATTGGGTTTCTTGATGTAGATTAATAAAATGTATACGACTTCGATCCACTGTGGTTTTATTTCAATGATTAGTGATAAAAAGAAAAAAAAACAGAATAAAATATAATTTAAAAGCAAAAAGTAGTCAGTTGAGGATCTAGTCAAAGGGTGAAGTAGAAAGCGATGTCAAATGAAATCCAGAAATGGGCGACTTCATTTGAAATTTTGATAAGGATAGACAGAATGAAATAAATATCAAACAAATGGTGTAGACTTGAGGTTTACACCGGTACAACATGAATGGGATTAATTTTTGAGTTGAGCCATATTATGAAAAATATTTATCACGAATATTTATTTATAACCTCTCCAATGCGACCAAACTATATTTCTTTGCTAGTTTTTAGTTGTCCACTGTTTGTTAGTAAAACGAAAACGTATCGGGTCCGTGTATAATTTTAGGTCTGCAACCCAATTAAGATATCTAAGAATCGCACTTGCTGGAAATTTCACACGACGGATGTAAAATAAGTTTGTGAAGAATAAATGTAGAAGGCAATGGCGTCTTTACCGTCCATGGATCGCATGATGCAACATAAATAAGAACTTATTATGTTATAGCTCCGGCTCCCATCCTAGAGAAATAAAATATATCCAATTTGCAATATTCATAAACAAAAGTTCATCAAAATCGGCCTACAATCTTTCCAATCATTTATTTAACTTTTGACAGCTTGAGTACTAGTGCAAATAGTGATACCCTAAAGTATTCCCGATTCGATTTTTTTATAATCAATTTTACTCATGATTAATTTGACGACCTCTGTGGCGTAGCGGTTAGCGCATCTGCCTACCATGCGAGAGGTCCCGGGTTGGAATCCCGGCTAGGGACAAAAAAATAAACCCAGGTCTTGGATGTTTACATGTTTGTGACGTCGCTGTTTCTGGTTCCCACGACACAGGGTACCCTAGTGTGGGGCCAGAAGCAATGTATGTGCCTGTATATAAATTTCTTGTTATTTAATTTTTTTTAAATGATTTATTTGTAACATTTTTAATATATTCATATTTCATATTTGCTTAACATTTTACATTATTTTATAAATATACACAGGTATTTAAGTTACGTTCCTACCTATGTATATTGTGTAAATATTTTATCATTTCCGACGACAATTTCCGTCAAAAATATTAAGTATTTTTGTCACGCCTGAAAACTGGGCGAGTGTAGTGGATAAAACAAAAACTTGATAATGTCCGATTGGGATCGGGATGTTGCATTTGACAATCTACCTATGCAGGAATTAGTAATTAATGTTACTGAGAACTCGAGTGATGATGATTCCAGTTCATACGGAGAAGATACAGAAGATTCTTTTTAATTAAATTATATTACAGTACATATCTATTTCAGTTGTTTGAATTTTATAATACCTAAAGTACCATGAATTTCAATATTTTGTAACTGTCCATTACAAATAGGTATAATAAAGGCTTCGCTTCATAATCATAATAATTAACCCATTCTGTCCCCACCGAGGGGCACGGATCTTTTCCTTGAGGAAGGTGTAGGCCATAATTCATAAAGTAGGTACGGATTGGTGGAGGCTTGTAAGACTAGTGGCAGGTCTTACTGTCAGAAGTTATCAAGCCGCCCTAGTATAAAGGCTTAAACTAAACCAACTTCAGTAAGTTTAACAATTATTTTAGATTTATTAATTTACAGCGAATAAATTCAATTCCATCACTTGGTACGATAGAATAGAACGTAATTTTCACTACATAAACAAATAGTTTATTTATAAAATCGATTTATTTCAAAACTGTTTTTATAGTCTGTGGTCATTCATTACAATGAGCCGTTTTCAGAGTAACTAAAAAAAAATATATTACGGCTGTCAAAGTAATGCAATTTTGGACCTCAGCCCAATAGCCATGTGTGATACATCATAAAATAGGTCTCAGCGAGCTGAACAAAAGTTACTATGACGCCAACGGCCAAAAGTTTGTCGTTTCGGAGTTATATTTTATTGAAAATTTTGTTTTTTTTTTATGATGTATCACACATTGCTATGGGGCTGAGGTCCAAAATTCCATTCGTTTGACAGCCGTAATATTTTTTTTTTTAGTTCTTCTGAAAACGGCTCATTGGCACATCATTAAGTGGGCGGTGCCCATCCATGAAGTACGGTATTCTCTGTAGTACAATTTACCGAAAATTATTGTGAAACTACATGTGCGTGATCTGTCAAAAGTTAAATAAACGATTGGAACCATTATAGTACCTAGTTTTTACGTGATACTCGAACAACCGGACAGACAATAAATCTTTTTCGATAATTTGTGGTCAGGGATACCTAAACACCATATTATGGTAACCTTTTTCGTAGTTTCGTAATAGTGTAGACTTCACTTACCCTACTATTGAGCTGCGCAATCAATAGATCGGTATCAGCCTTATCCTGCGCTTTGAAGCCATGCAACCGTCTCTCCAGCGTATTACCCGTCCGATCCAGCGAGTTCAAATTAGATTTTTCTATCGGTTTCTCCTCCATTATCGAAAATCTCTCTGTAATCGAACTAGTTTTGTCCATGACGCTCGCTGACGAGAATTTCTCTGTTATAGAAGAAGTAGTTTTCTCTATTTTGCCGTTCGCTTTGTCCATAGGTTCTAGGTTAGTGCGAACCGACGCCGAGGGGGGCGCTGGCGCGGGCGGTTTCTTCACTTCCTCTAACATCGCTGTCAATGTCCGACCTGGTATAAAGTAAAGATGTTATTGCGTTGCTATAATCCAAATTTATTGTTACATGTTTCACTTTAACAACAGATAAAATATGCCGGCACAAATTTCAAAATGACTAGGCATGGACTTATTTCGCATCTGACTGCGGGATATGACTTAGAAATCGTCGGACCAAAGTGAAATTAAAAATAATAAAAACATGCTCTAACCCGACTACGCAGCTTGTCAAGCTATGTGCCAGGCATTGTACAAATCGTGGGGGCAAAATAGGGCCTTCTTTGCTTCACTGTTAAATCTGAGCTTACAGGCGAGTGTCACGGTATATATTATTATTATACCCTGTTATATGCCAACTACCTATTGGAATCACTGGACAAGTCAGGCGAGGTTAACATTATGTTCGAAGGTGCTCTTTAAATTGTCATAGCTGTGACCTGTCAATTGTTACCTGCAGCAGTGGGTGAAACGGCCGTCTTGACAACGACGGTGTCGTTTTCCTTAGGGGGCACCGGCGCAGACTCCTTTTTGGATTCCAGGGAATGCCGCACCTTTGTCTGAAAAATAAAAGAACGTGGTATCGAGCAACATACATATTAAAATGTTCCTATTAGCTGCCAAACGTATGGAAATGTAGATTTGTATGGCATCTTCATCCGAAACCAATATTCATATTCACAAGGTTTACACTTGTTAAAAGTGTCACGACAAATGTTGTTCCCGCACGTGGCGCACGAGTTATGAATCACAAAAATTTAGTCAATGTTGAGAAGGCGAGATCGAAATGATGAAACTCAAATCAGCATATCGGAAATCATGTTGGTTGACGAAAAATATAGGTTGTAGTTCATAGGCAGGTGAATACCTAAGAGGCTTGCAGAAATCAAAGTGCTTGCACACTACAATATACATAGTGTCTATAATATTCTTTTCTTGTACAGTTCAGTACGCTCATGACAGAGCGTTCATGGTCCTCATGAAAAGGCTTTATTGTGAGCTGATGTTGCGTGCCTCATGATGTCTCGCCATTCCTCTCGGCTAGATGCTGTTCTCGTATATTCATGGGTCCTGATATGCCATGAGTTAACTGTACAGTTGGTCACTATAAAAAACGTTTTGGTTGTGTTGGTAAGAGGAAAATAAGTATTTTCTAATTGAAAGCGCCACTAATCACAATTGAATATAAGCAATAGACACAGTTTTCCTATCAAAAACTGCTGTCAAGAACTTCTAACCGTTTCAGCGTGTAGTCAGGGTGCCCATCCGCGAAATTCACTTTCCGCATTATCCACGTGACCCTGGTCCACAAATATGTAATTACCTCAAAATAATTATAATCCATCACTTTCCGCATTATCCACGTGACCCTGGTCCACAAATATGTAATTACCTCAAAATAATTATAATCCATCACTTTCCGCATTATCCACGTGACCCTGGTCCACAAATATGTAATTACCTCAAAATAATTATAATCCAAATGTAGACCGAAACCCTTATTTTGGGCGGCTTATTTTTTTAGTATTTGATTCGTAGGCTTATTATTGTTTTGTGTGTGTAACATTCTCTTAATTTAGTGTAATGTTATTATTGTAGGTCATTATTCATATTAATTTAATATTAGTTGGAAGAACCTTTTTGCGAATGCATGGAATTTTAGTATCTTGATATTTTATGTTGTAATAAACTTTACTAAGACCACAAGCAGATGCGTACCTCTTGCTTGACATCTTCGAAGCTCTCGCGCACGGACATCCGGCTGCTAATGGACGATGTACTCTTGGACATCTCCATCGACTGTGACGTGATCTTCTTCTCCTCTAGTCCGCATTCCAGTAGCCTGAAATACAGATTCAGAGGTAACGGTGTATATAAATGCGTTTTTTCCTTCTACCCAATCTCACGCGCTAACGTATGTGAACACCTCAGAAACTGGGGTTTCCTCAAGATCTTTTCCCTGACAGATAGCGAGTTGTATTGCAACAACAACTTTACAAATGTAACTCAGAAAACAAAGTCATTGGTACCTACCGGAGCTCAACCCCACGACCTCCCGATTGAGAGGCGGGCATTCTACATGTGCAAACCACGGTTTCCTTACTTCAATCCAATCTCCCCTGTCAGTCACAAGTTCACAACGGTCTCAGAAGAGGAGAATGTGTTTTTTTTTTTTTCAATCTCACCTGTCCAATCCAATGAGGAGACCGTGAGAGACTTCTCCACCTCACAGTCTCTTTGGTTCTTCTTGAGCTCTAACGCAATTTAAAGGGCCTTTGAACTGATATTTAATGCTCAGATCTGGACGCTTCTTTAACAGCTATCCTCCCCATTTGAGACGGCGTCCTTGCCTTTAATCTAACCTCCATACAGTCTGTTAGCATAAGAATATACCTCGGCTACTATCGGATATAATCGGATATATTCGTGTAATAGAAATATCGGAACTAATATGACACTCATTATCGAAATCGGAACTAATATGACGGACATAAATTAATACAGAGCAGGAAGTAGTATTACACTCGTGTGTTTTCGGCGAAAACCGAAGCCTACTCTAGAGCCCGAGGTATATTCTAAAAGCTAACAGACTGCAATTTCATTCCAATCTTACCTGTCAGTGCTTCCAGAGCTTCGCTTGGCAGTCACAGCTGTCTCCGAAGAGGAGACCGAGTGGGACTTCCCCACCTCCGCGATGACCGTGGTCTTCTTGGCCTGGTTTTTCTTGAGCTCTTCCATCCAGGGCGCCTTGTGCCACTCGCGCGCCTTTGGCTTTATCTCCTCCGCCTTGTCGACGGGCGGCGGTTGGGGCTTCTCGGTTGGCGCTGGGAAAGGCGTGGGGTAACATCAGTAAAACAGTATATTTATATCGAGCGGATGTGAGTGGGATGGTCAAGGGATGTCCCAAGCGGACCTGACCAAATAGAGGATGTATTAATAGCGAGAGGCAAAATACCCAAAGCCGGCAGCATGCATGCATCGACTAATGAATTTTGATTAAGCGAAAAAGGCTTCTAAAGTTCGTGGCGAGTTTATGTTTATTTGTTTTTTTTTTACCCAGTAACGTTCACACGAATCATCATCATCATTATCAGGCTATATTAGTCCACTGCTGGACATAGCCCTCCCCTAATGAGCGCCATAGCGCCCTGTCTTCAGCTTGCCGCATCCAGCATCTACCTGCAGTCCTTCGCAGATCGTCACACGACTCAATCACAAATATTTTTCAAAATGGACACTTTGAGAGGGAATTCATAGTAGTCAGATAAGATTAGAACTCTTGCTCAACAGACAATTAAGCCTTTATAACATTTTCTTAAATATATCACTCCGTACTCCTCGTATACAAAGGCACAATGACACAGAATCGAGTCGAAGATTCAATAATCGATAGCGAGTGGTATTGTTGCTCCAAATTCACAAATGTATGTAACTTAAAAAACAAAGTAATTCAACATGGTGAGAATGAAGAAGGAATGGTGATTAATTCGAACGGGGACAGAGACTTTCGAACGGGTTCGTACCCACAACCTCTTGAATGTGAGGCAACATAGACTGATGAGTGTTGTCTGAGATAGTCAATGTAAAAATTATCTTTAAGACAATTCTTGCTGACGCTTCATGAAACTTTAAGCAAAATTAACATGCCACGAATACCACTTCTAGCTATTGTGGTATCTCACAGGAAAAAGACGAAGTAAACTCAAAGTATAATAGCTGCAACACAACACCAATCACTTGTTCTGATCCCAAACTACGTACAGACAAGGAGATCGCGACCATGGAAACACCCAGACTGAGGCCATTTGTACAAATATACAGCGGCCAACAGTGGGGGCCGAACCCACAACCTCCGGCATAATCGGACGTGATACCGCTAGACCAACAAGGCAGTCAAAAGAAATTAAGGAATATAGTTAATAGAGAACACTTTATTGAACTTCCAGAAAAAAGTACATACAACCTATACTCCGTTACACGAGTGAAGTCCTTGGAAACCAAATACTCGCTCGAGATAAGCGAAGACGGTCCGCTTCATAGGTTAGGGCAATAGCTGCTGACGACTGACTCACGCGCATTAACCAGTGGGCACATATGGACAATTTTCTTTGGGGGCTTGTTTCGTGCAATGAACTATACTACTATTATATACCTTCATGTCCATTGCTTAGGCCGATCTGTTGCGGTGTGTCATCCCGTAGGGCCTGGCTGGGTGGCCTGCGTCCTGGCGCTTTCACTCTGGGAATACAAATACGAATTATTATTTTTAGCGAAGATATTATCTGTAGTTTGACAAAGATTAGTGTAGAATTCGTATGTTTCGCGTTTAAAGGGGAGTTATCGGGCTATAAACAACCCATATAGGGATTTTTGGTAACTCGAAGTAAACGTTGCGGCACACTTAAAATTAGAAAAGAAAACCATTTGTTATACCAACAAGAGACATCAGCGAAACAAAATAAACAGATTAACTAACACTTAATTCATTTCCATCGCATCCAAATGTAAACTCCTGACCTTGAAAATAACAATGGTTTAAATTTGTTTTCACAAGGACAGGCAGGGGTCTAATTTCGCGCACCAAATCCTCAGCGATTCCAATCGTCTAACTGTCAAATTCCACACTAATTTGAACGATTGTAATTGCCAACATAATATTACATAATACATAATATAAGAATATAAACTTTATTTGACAACTTTACGTAAGTCTATGTATTAGATGCAGTAGCTACGTATTCACCTTACGGATTTTTAGTTAGTGAACCACCGAACACCGGCAAAATACCTGAAGTACTTACCAGGACCTTACACGTATAAATTTGTCGAACATGGGCCAGTCTCACCATGATGCCAGAGCCTTTGTTAGACAAGTTCTTAATGAATTATCTACTGGATACATAATGTGTTTCGTACTACAGTACGTGTATAAAAAGATCATTTAATTCACACAACATAGTCTGGAAAGATTCGCGTATTTTAGGCAATAAAAGTTTTTGTCCTAGTGACGATACATGGTCAAAACTGAATACTCATTGGTGCCTTCCGGGCGATCGTCGCGCCCCTATCGGCGACGTGACACATTATGCATTCGTGTGTTTGAACTTGAGAGGAGTTACGCTCTTTTTCGTGTGTTTCGTGTGCTTTACATACATTTTCTGAATTTGTGTATACCAGCGTGTTTAGTTTCGCCCTATGGACGTTTGAAAGTAATTTATCGTGCCCGAACTGCAAAACGCCAGCCTACAAATACGCAGAGCCGCGAGCCTGAGCGTGCAAGAGTTAAATATGCGGGGAACGGTGAGTTGCCAGGCCCATACAAATTATCTTGAACATAATGTATACAGGGGCAGGACTAGCAGGTTAAGCTGACACTGATATTTCACTGGCTAATGCTGTCAGCTGTAGGCCGCACTTTATAAATAATAAAATACTAACCTTACCCTCTATATATATATATTTCAAGTATGTAAATTCGTATATCAAAATCGACATCTTTTCCAAACGAACGACGAAAAAAACCCTGACTACACACTGCGGCGCGCAAACAAACTAATACAACCTATAGCGCCAAAACTGACGATCACACAAAAAAGCCCTAACTACAGATATGTTACAATCTACAACAAACTACCTGACTCCATCAAAATTGACACAAACCAAGCGATTTTCACAAGAAAAATAAAATTGATATTATTAGAAAAAGCCTACTACTCAGTTAAGGAATACATGGACGATTAAATCATAATACAAAATAATGTTATTTAAGTTAAAATATCCCATTTTAGTTTAAGACGTACTATTATTATAGGCATTTATAGGTACTAATAATTAAACTTGTCTTATAATTATAAACTGCATGTTGCAATGCCCTTACGGGGCATTATGTTGTGAACTGGAATTTAATTTAAGACCATGATATGTACCACATGACGCAAATAAACAAATAAACAAATAATGGGTTAAACGCACCTGCCCACTCTGGGGTCGTTCAGTATGGAGTTGCGCTCGACCTGGTCGAACGTGTTGGCGTTGGTGTTTGTGTTTGCGGCGGGGGCGGGGGCGGGGGCGTGGGCGGGGGCGGGGGCGGGGGCGGGGGCGTGGGCGGGGCGGGAGGCGGCGGCTCCGTCCGTCTTGTCCCACTCACCGCTGCTGTTACTTGCGCTGCTTGACACTGACTTCTCCCTGAGATAAACATTAACATTTATATACAGATATACAGGCACATAAATTGCTTCAGGCCCCAGACTGGGATTTGTTGTGTGGTGGGAGCCAGAAACAGCGACGTCACAAACATCTAAACATCCAAGACCTGGGTTTTTTTTAATCCCCAGCCGGGATTCGAACCCGGGACCTCTCGCATGGTAGGCAGGTGCACTAACCGCTCCTCTCTACAGAGGTCGTCGAGTAGATAAACAGTATTAGAATACGAGAAACAGGGCCTCACTCACTTGTCTGACGAAGACGACAGCATCTTGTTCTTCAATCCGCTGAGTAGGCCACCGACGACGCCCGCCGCCGGCGTCGGGCTCTTTTTCGTTGGCACGGGGGGTTTCTTCAACTGAAAAGGGATAAATATTAATAAGGGGGCGTCCAAGTATTACACAAGCACTTTTGGATAGGCGGGGAGGTCCTTGCTTTGCTGATTTTTGATGAAATGGGGAGAGGGGGTCTAGATGGTGATTACGTCAGCAATAGTTATTTACTTTGTTACACGTATTGGCAACCCCCACATTGTCTATGCTTGAACACGAAACGCATTTTCGGGGATTTCCACAAATGATGAATATGTTTAGGTACTCGTTTAGAACCGAGTAGAATTACTGCTGCTCACGAAACGATAAAAATCAGCCAAGTGCGAGTCGGACTCGCGCACAAAGGGTTCCGTACCATTATCTTTAAAAACGGCAAAAAAAAAAAACACCTTTGTTGTCCCTCTTTAATATTTATTTTGAATAGGCATAATCTTGAATAGGTTATTCCGATCCGTTCTGCACGCGAAATAAACGTACTCAGTTCAAACGCAAGTTAGCTCAGTTAGCGTAGATAGTACGTTTGGGCTGGTCCCAAACTAGGATAACCTGAGTTATTGTAACCAGACAAGAACATCAGATACACGTAAAGACACCAAGACTAAGACAGTTTGAGCGCAAAAAAGCAAAGATATAATAATATTTGTCAATTTCCAGTTCATGATCTTGAGAACATTACGAAGAGTTTTAAATACCTGTCCATCGCCTATTCCATCGGCGACAGTGTCATTGTGCGTAATCTTCTCCGACTCTGTCTTGTTTGTGTGCGTGACCGTGCTTTGTGCTGACTGCTCCTTGTTGGTGTCTTTGTGCAAACTGGAAAGGATAACAGTTCATTACATCGTTGATAAGAGAAGCTTGGCCGATTACTCTTAGGGTAATTAAATATTGCTTGGATGGTGTGCGCCTTTTTTTATTTCATTTATGTTTTAGATAAAAATATCTTTCCTGCAGCACTTGGTCTAAGCAACCTCGCATATCAATCTGAATACATATCTAAACTTAGAAGTAACGTATTTATAATTAATGAATATTAGTTAATGACTGGATTTTAAAATCCAGATTTGCCTTTGATTAATAACTGAAATGCAGAAAACATTATTCACAATAGTCGGAACGTCACTTAGTTTGCATGGTTTCGCTCCTAGCCGGAGTTTATTTACAAACTACGTGACATAATGACATAATCATGCAGTATTAGATTTTAATAGCTGATGATAGCTGACATCGTTTTCATCTGGTCATGAAAATAAAATTTAATTTGAGAATTTTCCTTTCACTTGTGCTGTGAGAACTTGCATCTTGCCAGTTGACCGGAAAGTGTCCTGCAGGTTTAGAATGTAAGTTTGCAGTATCAAACTCAATCAAAAGATATGACAATTACAGCTTAATTTTGGATTTACGCACTTGATTTTGATAATGAGAAGTGTGTTAAGATAACTCGTCGTTCATATTGCAATTTGTTCTATGTCAAAAAAAAAAAAAAAAATTTTTATTTCATTTAGAACAATTTACCGTACGCAATTAAAACACATTACACAATGAAAAAAATAAGGTATACGAATAAGAAACAAGAAATAAGGAACAAGGAATAAGAAATAGCACAGCAACCAAAACACAGTAGACGATAGGCTACAATATTCAACCAATCACAGCGGACCTGCAGCTGGTGTGTGCACGAAGCACGAGTGCATCGTTGCCAGAATGTTACAAAGTAACATTTTACGTTACTTTTGGCCCTCTTATGTTACCTCCATGTTACACGACCCAATATGTTACTTTTGTGTTACTTCTTTCTTCTTCATTAATTTCATGGCGTTTTTTCATATTAATTGATGATAAAAGCAGATTATGGTATTGAAAGACATTCCTAAATTGGTTGCAACTAGACAAACGTCATTGATTGTATGTTTTTTTCTTTTTCGACATCGCCAGTAGTTTTTGAACGCAACTCTTTAAAGTATTATTTTGTTTAGCCACGTTACCACCTGGCCACGGGGCAATTCACTCGCGCGAAAAATCGCGCGGCGCGAACGGCGGGGCGTCAACCGCGTGGCTTGCTACGTACATTTCTATGAGATTGTTTCAGTCGCGGCTGCGACTAGCGATTAAACAAACTAATAGCGCGATTTTTCGCGCGGGCGATTTCCCCCGTGGCCAGGCCGTTAGGCCTTTATTTATTGGTAACTAGCCACTTTTTTACTAAGGTTTAGCTACTTTTTCCTTGGGCAAGGTGGCAACACTGACACTCACGACAGTTCGTTGAAAAAATGCCCTGCGATTGGCTGGCTATAAGAAATAAGGAACAGATTCCCACCGCGACGGAAATTTTATTCTTATTTCTTATTCCTTATTCTTGATTGTGTCTTGCTCAACGGTGCTGTCATTGCTGGATTCCGCTATTCCTTATTTCTTGTTCCTTATTTCTTATTTCTTATATCTTATATCTTATATCTTATTTTTTTCATTGTGTAATGGGCTTTACTGCTGAGTTGATCATGTGACATAACGTCAGTGAAGTTCTAACAGTGCGTAAGTAAAAAATGTCAACTTTACAGGAGAGCGAAAAAACTGTGTAAAATTTCAAAATTTCAATTAGCTATATTAGAGGTGTACATTATTTGGGAAAAGTATTTAAAATCAACTTATTGAAGATTAACAATTGGTCGGTCGAAAGAAGCGCGCCACTTTTCTTCATCAAATGGCATCAAAAGGTCGAAACGGCCAAAAATGACTTTCGCACTGTTAGAACTTAACTGACGATATTGAAAGTTACAAATGCCGGTTTTCTATTGGCAGATGACATTGAACCTTTTTTTGGTCACGTTCAAAATAAAATTTGAAGCACATTTTTGAATTCGAAAAGTTGAAAAATTTGTTTTTTTTTTTTTTGACATATAACAAATTGCAATATGAACGACGAAATATGAAATTTTGGATGGATAGATGTTTGTTACCAAATCACGCTAGAACAATGAACGGATCTGGATAAAATTTCGCACATATATTATAGCCTGGAATAGCACGTAAACCGGAAAAATACACATAAAAAATTCAGTTCAATAGTGGTGGCGTAGTGGGTAGATCATGAGGGTCTGGGTTCGAACCATGCATGTACCAATGACTTTTAGTTACGTAAATTTGTTTGTTTGTACTGCAACACCATTCGCTGATAAATTGTGCCCGGATAACGGCGACAGGCTTGCCACTTGTCACGTTTGGGACCTAATAAACTCGGCAAAACGTGGGCCTAGTTCTAGTGATTGGTGCCTCTGCCTACCCCCTCGGGGATAACGGGCGTGAGTTTATTTATTTTATTTTTATTTTAAAAAATTCACTATTTTCATAAACGTGATTTGAACGCCTTGGCAATCCTCATCGCGACCGAAGGTTTTAGACAAAGCAGGTTACCCGCAACCTTTCTTACGTTTGAAAACCGACGACGGATAGTTCTTAAGGTTACCGAGAGCATATCTCAAAGACTTAATTTATTAAATAAAAACAAACCTTATTTTAGAAGTTGTAATCTCCTTCACGGAGGCCGTTTTCTCCGAAAACTTCAGTACGGGGTACAGCGGCGTCGGCGACTTCGTTGGTGGCCGCTCCGGTTTCTTCTCTTCTACATCTTGTGTCGCTGCAAACGTTGAAAATACACCCTTATTAACATTGGCAATAAGACACCATTTACACAGAATTTAAACGCGTTTAGGGACTCTTACGAAAGAAGGACATAGATGCTTGGTGTATTTCCGTAAAAATTGGGGGAGGCCTACGAAACGATCGGTGGTGGTAGTTCTGCTGTCCGACGGAAACAGAAAAAACTATTGCAAAAAACGTGTAAAAATATAATTTGGACAAAAAATTTAACTGTTTTATTTATTTTTTCGAAAACTAAGAACTGTAATTTAATTTTGATTTCAGATCCAGGGAGCTGATGCCGGGGCGCTTTTAAAGAGGTGCGACACACTGGTGTGGGCAAGTATTTAAGAAAAAAAAAATCGGTGTTGTATCAAAAAATGCACGCCTAAGGTAGACTTTTAACAGGAAGATTGTATGAGCCGAGAAAATAATTTCAACGTAACCCTGCAAGAAGGGTGTCAATCGACGCGGGGGAGGCCCACGAAACGATCGGTGGTGGTAGTTCTGCTGTCCGACGGAAATACACTTGAAATAAATTGGTGAAACAGCACTACAGTTAAGTAATTATTACTTAGCGAAATTCTCAATTCAGAATTCGACCCTCTGTGTATGTTAGATTCAAATTATACTAATTAAAAAATCGCCAAAGCGTAATTCCTCCGAGCAATCTGCAGTATTATCATGGCCATGTTCCGCGAAAATTTCATCTAGATACCTATTACAGTCCCAGAAATATTCCAGTTATCTGACAAGTAGACAGACAAACATCGTATGTATATTAACGAGCATATGGAACACTAAAATATACAGTCTGTGAGCTTTTAGAATATACCTCAACTGAGCAATCAAAAACCGATTATATTGCAAGAAGGTAAGGATTATGTTGTATTGTTATTTATAACTTTACATAACTTTTCAAAATCATGTAGAAAAAATTTATACAGAGCAGGAAGTAGTATTACACTCGTGTGCTTTCGGCGAAAACCGAAGCCTACTCTAGACCCCGAGGTACATTTTAAAAGGTGACAGACTGTACAAGCTTTATTCTGAATAACGCACTGTGGTAACATTACGAATTGACATTAAAACAAAGAAATGGGCCTGTTTGTTCTGTTTTAGAGCACTGAAAGAGGTGACGCTAAAGGTTTAACACACACTAATGACATTGCAAAGTTCATATAAAACTGTCAATAACTAAACTAACTGTCAATAAACTTTAGATAACGACGATCACTAACTCACTGTATTATTTGCATGCTAGGATTGTAGGGAACTTGGACCATTCAATATACGCATATTATTTTACTATTCCGCACTGTCTCACGAACCAAACTGATTGAAAGCACAGCAACACGAATAAAATCATTTCTCACACTCGATTCCCATAGTTCACACTAAATATAAAAGTTGCATCAGCGAGACATAGTAGGTCCCTCGCGGTGAGGTAACTGAGTTGTTGACTCAATACGGGTAACCTTCAATGGCGAATGTCAATAGCGGAATATTGAAGACTGCGTAAGCGCAACACTAATTTGATTTTTTAGCGCACGGTTAGCCACGCAAACACTTGATGAATACAATTCTACAAATATATTAAAAATTCCAAAATATAATCCGTATCCACTTACTTGATTTTTATCGAATGAAAAAAATCATAAAATTTATAATAATGTAATAATTTTTTTGTCAACGTTTAGATTGAGGATTTAGTACGAAATTCAAAACAAAAAGTAACCGAAACGAAAGGTTTGTAAGGAACGTGGCAAATAGCGAGCCCTGGTGTCTGTCTACCTCTCCGGGATAGGGGTGTGAGTTTATGCATGAATGAAAGTTTGTACGCTTGATTTTCTTAATGTTGTGACGCAATTACGCTTATCCGTCTAAACGCATTTAAATTATAAAAATACACACACAGCTAAGCAGTAACAAAGATTAAAACGTCAGATATTTTATATCCTAACCCGTGCGCCCAGTCACGAGCACAGAAACTAATGAATTATTTCGCTAAACAAATCCCAGTTTTCATTAAATGGATTGTGCAGAACAGATTACGATAGCATAACACAAATTAAAACCAATGTAGCGCTATGAAAATGCATCGTGCAAAGCTGAAATTAAATTCCAGCGTTTAAGCGCTAAAAATAGTACAGAAGAGTTGAACCGACAGCCCGTGTCACGTGTGGGCGGGGTGTTTACAAACACGCACGTCCGCAACTCTACTTGAAACGTTAGAGTTAGGCTGTTGTACACATTATGTCAGTTCATAAATGATAAGGTCAGATGGAGCCCACAATGACTTACCATTGGACCTTCTTTTACTCATTAGTGATTGACCACATAGGATATATTTCCATCTACAAAGGCTAGTTGGATTGGATACAATACAATAGTTCTGAACGGCCTCTACTGAACGATACTTCTGTCAAACTTTGTATGCAGTCGTCGTGTGACGTCCCCATTAAGTTTAAATTATGACAAGCTAACACACTAGCATGTGCTAATAAGGCAGAGTTAGGGCATTTCTAACCGTATTGTATTCATTTTAAGGCCCGTACTGCAACCAAATGTCTGGGTTTTGTCGTGATTTCACAACTTCCCTAAATTGGAGACCGAACTAGCTATAATTTCCTTACACGGAGCAAGTTAACAGTTGGTTTCACCTGTTCTATGTTGGTCGAGAAAGCCATTTGTTATCTCAAGTTATTGGCTACCTACCGTTATCAAAGCGAATGACGCATTCCGCAGTATTTCTAAGATCCTGTTAACTACTATGTCTGACTCGTCCCAAGCAGTGATTAAGACACGGGAATCCACAAATCAGAGAGGACCTGCTTACTTTTTCAATCTCAATCCAACAATCGCTCACAGATAAATAACAAAGATAGCGACGTTTTGGAAAAGCCGAGACTCAGCATGTCAAATCCTCGCACTCTCAGAAGAGGCGAAAAGTGGCACAAGTAAAGTTTAACACCACCTCGTTGGATCTAGATTCGTTCTCATTAGCATTCGAATTTATTCATTCACTAAAGTTGCTCATTTTCATTCAATATTTGACTCTCCTTCAATCACGTTTATCATTACACCATTCATTCGTTCTCTCATTCAGTCATTATTATTATTGATTTTTTAGTTCACAAAATTTTGTGTACAGTTTGTTAGCTTTTAGAATATACCTCGGGCTCTAGAGTAGGTTTCGGTTTTCGCCGACACCACACGAGTGTAATACTACTTCCTGCTCTGTATAAGTTCATATTAGTTCCGATTTCCAAATTAAGTGTCATATTAATTCCGATATTTCTATTACACGAATATATCAGATTCTATCCGATAGTAGCGAGGTATATTCTAAAAGCTAACAGACTGTACAAAATTGTAGTGTTCATTCGTTCATTCATTCTTACCAACTCATCAATTTTGGGGCGAAACTATTGCAGGCTCACTGTTGGGGCCCTACGTCACTGAGCGGAGCCCCACGCCCCGCTGGCCAAAACCAAACGCACAACTTGCAAGCGGGTCGGCGGAGCCGTGTTTTCACACAAATTCACCAACGTATCGATACACAACTTTTGATTTCTTTCATTTCTAACTATACTCCACCAATTTACCAAGTTACAGTCCAGTTTCTTATTTATTTCACCAATAAGACCCTACGCTAACACTCACCCGGAATGAGCTGCACGAAGTTGTCCGGGAAGAGGCCGACTCGGCCGTGTAACTCGCCGCGCCACCAGCCGCGATCCGGGGCTTCCTTCGAAAGCACCGTCACAATCTCGCCCTCGGCCAGAGTCAGCTCGTCGTCGTTCACCGCCGTGTACGGGAACAGAACCCGGCACAACTCCTTCACTGTTGTATGATACGTGCAACTTGTCAATAGGGTAGTTTCCAGGGTCAAAATAATTAAATTCTATTTAGTCCGTATTTTAGATAATAAAAAATTATTGGACACGTATTTTTTCTTTTTTCGATTAAACAAAAAATAACAAAGATATAGCCCATTAAAGTTACGTGTGACGTCACTCCGTGCTAAAAAATGCAGCACGGCACGGTTCACGGCCATGGGTTGTTCTAAACATCATACCCTGGTCGGATTGTACAGACACTTTCTAAAGCACACTTGTGGAAAAAGGCCCAGGGCTGAGTGTGAAGGATAGTGTGTCGATATTAGGAATCTCTTTTTTTAATGAAAGCTTCTTTGTTAGTTTCTTCTCCACGTAATCTATTAATTATTGTGAAACAAATAACTTTGAGGTTCATAAAGTAAATATTTTGTTTTAATTTTGAATCAAAACATTTTAATTTACATACCGTTTTTATAAGGTTTGCACTAATATTCAATAACTTTATTCACAGCTAAAGCAATTTATTACTGCTATCAACTAAACACAGTATAAACAGTTCAGAGTTAATCACTTTACTGTTCATTTTTGCATTTCAAAATAAAACTAATTGATTACAGGACTTCCCGGGACCGTTGCACAACACTTGAGCATCGATTAAACCACAGTCCACACTTGTTAAACTAATATTATCATTATCGCTGTGGCGCGACTTTCGTCAACAGAGCCAATTCTAATATACTCAATAAAAGACGTACGGAATGAATCGTGAGATTGTAATATTGTTCGTACGTTCTATTCTGTGTCCTGATGTCATGCTATGACATCACGCGGTGGAATAGAAATACTGCAATTTAAATTACATCACAATAAAAATAACCCACTATGGCTAAGCTGGAAAGCTTATTTTATGCATCTAGGACGAAGACGCAGATGCATACACGCAATCTTCAAAAGTAGTCGCATACCTCAGAGTTGAGTGGTATTTTCAATTTAATTAATTAACGCCAAATGTGTCGAGCGGTATCTTCGTTCACGCCAGCTTCCAACTTAACCTAGATCAGGCCAGGCTCATCTGCGCTACTGGTCGGAATATATTTTCAAAATCTGATAACATTTAAGTTAAGAGTTAAGAGAACGGGGTTAAGACAAAACATAATTTTTTAAGTTTGTTAATAACTAAATCATATAGAAGTGGACTGGAATCGCAACTTGCTGCCGAACTCTTCCGTCTTGCGATAGACAGGAAGGAATATGCGAAGCTGCCAACCTTCGTTAGTCATTAGCAAAGGTTGCCAGGTTGCCAGGTCGCTAGCTCCACTGAGACCACAAAAGGCAAAAAATTGTACACTCACCGGGTTTGGGCGGCAAGGCAGGGGCGGGCTCGAAGGGAAGCGCTGGCGCCGGTGGGTCCAGCATAACGACAAAGTTTGAGGGGAACACGCCGACGCGACCCTGCCGCCGGCCCTGCCACCAGCCCTCTTCCACCTGCAAGTACGAAGGCTGCTTTTACTTCTGGAATTCCACTCGTTCACGGAATATAATTTTTTGGGGTTCCGTACGGTACTAACGAGGCCTATTATTATGTCTTTGACGTCTGTCCGACCGTTCGTCTGACTGTTAGCATAACTCACAGATCGCACTAAAAACGTTTCCAAGAGGTCCAAGCAAGGCGGACACACCAGTGTTCCGCAAACTGAGTGCTGCGGCATTTATTACAAATTACAAGTATTTGTGAAAAATCGTCGCTTTTAGCGAAAATATTTATTTTTAATAGACAAACATTTGTATAAAAACCTCGCGGACGCCGTCAGAGCGTATACTACTTACTTTAAGTAAAGCGAGAGCACGAGTTATTCTATCAACTGTATCATCTATGAATGGACCTATACAAGTGCCGGTTGTAGGCATATTCTTTCTCACGGCAACTCTATTGGGTCATTCTCACGCTATTATATCAATGTGAATTTAAAACACAAGGTAGGTACATAATTAATTAAAACTGTAGTGGTAATACAATGTAGCAGGAATTCCCTTCCGCATATAAACTAAATGACGTGGCTATTTGCTGACCACTTTACCAAATCACGTTTTTACTGTACAACATCGCAAACATTAGAGTGATTTTGTCACTTCTAGCTGGTTTTCCTACTAGCGACTCCAGGTCAGGATTGATATCTCTAATCCCCTATAGCTCTAAGGATCCATCCACATTACAAATGGTCGGGGACGTGGCAGGAACGAGCTTAGACGGGCGAGTTACCAGGCCATTGTAATGTAATGAGATCATTTATACAGCGTCCAGTGGCACCTTCACTCATAACACTAGATGATGTAGGGACCACTAGGACGCTACCGTGCCTGGGGCATTATTTAGATGGAGCAGGTTTGCCCAGCACCTATACCATACTTACAGCTGCTTTGTCGGCTTAGGCCACAGGAAAGGTAAGTCAATACGTGCGGAGCCAACCAAGCCGCAGTAAACATCGTGAGGGAACCCGCGCCTTGGTGGGCTCCGCACGTTGTAATGTAGCCAGGTCCTCACCCCACGGGTTAGGTTAGACAAAGAGAAATTAGACAAAGACACGGAACAGCCCTCTCATCCGCCGCATGAGCACCGGTTCGGGCGATTCTCTGACTATTTCTTGCACGCGGGATGCAAGAGATTTCTGAAACCTCCATTAGTATTCCCTCACCTCCGCAAGTACTTCGAGGACGTCGCCGACGTTCAACGGAAGCTCGTCTGGGTTAGCCGGCTGGTAGCTGAAGACCGCCCTGCAGCGGCCCTGTACTCCACCCGGCCTGCGGGACAAAGAGAAGACAATGTATAGCTACAAGAATTTAAAAAAAGAAGTGAAAGAGGAAAAAGAAAGAGTCGTAGCAAGTGGCCGTCTGCTTACCTATTCGGAATACAGCCGTGAGTTGGTATGTTCACAAATTACTAGACGATTTAGGACGCAAGCAAACTAGGAAGACGTCTACAACACACACAGTTGTTTTAGGTTCTGGTAGACTCAACACCCTAGTGGCCGGGCTGACGACTAACAAGATTGTATTATAGCTACGATACTACCAAGCAAATTATGTCGTTTAGGACGTCAAGATAAGGAAGATGTAGCACCATATCAATGAATGAGTGAATGAATGAAGAGAATTATAGTCTGATCTTATTATCGCGCTTTTTGCTTCGCCTTCACAATCAAGACACAATGAGTCTCATACACCAAAGCTCCTCTTCTGTAAAGTCATTCACAGGACGCTCGAGCAGTTTCCTGGACACTTACCACTGTTTTATACAAAGCAACTGTTGCAGAGATCACAAGCATCCGGTCACTTTCCATGAAAAAATGACAAGTTGGGATATTTCTTCGATAAGGTTTCGATAAAATATTTAACTTAACTTATGGTTGTATCATTGTGGGCGGTGACCATGTCGTATTATGTTTCGACAGAAAGTATTTCGCTCTGCGATTGTAGTGTAGTATTTTAAAATTAGATTTTCGTTAACATTGCCATTTAATTTTGTCGACGTGTGACCCTTACAAGGCTTACACTTCTATCTGACGATACTTACGAGTATTTCCTGTTGGTCACAAGCCTTCCCAACCTGGTCTCTTCATCCTCATTCGGATCACAACATTCTTAATATTTTGAAGCCGTAACTTCCTGTGGGATCCACAGCAGATTTCCTTGTTTTTATTGCAAAATATTAACCTGCCCCGTATTCGCACGGATGCAATTTACTGATGTGGATTACAACGTTATCTTTTACACACACCTTGTCCAGCGAACACAATAAAAAACAGCCAAATATAGTGATGTGTCAATTCTGTCACACGCCTTGTTTTTTTTTTGTTTTTTTTCTCATTATTATTATGTTTATAGATAAAGAAAGTCTATAAATAGCAATATCCTTACATTTTACATGTATTTGTTACAATCTTTAAATATAAGTACGTACAGTCGACAGGACATCATCCTATACACCCATCCACTCTACTCCGTTGCATTACGGGCGACTTTGCAACTAAAATGTGAAGGTTGACGTGCTGTCAACTGTACAGTGTACATATTTCGAACCGTTTTGTTTAGATCAAAAATTTAACTTACTATTCGTTTTGTAACTTTTAATAATTATCCTGCAAGTGGGTCATCACCTAGGATTGTATCAATCACTTAACCACTTTGATTTAAGCACTTCGGACGTGTTTGTTAGTTGCCTTAATTATAAATAAAATAAAAATAATATTTTCTTCAAGCCATCCCTGTTATTACCTGTTACCTCTGTAATTTCCTTTTTTATGTACAATAATGTGTTCTCTATCTATCTAAAATACATTAATGTCGAAAGTGTTTGGCTACCATCTGAGTAACACCAAAATTACTGGAAAGTTCAAATAAATATTTCGTCACATTTCCGCCGCACCCCGTTCGCTAACGTTATCCTCAAACGCTAGGTATACCTAGTATATTACTTGGAAACTTGGAACTGTGACGCACCCTTGACCACGGGGGCCAAGTCCGGATTGGTGGAGGCTTGTAAGACAAGTGGCTGGTCTTACTGTCAGAAGTTTATTATAACAAAAATTTTATTTTACACATTTATGTGAATCATAATAATTATTTAAAGTGAAGCGAATGAAGCGAAAGTGATTTGTCAGGATCGTGGCAGGTGTCAGTCCCCGGTCTCTGCCTACCCCTTTGGGTTACAACCGTGAGCTTGTGCATGTGTATGTATGTAGATGTACCGAATATCAACTGTCAGGATGTTAGTTTCTTTAAATAAATCTCTTAACGAATCCCTACTGTCTAGCTTATAAATATGATCGTCCCTTCTGCAAGAAGATGGTCTGCCCGACCCCACAGTAGTATGCCGTAGGAAATAATATTATGGAAGTAACTAAAATAAACAGGCCTAGCATTTGCGACGTCAGTTAGTTTTGACTGCATTATGTTATAGAACTAAGCCTATTTGTCTATATGAACCCATTGAAGCATTTTAAATGATCAATTGTGATACCTAAAAATACAGTTTCTGCTAAGAAATCTCGAAAATTAAGTGGAATATGACACCAAGTGAAATCCTGCGGGCTTAACGTTAACAGTAGAAGTAGGGCTACCGACTTGTGCACGCACTCGATGACATACAATATTTCCAAATGCTTAGTTGTATTTCGAGTGGGCTATATCCGTCTCGTCTAAATATCATGTTTATTCGCCTTTAGACGAGTTAATAAAATATCAGGGGACATAGTTATGTGTATAAACGACGAACAATTTTAACAAACCGGTAATAAATGCGCCAGAAATTTCAAAACTTTACTTTATTCATAAAGGCTATCTCATATCGCCTTGGCATTTGAAAGCAGTAAGCTTGCAGCTTGGTGCATATGTTTTCGTAACAATCTGTCATGCATTTACTTCTTATAAAAACATATTTTGAACTTTAAAGAAGTCTTTATAAAGTTTAGTGTTGGGTACAGGGACCACTGGATTCCAAGCCAAGAATTCAATTCATTTGGCTTTGTCCATTGCAACTATTCTTACAAATACTTCTGACTATTTTTCAAACAAGGATGTTTCATCTCGTTTCAGAATATGCACGGTCCAGTGTAGATTACTAATTTGTATAGGTTTAGTCGAACACATGCACACATGAACTCTGCTCAGTTACCTTATAGGCGACTTCACAACAAATTGTGAAGCGCTGTTGGATGTACTGTAATGTCGTGGGCATAATTATCGTAGATTTGCTCACTTCATGAAATGCTTGATCATTTCATGAAGTGGTCGCATTTCATACGACAGCAAAAACAAGACCAGTTGCATGCAGTAGTCTGATCATAACACCGCGCGGCGGTGACAAAAGCGAAATCATTGTCCTTCGGCGCTATGTCGCGTAAAACAGGTGACAAATGAAGTATCTAGAAAGGCGAAGTTGTGTAAGTGTCAAAAGGCTTACAAAATAAGGCGTTCAAAACCACGAGCAGAGAAATACCTTTGGATATGATCACCTTACTTGCCAAACGATTCATTAGTAGAAATGACTCATCACTGTTTTGCATGCAAGCCGATTGAGCACAGACCATAATACACATCCTAAATGCAAACAATGAATAGTGAGTGTCCAAGGCAAGCTGTGTACATTCACATTTCCTGCGAACTGAACACTTGTCATCTGCTTAAATGTTTACCGACGAATTAAGGTTTCTGGTGACATTTTGCTAAGCGTGCAAATGTTTATGTCACATTCGACTGATATTCGACAAACACAGGCACAGAACATTTTTAGGGTTCCATACTTCAAAAGGAGAAAACGAAACCCTTATAAGATCACTTTGGTGTCCGTCCGTCTGTCTGTCTGTCAAGCAAGACCCTTTATCTCGGGAACGCGTGGAGGTTTCGAATTGAAATTAAAACCATATCCCCGTGTACCTACGGTCACTTGAAGCTGTGAATCAATACAACCAATTCAAAGCAAAGTCAAAATTCTAAGTGAACACTTTCCCGGACATTCATAATTATATGTTCTATTGATATCTTTATTGTTACTACTTTATACTACAAAATTGAAAAATCTGAAAACTATAGGTACATTATCAATTAAATAATTAAAAAAATATTTTTGAAATTCGGGAGAAGCCCTCGGCAGGCGACCCCGACTCGGTCTTGTCCGGTTTTTTTATTTATTTATGTTACCCCCTGTTCCTCGTACACTAGTAATCTGATAATGTACAGAGTGGCAGTTGGCTAAAATGCATACAAGCACAACTAGCAGCTGTTAGCCGTAAATTAAATTATCATTATTAAATTATTTTTGAGTTAGTTTTTTGGAGAACTCAGATTCTTTGTAGTCACTTCAACTAATACGTAGTTTATCGGACAGTCAGTTACATTATATGGTAGTAAAATTTTTAGGTGGTTATTTTCCTGAAAAAGCATAAATTATCAGGCGTACCTTAAAGAAGCGAAAGAGATCTGTCAGGATCGTGGCGAGTGGCAGACTCTGGTTTCTGCCTACCCCGCCGGAATACAGGCGTGAGTTTATTTTATGTTACAAGGCGCACTGTGTCTGTGCGTCTGTCACAAATTATACCGGATGATATAATTTGAGACGGACGCACAGTCTGTCTGTTACGATCCAGCTATGAATCGAAATGTTAAAATGATGCAATGTGATCTTAATATTATGCTTTCACCTACCTAGAATTCCCAATATTGCAGTGTTTGCGCAAATGCTTATAAAAAATACTTTTATATAATTTTCTTACAATTGTCCAGTCACTCCCACAGAATCAAACCGTGTGTTATCCTATCGACGTCGTTTATCGGACGCGCCGATTAGATATGATGCATGCATAGGGTACTCATTAAATACTATAATCGAACTATATGTTGATTGCTCAAAATTGATCCAATGTATTTTGTATATACGTATAACACCTTAAAAGATATTTATTGACATCTGGGACCTATTATGCACACCACGTCCTGTCGAAATCTAGACGTCTGCAGTAGCAATTCGGATCAAAATTATCATTAGACGATTGGAGTCTTTCAGGATTCGGTTCGCATAATATAGCAGCTGACATGGCTCATTATTACAATATGTGTTACACTAAAACTGCTCCAAAGTATTTAACCGACATGTATGGCATTGTCAACGGGATTATAACAAATAAAAGAGACATCAAAACCAGTTCTATTCAACATCAAATCTTAAAGAAAGCCAGTCTCACGACAGACAAATAGGTAACTGCATGTGAAAGAACTTTATCATTTATATCCTCGTAAGGCCCGACCTTGAAAAGAACAATTGATTTTGTGATCACTTGAAGATATTGGGCCTCACGAGGATATTTAAAGAGAGGTTAGTCGGAACCAGCGTATATAGAGGGAAACCAGTTGTACTAAGTTACAAAATCCGCAAGATATGTGTCAGTGAACTAGAATAGAAATACGCATCCATCGGCGACGCCGTATAATTGCAGAGAAACCAGTTTCTCGAGTCCACTCTTCAACTCATACTGTTATGAATATGGCCATAGTTACGGTACTCGATTACCGTAGACTCAATTTACATTACCGAGCGAATATTAAATATGGTGACCTCTGAACTTATAGATACCCTTTAAATTACTACTATAGATCGTGTGTGAAATTAGCCATATGCTAGCCTTACACTCTTTGAAGTTTCAACTTCTTTTAGGTATCTACCTAGTTAAAAGAAATAAGGAAACGGAACCGGAATATTGTTATGAATATTAATAATCGAAAAGTGGGTATATCCATATCAATGTATGCTAAAAATTTTACTTCAGCTTATTTAATATGTTACGCGATCGATAAGTTGAGACATTTTGCACACTAAGTATTTCTCGACTTACTTTCCGTACCTGCCAGAAGTAAAAAACTCCGTCCTCGCGTACGCCATAGTGTCCGGTATCGTTGGATTGGTCTTAAAAATATTGTGGGTGCAGAAACACCGCTTTTCGATTTAGGATTCCGTTTACGAAATATGGAGCATTAAAGCGAAACGTGACAAATTTTACTTCGGAGTGGCCTGGTCGAGCACGGTGACGAAGTCATCGGGGAACATACCGCGGCGAAATAAACCTACTTACTAGATACCCTGAATAAATCCATTTTGATTTTGATCAGTCTGGTCGAGAATGATCTTTATTTACCTCAGAGTAGTCTGGGCTTCGATTCCAGTGCGTTACAGTACGATGATGGCCAGGTACCTACTAGCCAAACCTACTAAATAGGTACTCGGAACAAATCCAGTTTGATTTTGATCGGTCTGGTCGAGTAGGATCTTTACCTCGGAGTGGCCTGGTCGAGCACGGTGACGAAGTTGTCGGGGAACATGCCACGGCGGCCGCGGAGCTCCCCGCGCCACCAGCCGCCCGCCAGCCGCTCCACATCCTTCACCACGTCGCCGGCCCGCAGCGACAGCTCGTCCTGCTCGGAGGCATCGTACGAGTAGTTCACCACGCACGACACTGAGGACAATTGGGGGCATTTTTTAACATACTTAGAAAAAGGAGGTCAATTTTAAATAAAATAAAATAAATTTATTTGCCTAGAACAGGGATTCCCAAAGTGGTCGATATCGACCCTTTGGGATCGATATCGGTTTCCCAGGGGTCGACATAAAAACTGAGTTTGGGGGTCGACGAGATCTAAAAATCGACCCAGGGCTATTAAAAAAACTTTCAAGATAGGTTGGTAGGTACTGTATTGTTTATGTTGTGTTACGTGTACTAAGAATAATTAATATTTTGTAGGAAATAGCATTGTTGTAGTAATGTAAAGTCTCAAGTTCGTAAAAGATGAAAAACTTTAAATTTTACTTACTTAACCAAGTGCAAAATTGGTACCTTAGTACCTAGGTATTTTGTATCAATAGGAAAAAACTAAAGGCCCCCTTATCATAATAGTCTGCTAACATTGCGTTACTAATTCTCACTGTCTTCTTCTATTGACCTAAGTCAGAATGAAAAATAACACTCCGTAGCAGCTGGTTTAAGTCAGCAAACCATTATTAATAAATGGGGTCGATCTTAAAAGTAGATAATTTGGCCATGGGGGTCTAAGGTGTTCATTTTGGAAAAGGGGTCACTTGTCCAAAATAGTATGGGGATCCCTGGTCTAGAATGTGGTACATATAAGGGTGGCTTTGAAGTGCTTCCGTTAAATTTCATTGTTATCTGACTTCACACACCAATCATGCACCAAAACAAGGGGAGAGAATTCCATACCATAACAGCAAAATAACAAGATCTTAATAATATATCAATGATGTATGTTTGTCTCCGTCCAACCATTAAAGAGCCTCAATTTAGATACATCTCTTAAAGAATAATCGGTATCTAATTGATAACAGCCCGATGGTCGGACGATGTGGCCAGGTTAGCGAGGGGCCCATGGATGCGAATGAGAGACCGCGAGATGTGGTGTAATGGGGAAAAGGCCTATACCCAGCAGTGGGCGGACGTAGGCTGATGATGATGATGAATTGATACAGAATATGCATTACTTAAAAAAATAATAGAGCAGAATTATAATAGAGCAGAAATATAGAAATGATTTTTTTTTATGGTAATGAGCCGTTTTCAGAAGCACTAAAAAAAAAAATTACGGCTGTCAAAGTAATGCAATTTTGGACCTCAGCCCAATAGCCATGTGTGATACATCATCGAATAGGTCTCAGCGAGCTGAACAAAAGTTACTATGACGCCAACAGCCAAATGTTTGTCGTTTCGGAGTTATATTTTATTGAAAATTTTTTTTTTTTTTTTTATACACATTTGTGAAGTTATGGTATGAATAACCTAGTCCTAGTTTGGAACCAGGTCATGTGATTGGGTTGTGTGGAACTTATTAACTTATAACTCGCTAACGGTGACGGAAAACATTGTGATGAAACTTTAGTATTTGAGCTATTAACATAGCTCAGCACTTGATATCAAATATCTCGAAAACCATGACACTATTACTAAACCTATTTTTTGTTTTCCAGATAGAAGATAGGCCAACCCTTCACCAATTACCATTTGGACCACTTATAACGGGATACCCTGTATTATATTCATTATTTAACAACAGACTCTTTAGCTTTAAAAATTAATTGACAGATTATTTAGCTTACAGATTTTTACCAATATTACTAGGCTTAACATTAGGCACATTTGAAATATTTAATGCACACATCTTTGTCGTGTAAAAAAACATTTTTTAAACGGCTGTTGCGGCAAGCAACACTATTAATTCTTTATTGCACAATGAACAATTTATAGTTCTGCAATATTTCTAAGTAAGGATCTTATTGAAGTGCCCCATAACAATGTTTAACTTTTAAAAGACTAAATAGAGTAAATAAATTATTTTTGTTATGTCAATTATTTACATATAAAGGCTAACTAGTGATATGATTATAATGGGAGGAATGAGTGTTACGCAAAAATAAGTTAGAAATACAAAGTTAGTTTTTAGTCATAAAATATGGCTGGAAAAATGTAGTTGCACGATCGTGCAGTTAATTATTTTAGCCGGACTAGCAGTAAAGGGATTTTTTTGGTTATTTTTCTTGGAATCTATGGCATACCAAAAAAAGGTATTTTAGCCAAGATAGTTAAATTTAAGAAAAAAAATCTTCGGTTGCAAAGGGTTAATTACTTTTCCAATCATATTGCATGATATGGTAAAGAAAGAAGCAATAAACAAACCCTGCTTTGTCTAAAAACATTTCATTGTGATTGGAAGAAACGCGCCCGCGCAATACCTAATTCATTAACATACCCATGCACATAACATGACATCACATTATCCACAATATGAGTCATGAGTACAGTACTCATGAGCGACCACGAAGAATAGAGCGTAAATTTGACCAATAGACGAAAGCGGGCGCACTTCTTTCAATCTCGTGACGATAGTATTTATTTAGTTATCGAGATTCAATAGAGTAATGTAGGTGACGCCAGAAGTGGACCTTGTAGGTTAATCCATGTTGATCCAAATTTTCGAGAATAAGGAAAACCAGCAGAGACAGACTAGGGCGTCATACGTCAGCTGAATCAAACCGTAGGGGTACAGTTATTCATACGAAAACAAGATTGTTGCCTGAGATGGTACTCACCTCTTTGATTTGCATTTGTCTCCATTTTACGACTGCAATATTAACATCACTTCATCACAACCACTTAGAACAACAAATTGTCTTCAAACAAATGAACATAATAATCACCTTAACACGGAATTTCACTAAAAACAAGGACAACAAGCGCTAGAAAACGAAACTCGACAAGTAAATCGCGACCAATCGCGACAGAGACATGTTTTTTCTGTATTTTGATATCATTCATTCACTCATTTCATTCTCATCTCACAGTGCTGCCAATAAAAAAACGCTCACACCACGAGGCATTCGCCCGCGCGAAAATTCGCGCGGTGCGACCCCCGAATTTAGTCGGAGATTTTTTCTGGGTAGGTTTATTATTCAGGTATTATTCATTAAATATACCTCCCCGTATTTCGGAAAATCTCGAAAATAATTTTGACGAGTCACACATTCAGTGTAATGGCCGCTATACACGTTCAGTTAATTTTATCAAACAGGTTGGTCAAACCGTTTTGTCAAACTGGCATGATCTCCATAACGACAACACACCTTCACGCAGGCTTGAAGCGGCGTCAGTTCAGTGTCGAACCGTATGAATACTGGTTGTATGTGTGTCCGTAAAAATGTCGTGTACAGACGACGACGCTTTAGCAATAGTTGGTTTAGTGTTTGCTTTGAAGGCTAAAAAAAGAACAAAAAAACGTACTGTATGGTGTAAAAAGTGGCTCATGAAAAGAGAAGAATATTCGCATATAAACTTGTTAAATGAATTGAAATTTGCTCCCAAAGATTGGCATAATTATTTGCGAATGAATGAGGAAACATATTTAAGGCTTCTGTCATTAGTCAGTCCAGTAATTCAAAAAAAAGACACAATAATGCGAAAATCTATATCACCACATGAAAGATTAAGCGCTACTTTGAGGTTTCTTGCGACTGGAAGGAGCTATGAAGACCTCAAATTTTCCACAGTAATATCACCTCAGGCTTTGGGATATATTATTCCTGAAACATGCATGCTACATAAGGTGCTCAGAAGAGATTGGTTAAAGGTAAATAAAAACTCACTATTTATTTTTATTATGAAAACTTATCCAAATTACAGCATGAAAGAAATTAGGCTCAATTCTTACGTTATAGTCAACACAAATCGTTTACAATCTAAAATTAGTGAAATAATTAGCAGCATTTAAATCTGGAATGGAAAGTTGAACTGAATTAGATTCCTGTTGTTCATATCCCTGTTGTTCATTTACTTCCAAGGGCTGCTGTGTGATAACAATGCCTTGTGTTGAATTTGTGGCAGAAACAGGAGGACCAGGAGTTGATGGTGAATGTGCATAATTTGATGATGTTGATGACGTAGACCAATCTATTGGAGAACGTAGGTGCTGTGGCTGTTGATGTATTCTAAGCTGTTGCGTATGATTATCATTACACAACTTATGGGACAAAGTCAAGTTACCCAACTCGGCTTCAAAAAGGGTATCATTGATGATTTTTTCTGCAATGATACGCTGATTTTTTGATAATTCACGCATTTTGATGGCAATATTTTTAGCGAAAATATCATATCGGTCTTCTCTAATAGCGGGTCGCTTAAAGTGATTCTGTACCGACATAAGTACATCATTGACAATTGTATCTGCTTTCTTTTTTGGAGGTCTTGACTGGGGCCGATTGTTGACACTAATACTGGTGGATTCGACCGCCTCTCTGATGGGCTCGGTTGGCATAACGGTGGGCTCAGCCGCCTCGGTTTCTGTGCGTTCAGTGGGTTCAGTGGGTTCAGCGGGTTCAGCATTGAAGGGCTCCGTAGGCGTTGTCGTTGGCATCTGAAATAATTGTTAATTATTAGTTTAGCGCCACTTTTTTATCCTAGAATATGATACCTAATAATAAATGTATGTTTTTTTGTTTCAGTTTCCACGAACTGAACAGGAATGGAAATTTATATCCAAACAATTCGAAGAAAGATGGAATTTCCCGCATTGCCTTGGAGCGATTGATGGGAAGCACGTAGAAATTACGCCGCCAGATAATTGCGGATCATATTATTTCAATTACAAAGGAAAACATAGCATGGTTCTTATGGCAATAGTGGATGCGAATTATCAATTCTTGCTGTGCGATTTTGGTACCAATGGCAGGATTTCGGATGGAGGTGTTCTTCAAAATACAGAATTTTATAAAAAATTACAAGATAATAATTTAGAAATTCCACCCGCGGAAAGCGCGGAACGCAGTTCCAGAATACTCCCATACGTATTCGTGGCCGATGATGCATTCCCTTTAAGATGCGACATGATAAAACCATTCCGACAAATTGATTTAATTTCACATGAAAGAAAGATTTACAATTATCGTGTGTCTCGAGCGAGGCGGATAGTTGAGAATGCATTCGGCATACTGGCATCAAGGTTTAGAATTTTTCACACGCAAATAAACTTAGAACCTCACAGAATAGAATCCGTGGTAATGGCGTGTTGTGTCTTACATAATTTTCTGATGTCATCTTCGCGTAATTTTTACGCCCCATCAGACTGCTACGATCAGGAAGACAGAGAAAACGGAACTATAACACCGGGGCTTAATACCATGCAGTCAAATATGAATCACTTAAATAGTAGAAATTATGGGAATATTACAAATGCGGCCAAGATGGTGAGACAAGACTTCATTCATTATTTTAATAATGAGGGTAGTGTTCCATGGCAGAATGATTTTGTTTCATAAGCAAAAAAATATGTTAAGTAAATAAATATGATCGACTTGTTATTATGATGAAACTTAATAAAATGTGAGCTAGAAAATAATATTTGTTTTATTTACTTACCTCATATTCATCATGATCAGACATGCTCGAACGTGAACTTCTTGGAATGCATTGATCTTTAAGAAAAGATAGCTGATCATAGTACCATAACTTTGGCTTATATATTTCATCAACGCCTGCGCCCGACTTCAAAGACTCCGCAACTTTATGTTCCTCCTTTTTGAAGGCTGTCCGAAAACTGTTAATTTTTTTAGTCACCTGGTCACGGTCTGCATTCGGTTCTATTTCTTTAAGTTTTTCTATTAATTTACAATAAGCAGCATTTCGCTTATCTCTGTTATGGTAATCTTTATTTTTTACGTTCCATAAACAGGTTTCATTTTGATATATTTGTATGAATTCTTCCAATACATCGCGGTTCGCGCACATTATTATTCACTGCAAGCTGCAACACGTCCGTTAGAACACAAATCGCAGCAACAACTGAGCGCTCGCAACACACACGCTCAAATTTCTCATCAAACAGTTTGATCAAACCGATTGATCAAATAAAAAAACGAAAATTCGTATTCCTTCAAACAATTTGATTACTCATAAAATTTGATCAAATTTTGCCACACACACTCATGCCAGTTTAACAAAACGGTTTGATCAAGCCTGTTTGATCAAATTAACTGAACGTGTATGGCGGCCAAGTCATTTTGGTACATTCGGCAGCACGTCAATCTTCACATTTTAGTTGCAAAGTCGCCCGTAATACAACGGAGTAGAGTGCATGGGTGTATACCATGATATGCCGTCGACTGTACAGTGTTTATTATGCAAAGTCAGTCCAGCTGAAATAAAATCTATCTAAATTCTGATTTTTATTATTATATTATTATTTCTTGTTTTGATGGCAACCAGCCGATGTCGACAAATTCTGCCAAAATCAAGTCTTGACACGAAATGGGCAATTTTTTTTTTTTTTGTAGCTAATGAGCCGTTTTCAGAAGAACTAAAAAAAAAAAAATATGGCTGTCAAAGGAATGCAATTTTGGACCTCAGCCCAATAGCCATGTGTGATACGTCATAAAATAGGTCTCAGCGAGCTGAACAAAAGTTACTATGACGCTAACAGCCAAATGTTTGTCCTTTCGGAGTTATATAGTATTGAAAAAAAACTAACATTTTCAACAAAATATAACTCCGAAACGACAAACATTTGGCTGTTGGCGTAGTAGTAACTTTTGTTCAGCTCGCTGAGACCTATTTTATGATGTATCACAAATGGCTATTGGGCTGAGGTCCAAAATTGCATTCCTTTGACAGCCATATTTTTTTTTTTAGGTCTTCTGAAAACGGCTCATTAAATGTTTATTTCTTTGTGAAGACTTTACTAAATGATGGTTCCATCTACAGCAATTCTGAAACAATATACAAACAACATTACAGAACATTAACTGAAAAAAATTAAGAAATTACTCACTTAATACTACTACTACTACTCAAAAAACAAAACTAAAACTAAAACCAAACTCTAGTTATAACTTAATATCATTTTCCCTAACTTGATAAATAATACAAGAAGGTCCATGGATGATGATAAATATGTTAATAAACATGTGAAATTAATTGGAAGAGGAATATTTACAGATGGAACACAATTATATAAATCTATTGACATATTATTTTTAGGGCAGTTGAAAAAAATGTGGTCAAGATCACCCTCCTCAAGACCACACTCACAAATCGAGTTGTCACGCACTCTGATTTTATTTAAGAAGACAGGCGTACAGCAGTGACCAATCCGGAGCCGTGAAATTACCGAAACAACTCTCTTACTAAGCTTTTTGAATTTGAAAAACCAAGGTTTGGGCCTGATAGTTGGTTGAATGGCGAAAAAGCGAGAACCCTTGAAGCGACTACTCTCTTCCCATAGGGTCGACCAGGAGTCATGAAGTCGTTTTTTTGGCAACGCCAGCAAGTCATAGGGATAGTGAGAGTAGTGCTTCCGGTCCACTTCGTGAGTACAGGCATGTTTGGCAATAGCATCCGCATTCTCATTGCCCGCAATACCTGAGTGGCCAGGTATCCAGACCAGGTTAACCTCGAGATTATTCCTAGCACAATTCAGAAAAGACTTTTTAATATCCAGAATTATTTTACTATTTAATTTTGATTTGAACTGATTGTGATCTAGAGCTTGTAGGCAACTTAACGAGTCAGTGAAAATAACCGCATTTTTAATATTGTGAGATTCAACAAAAAGGGAGGCCTCCAAAATTACAATACACTCGCCAGTAAACACAGAGGATTCCGCAGGACATTTAAATTGAATCGCTAATTTAGAGTTTTCTAAAAATACCGAAACACCAACTGACGAGGACGGTGCTAATTTCGACGCGTCAGTGAAAAATTTTTCCCAATCATTCCAACGTTCACTTACAACAGCATTAAAATTGGTGCTAGCTGAAGGATCGTCCTTACCTATACCAATGCTCAGAACAGTTTTAGGCTTATACTGTAACACATCATAGCTGTAATCAAATATTGGCACTTCTGGCTGTCACTATAGAATTCCCGAAATTCCGAAGCCATCTAAAGCTCTTCAGAATTTAAGGAATTTCTTTGCTATTCCAGTAGGGACTTGTAAGGGTTAGGGAATCAAGCTCTTGTAATTTCTGAGGGAGAATATGAGACATACGGGAACAGGCTTTGGTTATAAAACGGTCCGAAAGAAACTGGCGTCGAAGATGAAGGGGAGGATCAACCGCTTCAACTTGAAGGGCGTTAGTTGGTGTCGATTTCATACAACCTAAAACCAGTCGCAAACATTTGTACTGAATGCGATCTAACTTAGTTAGGGAGGTTTTATTCATTGGCTCAAGGGCGAAACATCCATAATCGATAACGCTTCTAATCAAAGCATTATACACCAATTTAAGGCTAAAGGGGTGAGCACCCCACCAAATCTCAGCAAGAACGCGCAGGATAGTGTAAACGCGCTCACATTTTTTTACTAAATGTTCAATATGATACACCCCGCTTAACCTAGGGTCAAGATAGACTCCTAAAAACTTCACCTTGGAGACTTCAGAGGGATTGGAATAGTATCAATACTTACTTCGATATCAGGTATACGACGTTTTCTAGAAAATACCAACAGAGAACTCTTTTGAGCTGCCACGGAAAGACCATGGGAAAAGAGCCAGTGACTGAGAGATTCAAGAGATAAGCTCAAAGAATCCGCTGCGTCCTCAATGGAAGTGTCTGAGACATACACAGCCACATCATCAGCATACTGTAGTATTTCACAGTTATAATTAAGGCTAGAGTTCATATCATAAGTATACAGATTAAAAAGTATCGGGCTTAACACCGAGCCTTGAGGAAGGCCTTTCCATAATGTTCTGGAACCAGGGTTAAACTCTGGCAATCGGAGAGTAACAGACCGTGCCATTAACAATAGGTGAATGCAGCGAAAAATCTTTGGAGGAATCTTTAGTCGAAGCAATTTATTTGTAAGTATTGAGAGAACAACACTATCGTAAGCTGAGGAGATGTCCAAGAAGGCAGCCACCGTTGACATATTTTTGCTGAGAGCTATCCTGATATCAGTCGTAAGGACTGCGATAGTTCCGATAGCTATAGTTCCCACCCCCTTTCTGAATCCGAACTGCGTTCTAGGTAAAATGTCCCTGTTTTCTACAAGCCACTCCAGACGATTTTTAATGAGATGTTCCAGAATCTTTGATAATGCAGATGAAAGAGCTATAGGGTGGAAACTATTTGGGTCATCACAGCTTTTCTGAGGCTTGAGGATGGGCATAACTAATTGCTTTTTCCAAGAATCTGGAACGAAACCAGTTTGGAAACACGTGTTGGCTATCTTAGAAAATAATCAACTGTGTTGGGTCCTGATTTTGATAAGAACGAATATGGGAAGCCATCCTCTCCTGGAGAAGAGTTTTTTACATGGGACAAAACGGATTTCAATTCGTCTGTAGAAAAGGGTTCGTCAAAAGGGTCGGAACCATGCGCCGAAATAACAGGAATCTGTAATTCCTCTTCAGTAGGTACATAGGGGGGAGCCAGTTTCACAAAGAATGCTTCAGCAACTTCATCCGAGATATAAGAGGACTGTCTATGAGAAAAACTATTTCTTAAACGATTGATTTGTTTCCACACTAGAGACGGAGGAGTTGAAGGGGAAAGGGAAGAACAAAAAGCTACCCAACTTGCTCTTTTTTTCTTACGTAAAAATCTTCTCGATTTAGCCAGGAGCCTACGGTACTCAATTAGGTTATCAATAGAGCAGAATTCATTACAGATTTTTTCTGCCTCAAGACGTTCCTTAATAATACGTGTACATTCCTCATCCCACCAGGGAGGGGAAGGGATTTTTCCAGAGCGCGGTTTTTTACTTGGAAAAGCATTCTCGGCAGAAAATTTAATGGCATTAGTGAAAGCATTGTAAGTAGAAGCTAGGTCTGAATTTTCAACAAAAGGTAATCAATATGTTTAAGATATAAATTAGTTCATGTTTTTTGTTATTAATGCTTCTAACATTCCATTGAAGGAGGTGGAGACCCATTATGAAGAACAAGTAAAATATTGCTAAGCTTTTGGGCAACGTGGTCTGGTAGGGATTTGGCAGTAATAAGTTTAGTGAGAAGGGAAACAAGCTGCTCAATGAGATTCTCATTAGCAGGATTCACTGAAAGATGATTTTGGCCCAAAGCACAACTATTACGGGACGGCTCTCTTGTCAATTCTTGATGCACGTGCCTATCATACCCTGGAGAAAGGGGAGAATGAGTTCTTGGTTTTGAATATACAGTTTTTCTGTATCCTCTAGTAGATTGTTGTCTTTGAGTGGGGCTTGTCAGTGATTGGGAAAACAAGGGAGGGGATGACTTTACTACATTTGCATAAGTTCTAGAAGTAGCAGGAATCCTTTTATTTGCCTCGAAATATGAAATGGCCTGCTCTGCCATCAGAACTTTAATTGCACGCTGTCTACTATACTCAGGACAATCCTTGCTGGTGGCAGGGTGGTCACCATCACATGATAAGCACACAGCCTCACAGTCCTCAATTTCGCAACCATCACCAGGATGGTCCCTACCGCACTTATAGCATCTCGGTTTCGACCGACACTGCGTTCGTGTATGTCCAAACCGACAGCAATTGAAGCATTGCACTGTTGGGTAAGTATATTGCTCAACTTCCAAAGCAGAGTAGCAACAGAATACTATTTTAGGGAGAACCTGCCCATCAAATGTAATAACCACTGTTTGCCTCGGGAGCCATACTGAGTGACCTTCGTTATCAATTGTTTTTTTATTCATCCTGCGGACCACAGCCTGTTGGAACTTTTCACAAATTTTTTACTTCTTCTTCTGACCATTCAGTTGGAACGCCCCTCACAAGGCCCATTCGAGTGACATTGTATTGGGGAATTACTGCTTGGAACTGGTTTTGTTCTAATACTGGATTAACAGTGAAAGCATTTGCGTCTTCTGACGACTTAAACTCCACTGAAACTCGGTTACGTCCTATCCGTTTTATGCCATCGTTCAAGACATTACCAATGTTGTGCTTTAGAAGGAATAATCCAAACTTAACATGGTGCAAGCTTGAACCAGAGTTCTCTTCTGGCTGGACTCTTGAAACATGTACGATAAATGGGCCTTTGTCGAGTGCAGAGTACTTTTGCCTTAGATCAATAGAAGCCCTGGGAAATTTAGACGGTAAATCCGGTGGTGGATTGGACACTGCTGCTCGCTTTCTACAGGAACTATCAGATGTATCCATCTGCGGGCACTTTGGTGATTCTTGAGGTAAGGTAATCGTACAAACCGGCTAATATTCAAAAGACACCGGGTCCGGGGGCTTAGGGGGGATCTTTTTGTCACCCATTGCTTCTATTGCAGAAAAGTAATGATAGTACTCACCAAAAACTGTAGATCTAACTAAATGCAATAGCTAACTACACAATGAATGATGAATAGTAAGGAAACGCCAACAAAAAGAATTAAAATGGAAAATTCCGGAAAAAAAAACAAATGAAGCGCATGTACCAGCCAAGAGCCCGACACAGAATCCCTTCTGATTTTTAATTCCATAGAATTCTGACAGTTATCATTTTTTGACATGTCAGAGATTAGAAACCCTTTTTTGGCCGGGCCCATTTTGCAATTTCAATACGAGTGTGGACATCTGAGTCTACACATTTGATTTTTTAGTGGATACATCCATGATATAAAGTGTGGAGCTCCAAATTAAAAGATAATTTAAGGCGAGTGACAATGAGGGCTTTTCAGAGCGTCATTAAAAAAAATAGTACCGCAAATTACCGATAGATGGTGCTGACGTCATGACATCACTGTACAGTCGACAGCACGTCAATCTTCACATTTTAGTTGCAAAATAGCCCGTAACGCAAGGGAGTAGAGTGCATGGGTGTATACCGTGATGTGCTGTCGACTGTACCTTATCTGTGGTTCCTGTCCTAGGTTTTTACAAAAATGCGCAATGCATGCGCAGTTAGCGCTAGCAAATACACAATTCACGTACGTATGTATAAACAAAGTAAAAATACTTCGATAGCTTTCAAGTTTCAACAGTTTCGAAACGAAGTATAGTTTAGATCAGACTACAAAGAGATATTTAGACTACCACAGATTAATAACGATTAAAACCACAGACCTAAAAACATTACTGTTGTGTTTTTATTGGTTTAAACATTGTAGGTATTTGTTAATTAATAAAAATAAATGTAATGCAACCAATTGTTCATTTATTCAGTGCTTTTACATAATAATAGCGTAAATTTTTTAACCTACGATGCTGTAGAAAGCTAGATAAGCTATAGTTATCTACCACAAGCTACCTAACGTAGTGTCACCAGGGGCGCCACGCCAGATAACCTTCACGTGTACCCCTCCGCTTCCGTTCCCTCTGATTCCTTGTGAACCGGATGGAAGGGCAAGTGGTGGGGTCGGTGCGCCCTGAGCGTTGGTCAGTGACTTCTCCTTGTGGGATCTTGCTGGCTAGCGGCGAATGATCTGGCCCGAGGGGTCGCGTGGGTTCCAATTCCTCTGTGAATCGGAACCCAGGCGACCAACCGAAGGAGGTCCGGCTAGGGGGGGGCGCAGTCGCGCCTCAAACTAGTCGGATAAGAGTGGCCGCGGGCGGAGGGTCGGGGGACCCAACGCCCACGATCGCGGCGGGCCGGAAGGCACCCTCGTGTGTTCCGAGGGTGCCTTCTCGCGCAAGGAGAGGGCCCGTGCGCTCGCTCTCCACCTTCTCTGCTTTCAGAGAAGTGCTGGAGAGCGAGCGACGGGCGTCGCAGCGTCGCGCCGTCCTCCTCTTGCCTGTTGTATGGGCGACGGGTCGGGGGAGGGCGGCGCGAGGAAGCGGTTGGGGGCCATTATGGCCCCCCAGAGGAGGGGCGGCGCTTCCTTGCCTCGTCGTATGGGCGATGGGGCGAGTGGCGCCGCCGGGGAGCCAATCTGGCTCCCCACCAGTAGAGCCCCTTCGGGGGCGAGCTCTTGCCGGGTCACAGTGAATTAACCTCTGGCCTATCCTGTGGCCCGGTAGAGTAGCGGAGGAACACCGCGGGGTTTTAGGGGGTAGTCCAGCACTGAGCAGGCGGCTCGATAGTGCTGGGAGTCCACCACAAAGCTGCTCTGTTGTCCCCCGACAATAGAGCGGCGAAGTGCGCAAATGCATTTCCCCGCGTCAAAAAAAAAAAAAAAAACGTAGTGTCACCAATTATCGACACTTTTAGGAGATGGTGGGCTTCTTTACAACAATAAAGATCATTTAGTCATATTTAAACCAAAAGTAACGATTGAGTATGGTAAGGTATAATCTTGAGATAAGAATAGGATGTATTATTTTTATTAACTATTCATGGCCTAGAAAAAAATTGCAAAAAAGGAAAAACTGAATAAATCTCCAGTCATCGACACCGAATCTCCAGTAATCGACCCCCAGTCATCGACAGTTACCAGTTACCGACACCCAGTTATCGACTATTACCTATAATGTGTATCTGCCAAATCACAACCCCCTTAGTGGGTAATTAAATTATAATAACTGTTTAATAAGTATTCATTTATTGTCCACAGTACAATTTTCATATTTTCTAAATCATACAAATACACACATAGTGTACACACTTTTCCAATATAATAAAAAACGTCAATGTCAAAAAGTTTAAATTGCAAAAATCAACAATATTTACTGTAAGGTTACAAATACTAATATTGCAACGAATCGGTACCTAGTAGGATCCCATGGTTATGGAAACAGGAATCATAGGGGGCAAATGCTAGTCAACTTCCTCGAAAGGGAGGGGTTATTCTTGGTGAATTCAGTCTTCAAGAAAAAGCCCCAAAGGAAGTGGACATGGCAGAGCCCCGACACTATGACAAAAAATGAGATCGATTTCATCATACCGGACAAGAAGCGTATATTCAGAGACGTCTCAGTGATCAATAGGTTTAATACCGGAAGCGATCGCCGACTTGTGCGAGGCTCTCTGAATATTAATTTTTAGCTCGAACGTGTCCGTTTAATGAAATCCAGGCTCCGCCAAACTTCACCAAACTATAGTGGGATCTGAAAAGTTCCAGTGTAACCTGGAGAACCGATTCGCTACCGTGGTAACCACAAATGACGTTGACATTGATCAGGCCCTCGAGAATGTAGTCGGAATCCTCAGGGAGGCATATGCGGCATAAAGGCACGAAGTCGAAATTTTCGGGAAGAACACTCAAGCTTATGGAAGAACGACGTGAACGCCCACCAGTCACTCCGTCAGAAAGGCATGCTCTAAACAGGAGAATTGGCAAACTAGTTCGACGTGATCTCCGATGCTCCAACACTCGTTCAATAGAACGAGCAATCGAGCAAAATCGGGGATCGAAAGTGTTTGTTCAATCTCTTGGGAGAAGCCATCTGACAAAGTTGACCACCACGGATGGAGTGGTTGTTTCCTCCATACCAGAGGTTCTTTCGGAAGATGAAAACTTCTACGGCCATCTGTACGCTGCGCATGCATCTCGGCCTGATCCCCAAAATGAAGATTGCAAAGCTACATTGACACGCCACTATACTGAAAACTTGCCAGAAGTCACCCTAGACGAAATCGCGATGGCTATTAAACAGCTTAAAAAGAGAAAAGCCCCTGGAGAGGACGGTATTACAACTGAGCTCTTGAAGTCCGGCGGTAAACCCGTAATGAAGGAGCTCCAGAAGATCTTTAATGCTGTCCTCTTTGGTGGGAGAACTCCAGAGGCGTGGAGTAAGTGTGTTGTCGTGTTGTTCTTCAAAAAGGGTGATAAAACCCTTTTGAAAAACTACCGACCCATTTCAGTAATCACGAATCGTCTTGCGAGGAGACTCGATGAGTTTCAGCCACCTGAGCAGGCCGGCTTTAGATCGGGTTACGGAACCATTAGACCACATTCACACAGTGTGGCAGATTATACAGAAGACCGAAGAGTATAATCGGCCCCTGTGCTTAGCGTTTGTGGACAATGAAAAGGCCTTTGACTCGGTCGAAACCTGGTCTGTTCTGGAATCTTTGCAGCGATGCCAAGTCGACTGGCGATACATCCAAGTGCTGAGAGGTCTATACAACGCCGCTACTATGGCCGTTCAAATCCAGAACCGGCAGTCTGAACCTATCCCCATACATCGTGGTGTGAGAAAAGGGGATGTTATTTCCCCCAAATTGTTCACAAATGCTATGGAGGATATGTTTAAGACGCTGGACTGGAAGGGGTACGGCATTAATATTAGCGGCGAGTACCTTTCACACTTGCGATTTGCGGACGACATCGTCATCATGGCGGAAACCCTGCAAGATCTGCAACATATGCTGAGTAGCCTAGCTGATTCTTCCCAACGCATTGGTCTCCGGATGAACTTGGATAAAACCAAGATTATGTCCAATGAACACGTAAATCCGGAGCCAATTGCTGTTCAAGGCAGTATTCTCGAAGTTGTTAAGGAGTACGTTTACCTCGGGCAAACCATGCAATGAGGTAAAAACAACTTCGAGAAAGAGGCCAATAGAAGAATACAGCTGGGCTGGGCAGCGTATGGGAAACTACGTCGAGTCTTCACATCGCCAATCCCACAGAGTCTAAAGACGAAAGTCTTCAACCAGTGCGTCCTGCCCGTCATGTCATACGGTGCCGAAACGTGGACACTCACGGTGGGGTTGATCCACAAATTTAAAGTCGCTCAGCGTGCTATGGAAAGGGCTATGCTCGGGGTTTCTCTGAAAGATCGAATTCGAAACGAAGTCATCCGACAGAGAACCAAAGTCACCGACATAGCCCACCGAATTAGCATGCTGAAGTTGCAGTGGGCCGGCCATATCACCCGAAGAACTGATAACCGATGGGGTAGAAGAGTTCTTGAGTGGAGACCGCGGATCGGTAAACGTAGTGTAGGACGTCCTCAGACTCGGTGGAGCGATGATCTTCGCAGGGCGGCTGGCAAGAGCTGGATGAGAGTAGCCGAGGGCCGTGCTCAGTGGCGTGCCTTGGGAGAGGCCGTAGGCCGATGATGATAGTTTAGGCCCCGCGTTGATATGTCAGGCAGTCAGGTTCTCCTTTTTTATATTATACATTATAAAGAGGAAAAAGTTGTATTTTTGTCTGTTTGTAATGTACGCTCAGAAACTACTGAGCCGATTTTAAAAATTCTTTTTTTTGCCACCCGTGCGAATCCGGGACGGATCGCTAGTAACTATATATTTTTCTAACAGGTCGGGAGTATGTTTTCTCGGAGCCATCTGTAAGAACCAATCATCGACACTAATTATTCCCCAGTAATCGACACTTGTCGATTACTGGTAGCTCGACTTTGATTAGTTTACTTCAAATATCTACCAAATAAGCAAAATAAGAAGAACTAGGTATATTCGCTTGCCAAATGAAAAATGTTTAAAAAAATTATTATCGACACATGTCGATTATTGGAAAAGTCGGTTTGAAAAAACCAGTGATCAACACCTACATTTTACTAATATCAAAATAATTTTAAACTTTCGTTATAACAAAAATCGATCCTATAGTTCTTCTAATAACCCGTGAAAAACATAAAATTCAAATAATTTACAATACATTAGTTTAATTTAAAAAAAAATGTAATGTTGTTATTTTCACCGTACTCCAGCCGCAATCACTTGCCACGTCGCCATTTTCAAACAAAACGGCACATTTCGCTCAAATGTCAATGGGAGACAGTCAAAAGTGTGCTAACTACGGTACAGTGTCGCTATATTAAGAAATCGTTTTCCTACCCCTATTTTATTGAATCAAAAAATAAAATGTCGGTTATTGGTTCTTGTCGGTCATTGGTGCCACTACGTTATGTAGTAAGAAAAAATAGTTCCATATGACAAATTAAGGCGGCGCCACTGGCGCACAAAATGTTTCCTGATTTGACCATCAAGATAGGTCTCTATTTCCGTATATAAAAAGTACTCTGTGGTATACACCCATGCACTCTACTCCGTTGCATTACGGGCGACTTTGCAACTAAAATGTGAAGATTGACGTGCTGTCGACTGTACAAAAGCAGTATTAAAAAACCGAGATTTCACTGATCTGATATTCATTCGCTTTACCTGGCAATACCATAGTGTCCTCAATATTCTGAGGTGTCCTCTCAGAATTATGGCCCTTTTACATGAGGCCAATAGCTGAGACAATCCAGTAAGCCAATCCAATATTTCATTGAATCGGCTTCATCCATTGGCTTGGGCCAATCCAATGCATTGTCCTGGCTCCATTCACACGAAGACAATATTGGACTGGCTTACTGGATTGCCTCCGCTATTGGCCTCGTGTAAAAGGGCAATTATTCTGAGGGTGTCACTACCTTTGTGTGACTTCACTGTTAGTTTCCTCCTACAAACATAAAATAGGTACCAAACTATGAGTTTGTATTATATTAGATGGTGTGAATTTTGTGGTGAAAACCTTTCTCCACACATTTCCCGCTTACTTTTCAATCACCACAATCAAATTTTCACCGGTAAGGTGATTAAGATCATGAGGGACTAGATAAGAAAGAGTCTACACAAGAACCTATTTAAAACAACTGCTACTCAATATTAATAAATTATTTTTAATAACAATAAATCAAGCTAAACAACATCTATTTCCATAATTTCTTTACTTCTTGAGCGGTCCAACACTGTCCGGAGGGATGCCCAGTTCTTCATCTGTCCATGTACTAGGATGAACATATGGCCATTCACCCTGAAATAAAGGTAATTCAATTTTACATACAAAATATATTGGAATTTAGGTATTTTTTTAAAACAAGGTATTCATAGCATCATTTTGTCTATTATGGTTACTTAATTGTAATTTTAGCAGTGGTTGTCTAATTATAATGTAAGCTATATAAAACAAACCTCACCCTACTCTATCAGCTCATTGTACAGCGCCACCAAGTTATCTGTTCAGGTGGGCAAAATTGTAACTAACTAATTAATTGTAAATCCTGTTCCCCATTATTTGTTTTATTTATTCACTTACTAAGATTTATAGATATATTTTCATTAAAATTGAAAGACTGGTTAAAATATTCTCAGTTTCCAAGGTAAATTTCTTAAATGTTACTACTAAATTCTCCACTGGCGGCGCTATAAACTGGACAGATAAGATGGCGGCACTGTACTATATTTTGAGTTATTTAATCTATGATAATGTAATGCAAGGTGGTCATAAATATGGAAATATATAATATAATAGAAATTATATGGTTTAGCATATTATTCATCAAGGCAGTTTATTTTAATTGTTATTGTTTCAATATAAGATGGCCTAAGATAGATATGAATACAATTTCAATTATTAGATTAAAGACATTGGGGAACCCTCCCCAGTGGATTTAGAGAAATTTATATTCAAAAAGCGGATATTCCATGAACTTGTGGGCTGCAAACCCAGGTAGCCCATGAGTATTATGGAATATCCCCGCCTCCATAAATTTTATAAATAAAAAAATATGAAGCATTATTATCTGTCTCATGATCTTGTCTCAAGCCTATTACAATTTTGGAACTGAATAATTTTATGTTTACTAACATAGGTAAAGTTTTACTAATTACTATGGATAAATTAATTGATCTTAAATTATTATTATCAATTGTGTACTTTGACAATATTTCAAAACATTGTTGTGTAGACCCCTTAAATTAGTGAAACAAAAGCACATAAATACGTACATAGATATGTTCGGGTTCAGTTGCAATGTGCCAGAGTATCCAGAACCAACATATGCCGCCCATTCCTGTTGCTAGGTAAACAGATTTTTTAGAGGGCATTGGAGGAGGAGCGCGATACGACCAAACTCTGTAACAATTTATTAGAACATGAATGAAAACGAAGGATCGAAAGAAAACTCGCGAAGATAACCACAACATAGTGACATAACATCGTTACCCATGATCACCACTATTTCTTTTGAATTGCTTAGCCGTATCGGCTACTGTTTTCAGATTTCGCAATAGCAGTGCTCTCGCCAACAGCGTTCTATTCATTTTGGTGAAGAGCACAAATCCCAAAAATTTATTATTACGTTCGAAGTAATGAATAAAATACCCAAATTACCCAGGGTTTCTTCGAGGAAAAAAATTGACATTCTTCACAGATTAAAAAGACAAAACATTTTTGACAGCTCATCTCCACAGAACAGTTTGTAGATAAGATAAGATAAAGATAAAACATTTTATTTGCTAAAGCATGGTAAATACATTACAGTAGGTGGTAAAATAACTTATAAGAACATGCATGCTCTACCGGTTAAGGTGTGCAAATATTAGACTTGAGTAATCTACGAGTAAATAACAAATTTAGAATTTTCGAATAAATATTAGAAACAGGTTACAAATTATGATAGAAAACCACTTAAAACTATTATGACAAACATGTAATTAAACTATTAGGAACTTTTTTTTTCTCTTAAAACTCAGTTGTAAAGTAAATTGCTTAATGAGGGTCGTCGAGAAATTCTTGTATACTATAATATATATTTTGTAATAGGAATTTGAATAATTGTGTTTTAAATTTGCTAAGAGGCAGGTTTGAAATGTTTTGAGGCAAGTGATTATATATCTTTATGGCCATGCAATAAGAGTTGCGAGAGTGTAGTGTTAGTGTTTGGGACGGTACGTGTAATTTTTCACAATTTCTACCTCTTCCGTTGAATATTTCGTGGTTCTTTTTAAAGATATGAGGGTATTTTTTTACAAAAATGCATATTTCCTGAATGTACAGACATGGAAGCGGAAGTATATTAAGGGATTTGAAGAGTGGCTTACAACTATCAATACAACCCGCCCCTGTAAGTGCCCTGATACATTTTTTCTGTGCTTTGAAAGCTCTTTCGATCTCAACAGAATTGCCCCATAGGATAATGCAGTATCGGAGAACTGATGCCACATAGCCATGATACGCATTTAGGGCTGCTTCTTTAGTAGCTATCTTAGAAAGACGTTTTAGTACGTAAACAAATCTCTCTAGTTTTAAGCAGACCCTATTGATATGTGGTTTCCAGTTACAGTATTTGTCTATCTCTAATCCCAGGAATAGTGTAGATTATTATGTTCGATATCTAGTTTAAGTGTTGATGAGTTATGTGTTTGAAATCTTATTAGTTTTGTTTTATTTATGTTTATGTTTAAATTGTTATTTGTCAACCACTCAATAATTTGTTTCACCGTTAAATTTATTTCATTCTCTAAAATGGCTTTTTTATTTTTCACGAGGAGTGTGGTATCGTCTGCAAACAGAACGCAATCATATCCCGTAACATTTGGTAAATCATTAATATACAACAGGAAAAGTAGTGGCCCTAGGACGCTCCCTTGAGGGACACCACGATTATTATGTTTAAATTTGAATTGAAAACGTTTCTTTTCTCTACCAATAATTCTACTAATTTCTACGCATTGTTGTCTATCGCTTAAGTAACTCTCTAACCATTCTAAACATTTACCCCTTATTCCATACTGAGAAAGCTTATTTAAAAGCTTCTTATGACAGACAAAGTCAAAAGCTTTGCTCATATCGAGAAAAACTCCTGCTATAGTTTCTTTTTTATCAAGGCTTTCTGTTATAATTTTCATAAGATGAAAGCACGCAAGTGTAGTGGATGAGCTTTTTCTAAAACCAAATTGTTCCTTTTTTAGTATTTTAAAATGAACGAGGAAGCTGTATATTTTGTTATACATAGCCTTTTCCAGAACTTTTGACAGTATAGGTATTAAGGTTATGGGTCTATAATTATTTATATCTGCCTTTTCACCCTTTTTAAATAATGGTTTCACTATGGATAGTTTTAGCTTAGACGGAAATTTACCATCTTTTATAGATAAGTTTATTATATGAGTCAACGGTTTTTTAATAAATTCTGCAACAAGTTTGATTATTCTAGTATTTATATTGTCATAACCAGTTGAATTTGTATTAATTAAAGACTTTATTATTTTTATCGTCTCTTCTTCATCAATTGGTGTAACATAAATTGTGCTGTTATTATTTTGAATTGTACTTTTTTGAGTGTGATTCTGTGGATTAGTAGTTTTGGTGATATTAATGAAGAATTCGTTAAAAATTTCACATATTTTTGTGGGGTCATTATATGTCTCCTCACCCACTTTTATTTCTTCTATTTCATTTTTATTTGTTTTTAAATCTTGTTCTGATTTGATTATTTCCCATGCTGCTTTGCAAGTATTTTTGGCATATTTTATATAGGTAGTATTTATGTTTTTTTGTGCTTGTGTTATACATTTATTAAGGACTTTTGTGTATTTAGTGTACTTTAATCTGTTACTCTCTTTATTTTCTGAACACAGATGATATCTAAGGAACAATTTTCTTTTTATGTTACTTCTTTTTAAGCCTTTAGTAATCCATTTGTTTCTAATTGGTTTTTTGAGAATTTTAATTTTAATTTCTGGGAAGCAGATGTCACATAATGATGTAAGTAGATCATGGAAAACAAGAAAGGCACTTTCTAAATCATTTTCGTTTAAGACCTCAATGAATGTTATATTTGAAAGAGATTCAACAAATTTATTTATATTATCGTTACTATAATCACGTCTTAATTCAAACCAAAATTTCTGACTATTCGATACGTTTTTGTTGAGAAACGATATACATTGTCCGGTTTCGTGATCAGAAAGACCTAAATAATATATTTTTGAATCAACCATAAATAAAAACATATAATATAAAAATAATATCGTATAAAACGATCTATTGGTTTTATTTACATTTACTCCCTCCCTCAGAATAAGGACTAATATACTGAGCTCCCTCCCTTCACGAAAACGATCTTTCTTTATTTCTCAGATTTGCTTTGGCTTCTGTGGTTTTGGAGAGAAGTGGTCACGCTCTGCGCAAAGGCGGCGGCGGCGTACCGAGTAAACATCTGCATGTGAACGCTCCTCTCACGTGGCACAACACATTGGCGCAAACGAAAAACTATCAAAACTATCAAATAGTTTTTCGTTTTCGCCAATGTGTTGATGCCATTTATTGTAGTCGTACCCGTAGTATCACTAAGGTTCATTTGTCTATACTTGAGTATTGCGGTAAACATAATAGAACCGAGCTGTTTTCGGTGCTATTATCCTCCCTTGCATCACACATCGATGGTCCTGAAAGTGGAAAATTGATTTCGACGGAAGGCTCCTTTTCCAAATCAACTGATCCAAACGGCATAAGTACTGACTCATTAAATATAACGTCTCTTGACCTTATGAGTTTACCATTTTTATTCAGTAAGCGATAGCCTTCATCACCATCATATCCGATGAGAATGCATTTCTCAGCCTTTTTAGACAGCTTTGCTCTCTTTTGTTTAGGGACATGAGCGTAACATTCACATCCAATCACTTTTAGATGATTTATTGGTGGTTTTTTCTTAAACCACAATTCAAATGGTGATTTACCATTTTCTGAAGTTGGACCAGTTCTGTTCAGAACGTACGAACTAGTATTTATTAACTCTGCCCATGTAGCGTGAGGTAATTCTTCGTGAGCATGCATCATTGTACGAGCGGCTTCGACTAAGGTTCTATTTTCACGTTCACTAAGGCCATTTTGTTGCGGCGTATAGGGCATCGTGAGCCTTTGTCTTATCCCAGCTTCTTGTAGAATGCCCCTTATGTTCTCATTATCAAATTCACCTCCGTTATCACTGAGAAATTCTTTTACAGAGAGTCCAGCCACTTTACATTCTTGTAACATTTGTCGGAGCTTTAAGTGAACTTCCGATTTTTGTCTGAGGAAATAAACGTGACGATACTTGCTATAGTCGTCTTTGAACAAAACAAAGTACCGAAATTTATTGAAGGAAGGGGGGAATGGACCGCATACATCAGCGTGTATAATTTCTGCAGGTTCTTTAGCTCGTTCTCTTGTTCCAAATGTTTGACGGTGTGTTTTTCCATAAACACATCCAGTACACAATTCTGAATCTAGACGAACTTTAATTCCGAGTTCCTGTTCAATAGAAATTCTGATGATACTGCTGATATAGCTACAGGAATGAATCTAAGAGACAGACATGAGTTACGACCACCTATTAGATTCGGAGATTATGTTATGATGTCAGCTGATGTTGTAAATGACATCAAGGAACCTCAGACTTACAGAGAAGCAATGTCTAGTTCCCATAAAGATCAGTGGGTCGAAGCGATGGAGAATGAGGTTAAGTCATTGGAGGAGAATGAAACCTGGATACTGGTTGACCTTCCAAAAGACAGAAAGCCTATATCCTGTAAATGGCTATACAAGATAAAAACCAATGCAGATGGGTCACTAGACAAATTTAAGGCAAGGCTAGTTGCTAGAGGGTACACACAGAAAAAGGGCATCGACTATGATGAGACTTTCAGCCCGGTTGCTAAGATGAAGACAATAAGATCGGTCTTAAGCGTTGCTGCAAATGAAGGTTTAAAACTCACACAGTTTGATGTATCAACCGCATTTCTGTATGGTTCACTAAACGAAGAAATCTACATGAATCAACCTGATGGCTACTCTGATGGATCGAAAAAGGTGTGTAGACTCAATAGAAGTCTATATGGGCTCAAACAAGCACCTCGGTGCTGGAACAAATGCATGGTGGATTACTTGAAGACCATTGGATTCAAACAATGTGTTAATGACCCCTGCCTGTTTGTCCGGAACCGTGGGAGTGGGAAAGTTATTCTCGCTCTCTACGTTGACGACGGCTTAATCGCTGCAACGAATCAGGTAGATTGTGATAATCTAATTAGAGAGTTGAAAAGAAGATTTAAAATAACAATAAAAGATGCGTCATATTTTCTAGGATTAGAAATAACGGACCAGAACGGTAATATAAAAGTGTCTCAGAAACACTATGCTAAGAAAGTGTTAGATCGCTTTGGCATGAGTGATTGCAAGCCAGTCACTACCCCTATACAGAAAGATGGACTGCCCGATCTGGATAAAGTGGTGGTAAAGCCTGTTACGTTTCCGTATAGAGAAGCTGTGGGTGCACTTACATACTTGACCGTTGGAACCAGACCTGACTTAGCATACGCTGTAAGCGTTGTATCCCGAACTCTAGAAAACCCTTCTAAAGAAGATATCCAGAGACTGAAACGTATCCTACGATATATCAAAGGAACGTAAGACTATGGAATAGTTTTAAAGAAGAGCTTTAATGCTGGAATTCTGGAATGCTACAGTGATTCTGACCATGGTGGAGATCAAAGCACTGGACGGTCGACATCAGGCATACTTTGCTTATACTCTGGAGGAGCAATATCTTGGACGAGTCGACGACAAACATGTGTTGCGATATCGAGCACTGAAGCCGAACTAGTTGCTGCCAGTGAAGCATGTAGAGAGATAGTCTGGATCAAAAGACTCTTTGGTGAAATATCAGACTTGAAGGAGGTACCCAAACTGAAGGTCGATAATGATGCAGCCATAAAAATCTCACACAATCCAGAACTCCACAGAAGAACCAAGCATATTGCTATCAGACACTTCTATGTGAGAGAACTCGTTGCTTATGATGAAATACGTGTGGAATACGTTCCCAGCGAGTTCCAGTTGGCGGATTTACTGACCAAATCCTTACATAAGCCACGGATTGAATCAATCTCAATGCAAATTGGTTTGATAAATTAAGGGTTGCCAAAAAAGGGAGGATGTTAAGAACTATTTGGTAGTATTACCTACTTTATTCTTTTTGATAACCCTGTCAATCCATGTCCTAGCAACGGTTGTTGATTATAATAAAAATGTTTTTTCCGAAACGGTCACATAAATACGGCTCTCAATTCTAATTGATAAAAGCAGTCTTAACAAAACAAACCTCACTCGAGCACAAATCACAACATTCCGAAGACATCACACATCGTAGATAACCACAATAAGTTTTAAACACTAGTTTAAACACTAACGCATCTAATTAATCAGAAAACTGCTCAAAAATATCTTTAAATATGTCTTTTTTAACCAAAATTGCAATTCGATATAAAATCAGGACACAGGTTAGCAAAACACACAGATTAGTTTTGATATTTTGTTTTAGGGATGGGTGCAAGTGAATGAAAGAACAATTTGAAGTGAATGAAAAAGCGTATGTAAAAGCGTTGATTGCTATCAACGCTTTTTAACGTTTATGGGTTAATAACTCATCATAATAGTTATAACAACTCTTTAAACCCTTTTTAACATTAGAAGGACCACATTTCAAATATTTTTTAGAGAGTTATTAATAAGACCGTTAGTGTTCTTCGTCTCTTTATGCGCTCATAAATCATGACTTGAAATTTAAAAAAAAAAGAATATACAGGGTGTCCCGTAAATCGACGTCAAGCCGGAACCAGGTGAAAAGGCAAGTCATAGTGGTTATCAGAAAAATAAATAAAAAAAAAATTTCAAGAAAAAAAGTTATAGGCATTTAAAAAAACATTCAAAATCCTGTTGCCACCACTCTTTCCTTTTTCGATTTTTTTTGTTTTGTAACTTTGAATAATGCTTCTTCAAACTGTTAACAAAATTTCAAAACCAGCTGCTCCAGCTTGGAAGAAAAGGAGACTTTAAAAAAAATTACTTAAAAAATTCCCATTTTTAATTTTAATTTTAGTTTTCATTAGGGTAACGTACTAGTCGTTGGACAAAACTAGTCAATGGACACCGTCACACATTTAATATTTTTTTAAGAACTGCATGCTTCATTTGAATTATTTGTGAACGCATCGGTAATCTCGAGGGCATTGGGCTTTTATATTTGCTTTGAGAAATGACCAATAGATGTCGCTTTAGGCAGTAAATATTTTTTTTGTCAGTCAACGGTCGACATTAGAAATCTTCGCCGAAAATAAAGAATTTCCTTAAGGAATGGTTGATGTGATTCCCCAAAAATATATATTTTGTGATTGGTTACGAGGTTGTTCTTTTATCAGAAGGTAAGTCACTATGTTTTACACGTTATTTGTGAATATGCAAACCCTTTTCTGTTAGTTGAGGTTATAAAATCGGCTGTCTAACGACTGTAATTTATTTTGTTTGGTGACTAGTTATGGGACAGGGTGTCCAATCACTATGTTTTAAGAATAAAAACAAATATTGAATTCTGTGTCTTCTTGGTAAGGCATTAAGGTAGAAAACCACTACTTTTATTTTGTTCCCTTTATTTCCGTAATAAGACAGTCGTTGGACGCTGTCCAATAACTATCTTATACCTTTATTATCAGTTGTTGGACAGAAGTATCCCTTGTTTGTCTCATTTAAGTCAATTGTTTGGTTGCAGAAAGAATATCTACCTACGTTCATAATGCCGAAAACTAAAAAGAAGACGCAACAAGATGCCGATACGTTAGAAAAAGCGTTGAGTGAAGTGAGAAATGGCGGAAAACTCAGAGAAATTGCCAGAAAGTATAACATTCCGAAGTCCACGTTACACTTCAAATTAAAAAATCCAGGTCATAAGACTACTTTTGGACCATCGCCTTATCTTACAAACGAAGAAGAAACTTGTCTTCAAAACTGGATATTTGAATTATCAAGAAAAGGGTTCCCTTTAAAAAAAGAAGACCTTCAATGCAGCGTTCAAAAATTCCTAAACGACAACCCCCCGACCAAATCCATTTAAGGACAACTTTCCTGGAGAAGGGTGGGTTAGAGGATTTTTGAATCGTCATCCCATGATTGCAAAGAGGACAAGTGAAGGAGTTACATTTGCTAGTGCCTGTGTATCTGAAGCTGATATCCGTAAATGGTTCTCAGAAATACGCCAATATTTTGCTGAAAAAAACCTTTTGAATGTGTTAGATGATCCGAAACGCGTCTTCAATGGTGACGAAAGTGGATTTCAGTTGTGTCCCAATACTGGAAGAGTCTTAGCAATGAAGGGTGCTAAGGATGTATATAATGTTGAAACTTCCAGCTCAAAAGAGTCTATTACGGTAATGTTCACATTTTCAGCTGCCGGCGAATCTTGCACCCCAATGGTCGTCTTCAACTATCAAAGAATTCCTCAAAAAGTGGCTGAGAGCATACCATCTGATTGGGGTGTAGGCAGGAGTGAGAATGGGTGGATGACTTCTGAGGTATTTTTCGAATACATAGGAAATGTCTTTCATCCTTACCTCGTAAAAGAAAAAATACTTCTGCCTGTCATATACTTTCTAGATGGGCATAAAACTCATTTGACATATGAAGTGAGCAAATTATGTACAGAGCTAAAAATTGAATTAATTGCCCTGTACCCAAACGCCACTCGCATCCTCCAACCAGCTGACGTAGCAGTATTTCGTCCTGTGAAATCCGCGTGGAAAGAAACAACAAGAGAATTCCGTCAAAACTCAGGACAAGTAATAACTAAGACAAATTTTGCTCCGGTTCTCGAGAAGGCACTAAAAAAGTCTATAAAAGCTCAGACATTAATAAATGGGTTTAAAGCCTGTGGTCTAGTACCGTTTGATCCCAATGCCGTGAACTATACGAAATGTATACCGAGCAACACACAAGCTGGAGAGACTAGCGTTCAAGTGGCAAACACTGAAGACAACTTGACATTTTCCAAGTTTTTAAAAATTATCGGACCCACTAAAGCAAATGAATTGCGGCAAACTGATGACATTGAAGAAATTGATGAAAATTTACGAATTCTCAAGAAATTGTACCAAAGTTTCACTCAGTCATCAATTGCCACATCTAGGGGTATGACTTCAGCAGCATCAAGAGGCGATCCGATAATATCCGAAAACACTATCACAGACAATGATCCCATTTCACCCCAGCATACAAGCAATGAAATTCTTTGCCTCACATCGGCCAGACTGACTCCAATTCCAAACGTAACACGTGGAGATGAGACAAGAACGCCATCTCCTTCTATATTACACTCTACAGACATATCACCAATATTACCATCAGCCGAGTCACTAGCTAGTGTCAAAAAACCGATGGTTAAAATTCTTCAGGATATTTTAATACCCCAGCAACTGGATATTCGTTCGGACTCTATGTTGCGTTTTGCTACCGAAATCAACACAACAACAATGTTCACAAATTCACGAGACCACAGTTCTACAGTCAACGAAAATCCTCTATTAGCCCCACGACCAGTTATTGATAAATCAAGAATAATGCTATGCCCTATTACAGGAATGATAACCAGAACTACAGATGGCATATGGCCCATTGAATTCAAAGCTGCACTTCAAAATACGCCAGTCAAACATTTGAATACAACGACTGAACAAGAAAGTGATGTTTTGTTGACTCAAGTTAGTCCAGCGTATAAAGTAATAAATTCTGATCTAGCATTTTGGTAGTGTCAGGCACATACCTGACACTACCAAAAACACCCGAACGAAAGGGCAAGCGAAATGCAATTAGAATGCCCTTCGCTATAACCTCATAAAAATACAAAACCATGTTCAAGAAGCAAATTGAAAAGGGAGAATCCGAATTAATTAAAAAAGATGAACGAAAAAAGATAAGAGAAGAAGCAAAAGCAAAGAAAGCAACTAGTAAGCAAGGTAAGCAAAATAAACAAAAAGATAAAATTAGTGCCACCAATGCCTGCAAAACCTGTTTAAGGGCAACAAAAACCATAAACCGCGTTGTTTGCGACATGTGCTCTTCAATTTTCCACACAAAATGTGTACCATCGAAACACCAACAGCATGTTCCGGAAGATATCACCATAGATTTATTCGTGTGTCACAATTGTTACACAGAGACTAACGATGACGATGATGATCATGTTGACATACTTCATGATGTCAACAGCGAAGTCAATAGCGAAGAAGTAGATTACTTGTTTGATCTGTGTAAAACTTCAAATAAAGCAATGTAAATTGTTATTTTGTTAATAAATTCTTACAGCTTGACCAACGACCAATTCTCTTATATACCTACTAAAATAATCCCTTAATTTACATTTATTACATGATTAAAAATACCGTCCAATAACTGTCAAAATGAGTCCCGTTACTGAAAATTCTGTCCAACGACAATACATTTTGCCCTTATTTTGAAAAAAAAAACTCTTAAAAAAACGTTTACGTATTCTCGTGATATAACAAGGTTAAGTAATAGATGCAATAAAGAGGTATTCATGTATGAATACATCAAGTCTATCACTTTGGTATCATGGCTTTTATATTTTTTTTCTCCACGAGGGTCGCTTAGCTGTCCAATGACTAGTACGTTACCCTATGTTTGTGAAATGTCTTGAATAAATAATAAAAAAAAATTTTTTTACTTTTTTTTTATATTTTTCTGATAACCACTATGACTTGCCTTTTCACCTGGTTCCGGCTTGACGTTGATTTACGGGACACCTTGTATTATGCTGCAGCAAAGATATCCGTTGAATAAATGTCTACCATATTTTTTCACAGATAACTTTTTTCTCGCGCCATCTATTTTGTAATTTGATATGGCAATACTAACCTGCCCACGCACACGCACATCTGACACAGACTTTTAGGTCCTATGACCGAAAACCTGGGGCCAAGGACTTGGGACTAGCATTCATGCCAAAAACTCCGGTTTTTAGAGGAATTGCTGTCTAGTTATGACTAGACTCGTGATTTGGCCCCATTTTCCGGTTAAGAGCCCTAAAAATCACTATCGGGATGATGAAGAGATTTAAAAATCACTTTGTAAAAATGTCTAAGAAAAGAAGGAATAATTTTATTTTCACTTACATCGCCACTGAACCTTGTGAACCTCTTTAACTTCGTAACTTCGTTAATTAGGACTAGACTAGAAAATTGGCCTCTTGTATTGAGAATCTCCACTGTGTCAAATTGGCGACTGACTGAATCGACTGACACAGAAGTGCACCTCCTAATAGGGTTTTTTTTTTGTATACTGAGTAGTATCGGGTCAAAAGTCGCTAATTTTATTAATTTCTAAACAAAATTTGAAATAATATTTAATATATTACTTTTACATTTTTTATTTCACTATGGAATATGGTGGTGTTCATTACCTTTGAATTTGTAGTAGGTATTTCAAATTGTGGGTAATAGTTTATGTTATTTCTGCTAATAGCAAGCTAAAGATTGATTTTTTTATTAACATAATAATCTATCATATATCTCCAAGTAACAATCATCACATTCATGAATATTTCTAAAACCCAATTCATTCATTCACCAATAAATATTGCTAATCTCAATTAGCTCATTCACTGTTTCCCAACCCCGTAGGTGTCAAATTTTATTGGTACGCCATTGTTGTTTACCGCAATACTCAAGTATAGACAAATGCACCTTATATCGTCTGTGGTCGTACGTACCTCGCTTACTGAAAATCTATACAGAAATTTCTGTATAGATTTTCAGTAAGCGGGGTACGACTACAACAAATGATCATATCGATTACGCATAAACCGTTAATTATACAAGGGGCCTGGATAATTATTTGCCTCTCCCTCACACAATACAATTATCCAGTCCCTTTATTATATTACTGATTCGGCTGCTGTTATGTTTGGCATGGTGTGTCACGGGCGCAATCTAAAACCCTGTGTTCAATGTTGAAGCAAATGACAATACCAAATCCAAAAGGCACACTCACACATCACACCACACATGCCTGTTGCATTATTTTATTAAACATAAACATTTACATACAGGCACATTGTATACATTGCTTCTGGGCCCACACTAGGATACCCTGTGTCGTGGGAACCGGAAACAGCGATGTCGTAAACATCTCCCCAGCTGGGGTTCGAAACCGGGACCTCTCGCATGGTAAGCAGATGCGCCAACCGCTACGCAACAAAGGTCGTCTATTGTGAACTTCATCGCATTATAATACCAAAAGTGGGAAGTAATCCTATATAAATGAAGGAAAAGCAGTCTTTTATTTCTTATAAATACTTTACCTACATATCGGGTGAATGGTTAAAAAAAATAAAAGGTCGTCAACCCCAAATTTTCTTATATCCCTACAAATAATTTATAATATACTAGAATATTTTATAGGTAAGGAACTCCTATTTATTTTTATGTACTTATATTAATAACAATATAACTCTATTTTCTACAACAATAAATTATTAACCTACTTAGACATTTACTACAATACGTCAAGACTATAGTGTAAACGAATTAAAGACATGTTACTTATTTGTTGTTGCATTTTGACAACAGGATTTGCTTCCTTGTAAGCCATCTTCGAGAATAGCAGCGTCATTATAAGGGATATTGTCCAACTTTAATGTATCAGAGGTAACTCTGGCTTCTGCAAAATTTGAATCATGTTAGCGTATTATATCAAGTTATGGAAACTATAAGTCAATGATGTTTCACTTGGTATTTAAACGATAACAAAAGTTCAGTCGTCCGAATGCTTAACTTAATTATTATTACAAATAAATTTATGAGTTAAATGCAAACATAAAATAATAAATATGTTATTTGCATCAGTATAAAATATGTAAGATAAATTAAAAATTGTATTAGAGAATAAGCCTAGTATATATTGCACTTGGCCCCCGTGGTGGAGTATGGCCTATACCTTCCTCAGGGAAGAGACCCGTGCCCCTCGGTGGAGGCAAAATGGGTTGCTGATGATGATTGGCCACCGGACATTCGCCGATGTCCCATTCGGGACACGCGCGGGCGAATGTCCCGTGGCCAATTGAAAATGCTATGTTCACTTATAAGATAAGTGCATTATATAGCAACATCATTATTATTTTATGTACATAAAATAAAGTAAGTGTTCATTATATTCACCAAATACACCAGGTTTCACCTCACGAGCCTGTATGACTTGAGTTCTTAATTGTGTTTCTACATCTTCGCTGAATTTCAGCATCTGTAAAATGAAATCTTTATATTTGACTGTGAAATACCTAAAGAAAAGGGTTTTGGAAGTCAATATGTTTAGCTTTTACCATGGGCATGCATTGGGAAAACTTTGAAATCTCAAATTACTACTAGCTAAACATAGGTAAAAATCTATGGCCAGCTGATAAATTTAATGTGATTTCGGTGTTTTCGCCACAGTAAAAGTTAACTGTATTGACATAGATCATCAAGCCCTAGTGCTCCGGAAGAGAAGGAGATCGAATCGAGAGTTTATGGATGAAAAATATTTTATTTCACAATGCATGCAAAAACATTGACTTGGTCACTATGGAGTGCTCTTATGCTGAAACACAAAATTGTGCACTTGAATCTACACACACAATTTGATATCAATCTAGAAAGGGTTCGTGTGAACTGTTTGAATATTTTTTTTCTCAGAACACGTCAAAACACTTGTGTAACTTTTGTGAATTAACTGTAAGGTAGTAGGTAAGGTAAGGTAGACCCCTTACAGCTTTTATGGATTCACGGTCAGTAATATGTTTATTTTTACGAAATTCATCATTTATCCTTATTCTACCAGCGGCCAAAGCTTTCTCGTCGCCTTCAAAAACACGAATTCTAGTGCGATGTAGCTTCTTAAAATTTTGTAAAACCTAAAACAAAATACAATTACTAGTTACAGTTTTTGGCAGAATGATTTATTATGTCGAAGTAAGCTAACAGACTTACCATTGATCTTAAATTGCTCATATTTAAAAATAATTACGGACGATCCTAACTAACATAACCTTTAAATTAATTTTAAGTTTAACATTAACACAGATTATTATTTTCTAATCTGTGGATGAGACAATTTTTAGCTAAATAAAAAATAGTACCGCAAATTATCGATAGATGGTGCTGAGACGTCACGTACGTAATACGTCAAAATTGACATGACGTCACTGTACCTTGTCTGTGGTTCTTGTCCAATGTTTTGACAAAAATGCACAATGCATGCGAAGTAATAGGTATATAATTACTGAAGCGAACGACTAATTGTCAACATGTCAAGTTTTTTCTGGCGGGAAATTGATATAAGGCGGTCAATTTTAATTTCTGTCCAAAGTTTTAATTACTTTTAACAGTCAATAGTGGTTGTAAATACTTATTTGAGTTGTAATTAGCTTCAAAAAATGGATGGTAACGAGGGTGAGGGGGAAAACCCCCCGAACCCTAAGTTCCGCAAGAGACAGCAGACTTTCAGTGATGATGGCGTAGGCGGTGAGGAAATAGACTATAAGCCTTACTATAAACCTAACTATAAAAGACTATATCCTGAAAACTCTATCAATACAGAGTTTAAAGTGTTTGTCGAAAGTCAAGACAAAGAACGACTAGGCAAAAAAAAAAAAAAAAAAAAAAAGCCCTATTTACCTAAACCATATTTTCTCTGCGGAAATAAAAGGTGTGGTGGCAATTCGACGTGTCAATGGCAATAAAATTGTAGTTGTTTTTAAACAGTACAACACGGCTAATAACTTCAGCAACAACACGACCTTTCTCGAAAAATACAAACTAAAGGCTTACATACCGGCTGCCCAGATTGAACGGATTGGAATAATTCGTTTTGTCCCTACTAATATATCGAACAAAGAATTGTACTCGAAGCTCTCTTCGATATACGAAATCGTTGCGATCCGGCGCTTCACAAAGAAAGTCGGGCAGACTCGTGTCGCCCTGCAGACAGTTAGCATTACATTCTTGTCTAACGCCCTCCCCGATTGTGTCCAGTACGATCTATTCGCATACCGAGTGTTCGATTACGTGCCACCACTGCAGCAGTGCTACCGCTGTTTTAAATTCAATCATTCGGCAAAAATTTGTAACGGCAATCAACGATGTAGCTGCTGCTCTGGTGAGCACTCCTACAAAGAATGTGACAAACCCAATGAGTTATGTTGCGTAAACTGCGGCGGCGCTCATCTAGCCATTTCCAGGACATGCCCTGTCAAAATGAGGAAAATGATGGAAAAAAAGAATAATATAGCATATGCCAGTGTTGCGGCTTCAAAAACAGAAGTTGATTTTCCTCGTTTAGACGTTCAAACTGTAAAAATCCCAACAAAATTTAACAAAGGAACTGTTAAACCCCAAATTGACTCTCAGTCTGTGGTAAATGCCAAACCAATTACCCAAAATAATGATGTAAATAGAGCTCCAAATACAACCAATGTTTCTTCCACAAACATCAGAGCACAAATTTTAGAAAATAATGATGTGTTGATGGCCCTTGTCAACACTTTGGTACAGCTGGGCAATAAGTCTGATGATGTGCCCATAACTATGTCATCAATAAAAGACATGCTATTACAAAACCTTAAAATATAATGGCTCATTCAAATATTCCAATTTCACAGTTACGCATTGCGCAACATAATATACAAAGTGTCAACAGTAAGAAACCACTATTAATAAATTTTTTACAAAAAGAAAATATAGACATATGTTTGCTTAATGAAACCTGGTTAAATGATAACAACAATTTAAGAATCCCTGGTTATAACATCTACTGTAAAAATGCGGTCAACAAACACAATGGCGTAGCCATTCTGGTAAAACCATACCTAAAATACGATGTATTAGAAACAGCTTTTTATGAAGACATACAAACTATAGCTATTTCATTATGTACAGAAATAGGTACTATGACTATTTTATGTGTATACTGCCCACCTAGAGGTGGTCAAGTCAGAATAAATAGATTGACTAACATTATAAAAGATCTCCCTAAACCTATTCTTGTAAGTGGTGACTTTAATGCGCACCATGTAGCATGGATGTTTATCTACTAAAGGTCGAGGTCAGGACTTATATAATGTTATTGACGAAAATGATCTATGCATTTTGAACAATGGAAATTACACAACTGTGAACCGTCCCACACAAAACCCTTCTGCTATTGATGTTACCTTTGCTAGTGCAAGTCTAACACCATTTTGTCAATGGTCTGTACATGACGATCCTATGGGAAGTTACCACTATCCCACAATTACAGAAGTAGCTTTGGCTATTGATAAATATCAGATTAACCCTCCTATTGAAAAGTTCTTATTCAGTAAAGCAGACTGGAATAAGTATCACGAGTTATCTGAAAGCATATTTGATAACCTTACAGTAAATTATGAAAACCCACTTGACTCATATACAGATTTTTGCTCTCGCTTAAACCAGCTCAAGGAATTAACAATTCCGAAGTTCTCTAAAACAAACAAATTTATTAGCAGGACCCCTACACCTTGGTGGAATGAAGTTTGTAAGAAAAGTGTTATTGCTTCTTATGATGCATTAAAATTATATAGAAGTGATCCTACCATAGAAAATTATATAAATTATAAAAAAGTAGATGCTCAAAAAAAGAGAACAATTTCGGTACAAAAGAAATCTGGATGGAATATCCTATGTAATACTTTTAACAGAACTACTCCCATAAGCAAAATTTGGAACATGATTAAGATGTTTAAGGGTGTCAAGAGAAGTAATAAATCATGCCAAGACGAGTTCATTTCCCCTTTCCTCGATAAGCTTTCAGATAATAGTAATTTGGCAGATACTAGTAACTTGAATAATGACAGTGGAGACACGAATTTTCTGCTAAAATCATTCACATGGAATGAATTTTTGATGAGTTTACAGTCTAGACGTAATACAACTCCTGGTTTAGATAATCTACCTTATAGTTTGATCAGAAACCTTCACGAATCTGTGCAGAAATTGTTTCTTGACATTCTTAATGCCTTATGGCTCAGCAACACAATACCAGAATCATGGAAAATACAGTGTGTTGTTCCAATTCTTAAACTAGAAAAACCACCAGAATTAGCTAATTCTTATAGACCCATATCCTTATCTTCCTGTCTAGGTAAATTATTTGAAAATATGATTAAAATCAGACTTGACTGGCATGTTGAAGCAAAAGGTATCATTCCTGATGTGCAGTATGGCTTTCGTCGTGGACGTAGTTGTTCTGATAGTTTCATCTCCCTTATATCCGACCTGAAAAATGCAAACAAATCAAAGTTACACACTGTATGTGTATTTCTTGATGTTCAAGGTGCATTTGATAGTGTAGATCCTGGTATTCTAGTTAGGATTATGTCTAGTCTAGGCATACCTGGACGACTCTGTAAATGGATATATGATTTTCTTAATAATAGAACACTTTATGTGAAACACAATAATTTTTTACATGGTCCAAGAATTGCATCAAAGGGCACAATGCAAGGTGCCACATTGTCACCATTATTGTATAATTTGTATACTAGCGAAATATGTAAATATGTAAATGTGAGAAATGTTAATATTCTGCAATTTGCAGATGACATTGTACTTTACAGTAGCAATAGGAATGCACAGGATGCAATGAACAACATCAATGCAGCTCTGTCACTTAAGCCATTATTATAATGATATCCTACACTTGAATATCAATGCATCAAAAAGCAGTGTAATGATCTTTGGAAAAGAAACTCCAACTTATGATGTTCTATATGGTGGTGAAGTTATAAATAGAGTTAAATCCAAAAAGTTTTTAGGTGTTATCATCGATCAAAAACTAAGTTTTGAAGAGCACATACAATATATTACAAAAAATGCATTGAAAGCACTGAATGTACTCAGATGCCTTGCCGGTATCTCATGGGGATCGGACCCCAAAACTTTATCAATTTTGTACAAAGCTATTGTAAGAAGTCATTTTGATTACAGCTCTATAGCATATTTAAATAGTAAACATGTTAAAAAATTAGATATTTTACAGAACAGGGCTTTGAGAACAATTTCTGGCGCTATGTGTTCAACTCCCATAAGGGCCATGGAAGTTGAGACCAAGATAATGCCTTTAGGCCTCAGAAGACTTCTGTTTCAGGCAGAGAGGTTTTGCCTCAAACTATTTTATGCAAATAATTCTAAAATAATTAACAAAATTCTACCTTACAACTATGCCTCCACTGGTCCTTTGGCATCTGGGGAGAGCCTCTTGGCTGGCAAGACTCCGGAATTGCATGACATTGCTCTGGAAGTAAAAAATAATTGCTGTTTTGTAAAAAAGCAGTGTCCATGGCCCTGCTATTCATTTCATTACGAATGTATAATTCACCCAATTAATGTATTAGGTACAGTAATGAACAACACAGAAATGTTACAATTTCTCTCAGAGAATAGTTATTACACAATTTATACAGATGGTAGTAAAGGTGAGACATTTGTGCGCTCTGCTATATATGACCCTCAAATTAAGTTTGCACAGAGTGTTGTCCTGCAAGATGTCTGTACAATATTCACTGCTGAGGCTTATGCTGTTTATCAGGCTTTGATTCGGATAAGCAATGTAAATAACTGTAGAAATTTTCTAATTGTAACAGATTCCTTAAGTCTAATTCAGGGTCTTGTACATTTAAATATTAATTTTAGAGGATAAAATTTCCATTATGGACCGTCACTTTGGATATTCAAATTTTTTGTGTAGATATTACTCATTAATACAAATACAAACACGAAATATAAAGGTGCGGAGGGCCACGGTTTACGAGATATACATTTTTAAAGTTTCCATACAAATTGTAAAATGCATGCCATTTGCTAATTTTTAGTGTTGCAAAGTGTTGTCACGCGTGTGCCAACGATAAAAAAAAAGAAGCACAGTTTAGAGAGTAAAAACGAAACGCAATTTTGGCGAGTGCGCGGGGGGTCGGCGATGTAAAGAATACGTGACAACAGAAATATAGGTGCGACGACGCGCGTAGCGAAGCGGAGCGCGTTGGAGCGTTAGGTTCTCTATGTAAGATCGAAAACAGACTCGACTTTGATGCGTTCAACATTTTGTTAAATGACATTTGGACAAATGCTTCATTTGCGAAACATATTATTTGGTGAAATTAAAAAAGGTCAATTGACATTTTAATATTCAAAACATTTAACAAATGTAGTGTTTGCTAATGGATCATTTGCTAAGTGAGTTTTTGTAAGATGATACTTTTGTCAAATGTCTCGTTTGCCAAATGAACATTTGGTTAAACGTTGTTTGTCGAATGACCATTTGTCAATAATTTTTTGGTCAACCATTAGTAATCCTTTATTCTCACTATAAGAAAACCTTTTACCTTCCCCAGACTAAGCTCCACCCATTTCGTTTTAATACCAAAATAGTGCTATTCTAACCTCAAAATTCTCAAAATTTAAAACATGAATATCACCATAACCATGGGGTTCCGCGGGGTGGGGATGGTACCGGGGGGTTCCCCCGCCCCCCTCACCCCCTCCCCCCGCCCCTTACCCCTCTAATCGATGGTCCATAATGGAAATGAATGACTATTTGTATCCTCTAAGTATAAGCATAAATAAGCTGTGGGAAGAGTTCTGGAAGAAAGACCAAGAAACGAAAGGGCAATGGTATGGCAGTATACAAGAAACCTTACCAGTAAAACCTTGGTACTATGATCTGAAAGAAGCCAGCCGTGACTACATTACCACAATTAACAGACTGAGATTCGGTCACAATAGAGCGCCATCACACCTAGCCAGGCTCGGAATAATACAATCCAGCGTTTGTAAATTCTGTGGAACTATGGAAGCTACCGTTGATCACATGGTATTTGAATGTCAAAATTTTCTAATTGACAGACTAGTGCTTGCAAGTGATTTAAGTGAAGTGATAAAAAATAGTGATTCCTCCCGCCCGCCAACCTTAAAACAATTACTAAAAGACAATACAACCTTCAAATCACTGTATAAATATATTAAAAATACAATTACCAGTGTATAGTGAAAGTGGTGAAAGACAAAAACGAAAAACTCTTATAAATAAAGATATGGCTCAAAGGTCGTGTAACCAGGCCATAAAAAAAAAATCAACATGTCAAAAATTTGGTTTTTCAATATGCCAAATTTACAACGCTGCATAATATTTAGCAAAGTTATACAAAACGATGTGCCTAATAAATGCCATTAAGCAATAAACACAATAACACTGTTATAACCTGATTTATCCCTTACTCGCAGTTTATTTAACTAAATATTTAATTTTATCATGAAAATACAATTTGCTTAAGAGATCTGTGACCCAAAAAATACCTAAAATTTCAGTGGTCCTTAAAATAAAAGCGATCCTACTGCTGCCAAATATGTTCGCAAAATCGCAACTAGCAAAGATGACAGAATTTTGTTTAAAGGCCGATTATGATCGATTATTTTATGCTAATGCGCTACGCGATGTGTAGGAAGTATGGAGAGCTGACTACGAACCTCTTTTTTAATGAGCCGTTTTCAGAAGCACTCAAAAAAAAAAAAATATTACGGCTGTCAAAAGAATGCAATTTTGGACCTCAGCCCAATAGCCATGTGTGATACATCATAAAATAGGTCTCAGCGAGCTGAACAAAATTTACTATGACGCCAATAGCCAAATGTTTGTCCTTTCGGAGTTATAATGTATTGAAAAAACACTACAATTTTCAATAAAATATAACTCCGAAACGACAAACTGTCTGTTTTCCTTAAACAGTAGGTAGGTACCTACCTTAACCTATGTGGGTATACGATGCAAGCAAAGCTGCGTGCATGAGCTATTTTGAGTGACATGTAAGTTTGAGAGATGCTGTGTCTTTGTTTACCTTTAGTCGTTCGCTTCAAAAAATAGAATATAGAGTCTGACAAGCGAGTCCTGCAAAGGTAGTATGAGGACGTAAGTCGCGCGCGACAACGTCAAAAGTCGCGAGAATGGGCGTTTTACATTTCTTTTTTTTTTCTTAGTTCCTTGAGATACTAGATGGCGCCATTCGTTTCTTCATACGAATTTGTGATTCGTTGCAATCAATGTCAAAGTCAGTCCACAGATCACTAAACAAGAGAAGGAACCAGGGTTGCTATTCGGACGAGGTTTCTCGTAATAAAAATAAAAATTCAAACCCACAATCCATAGCAAAGACTCCAAAGTATCCAAAAGCGCACTTATCACCAAACGACAACAGCATTTTTTCTTCTAGGTAACCAACCATCACAAATTCCACAGAACCATTGTATTATTTTTTGCTTTGACGTTTATTATTACGGTAGGGCAGCGCCACCTAGTAATGTACTGGAATGTCGCGACTTTTGACGTTGTCGCGCGCGACTCGCGTCCTCATACTACCTTTGCAGGGACGCGATTTATTTCGAATTCTTCATATGGCCACACTCTGACTGTCAAACTTAGGTATTTCAGCTGCAAGTAGTGCAGCCCAAACAGTTTGATACTCGTCCTAGATTTAGACAAGAAAAAAACGTTTGTTTCTATTCAACATAATTTTACCTATGTTTTAGTATGTTTTCGTATGTACATACTAAACCATAGGTAAAATTATGTTTTAAATAATGTTTTAAAGCAAACATGAATTATTTCTTGTTGTAAGGTCTGTCGGATGACGAAAATGTTAAACGTCAGATCGAAGACTTATTCAAAGAACTCAAAGATGTTGAGAAAAAGGATATGAATCAGATTTTGATTATGGTTCAGCATTAATAAATGTTTATAAGTTTATGAGGTGCATCTTTATTATCCCTGTTTTTGGTGGAGTGGAAACCAAGAGGTTTTGATGTAATTAATGCTTTCGTTTTGCTTATATTTATTTAGGTTTGGACAAAATTCATTGGAGACTCCAAGTCCAAGCTAATTAAACAAATAATCAAGTTAAGCAAAAGTATCAAGATGGTTTATATTCAGACTATATATGCAGGGTTATCAACTAAAAGATTTTTAAATTTCCCGCCAAAGGCTAGAGCCACGACTGACTTGTCGCACTCTACTAGTAATAGGTACCGTTGATCTATACATTCAAGTTTCAACACTTTCGAAACAAAGTCTAGTTTAGACGTAGACAGAGAGTTTAGATCACTATACCTTGATTTTTAATTACGTGGACTAAACTGACAGTTCAAAAAGCTCTTATTTTTTTTAAATGTTGCCAGAGCAAGATCGTAGTGATGTGACTTGATGTATTCATTGAATGTTTGATTTCATTCAATCATTCACTCTTCAATTTTATTTCCTTTATTTTGGGAAAATAATTTAACTTAATCCTAATCATTAAATACCTACCAATTAAACAAACATACCTACATCTGAAAAACCCACAAACTTTAGGAAATATTTCGTTTAAGTAACGATATGACAAACCGACTAGACATATAATATCCACATTTTTTTCATAAGGTTTAGATGATAACTCTGTAGTTAACCGTTTTCAACAAATAATATTTTGGCTAGTGATAGATTCGTATACTATATTGTGTCGTGTCTACTATGTACAGTATCTTCTTTATATAGTAGGTATTTATTGGTCACATTATAACACCTCAGCCTTTAACGCTTGTATAATTAAGTTTTGCCTTCAAAACGTACTTTATTTTTCATTATATCTTGAAGGATCAATAAAATAGTATCATGGCTGGGTTCCTCATCACAAATTAAAAACAATAAATAAATTTATAAACCTAATAGCCAGTGAATCTAACGACATAATATGCGACTTAGACAATAATCCACATGTGCCATCTAGGAAAAAGGAGAAAGCTGTTTTCTCAATGTAGAATTACAGCTTTCATTATTGTATCGACCACATGTTTTTGTTCAGTATTAATTTTTTGTTTTTTTTTTCATATTATCTATTTGATTTTTCATTTCAATAAATTTATTAGCTAAGCAAAACGAAGCTTGCACCAATATCTTTAAACGTGTTTAGTTGCTAATTTTATTTTAATGTGAAGTCTGTATAGTTTGACAATACAAAGCGCTAACGCATTTTAAAATCGACGTGCAATTCGTCCTAAGACTTTAAAAGTGATTAAAATTTTAAATCTAGTTTTTATTTTATTTTCCTATTCCAAAACAGAAAGGAATGAATATGGTATGTCTGTCATGTTGTTAAGTTATAAATGTTACGAAATCCTCTGACTTAAGTATCATTTAATTTTACAGTTCATTCTATCTAATCAGCCCGTAAATAGAGCCCACTGTTGGGCATAGGACTCTTCTCTTTCACGCCAACCCATCCGGTCCAGTGTCTCCCAGCCGCTTTCACAATGTCGTCGGCCCATCGGGCTGGTGGTCTGCCCACCGACCGTTGACCCGTTCTTGGCCACCACTCAGTGGCTTCCTTAGTCCACCGGCCGTCTTCCCGTCTAACCAAATGTACCGCCCGTCTCCATTTCAGCTTAGTAATTCGTGTGTGTACGTAGAGTTTATAATGTAATTTAATTTGTTTATTAGAGTGTAAAACAGGTAACATAAAACATTTTTTAAAATTTTTAACAAATTTGAACAAATTTAAATGTTTAGGAATATGGTTAAAGAATTACCAAAACTAAATCTTAAATCACTCAGGGCCGGGCGAGCGAGTTACATTAGATACACCAGTCTGCAATTGAATGAACGAATGATTGAATGAAAATATTTATTATTCGATCACTCTGAGCACAACACTATTTTTTATTTTCCCTAACGTGGCAACCCACCAACTGTCAGTTTAGTCCACCTAATTAAAAATCAGAGTATACAAAGAGATGTTTTTTTTTTAATATAAGGTTTAACGGCCCTGGGTACCTAGTATGAGGACGCGAGTCGCGCGCGACAACCTCAAAAGTCGCGACTTTCCAGTACATTAACTGTCAAATTCTCGCGACTTTTGACGTTGTCGCGCGCGACTCACGTCCTCATACTAGCTTTGCTGGATACTAGTCTACAAAGAGATATTTAGACTATCACAGATTAATAACGATTAAAACCACAGACCTAAAAACATGACATTTTGGTTCTTCTTGCAGCGCCATCTAGTTTTTTTTAATTAACTCAACTGACAGCTGTCATTGAAAAGCCCTCATTGAATGGTGGAGGGATGTGACGTTGAACATAAGAAATCGATTTTCCATTAATTGATTGTTTTTTGTAGCAAGAAAAATCGATCAATAAATAATCGATTTTTTTAAATTAAGTTCAAAATAATAGCCTAAAATAATTTATTAATCATGGTTTTATAAATTAAAAATAAACAACAGAAATAGTTAACACAAATTAAAGTTTTAATATGATAAACATTGAAATTTTTTTTTTATCTTTCAACATAAATTAACAAAATTAAACTATTCAAATAAAAAAAAAGCAATCTGTAGATATTGACTTGGAGATTAACAGCTTAGGGGCCATCCAGAATCATTATTTCACGTCATGATTCATTATTTTTTTTGACACTTTCCCGTCCTTGTTACACCTGGTCACAAGTGTGAGATTCTACCCCTCCCTAGTGTGACGTCACAATTTTACATCTAGATATTATTTAATTAAAACAGCAGTCCCGAAATTAGGTAGTCATAAAGTTAGGAACAGATAGTGTTGCAAATATTTTTGAGTCTTTCGTTAATAGTTAAAAGTTTGTGTTTTAACACATTGATTATGATAGATTTTGAAATGTGACTTCACAAAATTAACCACCCCTCCCAACCCCTTGTAACACAATATCACACCTCATTGACCCCCTTTCTCTTTCTTAACATGTGACGTAATTTATGGATATCCCCTTAGGTTACCGTTTGGATAGTATTGTTTGATTAGCTAAATTAATGAAGTAAACTGTTTCAAAATCACAGAAGGGCTGCCATGCATCGTAGACGCACAGATGGAGTTAATGTAATATTATCTCCATGAAGATAGTATTCTTTGTAGTCTCCGGATTATACAAGACCAGACTTAATGTTGGGGGTGGCACATGACAAATCCACTGTGACTTATTTTTTATTATAAAAAAATGGATTTTAATTGATTATTTGTAATATTAAAATCGCGTATAAAAATAGATATTTTTTTACTTAAAAAAAAATCTATTTTAATCGATTTTTTCCATAATCGATTATTTTTTCACAACTCTATGGTGGACGAATGTAAACATTCCAAATCTTAGCCGGTTCTTTGCGGGACGAACTAAAAAAAAAAAAAAGTAAACATTCCAAAATTTTGGAATCGTCAATATAATAATTAAAATAGGCCATAGAAGTTGGAACAATGTCTTCCTCTATCGTCCTTCTGAAAACCATTGTATTTTTAGTGCGTTGAAGATTTCATGAAGATACTGTAACTATATTCAGTCAGGTTATGTTTGGATTTTAAAATTACCAATTTATCTTTCAGGACTTACTTGCTGTTGGTATGATAGTGCCTCTGGTGGCTAACCATGTCCGAGCTCTTGGCGGTAACCATATTTATGTAGGCCTTTTAGGCTCTATTTATTCTATTTTCCAGTTAGCGTCGGGACCACTCATTGTAAGCATGATTCAGGAGTTGGATGTAATATAACCTACTCTTAACTTACTCATACAATCGAACTTACATTACAGGGAAGCTTTAGTGATATAAGTGGGAGACGAAAAGTCCTCATTATGACATTGCTTCTATCCAGTGTGTCATATGTAACAACAGGTTTAACTACCTCGGTCATTGTGATATTATGCATGAGAGTCTGTTTAGGTAAGTTTCGTCTTTTATTGTTTCTGTTTACACGAAGTTGATATGTGAAGTTGGTATGATTCTTTTGAAACTCATTTAACAAATTCTACACAGCCTTCTTGTATAGAACATTTTTAAGCCATAATGTTATCTTGCCTGGACTTGAGTAAACTAGAGTTTACTTAACAAATAGTTTTTTTTATAGCAAGAAGCTATAAGCTAGCTGCTATAAGCAGCATTACCATTTGCTAATGGTGATGCTGCTTATAGCATGATGGCAATAGCTAGTTGAACTAAAAATGTAATTAGTCCGTCAAAATAAGGGACACATATTTTTTTATTTGTAAATTAGACCAAAAATGACAAAGATATAGCCCATTAAAGTTATGTGTGACGTCACGCCGTGCTGCATTTTTTAGCACGGAGTAACGTCACACTGAATTTTAATGGGCTGTCTCGTTGTTATGTTTTGTTTAATCGAAAAAAGAAAAAATATGTGTCCATTATTTTCTTATAATCTAAAATACGGACTAAATAGAATTTAACTATTTTGACCCTATGGAAACTACCCTATTGGAATAAAAAATGTATGATATTTTTTAACAATTTAAAATGTAAACCCATAATAGAAAAAGAATTACTAAATGAATTCTTAAAAGTTGGCCCAATTTGTAATGCAATAGGGTGACACTTGGACACCTGTCACTATAAATAAATATAATAAATTATTGGATTGATTATAGTAAACTACAGTTAATAAAACAGCTATTGCCATGCCAATTACAAAGAGTTTTCCTTGTGTTAACAACAAAAGTAATAAAGAACTATATTTTCCAGGTTTATTTAAACATACTCAACTACTAACAAGGGCTTTAGTGCCTGATTACGAGAAAGATGAGCAAAAGCAATCTGTAATTTATGGCAAAATGGCAGCAGTGTCCAGTGCGGGAATGACTCTAGGTCCCATTGCTGGAGGCCATTTAGCGGAGGACCATCCAGAAACAGGCTTCATGATTGTGGCATGTATTGTTGGAGCAATGTTTGTTACAAATGCAGGTAAATCATAACTGCTGTAAAGTAATAAGTAGGTACCAATAACACATTAATGGACATAACATGAATTTTTGGATTTTGAGATTTGGAACTTTGCAATGAGTTTGCTGCGGTGAGTCACTCAGTGCAGAGCCATTATTTCTTTAGTGACTGAAATAAATTAAATAATTATTTTTATCTTTCACCTGTTTTATACCAAAATCAATTGTTGATACGTTTCAACTCAGTCTGACTGCCATTTTCCAGGGCCTGCTCCTTTAGAAATGGTTGAGGGTTGAGGCCCCCAGTTTCCCTCGCTGTGGTGCTCGGCTTAGGGCTTCGAATTTGTCATGTTGTGTGTTCAAAATATAGAGAGGAAGCATTGCAATTTGTCATTTAAAACAAATACATTTTTATTTCCAGGTTTGGTGTACTCCCTACCAGAGCAAAACAGAAAGAATTTAAGACAGCCAAAGCATAAACAAAATAGATCTTTCAAACAGGTTATAGACTCCTTAGCGTCTGGTATTAAATTGTCTGCTCTAGAATTGTGCAATGTTGAATGGTCAATGTATTGGGAAGTATTTATGCTAAAGGCCCTGGTTGCATTTGCTATGGGTGTCTACTATTCCAACTATTCAATTTACCTGAAAACTGTTTATGATCTCTCCCCAAAGTACATAGGCTATGTTATATCATTCCAAGGCATAATAGGCTCTGTTGCTAGTTATTTTATGGGCTACATAAATAAATTCTACAGTAGAGATAAAGACTTCAGTCTGAGAAACTTCCATGTGTTTGTGGCCTTAAGTATATCACAGCTTGGTTTGATAATGTCATTAAATTTGTATGTGTATGTGTGCTGGTTGGTACCACTGGCCATTGCTGGTGCTGTAAGTAGGCTGGTGACCCTAGAAATGATATTGAGACGGAGTCACGGGGAACACCGAGGGATGCTAATAGGTGCCTCAAATAGTGTGAGGTCATTGGCTGGTGTGGTAGCACCTATGACTGCAGGAGTCATTGGTCAGTACTGTGGAGTGGCTCAAGTAATTTATGTGTCATTGCTTGCAACAGTATTCGGTTGTGTTGTTAGTTACAGAGTTAGAAGTGAACCTCTTCGCACAAAGACTGATTAAGTTGTAATGAACATGTAAATAACTATTTTTATTAAAATGTTGTTGTTGTAATGAAACTGTATCTACCATTTTAAATCTTTCACTTTACGTATCTACTGATAATGCATTACTCTGAATAGGCTCAGTAGCAGTTGAGTTGCGGAAACCCAATTTGCCACCAATACCTTTGATGCATCTACACTATTCTAGTTACTAAGTATTTATTGTCTGCAGTTTACAACAACCTACATTAAGTACATAATAATTGGCCATCATGTTACAGTACATTGTTTGTGTTTTTGTGATATTAGAAATGTTCTGATTAGCTCTGAAGTATATAAAATGCAAAAATATGTTACAATTAATTTATTTACGAACATAGTTAATACACTTTCTTTAATAAATTTTATATCTACAGATTTATCTAAGAATAAGCTATTTTCATTTGTCACTCTTTCTCCATTGTTACCATTTGCTTTTTCCTCATATCCTTGATAAGGTTTTGGATGTCCTCCCGATGCTGCTTGTTCTCGGGAGGATATATCTCCCTCTTGGTATTCGTGACCCACTCTTCGAAGTAAGTTGGCTGGTTAAAGATATGGAAAAGTATAACCGGGAAGGACATGTACATCGCCATTCTTCCGACTTCTAATTTCCAGTTACCCATCCTCAGTCTACACGATGGTTTTATTATCTCCCAGTATGATAATTATTAAAGCTTAGGCCCCCGTTTTTCTTATGAAATTCGTTAATTTTGGGCAGTTGTTTACATCTATCTATTATTATTATTTCTTGTTTTGATGGCAACCAGCCGATGTCGACAAATTCTGCCAGAATCAAGTCTTGACACGAAATGGGCAATTTTTTTTTTGTAGCTACTTAAATTTTGATTTCTTTGTGAAGACTTTACTAAATGATGGTTCTATCTACAGCAATTCTGAAACAATATACAAACAACATTACAGAACATTAACTGAAAAAAAAAATCTAATTAAGAAATTACTCACTTAATACTACTACTCAAAAAACAAAACTAAAACCAAACTCTAGTTATAACTTAATATCATTTTCCCTAATGAACTTGATAAATAATACAAGAAGGTCCGTGGATGATGATAAATATGTTAATAAACATGTGAAATTAATTGGAAGAGGAATATTTATAGATGGAACACAATTATATAAATCTATTGACATATTATTTTTAGGGCAGTTGAAAAAAATGTGGTCAAGATCACCCTCCTCAAGACCACACTCACAAATCGAGTTGTCCCGCACTCTGATTTTATTTAAGAAGACAGGCGGTACAGCAGTGACCAATCCGGAGCCGTGAAATTACCGAAACAACTCTCTTACTAAGCTTTTTGAATTTGAAAAACCAAGGTTTGGGCCTGATAGTTGATTGAATGGCGAAAAAGCGAGAACCCTTGAAGCGACTACTCTCTTCCCATAGGGTCGACCAGGAGTCATGAAGTCGTTTTTTCGGCAACGCTAGCAAGTCATAGGGATAATGAGAGTAGTGCTTCCGGTCCACTTCGTAAGTACAGGCATGTTTGGCAATAGCATCCGCATTCTCATTGCCCGCAATACCTGAGTGGCCAGGTATCCAGACCAGGTTAACCTCGAGATTATTCCTAGCACAATTCAGCAAAGACTTTTTAATATCCAGAATTATTTTACTATTTAATTTTGACTTGAACTGATTGTGATCTAGAGCTTGTAGGCAACTTAACGAGTCAGTGAAAATAACCGCATTTTTAATATTGTGAGATTCAACAAAAAGGGAGGCCTCCAAAATTCCAATACACTCGCCAGTAAACACAGAGGACTCCGCAGGACATTTAAATTGAATCGCTAATTTAGAGTTTTCTAAAAATACCGAAACACCAACTGACGAGGACGGTGATAATTTCGACGCGTCAGTGAAAAATTTTTCCCAATCATTCCAACGTTCACTTACAACAGCATTAAAATTGGTGCTAGCTGAAGGATCGTCTTTACCTATACCAATGCTCAGAACAGTTTTAGGCTTATACTGTAACACATCGTAGCTGTAATCAAATATTGGCACTTTTCTGGCTGTCACTATAGAATTCCCGAAATTCCCAAGCCATCTAAAGCTCTTCAGAATTTGGGGAATTTCTTTGCTATTCCAGTAGGGACTTGTATGGGTTAGGGAATCAAGCTCTTGTAATTTCTGAGGGAGAATATGAGACGTACGGGAACAGGCTTTGGTTATAAAACGGTCCGAAAGAAACTGGCGTCGAAGATGAAGGGGAGGATCAACCGCTTCAACTTGAAGGGCGTTAGTTGGTGTCGATTTCATACAACCTAAAACCAGTCGCAAACATTTGTACTGAATGCGATCTAACTTAGTTAGGGAGGTTTTATTCATTGGCTCAAGGGCGAAACAACCATAATCGATAACGCTTCTAATCAAAGCATTATACACCAATTTAAGGCTAAAGGGGTGAGCACCCCACCAAACCCCAGCAAGAACGCGCAGGATAGTGTAAACGCGTTCACATTTTTTAACTAGATGTTCAATATGATACACCCCGCTTAACCTAGGGTCAAGATAGACTCCTAAAAACTTCACCTTTGACTTCAGAGGGATTGGAATAGTATCAATACTTACTTCGATATCAGGTATACGACGTTTTCTAGAAAATACCAACAGAGAACTCTTTTGAGCTGCCACGGAAAGACCATGGGAAAAGAGCCAGTGACTGAGAGATTCAAGAGATAAGCTCAAAGAATCCGCTGCGTCCTCAATGGAAGTGTCTGAGACATACACAGCCACATCATCAGCATACTGTAGTATTTCACAGTTATAATTAAGGCTAGAGTTCATATCATAAGTATACAGATTAAAAAGTATAGGGCTTAACACCGAACCTTGAGGAAGGCCTTTCCATAATGTTCTGGAACCAGGGTTAAACTCTGGCAATCGGAGAGTAACAGACCGTGCCATTAACAATAGGTGAATGCAGCGAACAATCTTTGGAGGAATCTTTAGTCGAAGCAATTTATTTTTAAGTATTGAGAGAATGACACTATCGTAAGCTGAGGAGATGTCCAAGAAGGCAGCCACCGTTGACATATTTTTGCTAAGAGCTATCCTGATATCAGTCGTAAGGACTGCGATACTATCTATAGTTCCCACCCCCTTTCTGAATCCGAACTGCGTTCTAGGTAAAATGTCCCTGTTTTCTACAAGCCACTCCAGACGATTTTTAATGAGATGTTCCAGAATCTTTGATAATGCAGATGAAAGAGCTATAGGGCGGAAACTATTTGGGTCATCACAGCTTTTCTGAGGCTTGAGGATGGGCATAACTAATTGCTTTTTCCAAGAATCTGGAACGAAACCAGTTTGGAAACACATGTTGGCTATCTTTAGAAAATATTCAACTGTGTTGGGTCCTGATTTAGATAAGAACGAATATGGGAAGCCATCCTCTCCTGGAGAAGAGTTTTTTACATGGGACAAAACGGATTTCAATTCGTCTGTAGAAAAGGGTTCGTCAAAAGGGTCGGAACCATGCGCCGAAATAACAGGAATCTGTAATTCCTCTTCAGTAGGTACATAGGGGGGAGCCAGTTTCACAAAGAATGCTTCAGCAACTTCATCCGAGATATAAGAAGACTGTCTAGGAGAAAAACTATTTCTAAAACGATTGATTTGTTTCCACACTAGAGACGGAGGAGTTGAAGGGGAAAGGGAAGAACAAAAAGCTACCCAACTTACTCTTTTTTTCTTACGTAAAAATCTTCTAGATTTAGCCAGGAGCCTACGGTACTCAATTAGGTTATCAATGGAGCAGAATTCATTACAGATTTTTTCTGCCTCAAGACGTTCCTTAATAATACGTGTACATTCCTCATCCCACCAGGGAGGGGAAGAGATTTTTCCAGAGCGCGGTTTTTTATTTGGAAAAGCATTCTCGGCAGAAAATTTAATGGCATTAGTGAAAGCATTGTAAGTAGAAGCTAGGTCGGAATTTTCAACAATAGGTAGGGACTGAATCTCTCGCTCTAAAATGTCAGAATAAGTGTCCCAGCCACTTTTAGTAAGTCTATATTTAAGTAATGGACTAACCGATTTTTCTGGGACAGATTTATGGGGTAAACAAACGAGGATTGGAAAGTGATCACTTTCATAAGTGAAATTTAAGCGATCCCAAATACAGCGAGAGCCTAGGTCTAGTGAACAGATGGTTAAGTCGACACAACTTTTCCTCCCTCCTATGTAACCTCTACGGGTAGGTCTGCCATCATTTAGGACACATAGATCTGCATCATCAATAACTTCAATCAATTACTCGCCAAAGGAGTCACAATGGTCCGAGCCCCATCTGTAGTGATGTCCATTAAAATCACCCATAATAATAAATGGTGGATGTAACTGTGATATTAGTAATCTAAGTGGAGTAATTAGTGTAACAGAAGGGTTAGAAATGTAAATAGAGACAAAAGTGATACCTAAAGATTTTATCCCGACTAAATTAACATCATTGCCTAGAGAGGGAAGAGAAACTGTTGAAAAAGGGATTTTGTTACTAACAAGAATGGCGCAGCCACCATAGTTGTCAGCTCTATCATCGCGTACACAATTATAGCTACTTACATTAAAATTGGAACTTGGCCGTAGCCAAGTTTCACTCAAACAGCAAATTGCTGGTTTGAATTTGTTTAAGATATAAATTAGTTCATGTTTTTTGTTATTAATGCTTCTAACATTCCATTGAAGGAGGTGGAGGCCCATTATGAAGAACAAGTAAAATATTGCTAAGCTTTTGGGCAACGTGGTCTGGTAGGGATTTGGCAGTAATAAGTTTAGTGAGAAGGGAAACAAGCTGCTCAATGAGATCCTCATTAGCAGGATTCACTGAATGATGATTTTGGCCCAAAGCACAACCATTACGGGACGGAGAAAATGAGTGGTCTCTTGTCAATTCTTGATGCACGTGCCTATCATACCCTGGAGAGAGGGGAGAATGAGTTCTTGGTTTTGAATATACAGTTTTTCTGTATCCTCTAGTAGATTGCTGTCTTTGAGTGGGGCTTGTCAGTGATTGGGAAAACAAGGGAGGGGATGACCTTACTGCATTTGCATAAGTTCTAGAAGTAGCAGGAATCCTTTTATTTGCCTCAAAATATGAAATGGCCTGCTCTGCCATCAGAACTTTAATTGCACGCTGTCTACTATACTCAGGACAATCCTTGCTGGTGGCAGGGTGGTCACCATCACATGATAAGCACACAGCCTCACAGTCCTCAATTTCGCAACCATCACCAGGATGGTCCCTACCGCACTTATAGCATCTCGGTTTCGACCTACACTGCGTTCGTGTATGTCCAAACCGACAGCAATTGAAGCATTGCACTGTTGGGTAAGTATATTGCTCAACTTCCAAAGCAGAGTAGCAACAGAATACTCTTTTAGGGAGAACCTGCCCATCAAATGTAATAACCACTGTTTGCCTCGGGAGCCATACTGAGTGACCTTCGTTATCAATTGTTTTTTTATTCATCCTGCGGACCTTAATAACATTACCACAGCCTGTTGGAACTTTTAACAAATTTTTAACTTCTTCTTCTGACCATTCAGTGGGAACGCCCCTCACAAGGCCCATTCGAGTGACATTGTATTGGGGAATTACTGCTTGGAACTGGTTTTGTTCTAATACTGGATTAACAGTGAAAGCATTTGCATCTTCTGACGACTTAAACTCCACTGAAACTCGGTTACGTCCTATCCGTTTTATGCCATCGTTCAAGACATTGCCAATGTTGTGCTTTAGAAGGAATAACCCAAACTTAACATGGTGCAAGCTTGAACCAGAGTTCTCTTCTGGCTGGACTCTTGAAACATGTACGATAAATGGGCCTTTGTCAAGTGCAGAGTACTTTTGCCTTAGATCAATAGAAGCCCTGGGAAATTTAGACGGTAAATCCGGTGGTGGATTGGACACTGCTGCTCGCTTTCTACAGGAACTATAGATGTATCCATCTGCGGGCACTTTGGTGATTCTTGAGGTAAGGTAATCGTACAAACCGGCTCATATTCAAAAGGCACTGGGTCCGGGGGCTTAGGGGGGATCTTTTTGTCACCCATTTTGCAGAAAAGTAATGATAGTACTCACCAAAAACTGTAGATCTAACTAAATGCAATAGCTAACTACACAATGAATGATGAATAGTAAGGAAAAGCCAACAAAAAGAATTAAAATGGAAAATTCCGGAAAAAAAACAAATGAAGCGCATGTACCAGCCAAGAGCCCGACACAGAATCTACATCTATCTACATCGGCGTTGGAAAAACGAACGAAACGTCACTCATACTCCACATTTTTTTTTAAGAAGGTTTTGCCCTGGATACTAGTCCTTTGGGCTAATACTCCACAGAGTACTTAACAGTCTTGCTAGTGGCAGATAGGCAAATATAACACGAGGGAGATCAAAAAGTAACATTTTCTTGAGAAAAGTAACATATTTTTTTAATGCTGACACAATACTTTATTATGGCTGTTTATTACACAACAAGTAAAATAAAGGATGATGGGCGAAAATGTATGAAGCATGGGCCCATTCCAATAAAAATGGCTTGTTTATTAAATTAAAGGTCTACATACATAGGTTCATTATCAGGCAGGCGCATGCCAGAATTAGCTGTGTGTGGAGTTTTTTTAATTAGAAAAAGTTTATGTTTTTGGTAATAAATAGAAGTTTTTGGTTTATAAAACCATTTTTTTGCTTATATGTAAACCACCTAATGTTACATCCTGTATAAGATAATAAGTTGAGATTTTTAGGGCAGGAAAATAAAAGTTTATAGAATGAAAATAATATAATTATAACAGACCAATAATTATCGGTATCCGTGGCATGGGTGGCGGAGAGGTCTCCACAGTAGCATCGCCTCACGCGCACTCATCTACCACACTTCACGAGAATTAAAATTAATGATCGGTTTGGAGCCGATCTGCAAGTACCTAACGCAATTATCAGATTTTTCTTTATTTTTTTTATTTTATTTTTATTTACTAGGAAACCAACAGACACGGTACAAAACAAAACAGTACATGAAAAAGGTGCTACATAAGGCCCAATAATAGGTTAACATTAAAATACTTATAAAAATCAATACACGTTACATGAGAAATTGCTACTGCATACAGCTAATAAAGACTGCGGAACATGACATAATTAAGATTTTTCACTTATACTCCTGAACAGATGGTTCTTAAATGAGTTCTTAGTAAGATAAAATAAATCTATGTCATTGAAAATATTGTTATAAGTGCTCATAATTCGACAGAGTACACTATTTTGCCCGTAATTGCTGTGGCTGAATGGAACCTGAAAAAGAGTTTTTATTCTGGTTGACGCTCTTGGGACTCTGAATGATAACGATGACAGCAACCTGTTACAATCGACTAATCCATTTACAAGATTATAAAGGAACATCATATCCGTAACTGTGCGTCTACTGTGCAGAGAAACCATGCCATGTCGCTCAATGGAACTGTTATAATCGCAATCAACTATCCGTTTGCGGTAATTTAAATGGCGCGTAAATTTCTTTTGTATGCTTTCGATCCTTGAGGAATGAATGTTATAAATAGGATTCCAAATTAAGGAGCAATACTCGAGTTGACTTCGGACGTAAGCATAGAAAAGAATTTTTAAGGTTGACGAATTTTTGAATTCCTTCGAGAGACGTAAAATAAATCCCAGCATTTTATAAGCTTTTCCTATAATATATTCTATGTGCTGGACGTACGAAAGTTCAGTATCGAGATATACTCCAAGATCTTTTATAACGTTTACTTCTTTTACAATCGTCCCCCCTATGCGGTAATCAAAACAAATTTTGGTCTTTCTCCTGGTAAAAGTAATTTTTTGACAATTTTTTGAATTTCTTAACGTCATCATCCTAGGGGTATCCCAATTTCTTAGTGCGCTAACTACAGTAAGTTTTATGGCGAAAATACTAATTTTTACATGGTCAAATGGATATGCTGGAAGAGGAAGACCGAGGAAAAGGTGGTTGGATTGTGTGCGTGATGATATGTTAATAAGAATGTGAATGCAGAGATGGCGAGTGATAGGGACGCATGGAAGACAATGACATACTGCGCCGACCCCAAACAATGGGAACAGGGCAAGAATATGATGATTGTTTTTTACATGAAGCGATTGCTAGACAACCAACCAAAGGGTAACCAGATGTGTCTTAGGTCATGTATGCAATGTAGTCTGCGCTAAGGTCTAAATGGCCGTAAGCCACCTCTTACGACATCCATAGGCTGAAATAAAAAAAATGACATATTCAACAAAATATAACTCCGAAAGGACAAACATTTGGCTGTTGGCGTCATAGTAACTTTTGTTCAGCTCGCTGAGACCTATTTTATGATGTATCACACATGGCTATTGGGCTGAGGTCCAAAATTGCATTCTTTTGACAGCCGTTACATTTTTTTTAGTTCTTCTGAAAACGGCTCATTGCTGTGTGCCATGCGTGACGTGAATGTTACGTCACGCATGGCACACAGAATAAACCAATCACAGAGTGATTTATTCGCACATCACGCGCTTATGTCATTGGTAGTATCACGAGGGCAGGGGCCATTTTTGACTATGGATTTTGTAGGCAGTAATACTTCACTGGTTTTTTTAATACTTAGCAAAGAAATAAATAAAAATGATAACAAAAAAAAGTATACATTTTTTGCTCTGATTTCCAAAGTAGACTAAAATCAGGTTATAATAAAGTAAGATTTGGGACGCAGTTTTTGGTCGCCATTTCGCCTTCCGAAAAAGTTTAAATGGCGGTAAATTGCAACATCTGGCAATACTACCACAGAATAACTGGGGGTTAATGGCCCGAAGGACTATAGTCCATTCGCGTTAAGAAAATAGTGACTCATCGGTGCAACTACAGGGTAAGGGTGTATTCACAGTGGAGTAAAAATTAAAACATATTTATTTAAAATTAAATGAAGTTTAATGGAACAAAGTAAAGTTAGACAGATTTTGTTCGATTAATAGTAAAATAAGAACTAACAAAAATGTTTTAAAATTACTTAAATAACTAATCAGTGTCGCTAGATTCTCCCGTTACATTTATTATAAAAGAATTTTGTTCTGCGATTTCCATGACTTCATCCAAATTCCACATGGTATTTTCTTCGCGTACCACGTGGTTGCAGCATTTCTTCCAGCGATCTGCGTCTATTAACGCTATTGCCTCATCAAATAATTTTTTTAAGTCACTCATTTTGAATGTTGAGTTATTGGCAGCAACAAAATTTTTTATTTGGGCCCATACCAATTCAATTGGATTTAGTTTGCAATGGTAAGGCGGCAGGCAAAGAATTGTAATGCCATTTCTTTTGGCAGTCTCATCCACTAAATATTTATTATATTGTGGGGTGATTTCGGCAACTTTTACTAACAATTCCTTTTTTAAATAACCCAAATCCATGGATATGCCTTTGCTTTGAAGCCAATCTATTATTTGCTGCTTGTTCCAGCTGGTTGTTGGTATTTTTTCCAGTTTTACCGAATGATAGGGAGCGTTATCCATGACAACCACACTTCCTGGTTCTAGCTTAGGCATTATTTTCGTAAACCAATTAAAGAATCTTTCACCATCCATCTCTTCATGATAGTCTTTTGTAGACTTCGATTCAAAGACTAGAAGACCGTCTTCCACGAATCCTTTGTCGCTGCCGATGTGCAAGACAATTAATCGTTTGCCTTTTCCTGTCGGCACCTTTGGGCCGGTTGATAAGCCATCTACAAAGGCTTGTCTTTTGTTTTTCACTGTTGTATCCAACCATGCTTTTGTTTTTACATGTCCGGCATTTACCCACGTTTCGTCGAGATAGTAAATAGTTTTATTAGCTTCTCTGTATTTTTTTATTTGTCTCAGATATTTACGCCTCCATAAAACAATATCTGCCCTTTCAACTAACGTTTTTCTGCTATCTTGTTTATTGAAATCGAAACCAAGTTCGTGCAGTATTTTATGAAGTGTGGTACGTTTGAAAACGGGAATATCTTCATCAGCTTCGCAAAGTGTAATAATTTTGTCTAATGTCGGATAGTCATTATTCAAATATATTGAGTGAACTTTTCTCCTTATTGCAGATTTGTCTTGTTCATCTAATTTATCGACCGTGGATAGTCGAGCTCTTTCCTTCACTGGTGATTTTAAAATGTTAGTATCTTTTTGTTCTTTAATAATTTTGTAGACACTATTTTCGGACACACCACACGCACTTGCCGTTTTAATTACTGTGCAGTCCACCGTCGCATTTGAATCGCTCAGTTTAAAGTACTTATAAACATTGTAAATTATGCGTCTTTCTCCACTATGAATGATTGATCCACTTTTATTCTTTTGAATAGGTGAGGTATTCATTTTCAAAACGTTGAACGAGTAACACGCGCACAATACACAACCGCTTTGTTCGAAGGTCTGACTTCAACTGGTCACTGTGAACTCGACTTTATAATTTCTAGCATTCTGATTGGCCGGGGGGCGTCGCTAAGCCGGCGGACAACGATGAGTCACTATTTTCTTAACGCGAATGGACTATAGTATCCAGGCCAAAATTATAGCCGCGTGTGTGAAGTCCCTTAGAGTCACGCTGACTGACCGTCGTCGGCGCTGACAGGTCATCGCGTAGCCTGTCAGCGCTGAGGGTGAGCGCGAAGCGTTTCAGTACACCTACCTATAGTGCGTGCTGATCGCCTCGGAGTACAGACATAGACGAAATGTGGAGAGCCCTACTAATTTGCACCGGCTACCCGTCTTTCAAATTTCTCTTAGCCATTTTCCATCATAATACCAGTGAATCATTCGAGCGATCCTGTGCTTTCGAGTCGGGAACACAAAGTACTATATTAGTTCAGTCATTATAGATTTTGACCCGTGAATAATCAGTTCTTGGATTTTTTTCGTAGGTCCCTCGGTGGGGTCACTGGGAGTGTAAATTCAAAAAGTAGACTTAATCAGGCTACTGCGTATATTAGAAAAATGTTTTTTTTCAAAAAACAAAAAAAACGGTTTTTCTTAAACAACTCTGCCATTCTTGATTTTACAGTAAAACCGTGAGAACAATAATTGTAGGAAATTTGATTGTCTACAAGTTTGGCTCTTACAATGTTTCTTCTAGGATCGATATTTTGGAAATTAAACTTGAAAAACCCGACAAATTCAAAATATTATCATTATTTCCTATATTCCACGTTTTACGGCATGAATGAAAAGAAACAAAGTTGTAGAGAATCAAATTCTGAACAATTTTGGTTCCCACCTTTTTATCCCCCAAAATTGATATTTTATTAAGGTTTAATTTTCAAAATATTGATCCTAGAAGTAAAATTGTAAGGACTAAACTTGTAGAAAATCAAATTTCCTACAATTTTTGTCCTCACCGTTTTGCTGTGAAATCAAAAATGGCCTAGATATTCAAGAAAAACCGTTTTTTCGAATATACACAGGAGCCTGATTCAGTCTACTTTTTGAATTTATACTCCCAGCGAGTCCCCCGAGGGACCTACGAAAAAAATCCAAGGACTGATTATTCACGGGTAGGGTCGGTGTTTTGGATATAATGACTGGTAATGGTAATGATATAATACAATACCGGAAAGTTGGAAAGCGCTCACGTCACGCACGCGGCCTTGTTCTGTGGTATGTCCACATCTACAGCGTATAACAAGACCACTGATGTAGCCATAAGGCACGAATAAGAAATAGCAAAAAAACGCAAAAATTTCCAAAAAATAATATCTAACTTCACCTCAATATCTCAGAAATGATGAGGAGGATGTGGTTTTCGGAGATGTCGGAGATTTTGTTACATTTAGATTACACACCCGTGTACCTCATTATTACTTTTATCCAATAAGGGGGCTTTATTCTTTAAAACATAGTCAACTATGTCAAATTTTCCAAAGCATAGATCTCGACGAACGTTGATTTTCTCGTTCTAACGTTGATGGGAGAAAAGAAACGTTATCATTCCTTACGTTATTCTTAACTAGCTTTTGCTACTGACTCACGATTAAGTAGTTTTGTTTTTTAGACAACCTTCACTCAGTCATCTCTTGTGCCATTTTCGCAGGCATTTTAGAAGGGTCATCAACTTTGTTGTGCCGAATGGCGGTGAAGTGTTGTGGCGAGCTGTGCGACCTTTATGTGTGCCCAGATCAGCTCAATCGCTTTGTACGGCAGTGAGAGATTCTGAGAACGCGATGATCTTTTTCTAAAGCCTGTTCATCAACTTCGTATCGTTAAAGGGACCGTTATTATTTTCGTTATTTTTGGTACGTCACTACAAAAAAATACGGTTGACATAACCTTGTGACAGCGTAGTAAGGATTTTACGCACGAACATTAAATGTTGATTTCTTCTTATTTCACATTTAAATCACTGTGCAAAATATAACATTGATTGTAAGTTTACACAATGATATAGTTTCAATGACAATTATTTGGTAGTAGGATAAATAGGACATAAAAATATTTTAATCGAAAAGGGGTTTGGGTAAAGTTGGCGTCGTTTTAAATTTTGGCGGCCATTCATGAAAGTTGTGTTTTACGAAAGATCAGTATAAAGTAAACAATTTTTATTATGGAGTATACAGGGTGGCCGGGGGAATGACGTCAAAAAAAAAATTAGGTTCCTCGTGTCATGGGGTATCCGAATCACCCCCATGTATGTTCCGCGATTTTTCATAGTTTCGGAGTTAGGATTTTTTTTCTGAATTTTTATGAATTTTCGCCTTATCAATTTTGAAAATTTCTAAAAAAAAAACTAGAATCTTTTTTCAATTACTTTTTTTTGTAACTGAATCTTCACAAGTTATTCTTCTATGCATAAAATAATCAGCTTCGTAACTTTGATAAAAGTTATTAAAGTGTTGGTCTAAAGTCAAAAATTTACGTTAGGTTTTAAATTTACGACAGCGAGGTGAAGAATTATTAAAATTATCATTTTTTTTTTCTGCCATTTCGTCTTTTCTTAGGTTATTAATGAACAAGTCGTCATCATCATGATGAATAAAAGTGGTTTTGTCAATAAAACACAGATTAAAAAATTTGGAGGCATTTTCCGTTTTACAGTAATTAATTTTGCGCGGTCCGTTCGCGTGGGTCATGGGTTGTAAATGCAGACGCAACTTTTTACCTGTAATCACAATAGTCTTTGAGGATAGGAGGCCGCCGAACTATTGCTATCTCTCTCACTCTCAGCGGTAAGAGTGAGAGGGGCAGCGCAGCAGAAGCGAACACAAAACAAGTTTGTACCTCAGTCGTTCTCACTTTGTGTTTACTGCTACATGTGTCTTCATTTTGTTTTACCTCACTGTCTCGCTTTGTCCGCGGATTCCGCTGCCTACTTATTTGACTACTTTGCTCGTTAATTGGACTGTGTCTTGCATACTGATTTGGACTATGTTTACTTGGAAGTGTAAAAGATGAGTTACACGTTAAGTGAATACGCAGAAATGCACTATTTTTATGGAGTTGCACAAGGAAACGGCCTTGAAGCAGCGCGACTGTATCGCGAACAACTTCAACGTCGTGGTGGGCCGCAACCTGAGCATTATCCCGACCATCGCGTTTTTATTAACACGCACAATACCTTAATGGCAGGCCGCATTCCTGGCCAACGAGGCGATAGGGAAGGAATTCCTAGAGTTGACCCGGATCGCAGAGAAGTTGTGCTCGAAGAAGTTCAACGAAATCCTTCCACGAGTACCAGAGCTATGGCTCGTACTCTGAACATCCCAAGAACTTCTATCCAAGACATACTTCACGATGAAGGATATCATGCGTTTCATATCCGACGAGTCCAAGCTTCACTGCTTACAGACTACCAATTGCGCATTGATTTCTGCCAAACAATGCTACAAAAAGAACAACAAGATCCTGGATTCAATAAAGTTTTATGGTCAGATGAGTCACGTTTTGAGCGCACTGGAATTTTCAATATTCATAATTACCACACGTGGGCGGTTGAAAATCCACACGAAATGAGAGCGTCGACGTTTCAACATCGTTTCAGCGTTAACTTGTGGTCTGGTATTCTCAATGGCGAACTGATTGGTCCATTTGAATTGCCGTCCAGATTAAATGGAGAAAGATACCGACACTTTCTGGAACATGAACTTCCATTGTTGCTAGAAGACGTGAATATTGAACTAAGACGAACCATGGTTCTTCAAAATGACGGCGCTCCATGTCACTACGCAACGCAAGTCCGAAATTATTTAAATGAGGCGTACCCCAATAGATGGATCGGACGCGGCGGACCAATATCGTGGCCTCCACGCTCACCTGACCTCAACCCCATGGATTTTTTTATTTGGGGCTATTTTAAGGAAATAGCATACGCCAGAGAAAGTGGGAGTGAACAAGAGCTGAGGCAGAAATTAACAGAAGCCGAACGTGTTGTAAAGGAAAAAAGAGCAGCTTTTAGACGATTAAAAGATAATTTCCTACGTAGGTGTAGAATGTGTATTGCTGCTGGAGGTGGCAACTTTGAAAACCTATTATAATAAAATTTTTTTTTACATTTTAATCTGTGTTTTATTGACAAAACCACTTTTATTCATCATGATGATGACGACTCGTTCATTAATAAACTAAGAAAAGACGAAATGGCAGAAAAAAAAATTTGTTAATTTTAATAATTCTTCACCTCGCTGTCTTCGAAGGCCGAATGTACACAAAGTAGCTCGTTAAGCAGTACTTTTTTTTAATGATTATGAAATCTGAGAGTCTTGCGCATTTCTGAGGCTAACTAAGAAACCATTAAAACATCTGTTTGGATTTTTAATTTATTTTTGAAAATTCAAGTCATAATTTACCGAACGTAAATTTGTGACTTTAGACCAACACTTTAATAACTTTTATCAAAGTTACGAAGCTGATTATTTTATACATAGAAGAACAACTTGTGAAGATTCAGTTACAAAAAAAAGTGATTGAAAAAAGTTTCTAGTTTTTTTTTAGAAATTTTCAAAATTGATAAGGCGAAAATTCATGAAAATTCAGAAAAAAAATCTTAACTCCGAAACTATGAAAAATCGCGGAACATACATGGGGGTGATTCGGATACCCCATGACAAAAGGGACCTAATTTTTTTTTTGAAGTCAATCCCCCGGTCACCCTGTATATAGCTAAACCATATCGGAGCCGAGATATCGCAGTTCATAGTTTAATCGTAAAACCTAATCATTTTTGTTGTATTAAGTAAAAACTACGAATTTTTAAGTTATTCCTAGTGGAAATAATCGAGAAACCATGCGGCATTATTCATGTCTACCATGGGTCACCAACCTTAAGTATAGGGCCCTCGCCCACGGCGACTTTTTGCAGCGATGCAGTAGCAATACTGTCGTGCATTCGCCGCGATACAGTTGCGATGCGGTGACTAGCTGTGTGGCTTTGCCCACGTACACCCGATACAATCACGATGCAAACGCGATACCGTCGCGCTTCTGTCGCGATGCAAACGCGATTCGGTTTTTGGTATTGGTATTGGTGACTGTTGGGGTTTCCGCAACTCGACTACAAGTGAGCCTATTTTGCGTATGGGAAGGTAACATCCAAAAGGGGGAGTTCAATCCCGCCACCCCAGCTCCTCCAGGAAAGCCAGGAGCCTGCGAGTGTCACTGCACGCCTCCTGTATTGTCCCCGGACTCCCTAGGAGAGCCGTCCGTTGTATGGCCAGCCCCACGCATTCCATCAGCACGTGTGCTGCTGTTTTTTCTGCGTCCATGCATGCTCTGCATAGTGGACTGTCTGTAACACCTATTGTAAAAAGATGTTTATTGTAGTGACTGTGACCTGTGAGAACCCCTGCTGCTAGGCGGAGTTGTGCCTTGGTTAGGCGAAGAACGAAGGCACGGATTTCTGCCTGGCATTGCTGCTCTGGCTTGTCTGCAGTCCGTACGTGAGGTCCAGTCATGGTTTTGTAGCCTGGTGGTGCGTTGGCCTAGCCATGTCTTCAGTTGGCTGAAGGGTAAGGGGCGATGGGTTCAGTTCCCTCTACCGTAGTTTCGGAGCCAGCTCGCGCAAGCATATCCACTGCGTCATTGCCCCTTGAGCCACTGTGTCCTTTGATCCACTGTAAGGTTACGTTGTTCTTTCTACATACCTTCGTCAGGGATTCGTGACATTCTTGGATTAGTCCAGAGTTGAAGCTATATCCTTTGAGGGCCAGTAGCACAGCCGCGCTATCGGACAAAATGCGGATGTTGTGTCTTTCTACCCCCTTCTGTGTGATTGATTGTGCTGCACGTATGATGTCCACACACTCGGCCTGGAAAACAGTGTTGTGGGCTCCTAGAGGTGTTGTTATTTGAATGTTTAAGTCCTCTGAGAAGGCTCCAGAACCTGTACCTTGGGATGTCTTTGAGCCGTCTGTGAAAACCCTTAGGTCTTTGCTGCTGTTGTGTCGTACTGGCTCGTCGAGTTGTATCTTATACTATATAGTCGAGTTGTATATATAGAGGAAGAGTGGCCCCTCGGTTACTGAATCGCGTTTGCAACGCCACTGAATTGTTGAGCTAGCGACCGCATCGCAACTGTATTGCGGCGAACCCACGACAGCATTGCTACTGCATCGCTGAAAAAAGTCGCCGTGGGAGAAGGGCCTAAAACTGTGGCAATCGTAGGCATTTTCGTGTCGTTAGGAGGGCCCTCGCCCACGGCGAATTCCCGTAGCGATGCTGTCGCGCGTTTAGTAAGCGCTCGACAGCATCGTTACTAACGCGCGCAGGTCGCATTTGCAACGCGATGCAGAAGCGATGCCAACGCACTACTAACGCACTACAGCATCGCGGCTGTATGGATGCGAGCGCGTGACCGTGTCGGACAACCTCGGGGAAAGAATGGACTGAATCGCGTTTGCATTGTGACAGAAGCGCGACAGTATAGCGTTTGCATCGTGACTGAATCACGACAAACGCGCGACAGCATCGCTGCAAAAAGTCGCCGTGGGCAAGGGTCCTATACTAAAATTGGTTTCACGCGATTCAGTAACGACACAAGAATGCAACGTCCCATAATTTCTCAGAATAAAACATTTTTTTATGCTTTTTGAAGAGCCCTAACTTTTTTCCGATATTACTTACAGCTAAACTTATTTTATATATATATTAAGTTAAATTAGTATAAAAAATTAGCAATGAAAGAAAAGTTAGGCGCTCAAAAAAAAAATGACGCCAACCGTCCATACAAAGTTACCCAAACCCCTTTAACGCCACTTCACGGTCACGTCGTCCGTTCTAACATGACCTGTCAGGATCATAAACTCCCAGCGGCCGGACGGTATACAGCTTGATTTTTTCACCGGTACAATAAATTTTACCATATCATTGGTATCGATAATTGATTACATTTATCGAATAAAATTACCATATTTTTTTTTTCATTTTCATTAATTTGTCATTCATCCAATTTGTAACTCATGGACACCCATTACAAGGTGTCATCGCGGTGCGAGGCAGAGGGCGGTGGGGTGGGGTGAGTGAGCGGGTGGCGGGCTGGCCGGCGCACGATTTGGCCGGTCATTCATTCAGTCCGCGCGCATTGACCTAGGTGAGTGCACGTGCGCCGTTTCCGCACTTCCTGCAGTCGAAAATTACGCGCGCACGATGTTTACAAACCGCGAGTATTACGAAATGGTTCGTAGTTACTTTCTCAGTGGGGAAAATACAGTGCAGCTCGGCGGGTATACGCTGAAGAAAGTTTGCCCCGCCTGATAAATGCCGGTTTTATTTAACCTCAAATACTCAACACCAGGACATTCATGAGAGTGACCAGCATTTGCTAGACTACGGACAGTTCACTGCACCAGCGCACGCTCAAGGCTGAGGAGGGAGACCTCCCTTGGCCGTAGAGATCGAGGAACAGATATTCGCGTTCTTCGAGGAAGACCCCAGAAGGAGCACCAACGACGCGGCACGCACGGCGCACTTCGGCGTTAGCCAGTACGTGGTGTGGAAATTCATACCACTACCAACCAGTGCAAGCATTCCACGCTGGTGACGGTCCTAAGCCCGTGCAAGTATGAAGGAAGAATTGAAATCAAGTAAGATTTTTTCGCTACGTCATACATAAGTCATACCTACTGGCTGCGCCGCCGCTGCCGCTTCTTTTCCTTCCCGCAAGCCGCGCGCAGTTGCCGTTCGTGCGTTTAGTTGTGCTCATGCGTAATGAGTCCATATTTCTGTAAGATTTGCGGATAAGTTCAGACATTGGTATTTTTGTTTTTTTGTACCAACGGTGTAGTAACAAAAAATGTTGGTATTTGTATTTTGGACTTAGTATTAGGTATGTTGATTTATTGTACCGGTGAAAATATCACCCTGTATAAAAGGACATCAATATCAGGGGAGCTACTACGTTAATTAATTCTCCTTATAAAGTTATTCAATTTAACATACTACTCTAATGCAAACTCTTTGACACTCGTCAAAATGATTACAGCGCCACCAAGTTATCTGTTCAGGTGGGCAAAATTGTAACTAACTAATTAATTCTAAATCCTGTTCCCCATTTTTTGTTCTATTTATTCACTTACTAAGATTTATAGATATATTTTTATTAAAATTGAAAGACGGGTTAAAATATTCTCATATTACTAGGTATTTTTTTTAAATGTTGCTACTAAATTCTCCACTAGCGCCGCTATCAACTGAACAGATAAGATGGTGGCACTGTAACCCGACACAGGGGACAGTTACGTCATAGGAGTGAAGCTGGCCTTGAGCTCGCCAGGGTGTCATGATCTTGGACATGACAGAAGTGTCATGTCCAAGAAATAATAATAAACGGCAAAAAGTGGTAGCATGGCTGCGTACGTAACGTATAGGGTGGTAAGAACATGGCGTGACGTGTCCGTCGTCAGGCTGGCGGCAGAAGACTGCAAATTGCCGCGCCATTATAGGGATTTACGCCACGTAATCGCCGCTATTACATTACATACCATCTGCAATGTTATTGCGTCCGCCGCACATCTATGACCGACGAAGCCAATTTGAAGCCCTTGATCGCTTCTGCGTTTCTTCTAATATTATTTTAATATTGTTACTGCAGACTTGCAGAGCGTAGGCTCGTACACTACTACCTATTAGTGGAATTCAGGCGCATTTACAAATACGTTTTGATAACCTGAGGTATGGTAGCTACGTAACTAATCCACTGTATGGACATGTCCGAACCAACTTACGACTGTCAAATAGTACGTATACTCTGATTTTTTATTCCGTAGAATTCTGTTTTTTTTTATATATTTATTTTTACAGGGCCTGTACGAAACTTTAGCCCTAACGGATGTTCGGAAAACATTTGTTACAAAAAATTTAACTTTACGCCATGATGGCTGAAAACGGAATCACCGTAGAATTCTGACATTTCATAAGTGTGGCTACTGAAAAAGTTCTCCACCGAAAAAGGGACAAATTTGACCCATTTGAGGGCAATAAAAAATAAAATGCTAGGTATTTGTTATGTTTTACCTACAAAAAGGTTAATCTTAATAATTATTTACTTACTCAAGTGACCTAATACAAAAATAACAAATATTTGAATATCACGAACAATATATCGAATTAACTTTAATTACTTTATTTTATTCTTTAGCTGGCATCACTGCCTACGAATTCAAGGTTTCGTAAACCTTTTTAGAAAAGTGAAGTATGCCGCTGTTAGCTCTCTTAATAATTCATGTCAACGATGATGATGATGATGAAGATAGTGATATTGGTATTAATGATGATGAGATATTTTAATAAAAGTATGTTTTCGTTACTTGTACTTTTTTACTGTTGTGTGATAAAAAGGGACACAATTGTCACTCACCTTAAATTCTCTTTCAATTTGGAGCTCCACACTTTATAAAATGGATACAATCACTAACAAATTAAATGTGCCCGGCCAAAAAAGGTTTCTAATCTCTGACATGTCAAAAAATTATAACTGTCAGAATTCTACGGAATTAAAAATCAGACTTTAGGTGCACATCATTATTTTGATAATTTCTGAAACGTCAAATTGGACAACCACAGTGGGCAGCGTAATAGAAGGGCTGCCCTTAAAAACATAAACATAACATAGACATTTACATACAGGCATATTACGTAACTTTCCACTATCGGATTAATCATTTAGGGTGTGCTCATCGCGATTGCTAGCGACGTGTCACAGTGTTTGTTAATTTTTTTTTCACATCATACAAATTATTTATGGTAAAAACCAAAACACGATCATGGTTTTATACACTAACATACATTAGGTACTCAGAATAAAGGACTAAAGCTATTCTGAGATCTGAGATACATTATCATATCAGGGGCGCCACGCCAGATAACCTTCACGTGTACCCCTCCGCTTCCGTTCCCTCTGATTCCTTGTGAACCAGATGGAAGGGCAAGTGGTGGGGTCGGTGCGCCCTGAGCGTTAGTCAGTGACTTCTCCTTGTGGGATCTTGCTGGCTAACGGCGAATGATCTGGCCCGAGGGGTCGCGTGGGTTCCAATTCCTCTGTGAATCGGGACCCAGGCGACCAACCGAAGGAGGTCCGGCTAGGGGGGGGGCGCAATCGCGCCTCAAACTAGTCGGATAAGAGTGGCCGCGGGCGGAGGGTCGGGGGACCCGACGCCCACGATCGCGGCGGGCCGGAAGGCACCCTCGTGTGTTCCGAGGGTGCCTTCTCGCGCAAGGAGAGGGCCCGTGCGCTCGCTCTCCACCTTCTCTGCTTTCAGAGAAGTGCTGGAGAGCGAGCGACGGGCGTCGCAGCGTCGCGCCGTCCTCCTCTTGCCTGTTGTATGGGCGACGGGTCGGGGGAGGGCGGCGCGAGGAAGCGTTTGGGGGCCATTATGGCCCCCCAGAGGAGGGGCGGCGCTTCCTTGCCTCGTCGTATGGGCGATGGGGCGAGTGGCGCCGCCGGGGAGCCAATCTGGCTCCCCACCAGTAGAGCCCCTTCGGGGGCGAGCTCTTGCCGGGTCACAGTGAATTAACCTCTGGCCTATCCTGTGGCCCGGTAGAGTAGCGGAGGAACACCGCGGGGTTTTAGGGGGTAGTCCAGCACTGAGCAGGCGGCTCGATAGTGCTGGGAGTCCACCACAAAGCTGCTCTGTTGTCCCCCGACAATAGAGCGGCGAAGTGCGCAAATGCATTTCCCCTCGTCAAAAAAAAAAAAAAACATTATCATATCAGGCTAAAAAAATAAAAACACCTATTTAAGTAAAAATAATAATAATAATAATAAACTCACGCCCGTTATCCCCGAAGGGGTAGGCAGAGGCACCAGTCTCTAGAACTGGACCCACGTTTTGCCGAGTTTATTAGGTCCCAAACCTATTTAAGTTTTTGGATAAAATGAGGAATAATGTAACAATAAATCTGTAGGTAACTCATAGGTACAGAATAATAAGTCCACTTTTTTTGAAAATTGTTTTTTTACGGATTTCGATTATTGAATGTATACTTCTTGACGTGGTAAAAAGTACTAAATCCTATCGGCAATACTTTTTAATATACCTATTCAGAATCAAAATATAGTAAGTCACTTGAAGCTCTAGCGGAAAATAATACGAGTAATTAACCCTTATCATAGTTTACCTCGAAAGCCATGACAAAACTCGATGCAATCGGTTGGTAACAAGGGCAAGCGCGCTTTCCGCAGCGGGACTCTATCTGGACTTATCCATTGACTACCTACTAAATCTCGAAAATCCCGCTCCAGACCTTTAAATGCTCGTCGTGAAAAGTTTTTCATTTGGCGGTTGTTATTCTTTACCTCTCAGTTACAGAAACGTACCTACATAGGTACCTAAGAAATACTTACATTTATGGTCTTAAGGCCGGTTTCTGAATTGAGAATTTCACTAAGAAAATACCTACTTAAGTAACGTTCTGTCACGCTTTTTCTGAGAAATTTGACGAGACAGTATTTACTTAGTTAATATTCTCAATTCAGATAGCGGCCCTTTGTATGTCAACTTTCGGTAGTTCACAAGTGTTCAATCAATCAATAAAATTTATTTCAACGTAAAGAATTTACATTCTGCTTGTTGAATGTCAATGTACATACAGTTATGTATAATGTTAGCCGCTGCCTTGGGGCCGTCTGTAGTGGAGAAAAAGGCAGCGAAAAAAAAACTCCACTCTGACCATCTTTTCTCAAATCACCTTAAAGCTAATACAAATCAAACTTACAAAATAATATCTTGGATGTGTTGAACACTAGATACATTTATCCTCTGATTAAATTTAATATTAAACTACTATTTAATGCCATATGTCCTTGTCTTCTAAATAATCGTTGATTTTATAATAACCTTTTTTGCAAAGAGTGTGCTTAACACAATTCTTAAATCGCGTTGGAGGTAGCTCTAATATATCTTGGGGTATCCTGTTGTAGAACCATACAGTGCCCCATAAGGGAAGTATTAAGTGTTTGTTACAGAACTTCTCTGAAAAGGCTTCATCGATTTATTATGATTATTTTTGTGTATTTGGTAGGTCTGAGAACAGGTCGTAGGCTAATTAATAAGTATGGCAAAACAATGCTTGCCGAGTCGGCTAGTAATATAGTATAGGTATAATTGTATAATTTATTTTCTCGGAATATTTTTTCTCACTCTCAGCGAGCAGATAATTAGATCCATGGTTACTACAAATTAAAATACCTACCTAATTAGGTACCTAACTAATTTTTAAAACAAAGTCATTTATAGGTATTTAATTCAGAGGCCAAATGCTCAGTACCTACCTATACTATTCACGGCGCACCCTACTACTTCTCTACATGCATGCCTACGTAATCTAATTACAATTTCTCTTATACATACTCGTATACATAACTAGCTGACTCGAAAAACATTGTTTAAGTTTTTAAGTTTACTTTACCAACCGAAGTCATTATAATGCCCTGTAATACCTAGGTATTGGAATATCATCGCCATCGTATTTCTCTTCTTTCCTAACTGTTGGATTGAGTTCATAGAGGGAATTACACCTACAGGATTTAATTTCGTTGCAGTTACGATAGTACTTTGATAGTAGAGACCTAGGTTTAGTTAGAGGACCACCCAGCCTTTATTGGCTCATTACCTTTATAAGACACAATAGTTAGTTGGTTGCGCGTCGTGCCGGTCTTGGGAGCAATCTCAGCAACGTAACCACCGGCCGTCAATAAAACAATATTTTATAGAAAGGTAAATAAATATTTCTTTCCGGGAAAAGAAATGCTAGCGTATTTTTTAAAATAAGGGTAGCAAATGAATATGGGCGAAGCAAAAGTGTCTGTAGCTTTCTATAGACTTACAGAAAAATAATTGGGCAGCGAAGCTTGGCCAACCCCAGTTTCTGCATAGCCTCCTGCAAAGGTAGTATGAGGACACGAGTCACGCGCGACAACGTCAAAAGTCGCGACTTTCCAATACATTAACTGTCAAATTCTCGCGACTTTTGGCGTACTTTGATAGTAGAGACCTAGGTTTAGTTAGAGGACCACCCAGCCTTTATTGGCTTATTACTTTTATAAGACACAATAGTTAGTTGGTTGCGCGTCGTGCCGGTCTTGGGAGCAATCTCAGCAACGTAACCACCGGCCGTCAATAAAACAATATTTTATAGAAAGGTAAATAAATATTTCTTTCCGGGAAAAGAAATGCTAGCGTATTTTTTAAAATAAGGGTAGCACCTAACAGCATGAAGATGGGCGAAGCAAAAGCGTCTGTAGCTTTATTTATACTTACAGAAAAATAATTGGGCAGCGAAGCTTGGCCAACCCCAGTTTCTGCATAGCCTCCTGCAAAGGTAGTATGAGGACGCGAGTCGCGCGCGACTACGTCAAAAGTCGCGACTTTCCAATACATTAACTGTCAAATTCTCGCGACTTTTGACGTTGTCGCGCGCGACTCACGTCCTCATACTACCTTTGCAGGTGTGAGTTTAATGTCGGTATGAAAAGAGTTTAGCGTTGGTGAATATCATGGAGTCCTACCTACTAAGGTCAGCAACATAAGCTTTTAGAATCACTTTAATGCCAAGTTGCAGTAAAAGTTTAGTGAATCTTGACAGATTCACCACCACCAACCTGCAGACGCTCACTGCCTTATAGAAAGTAAATACCCGTTAGGGACTTCACACACGACGGCTATAATATACATTACATCCCGGGATGTATAGCTTTACATTATATTAAAGTATCACACACGCAACAGGTAACGTAATGTATATTTCGCTTCATTTCGTTGACATACGTCTCGACCGACACACGTTCCGGCTGCTAAGGTGTTATACAGGGTGTTGTTATGGATCTGTCGACTTACTTACTACTAGATTTAATACATAGGTAGTTCATCAGAAGATGATTGAGATTTTGATGAGCGTATGCGTTGGCACATGTGCCAAAAATAGAACGTAAGTAAGGAAAAGTAATGAGTAAAGTAAAGTAAGGAAAATTCCGAAAAGTTTAAATTATATGCGGAATTATCAGACATCGCCACCTAGTCGACAGGCATGATATTATTACAAAATTGATGACCACTGTGTTGCTACACTTTTTTTCTTTTCTTGAGATAGATTGATTTTGGTTACTATCCTTCATGTTAAAGGCAACTTTAATGTTATATTCCATCACTATATAATTTGTAACTTCCTATGTTATATATATAAAATCATAGGTCATCAATCGACTGAATCGAAGAATTGCTCGCAGCCCTGGCCGCCTGAGTGATCTTAAACGATCACGAAGGTTAAACAACATAGGCGCGTTCAGTGCGCGGTTGGGTGACCGTTTATGATTAACGCTGATGGCATTTTTCCGAGCGGTTCCATGCTTCGCAAGGCATGTTAAGCAGTTGGTGCTGGCTGCCGTCGATAGATGGCAGTCGTTAAGCCAAGTCAGAGGCCATAGAGTAAGACCAGCCAGCTCTTACAAGCCTCCACCAATCCGGACTTGGCCCCCCGTGGCGGAGTATGGCCTATACCTTCCTCAGGCTTAGGAAACGTAGCTTACGGCCGATTTCTGAATTGAGAATTTCGCTAAGTAACTACTTAATTCTAGTGTTGTCTCGTCAAATTTCTCAGAAAAGAGCGTGACAGAACGTTATTTAAATATTTACTTAAGTGAAATTCTCAATTCGGAAACCGGCCTTTAGCGAGACCATTTAGTGATTACAGATAGGACTACAAGTGATGTGGAGCAAATTAATTTTTTGAGACAGGACTCTGAATACCTATGTCGTTTAGCGACATAAGACTCCTAGTGGAGTTTTTGAATCACCAAGAAACTTTTTGAACACCCTGTTCGAAGAAAGATGTATCGTAATATACGAAAAGGTATTGAGATATATTAATATGTATCGACAGGTAAATATACATCTTCGTATCGCTCAGTACCTTTAAGGTACGAAGATGTAAAGATGTATATTATAGCTGTCGTGTGTGGTCTCCTGACGATTTCTATGGAAAGATGTAATGAGATATATCGTGCTATAATATACATCTTTACCTTATAGCTGTCGTGTGTGGAGTCCCTTAATTCTATGCTGACAAGTGACCACGGCTACGATCCCTATACTTATTACGCAGAACCGTTAAAACTCCCACTGGCGCTGACGCATAAAGATGTTCTAGCCGTGTAGTATTAATTGATCTGCAACGAGTATCCACTGACTTCCCGGCTTCTAAGCAAATACCCTGTTAGTTACGCTCGTAAATTGTCATATTAAGCGACCGCTTATTTATAGAAGGTCCTAGGTACTGACTAATCGGCTTACATCTGTGGATGCATTGAGACATTATGATATTGACTCGCTCACTTGCCTTCAGGATATTAGAAAATCCCTAGTGATGCCCACTCTATAATAATCCAATAGGACTTTTCCTGCAGTTGGAAGGGCGTATCTAAACGTGAGTTGAGTGGCAAAGGCGAGGGTGCGCGATCATTACCCGCCGATATTAGTTGTCTAAGCGGCAGAAAACGCTGTGCTAACTGTAATAACATGCAATGCATAGCGCAGAGGAGAGCGCATTATGGCGAGCTCATTGCCTATCAGATGCCGTGCGGCCGGAACGTGCCCAGTGCTAATGCGCACCCAGCACGATTCCGATTTGTTATCATCGGTGCACAACCTGCGCCGAAGCAGTACTTGAATAATTTTCCTTGGAGAAGGAATAAATGGCCTTGTTAACTGATTCACAGTAGCGAGACAGATGCCTGATTGACGTTCTCGCGACAGAAAGAAATCGAACGTCGTCGGACGCCTTGTGGTTGAATTAAGTCATTTGACCCTATTTGAACTGATGCTATAGATTTTTCTTCGATGGCGATCTTCTTTGTTTTCAAGTGGTGAAGTCAATGAATGAGAATTTGTTTCAATTATACTTAGGTAATGCCACCATTGGGTTATATTGTTTCACTCTATTTACCTACGTATACCTACTGGAAAGATTTAAAAGCCTTACTGGGCCAGAATTAAACAGGTAGGTACATCAAAGGATTTTATCGTATTTGGCTACCTATCTTTGTAGAAACACTTTCGTTTTGTATCCCGTTGAGGAAATTTTTCAATTGTGAATAGTGCTAGAAAATGTAGAGAGACTCCTCAACCAGACTTGCTTGCAGTAGGTATACTTAGTTTATAAAATACCTTATCCGCTTACGAAAGGTGGTAAATTCAGTCAGTCTGTGTTGAAAACACCGTTTTGTGTTGCTTGGTATACCTAAATTTGATAAATACTCCTAGGGTATAGATGGACAATTATACTTAGGTAACCAGATACTCTTTCATCTTTAATGCAGTGACACAAAAAAGTGTTACGATATGCATGAAAATCATCATTGATGGTTCGATTAACGATGAAATATAACTATGCCATTGTGTCGGTTCCCTTATGGTACAGCTCTGCAGGGGGTGTGAGTCCGTACAGTCAACGGCATATCAAACTTTATTTCTGAGCATTCTATAGGGTATACTGCGAGAACCGGATAAGTGCATGATTTGTCAAAATGAGAAAAAGGGATTTGAAAATTTGAAACATATTACTTACATCATGTAACATTATAATGAAAAAGATATTAACTTCTGTAAGTAACTATGTCATTTGACAATATTTTAGCCCTATTAAAAGTACATAAAATGGTATTAAAGTCATGAAAAAACGGGAAATGAGGTACCAGGGTGGTGAAGATATCTGGTTTTGCCTGTATATTCTCAATACGCTATAACTCCTCTAGAAACCCTAATTTAGTATACTGGAATACTAATTTTGGTGCATAGCGAATTATTAAATATATATGTCATGAAAAAATTCAAATTGTCCAAATATTAAGAGGGAAATTAGCTCAATTTCCCACAGTTAATCGTTTTTACCTGTATACGTTTTTTTAAAGTTTGTCATAATAAAACGATATAACCGCTTTAGTGTGTCAATTATATTTTATTCATTACAAAAACGAAACAAAGCAATAACTGCAGCATTATAATGGTAAAGAATACCAAACGAGAAAACAAAATTAGCAATAAAAAATAAATTTTCATCACAAGAATCTTCCTCCTCATCTTCTTCTGTATCATTTACAGTCTTCATTCATTCTTCGTTTACAGTTCAAATTATGTATATTCAAGGAAAAACGACGACATCTGAACTAGTGGTAAGCACTGTATTTCAGATGTCAACGCCAACTACCGCTAGCTTTCAATTGTACACGTGTATGCATTATTTAAATAATTAATGTAACATAAATTGGATGAATAAAAATACAAATTACTTATAGTTACTATTTGGTAAGTGTTGTGAGACGGTGTTTGTGTTATGCTTGTTTGTGTAAGGAAGATAGGAAAGAATGGGAATGACAGGAATGGGCTAGGATATTTTCACTTGTGAGGCTTTTACTGTATAGTTTTCAGTGGATCCTTCCGTTTTTGGATAGTCAAGACTAAGGAGCCATTATTTTGTTAGGTCTTTGCATTTTCCAAGAGGAAGAGAGTATATATTAAGGCCTTTATTTATTTTATTATAAATGCAAGTGCCCAGAACATAAAAATGGGTCGGTTCTATGAGGTCGGTACCTCATAGAACCGACCCGTTTTTATGTGCTGGAGTATTGGACATACTCTGTCAAAACGGCGCCTCTTAAGCATTAGGGGATCGTGCTTTCGGAGAACAATTTGCCACACAAAAAGCTGTCTAACAGTAAGGAAACCGCAGTCTTGTTATAGTAGTATGGTCCGAGATCTGAATGGCCTACTAAGCATTACTTTTGTCTATATAACTAAGAAAAATTCTGAGGAATTTTCACGTTCTTGGTTTCATGAGGTGCATGCACTTTAGCAATAGCAGTGACGTTGTGTCTTGGTGGCTCCTCATCACTATCAGTAGACGAAGAAGAACCTGTAATTATATTGTTAAACTCAATAGGTAAGTAGGTACTAACCTGACACAAATAGATGAATAAAATACTTTAATAAATCATCAGCCTATGCCCACTGCTGAGCGTAGGCCTTATTCATGTCACGCCATAGCATTGGATCCTATATCATCGTACTAAAATGCGTCTAAGTACCTATTATACTTATTTTTATTATCACATAGGTACTGCATACCCAACAGTGAACGCTTTGAAGGTGCACGTTTTGTGATATATGCACTTCAGCAAAGGCAGTGATTTTGTGTCCAGGTGGCTCCTCATAATTTTCAGAAGACGAAGCACATTTGTAATTATAATTAAGATCCACTATTCACTCACTTCGAAACAGCAAAAAAGTTTAATCTTAAAAAGCTATAAAATGATAACGTAAAAAGTAGTAAATGGTGCATAACTACCTGGTTTGTCACTATCATTAATTATTAATGACACTATTTTCTTTCCTCTAGCCTCGTAAGGCCCAATGTCTTCAAGTGATCACAAAAACAATTGTTATTATCAAGGTCGGGCCTTACGAGGCTAAAAAGTAAAAAAAAAGTAAAAATCGTTTATTTGCCAGAACATGGGTACATTAAGTTCTTAAAATATTGTTAAGATCCTTCATGCTCTACCGGTTGGTGTGCAAATATATTAATTAAATTTAATTCAAAAATACAATTCATAATTTGTCAACATAATATAATTAATTGATGTACAATAATTAGAATGAAACAATAAAAATTAAATGTCAGAAATTATGGATCTACCGATTGCTGTGCTAATATATTAACTATTTAATGTCAACATAATATAATTAATTGATGCAATAATTAGAATAAAATTATAAAATTAAATGTCAGAAATCAAAAATGTCAGAATTATAATTTAAAACTTATCATTAAAGTAGTCGTCAACCTTGTAATACATTTTCCCGATTAAAAACTGTGATAATTTCCTCTTTAACATAGGTAGTCTTAAATTTTTAAATTCGTTAGGCAGATGGTTATATATTTTAATAGCCATACAGAAAGAATTGTTTTTGTATGACGTGAGCCTTTGGTAGGGTACAAAAAGTTTGTCTTTATTTCTAGTTGCTCGGATTATCATATCACCGGACTTACTAAAGAGATCTGGGTGTTTTTTTATGAATAAGCACATTTCGAAAATATACAGGCATGGTAGAGGCAATACTTGACATTTCGTGAAAAGTGGTTTGCAGCTATCTAGAAATCCGGCTCCACAAACTGACCTCATGCATTTTTTTTGGACCCGAAATGCTCTCTCTACGTCAACTGAGTTTCCCCATAGTACTAAACAATATCGCAATACAGATGCAACAAAGCCATGATATGCGAGAAGGGCCACCTTTTCTGAAGCAATTTCTCTTATACGTCTTAGAGCGTAAACGAATCGATCTAGTTTAGTACAGATTGAATCGATGTGCTCCTTCCAGTTGCAATTTTTATCTATTGTTAAACCTAAAAATACAGTTGAGTCAACTTCATCTATTCTAACTCCATTGTAATTTATTGAAAATGTATTAATGTTCTTATTATAGGTTTGGAATTGCATATAATTTGTTTTACTAAGATTTATGTTAAGATTATTGTAATTTAGCCATTTAATAATAGTATTTAAAGTTGATTTTATTTCATTATCATAGTCATCTTGATTTTTACATTTCAAAATTATAGTGGTATCGTCAGCAAAAAGTATGGAATCGTGATCGATAGCATCAGGTAGATCATTAATGTACAGGAGAAAAAGTAAGGGTCCCAAGACACTACCCTGTGGTACTCCATATTCATTGTTACGGTATCTTGACCTGTAAGTTATCTTGTTATGATTTTTTATGGTTGATACTTCGACACATTGTTGTCTATCAGACAAATAACTTTCGAGCCAATCAAGGGCCTTGCCGCGTATACCATATTTATAAAGCTTATCTAAAAGAGTCTTGTGCGAGACGAAGTCAAAGGCTTTGCTCATGTCTAAGAAAATAGATATTGGATATATTTTATTATTTAAACACTCAGTTATATTTTTTACAAAATTAAAACAAGCTAGAGTAGTCGAACTATTTTTCCGGAAGCCAAATTGTTGTTTTTTTAATATCTTGCAAATTGAAATAAAACTATAAATTTTAGTGTGCATAATTTTTTCAAATAGTTTTGAGAAAATTGGTATGAGCGTTATGGGCCTATAATTGCTCATATCTTCAGGTGACCCCTTTTTAAATACTGGCTTCACTACTGAAAATTTTAAGCGAGAAGGAAATACGCCTTCAATGAGAGAAAGGTTTATGATGTAAGTAAGGGGCTCTGCAATGTATGAAGCAATACTCTTAATAATGTGTGTGTTTATTATGTCATATCCAGATGAATTTGTATTTCTTAACTTCTTTATGAGCTTCACTACATCATTGTCGTTAATAGGCGTTAAGAATATAGTGTTTGGATTAAGAGCTATATTTTTACTAAAATTGTTATCTACACCTGCTGTATTGTCTTTATTTGTCAAATCTATAAAAAAGTCATTGAATAGTTCCATTATTTTTTTGGGGTCTGTATATTGTTTCCCTTTAGATGTAATTGTATGAATGTCTTTACACAAGTGTCTTTCTCCTTTAATAATGTCCCAAGCTGCCTTACATTTATTCTTAGCCTTTAATATGTAATTAGTATTTTCGATTTTTTGAGCTTTGAGCATACATTTTTTTAATATTTTACTATAAGACTTATAATGGATTAAACTATCTATTTTATTAATGGAGCGTTGTCGATAATTTAGATATAAACGTCTTTTGTATGTGCAGCACCGTTTGATACTCTTTGTTAGCCATTTGTTTCGTATAGGTTTATTACTAATTTTCACCCTTTTAATAGGAAAACATAAATTGAAAAACAAAATTATTAAGTCGTGGAACTCATTAAAGGCTTTTTCGGCGCACTTTTCCTGTTTAACTGAAGCAAAAGACAGTTGACTAATACATTCTTGAAACTTTCGTAAGTTGTCTTTGTGATAGTCGCGTCTTTCTTCAAACCAGTAGAGCGGCTTTACATGGAAATGAGTATTTAGATTAACAGTAAATGTAATACTTTGACCTGTTTCATGGTCTGAAAGCCCTAATGTAATTACTTTTGATGATACATTGTCAGACATATTGCTAGCAATAATATCTATGCAGGACTTCTGTCTAGTCGGCTTAGAGATATGAATAGTAAAATTATAATTATCAAGTATGGATGTCAGGTCCTTCGAGCTCTTACTCATCTTTAACAAGTCAATGTTCCAGTCACCACAAAGTACAATTTTCTTTTTATGCTTATGCTTAAGATTATCCAATAGATAAGTCAGTTTATCCAGAAAGACATAAGTTGAAGATGCAGGAATTCTGTAGATACAGGCGACCAGGATATTATATTGCAGTATTTCAACCATGCAGTACTCGAATTCACATGGTACTGGATCAAATACATGTAATTGCTTATAGTCTAGCCCTTTTTTTAAAAGAATACAGGTACCACCTCTACGTTCATTTGGCCGGCAATAGGATGATGCTAGATTATAATGTTTTAGTTGGAGATTCGCTTCGGAGCCTTTTTTTATAAATGTTTCTGTCAGACAGATTATGTCCAAGTTAACTAATTCAGAATTAAGTTCGCAAATTGTAGCCTCAAATATGTCGCGTTTATTGAGTATGCCTGCTATATTTTGATGGAAAACACTTAAAGATTGTTCATTGCTGTGATGCACGAAATAAATTATTACTATCGAATGTGCTTCCATCGCGTTCATCCCTTTGAGGAAATTCGTGTTCTTTGAACCAGTTTTGGATCATAGCTATTGTTTCATTTACATCATTAAATATCTGCTTTAGTCCCTGGGATTTAAGAGAGCCACTGTACGTATGGAACATATTGTAATCATAGGATAGATTTTGATTGGAATCAACTAGGTATACGACTAGGTATAGATTTTGATTGGAATCAACTAGCTAGACGACTACGACGACAATGCGTCATAGAATATCACTTTTCTTCTTTTTCGAATGAATCCCAGGTATTAGAAACATAAAATCACTTTAAAACAGAACATAGTATGGGACCTTAGCCGCTTTTGGCATTGACGGGTAGCATCGAATTTCATAATTTCGGAGACTCGCAAAACAAAACAAAGCACTGTTAAAGCGCCGCCAAGTTATCTGTTCAGGTGGGCAAAATTGTAACTAACTAATTAATTGTAAATCCAGTTTCCCATTTCTTGTTTTATTTATTCACTTACTAAGATCTATAGATATACTTTTATTAAAATTGAAAGACTGGTTAACAAATTCTCATTTTTCCAGGTAAATTTCTTAAATGTTACTACTGAATTCTCCACTAGCGCCGCTATCAACTGAACAGATAAGATGGTGGCACTGTATTCTGTTTTACCTGTCAATGATAACGGAAAATTTGGCATCTGTTTGACAGGTAAAACCAAATAAAAGCATATGCACTGATCTACTTGTTAACGGGGTAAAATGCTTTGTGCACCATAACCGCCACCCTTGGGGGAGGGCGACGGCCGTGTGTCGGACTCTCCTCTCCTAATAATAGGAGAGGCATACCTCCTAAAACACCCCGGGGGCCGTCCTGTCGCTCGTGCAATGGGGCGCCGCCGGATCTCGCAAGTGGTAGACCACAGTGCGAATGCTACAGCGGCGCCCCGGCGACGTCGACCCGACTCGCAAAGGAGCCGGGCCCACCCTCACTGGAGAAGGGGCATGGGCCCCCCACCCCCTTCTCCCGTCACGATGTCGGACGGCAGGTCCCCCAACCTGCCGTCTGTGACCCTCCCTCAACCTCCTCTATGCCCTCTGCTGAACAGAGGGACATAGAGGAGGGCCCCCACCGTGTGTTTTTTATAGAGGTTGTCTCCTCGCGGCCCGAAGGCCCCCGGCCCCACTCAGTGTGGGGTTACGGGTGCGGGGCCCATAGTGGACCCCGCGGGACATCCAGCAGCGCAAGCCACTGGACGTCCCCCTCCCTCTGGTTTTGGTCCGCGCCGGCCGAAGCCGGTACCCCCCATATCTGGAGGGCGTTCCCCTATCCGCCACCCGGGGGACGCGTCCGATGGAAGACCAGAAACTCCACACGGATGCACTGATCTACCTGCTACGTATTACGACATTCCCTAATGATTGTTTTTCGACGATAAAATAATATATTTCCTTACTTTGTTCTTCTTGTAGACTATTTCGTTAGATTAGAATTTAAAGGACGATAACACAGTTTGCCAGTAATTTTATACAAAAGATTGTCAAATAGCAGTTTCTTAACAAGAAAATAACCGTCAAAACTGCTCCTACAGATATGTAGTTTTGCCAGATAAAAAAGCATCAAAAATTATGTATGCCTGTGTAATTAACTCATTTTTTCTATTTTTTGCACTTATTCGGTTCTCGCAGTATACCCTCGTATTATTTGCTAATAAAACTTTGGCACTTAAAGGTCGAGGTGTTGCCTACCATAAAAAAATTCAATTTATTACCGTTGCATAATTTGGGAAATTATATTCATGCTGCATTTCGGGTGACATATTACTATGTCTTTGAAGAGAATAAAAATGTTATCAAATTGTTTATTTACCCATTTTTGGCCTTGTTTTACTCCTTGTTACGTATTTAACATTTACGCATTTTATTATCAATACTAAAGAAGGGTTTCTAAGTTTTTGAGTTAGGTATTTCAATAACAAGTTGTAGTGATACAATCCACGACTAACTAAGTAGTTTGTAAAAGATAAAAATAATAATATTCTTTCCCCACAAGACACGAGTCCAGAAAGTGTCGGAAGATGCGCGAGCCGTGTAATTTGAGTCGTGTTTGGAGGGTTCAGTAATGAGCGCTAATACGGCTCACCGGTGGTTTCTTTCAATTTCCAACAATTTCATCTCTCATTATGTCGACGCGAAATTGTTTTCAAGGGGTGATGGGATAGAGAGGTCCGGAATACCTGCCACGCGTTCCGAAATCTTACTTAAAACCGACTAGATTCGGAACAAAAAGGTTAGAAAAAAATGGGCTTAGAAGAGAAAATTAACCACTTTAAGATGCGTGTACATGTTTTCTCTTGTTTGTGAATGTTTGTTTCTCCTGCTTTTGGTGGTGGTCATTTAACAGTTTAGTTCATGATATTTAAATAACCAAAACATCAATAATGTTAAGCTTTACGAAGTAGGCGGATGGCACAATCTACGAAAATATTATGAAGACCAAATACCTTTTCAAAAATTCTGTGTTCTTTTGGCCTACCAACATTATTGGCCACTTACCAAATCCTACCGAGCAAGCAATAATAATTTCTTTAGACATCCTTGTACAGCGTTATCGTCATGCATGCCATAACTCGTGCTTACGAGAGGCTCGATACCCATGTAGGCATACGGTGCATTCTTATTGGCGCCTTCCGCGTTTGGAATCAATTGTCTGAAATATCATCCTAGCCTTGGGCACCTGCGGAGAAAGACTGGGTACCTGCTTCCGCTGTCGATATAGCGATTTTGTCACGTTGTTGTCGTTCCTATTGTATGTTTATTCATAATATTTTGTAGGTGCCGGAACAGGAATGGGCTATGAAGTGTTATTTGGTTGCAGATACCAAGAGTATGATTATAGCGTAGAGAGCGTGTCGTAGTAGATACTTGATGTCATGGAGTAGTCTATATACCACCTAGATCAGAAGAAAAAGACACTTTAATGAGAACAAAGTCTTTATCAGCGATCAAGAAACAGTTCCATAAAGTCATCACCATCAGTATTAAGTTTCAGCCGTTGACCTTTTTTACTCCAACAATATAGCCCGGCCTTTTGATATTCAAATTACGTGTAGTAAAATCGACCACGTCATCTCGTGCTATAACGAGGCGTGGAATGACAAACTACCCTCTTTCATCACCGCCCACTGGGCATAGGTTTAAGTTGTAAGGGGCATGAGAGTTGAGGCAGAGGTGTCTAATGTAGCTCTGGACATAAGGGAACATTCCTCATTTCACGAAAATCACCTAGAGATTTTTTCGATAAGTAGGTACAGATAGGTACACTTAAACTCAAATAGTACCTAAAGCAAAAACGGAACTTAATGATGAAAGTGAAAACTTATAATTTTCTTAAATTATGATTGAAACCTTACAAATTAAAAAAGTGGTAATGCATCGCTTTCTTTTAGGATTTCTGGCATGGATGAGACACATGACAGAAATTAGGCTTGATAACTTTTCTGACACTTAACTATTTATTTTTAAAGAAAATATATTACTAAATATTCTGTGAATATTTTAAGCGTCTACCTACCTGTTGCCATTATCAATATCGAGCAAAAACTAGCAAAACAATCACGTTTGTTCTATCGGAGCCCCCTTAAATATTTATTTTATTCTGTTTTTTTTATTCGTTGTAATAGAGAAACAGAAATTACATCCTCTGTGAAAATTTCAAATGTCTAATACAGGGAGTAGGTAGCAAGTACGTGGGTTTCGGTAAGGGCGTTAGTTAATGAACACCCGATATTCCAGGAGTCTCATTAAGGCCGTAATCTCTCTGTTGCCATCAGAATTAGAGATGGGCGCCGAGAATATTCTCAATCCTCTCTAAGTGGAAACTTCTGAGAAGATTGAGAAATTACCGGTAAGTTTCCATATCTTCTCATTTTGGTGAGAAGATAAAATATTGTTAATAAATATTACTTTTTTCGTCAAAGATGCGTCTAAAATTGAAGTAGAATGCATTTTAGGCTACACGCAAATATTGCCTACCTGGCGCACGTACGATCAATAGAGTTTTTATCTTTAGAAGTTTACCGCATGAGATCTTTTGTTCGTGGGATTCTTTTGTTCTTCGTAGTATTTTATTACAGTCTCGCATTAAAGTTTTAAAACTATCTATTAGATCCTCATTACTACAAAACAGCTGTTTTATGACACTATTTGCTCAAAAATGTCTCTTACTTCATAGCCCAGTCATTATAGATTTTGACCCGTGAATAATTAGTTCTTGAATTTTTTTTCTTAGGTCCCTCGGGGGGGTCACTGGGAATGTAAGTTCAAAAAGTAGACTGAATCAGCCTCCTGCGTATATTCGAAAAAAAATTGTTTCCATAAAAAGAGTTTTTCTTGGCCATTTTTGATTTTACAGTAAAACCGTGAGAATAAAATTTATAGTAAATTAGATTTTCTACAAGTTTGGTCCTCACAATTATTCTTATAGGATCGATATTTTGGAAATTAGCTGAAAACCCCGACAAATTCAAAATATTATCATTATCTCCTATGTTCCACGTTTTACGGGATGAATGGAGAGGAACAAAGTTGTAGAGAATCAAATTTTGAACAATTTCGGTACCCATATTTTTTCCCCAAGATCGATATTTTGGAAATTAAACCTGAAAAATGCGACAAATTCAAAATATTATCATTATCTCCTATGTTCCACGTTTTACGGCTTGAATGAAGACATACAAAGTTGTAGAGAATCAATTTCTGAACAATTTCGGTTCCTATCTTTTTTCCCCAAGATCGATATTTTGGAAATTGAACCTGAAAAATGCGAAAACTTCAAAATATTATCATTATCTCCTATGTTTCCCGTTTTACGGCATGAATGAGGAGAAACAAAGTTATAGAGAATCAAATTCTGAACAATTTTGGTTTCCACCTTTCCCCAAAATTGATATTTTGGAAATTAAAAAAAAATATTTTTATGATTAAACTTAAAATTTCCTACAATTTTTGCCTTTACGGTTTTACTGTAAATTCAAAAATGGCCGAGTTATTCAAGAAAAACCGTTTTTCGAATACACGCAGGAGCCTGATTCGGTCTACTTTTTGAATTCAGACTCCTAGTGCCCCCCCAAGGAACCTACGAAAAAAAATCCAAGAACTGATTATTCACGGGTAGGGTCGGTTTTTTGATAATGACTGGACTATCAGTCTGTTATTAGTCTTCTGATAGTCGACTGCTGTGTCTTATGCCTTAAAGGAACATATTTTGATCACGCTTGTTTATTGGACTCTAATACTCATTTATACGACGACTTGGCTTGTTAAATTGTTACTGTGAATATTATTTGTGATTTGGACTATTAAAACCGGACACTGGTGAACACTTTTTGATTCGTAAGTACTTTTTATTTTATTATGTAGAAAGCAGACATTTTACAGAAATTTAGATTAAAACATAGAATTCTGTTGATACTTTTGATTTTTCTTTATTTTGCAATCATTGATGTTTTATTTTCATTATTTTTGTAAATCTGTACTGAACTGGATCCTGAAGAAGAGGTGGTAGCTATGGAATATATTCACACAATCGCAAATCAGCTCAACAAAGACATTGCCGAAAATCTTGCAAGCTTTAGAGCAAAAGATGGAAGATTGTGGGGAAAAACATTTGTATGGAAAAATGTAACATCTATGAGCCACACTTTTACAAACTGGTGATTTCACTCATGAAGTGGAGCCTTTCCCTTCATGAGTGAAATCGCTTTGCGTATTACACGCCCTACGCATCAGCTGCTGTTGAGTGCTCTTTCAGTACACATGGGAGGATACATAACAAATTAAGAAACCGCCTTACAGCTGAAAGAGCCACCAAAATTGCATACGTTGCATATAACTAGAATTTATTAAACCTTAGTAGGTATCACATATCCGGTTGAAGAAGAAGTGGAAGAAGACGAATAATATGCTGTAAATTCTTCAGACAACGAGTCATCAAATGATAAAATCTCAGTCGTAACCGAGATTCCGTCGCTAGATGCTTCGTTATCAGTGGTGGCTAGGCCAAGTGGTACACAGCCGCATGTAGAGTTTTTCGATTCCAATAATTTAGGTAGTTTCTGGCTGAATTTTGTTAGTTTAATTTAATTTTGTTGATGTTTTGATTTGTTTTTTATTGAAATTTTAAATAAATGTTTATAATTTGATATGTTACATAATTTTATTTATCTTTCCACATTTATATAGTCCAGAGGGATATTTTTTAACGAAATTAATAAGACCTCTATATAAAAATACCCAGCCAGATATTTAAAGTACTAAAAACCAGACATACATAGTCACATATACACATTTTAAAAACTTTATTCCCATCAAATCTCTCCCCTATCTCTAAACTACTTCCCTGCCAAACTGCATCTTCAAATATAACGTAGTTTCTGAGATTTCATGATGAATGTGTTTCACTTCCATAAAACTTAACGAATAAACAAGTTTAATAATAGTAAATACGGATAAAAGTACACTGCGCTTAGGAAAAACGCATATTTCTTGCATCTTAGACCAATAATATGCGAATACTGCAATAAACAAAAAAAAATTATAAGAACATTTTATCTTCTCACCAAAATGAGAAGATACGGAAACTTTCAGGGAGGATATCGGGTAGTTTCCACAAAATGGAAAGTTACCGAGAAGTTGCCCATCTCTAATCAGAATGGACCAACGGTATCCCGATTTGATTGATGATGATGTTGGCCCAAACTTTACAATGGTTAAGAAATTACGTATGGCGTCATCAGCATCACTAATCAAAACAGGGTGTGAAGCCCGTCACAGGTATAATGAGTTCAAGCAATGGACAGTTTTCATTTGGACTAATAGCGGTGACTGCACGACATTTTTTTTCGTACAGCGGCCGCGGTTATTGTCGGTTTATTAAAAGCGTGCAATCAGGAAAAAACAAACACCATCAAAACCATTACAGCACCTTTAGCGGAAACTGAGCCAGCATAGATAAAAAGTATGAATAAATTGTAGATTGCTTACGTGTACATGAATTTGAATCCGTGTTTGCTTGTGAAAATGGGAAGGAAAACATTTCCATTTCAATTCGTAAATAGCTAGTCGACCGGTGGTGGACTCGTGCGCTTATTGAGCCATCTCTCTTTCGCTGAGAAATATAATTTTTAAATTAGGTATTAATGTTACTGACACCCGGCCCGGAAGGCACCCCAAATCAAATTACTGTAACCATAGTTTTTCTAAGAAATCAAGGAAGGGCACGTATTTTTTTAAGTATGGTTTAAATAAGTTATTATATCCTCGTGAGGCCCAATGTCTTCAAGTGATCACAAAATCAATTGTTCTTTTCAAGGTCGGGCCTTACGAGGATATAGGTAGTAATAATATTCTACATAAGAAATCTATTGTTGTGATCTTATTAAACGTATTTAGAGGATTACACCTTCTTCTTCTTATGGTACGTGTCCGAATAGCGAAGGTTGGCAGTCAGCTCTGCGCTGCTGTGAGCTGGGCAGGTAGTTACTCACTTTCCGTGCGGAGTTTCTGGTCTTCCATCGGACGCGTCCCCCGGGTGGCGGATAGGGGAACGCCCTCCAGATATGGGGGGTACCGGCTTCGGCCGGCGCGGACCAAAACCAGAGGGAGGGGGACGTCCAGTGGCTTGCGCTGCTGGATGTCCGGCGGGGTCCACCATGGGCCCCGCACCCGTAACCCCACATTGAGCGGGGCCGGGGGCCTTCGGGCCGCGAGGAGACAAACTCTATAAAAAACACACGGTGGGGGCGCTTCTCTATGTCCCTCTGTTCAGCAGAGGGCATAGAGGAGGGCCGGACGGGGAGGGGAGGGGCGCGAGTTCTGCAAGCCAGGCCGGGAGGGACACTGGGAGGGGGGCCGGGGACCAGGGATTGAGGACCCCATGGTCCTTGGCCAAGGGAGGACTAGGGAGGGGAGGACCAGACGGGGCCGAAGACCTGGCAGAGGGCCAGAAAACGGGTCTTCGGTAGCTGGAGGCTTGGGGAGCTCGCGCCTCTCCGCCAGGAGAGCCGGTGGCGCGGGGGACGCTACGCGGACCTTGCGCCGCCGGTTGAGTGAGGGTCACAGACGGCAGGTTGGGGGACCTGCCGTCCGACATCGTGACGGGAGAAGGGGGGGGGGGGCATGCCCCTTCTCCAGTGAGGGTGGGCCCGGCTCCTTTGCGAGTCGGGTCGACGTCGCCGGGGCGCCGCTGTAGCTTTCGCACTGTGGTCTACCACTTGCGAGATCCGGCGGCGCCCCATTGCACGAGCGACAGGACGGCCCCCGGGGTGTTTTAGGAGGTATGCCTCTCCTATTATTAGGAGAGGAGAGTCCGACACACGGCCGTCGCCCTCCTCCAAGGGTGGCGGTTATGGTGCATAAAGCATTTCACCCCGTTAACAAAACAAAAGAAAAAAAAAAGGTAGTTACTCACTTGCTATTTCAGCGCACTCTCGTAGGTAAAGCGAGCAATGCTCGCGGGTGCATCTGCGAGCACTTGGGAAAAATTAACTCTGGAATACTGTACTGCAATTTGAATTAATTGTACTCCAAAAACTTCCTATTTTCCTGGAGGATCGAGCGGGAGATTTTTTACACTCTCTATATTAAATGCTGCCTAAACTGCTAATAAGTACGTAACTATGGATCTTCTCTAGAAAAAAAAAATACATTGAAAAATAAAAATTCTTTACGTTGAAATACAAAAATTGGTTTGATTTGATTTGATAGGTGGTAATACATATTAGGGGCCGGTTTCTGAATTGAGAATTTCCCTAGTAAATACTTAAGTAACATTCTGTCACGCTGTCTTCTGAGTAATTTGACGACCCAGCACTACAGTAACTACAGTAGTTACCTACTTATCAAAATTCTCAATTCAGAACAAGTAGGTTTTGGAAGTAAGGTAAGTAATACCTATCTCACTATAAACTACCTACTCGGTAAAATGTTGATAAGTTCTGCTTGTGATTGTCTCGATACCTTGATACTTTTATTGTTTTTTGTGTTTTAATTTCTTACTTTCAACACCACATGCATATGATCGCTCGTAGACAGCAAGCTACAAATTGTTTAATTGGTGAAACTGCAATTAATAGAGGCAAGCTTAAATCATAAGCAAAAGTGGCACATAACAGATTTATAACTTCTCGTCCCAACAGCCTACGATTTAGAGAAAGTTTATGTCCCACAACATGTAAACAAATATCCTCCACCCACTGTCAAAATTGTATTGAATGGATGATTTCCCAACGAAGTAATGTTGGGCATAAAAATTGAAATGACTTAGTATCTACAGAATATTCTATTCTATTCTACTTCATTGCACCGTCTCAATCCAACCCTTCAATCATAATTAGGTACGTAACTTTCCACAATATTGGGTGTGTATCTAATCTACCTACCTATTTGATAGTTCGTAGGATAAATCGTACAATTCCATAGAATCTCATACCATAGACCAATATTGGTCTATGCTCATACTAACATAGTAGCTATAGCGCCCCTGCCCATATTATTATCACGTAACTGTCTATTCTATCTAATGGTATTCTACTTTCTTCACACTTTAAGTACAGTCGACAGCACGTCAACCTTCACATTTTAGTTGCAAAGTCGATCGTAAAGCAACGGAGTAGAGTGCACCCATGCACTCTACTCCGTATACATATTATGATGATGAGCTATCGTCTGTACCTAGATAAAGTACCTATTTGATATTGATCGTTCGGCGTAGCGAAAATTAAAGTGAACAACTCCATACAGTGGAGGACTTTATGTGGTAACGCCTTTGCCTTTATATCACGGAACTGTCCACTCTATCGAGTGAACCGTTTTAACGACTCCAGTGTCAAAATAATATTTATGTAGGTAGGTATGTATTTGACGATTCTGAAGGTTAAACCGTACAACGCCATGCCCAGATAGCATTTTTTGGTCGCAAAATAAAGAAGTCGGTAACTACAAAGTTCCGTTATTGTTTCGAAACAATGCGACTGTGTTTGTTTCGGTTTGTATGTGTTGTAACAGTGTGTACACAGTTTGACCAGAAAGTGTTTCTGTAACTTTTTGTAGTCGATGAGTCGACACAATGTGTATGGATTTGTGTGGACTTTATTTTATACACTTTGCGTTGAGTTTTCAACAAGCAAAGGATCAAAGGTAAACTGTGTTGTAACGGTGTGGTAACTTTGTTACTAGAATAATATTTGGTCACAAAGTTTTAAATGTTACGTCATAGTTCCGAAACAAAATTTTACCAAAATTAGCTTAGCAATATCAATCAGCTGCACCTGGTTCCCAAATATTTCTGAATTGTCTGCCAACTAAACATTAAACAGCCAAAAAAACGTAATTTCCGGACTTACATGCTACAGGAAAATCAACGATTTATTAGTAAGACAAAATGAAGCTCCAAGTAAGGGATTGCTTAATTTATAATATACTAACGACCCGCCCCGGCTTCGCACGGGTGGCAAAAACATTTCCGTGGAAATAGCTATATTAGTTCCGTGGAAAATTCCCGGAAATTTTAGAAAATCCAATATAGCCTATGTTACTCACAAAGAATGTAGCTTACTAATGGTGAAAGATTTTTTTTAAATCGGCCCAGTAGTTTCATTAGAACCACATACACACACACAAAAATACAAATCTTTCTTCTTCATAATATAGTATACCTAGACTCGCTGCCCCGGCAAACTTGTTGATCTGCTATTTTTTTTTTCAATTAAGGCTATGAAAAATAGATAACAAGCTATTCTCAGAACTACCGATTATTGTAATATATATAATTTCATTAAAATCGGAGGAATACGCGCACTAACACGGTGAGTAAAGAAGCGAGAATTTTATATATTAGATAGGTAGTATCGGTACGTATAACAGAATATATGTTTCTTTATTTGATAATTTTTTTTTATTTGAGGTTATTTATAATCTAGTAAAAGTAAACATGTAGGTAATTAAAAACATATCAATGAATTTCAGGTAATATATAAAATGCACGGTCTTCAGCATATCCTTCTCCTAATTCTCCTTCGATGGACCGTAGATCTGGATGTTTCCTATTCATTTCACGTGTTTTGTAATACCTGTAAAAACGATAGTTATGTTGTATTTTGCAAAATTGGTCGAAAGCACACAAGTCCTATACCTATCCCCATTGTTTAAATAAGTGTAAATGTGAGTGTTTAGTGCATGTGACTTATCTAAAATAAGTTACCCCTACCCCCTACCCCTCCCAAACCGTCACCACCCTCCAAAACGGCCGATATTGTAAACTACCTGTTGCCCGCGACTACGTCCGCGTGGGCTTTAGTTGAGTAAAGTGTTTGCAAATAAGATAGGAATACTTTTAGCGTATGCGAAAGAGCTTTCATACTAACTTCGCAACCCCCTCTTACTCCCTTAAGGGATGATTTTCGAAAAACTACTTTACACGTCTTTCAAGACTTTCAATGAAGGACCTTCATATTGAATCTCATTCGAATAACTTCAAAAACGGCAAAGTTTGATACTAAGTTTGCACCCCCCTTTTTCCCCCTTAAGGGATGATTTTTAAAAAACTATTTTACACGTGTTTCATAATTTAAAATGAAGAACCTTCGTACCAAATTTAATTTGAATAACTTCAAAAACGGCAAAGTTTCATACTAACTTTGAACCCCCATTTTACCCCCTTAAGGGATGAATTTTCAAAAATTCTTTCTTAGTGCTCCCCTACGTTACAAAAAGAACCCCTGTGCAAAATTTCAATTTTCTAACCCTCATAATTTAGGCCCTGCGGTGATATGTCAGTCAGTCAGTTAGTCAGTCAGCTTCTCGTTTTATATATACACTTCTGGACACATCACAGACCTACTAAATATATGGACCGGTTGTACCTACAGAAAACGGGTGCCAAAAAGTTGTCGCAATAAATGGCCGCCTTCTAGTGCCTCGCCTAAGCTATCGAAAATATCGATAGCAGCATCAGCATCATCAGCAGTGCTCAAGCAACACTGTCACGAGTAGGAAATTAATGTTTACCGATTATTAGCCACGAAATATACCATTGTGGTGTGGTGTTATATGCAAAACCGCGGCTTTGAAGTAAATTCGGGTTGGGAGAATTACTATTTTGTGGTTTTGTCACAAGTGATAATTCGTAAAGTAGATCGTCGCAGTCGAACAAACACCGTTGAAACTCACAGAAGGCGCTTTATACTTTGTAAATTAACTTTTACATTTACATACCGGCACACACATTATAAGAGAATATTCTATATTGTACCAGGAAAAACACATACAAATCATTTGCATTTAATTATTCTGAATATTTATTTTTATCATTGGAAAGTAAAGATTTCGATTACCAGAAGGACTTATTAATTATATGCAGGTACTCCACACAAAACACTACAAAATCACTTCAAGAGTCAAAGTCAAATAAAAAAACAGTGCCAGAACAGATTTTATTTCCTTTCTTTTAATCTTCATTATATCACGTAAAAGTGCAAACTTCCTATTTCTTTTGCACACTTTATCATTGAAACGTTTGATTTTGTTGCGCTGCTTCTTGCACGTTGAGTTAGTCGCTTATTTTTTTTCTTCATTACGACGCATCTGGAATGAGAGAAATTAATGTGAATATTGATCTAAATCAAATAAAGATAGCGCTGACAATAAAACAAAAATAAGTTCTTTATAAACTACGTCAAAAATACTTCTTCACTGGGGTTGTCAGGGTTCAAATCGATTGACTGTGATAGGGCACGGCAGAGCTTCCAGAGATTCCTGCAAAATCCCTTGTGGAATTAAAATTGCCCCTGCAAGTGTCACTGCAGAGCTGAGTGGATATTGTACATTGTGTCGATCAAATAAAACGGCCCTTTTCTTTACTGTAGTCCTCTGCGAAAAATTGGTGCAATGTCGTTATTATTTCAGTTTTAAAAATTTAAGTTTTAGGCAATAAGTACATATAATATTAAACAGAAACACTTATTTGTAACATTATGTTTTTAAGCTCTTACTATGTGAAGCAGATCACGTAACGAGACTCACCACAAGAAACTGGAGGGAACAGCATTATCACGCAATCTCATTTAGTGTTCTGTTGAAGCTGTCCGCGTTAAAGTGCAGCGAGCAGACATATTATTGCTTGTGTCGTGAATTTAAGGATCTTAAGGCTTCACTACTGGGAAACCTAGAAAATGGTAATAATATGGTTATTTAGTAACTGAATTATTTTAGCTCTACTGTTATAACTATTATCGACGTTTTATGTTCCATCCAATGACTTTGTCCCCGCACTACGGTTTGATAACAAATCATAACAAATTAAATATTGCTTTACCTACGAAAATATCGGGTTAATGAACAGTAATAAACTAAAATTTGTCTTAGAGGTTTAAGTTGAGACTTGAGGGCCCTAAAACGACCAGATTGTACGACATTTCTGTAAAAACCACGTACTAACCTATGAAGAGTCAACTCCGGTCAATTTTTGTTCTTTCGCGAATTACACTGCACAATAGAACATACAGGCATATTATTTATTCATGCCGCAACAATCCCACATCATAAATAACTGCCAATTAGTATTGACTTCACAAATTGCAAATAACTCTCGACAACAAAGCAATGAGCCGTTTTCAGAGGAACTAAAAAAAAAAAAATATTAGGTACGGCTGTCAAAAGAATGCAATTTTGGACCTCAGCCCAATAGCCATGTGTGATACATCATAAAATAGGTCTCAGCGAGCTGAACAAAAGTTACTATGACGCCAACAGCCAAATGTTTTTCCTTTCGGAGTTATAATGTATTGAAAAAAAACTATCATTTTCAATAACGTAGAACTCCGAAAGGACAAACATTTGGCTGTTGGCGTCATAGTAACTTTCGTTTAGCTTTTTATGATGATATTTTATGATTCACACATCATGGCTATTGGGCTGAGGTCCAAAATTGCATTCTTTTGACAGCCGTAATATATTATTTTTTTTAGTTCTTCTGAAAACGGCTCATTCGACAGCTAACATACCAGGAAACTCACAGATTACTACAGAAAACTTGTCGCAAAACATGGCGATTATGGCACCCGGCAATGGTATGCATATTATTATAGACGAATAGGGCCTCTCCATAGGTTTCCTTCCTCATTGGGACACATCTATTGGCCCACCTTGCATTTTCAGTTTCATTTGGTCCTACAGTCTATTTTTTTAAGCGAACGACTAAGTGTCAACATGTCAAAAATTTGGTTTTTCAATATGCCACATTTATAACACTGCATAATATTTAGCAAAGTTATACAGAACGATATGCCTAATAAATACCATTAAGCAATTAACACAATAACACTGTTATTACCTGATTTATCCCCCACTTGCAGTTTATTTAACTAATATTTTATTTTATCATGAAAGATGATTAAGAGATCTATGCCCCAAAAAATACCTAAAATTTCAGTGGTCCTCAAATAAAAGCGATCCTACTGCTGCCAAATATGTTCGCAACTAGGAAAGATGACGGACTTTTGTTTAAAGGCCGATTATGATCGACTATTTTATGCTAATGGGCTACGCGAAGTGTAGGAAGAAGTATGGAGAGCTGACTACGAACCTCTTTTTTAATTAAAGACAAAAAAAAGTAAGATTGACGTTGTTGTTGATGGGAGTGCGACTAAAGAAAATAAAATAGGTAACTTATCTTTAGTCTGTTCATCATTGTAAATAAGGTATTGGTAAAGTTTTTTGGTCCACCGTCCAGTTGTTTTATACTTTTGTGTTTGTTATTACGAAACGGAAAATATGGGCGAGCGAGCCGGACCCAACGCTGATACTGCCAAACCGATGTATACGATGCCACAGAATACATAATAGTACAACGATGCAAGCAAAGCTGCGTGCATGAGCTATTTTGAGTGAGATGTAAGTTTGAGAGATGCTGTGTCTTTGTTTACCTTTAGTCGTTCGCTTCAGTAAATAAAATATATAGGTAAAATTTTATATTAGGTCGAGCAAAAAGTTTTTATGCAGTTTTGAACCTGGCACATTCATAATTTCATCCCATAGTCTTTTTTTGAATTTCGAACACAGAATTTAAAGAAACAAAGGACTATTTGGAGCGTGTTCGTTGATATCAAACAATCGAATAATAAGAAAACTTGATTTTATTGGTTTGGATTTAATTCTTGAAAGTGATTTTTCTCTTTGGTTTTGCAACAAACATCACTTATTCTTAACCTTAATGTGAGGTTCTATCAATAATCTATGGATACTTCGCCTGAAGTCGCCGCCCAAGCTGTGGCACTTACCCAGGCCGGACACAGCCAAAGAAATGTGAGTGCTCAACTTAATTTAAGTCGATCTGCGGTCCGAAATGTTTATCGGAGGTACCTAGAAACTGGCGGCTTTGTTCGTCGCCAAGGAAGGCCACGATTTCGGGTCACAACTGAAAGGCAGGATCGATTCATCGTGACGACCAGCTTGAGAAATCGTCACCTTACCTCCATTGTGATACAAAACCAACTTCGCGACTTCCACGGAGTATCTGTGAGCGCTCGAACTGTTCGGAGAAGGTTAAAAGAACGCGATGTGGTACCACACAAGCCAGCTAATGGCCCCAATCTGACGCGAGCCCACCGAACAGCGCGCTTTAATTTCGCGCGCACTCATTTAAATTGGACTCAGCAGCATTGGAGCCGTGTACTCTTTTCTGATGAGTCTAAAATTGTGTTACATGGCAATGATGGAAGGAAGAAGGTCTACCGACGTAAGGGAGAGCGTTTCGCACAATGCTGCTTTGAAGAGAGGGTTGCTTATGGCGGTGGCTCATGGACCGTCTGGGGCGGTATATCCGCGAGCGGAAAAACTCAACTTGAGGTTGTTACGGGACCACGACTGCCAACATGAAATGCTGAAAGGTACATTCGTGAGTGCTTAGAGCCTCACGTGATGCCATACGCGGACTATGTGGGCCCAAATTTCCTTTTTATGCATGATAATGCAAGAGCCCATACGGCCAGCATCGTCAGGGAATATCTTCGGGATGTGAACATCACAGTTATGGACTGGCCAGCCAGAAGCCCAGACATGAACCCCATTGAGCACATGTGGGACGAGCTAAAAAGACGTGTTAGGGCTCGTCAGCCAGTTGCCCAGACGATGCAGGAGTTGAAAACTGCCATAGAAGAGGAATGGGAGATGATCCCTCAAAATTTCATAGAGCGGTTGATAAATTCTATACCTAATCGTATGAGAGCTGTGGTAGATGCCATGGAGGCAACACGCGTTATTAAATTAAATCTTTATTTGATAAAACATGTTTTTTATTCAAAAATCAACTGCCTTCATCAAGGCATACCCGACTTGTTAGGCGTAGCTCCATTTCGTGTGGTATTCTGAATTCAAATTTAAAACAATACCATCGAAAAAGATGGTAAAATGTATCAGGTTTAAAACTGCATCAATAGTTTTTGTTCAATCTAACAGTCATATTTCGGTAGGGGCCATCGAAACCTTAACTCTAAGGTGGGCCAATATATGTGTCCAGAAGTGTATTATTATAGATAAAATCCATCAGAAATGACCTAAATAATAACCTCCTTTAATATTGTGTACGACTTTCCCTGTACATAGCCCTGTTTATAGATTCCTCTCAGAATCTTCTGAGAATTCCTTCAGCGTTGCCAGACTGTGCTGCCAGAATTACCGTAACCCCAAAATTACCGTACAAATTACCGTACCATGTATGTAATCGTACACACTGATTTTATGATGAGTTGCTATAAAAATGAGATAATTACTTATTTTCTATTAAACAGAAAACTAGTCGTAAATTACTTATTAAGTTTTATTTCTTAAATAATAAATAAAAATTTAATGCCCCAATTTGATGATTCAGAGATATTTCTTACCAAGATAAATCAGATTTTGTCGTTATATTCAGATTTAGTTCGTTTTCAGTTTTAGTTTCGGATTCGGATCGTTCGCATTCGTACAATGAGCCATTTTCAGAGGAACTAAAAAAAAAATATTACGGCTGTCAAACGTCTGTCAAAGGAATGCAATTTTGGACCTCAGCCCAATAGCCATGTGTGATACATCATAAAATAGGTCTCAGCGAGCTGAACAAAGTTACTATGACGCCAACAGCCAAATGTTTGTCGTTTCAGAGTTATATTTTATTGAAAATGTTAGTTTTTTTTTCAATACAATATAACTCTGAAAGGAAAAACATGTGGCTGTTGGCGTCATAGTAACTTTTGTTCAGCTCGCTGAGACCTATTTGATGATGTATCACACATGGCTATTGGGCTGAGGTTCAAAATTGCATTCCTTTGACAGACGTTTGACAGCCGTAATATATTTTTTTTTTGGTCTTCTGAAAACGGCTCATCATTCATGAATGAAGAAAGAAAATAGCGAAATATAGACTGAGATTAGGCGCCAATTTCAAATTACCGTACAATTTGTCGAATTTAGGCAATGTTCTCAGAATTACCGTACGTTTATGGTAACACGATAGATTACCGTACAAGGCTTGAAAATACCGTACAAATACGGTAATTACCGTACGTCTTGCAACGCTGGATTCCTTCTATGGCTTAGAGGTCTTGAGACCAAGGCAAAACTCTTGCAAAAAAAAATAGTATCCCCCATTTTAGTCTGTGGGTGTGTTGTGTACAGAAAATAAAAGAAACTACATATTGAAAAGTTCTGTGTTAGAAAAATTGTAATAAATACAATTTAAGAATTGAAAATTATATTAAATAAATAGTAATAAACATAATGAATATGTTAAGTGATGTTTTAGTACATAAGATAGCGGAAACGTCCATAAAACTTTACACTAACTTACCGAAGACCGGGAAGCCCGATGAAAAAGAGTGGACTGTGCTCTCCAGTGTTGTTAAAGTTGAAAATAGGGCTGATAACATCGATGTAGTAGCGTTAGGCACGGGCTCTAAATGCATTGGAGCCTCCAAGTTGTCTGAAGCTGGTGATATCTTGAATGACAGCCATGCTGAGGTTATGGCAAGACGAAGCTTCTTGATTTACCTCTATGATCAAATCGATAACGCCTTAGAAGACAAGGACTCCATATTAACGTTCGCTCAAGGAAAATTTAAACTAAAAGATGGTGTTGAGTTTATTTTCTTCTCGTCTCAATTACCTTGTGGTGATGCGTCAATTATACCCAAAAACGGTGAAGAAGAACATTTTGGTGAAGTCCTTAAGCCTCTCAAACGTTCAGCAAGTGAAGATATCTGTGATACAATGTCCAAAGTATGCAAGCCCAATGATGTTCACAGAACTGGTGCAAAATGCTTGCCCGGTGCACTGCAAGATCCTAACCAACCTGGCTCAAACTATCATTTGTATGGCCAAGTTAGGACAAAACCTGGAAGAGGCAATAGGACCTTATCTGTCTCATGCAGTGATAAAATGGCTCGTTGGGTACACAGCGGTATTCAAGGAGCACTGTTAAATATGCTGTTGCTTGAACCCATATTCATAAAACATTTTGTTTTTGGTGCTGGCGTTCCATTTTCGAAAGAATCACTCCACAGAGCTCTGATTGACAGGGATGGCGAAGGCCGCGTGGTACCATTAGTGATGCCAGGGTTTTACCAGAGCTCTGTAAGTTTTCCTCATATAAGGAAAGAGGGTAATATGAGGCCAGCAGCCGGAAGTATCGCTTGGATCAAGAAGGGAGTCCCGTAAGTTGACTAAAGTACAGTACAATTTTGTAATATTCATAACAATATAGGAAAACTATAAACACCAAGAGGGAGGCCTATGTCGTGCAGTAGGAGTCAAATGCATGATGATGATGATGATTTATAAATTATAACAAAATAATTTAAAAATTAATTAATTCAACATTTTTGAGAATGTGAAAATTCATCTTAATTTAAATTTAAAGGTCTGCTTGACAAGCCAACCATGCAATTTGTTTTTTTAAAATTAAATTGGATGAATCTACAACATCTACAAGAAACGAAAATCTGCTACACTGCAAAACCCACTGTCTCAATGGCTATAGAACTTTTCGATAGTGTGCATGATGCATGATAGCATGTATTCTATCAGTTTGTCTAAAAAAAATTTAAACCATTAAATAATTAATTCAATATGGTTAACAACAGTCTTTCAATATGGTTAACAACACATTAATTCTTACATCAAACAGCCTTGACCTCTAGAAATTTTAGTGGGCCTATCGACTCACCAAAACAATGGTTTACAATCAATACTTTACATTATCAAAGTGCACAGGAACAAAATATTTCGTTCAATGTATGTTTTCGTTATTTCAGAATATTGGAAGTGGCTGTCTTAGGCAAAAAGTTGGGAGTGACAAAGAAGAAGTTGAATAGTTTAAGTAGTGCCCTAAAAATCAGTAAAGTTAATATTTACAGAAGATTTCAACAAGTTATTAATAAAAACAATGATGTGAAAGGGCAAATAATTAAATCTGAAAATATGGAAAGTATATCATACAGTCAGATGAAGAGAAAATCTGTGAAGTACTTAGAAAGATGGCGGGAACTGAAAGAAATTTTTTTTACGACATGGACTGTGAAGCCGGACATTTGGAACTTCTGTGTACCCACAACTCAATCCCATTAGGTAAGTTATTGGTTTTATTGTAGAAGTGGTGGTACCACTGTATAATTAAATAGCAATAAGAGGAGAATATAAAATGATTTCATTCATCCACCGAGGGTTCCGTGCAAATTTGTAGTTAATTACTTGCTTAGGAATCGAGTCAGACAGTTTTTTCTGAGCTTTTCCCGGACGTTAACGACAAATTTTATTATGATTTATTTACAAATGTATTGTTTTCAGATTTTGCCTGTGTTTGTAGTATGTTACATGCCAAATTTCATAGTTATAGATCAACCGACAGTACTCCATTAATTTTAATACCTAATTTGGACCTATAAACGGTCATTTACACTAACAACTTTTATTTTCTCACAGCTTCATGGCACCATAGACTTGAGTATTTGATTTTAATTTTAACTCTATAACTTAATGCGTTCTTAAGATAAGGGGGTCTCGACAGACAGATGGACTCAAGGGTAATTGATCTTGTGCTTTTTCCTCTTGAGGAACGAAACCTACAAACACAAATTATCTTCACTTATGATAAGCTTTAACATAGAAGTTCTGATGTGTGTAATGTATGGCAAGTGGCAAATCTTGGTTTTTTCCTATCTATCCATGGTACAGGTATTGGTTTATGTTGTGTGTAATATGTTTTCCAAAAACTGGTTTACAAAAATTGGTAATTGTGATTTATAGAACTTAAGGCAGCATAGCATTTTTACACAAAAGCAGCTGTTTTCTAATTACTTTAATCTGAAATTTATTGTGAAGGTTTTTATTGGCGGCTCACTAGAGCCTTTAACATTATAGACCCTTAAAAAGCAATATATCTAATAGATCAAAATATGAACTATTTATTAATTAAAAATTACAAAATACATTTTTATTGAATTATTTATTTTAGTTTATTTGAACCAGTTTATAACAGTTTTATTGAAACACTCCCCAATTGTGGTAATAGTTAAGCACGCCTGTTCACTCGTTCACCGCGAAAACCCTGAAACTGTACCTTAAATTTTGAAAAACGCAGCGATATAGTCAACCTTTTATCAGAAATCTCAAAATTAAAGAATCTAACAAAAGGATAATTTCCCAACATTCGAGCTGCGGTTTAATACCTAACAACCGGCGTTATTGTTAGATGTATCATAAAGTTACGGCCACTTACGACTGCGACCGGTGTCTAAATATTTTACCAACCATCGTATCTGAATTAACCCTGTTACAAACACAGCATGCAATTCCTTGGAACTCGTATTTAAGATTGGAACGCCCACGGACTGCCCAAATCCCGGAAAAGGACCACCGAGCCCACAAACAATACTAGCACATAGGAGGCATTATCGCTCCGATAAGCGCATTAAGTCTCAATGAGACCAAGCGAACGGAACGGATATTAATACTGCGCCTTTTTAACACACGAGTTGTAGTCAGCCTTCTCTCAGAGAAAGTGTTGTGTTTGTGGTGTTTTGACTTTTATTTTATTTATTTTATTCTTTTATTTTATTTTATTGTGGCAACAAACAGTCATTAATTACAAAAAAATGTTTACACAATACTTTAAACTTAACTAATAGACCTTTTGTAATAAAAGTTAAAATGTTTTGACAAGCAAGTGCCGACAAACTGATAACCTCTTTTGAAGTAGGTTAAAAACAGCTCCACGCAATTTGTTAATTGTGGCAAGTAGCTATTTCTTAAAAAATAATTGAAAGAAAAATGCAGCGAGAGTTCCTCCGTTTTCGTATGCGAGCATTCGCTCGGCGTTCGCTCGCTCTATCTCAGACTGTTCACTGCATTAAGGGTTAAGTAAAACAAATGGGTGCACGTCCATGGGACTCCCACGCACACGGAACGCACCGCCAACGGATTTGTACAAGTTATTGATCGTGGATTATTATCAGGATGACACTGAGTTTTTTTATGCGGAAGGTTCAGGCCGATCCGGCGCCGCCGCATTCGCATTTAAACCCGCATTCCGAATAGTAACATGTAAAAATAACTTTTTTCACAACAATTCACATATTGCCAACTGTACTTAACTTATGTAAATACTTGGGTACGTCTCCTTCGTCTTCTGCTAATTACTCGTAATAAAAACACTATACGGGTAACAAACATTCACATATTCTGTGATAGGTTCGCACTTAAAATCTGAATACTAAATTAAATCATAAGAAAATTGTCTTTGACGTTCGGGAAAAGTTCGGAAAAACTGCTAGTACAGAACCCACGGTAACCGAGCCCGACTCGCCCTTTTTTAAAATTTAGTATAGGTATGTGCATGTAATTTAGCCATAAGTCGCGGATAGACAGACGGAGACCTCGAAATACGATTTCCTCGATGTGATGAGTGTCTTGGATGAGACACCGACTTGGCCGGATTGTCTCTCTAAAGAATATGACAAAACAATTTACGTTAGTGCCGCAATGATTTATTAGCAAAATGCCTTACTCCAATTTGGTGGAAGCGTACAGAAGCCGTAGAAAGTTAACCGAACAGCCTGTGTCCCTTCACGCACGCAGGATATCCAGTTGTCACGAAACGTTGCGAGGTCGATAACCGAAGCGTTATTATGTATATCGATTTTCGACAAGAATCAAAAACTGAGCTCTTTCACCCACTTTCTACCGGAAAGCAATTAAAAATAATTTGCATTTCACCTTCGTCTGTATGATATGTCATACACCTCTATCCAATTATGTTGAGTTTAAATCTTCGATTCACATGTCCAATCTTTCACATAAGTTATGATCGGTGGTCTAACAGAAACTTTTTCCGTCGCCAATTAATAGGCGTTTATGATATCCACATCATAATTTGATAATCAGTTTCAAACTACGTAACACACTCAGCAGATCAAATGATGGAGCGATAAACAGAATTATCTAGCTATCGAAGATTTAGTTCTTTCAAATCAGCTTAAAACCCGGAAATATTGTGTGGGAACATCCTCTTCAAAGAGACGACTCGGCAGTACAATGTTTTGCTTGAATCTCGGTACATGATATTTGAGGTTAGTGCATAAGTCTGCGCGGCTGACCGTCATGACAGTACAATGGCAACCCTGCAGCATAAATCATAGCAGGTGAGCGCGTGCTCGGATCCGATCCCGCTCGCAGGTGTTTGCTTTGTTTTGCCTTTGGCTTAGAATAGGCTCGGTACATAAAATATTGTGCCTCTATATTGCAGCAACATGATCCACCGAGCCGTTACAAACGATGCTTATTGCAAAAGTTCTGGAAACATTTCCCTTTTAAGGGTCTTGACCGGCATCCGATAGGGGTTCCGTGAACTGGCGGATTTCTAGAGTCTGCAGTTTCAATATAACGAATTACATTGTGTAATAGGCATGACAGTTAGGTCGTAAATATGATACTTGTCCGTAGATTCCGCTATCGGGAGGCGGAGGGCTGTGCCGCTCACGACTTATTGTTTATCCACAACAAATTGCCACGGTCAAATTCCTAACAGAAAGCTGACACCCGGGCGGTAAAGCGCTCGCTTTCGCGTCCGCGAACAGGTGAACAATGCTGGGAAAATTAAAATTACATAGATTTTGTGTTTAGGAGCCACTTGACCAGAACTTTCCTGAGAGCTTTTATTGATATCTAGATCGAGTAGTTCCTGCGTTGCGGGCGCTAACGAAGAATAAGAGGTCACGTATCTTACGTGTTTAGTTTCAAATGTAGGCTTACGTACACTTACATAGTCTTCCCCTGAATAGGGGACCAACTAAAGGGTACTTGGGGCTAGCGCTTAAGACTGGTTTTGCACAGACTAGATTTTTAGAAAAGTCGTATCTTACATTTCGTAATAGGTATAACGTTGCCAGCCGGAGAAAAAGTTGATTCCACAGTTACTATACTTAACTAGGTTCAAAGCGTCTTCAGGTAAAAACTAGTAATATGTTAAATTAACTGGACGATATAGTTTAGTTCTACATAGTTCTGAAACTTATGGTGTGGGCAATTACTACGCAACTATCATGTAAAAATAAAATAAATAAAATAGAGTTTATTTGCCAATTACATTTACAATACAAAACAAAACATTTTCCAGAGACATATTCATTCACTGCACACTACACAATTTTGTATTTCGTAAGATAGCTGGGTATCTCCACACTAGGCATAGACTGTAACGTGGAGACCACAGGACGAATTGTTATACTAATTTGTGCGGATTTTACTACGTAAAGTACAGTCTCTCTCTAACTATGTATTGATGAAAAAAAAAATACAATAAAATTAAGACAATTATTATATTTAAATAAATTAAATTAATTAAATTATTGTATTCATTCATTCTGATCAATTATTGATTCAGCAATACATCGCAAAAATATTGAATTGTGTACCACATGCATATAAACTGAAGCACAATATTTTAATTGGATTCGTTCATAAAATAGAGTAACATACAAATGAAATATTGTACAAACAATGAAATAATGTAAAGATTGTACAAACCTCCCATTTTTCACCTTGGACTAGGTTTTGCTAAAGTACTCGGCCAAACATGGTATACGCCGAATTAGTCGTAACTACTACTATTTTTCTAATATATAAAAATCTGAGCTTGCTGTGTGAACTACTCCAAAACGGCTTCACCGATTTTAATGTTTTTTTTTGTATATATTTAGTTTGAGAATTGGTAATAGGGTAATAAATATGGGAAATAATATTTGCCCGGTCAGCTAGTCTAATGTATGAAAATATCTTGTCACAGTGTTTATTATCAGTTTAACATCCTCAAAACGAAACGGCTTCAACGATTTTTACGAATTGTTTTGTGTAGAGTAGGTCGTAGGCTAATCAATATGATGAAAAAGCGTTTGCCGTGGCTAGTATAATTATAAATTCAAGTTTAAGTAAAAGTATGTAAGTGTATTGTTATTTAGTGTAAGTTAATAGCGGCTACCAGTCTTTGTCATTTCCTTTCCATCGTAATGTTGTCTGGAAGAAATTGCTGCTTGGTACTGATCTTGGTAAATATGTTGTTGGTTTTTTATTCGGTGTACAATAAATCCCAGAAGTCCAGCTATCAATACTGAAATAATGTCATAGTTACTAGTTTCCAGTCGCCAGTGTTCCGGTGGGTACAGTTATACCGCTGTGGGGTCCATCGGGACTAAAATAGCGACACGTCGCGTATTTCACTTGCCGGACGGTCGTTCTTGCTGAAATTGGTCAGTACGGCGCGCGGGGTAACGTCAAGTCTGGCCATCAGTTAGTCCGGTTGCTCTTGTTCGCCTGCGACGGTTTCAGGTCAAACGTATTTATTCTACTAACAAATTCGACGGAGAACTTCTTGCCTCAGCGGGCGTTTTCGCACATAGACCGTGATTGGCATCTTCATCTATTATGTAACCAGGCAGATCAGTTATGCATATTTCAATTATACCTTCACGCTCACGTGCTCTCGGACAGGATGCGTATGTTAATATTTTCGTCAATAACTAACTGTTCTTAATATTTATTGTGAAAGCTCGGGAATTATCTTCGGGTTTAACGACGGTGACCGTTAACTCCGTTTCGGTTACCGTCGTGAATTGTGGGATGACGGTTACGTCGCCGGGTTAAAAGGAGTTGGATTGAATACGACCACTTCATTATTTTATATTGGGTAGTTGAGTATTTAAGAAGGGCGGGCCGGGGACGACGTGGTCACTTTCGTATTAAGGACACGGCATCCTGAGTGGGCACTTTCAACAATAATTTATCATTCATTCACCACAATACATTAGCCGAAATGTTCAGTGAAATTACTGGACGCCCGAGAGTCTCGCATGAATCGGCAATGTAAAATATTTTAAAGTAAATGCATACAAACTCAATAATAAGATCTGTCAGTGAACGCTGATCGAGTAAGTAGATTACGATTTAAAAATGATCGACGGATTGTTCCAGATATTTTCCAGTTTGTTATTGTGTTGACAACATTATTATTGAGTCGAGAAAGGAGAGAGTGAAATATTGACAAGGGATTGGCCACATCGTCAGTGAACGCGTTTATTCCTCATCTCTACCGTTCAAATTATTATTTTTTAATTTCACCAAGTATCTTGTTTCTCAGTAAGGGTTCTACGAAAGGAACAAAGGTTTATAAAGACTCTCCAATAAGTCCTCGTAACTATGTCAGCCTACTTTGTCTGCTCGTTGACCACTATTTATTTAGTTCGCTTCTTTATTGCTCTCATTTATTACATGGCCATTGCTTTCCTGTTGCCCAAGCCTTGCCGCCCAAGCTCTTGCTCCTCAAAACATCGTATACAGGTTAAGACCGACCGTTCGACGTAAATGGTACATTTACTTTGTTAATGGATTTCTTGTGTGCAGCCCCGCAATTTCCTCGCAACAAGTTGAAAAGCATTTAATTATTTTCAATATGTATTGGGTATTGGGAAACTTTGTAGAGACGTGTGTTAGGAAACACCTTGCGGATTGTTCGGTGATTAGTTTTATTCAGTAGCTCGGTATTTTATCATCGCGCATGTGTGACACCTAAATACCGAAGTGGTTACGCAGTTCTTTGTGCAAAAACGTCAAGGAATGTTATCTTAGGCATGCGGGATTATTGACATACTCAGCGTGTGTCGCAGCCTCTCGCCAGCAGCGGCAGCAAACGGCTATATTTTTCAAAATTTATTGTTGCATTGGAGCTTATGCAACGAGTAATGTTTGCGAAGTGAAATGCCTGTAGCAAGGACGTCCGAATACAAGTACTCACGGGCGTGCAAGTGAAAATAAATGTCTTCATCACTGTGTAAACAGAGATTGCTGTAAAATGTCGCGCGATTGTAGTAGTTTGTATGCAAATAGGTACACAATAAAAAAGAAACAGTCAATTCAATCGAGGTTCATTTAGCTGTGTTGACCAATGGTTTAATAAAAATATCTCTTTATGCGTACTACTCCGCTGTCGCCTTTTCTGGTGACCTTTTAACAAAAGGCTTTATTATTTTTAACTTCGTTCTTTTGTTTCATCCCCTAGGCTCTGACAGTAGCAATGTTCATGCAATTAGTTCAAAGATATATACCTATCTGCTTGTGACGCCTTAGAGATAAACTTAATTTGAGCTGGAGAGCTATGACTGCTTCAAGTGCACTTGAGGTGAACAGAAACGTTCAACTAGTATTTGTTTATATGGTAATGGTGTTTCAGAAAGGCACGCTAATACCTATTATTAATTAATCGATTTAAACTACCTACATGCTTTTAATGTAAGAGAAAATCTGAAATACCTAGCGAAAAAATATCGACTGTTTCATACATTAGATAGAGCATATCAAACTAACTGATATGGTTTTCGATATTTCGAAGTTGATTTTGTAATAAATGTGGCTTTATTGATGACTAGAATAATCCAAACCGCCTAGAATAACAGAGCTTACCGAACCTTTCTGAAACACCCTGAACGCTCCCGTGTGCTGTACTGTACCTAGTGACAGTACATTAGTATTAGTATTATTAGTAGTTTATTGTCCAGTACTACTCAAGTAATTTTATGTTAAAAAACCGGTCAAGTACGATTCGGACGCGCGCACAAAGCATTCCGTACCATTATCTATACAAAATTTGAATATTTCAAGCGTCTACCTGATTAATATCGAACAAAAAACGCCAAAAAAATTACGTTTCTTGTATGGGAGCCCTCTGAAATCTTTACTTTATTCTATTTTTAACACGGTTTTTATTCTACGGCAATAGAAATACACCATCTGTGAAATGTCTGTCCTTGTGATAGACAGACAGACGGACTGTGGAGTCTTAGTAGGTAATAGGGTCCCTTAACCCTTGGGGTACGGAAGCGGACTATTTTGAGGCACCAAAATAAGTCCGTAATACTGGGCCAAAATGCCTTGTCGTGACCAAAAGTTTCGACAGGAATGAATTTGTGGGTAATATCAAAGTACAACAAACACAAGAATAAACTCACGTACACGATATCAGCGCAACCGATACTGTTTCAGCGTAATTAAATTTCGACACTTTGTCACCTTGGGTGTGAGTTACGTTACGATACATACGATAAGTTTAATTAGGTGTGGTTTTCGTAAAATGCCTCTAGCGACCACGTGCGTCCGAGTCGACGCTCAGAAATCATTTGACCCCATCTCACATCTCCCGAGCTCCATACGGTTTTATTTAATAACGTAGTTGGCCCCCGACTTCGCGACCGCGTGAACTTTAGATTAAAAGCTTTAAACAGACAGCCTAGAAAGAGGTTCGAAGATTGCTTGATTTGGATATGATGCCGTGGCTTTGTATAGTTGGAGTTGGTTAGGCTTTACACGAGACTTACCACATTTAGGCCCGCTTGCACCACCGACTAAAATCCATTTAACCCCAAGTTAAACAGAATTTTGACAGTTTCGCCATACTTTACATTACTATGTCAAAATCCTATTTAACCTAAAGTTACATGAATTTCAGTCAGTGGTGCAAGCCGGCCTTAAAGACTAACCAACTCCAACTAAGGACAACAAGACCAAAGTCGCATTAACAGGGACATCGGAGACTACGTAACAAACAAAGCAGATCGGAAAAGAAGAGACGTAAACTTTGAGTAAAGCATGTAGAATGAGGATATCTTTGTCAAAGAGCAAAAACATTCAAACAGTAAGTTGAAAAATATTGGCAATGATATAATATGCCTTCTCCAATGTTATTGTCGTACCTTCTAGCTTCGTAAAATGATTGATCGGTTGAACATAAACAATTGGAGCGTTGTTGGTTGGTTCACACTATGGCCCTGTTTCCTCAAATTACGTAACTCACCATTTTGCGAACACGGTCAATTAAATTCGGTATTTTTTATCGGAACAGTACTCGCTGTTTACTTTCTTTTTATTTCCATGCAGTTTTATAAGGCTAATTGTACCCTTTAAATCAGATAGTGGGTTGAAACAAGATGAAACGATGTAAACAAACAGTGCGGCCATTGTTTGGCCCATTCACCATTAAGGAACGGGTCTTGTCACGCGAGAGAACGTTTTGCGAAATTTTCGCTGATAATATAAATTGTATTAAATTAAACTTAATAAATAAGTTTTGTATCGTGAGCACGAATACCCGCAGTTTTATTAATAAAGAATGGTACAGCGATGGCTGTGTACTCGCTCTGTCACAAATATTTTGCAAAAACACAAACAGGCTCCGAGGGCGGGAGCGGCCAGTGATAGCGGTAAATGATACGGGTAGTTTACTCTCATCGTATGATGCTGGACGGAGAACGAAATTAGCTTGGGTGATGTGTGGGTTAATAAGCCATCATCGTATCTGTGACGAAGATTGCATAAATGCGTCGCTTCGGCGCTTGTACGAGGAAGTAGTTGTCCGTCCATAACGATCAATTTGAGTCGGGAAGCCGAGTTTTTCTCGCTCGCAACCTTCCATACAGAGTAGAGAAAACCGATGCGCTCTAACTTCTATGCAAATGTATTTTCTTGGATTTTCGAAAGTTCAATATCTCATCGGAATAAGCATATTTTTAATTGGGTGGTTAGTGTTGATTGTAGACTGTAGCAGTAGGAGTAACTCAGAAAATATTGTTTTTCAACTAAGCAAATACCGATTACAGGTGATATTTTCACGGCTTCCTAATAGCCCTACAATCGTTTTGTAAAAAAGACAGGTACAACTTTTTTCAACAGCTAATTTTAGACACAAGTAAAGACGTTGACTAACGTTTTGTTCAGCACTTACCTCGTGCCTCTATCCGACACTTTATTATAATAATGAAAATTTATGTAAATATAAAAATCAGGATAAAATGTACGCTGTGTAAAAGTCCTGGATCGTAATATGGAACTTGATCCAACATGCAAGGAATTTTTTCACCGAAGATGTAACCATTTGATATTTTCATATCCCTAAAGAAATCAAATGATTTGATCAAAATTTGTGAATTGATTTAGTTTAGTAAAAAAAAATACATTCTTTTCTAGATTCGTGAAATCTTCAGTGACAAAGAAAATGTTTCGTTCAGTGCGTTCAAGCCTGACTTGTAAAAGCCTGAACTATCTTTTCACTTGGCGTACTTAATTTATTTATTGAAATGTCCTTATCAAGGGGTACTTTTTATATTTTTAACGACATTTATGATTTCTCAAATCAAAGGAGTTCTCATAAAAATACCGTTATGTTTCAACGTCGTTTCCTTTACACAAAATCTGTAAAACGTAAATACGTCAAACTTAGTTTGATGAGCTAAAGTTAGAAATTTTCGAGATCCTCTGTTCCGAAGACCGAGTGGCACTTGTCCGTTTTCAAAAATAAATTTCCGATTATGAAGCTTTCACCGACACTTCCAGGTTACGGATTCAGAATATTCTCTATACTGCTGTCTTAAGAAGAAAGGCCATAACTTCAATATTTACTAGTGAGAAAAAGTAAACGTATTTGAATAAAAATAACACTTCTATTTAAGCAAGTCTTGTGAAATATGTAAAAAAAAACTTGTGTTTTTCAAATAGTAATCATCGACGACAAGTTAGCATACATTTAGTTTTTTAGTAATTTGCTCGAAATCAATTGTTATGGCCTTTTTTATTATGACGGCAGTATACAATGCCCAATTCTGTCTGACAGACGATCCCCGTCCTCTAGTTGGTCTGCATCAAAATAATGATCCAGGCCTGCGGCTGCTTCGTCTGCGACACCATTGCCTCTAAGGTTCTATCGGAAGGAAGCCTGTTTGTCGCGTGGGCAGAGCTCTAATTATGTCTAGGTTTAATTTATTGCGCCTACGACGTTTTCACCTTGACAGACGGCTGGCTCTATTTCGAGTTTGAGAGAGTTTCGCGAAACAATGCTAGGACGCTTTAATTCTTAGACGGCGCTAATACGCAATTATTAAACGCAACGCTCGTAATGTAGACTTTCATAGAATGTTTAAATGTCGAAGGAAAAGCGACGCTAAAGAATTGAAATATGTGACATAAAATTCCTAGTTAAATTGCTTCATCGAATTTTACCTTTTACGGGAAAAATGTAGAGTAACTCTTACACAAAATGAACACCGCAACAACTGACAGTAACCAAGAAAGGAAATCACACATATAAAAATGCAAAGTATCCATCCACCCCCCTTTTTCTTATTTTAAAGTTTAATGTCACTCAAGAGGAAGAAGGTCAAATGTGTATTTTGCATCGTTACCAATTTTAGTTGCAACACGGGACTCTGGTTTTTATTCCCGGATATTCGCCGATGACCATAATTTCGCAAGGAATATGGATGATGTCATCGCAGAATTTTAATGCACAGTTAAGTGTTCATTAAAAATTATTCACTATAAATACGGTCGTGTTTCGGACTGTTAAAACCAAGATTATTACTTGTGTTGAAGATTAAAAACTTAAAAAGGCACACAGTGCCGCTGCCGGAGCAAATATTCCCGACTCCAGTTCTATGTTTCCACCCGTAAACTATCTAAAACTAGATTAAGAAGTAAATTTAATTATTTAGGTAACTTTGCGACGTTTTCGCACTGCCTATTTGTAAGTAACACTATATTTTTTTAAAATAATAATAACATTATATTCTAACACACTCATCAAAGACAGTTACATCTCTTCCTTGTACACTATTATTTGACATCACAATTACTATAATTATAGTTAACTATGAAAGTTCAACGTGCCAACAAATCAAATAATACGTTTCCCGTGCCCTCCGAGACACGATGTCAATAGACTAGCCAGAACTAAGCGTTCGATCAATATCATTATGATGTGTAAAATTCTTTCCCAGACAGGATCCTATATACCAAATTAGCCGAACCATAAAGCACGTCGCCGTCGTTTTACTGCGCGTCTCAAAACAAAGGAACGGATGTGCAGACTCTTTATTTCTTTCTCTTCGAGCTTCCAGTGTTAAAAATACGCCAGCGATGAATAATAAAACATCCTATCTACATATGAAAATAATAAACTTATTCGTGTTGATTGTAGATAAGGCTTTATGTACGATGTGCAATGTGCGGCTGGCTGGTAGTGTTCGGCGAAGTGAGGGAGGCTGCGCTTGCGCTGGCTCGGTGGTCAGAAAATCGTCTGAAGTGAGACTGCGACCAGTTGCGCGGGAAACTTCGCGGCGAACAGACACTTTTACCGATCTCAAATACACTCGATCGAATACACTCGCGCTCTCGAAATTATTTACGATAACTTTTTAAGACTGTGATACCGATGCTGATGTACGAATAAACAGTGATCCTTGAAGTCGATGTGTGTCTTTTGCTTCATCAATATGTTAGGTTGATTCCGTTTCGAGATTATCTAGAGACTGTGTCTTAGAATCAAATCAGCACAAATGAAGATGACCGTGAGTCGTATCAGGGTGGTGGTGTTAGGAAGTCCACGGAGCGGAAAATCTGGTTAGTAGACGATGAACTGTTTATTCCCATACTTGAATTTTCCCTGTGTTAAACGTGCTTTTTTTCTAACAATTTAGAAATATAAACTAAATAATGTCTGTCAAGATTGCATGTTATTAAAATCAGCGCTGAGGCTTCACACCTTCAGCACCGTGCTGATTCAACTGCTATTTGCAGCAGCAGAGACACACCGCGTTAAAGTTTGTATTGTAGTGTTTTTTATGTCCATGTTTTGTTTTCTTGTAATAATTATTTCCCTCTTTCCTTTCTTTCTAATTATAGACCGGTCTTAGCCTTATCGGATTTCTCTTATGTTTACGTTAAATGAAGGTTCGTTATCATTACCCCGGTATTTGTGTTTTTAGGACAATAACTGCTTAAAAAAATAAACGGTTCGTGTAAACATGACAGTGGGCAGTTCTTGCTGGCTGTTGTGCCAAATATAATAACGTTTAAAATATGACTTCAAAAACTCTGTGGAAAAATAAGAAATAAGTTTCGCATGCACCATTAAAGCCTGTAATTTCGAGCAGCAAAACCGCTTTTTAAAATGGGTATTACATGACGAAAACGTATAAAAATACACACTCTGGTAACCTGTGAAAGACGATGTGTACCAGTATTTAGTAACGGGAAGATTATTAAAATTGAAGTGGGAGTTTTTGCGATGATGTGAAATCATTTTACACATGCACATACTTTTAAACTGATTTTTAGTCCATTAATTAGAATTATGTATATATATCTCTTTCTGGTGTGTACAATAAAGAGTTCTAATCTAATCTAATCCAATCTATGTTTCTATGATTTACACTACAGTATTTTGTTTGGTATATCATCCGTGACTTAAATGTGATTTTATGTGTTATTTAATTATCCTTAGGTACACAGGGTGCGAAAATATTTACACTTTATTTTATCTCTGCATTCCACACAGTGGAAAGATTCATTGCCAATCTAGATTAGTAATACATTGCATTGTCTCAGATAATATATTCTACGTCTCTTTTGTTCTTACAGAGCTAGAAATGTCTTATAATTTTATTATGCTCTAAACAGGTGACCTCTTAAATGCGCCATTCCTGAAGCTCTTCAATTCAGTTAATGGTTTTTTTTTATTTCCCTAGATTGTATTTTTTTTTATATCAGGGCTTACCTACATAAAATTCGCGCTTTACTACTGTCAAGGTCGCAGACAGACCACGGTAAATCATTGTCCATTCAATGTCCGTTCTACTTAACACACGTTTTTAAGCATTATTTCAGATAGCGCTCCAACAAAAAAATAAACCCGTAAATAGGCATAAAAATAAAAACAGTGAAATTTTACAAAAATAATAAAAGTCGTAACTAAAAGTTTTCAAAGTGTACCATGCAAACACTAATTAACGCGTTTTGGAGAATACCTTGTTTCTTGTATTTTATTTAAAGAGCGGAAATACCTACTATTTTCAACCGTTTTTCTAATCAGCTGCTATTATTGTTATGTCTTTGTTTATTTCATTTGTACATACATACGTAAGCTCACGCCTGTATCCTAGAGGGGTAGGCAGATATCAGGGAATTGTTGCTAATTTAATTTATTGTTCTAGTTAAGATTTTTTCAGTTTGTTCCGTGTAAATATTTTCCAAATATAAAGATAAAGTAAAGATAAAAAAATTGTAAATAATAAACAACTATTATTATTTAAAAAAACGCCTAAGTACATGTGGGTACGAAGACTTCCGTATATTATCTATACAACATTTGAATATTTCAAGCGTCGACATTAGTATTGCCGTTATTAATTTCGAGCAAAAAACGGCAATAAATCACGTATCTGGTAACGGAGTTCTGAAAGGTTTTGTTTTAATTTAATTATTTATTTTTAAAGTGAATACAATATGTACTACTTATTCTGTGATTATTTCAAGCATCTACCTATTGCCGTTATTAATATCAAGCAAAAAACGTAAAAAGAAAATCACGTTTGTTGTATGGGAGCCACCATTACATATCTCACACCATTAAATATCATCCACTCTTTTTAGTATTGGTTGGTATAGCAGCATCAGGATGGCCCAATTCAAGAAATCACTAAGTCCAATTTCATAGACTTGCAAAACGACGTAAGTCCAAATCATGATTTTTGCCATCCTATTTAGAAAAATACATAATCATCTGTGAAAATGTCAACTGCCTAGCTGTCACTCACGGTTCATGAGATACAGCCTGGTGACAGACAGCGTACCTCCAAAGGGTCCCTTACCCTTTTGAGGCAAAGAACCCTAAAAAGCAGTTTTTCTAAAATTTTGTACTCTCCATCTTAGATTCCAAGAGAAATATGCTGCGTTATTTTGCGACTCAACTCAGGCTAGTTCAAGGTTCTTGGACCTGTCCCGGAGAGGCTTGTGCCTCTTAACAGCCTCTGCAACAATTCTAGGACTATCCGAGCCACCATTTCAAGGTGTCTACGGACAGCCGCGAGATCGTCGACCCCGTCGGAGTATGCGATGTTAATCGGGCGTTTTTGCATTACACAACGCTGCTGGCGCCGGCGACTCGTCGGGAAATCGCTCGCTGACCCACCGGCCGACTCGCGGCTGCCGAGTGTCGCCGGCGCGGCCGACCGACCGGTCGTAATTGCACCGCCCTAATTGTTGCCGGCTGACGCGGCTGACGGACGCAGCGGGCGCGTCGCGTGCGCTCCTCGTTGGCCGCCTATAGAGCTACCAGAAACAGGACACCGTGAGAGTTCCGCGATCAAGGGCTGCAGTGTAGAACCTAAAATGAGGCTGGTGGGTTAGAGCGTTTTTGCTCCCCGGGTTCTGAGATGAACGCCACCAATCTCCTGGAATCTATTAGCCAGGATAAAACTTGAGCCTCTGGACGAAGGAAAAGGGAAGAATACATACAAATTATGTAATATAAAAGCATAACAAGACCTTCCTATTCAACCTTATTTTCTCAGTCGAATTTAGTTTTCCTATTAGCCCGGTCTTATCTATCCTAGGTATACTCTTTCGTGTCGACTTGTCTCTTTCTTGTTGCTCCGTTGCATCCATGCCTTACGCAGTCGGCCATTAAAACCATTTACAGTTTTATGGGCTTCCACTCTTGAACTTGCTATTTCTAGAACATTCTTCTTATATCATGGCTTGGCTAGCAGCCGTTGAGTTTTTACCACGCTTAATTTTCTTAAGTGTTGTGGTTATGACAATGTCGGTATTTCGCATTGCTCAACTATTCGGCGCCAGCCATTGAGCCACTGGTAGAATTTGCACCGCGCCTCTCTCTACGGCTGCCCTTGCAGTCGCGACGAGGGACTGGCCGCTGATTGCTCTTTCCCATTGACCAAGCGCGTGACGTGATATCGTAAAGATAAAGTGTGAACTTCACAGCTTGTCTGTAGCGTGACATTCATTTCCTTGACGTTTTGAATATCTGCCTGGCAAACTTGCAAGTTAATGTGGGACCCACCAACTGGACGACCTGTATTTGTATAATTAATTTGAGAAAGCGTTGTTCTACGAAGAGTACCTACTTATATTATACGGTGTTAAGACCTTACACAATTGTTCTTCGTAGAAATACAGCCAAAAGGCCACGATGATGTTTCTGACGCCATCGCCAGCTGTGAGGATTAGTTTAAAGAACATAATTAAAGAACATAATTAATACCTAGAAAGCCTACCAAAGCGGAATACCCCGACAGACCGGCCCAAACGCACGCGTCTGCAATTTATTACGGCGCGAAGGGCTCGACAGGCGAAATTGTTTTTAAAGTAGATCCTGTCTACGAGCCGGTAGGTGTGGCAGCGCGATTTGCTTCTTGGCCCAATAACATTTTTAACTGCGAGAAACGGCAATATTCGTTAGATATTTGCGACATACAAAACACAATGTGAAAACCTGAAAACTGTTTCTTCAGTATCGATGATTATAACACTTTGAAACCCGCTATTGTTTATAACCCAAGTTGTCAAAATAAAGTTTATTCTATTCTTCTTCTATTCTATTCTATTCTATTTCCCTGTCAGTGCCCGCGACTACGTTCGCGTCAACGGATTACCTTATAGTCTATGTCCATCCTGAAAAGCCATTCTAAATACTGGTGAGAGTAGTTTGGGCGATTAGCCCCGACACAAACTTACATACAAACTTTTCGTCTTTCTAATATTAGTGTATATTTAATGTGAAAGTTTTTATGTTTAAATGGTTGATCGTAGGTATTTAGATGAAATTTAGCGCAAAGACAGACCATGGCCTAGATTTAAACGTAGGCGAAATTTTGAATTCCATGCAAAGGAACTCGCGGTCAGAAATTTAGTCTTTTATTAAAAGAAAGTACCTACTTGAATAAAACGTTGCGGATGGTGGTGCCCTTACAGGGTGTGATGTAATCTTAAAATTACAAAAACGGAATGTGATGGATGACACATAACAATACAACAAACGAATGAATATTAATATCAAAACGCAAATTGGAACTAGTTTTATTTACCGTCCTTAAATTGGATGGTAATTTTACCAGTAGGGACTGGTAAAATTACAATCCAATTTAAGGCGACATCGATACTGAAGAAACGATTCTTAGGTTTGCGTTATTTTGTATAACGATGTGTTTCTTTCTTCATTAAATGGCCGATGACTTATGTACTTGTTATGGTCTTGAGATGTTGTCCATATGGGCGTGGTGGTCAATGCTAATCATATCTAATATCTACAACATTGTGCCAAATTAACTTTGTGGTCAGAGCTGAGAATTTGGCCGGAAAGAGTTGATTTATCGCTGTTTTCTTTCGCCACTTTCTCTACATGCTTTCCCATAGTTAGTTAAAAATTCAATGGTTAAAGTTAACTCTATTGCAATCTTGATTTTATTGTAATTGAGTGTCATCACATAAACTGGCACAGGTGAAAACACACATTTCATCGCTATAAGCCATGTTAACGAAATCTTTAAAATAAGCCAATTATGGTGCGCAGAAAAAAGGAGTTTTGCAACATCAACTACGCTAGCAATAAAGTTTTTCAATTAACAACTTTTGCCGGTCAGTGGCTTGCATTCCATTTTGACAGTTAATTTATTGATGAAATGCATGCAAGTGTGATAAGAGAAAACTTGGACCTAGGTAATTTTACTTGTATCCGGGCCATACTGCAACTTTAGACATACTGCAACTTTGAAAGTATGTCGGACGTCGGTCTAGGAACGAAATTCAAGAAATTATACGACGCGATTATGAGACAACTTGACCCTATCTACGACGGCATGTCCGCAAGGAGCCTTCCTTCCTCGTGCTCAAACTTAGTAGTCAAACTGATTTGACCACGAGGAATTTTAACATTCTTCGCGGTCAAACTATCAAATTTATTAAAAAATTACACCCTGTGTGATAGTCTTGAAATAAAATTGTACAGTTATTTTAGTTTATTTTCCCTGTACAATATGACTACATCGTATCGAGTATGTTCAAAGAGGTTATATAGTTACAGTTTGACCACGAATAATGTTTAAATTCTTCGTGGTCAAATCAGTTTGAGTACGAGGAAGGAACGGCAAGGAGTCTATTTCGACAACTCGTCTACGAAATCTACACTCTGACCACTCCACGTTCTACGAGACAAGAACCTTTGCAAAACTTCTACAAATATCAGTAATTTTGTAAGACGAAACGTTGACCTACTTTATAGACTCCGTTTTAAAACTACCAACCTGTATACGCCGCCGATGAGTGTGTTTCGTTTTAATACGGAAGAGTTACATATTTTATAACGTTTTTTACTTATTACAGAAAGACGCATTTAGCGTTGAAAGCATATAGGTTGATTTCAATGCACTTGACCTCTTGTGTCAAAATCAGAGCGTCTAATATGCAGAAACGTCTATATAATAACACGGAAACTTTGGAGCTAGATGTCATAGGTCGAATTGATGACTCTACTCAACTCTACAGTATGTTGTCCGGGGCGCGTTGTCGGAGTCGGTGTCGAGTAGACAGGGTCGCGTCAATGAGGATGTATTGTCGAGGACGAGCTTGGAACCAGTTGTCGGTATCTAGTTGTCATAGAGTCGAATTGTCAATGTTGAGCTGTCATATAAGCGCTTGCCATGTTTTGCTACCATTCAAAGGAACTCTAAGACACTGCAAGACTTGCAATTCCAAAAACTTATATTCCACACTTTAAGACGTCTAACCAAACTGCGTGTGCGGCGATCGACGACCTTCCCGTAACATGATGGATGGGCCGTGGTGAAGCATGCAGTCATTTTATAGCAAGAGCAATGCGCAGCACACCTTGCGATACATCGACTGATGTCGACATTTTAAGTCGATTCCTTTTTTTGACGTGACTTAACAGCTCAAAGGAGTAGAATAAAGCTTGTGAATCAGACGGTAGATATTTTGATTATATCTACTGGCGATAGGATGATGTCATCAACATTCTGTGTTTTAGTTTAGAGCAATGCTTTTTCTCGGAATACATTCACCTCATTAGAATACAAGAGTTTAATGAGGATAAACTTTAACATTAATTATGAGTTTAAGAGGACAGTGCCTTGATCACTGTAGTGTGAGAACAGTGCTAATTTAAAATGTTCAAACCATAACATATTCATCCATCCATTGCATCAGTGGACTCAAAACATAGCACGTCGACAAAAAGCTCGCATCGTGGCCCAGGAGACATGTGATTGATGATCGCACTAATCTATTAATTACCTTATAGATCCCGATTTGATGGCGATCGATGCATTGTTTTTGAGATAAAGCGAGCAATCTATCAACCCACGTGGTGCCATGTTGTTTCGCCGCCGTGATTTGTCTTCAATGGATCGATAGGTTCCTATTATGTAAAAATATTGATGGTATTGTTGTATAACATGGGAAATAGTTTGGTGTGTATATCTAAATATTGAATTCCACGGGAATTACCTTTATATCCACCTAATGAAAAGTGGAAACCAAAACCTATCTCTGTTCTGAAATTTTGATCTTATAACTTTGGTTATAGGGTGTTAACAGCAAGTACCTATAATAAATTTTAATATCGATTTGATAAACCAGTTTTTTGTAATCGTATCTGCAGAGAAAGTTTCCGCAGTTAACACTCAACATACACAAGACAAAAATGAAAGGAAATTTGTTTAAGGTCGTTTTAACATTGTATAAACACGGAGAGGTGACGATAAAACCTGAGACCACACAAAAAATTACTCTGACATACAGAGAAAGTAAAAAATAACCAAATTCTACAAAAACAAAATACTAACTGCACAAACAAATTAAACTTGGGTCTCGTCAATAGGAAGGGGCTCTCTCAAAGGACCCTACGAAGGGCACAGTGCGTAGACCTTTAGTCAAAAGGCAAGCGACAGAAGAAGTAAGCAATCAACTTTTTGTACGGACGACCGCAGCGCGTCGCTCCTTTGAAAGGCTACAAGGATTCCCACTTCATTTAGACGGTAGCGTTATGTCTGCGATGGGCATTCACTAAACCGCCCAGTCACCGTTGTTGATAACTGTTTGTTGGTACTCTATCCCATACCTCGAATAGAAATTCCAGGAGTGCTACAGGCTTGATGGAAAACGAATTGACATCTTTAGAAAGTTACTTATAATGACTGTAGTGTAAGTAGATAGTATGCTCTTTATTCTAAGTTTCTTTTAAAGAATACAAATGACAGTCAACAGCAAAAAAAATAGGTACGTCGATCTTATTGCTAAAAGGCAATACATTACTTCCTTGTTATGAAAGACAAAAATATTATATTTCCAAAAGACGTATACCCGTCAGCACTTTACACAATTATAGCCCTTATGATTAAATTTACAATTAAAGTTATTATAAAGATTGTTGCTGTCGACTACTACAGTTGACAGCACATCGTCCTTTACTCCGTTGCATCACGGGCGGCTTTGCAACTTTTAAAGATTGATGTGCTGTGCTTGATAAATAAACTATATATTAGTATCTGCTAGTAGGTATGCTCGTGGTAGTACAATCTATAAGCTATTAATATTTTATCTCATGAACTCACCTGCCGATATCTGATACATTATTTTGTTTGTTGCAGCGGTAGTCGTGCGCTATCTAACGAAGCGTTACATCGGTGAATATAGCTCTACAGGAGGTAAGGAAAACCTATAATCACGAGCTATTTATTAGATAAGATAATGTTAATACATTGTAAAATATTCCTAGAATTGATGTCGATGATATTTGTCCACATTTTGTTGAAATAAATAACTTTGAAGATAAACAGTTGTAAAGTATGGGCCGAATGCACCTACTATAATCGACTGTGTGACGGCTCTTCGTAGGTAGAATGCCTACATCGTAGATGTATATGGCAACTATGACCTGTAATAAAAATTGTTACTTCCTCAGTCGTAGATATCAGCCTCACCGACTAAGAGCCGTTGAATTGTTAAAGAAATATATCTTGTTATTATCTCCATAATGATATCTTTATACTTACATGCGATGGTAAAATTTTATTAACTGCAATTTGCATAATATGGAAATACACTATGTGAGATGGCGATAATAACTTTACTAGCAAAAAGATACTACAGGAATTATACTACAAGAATTATACTTTCACATTATAGCTTTGAACTTGTAATGTTGGACTTTGTTGTCCATGTGATTTATAACGGAATAAAAAAGTCTGGCTTAGACAAGACGTCTTTCCCTTTGTTGCAGATTTCTTATACCAACATAGAGTCGCATTCGACGGAGCAGTATCTGAAGTAGAAATATTAGACACATCCAGCTGTGCCGTAAGTACTGCACACGAATTTGCTCTTTAAAAGTCATAATTTCGTCGAGTTCGACCCCAAGTAGCAGATGCTATCGAAAAAGTTTCGTCGATAGTCGATGTCGCCTTAAATGAAGCGGTAGACGTGGCTGATCTTAATTTAGCAGTAAACAATGGTGATGTTAATCTTCGTTCCGAAATCGAAGCCCGCAGTCCGCGGCCGCCGCCCTCGGCCAGGCGAACAATTTAATTAGGCAAACTTTATAGGCTTTGTATTAATTTATCACGAGATGCGATCGTTGCAGCGCCGAAGGGAATAGGTTCAAAACCTCACCTTAATTGAGAGGTTGTGTAGATATTTGTTTCTAACTATCGTCAAACCAGATTCTCTTAGTCGAATTGTGTTGTTACATCTCTGGCATTCGTGGCATTAACATTCTATAGCGGAACTTGAGGGACAAAACAATTTTCGTATTGCATAATTCTGTGCTAAGCTTTTATTAAGTTGCACTGCAAGCGGGCGGTCCGCTGTGGTATCCAGCGGCGAATCGGTTGATTTGTTAGATAAGATTGAAAATTCAAGTTCATTGACTTCGGAATTAAGATCATTAGATTTTCGATCCACCTACATGCCTACATGCCTTGCTTGTTATTAACGGTTGTTACGAAATGGTACGGTCGCTAGTAAAGATGACCTTGTATTGTTGTGTGGATACGATTATGCTAATTCTGGATCGGTTTAAGCTCATATTTTATTCGTAACACTTAGATTATCAGCCACATTTAAGCTTGCTAGAGCTGCTGTAAAGCAAGGTTGCATACCAAACCAATGTTGAATTTTGGTTAACTTTTATTTATTTTATTACTAACCATTTTTCAATTGTCAATCGGTAAATTTTATGTTTTTAATGTACATAGTGTTATAAACCATATCTAGGCAAAAAAAAGACACGTAAAAATCAAATGAAAATGTCAAAAGCTCAAATTCAGCCCACTGAGAGGCGACGCGTCCTCGGTTCTCCTCTGTGCGAGCAACTTAAGTACTGTTTTTTCGCGAATTAATCGGAATTGTAGAAAACAAAAGTAGTTCAATATTGAGTAGAATAACCTCTCAGTGGGTATGGATCACGTCCTTGAGCGTAGTGAAGCAGTGTGTCAACTGCCTTAGATCCGCGGCTGCCTAGCAGACCACGTGCGGTGGGGCGATGCGTTCGCGGTGGTCTACTCGGTGTGCGAGCGGCGGTCGTTCGCCGCTGCCGCCGAGCTGCTGGCCCTGCTTGAGCGAACCAGGCTGCACGGCTGCGCGGCCGTCACCCTCCTGGGGAATAAGAGAGACCTCGAACACGCTAGGTGAGTGGAGCTGTCTTTCGTTTCTTTCTGTCTTTATTCTTCTATTATTCTTTATTCTAGCTGTCTCTATTTATTTATTTATACACAAGCAGCTGATGGTGTACGTATCTACATTTAACATTTACATACAGGCACAGTAAGACCAGCCACTAGTCTTACAAGCCTCCACCAATCCGGACTTGGCCCCCGTGGTGGAGTATGGCCTATACATTCCTCTGGGAAGAGACCCGTGCCTCTCGGTGGGGACATAATGGGTTGATGACGATACAGGCACATACATTGTTTCTGGCCCTGGATACCCTGTGTCGTGGGAACCAGAAACAGCGACGTCACAAACATGTAAACATCCAAGACCTGGGTTTCTTTTTTTTTGTCCCCAGCCGGGATTCGAACCCGGGACCTCTCGCAGGGTAGGCAGATGCACTAACCACTGCGCCACAGAGGTCGTCAACCTATCACCTTCTATCATCTTCGTGCACAAGTAACATTGTGTATTTTGTATACTATGAACAGAGTTTGATAATATTATTCAATTGGGCATGCTATATTTTTGAACATGAACGGAAATGTACAATTTCCATGTATCACAATTCTAAATAAGTATTTTTTAAGATATTCAGTAAACCTTAAATGACTTTTCTATGACGTCAGTAAAGACAGCTTGAGTATTAATCCTTTGCCATACTTACAAAAAATAAAACACTTTGTTTTTTTTTTGTATGTAGGCAAATACTGTCTCCTTAATTATCCTCTGATGACGATACAAACACCAACATTTTAGAAAAATGTTAAAAATAGACATAATGAATAAAACTCGAAAATACCTACCGAAATTAATTTCTTAAAGTGGTCAATATTTTTAAATAAAATAAATTAATTATAAAAAAACATGTATAAAAAATAAGTAGCATGGCTAATTAAGCTGCTCCATGAAGTTGACATCACCAATGTAAAACGAAGTACATTTTCTTTTTCAGCCCGTTTTTTTTAGTGCCTTACAGTGCTCTCAATCATGGACCTAAATATTGATTTTTCTGGACTCGCGAAAACCTTTTACCGCTGCAAAATGCGTGACTCGCGTCGTCATGACATGCCCTAAGCTGCCTATGCAGTACAGGTTACATGACAACGCCTCTTTTTCCAGTCTAATGAAAGTGACCAAGAGTGTGTCCTGACGGGGTTTGTCGCAGGGAGGTCCACGCGGAGGAGGGCCAGGAGCTGTCGCTGCGTTTCGGGTGCCAGTTCTACGAGGTGTCGGCGGCGGAGTCGTGCGCCGGCGCCGCGCTCGCCTTCCACGCGCTGCTGCGGGAGGCGCGGGCGCTGGCGCTGCTGCTGCCCTCGCCCAGGCGGAAACTTGCCGCTTATTCCGTGTCCAAGGTGCGTCTGAGAGTCGAGTAAGGATAGGGTTACCATATCTCAGGATTTGTCCTGAGATTTCCGGATTTTTCGACTTTTCTCAGGATTCTCGTGAAAGCGTTGGTGGCGTAGTGGGGTTGACCCTTGCTTCTCGATCATGAGGGTCTGGGTTCGAACCACGCATGTACCAATGACTTTTAGTTACGTACATTTGTTTGTACAGCAACACCATTCGCTGATAAATTGTGCCCGGATAACGGCGACAGGCTTGCCACTTGTCACGTTTGGGACCTAATAAACTCGGCAAAACGTGGGTCCAGTTCTAGAGACTGGTGCCTCTGCCTACCCCTTCGGGGATAACGGGCGTGAGTTTTTTTTTTCTCGTGATATCTCAGGATTTTCAATAAAACACAGGTCTGTTACATTTTGAGGATCTCTTTTTAATTTGAAAGTTATACCAACAACAAAAATAATATTCTTTTGATAACAATTGAACGGCACTGCGTGGCGACGGGCTGTATGCCGCTGCCACCCCCGCACCACCGCTTTGAGTGCGATGTGCAAGTTGCAAAGCGTGAGCTAAATCCGCAGTGTATAAAACGATAATAGATAATACGTTTTAGAGAGAAAATTCTTAAGTGTATGAAATCTCAGGACTTTTCCATGGAAATCAGGCCTTTTCTCCGGTCTTGTGATTTTTTCATCTGGTAACCCTAAGTAAGGACTAATTGACAAAAGAAAGAAGAGAGAAAAGGGTGGAGCGGCAAACCCTTCCATCCTCCGCCCCTCTCTTCCTGGGAAGGTCGGAGAGGGGGACGGAGATAGGATTGTGGGGAGGGGGAAGGTATTAGTGCCCTGCCTCACTAGGACGCCATGGCGACGTCGCCAGCGACCGTATCCAAGCAGTTAATATTGAAATGTATGGTGCCTAACTCACTTGGCGACGGTCTGGCAACGTCGCCATTCAATACAAACTGCTTGGATACGTAGCTGGCGACGTCGCCATGGCGTCATAGTGAGGCAGGGCACTTAACGCCATTGATGTAATATGTTACACGCAGGGTATAATAATCGCAATGTATTCAAAACATGTCCTTCTAAATTGGAAACAAGCGTAGTGTATTTAATAGCAGGTTTCTTCCAGAGATTTTCCTTCACGCGAGTGGTATTGCTATTATAACTTTTTTTACTTTAAATTTAAAAGTGATCAGTTAGAATCGTGGCAAGTGGCAGTCCCTGAGCTCTGCCTACCACTCTGAGATACAGGGTGAGTTTATGCTACTTTAAATGTTTTTATTTTACAGGTAATCGGCACGATATTCGGAAAGAACAGCAAGAGTGTGCGTAAGAAACGGCCGTCGTTGAGCATCTGAAGAATTACTGCGATTCTCTATGTTAATTCCAAACCGATAGATAGACTGTTTAATCTAAGTTTAAATTCTCCATACTTGTACATACAAAATTGTCGTGGACGCTATGAAGAAATCTCGTGTGCTTTATGTTAATATTAATTTCCTTAACGTTATTTATTGTAATTAATATTTTAAGCCTCGCATTAGAGTTTAAAACGAGAAGTTAGGTAATAACTCCATGTAAATATTAATTATACAACTAATTAAGGATATATAAATTGTGGTTTACGCACCCATGCTAAGATTTATGTTTAAAATTAAATAAATACGGTAGTAAACATTACTTTGTACTCGTAGTTTGCCTTTTGCTATCCTTATCATCCGGATCTAAGCACGTCAACGTGTCCGTAACTTCCGTTTTAACTCGAATCTGATCGATCAACGCGTAGATGAGAGCCGGATTTACATCTGTTTCCTCAAACGAGATTCGAAGGTTAACTTTTCCTCAACGTATGTAGTGTAACTACATCGACAGCCAAATACGGTGTTCGACAGTAACACTAAACTTGCGCGGACTGACACTAATGTCACACGCTTTCTTCCTGCGACTAACTCAGCGGTCGGCGGTACATAGATCTGGCTGGAACTTGAACAGGCACCCATTAGGACCTGGGGTCAATTTACTAGAGGAGGGTACTTAGCTACTACTACAAAATTTAATGTAAATCAAACGCTATGCTACGTAATCTCCTTTTTTATGTAAGTAAAGTGTTCTCTGAGACTGGTGCCTCTGCCTACCCCTTAGGGGATAACGGGCGTGAGTTTATTTATTTATTTTTTTATTTTTAAAGTGTTCTCTCAATCATATTGACCCGACTGGTATTTCCGTGAAGCGGGTCTGCATACTAATTCCCCTAAATAAGGTATTTCGGGGGACGGCTTACTGTGATAAAAAAAATGCGCTCTAAAGCGTAATAATAATAGTAATAATTCACATAATAGTTTCTAAGGCCGACTTGCACCACCGACTAAAATCCATTTAGCGTTAAATTCAATAGAATTTTGACAGATAGTGTATGGCGGAAGTGTCAAAATTCTGTTTAACTTAAAGTTAAATTAATTTTAGTCGGTGGTGCAAGTCGGCCTAAATCTTCCATCTCTAATTTTAGTGCATAGTATGATTTACCCAAGAAAATATTTATATGGATTTTATGTTACCTTTTCATCGGCGTCATAAATATGTACTTTTTGTGAGTATATCTTTGCCAAACAGCTTTTTTAGTCTAAACATCTCTGAGCTAAGCCGCGCATAGGACATACTAACTAACATGGCTCCTTGTTGACTACGGAACCCTAAAAAGGATTTAGGATTGGGATTAGCATTCTCCGAACCGGAAAAAATTTCCCTGGATGTAAACAAATCGTTGAATATAGGTATTTTTTTTAAATACGGCAAAAATGTCTGAAATCTAATTTATTGGAAATGAAAATAGGTTATTTGCACAATTACTTTAAAAACATATAAGTATAACAGTTCAACTCATAAGCAAGGAGAAATCCTGCATCTCAGAGCTGTTAACTACCTTTGAAAAAAAATTACTAAACTCACGCCCGTTATCCCCGAGGGGCTAGGCAGAGGCACCAATCACTAGAACTGGGCCCACGTTTTGCCGAGTTTATTAGCTCCCAACCTTTGAGTGAGTAGAATATCAAACTAATACCTGATTACAAAAGTTGGTAAGAAGAAGACGTACGTACGTTGTTTTAGAGTTGACTTGGGGCCGGTTTCTGAATTGAGAATTTCACTAAGTAAATACTTAAGTAACGTTCTGTCACGCTCTTTTCTGAGAAATTTGACGAGACAGCACTACAGTTATGTAGTTACTTAGCGAAATTCTCAACTCAGAAACTGGCCTTACTTTTTACATGTAAGTACGTAAAGCTTGATAAGCATTTCAGTACATTTATTTGACGGAACATAGGTATCATGCTTATTGGAGAAATAGTTTAGCCAGATCTTAATTTTTAAAAATAGTCCTGCATTACCAATCGGCGTACAAAAACAGGAATAGAACGTGATGTTGAGAATACGTTGTGGGGCGTACGCAGTATTTTTTTGTACTTTGTTCTCCTAAACACCACCCTGGCGCCAGCACGTCGCTCGGAGCGCTAATGAGTTGCTGTTTTCACTCGCAATGTGTGACGTGTCAGCTCGGCCCGGGGTGGACACGCGGCCTTTTTGATATCAGCCTTAGGATCGTGGGAGGTGATTCCGCTGACTTTCATGAGAAGCAGGCTCAGCGATAATAGTGGACTACGGATATATGTACCGGGCTTTAGAAGATAGTCCCAGATTTCGCTAAAACTAAAGACCAGAGACATATTTTATAGAAATACATTTCACTTTTATCTACATTGCATTGTATAGCCACTTAACCCCAGCATGAGTGCATTGAACTAATCGGTTACGTAATGTACATTGAATAATTTATTTATTTTATTTTAAGTTTATTAAGGAAACCAACAGCTTAAATAACAGTAGAAGCTTCAATGTAGTGACAATGTTCAAAAGCCAACAATGGGCTTCCACAGGTTCTAATAATGTTCTGATAATGTTCATAATACCTACATTTTGAATTGTAATTTTATGAAATACTGCACAGGAGGACGACCATAATAATTTCTGTTTAACCCAAGGTTGGCCGGAAGAAAATACTCGCCAATGTAGGTCACCATAACAAAAATGTTTTTATTGAACATTACAGAATTTTAATCAATCCATTTCTGTCGCCGGGTCTGTTTAGGAGAAGGGAATTAAAGTAGTAAGTAACTTTTATAGTAAAGTTGACTGACTGTAATCACAACTAAAATCGCTATGGCGTTTTAATAGTCATGAAATCATTCTACATCGATTAATATTTACTACTATACTACCATTGAAGTTTAAGCCTTTACATAAAATTCAATGATATTACTTAACAGTGCTAACGCAAATCCAGTTTCTTCTGAAATAATGTGTGTTGAGTCTGTGTAAAACATGTTTAGGAATAAAAAGTCAGTAATAATAACACTAAAATTCCTGAAAAATTCTGACGTAGTCCGGTAATAATAGAATAGCACCTACGGGAAATAGTGGCAGAATCCATAATTTTTTATTGAAGGAAACTCCTCGGCACCGTGGTTTCTTGGGTGATTCAGAGCCGATTTAGGCAGCGAATTATCCGGAACCACCTTGCGGGTAGGTGGGGCGAGGGGGGAGGGGGAAGTTTGATTCAGCCGCGCATTTCATAAAGGTCTCTATCTCCCTACTTAAACTTACTAGGGCAAGTCTGGTATAATTTTTTTACTAAATATAAGACAAGGAATTAATTTCTGAAACAAAAGAAAATCTGTTGTTATTAGAACCTAAAATCTGGAACAAGCACACCCATGTATTCTACTCCGTTGCATTACGGGCGACTTTGCAACTAAAATGTGAAGATTAATAAACGTGAAGATTTTTTTAATACAAATTAAAAAAGAAGAATAATAAACGAGGGTAGGTACAGTTGACAGCACGTGTCAACTGTACCTACCCTCGTTTATTATTTCTTTTAAAGTATATCGATAAAAAAAAAATTCGGGAATTCAAACTTACCCAGATAATAGAAACTAATACTTTATTGCCATTTTTAAAAAAAAACTTGATGAAAAAAATGTTATTTATATCGTCACTTGTTTTTACGGCTTAATAGTCTTTGTCGCACAAGTAAAATACTTACCTACCTACACTGAACCTACAAGAACTAAGAACAAAACTAACCGGGTATCGCGACGGCTGCAACCAATTAATGAAACTTCAAGCGATACCTTTCAAACTACACTAAACCTAAAAGATCCGAAGGCAAAGCTTTTTATGATGTTTTAGATGAAAAGGAAAAGCTGAACAGACAAGAACTTTGTCCTCAGAAAAAGAAAAATACATCACAGAAGCCACTGCAATAACATTTTCTATAGGCAGTCTTCTCTGGGTTTTATGTTGTTTCATGTATGGTCACACACAGCTACATGCTCTTCCTCTTCTAGCCCTCGAACTCCTCTCTGTGATGTCATCATGCCACAGCCTGGATAGAGCGATTGTACCCAACTTTAAAAATCACAACTATTGTAAACCCAACATTTATTACCTATTTGTGACGAAAAGAACATTACCGTTAAATATTGCTGATGAATTCAAAAGCACCCTGTAGATAGTCCGCCCGAACAATATGGAGCCAGGTCCATGCTGATCGGACAGGACACGCGGAGAGAGTGGACACCGGCCGTGCACCACCTGACGCGCGATCGGCAGATAACGCCCGACGCACCGTCTAATTTCATATCGAAAACGAATGTGACTACACAGCCGCGAGAAAGCGATGCAAGAAATCGCACGGGAAATATTATTAATCGATGTGAAGGATGTGTGCGATAGAGGCCTGAAACGGAAGTCTGATAAGGCATGAACAAGAATGATTGTAGAGCCTAGTGTTTGGGGTCTAGACGATTACTTGACATTGAAGTTTATTAAGTCTTTATAGGATAATGAACCGCCCGTGGATGCGGATAGCTGGGGACACCAAAGGTGGTAGAGAAACGTCCTATATGCAGCGGCAGAGGTGTGCTTATATTGATAAGTGAATGTAGATGTAAGTACTTACGATATTGTAAATAACAATAGCCCACATAGGTCTCCGTAAATTCCAGATATGGTAAGAACCTACTGTTTCTTCACTTTGATTTTCAGTCAGTCTCTACTCGTCTACTTCTTGACATACTCGTAGGCCTCGCCAAGTAATACCACTGCATTTCGTCCTCGGGCATCCTGAACCAGCCGCATCCACCAATCTGATCTCAGAAGGGCCGAACACGATTCCGAACACGATGGTGTTGTCAGTTCAAAATATGAAAAAAAAATGGACTTTGAGGACTTTTATAATTCGGCCCTTTTTTTAATCGTAATCAGTTGCGTTATCACCACCCACCCAGTGCCTTAAGAAGGGATTGTCAACCTTAGCTGCATAAATGTGTGTTATAATAACTTTCAGGAAACTATTGCTACCGCAGCGAATCCTATACAGCAAGGACGCTATCCTTTTAGGTATGATGGCGTGGAAGCCGTCAACATGCGCCTCCGCAAACATCCCTGATGCACTACAGAAACGCGGTAGCCCCAGTAGCACCCTGAGTGTTTAGTGCGAGTTTTTTTAACTACTCGATCGCGTTAACGTAAACTCATATTCTATAGGAATGATAAAGCGCGCCACCTAGTTGTCTCTTTGTCACTCCTATACAATTTGCAAACGCTCTCGCTATCGAAAGTGAATGAAAGAACTCGCACTAAGCACTCTGAAGGCGTTGTTATAATCTCTGCGTATATCTAGCCCACAGGCGGTGTAAAAAGACTGACAAAATGCTCTGACTAGGATAATCTTAAATTTTTTATCTCAAATTTTTCGTTATGAGCATGAAAATAACAAAACAACATTTTTATGGCAATCGTCCCACCAAAATTCTGCAGGTTAAAGACTATCCAACATCTATAGACAAGAGGCCTGGGCTCCATAAATTCCAGTAGCCAGTATAAAGAATTGAATGATCACGCGCTAGGTGCATAGAAGACATCAAAGCAAGCAATAAGTAATTTGTAACCGCAGCACTTACGCAATGAATGTTCTTACCAGTCCAACGGGCATTTAATGCCGCGTACACCTGTAACAGGGCGATCCCGAGATAAATCTAATAAATCGGATCGGTTTAGACGCGAGCGCATTAACATAGAGCAGGGAGGTGTAGAATATGTTCTCCCGTAAATAACCGCTTAATTAAAGTGAATGTAGGTCCATGCTCACGAACAGAGTAATATTTCCTAAAATGGCTTTCCTTTCCAAATCTCAGAACTCGCGACTTGTCGATGGTGACCAATTCTAGCGATGTTAGAAATACTCAAACACATGCTTACATTTTATATTGTATTGTTGACGAAGCGGCAAAGCAGTACTATAGAGAAAAAATATATATATGATGGATTGTTTATTTAAGTAAGACCAATGTTATCGAGACTTATATCAATCCATATGACTAAAAACAAGCGCGCTCACAGGTCAAATGTCGTTTTACCAGTGCCCGCCATAATTGTCTAATTCTCACATTTCAGTGCCTCATTGCATGACTTGCGACGTCATTCTAATGACGGCGCATGGTCTCTGCTGGAAAAGCGCCATTTTCCGAGGGTGTGCTAGAAGCGGACCTTCCATAACTCTTTTTCCAATAGTTTGAGTGGCGCCAAGGGAGCGCGCGCAGATCTCGTATCGGCGCCGCGTCCGGCCGGCGCGGGCGACCCATCCGTATCGCCTTCGGATCCTTAGACGGACTCTGAGTAGAGGGAGGCACAGAATACTACATAATACCTAGTACAAGGTAGAGGTGAGGTGCATTTAGCAGAACGATTACTTTTACGTGAAAAAAAAATGGTAACAACTATCAGTATGCAGCATATATGCTATGAAAATACTCCTAACTATGATTATGAATCATGATTTTTTTCTCGTTTAACCTGTATTTCACTTAAATGGTAGTACTCACACTCACTTCAAATTAATAGTTTCTTGTTATAGAGTCAAAGTAAAATGACAAAAAGAAATGGACTGATGATTTCCGTATTATTGTTAATAGAGAGCGAATCTCCCGTCTACATAGTGTTCAATTGAGTCACATTAGTACGACGATGTGTGTTTCACCAAATTTCGCGCGCTGGCTTAGGGGTATTATGCTACCGAGGCAGAAAGCGTGACAAGCACCGATTAAGTGCTGGAGAATAGGATGAGATGGTTTGGACAGCAGACAGGACAGGAGCTTTTAACAGAACATTTAATATTATTAAAAAAAATAGTGATAGAACATTAGGTACATATCACCGTTCCGCAAGCACAGAAAAGAAGACTGACATGCTCCTATTCTACTAACAAAAACATTTTGAAGACTTGGGTTGCTATAGGTATTGGCCAAATAATTATTTCGTGTTTTTTTAACAAACAAACAAAACAAACATTTACATACAGGCACCTACATACTCGTAGCTTCTGGGCCCACACTAGGATACCCTGTGTCATGGGAATCAGAAACAGCGATAGCACAAACATGTAAACATCCAATACCTGTGGTTTTTTTTGTCCCCAGCCAGGATTCGAACCCGGGACCTCTCGCTTGGTAGGCAGATGCCCTAACCGCTGCGCAACAGAGGTCGTCAACGTCAAACTGCTAGAATACTGATATTTGATATTTAAGAAAAATACCTATTCTTTATTTTTCAGATTAAATTATATACCTAATTATTACTTACCTTTCCCTTTAATCTGAGTTCATTCCTGACATGAAATAACTCATCTAACCCCACAAAGGTCATCGATGACGATGACCAACGAGTGAAAGCAGAATAGTAGACACAATCAAGAGCTATTAAAATTCGCAATGTCAATATTAAATTTAACGAGACTGACATGATTTTATCTGACTCGGGTCAGTAAAAAATATATCGACTCGCAAGACCGCATTGTTGGGATTTTTATTGTTGAGCTTTTTGCTCGGATCATAAATTACTGTGGTTAAGTAAGAAATATGAAGTCATCCGAGAGCGATGCAACGCAGTACCTCTACGACAGCACGGCAGTCCGCGTATGACACGATTTGAGACGTCTCAATGGATAAAACCATTGGCTTATAATCGTGAGCTCGGAGTTACATTAGCGCTCATTCGCTGCAACTTTTTGACAGCTTCTTGAGTCCGGCTCACCGAGTTCCGTGCATCTATTTACAGGCCTTTTGTCGAGAAGCGAAATCTGCTGATGCGTTTTTTAGGGTATCTATTCAAAGCGGTCCTTTCACAAGGTTCCTTATTAGTGTTGTCAGATCATTGATAATGCAATTGGGTATTTGACAGGATGTCAAATGAGTTACTTTTAAAATACGAATTTTGTATGAAAATACTTGCGTGTGACGTCATATTTCACAGCACTTTTTTTATGTTTCTTCTATTTAAAAATTGTAATAACTAGTAAATGATTAAAAGAAATACATTTTCCGAATCATTTTGTAATTTTTGTTTTAATCGAGCATCTCAAATAATTTATTGTTGATAGTGTCAAATACCGTATTGTAGTGTGGGTAGCATTTCGATCGACCGGTAAATACTGAGTTTATTTCGATAAAAGCTCAATTAAAAAGTAGTATAGAAATGAACTAAATTGCCCGAGATAACGGCGGTTAAGTAAACCTATTCGGGTTTTATGCCGTCTCATCGTCACTGCGATGTTACGAAGTGCTAGACATTGCTTCAATGAACCCGAGTCCACTGCTCGATGCAACGAATCCGGTACTAAACTAAGTATTACTTAGTATCATTTTATCGGGCACTTTCATCTCTCGCCGAAGATTAAACGATTACTAAGTTCTATCTAATTACTCGTGTTTGTCTCGACTGTAATCGGTCATTGTGATTTATACTTGACTGATTCGTCGGGACCGGTGTTGCCTCATGGAGGTGAAATTGTAATATTTGTTAACATTTAAAGTATTGACTCAAAAAAAATGTCTATTTATTCAATTGCTTTTACTTGGCTATGTAACCAACCGATTCTATGAGAAAAATGTCAAAATCACGAAAAAAAACCTCTTTCATACAATCAAATGCCATATTTAACTAAACTATGGCATTTGATTGTATGAAAGAGGTTAACATTTATATGGAAAACACACATTTAATTAGGGTGTTTAACGAATTGCGTATTTTTTACCAATAAAATAAAAATAAATAAACTCACGCCCGTTATCCCCGAGAGGGTAGGCAAGGCAGATGCACCAATCACTAGAACTGGGCCCACGTTTTGCCGAGTTTATATAGGTACAAGTGGCAAGCCTAACAATAACCTTGTATAATCCTGTGTGAAATATAATTTAAGTCGAAGAAATATTTAAAATATTATAAATTATTAGAATTAAAGAAATATTTACGAAAAAGCAAGTGAGTGAGAATACGGATTTAGTTAATAATGTGTACTGCCCTTATTACCTGTGTATATAATAGGCGCTCCGTAAACAAAAATATATTAAACGATTAGTCGTCGGCCCTTCTTCACTTTCCACAGATTCAGTGCTACAGTGTTGATAAAACTCATAATTTCTCTCTTAGGAAGACCTGAGTCTGGCAGTAGCTTGCCTATACTTTGACTTGCTTATGATAAGCATTAGAAATGACCCATCAATCAATACCTACTCGAGTCCGTTGGCTACCATTTGTAAAGTCTGGGACTTGATGTTGAGAGAATTATAACATCCACAGAGCCAAATAACTTGCTCTGGCCCCAAACTAGGATACCCATGGTATGGTAACCAAGCAATGACAGCACAATCGTGGACATTCACCCAGTCTGCGGCGCTTAACTAAGAACACAAAATCCTGTGAGAATAAAGCAATTGTATGAAATTTGGGGCTTTGACGATTGGAATTGTTCAGGATGTGGTGAGCGTCGGACGATTTTCCTAATATATCATTATGTATTAGGAAAAGCATTTTGCCCAAAAGTGCATTGCCGTCTCTAAAGTCAAGAGATAGGAAGATAAATCTTCATTCTGAAGCTGATCGAAGATGGCGCGCATAAAATATCTAATGGTGGATTTGGTGTTAATAGTACCTAATATTTCTATACATTGCGGGTGTTCCGTCAAGTGTTACCTATCAGATATTGTTAACGACATATTTAATTGTTCTTTTTCACAATATGTACCGAGTAGCGGGTCTTTTAGTTTCAATTACCCCTGCTGTACCGTTCTCGACACAGGTTTCAGTTATTTGAGCAAGCGCTCGCTTGCGACAAAACTCGCCTCGCCTGCTCGCAAGCAATATTTCAATGTCTATTCGAGGTATTCAAAGTTTTTTTACGTATATTTCCCTGTTTGTTATGTCCTTGGCATTGGGTATTATTTATTTACCTTATATTTTTCTGATAACCAGTATGACTTGCCTTTTCACCCGGTTCCGGCTTGACGTTGATTTTTGGGACACCCTGTATACCTCAGCGCTTAAATTGCCAACCTGTGGTGGGCACGCGTGGTAATTAAGCCCTGCTCTCTCTCTAAAAGAAAGCCTGTGCTCTGCAGGGAGAGATAAATAGACTACGTTAAAAAAAATTTGAAATTAAATTTCTCTATAAAACTAAAGAGCATTGTCAAAGATATTATGGATGGCAAAACAACCACATCCAATTAAATAGGTTTCATACTAGCTCTGTTGTTTACCCTTAAAACGATACGGAGAGTGGATCGATCAGCCACGAAACCGCGGGATGTCCTTGCGTCCACCTTGTCACAGTACAACCACCAGCTGCATATTATTAAGCCCTTCGCTATTGGCTAACCTTTACCCTCATGTGAACGAATTTTACATAAATTAGATTAAACCATTGCACAGCCAGTCTCAGCTAAAGTTGAAACATATAGGAATAGTTTACCATAGTACCATACCACATAGCACGCAGAACTGACGGCCGATGGGGCCGAAATGTTCTGAAATGGAGACCACACATCGGCAAGCGCAGCGTAGGACGACGCCACAAGATGGACAGACGATCTCATCCAAGTGGCGCTGGATGGAAGCCGCTTCTAACCGGTCTTTTTGGAAATCCATGGAGGAGGCCTATGTCCAGCAGTGGACTTCTTGTGGCTGAATGATGATGATGATGATGAATAGTTTACCAATCGAAATTGCCACTAACCCAAATGGAGTTATAAAGATTGGTTAGTAGCTTTGGCAATAAGGCCTAAGTTAATTATTCAATGCTAGATGTTAAAGTAGAGCTACATTCATCGCCTTTAAATCTACTGAAATTTCAGCACTTTGAGACAGAGACAGATAGTACTAGAGGCTTGCTTGATGTCTATACTTAGCATATTAGTGATACCGCCTTATCTACAACTAATTAGAAGTTTTAGACAGTACAAGGAATAGAACAAAACAAACAGCGTCTGTCAACGATTTGACGGGCGCTCTACATTGACGCTCGAACTATCGGCAGGATTCATCGGTGAAAGTGAACACACGTACCACTGCTGCCAAAGTCGTGGACCAAGATAACGGCCAAATGGCTAATTTGTATCGGTAAATGACTGCGGGCTCACAAAATAATAAATTCCTCCAACCAGAAGTACTCACGATGGTAGCTGGCTGAAGTTATCCAGTAGCAACTGGTACAGACAGTGGCAATCAGTAAATAAGTATCTTGCACCCAATAGGTACAATCGACAGCACATCATCCTAGACTCTACCATGTTGCATTACGGGCGACTTTGCAACTAAAATGTGAATGTTGACGTGCTGTCGACCGTACAATCACTTACCTGGTCCTAAATTACGGCACCCTGTGACCAGGCAAGGACCTCACAAGCGTGGAAATACAACCAGACTACAAGCAAAGTACATACAAATAATACAAGTAAATCCATCATCATCATTATAATCAACCCATTATGTCCCCACCGAGGGGCACGGGTCTCTTCCCTGAGGAAGGTATAGGCAATACTCCACCACGGGGGCCAAGTCTGGATTACAAATCCATAGTACAAATCAAGTACGATGGCCTCTAATGGGGCTCGAATTCAGAGCCCAGTAACCTGAAGTATTCATTCAATATTGGTAGCACATTGACCTACAGCCGAAAGACCCCATATTTCTTTGTCTCGCGCTTCCTTCAAGTGATCGGTTTAACATTGGATGGCCATCACATTTTCCGTAATGCCATCCTTTACGATCGCGTTCATCCGAATCCACATCATCCGAACTTCTACTGACGGATTGCCGTTCGGCTCGGTCCCCGGTTAACAAATTTGCTCTGATTTATTTATTTAGAAATATACAACTTTCTGTACGCTCTACGAAGACAGGCTAGAGTGTTGCGCAAATGATGTCACATGGCGAGAGCTGCGCTGAGCTTAATGAGTAGGTAGTTGACAATTAATGGGCCTGTAACGTGGTCTGACGTATCAATTACGTTATGTTATGACGATGGCTTGGCAAACAGATGTGTGGTAATTAAGTACGCTTACGTTTACTAGGAATTCATAGTCTGTAGACAATCGTGTGGGGAGAAGTGGTCACGCATATACAGTGTGTCCCTGGATAAAGTGCAATCCCGAAAGGGGATGAAACTAGACCATGAATCATTGACTAGAAAAATATTAAAAAAAATTATAAAAAAATATTGTAGGATTTATTGGTATTTTAAGATTTTCATGTTTCATTAAGGACTCTATGTACAAAAGTATTGATTTCTTCAAAAATAATGGGTCTATTTCTTTGAAATAAAAAAAAACAGTATGCCTAATACCTGGCGATGACCATGAAATAATAAATAGTCCGCAAAAAAGTAACTATCTTGGGTAAAAAAATGTATTTTTAAGAAAAAAATGATTTTTTTTAGACGTTTATTTAAAAAACTTCAAATTACTAAAAAAATGTGCCCTATAACTATGTAATTTTAAAGCTTACTTTTATTCTTTACCATTTTAGCTTCCAAATAAAAAAAAAAACAATGTTCTAACTAAAAAATTGGCTAGGTAGGAGTTATTTACATTTTAGTAGGTAATAAAAGTCAGACTTTAATCACAATAACTTTATTAATAAAATTATCCGTAATTTACAATTTTGCATTTTTATTTAATGCATTAAATGTTCAAAATGGCCTCCTCGATTTTGCAAGCACATTACTGCACGAATATTAATTTGGTTAGTGGCTCTGCGAATCATTCCTGGATCATTTTTAATGTCATTTGCGCACTGAATTATTCGGTCGTGCAACTGTGCCTCGGTATTCATTGGCGTGCTGTATACTCTTTGCTTCATGACACCCCATAAAAAATAATCTAGGGGTGTCAGATCAGGTGAACGCGCTGGCCAGCCTACAGGCCCTCCTCGGCCAATCCACCGGTTCGGGTAATTTTCGTTCAAAAATCGCCGCACCTCCCGCCCATAATGTGCAGGACATCCATCCATTTGGAGATACATACGCCCACGCCGTCTCGTAGCCAGGGGAACATCTTCCATCAACATGGGTAAATTTTGTAGTAATTCTAAAAAACGTTCAGCATTTAGGGTTCTGGGTAAAATGACTGGACCAATTAAAATGTCGTCGATTAAGACTGCCCATACGTTTATTGAAAAGTAGATGCCCGCTTCAATCGTGGATTTTCGTGAGACCACTGGTGCAAATTTCTGCAGTTTGTAATGCCGTCTCGGGTAAATGTCGCTTCGTCCATCCAAAAAATGCGTTTGGGAAAATTTGGGTCAGCTCTAATTTTTCTTAGAATCCACGTCGACATTACGCATCTTGGACGATTATCTACATTTTCGTGTAAATGTTGTACTCGTTGGTAATGGAAAGGATGCAATCCCTCCTTTTTCAAAATTCGCCAGACAGACGTCTTCGATATGCCATGACGCAACGCTAATCGTCTTATGCTTGTTGTAGGGTCAGCAAACAGATCGTTTAAAATGGCCTCTTCTATCGCATTGTCAATAACGACAGCTGGTTGCTCACGGCGATCTCGTGCCAAACCAAGTCCAATGTTGGAGAGCCTCCTATGAATCTCTTGAAAATTTCGAGCTGAGGGTATGAGTCTGCCCGGGAAAGCATTTATGTATGCAGTCCGAGCGACTGTTGTGCGACCATGTGACATGCCATAATAATAATGCATGTCGGCTATTTCTCGAGGTGAGAACTCTGTCAATCGCGGCATTTCGTCAACACTTAACAGCAGAACAGGAACAGTCCAAACGTAACGAACAGTAGAAAACGTAACAGTCAACAATGTAACAAAAACTTAATAACAAATCAACGAGAACACAATGCGAGAACGAGAACAGTAGTAGCAGCGGCGAGAATATCGGAGCGACTGTGTAAGTCCTGTTTCGAACCCCCTGCCTCCCCTCCACTCGCCTTCCCTCTACCTGAGTGTAGAACAAAAGGACTGCGACTGCCGAAGGGCACAGAGTAGGACGGAAACAATGGAAAAAACGGTCTCTACCTGCACGGTAACACGATTAGGCTCCACTTTAAAAGTTCGTAGATAGCGTGTTTTTTTAGTTAGAACATTGTTTTTTTTTTATTTGGAAGCTAAAATGGTAAAGAATAAAAGTAAGCTATAAAATTACATAGTTATAGGGCACATTTTTTTAGTAATTTGAAGTTTTTTAAAATAAACGTCTAAAAACATCATTTTTTTCATAAAAATACATTTTTTTACCCAAGATAGTTACTTTTTTGCGGACTATTTATTATTTCATGATCATCGCCAGGTATTAGGCATACTGGTTTTTTTTATTTCAAAGAAATAGACCCATTATTTTGGAAGAAATCAATACTTTTGTACATAGAGTCCTTAATGAAACATGAAAATCTTAAAATACCAATAAATCCTACAATAATTTTTTATAATTTTCTTTTATATTTTTCTAGTCAATGATTCATGGTCTAGTTTCATCCCCTTTCGGGATTGCACTTTATCCAGGGACACACTGTATATTAACTTTTCATATTTTTTGGGCAACAATAACCTACCCCTGTTGGGACAGTGAAAAAAAAAATGCCATTATTTAAAAGAGAGCAAGAAATTATTGATTTCTAAACAATTTACTTAAACCATTAATGTTTTATGAAATGAAATGAATTACCTAATTAATTAATTTATCGCTGTAGTAAGCTAAAAAAATAATGTCTCTTCTGTTAAATCTAGGTCTAGATTTAACAGGTCTAATATGACAATGTTTTCTATTTTTCAGCTCGGGACCCTTACCCTGAAATCTGACTTGAAATTGAAATTGGTTTATTGATATAAGATTAATTCACAATCAGATTAATCAAATCAAATCAGTTTATTGCTTCATGTGGTACAACAGTTCTTAAACAATAAGGTATAGATCCTTGACATGAGCCCTGCAAGGGCAGTGCAATTTTAAAACAGTTTACTAAAAAATAATATCTTAAAAACTAATGAAACAACTATAAATCTTACGGTCTATAACCTTCTTCCATAAAGTCTTTTAAACTGTAATAACATTTGCCAACAAGATATTGTTTTAACTTAATAACAAATTTATTAAAGATACTTACTTCTAAATAACATAACAGTATAACATCAATTTGCATCAGTAGCATCAGTATTCAGTATATAATTAAACATTGAATGAGCTGTTTTCAGAAGAACTAAAAAAAAATCTATATTGTATTGAAAAAAAAACTAACATTTTCAATAAAATATAACTCCGAAAGGACAAACATTTGGCTGTTGGCGTCATAGTAACTTTTGTTCAGCTCGCTGAGACCTATTTTATGATGTATCACACATGGCTATTGGGCTGAGGTCCAAAATTGCATTCCTTTGACAGCCGTTAGTTTTTTTTTTTTTAGTTTTTCTGAAAACGGCTCATTATAGTGAAGTGTGACTTACACTTGGTCGGTTTATAAAGATAAAGATAAAGATAAAGATAAAGATAAAGATAAAGATAAAGATAAAGATAAAGATAAAGATAAAGATAAAGATAGAGATAGAGATAGAGATAGAGATAGAGATAGAGATAGAGATAGAGATAGAGATAGAGATAGAGATAGAGATAGAGATAGAGATAGAGACAGAGACAGAGACAGAGACAGAGACAGAGACAGAGACAGAGACAGAGACAGAGACAGAGACAGAGACAGAGACAGAGACAGAGACAGAGACAGAGACAGAGACAGAGACAGAGACAGAGACAGAGACAGAGACAGAGACAGAGACAGAGACAGAGACAGAGACAGAGACAGAGACAGAGACAGAGACAGAGACAGAGACAGAGACAGAGACAGAGACAGAGACAGAGACAGAGACAGAGACAGAGACAGAGACAGAGACAGAGACAGAGACAGAGACAGAGACAGAGACAGAGACAGAGACAGAGACAGAGACAGAGACAGAGACAGAGACAGAGACAGAGACAGAGACAGAGACAGAGACAGAGACAGAGACAGAGACAGAGACAGAGACAGAGACAGAGACAGAGACAGAGACAGAGACAGAGACAGAGACAGAGACAGAGACAGAGACAGAGACAGAGACAGAGACAGAGACAGAGACAGAGACAGAGACAGAGACAGAGACAGAGACAGAGACAGAGACAGAGACAGAGACAGAGACAGAGACAGAGACAGAGACAGAGACAGAGACAGAGACAGAGACAGAGACAGAGACAGAGACAGAGATAAAGATAAAGATAAAGAAGTTTTATTTGTAAAACATGAGTGTGTAAAGATGTAGTGGTTAGATTATGTACAGCATGTTTTGCCTTACAAGGCGTACAAATATTTGGTTTGTTAAATAAAAAAGATCAAATGAAATGTTAAACTTAAATTAGTCAAGCATACAATTATATAAGTCATTGAAATTACACAATACTATATAAAAGAATAATAATAATCACAAATGTCAAAATATGTTATAAAAATTAAAATTATAGTCAAAAAGTCTGATAGATTCACCGGTGATTAAAAATTGTGCAGAATATTAATGTCAATAGTCATGTAATCATTATTGTTTTTCGGTAAGAAATTGAAGCACTGTATAATAGCATTTGTCAATTAAACATTTTTTTAGCTTCTGTTTGAACAGGCCCATTTCCAACTCTCGTAGGCTACTTGGCAGCTTGTTGTATATTACAGGTCCCATGCAAAATATACTCTTGGCCATTAAGGCAGTATAATTGCTCTACGTAAACATACTTAAGTCTTGTCCCTTTGCATTCTCTGACTAACTTGTGAGACTGGTTTAAAAATATTTGGATTAGATTTTACAAACAGCGCTACTTCAAATATATATAATGATGGCAGGGTTAAGATATGGTGTATGTATTTACATATCTCTTGCTCTGTAAGTAGTCACTTACTTCCCTGCATGCCGGGGTGTATGGATATCATTACAGCATAGGTTTTGGAATTTGAAAAAAGAACTGTCATACTCATACTGCAAGAAGAATATTTTTTAAAAGTTAATATTTTTTTTCTCGGTATCGATTATTTACTCGAATCGGAACCGAGACAATTTATATTAAGATTTTATTTTAAATATCGAACTATTTGTTTCGCAGTCACATCGTATGTTAATTGAAATCGATTTAAAAATCAAACTGGCCAGCACGATTTGACGCGTTTGCCTGCCATAAAATCGTGAAGAGTAAAAAAGTCAGTCGACTAGCTAGGCGCGAAAGTAATTTTTTTTCGTGTTTTAAAACCTGGTTTAAACTATTAAACTTGCTTTGCTCACAATCGATATGTAAAGCAGAGTGTTTACCTCGGGTGTAACCATCAATTGCATACTCGGGCTAATTAGCGCCCTCGCTGCGCTCGGGCGCCAAAAACCTCGTATGCAATTGGTGTCATACAGCCCTTGGTTAACAATCTACTATTATTGTTACTGTAAACATGGCAAGTTTAGCATTTGTATGTTCCTACAATCGACCGTAGATTAGGTAATCTTCGCAATTTTGTTGCAAAGACGCCGTTAACGTAAATTATTAATGTCCATATGGAAAGGTTGACGAGTACTACAGTAGTACATACTCCAGTAGTATCTAATCTAATCTAATCTCTTTAAAAAAGCAATTCTTGTATATATATTTATATATAATCAGAATCTCGGAAACGGCTCCAACGATTTTCATGAAATTTGGTATGCCGGGGGTTTCGGGGCAATTAATTAATCCAACTAGGTTTCATTTTTATAAAACGTCGTTTTAACCGTGTTTTAAGGCAAAGAAATAACTGCTACACTACAAGAAGGTAATTTTCGCAACCATCCGTAAGGTTGTCATAGCTCAAATGGGAAATAGGACGATACCGTAAACAGAAGACCCTGGTTCAAGACTTGATAATATTTTTTCTTTTGTTTTCAAGTTCCTTCTTTCGTGTGAAAACCTACATACCGAGCAAAGCTCGGTCATCCAGGTACTTATACTAAAAGCAGTAACTGTTTGTAAGATAGAGAGAACACGAAAAACGTAGAAAAATACCGGTGTTATTTAAATGGTTAGCATAGTATTGGTATTTTTGTGAGCAGAAAAATATAATCTGTGAGCAGAAATAGCTAATTGATCAGCAACTCATGGCCCGCAAACATTTCAAAATCAATCAGCAATTTATGTCACTCTGGATGGCTGTAATTATTTTTGTACAGAATATTAATTACATAAGCCGCAATGAGCTGCTCCTGTTTAATAAAATTTTGGTGAGCACTCAGAGTGTAAGCAAAAAAATTCCTTTTGTGCTGCATATATAAAGGTTTACTTGTCATGCGCAAAATGGATGCATTTCATACAAAGATTATTTAATTTATTTACTCCCTGAGTGGATGTGTTTGTTTGGGTATGTTTTATTATTTATAGAAGTGTAAATTAATATTTTTTTAATTTTTACAAAAAACTAGCTTTCGCCCGCGACTCCATCCGCGTAAACTATAGTTCAAAATTTTGCTACCCCGTTAACTCCTTTAAGTATTAAATTCACAAAAACGGCGAAAAACGTGTTCAATTAATTGTGTTGAAGAGTATTTATTTTAAGTTTCAAGAAAATTAGACAATATTCTTTATACCTCCCATACAAATTTTGGCAACCCTTTTCGCCCCCTTTGGGGTTGAATTTAAAAAAATCCGGTCTTATTCCTTGCCTACATAATATATAGACCCTCTGTGCAAAATTTCAGCTTCCTAGGTCCAACGGCTTGGGCAGGTCGTTGATGAGTGAATCAGTCCGTCAGTCAGGACTTTGAATTTTATTTATATAGATAATTCAGAAAAAATAAAGAAAATCTATTAAATAAGTACTTAAGCTATAATTATCTTTATTCTTAAAATACAGACATAGCGAAAATTATCTGCACTTGCTCCGCCTACTTTTATTTTATTGTTATTTTTTTTTTTTTTTTATTTGGTCCATCAAGAGAAGTTATATTAAATCGTATATTATTATAATAGGTATATTTTTATTAACTTCATCCTTGCTTAATGTGCCTTCAATTACAGATAGATACCGCATGCATAAATAACGAACATTGCCGATTTTGTTGAAAAATCGGCAAAGTTAAATTGCCGATTTTTCAACAAAATCGCAATCTAATTAATTATTTTGCTCAACATGTTTTAAATATGCATACCAATCAAATACACTGCTTATAGACATGTTTTATCCGTTGATCAATCATGAAATCTTGCTGATCAAGTAGTCATTTTGCGGACTGAATGTTTATTATGCTGACTCTTATTATTGTAAGCTGCCTATTTATGATTTATTTTTTTACCATTATCAAAATTAGTTGCCGAACAAGGATTGCTGCCTGATTTTTTTTATTGCAAACAAAATCTTTGTATGCTGACCAAATTATTTAAATGCTGTTTTTTGTGGCTGACCAAATTTTATAATTGCTCACCATTTTAATTACTTCTCGAAAAAGACTACTCTTGCATTTAAAGTTAGAATATTTTTTACTTTTAGTAAAAAAAAATGTATTTATTCGGCAAACCGTATTATACCAAAGTAACAAAACATATTTTGTGAAAATTTCAACAGGGTACGTTAATTATGGTGGAAGAGATAATTTACAAAACCTTTATCGGTCAGACAGACATACCTACAAATCGACGAATGGACCGTCATCAAACGGTGGACGGACATTACTACATAGTAAAAGAATTCTTTTTTGCACTCGAAAAGATTACAAGAAGATCCACGTAGTTGCGATAGTACCTACAGGTGAATAAATAACAGCTCTCAGATAATTTCTCGATTGGAATTTTATTTTTGTCTTAATTTGAATGGGAACGATTCATCTGCATTATGCATGCGACCGCATCGCGATCTTACAATATTCATTACAAAAGCTCAACTATAAGTAAAGTGCGAGAGAGGCTACGAACGAAAGCACTAAATAGTAAGAAACTATATAAGTATATTGGAGGGTAATCATTTTTTGGTAAATCTTAATTTTAAAATTAATCTCTATCCATTCGTTGGATGGATTCATTTATTTATTGATTAATACTTTTATTGCACTTAAATAAAAAATATAGCATGATGCGACGGACTTAATGCATTTTATACCAGTCAATCGCAAGAGGTAAAGGAAAGAGTTGGTAGGCCAGCGAAAGAAAAGTAATTAAATAAATTTAAAAATACCTTTACATAAGTTGTACACTTTCACATTTAAATGTCGTTATTAGATAGGATGTACATCTATACTATTTAGAGAATTCGGCAATTTCTTTCATTTTCTAGCTATGTAGTTAATCTTCTAATAGTGGATAATTTGCGCCAATCCTTGGGAAACAATTATGCTAATCAAGTACACGACTGGCCAACAACAGTCGAATCCTCATTTTATTGAGAGAACGACCGTGCCGAACCATGGGAGACGAGAAAATGTTTCTACGATTGGAAGGCAAAATGGGGCAACAGGCTAATAGAAAGTGAAACGGTATTTTTAATTAAATACTCGTAGGTAAGAGGTACATACATACATAATAATTATACATACATAATCTAGTACTTACCACGGACAAAGCCGATTCCAAGTAGCCTAGCAAGCTATGGAACGCGTTATGGTCCACGATTCTTACCAAGGGATTGACATCCAAGCCAATTTTTTTTAAATTTTTAAAAATTAAAGTCTTTATTTATCATAAGCATCACAAAAGTAAGTTAACTAAACACAGTCTAGTACATACAAACACAAACATTACAGTAACTCGGCAGGCTATGGCGCCTATAAAAGTTTTATGATATAATTATAATTATAAAAATTATCCAAGCCAATTGAAGTGGTAGGGGTTAATGGCCTCATCTGCCGAAGAACTAATAGGCGGTGGGTATAGATACAATGGTTCTCCAGTAAAGACCACGGACTGACGAAAGTTAAGCTCACTGGTCTGACGATCTGAGGTAAATTGCTGGAAGCGGATGGATCAGGATTGCCGAGGACAAAAAAACATTGCGTTCATAGGTCTTGGATGTTTGTGACGACGCTGTTCCCACGACACAGGGTATCCTAGTGTGGGGCCAGAAGCAATGTATGTGCCTGTATGTAAATGTTATTTAAATGTTATGTTATAGTGTGACGACCCCTCTGTGGCGTAGCGGTTAGCGCATCTGCTTCCCATGCAAGAGGTCCCGGGTTCGATTCCCGGCTGGGGAGAAAAAAAAACTCCAGGTCTTGGAGGTTTACATGTTTGTGACATCGCTGTTTCTGGTTCCTACGACACAGGGTATCCTAGTGTGGGGCCAGAAGCAATGTACAAGTATGTGCCTGTATGTAAATGTTTATGTTTAAATGTTTATGTTTAGTGTAGAATAGAGGACGCAATAATTGATAACTTGCTGGTCGATTGATTGAACGAAATCTACAAATAGCTGCATGTGCCCCATGCAGTTTGACGTTGTTAGGAATTCGCTAAGTATTTTATACATATAGTATTTTAATATTTCTTCTTTTTGCACGGTTACTACGGTTATTAATCCGATCAATAATTCCGACTAACATGGCAAGAGCAAGTTTTTTTTTCATACGAGTGTATCCATGAACTGTCCTACAGGGTTATTTTTAAAGCATTCCATTCCTAAGCCACGTCAAAAACTTTTTATGCTGTACAAAAACTTGCTGTACTTTTAATGTTATGAGAACTTTTTACCATAAGTAATGATATTTTTGTATTTTTATGTAATCTCAGACTCTGGTAATTCATTAACAAATTTTAATACTATGCAGCACTACGTAGCAGAAAACAAATATATAGGTATTAATTAATTGAAGGCCTAAAGATTTGTTGTTAACAAGTTCTAATTATCGTGTCCCATTAATTGAAAAACGTAACCATGTATATTGTAGATTGCAGAATTAATTAACAAAACGCCTATTGAACTGTCTGCAGCGCCGCATTGTTACATACTTACACCTAGAGATGTGGATTATAATAAACCAGTCGTGTTATGTATCGAGGTGCAAATTGCGGCAGAAAATTTCTCACCTCAAAGTCCCTATCAGGAACTTAACGCCTTTGGTACAGTGGACACTTTGAATATTGGGAAGTTTAAGTTGAATCATTTCTGAAATCAATGGATACAATCGAATGGATTTAAAATCAAACAAAGATTTGTTGTAGTATCTAACTACTAAAGTTTCGCATGATGGTGTTTTTTTGCTACTTCGAAACTTCGAATTTCATTATTTACAACAATTCAAATCAGATTTCAACGATTGCTCATGTTATACAATTGTTTCTAAAAGAAACATAACAATGACAATGAATGTTAGCTGTATGCAAAAATATCGTTGCCAATGATATAACAGTTACGGGCTCTTAAGAGTATATGATAATGTTTTTTTTATTTCATCCTTAAGGAAACTTACAGCTAACCTTAACAGAATGAACCATTTAGTAAACAACAAAAAGCTAATTACAAGTTTTCACAAATAGAGACTAAAGTTATTCGCTAAATAACTATTAATTAAATCAATGAATATTTCAGAAAAACTTAATACATATACTATAACTATTGAAAAAAACCAAAATTAATTATTATGAATTCACTAAGGATACGGAAATACTTATAAATAGAAGGAGAGGATAAAATTATATAAACATATTTAATTTATGTTCCTGAAAGGGTTGATGGAAAAGACATAGTTCAATCCAGGGGGTGGATGGAAACGGGGGGCAACGGGGTACAGAGAGATGCTCTGGACTGGGGTTTTAATTTTGGCGAGAATAAAATAAAAATTTGTAGTCAAACATGGTACAATACGTTCTTAAAAGTTTACAATTCGATCGTTCATACATGTCTGCACCAGTCTCTGGCATACAAAAGTCAAGTGAACTTTTTTCTGGGTCGACCAGCCGGTCTAATTTAGGGTTCAATTGAGTTAAAATCATCTAAAGTGTGTCGGTAACGTGGCTGCAGCAGCAAATATTGTGTACTTCAGCTGTGAAAGTGGTTTACCTTGGGTAACATTTTTCTAAGATGGTTTGAGCAAATCAGAATTGAAGCAATGCGGGCCCATGGTAAGGTTCATACCAGAGGATTGGAACGGACTACATCGACCCAGAGAGCAATGGATGAGGTGAGAGAGAAGGTGGAGCGTGTAATGTAGCCTCTTTGTCTCCATCCATCGGCATACAGGCGTGAGTAGATAGATAGATAGATAGAGAACAATTTATTGTACATAAAAAAGGAGATTACATAGATATTTCTTAATCTAAGGGTACAGACGGCGGCCTTGTCACTAAAAGTGATCTCTTCCAGACAACCTTAAAGTAGAGTATATAGTAGGTATGTAATCATGTATGTTATGTGTTATGTAGATTTATTTATTTTCTGTCATAGTAGCTCTTGTTTCATGATAGGCCTTCACCTGGGGCCTTCATTATCGGGAGGAAACGATAAATTGGTGTGAAAACTATCGAACCATAGAAACCGGATCCTGGCAGGCTGATCCGGCGTATGAGATCTGTATCGGTGGTGTTGCCTGTTACTTTGTTAGCACCCATTATTGCATGTTAAGCGGAGGAAAAAATGACCATTGTATTTTCAATTAAGGATCGATAAGTTATTGGCATCTTTCAGTCCGGCAGGCACGACCACGGTGATCAAGTTTGATTACTAGATACATAAACTCACCCCGGTATCCCAGAGGGGTAGGTAGAGGTCAGGCCACATCCTACGATCCTGACATCAGTTTCGTCAACATTCATTGGTCGTTGCATGCACGCACGCCGGTTATGGGCGAATTCAACTTCTCCTTTGCTAATACATTTGTTTGATTCAAATACGATAATGAGATGAAAAATAACTGAGGTAGAGAGGTGTGATGATTAGTGCAATCCCACAGCTTGATTCCGGCTAAGCGATGCGTCGCGTTTTCGTGTACAGGACGATAAAACAAAACGAGATTGCGATTAACAAGTTTAACTACCAAAACAGAGGTGGTGGGGACGATTTCCGCTGGATGCCGTTGTGCCTGATCTGTACATAATTATGGATGATACACAATAACAAAAAACACAAATTTTCAACATAGCGGTGTTTGCGAGTGGAATAGGTGCTCTTTTATTTAAATCGTGACGTTCAGCTTAGAGTATTATAGGCAATTAGATATTATTAAAAAAAATATATGATCCTAAACAAAAAAATCTACGTAACAGTTTATAAATATGTAGTCTCAAGCAAGAAGTTATGTTTGTATATCTACCAATGTTTGTTTCATGTGTTTCTTTCAATGTTTCTGCTGACACCGCTAAATGCCGACCGAGACTGCCTTATAGAATTATCAAACAAAGGACCGCTTGATGGGTAAATGAGCCCTCATTCTACAGTACAAGACATAGCACTTATGTTCTTACATATCGCAACTCGGAACCAACGTAAAATGCACTGGCAAACGTTGACACTGTGTAACTTCCCTTTTCTACGGCTTTGCTTTTAAGCTTTATTTCTTATTTCTAGTGGAGAGAGACCGATTTGAAACAGCAACGATTTGTCTCTGTAAGTGATACAATTCTATAGATGTATGGCACACTACTTAATTTGACAAGTCCGTGAAAAGGAAACCTTGTAATTATTATCTTTTTGTTTCTTACTAGAATGAATTTGAATTATGTTAAGTTTAGCAGTAAGTTTTTTTGGGGGTAAAACAAATGATTTAGTATGATAATATGAAATTCTCGTATCAATTTGTTAGTGCGCATACTCCATTAATCCTTCGAAACGGCTGATGAAATTTCATATATAATCGGTACCTAGGTCTGAGAATAGGTTGTTTTTCATAGCCCTATCTGGCAAAACTACGTTTGTGGGTCAGCTAGTAAACAAACTTATACCTACTACATATTGAACCTTATCGATCGAAAATAAAAATGATGGCTCTAATAGACTGTCGTCGCTATTGACATACACACATTAACTCACGCCTGCATCCCAGAGGGGTAGGCAGAGACCGGGTTTGCGCTTTTATTGTAGGTACAATTTACCATACACATAATATTACCTAAACGGCCTACGTGTATTATAGTATATTTTTATTACAAAAATTATGTTCAGTTATTACAATACATACCATTTCTCAAAGACACTCTCGTAATCTTTCTTTTTGTCAAATTATACTACTTAAACTGCATCTGAGGAGTGTTTTAAGTTATCTTGTTTCTATAAATAAATAAAATAATAGATATAAGATAAAAATTTTAATTCATAAAATCATTGCTATGTAAGATAAGATAAGATAAGATAAGAATATTCTTTATTGTACACGAGGAGAAACACAAACATAAAATATTTACAAGATAACAGTACAATTGGCGGCCTTATTGCTAAAAGCAATTTCTTCCAGACAACCCTATGATGGAAAAATTTCTGAAGGAAAAAGGAGACGGGTAGTCGGTGCAAACATGAATATTAATATACATACTTACATAAATAGCAATACACCTACATAAACCATTACATACATATATAGTTATGATAAACATACATAAATATATAATAATAAATAACCTACAGGAGGAGGAAATAATAAATTATAATATACCTACTTACATGGGGAAGAAAAAAAAATACACGACATAGAATAATGCACAAATATCATAGAGAGAGATAAAACTCTTAAAATTCAATTGTTATGTAGTGCAACATAACAATTGAATTTTAACATAGAAGAGTAAAAACATAGCCTAAACTAGGAATAAACCTGTCTTTTAGGCTCTGTATGTAAATTGTTAAATTAACAATAACACCGAATAAGTAAGACCGATAGAGTCTAAAAATTGTTAATTTATAGATGATAAAAAGTCTGTGTATTGTAATTCAACTGACGACGTTGTCTTGTCTGTAGGGACCAAGTTGGTTACATTGGTTAGAATTGAAACCTAAACTCCCGCACCAATCATCGCCGCCTAGAACCGAGATTCTATCTCCGACACGTGCAAAAATGTCTGGCGCCAACTTCTATTATATTTATTACCGAGGAATCGGCTGGAGAATAAATAACGCTTTTATTCGGAGCCGCATAAAGGCCTGTATCGAAGCCACTTTGTACTTTACCTTTTCACGGATTTTAATCACGACGAAGGAAACTCAGACCTGTAGTTTAGACTCTAAAGTTGTATTTCGACTGGTTTGAGGAATTAAATTATAAAATATGCTCACAATTTTGCTATCGATTCCCGACATCCGCTCATTACAAGCGGCTGGAATGCAGTTTAACACAAAATAAGAATTGTTCCTTGTTAACCGTACCTCTAAGGGGTGAAAATGAGTATTATCTAGACACGCTCGTTTTCTATGAGCAAAAAACAGTAATGCCTCCCTAGTTAGTTACGAATATAGAATTAATTATTCCTATATGTTCGTTGGTGTATTACGAGTATGTTACGTGTATTATAAATGGATATAAAATTATTTTGTAACGCGTTATTGATCCTATGATTTATGACAAACTACATTAATAATAATAGAGAGATGAACAAATAAATTAATGGATTAGCTAAGAAAGTAAAGGAGTTTGGATAAAAGTGGCACGATTGTCGAAAGCTGTGGCCACTGATGAAACCTGTTCCATATGATAGCACATATTAAGACATTGATTTGCTTCTATGGCGGTTTTTCTCTAAAGTGTATCGGAGCTGAGATATTAAAAAAAATTATCTATGATATGCTTCCTTTTATTATGTATTAAGATCACTTTAATTCGATGTAGAATCTGCAATATAGCGATTAATTATTATTAATTATGAGTAAAAATAAGTATTCAGTGAACTGGGCACAGATAATACAAAAAATTAATGAACATTTTAGGTATACAGGATGTTGGAGACTCTTTGGAATATTTTTATGTCAACGTTTATTTTTCTTTTCTTATTGTTTTTTCATACTCATGTACTCAGAATTAGTTCTTATTCTGAGCTCACGTCACTCATATTCTTGTAAATATTTCGATTGTCACCACCTCATCACACACTTTTCTGCGACTATAGATACTTTTCCTGATTTCCATCAGTTTTCC